>OX401997.1:14435552-15783052 GCA_947859395.1 Eupithecia insigniata | reverse complement strand
ACAGGATTGATAAAAATTTATTCAAATACACACCTAGTACAATTTATACAATTAATTGTGCTCCATAATATAAAAATAATCGAATAAATTGTGCTTCACCTGTAATAAACCTCCAAGCCCCAATAAAATAACATTTTATTGCAATCGCTACTTTTTCCACAACCTCTCTGCCTTTTATTAACGATCGCTACTTTTCCACCGTACCACGAAATTATTAACTAATCCTAATTGCGGCCGATACTATCAAAACTCCACCAAATACCGTTTGAAAGCCTATTAACTGGCTTAATTTTATTTCCCCGCTCCTGAGCCTATGTACCTCTCTTGGTATGGCAGACACGTCCGGACCCACCTACAGTATGAAGATCCAATTCGGGCTTATTATCTTACTTCATAACACTCTGGGTTTCTTTCTGTACGTGTTCACTTGTTAATACACGTACGTACGTATATTATGCTTTTGTTAAATCTGTGTCGTTTTGGAAATGAGGGTTTTGTAGAGTGTGTCAAGCTAGTAACAAAGCTGTGGCAATTTTCTTGCGAACTTGAGTTTTCTGCGTTTTCACTCATCACTCTCACTTGTAATCAAAGGTAAAAAAATATAGTGTTTAATTGTTCTGATCAAACGTCTAAAATATGACAAAAAGGTTCCTTAATCCTAAAAACCTTAAAACTAAATGCCTGTAGCTCGTACCATATTACATGCGCTTGGATACGCTTGTCAAAATTGTACTAATAGAATGCAATAAATCACTCTTCATTCGATAAGAATAATCGAGTTCATATTAAACTATTGGATCGCTACCACTATGTAAATTAAGTCCATTCAGTACCAGGTAGGGGCACTGCAAGGCCCTAAATGTAGGAAACAAACGTAAACTGCCTATGCAAATCTTATCCTGTGATCCACGCTAGATCCTGCTCTCATCCCTTAGTATACCGAAAATACAGTCTAAAATGACGGTACAAATACACGGAAAAAAGTACCTAGCCACCTCAATAATATAAAAAATCCTTAGGTATAATCTCTAGCTCTCACTTCTCAAATCCTGTTTCAAAACGCTCCCAGGATCAAGCAGGGCAGCATGAGAATATGTAAGAAGATAGCGAGGCTTAATGTGCGTTGGGTTTAGGTCGAAGTTGGGGGTTAAATTCTCGTAATAAGCTTTAAGCTCATACTCAGCTGTGAATAATGTTTATGATTTTAATCCTTATGTTGATAGTGTTTAGGTTACTTATATGTGTTCTTTTTGAGCAAGTTCAGAAGCTATTCGTGTAACTGACTCTTACATTTTAATTAGGGGATTTTCGTACATTATAAGCAGCGGGTTCGAAGGTATTAAACGAGATAATAAACTGACATTGATTGTCGTTTATAGATACACTTATAAGTTTTGCGTGATATTTGAAGTTTTAATTGTTATGGAACAAATGATAGTGGTAGCTCTACTGTACCGTGTGTATTTTTAGGGTTCCGTATCTAAAAAAGAAAAACCCGTATAGGATCACTTTGTTGTCCGTCCGTCTGTCAACAAAGTGAAAAAAAAGATGTCTGCCATCATCTCACGTAAGTTAGTGAAGATGTGGCATCTTCACTAACTACGTGACACGATGGCTAAACGCTAGACCAACACAACTAAAAAAAAGGTTAAGGTTTGTAGTGGGTACTCTTTATTTACGAATGAATATTGGTATATTACACAGCTAGTATCATGTCTGTGGTATATTATACCTTTTTCTAGGCTTATCCACAATGTTAAACACAACTTTTAGTACAATAAAAAACAGACAAAAAGGTTAGGGACGTAAAGGAGTCGCAGCGTATTTGGGTTAATTTCGTACGCGGCTGATAAATTTAATATACGTGATGCTTTTTATGGTTTCCGTGGAATACTCGTGGGGAATGGTTTTGTATGGGAACTGCGTATGTTTGTTCGAAGAGAAATATTTTTTGTAATAGTAGATACATTATTGAGTAATACCATTGAATTATGGTGCCATTTAACTGTCGAGTATTATTATAAAAGTGATCGTACGGAAAAATACAACGTATAAATTCAGAAAATAAAAAAGTTAGTTTGAATCGCCAGTAAAAATTCGCCGTCATTTATTTGTACCTACACATTTTTTTCAAGATAATATCAGTGATTTGATGTCAACACCATTCTCGTTAACCAAAAACAAAAAACAATACTTATAAAGGTTGTTTCTAAAGAACCTCTTACAGGCCTCAAACGCGGCATAAAATTTTGAACTCTTTACGGTTGACGCGAATTATCTCTATAGGCATTAAATTTACAGCTCTTACATAAAAGGATCCATTCTGGCTTGCTGGGACTTTTCACAGACTATTTAACTTCAGCTGGTTATATTTTTAAGTTAAAAAGGCTATCTTCGCAGTATTCCGAGAAACCTAGACTTGATGGAAATAGTTCTGTTTGGAGACTTTCACTACGTCCTCACCTCACCACTACGTCGTACCTCAGTCAAATTTGTTTATTGCTTACGATGTTCAGAAATATATTTAATACTTTTCTACAGAGTACTAAAAATTTAAATACACGGGTATCCTAAAATGTATATTTTGTTTAATACTAAACAGCGCAGAAAGTACAGGAAGCCTAAAAAATAGAAACGACATGAGCAAATATTAAAACCTACTGTATAATTACATCAATAAATAAATTATAAATTACAAAAAAGCCCAAATATTAAAATTCCTAGAGCTTCGAAAAACGTTACACCGAAAGCTCACGACTGGATTGAGCGCCATTCCGAATCATTATATATAAAATCAAAACTGCACCGAATCTAATTTGAGCCAGTTTCTTAGTTTTTTCTGTCCCTTTTCTACTTATTTTACTTTTCTGACACAACTAAAAATAAGTACTTACCTACATACATTTGACACTTTTTAGTGTTCCGTATGCTATGAGTGAAGAACGGGACCCCATTATTAAACCTCCGCTGCCTGTCCATATGTCGTCTGTACATCCTGCTCTATCACATGAACCGTAAAAGGCAGACTTGAAATTTTCACAGAATGTGTATTTTTCATGCTACAACAACAGATATAAAAATAATATAAATATTAAAATTAATATCCGTGAGGTCTTGGATTTTAAGCTGAAACCGAAAAACATCAAGTTTTTTTGTACGGGAGATGTACTTTTGTCAAGGCTATTGTATTTCTTGAACCGTATACTACCGCTATAATAAAAATAAAATAAATTTTATAATTAAGGGGTTCAACGGCCATACCAAGTTGAGTACCTATCACCGAACTTAAGCAACGTCGGGAGCGGTCAGTATTTAAATGGGTGACCGTGACAGGTGTGCTCTTTGCATTTTTCTATTTAAAAAAATTTAGGTTTCCCTCAGCGTAATAGTTGAACGATGGTAAGGAACCCTCCGTGTGAGAGTGGAATCGCACTTGGCCGCTTTTAGTAAAGTATCAAAAATACGTAAATGAGTCAGCTATGTCCACGTCAGCTACTCCTTGGTCCCAATGTTATCTGTTCTGGAAATACAGCCGGCTAAAATTATGATTCAGTGTTCGTTTAGCTAAGTAATTTGTAACTTACAAGTGGCCGTTGACCTTTTAAAATACCAGGAATGGTTCAAGATGAAAGTTATCTTATAATGGCAGAAGATGCGGTTATTTTCATTTTTATTAACCTTTACAATGGTATAAAGGTTATTTGAATCCATGACCATAAATTGTTTTTTTATTAAAATTGGCCTATCCTGTATTTTGTATTTGCGTGTTACATTAAAGAATTATTTATCTATATTGTCCTCTCATAACTGTAAAAACAACGGTACTGCGTAAAAAAATGCGAATATGTTTTGCTAGAATTTATATGGGTTTGTAATATTGTTTTTTTATATTGTTTTTTTTCTCTGTTTTCAGGTATGTCGTATTTCCTGCTAGCATCAATGTTATATTGCACGGGTAAGTTTAAATCAATTATATTGTTATCATTGAATATAATATTTTAATCTAAATAGTATTTCTTATCAGAACAATTTATACTCAAATTTGTAATACCGTCATACCGTAAATACTATATTTTAGTCATTTCTTTATCACGATTAGCAATAGATTGAAAAGCTTTGTTTGACCACAATATCAGCTGATGGTAAGTGACGATGTGGCCGAAGAGTTATTACGAAGGTCTAGAAGACCACTAGGGGCGTAAAGGCGGTGTTGGTCCGACCCGGGTACCAAGCTCCGGGGAATGCCATTCTTGATGAAGCCCTCGTTTACTTTTTGTTTATTTTTATTAGGAATGAGTCATACTGATAGTGTTGGACCTTACGGTAGGCACTTTATAACCGTCCTAAAAAGGAGGAGAAAAATATGAAAAAACTAGCTGTGCCCGCGACTTCGTCCGCGTGGAATAGTGACAGTGTGATTTTCATACAAACTTTCATACCCTATTCCCTTTGATATTTTAACTCCTTGAGGGTAAAATTTGTAGTCTGTAAATTACATTTTTATTTATTTCTAATTATCGGCCTAAAAATAAATTCCGAGGTAAACTTTAAAAATGACGATACTTCTATACACAATTTCAATCCTCTGATAACGGATGAAAAACCGATTGGTCTTCATATCAGCAGGACGCAGGTCTAGGTATTTTTGTACAATAGTTTTGTATTTTCCTTGGATTATGAAGGATCGGTCAATTTTTGTTTTTGTTTCTGTCAGCTTTACTAACAGTAAATCATCCGAGTGATTTTCGACATCATGAACAGTTGTTTATAAGTTCATTGTCACGACAAGCTCCATGTACTCCGAAAATTAAAGCCACCTGTAACAAAACCGAATGTGAATAAGACAAGTATCTATCGAAGTAAAGTTTACAATAAAATGCACATTTGAAAACACTATGGTTATACTTTACTAATCCACCATACATAGTCACTTACTTTTACGGCAAGAAATACTTTGTCGGATGCCTCATTAAGGAAAGTCTCCACGTTTTTGACTGTGAACACTTTGGATTTTGGGCAGCAGCTTCCGTCTGAGTATTTTTAAACACCAACACTGCGATCACCAATCCACCTGCCAAGCGTGGTGATTATGGCAAATCCCCCTCTACATGGGAGACCATCCACTCGATGGATCGACGAAATCGTAGCGGTCGCAGGGAGTCGATGGATGGAGGCGGCTCAGGACCGCTATTTGTGGCGTCGTGCGGGGGAGGCCTATCTCCAGCAGTGGACGTGTAGGGGCTGATGATGAACTCCACCATAAATAAAATAGTGTCCTAACACTAATTAATTATGATATGATAGAGAATATTACAAATTAAGAATGTAATATATGTAAATTAGAATTTGAATAGATCATAGCGATGCATTTTAAAAATATGTATTCTTAAGTGCATTATTGTACAAGCCAATGTTTACAACTATAAACTAATAAAACTTGAGACTTGGCACTAAGTCTACATTTGAAACACTGTTCTGGTGGAACCAAGTAATATATAAAATAAAATATTAGTTCTAATTTACTTCTATTCTTCAACAAAGTTCCACAAAGGTACAGTTGCGGTCATATTTGGATGCAAACCTTAAAGATCATACCCGCTTGAAAGTTACTACGATATAAAATAGTAAATTTCGTCTAATGCCAAAATTCAGCCTAAAAGCGTTTTCTGTTGTATCGATGGTGCCCAAGTTATGGGAATGCATGATTTAAGTTTCCGTATACTTCATCTATTTAAAAAGGTCGTAAGCACCACGAATGGCTGCGAGACATTTCTTTAGAATTTAGGTCATCACTTCTGATCGCCACTGTACCTACATTTTTTTTAGAATTTAGGTTTTTTCTGACCGCCACTGTACCTACAGTAATTAAGTCATCAAGCAACCGAAGACATCCAGTTACCTGAAAATGCTGTATTTTCGCTTTAGAATTCCTACGCTTTACCGTTGCCAAGATGTTGGGCAAAGCGTTTGGATTCTAAAACGAAATAACTGCTTACCTCCGACCTCCGGGTGAAGATGAAGTGCGGCTGTACGGTGCCACGAGGGTCTACACTACAGGTCAAGTACCAGGTATACATAGAGTAAAGATATGTTTACAATAGAAAGAAGGTATTTTTTAGTGTATCCATGGTATAATAATAGATATAAGGGATGGTTTTCCGAGACACGATGGTCACGTGGGTGACACTTGTTTACGTCATCATCGCCACCGGCGAACGAGAAGACGAATCTGTTTTCTAGTGTTATCAGTAGCGTAAAATCGTAACTCCTCGAGCTCCTTGTATTTCCTTTATGAATATGATAAAACTCTGTGGTTTTGTATCTACCAATTATAATTTGATAATTACAAAACGAGTTATGAGTCAATTTGATAAATAATTAAATTATTATTTATCAAATTGAATCGTGTTTAACTAACGTTGTTTTGACTGATCTAACAAACATAATTGACGATTGTCAAATTTTTATTATTTTTCAATTGACTCATATCACATTTTTTTCCCATCTTGTACGTTTCTTTGTAGAAATAAAGTGGCAACTGGACAGTGACGTGAGCAAGTGTCGCTCCCGGAGGAGTATACCTTGTTTTTTTGGATCATGGACCTTTTTGTGAATAGATAGCTCCATCGATAGTTCATCTGGCCATGTTCCACCAAGGCCTCAAGTTTTTTGTCGACAAGTTAAAGAACAACTTACAAGAAGAAGCTTTAGCTGTTGTTTTTCAATAAATTAGTGATTTATATAAAAATGGGATATCTTTATTTTACTTACTTTTTTGTTTAATTTTTTTAACAGGGGTTTTACCTATGTATGAGTTATAAATAAATAATGTTGGACAATTCACACAGCATTATCTAGCTCCAAGCTAAGCAGAGCTTGTGTTATGGGTTCTAGATAACTGATATAAGTACTTAATATAATACACTCACTATACATAGATATTTTTTACTATACATAGAAAACGTTCAGAACACCCTGAACAAATATTTGCAGATGGTACAAACTTTTATCCTGAGGCAGGAATCGAACCCGCAATCACCTGCGTCGCAGGCGGACCTTCGCCCATCACGCTACAGAGGTCATAAAATGGAGCGAGTCATTAATTTATTGCTTTTTGGGTTCGAAATGTTTGTGAAAATATTTGTGTTGTTTTTGTTTTTTCAAAAATGTATAAACTTATCTTATTAAGAACTATATTTATTTGTGTTTTTCTATGTATATTACCGATTGTTGCCAATAAAATTACTAATTCTTTTATCAATTCAATATCAATGTAAATCTTCTACATTTTACAGAGAAAATACAATTTGCCAGTGGAGAAAGAACCCAATTGTAACCTTACATCGTAAACGTGTTAAAAGCTCCAGACTTTTTACTGCTGTCGTGGGTTTTCTTGGCGACTGCAGATTTACGAGAAAAAAGCCTTTTGTTCAATTAACGCTTTTGCATGCTAAAGCAGTCAAAAGGAAGGTTTTATCGGAGACATGGGTAGATTCTTTTAACATTTGTGGTGAGCACTAAATGATTATAAAACTGATTCGATATAAGGATTTTTAGAATCATTTGGCTATATATTTTATTAAGCATTAGATAGAGAAACGATAGATAAGGATTTTATTATTTTTACTGGGTCTCATCAAGACAACCGCACCGCTCGCCATCGGCAGAGATTTCACGCCCATACCTTGAACCCGTTATGCTCGCGGACCGTAAGGTTCAAGAGGAACTTCCTCCCGCGAACACTCAGGTTGTGGAATAATCTCCCGGCTGAGGTTTTCCCAATCGACTATAGTATGAAGTCTTTCTAACAGGGCATTCTAAAGTATTTACGGGGTCGGCAGCGCGCGTTTAACGTCCCTGACGTTGCAGGTGTCCATAGGCTGCGGTAACCACTTCCCATCAGGTGGACCGCACGCTTGACTGCTACCTTTGTGGTATAAAAAAAGACAAGAGTGATAAATTGGCGATCACATTGTCAGCATAGCATCCGGTGATATTGTAGTGAAACCATGGTCTAATTCACGTTACTAAAAATCTATCATATTTCATTATTTTATGTAGATGAGGTACATAATAACTTTATAGTATGTATGATTCAGGTTTAAAGACAATAAGGTCAGTTTTTTTGGTAAGTAAAGCGATTTATACAGAAAGAATTTTCTAACCTAGTTCTTTACGAATACTTTTGAGTAACAATAAATATCTACTGGCTTTGTTATGGTAATTAGTAAATCAATGATCAAATCTCTTGTCGAAATGTTATTTTTCTTTTCATTGGTTAGTTTACTACAGATAATCAACGTACAAAAAACCAGCTGTAAATCTATTATTGTATTCAATTCAAAATCCATAGGGTGTCATTCATTGTCCAAGTAGTGATAGCACAGTGTTAGTTCGTAATAAAAAGTCCAGATAAACCAAAACCACTAACACACTAAATTGAAAGTCCCCGAGTGCGGGACATAGCCATGCATTAAGGCCCACCTAGTCGATTATTCGTTCCCAGTTTTACGACCCCCAGTCCGATTGTGGGCTCGTTAGACTCTTTTTATAGACTGCTCAGCGTTTCGGGAGGTTTGTCGGATATTTCTAATAAGATTTACGATGGTATTATGACACGGAAGTAGACATTGTTTTAAATTTTCAGTTTTAACTTTTTCGTTTGATTATAGATGTGTGTTTGAATTAGACTAAATTTAAATTCTAGTCGGGATAAATAAGAAATTTAACTCAAACAATTTAAGTTTTTGATTTGATGAAACAAAGCTTCATTATGTCAATGATTAAAATATTCACCAAAAAATCCGCGATTTTTATTATTACATAACAAAACTATGTCTTTAAGAGAGGTATAGGTATGATTTTAATAGCAAGGAGCTTTATGACAAAACATTAAAGTTACAATTTTGAGTTCAACCTCTACAATAACAAAGTTTATAGTTCCTCGAAACATTAATTTCATGGGTATTTTAGAGATGACGTGACATGCACTTTATTGCTGACTCGTCACAAAGTTGAACATTAATTTCACACGAAATTCGTGTAAGCTGACATTGCAACAAAGTTTATACGTGAACATTTTGCACATGTTCACTCATTAACCTAATTTTAAGTTATAAACCTAAACTACTAAGCAGTTTTAAGTTGTGCGTTTGAGCACATCGGTTGAGATTTACTAGTGTCACTTATTTATATCCTATTTATGGTAGCTATTGGTGAAGCAGTTATGGTATTTTAACCCACGTGTTATTGATGTATTGTGGAGTGACAAGTTAAAGACAAGTCAAAAATTTTGTCACTCAACTGCCCACTAAGTTTTTATATATCTAGAACTATTTGAAATTTTGGAATAGTTTTTAAAAGATTAGATAGAGAATTTTGAACCATTTCCACTACAAAGTAAAAATGGCAATTTGAGGGTTAACGGCCTTATCGTTAACAGACAGCAAAACAGTTGAAAATAAACGACTCTTAGTTATTGGTTAAAGGCGTGATTCAATATTTTACTTAATACTTACTTAGTCAATATACATAAATCGCGTAGAAAAATATTGGCACTCAAAATTACAACTTCCGTCATGGTTTCCTGCTTAGATTTGCCCAAAAGTTATCAAAGCAGGAGAATGAGAGAATCTTTCAATTTTCAAATCTTTATCTATGCGACGTACAGTATGTATGGCCTTTACACAGGTTGAAGTCTTTCTTGGTGTCTGTTACAAGCGTTTTCACTTTTATGAACTAGTTCGCACGAGAGCTTGTTAACGTCCGATAAAAAAGCGTTCAAATAGTACAAATGCACTGTACATTGTGTTTTTGAAACGCTACCCTTTTTTCTATCGAGCGCTGTACGGGACACCTTTATGATAAATGATAGAACGTAGAGATTGATAAAAACTCTTATATTGATATACTGATATGTGAGCACGCGCCTACCATGATGAGGTGAAAACGTGAACTGATGCAATAAAGTAAATGGAAGGCGCGTGTAACAATTTGACCTTAATAATATCGATGTTCTGTCAATTAGCTAGCTTATACCTAAATGCACGGTTGCGCTGCACCGTACAAGCACTGTTTTATTTTCAACGCTGGGCGTTTAGGCGCGTAGTTGAATACTATCAAACTTCTTATTATTATTCACACGAGCACTAAAAAAGCGCCGGCGGCGCGTAAAAAAAGCGCTCGTGTGAACTAGCTCTATGTCCCTAAGGCGAATGTATGTATGTACTTTCGCGTGATAAATACCTGAAAATTACGGTAGGCGCGCCACCGTTGGTTTAAAGACGAAGCCTAACAAAGCCTTTGAGTGTGTTAACTTCAAAGTAAATCAAGTTTTATTTGCGAAACTTAGGAACTCAATTAGAATGTTCTTGGAACTTGTTAAAGGATTTTATGTTTAAAAAGATTTAAAGTGTTTTCTAAGCATATTTCCAACAAGATTGTTTAAGATTTTTTAATTGGGTTTCTAATATTTTTATCTTTAAGACTTAAAGCAAAATTTGATTTTTTTTTTATGGATATCGATGATATGTTTTATGTATTTATAGAATGCCTAGGCGGATTACAAAATGGCACCATTCAATTAAATGCCTCTGTCGATTTTTTAACGCCATTTCGTCTACTGGAATGAAATAGTTTCTTCAACAAATCAGACAAATAAAAAGAAACGATCCGTTGCGATGGCGAAATAATATCTACAAAATATATTCGTATTTGGCATTGTAAACGTTATTTTATAAAGTCCGTGGTGGCGTTATAAAACACTTTACTTACAAGATGATTAAACACGAAACCTAACAAAATACCATCTACAGTTCGTTCAAAGCGCTCTAGTCATATCACTTAATGAATATATATATAAATAATAAATATATACTTAAATGTGGTTACTTGTGTCTAATACATGTTTTCATTATTTATCTACTTCATTATGAACTTAAGCGGGTTAACCACGAACCTAGTTTGTGTTGAAAGAACACCAACGAGGAACTTCATCAGGGTGAGTCAACACAAACTAGGTTTGTAGTAAACCCACTTCATAATGAATTCTTCAAACTACGAAAGTTTTTATTGTAAAATATTTATTTACTTATTTAGCAAAAACACGAATACCTCACAATCTTTAAAACAATACAGATAAGACACATTTTATAGCATTTCAATTGTAGTAGCTACCTAAGCCGTTGCAGTGGTGGTGATGGTAATCCGGTCTGATTGAGGATTACCTGGATTACGGCGGTATACAGCCAATATTATGAAACGGCCGTACAGATGGACCATATGAGAATTATACCTACAAGGTACAGTCAGCAAAAACAGTAGTAGAACAAGTGATTATGAATTGATTTCAATAATAACAGTATGTCTCTGTAGTTTGCAAAAAGAACTAATTAAATAGTATATGCTGTCCGCGGTTTCATACACGTTTTTCCATATAAGAATATTTTTAAGTACATCCAGGTCTTGATTCACACACAACATCTATGCAAAATTTCTACCCGATTCGTTCAATATTTTTACCATGGAGAACTTGCAAAGATCAAAACGTCTAATCATCTATCCAAACTTACACAATATTATGTTGGTGAGATTTTCTTTTTATGTTACTATAGTCTCAAATCACAACGCTTCCCCGCCCACGTTGGTTATCCACCAATAATTACATAAATAAATAAAACATGTAAGTAGTTTTGAAAATCAATCGATGCACAGCAATGTTCGCCGCTGACTGTACCAACCATAGCTATGATTGTTATTAGGTCACGGTTCACCCGGGCAAATGATATTTGGGGGAAGACTTTGGGGAAGTTTAGGATTATGATGTGGTTTGTTGATTGATGAGCATATGACCTACTTCCTGTTAACCAATGAAGAACCGCCCGTACGCACTTGTGGTAAAACCGCGCGTTTGCTTGACTCTTGTCTGTGTCATCCTATTAATATTATAAACGTCAAAGTTTGTATGGATGGATGTATGGATTTTTGTTACTCTTTCACACAAAAACTACTGAGCCGATTTGACTGAAATTTGGTATCGGTATAGTTTGGGCCCTGGAATAACAAATAGGCTATTTTTTATCTCAATAAAACGCATGCGAAGGCGCGGGCAGCAGCTAGTACAGATTAAAAATTGAAAAGGGGCTACTGTGGCGGTTCTACTGCTAGTGAGTTTAAGCTTTAGTTTCTGATAGAGATTTTTTACCCAACTCCGAAGAAAGGAGGAGATATATTTTCAGCTGTAAGATTTTATTATGTATGTTTGCCGATTTCTCCGTCAAATACTGACAGATTTTAAAATTATTTCGATATTGTATAAAGAATGGAATTTTATTTCCGAGGGATTAGTATTTGTCCCGCATAACAGTAAAATTAAAAGATTCGATTGCACAAAGGAAGAACAAACTCATATTAACGAGTAAAACTTTATTCTAGGGCCGCGTTTCATCTGCCGGATAACTGCAGCTTAAATCCGCTAACGACGGTTTTCCAAAACTGTCATATAATAACCCGACCCGTACGTTTTTGCTTGTCGAAAGTGTGTCGAAAGGTCTTATTCAGCAAAAACTACTGGGTATTCGAGCTAAAGTGATATCGTAAATGGTTAAAATTATTACGTTCACTCACAGCTATAGTTATTCATATTCTTATATAATACGAGGTCTGTCTTAAGCGTCAGATAGGACGTTAGCCATAGTTAACGTCCATATTAACGCTTAGCTGGTCTGAGATGCTTTACCTGATGATAAGTCATTACTTATCATGACCAAAATGTTCCGACCGTCAGGTAATACTTCTCGACCAGTGTAACTTTCATCAATAGTCTCAGTAGTGGTTTGGAAAAATTTGTTTGAAATAAAATGTGTTTATTATTGAAAGTGTGTAGATTTGGGGTCCGTACCTCAAAAGGAAAAACGGAAACCTTATAGGATCACTTTGTTGTCCATCCTTATAGGATCACTTTGTTGTCCTCATTCATCAGAAACGTGTGGAGCTATCGAGTTGAAATTAACATCCAAAATGCGTAACCACTTGGAGGTATAAATCAAACTCCTTAGTCAACGCTATCAAAAGTTACAGACGTTTCATATCCAATTACTTTTAATATTTTCTAGTGTTGACGTGCACTCAAACCTTGCGGAACCCTCGGTACACGAGTCAAACTCGCACTCGACGTTTTATTTATAAACTAGCTAGAAACAGCTGTTTGTCAACTGATGACTGTTTAAAGAAAAATTCACTTTTATAAGAGTTTGTGAGCCTATAGAAATAACTATTATGACGAAGTAATTACCTAAGCCGTGGGATCGCGGCGTACGAATATCGACCCCTCCAACTCAACCCGTGGATGTCGTAAAAGCCGACTAAGGGAACCTACCAGAGGAAGGGCAGCAGCTTCCTTCTGAGTATTTTTAAACACCAACACTGCGATCACCAATCCGCCTGCCAAGAGTGGTGATTATGGCAAATCCCCCCCTACATGGGAGACCATCCACTCGATGGACCGACGACATCGTAGCGGTCGCAGGGAGTCGATGGATGGAGGCGGCTCAGGACCGCTATTTGTGGCGTCGTACGGGGGAGGCCTATGTCCAGCAGTGGAGGTGTATGGGCTGATGATGATGATGAATTTTACCTAAAAAGTAGTTATGCTACCTCGTTTTGAAAAAAAAACAGAGCTATTGTTAACTGGACCTAAAGACTATACGTACAAAGGTACGTATAGACAGGGAAATTTCTAATGTCTCTAAATTAATAATTTCGTACTACAAAAACCAAAAATACCACACTAAGTCCAAGAAAAATAATAAATTGTCTTAGCCCAGCTTCCCAATTACACAAGTAGAGTCCATAAATATTATCAGTACAAAACGCGGCGGGTCGTATATCAGCCGGACGCGCGCTGTCAAAGATAACGCTTTTTATTTATTTCATTCCCATGGGCCACCATGTTATTTGCGATTTTCTAATGTTTTTGGGAAACTAAAATCCTTATAGTATAGTATTATACAATCTGTGTAACTTAATATTATAAGCGCGAAACTTTGTATGTACTCGTACTCTAATGGACATTTGTTATTGTTTCACGCAAAAACTACTGAACGGATTATAATGAAACTTTACAATAATATATACAAACATGCAATACCTTTATCGTTTACCAACAAACTTTCGATTTATATTACTGATGCAACAATATGAAAATATTTATTCTCATTCCAAAATAGACCAAATAATATAAGAAACCAAAAAATGTAAGATACCTTCAATAAACTACAATATTACTTTGAAATCGAATCTAAAAACGGGGCAAACAAGGAATATAAAGTGGGGTGAACGTGGAATTTTACATGTGGGCAAAACTCTGCGGGGCGAACGTGGAACAAATCATAATTTCCTGTTCATCAAAACATCCCATTTTTGCCGGAAGTAAAGTTTTCAGTTTTCTGAGAAGCTGTTTTGATATTAAAAGTAGGGATAATATACCAGAAGACATCGTTCTTCTGGTATATTATTACTTAAGCTTGTTACGTTTTATTGTTAGTCTATGGTTTGTGTGACCTATTTAGAAAGAATCAGTTCGTTCAAATAAATTAAATGTAGGAAAAACATCGATAAAAAGGTTGTTATATAGTAATCGTTTCAGTAAAAAAACGGCCAAGAACGAATTGTTTTTGCGACGATATAAAAAAAAAATCTGCTGTCTACCATTTACGGTTTCTTGTGATATAGAATCCGCTGACAGACGGAGGGATAGCAAAAGCTTGGCTATGGTTATGGATAAATAAATATAAATAATAAATAATGCTGGACAATTCACATAACATTATCTAGCCCCAAGCTAAGCAGAGCTTGTGTTATGGGTACTAGATAACTTCTTCCACTAGTGGACAAAAAAATTATGTGAAGAGAATATCAATAATACCTTATTTCTTATTTGATAATAATAACTATGTTTATAGTTTAAAATTTGACTTGTCTAAGTGCTTATTTTGTAAACCTAAAGAAAAAAGTTATTTATTCTGGTTCTGATACACTTAATATAATACATTACATAGATAGATATTTTTTTTATTATACATAGAAAACATCCAGAACACCCTGACCAAATATTTGCAGATCGTACAAACATTTGTCCCGAGGCGGGAATCGAACCCGCAACCTCATGCGTTGCAAGCGGACCTTCGCCCGCCGCGCCACAGAGGTCGTCAAAATAAGGTGTGTGTACTCTTTTATCCGCACTGAGACTCCAGGATGGTACATTGTGCGAGGTTTTGTTTTGTTAGTGTAACCAGCCTAACTCTGTCCAGAAGCGCAGAATCTTCCTGGGATCTTCACAGGCTTCGCGGAGTGGCCTCGGGTACACACAGCGAAGGCTTAGTAATGGGGTCCCGTTGGCGCCTTTGGATACGAAACCCTAAAAATTATCTTCGCGTTAGGAATCACTTTCACGAATCATGTCTGATGCTGGTAGTTGATAAAAATATCTCAACGATAGTATCGCCATCTAGAAATACGGTAAGAGTTTTGCGAACAGAGTTATAGAGTACTAGCAATTGTCCGCCGCTTTGTGTGCGCTTTTCAAATATCCCTATTTCCGCTCTTGGGATAACATTTACCTCTCTGCAAAATTTTATTAATTATACAATCAGCCATTGAGGCGTGAAATGGTAACAGACAGACATACATACATACAGACAGAGTTACTTATAATTTATAATATTAGTATGGATATCATATAATAGAACTCATAATCGAATACCCAGCAGAGTGTCTGCGGAGTTATGAATTTACCTAACGGGTAAACGGGTAACTACCTAGCTTTCCTTTGCCTTTTTTTGTTTTCGAGGGGAAAAATCTGCAACCAGATACCATACTGTATGTAGTATGGTTACTTAGCTTTCCTTTGCCTGAACTAACCGATCAGACCTGTGTAAAAAAGTTAGTAAATATTATTTAAATAATCAGTGATAGATTGGTAGAGGTGTAGCCTCTACATATCGAGATATTTATTAACGCATTTACATAAATAAAAAAATGTTAATAACTACTTATAACTATGGCTCAGTGAGCCAAAGTAAATATCGACGAAAGGCTTCTTCAGGCATCTCGGTTTAAATAGTTATTTTCCAGCCAATAGCAAGAGTCTAGCTAAATATTGCTGCCTCTTTCGAAAGTACAATTTACATCGAATGTCTTTATTATGTCATTTCGATGATTTGCCATGACAAAGATACATTGACGAACGATGTGGCGCGGCGGGCGTAGGTCCGCCTGCGACGCTGCAGGTTGCGGGTTCGATTCCTGCCTTGAGATAAATGTTTGTACGATCTGCAAATAATTGTTCAGGGTGTTTTTTCTAAGTCGATAAAAATATATTTGTGTAATGTATTCTATTAAATATATCAGTCATCTAGCCCCAAGCTAAGCAGAGCTGTTATATGGCTCTAGTACCTATAACACAAGCTCACACAGCATCATCTCGCCCCAAGTAGGATGCTGACCAACCCCAAGGTTATATTAGTTATATTATAAATGTCAAAGTTTGTATGGATGGATGAATGTATGGATATTTGTTACTCTTTCAAGCAAAAACTATTGAACACATAGGCTGAAATTTGGTATGGGTATAGTTTGGGACCTGCAATAACATATACGTAGGCTATTTCTTTATCCCGATAAAACGCGAAGGCGCGGGCAGCAGCTTGTTATTTATTTATACCCGTACCTAACACTTATGCACCTTCAGACAAGCTAAATATCTGCTGAGACGAGGTGCATTACCGACTGCCAACCTGATTGGTGGTCGCACAAAAGGCGAACTCCCGTTGGCACGACGCCAGACCTTTTGTCGACATACATTGAAAATTTCTCTCCCCGCATCGCTCTACTGTTACGCAACCTGTTTGTTCTTAGTTTCGATGTTAATGGCTTTGTGAGTGTATTTTCAATTTCATTTCTATTAAAAGTAGACAAGCCGGCAAACGTTGTTTTGCCATCGACCACTGAGGAATGAATGAATGAACACTTTATTGTACTTAAATTCACATTAATACAAAATCTTATATCTAAATGAAAAAAAAAAACAGTACAAAGGCGGCCTTATCTCTGAGAGCGACTTTCAGGCAACCTAGATGCCTGAGAGGTAGAAGATTATTACAGTACTATGGGGTTTGGTATTAGAATGGTGAAAATTAAGGGTGTATTTATATGTATTTTTCCCCCCTACATGGGAGACCATCCACTCGATGGACCGACGACATCGTAGCGGTCGCAGGGAGTCGATGGATGGAGGCGGCTCAGGACCGCTATTTGTGACGTCGTATGGGGGAGGCCTATGTCCAGCAGTGGACGTATATGGGCTGATGATGATGATGATGATGTACCTGTCAAAAACCAACCCCTGCATCGAGACATCATTTTCGAATAACTAAGTGAACTTCGGAGTCTTATCCATGAAGTGATTTAGAGCATCATCATCATATCAGTGAAGCTTGGCCTCGAGCCAGCTGCAGATTTATAGAGCACCTTCTTACTCTTTATGAGCTTCTTCAATAGCTAGCCTTTTGCTTTCCGTCCTTTTTTTGCAAAAGGGATACTTCTAAAGATATCTTTCTTCGATAGAATATTATCTCTCTTGAATAGAGGCTAGATAATAAGTAAACTATTTGTAGTCTTATGGACATGAGTTAAAGGTCAAGTTTGCTACAGCAAATAAATAACTAAACAAATTGGTTCAGACTCATTAGGTTCATTGGATCGTGGGGTCTTGATACTTTTGCATACTGTTTGCTTGCTTGCTTTTCAATTGATTGGTGTTACTTTTTATTGAGTCGTGATAAATGAAATGTAGCCTAAAAACGTAGTTTAGTGACTAATTAATAATAAAAGAGACTATTCAATGTTAACGTTTTATCCTTTGGTATCATATCAAGTTACCAAAGGACAATTCGATACTTTTATAAAGTAAAATAGATTAATTTTGCCAAAACTTTTGACAATCTTAAAACTAACATAAAATTAGGCAAAATATTGCCAAAATCGCCCAACATTCATATGCTAGGGCAGAATAGAATATAACATTCCACACACACAGCACATACGCTCTAATTCTGCATGTTCGTCTTGGGCACCCAATATGTTTATGCCACGTGGATACCAAGGATCAAGACACTTCCATTCCACGCATACGTGTTAATTCCGATACAAATTCACCTCCGTAGCCGTAATTTTCCTTCACGACTTGGAAATAAAATAAATGCGGAGAAAAAAGCAGAAGGTCTTTTTATGGGACAAGTTGGCCCATAACATCGGTTGATGGGGATGTGGGCCGTAATGCGTATTTGATTCCTTTGGTCGGATTGCTTCGGGGTTTATGTGAGGACCTTGTACTTATTGCAGGTTTGAGTTTTAGGGCCCACTTGAGAAACCTGTGTGCTACATCATTGTATTAACTCTTTTGAAACAATATAAATAATAATATGGGTCACATATTGTGTACCTACTATGGGAGACCATCCACTCGATGGACCGACGACATCGTAGCGGTCGCAGGGAGTCGATGCATAGAGGCGACTCAGGACCGCTATTTGTGGCGTCGTGCGGGGGAGGCCTATGTCCAGCAGTGGACGTGTATGGGCTGATGATGATAATGATGATGATATATGATGGCCTTAAAGTATTATCTAGTTACTAAAGTATATATATTAACGCGTCAGATTTGTTTATATGCTTGAGATAACAAGTGTTTCACTGAAAACTATTAAAAGACCCGCCACGGTTCTCCCTTTTTACCTTTTTTTAGCAAATAAGAAATTAAAGTCCTACAAAATGTAGCGAAGAACTTTATATAAAACCAGACGAATATTTTGATATCTCGTTTTTATCAAAATAGGTTCAGCCGTATGAATACTTCGCGGTTATAAAGAATGTTCGCCATCCACATAGACACACTCGAAAAAGCCACAAATTGTTTATTATCGGTTTTTACTTTATGTACATAGTCACGTCCCTAACACTGTAACTATTGTCAACGAGGTTACTTTAGTAACTGAAATACTACAGGGTGTAACAAAAATAACGGACCAAACTTTTAGGGGGGTTCAGCTTCAGACACAGAACACGGGAATAAGTTTTTTTTTTAAATCCCTATTAATTTTTGTTTACGATACACTCCCTATATAACACAAAACACCTTCGTTGCGGGTCGTTGACCGCGGCGGTCAACGACCCGCCATCATCGGATCGGGTGACGACGCGCCTTAGATGCGGTACCACAAATGCATTTTCCTTGGTTCTATGATAATAAACACACGCATCAGTTATTGCCAAAGATTTTTCCCGTGTTCTGTGTTCGAAGCTGAAGCCCCCATGGAAGTTTGGTCCGTTATTTTTGTTACACCCTGTATAATTGCATATTGTATTGATCTAACCTACGTAAAAAAATTAATCTACTATCAAAAAAAGCCAATTGACAAAAGACAACAAAACAAAGTCCCAAAAAATCTGTCTACATTATAAGGCCCGCGCACACGTCTCCAACGTACCTACATTATAAGGCCCGCGCACTCGTCTCCAACGTAGCTACATTATAAGGCCCGTGCACACGGCTCAGCTAATGAGGCTCGTTAGCCCCGCTCACTAATCCGGGGAAAAAGACATTTGCGTATTTAAGGCGCAGAACTTGGTAGAGCCTAATTTTGCAACCACAATTGCTTTTAGCCAAATCACTGTATGGAATTAGGAAAATACGTAATTCGAAAAATGAGCTCAGCTGGGTTGTTCAAAAAGAATTCCCAAAGCAATTTTCAAAATAAAGATATTCTGTTATTTTCGTTCATACACACCACTATGGTTTGAAACATATATAGTTTAAAAATAAATTACCCAGGTACATGGAACTTACTCCCAATTTTTAAGACAGCTGGTCAATGTAGTTATTTTCGTGAATGTATCCACTCTGACTACTTGAACGGCTCACTGGCTGCATTTTGAATACCAAAAAACAAAAATAAATAAACCAATGACATAAAATTATCTGAGCATCTGGTCGAAGCGACGCCTGATCCGAGAGCTGGTGAGTATCTGGTGCAACGCATTTAGCATTGCCATACAGCGAGGCAATGCAGCCAGCGTCTTGAGGACACTTTGAATGGTATTGATATGGACCAGCTCAGCTACCCGTAGATCGTTTATAACAGTCTGCAGTTAGCTCCATTGTTTCAATTGTAAATACTATTTAAAAATTTTACTATTATATTATTGTAATTTTCTTTGTTAATAAAGACTTATCTACCAATGACCGGTGAAAATAGAACCTACGTGTGTTACACTTAGAGAGAGAGAGAGATTATTTATTTACCAAAAAAAAACATAGGCAACTTATTCACTCACAACATTAGAACCTACGTGTGTTACACTTAGAGAGAGAGAGAGATAATTTATTTACCAAAAAAAAACATAGACAACTTATTCACTAGGTAGTTACACTTAATAAATATAGTAGTAGACTAGCAGCTGCCCGCGCCTTCGACCGTGTTTTATCGGGATGAAAAATAGACTATATGTTATTCCAGGTCCCAAACTATACCCATACCAAATTTCAGCTTAATCGGTTCAGTAGTTTTTGCGTGAAAGAGTAACAAATATCCATACAACCATCCATACAAACTTTAATATTTATAGGATAACATAAAAATAATTAAGATAATTATGATGGGTAAATGGGTCCTTGCTTCAACATGTTGCAGTAATTACGAATATCTAAATCGACCTGCAGGAATGTTTTTTTTCCAGATTGAAGTTAATTTGCGAATCGCCATATTATAGTGTTTCCGCTTTATATTTGGAAATCGGGTAGATGGCATTCCACCCCTTAACATTTCGTTCCAAGACAATGCGGACACGTGCACACTGTACATACAATTATGAGCCTTACTTATCTGCTACAAAGTTTAATTTAGAATAGTAAAATGTAAAGCTGAAAACGGAAATTTTAAAATTACACCTAAATAACAGGAAATTTCGGCGTCACGTGCTTTTAAAATCTAACAGCTGTATGTAAACACGTGAAGTTATGAATGCATTATGGCGGCCATTTGCAGTATTATTAAGGGGCTTTTTACGCTAAGAGGTGTGCAAAAAATACTTTTAGCTCGCTTAGCGGTATTTTTTTGAATACTAAAAATGTTTAAAACATGCTCTATGTGCTTTTTCATCAGCGGGGATTATGAGTCTAAAGATATTTTCAATGGGCAATAGGAGCGGATTTCGTCATAATTCAATTAAATATTTTTCTGCTGATTACTTTTGAAATCTGCCAAAATTTGCTGCTGCTGTACCAAAAATCATGTTTATACCCACTCCACTTATATATATGCTGTTACATGCAGGACTATGAAGTTCCCTAATTGTTGACAGATGAGTGAATGAAGACTAAATGGCAGAATGAAGTATTTCATAGATACAGTCACGTTTGACAAATTTAATCCTGTCGGGTTTAGAGAATGTTAAAATGTAAAACCTAGAATAAGTTTTTATAAATAAATAAATACAAAAAAAATATAATACAATACAAGATAGGGATGATACTATGGGCCTCGTCAGAAAGCTCAAGGTCCCACAGGGAGCAACGGAGATGGCTATGCTCGGAATCTCTCTCCAAGATCGAATCAGAAATGAGGAGATCCGCAGAAGAACCAAGGTAACCGACATAGCTCTCAGAGTTGCGAAACTCAAGTGGCAGTGGGCAGGGCACATAGGACAGTGGCCGTCGGCTCTTAGGACCAACGGCCGCTGGGGCCGCAAGGCTCTAGAATGGCGACCACGTACCGGAAAGCGCAATGTGGGTGAGGACGACGTGATGGACCAACGACCTAGTGAAGGTCGCGGGAAATCGCTGGATGCGGACAGCGCAAAATCGGTCATTGTGGAGATCCTTAGGGGAGGTCTATGTCCAGCAGTGGACTAGAGGTGTGTAGATCCGGAGTCAAACAGATCCTGGAGTCGTGTCCGCTCCTGGATCCGTGTGGTTCCGCTCCGGACTGGCGTTCTTGGCGTGTCCGCGGACACGTTAGCCGCGCGGCATCGGTCTCGGTTTATCGAGTCGAATGAATGTAGCGAGCGATTGGAGCTATGTGGATCTGAGCTTCGGTTTGGGTTCGGCGTGTTCGATCGAAGGATCCGCATCCATTTCCGAGTACACAAATAACTAAGTACTACAGACAAATTATACCATATTATAATTTGCTATAAAAATCTATAAAATACCCACTTATTGAAATAAGTAGGTACTACAATACTTACCTACTCACTAATCTAGAACAATGATTGTAAAAAAACAGGAAAGTATTTGTCATAGATTCGTTAGATCCACCGAAACAAACGTGTCCTATACAAACAGATCCAATGGACATGTAGGAACTGCGAGCGATTCTAACAGATCCGCCAGATCCACTGAATCAAACAGATCTAATGGACATGCAGGAACCGAAACTGCAGGCAGATCCAAACAGATCCGCGGAATCGTATCCTGGATCCGAACCTATCTGGAGTCGGATCAGATTCGAACCAGTCGCGGACACGTTTTGCGCATGCCTACAGTGGACGTCGATCGGCTGTAAACATATAATAGATATGATCTATATATAGGCGTATATTTTACTGCTGTTTATTTGAAAAGTAATATGTTTTCCGTGAAGTAAAAAAATGCAAGAAACCAGTTTCATAAAACAAAGCAGTAGGTTTGAAATTGATATAAGCTGGCGGCTTGCCAGACCCCGTTTCTAAGGGCTCTCGGGCTCCAGCGGCCTTCGATGCTCTTTTGATGTTTGACCGTGGAGAATAACATAGACCTTAGCTAAGCTATGTTATATTTATGTTTATCGTTCATGCCAATCATCATTATCATTATGGTTTGATGAATTGTAGAATCTTTCTCGATATAATATACATACTTTTTCCGTAGTATTTTTTTATAATTCATAGATTCAATTTAATTTAATCATTAGGGTGAAACATATATGTACATAAAGGAACATTAATAATGCTACCATTTCAGTAGTTAAAATATCTCTTGAAACCCTCGGGTTCCCGAACTATTTACTTTAACGATTTTTTGAATTTCGTTTTTTTTGACATCACTTTAATGTGTTAATTAAACCTATTTTCAAATGTATGTACTAGCTCTTTAATGTACGTACTAGCAATATTTAAGATTATTTATTTAATATATCAAAATTTCAGAGTTCCAAAAATCGTAGAACAATAGGCTATCCCTGGAGTCCAGGATCACTACTTTTTTGGTTTAGTACACCCATTACGTGCCACCCTGTACTTACGTTAGGAATATTTCCGCGGCAAACCAAACAGTAACCGCTCGCGTTTCAGACGGGCCTCAGCCCATAAAACTATGAATCCATCGAAAAAATCCCTTACAACTTGTCAGATCCCAAAACGTCAGGTACCTAACGTAGATTTACGGCCATCTCGGTACGATATATGAACCACGACACCTATAACCCACGTCCCAGCTCGCTAAGTAATAAACTGGCATGATTCGACATAAAACGTGCGACATTTTATCGAACGCGAATAAATTGAAACTACGATTATTGTCAAATGCTTTTGGAATAGGCCACTTTGAAATGTTTAATGAGTAGGTATTCAGGCACAATAGTACCCAAATGAAACTCCAAAAATGTTCAAATAACTTGTATCATAAATATACAGTGTTTTAAGGATATAGGTATGCACAGTGTACAGTGATTTGCCTCGCGAAAGAATGTTGACTGTGTTCTGTCAAAGCCAAATAAAAAATGGATGCTAGAAAATAAAATGTCTTGGAGTCTTCTTCACTTTACGTTAGGCGTAAACAATGAGCAAAATGTGGTATCAATGACATTGTGAAATAAAAACTATGTTAATAGCTTTTAAAGTGGAGATTCGAAAAGCTAGTCTGTTTTTCCGGCCGACTACAACCTGAGTCTCTTCAAGACAAGAGAGAATTCAGTTTCCTGTGAATTTAGGCTTCAGAGGTCTAGCCTTCCTGATACATCGTCACTTATCAACAAGTGAGATTGTGGCCAAACGAAAGACTATTTTATTTATAAAAAAAAGATACGACAGATCTAAGAAATTTCTAAATAAGTCTTGCGAATTAACCTTATTTTCGCGTTCACTTGTAATTTATTCAATTATTAAAAAATTCAGCTTTATAGCTTTTTTAATTTACAATTTCAAGATTTTGTAGGTGAGGAGCAAAAAACAAGTAATTATCTGTATGTTTTGAGAAAATCAAACCATAAAACAGTTTTATTTTCGCAACTACAATCAATTTATTTATTCATTATACAAATTATATATCAATTAATCAATTAAAATCAAATACATGTTTTACTTCCAGTGCAAGATACGAATTGGTTTGTTTAGCTCTGAACTCTAGAACTGGTAGTAAAGGTTTATGTACACTGTTTACGTGCACATTATTACGCTGAACCTGTTTGTTCTGTAAACTCGCTAATAGTCGACGCATGTTCGTGTTTCCATAATACGGTGTAATAAAGTGTATATTGGCATGCTAATGTAGACTATACAGAAACTATGTTAGTTTTTGTAATTTTTTTACTAGCAAGAACCAATAGAGGATTTGTAAATATTTTATGCGCAATCTATGTAGTGGGTACCTCCATGTGACGTTGCTGGGCATTAAATTGGTTTTTCTTTTATATATTTTTTGCTTGTGTCGAAATAAATGTTAGTCTATTCTATGTATACTATACTATAGTGCAGAGTGCAGTAGGCGAATATCTGAAGGACCATTCCCACAATTGAAGGATTACCTTCAATATCGGGGCGATAGTTTTATATTTGGTTGCCAGTTATGGTTGTCAGAGAGAACCGTTTCGACACAACCGGTTTGACAATAACTTTCAAAATCTTTTAACTTTTTTAACTTACCGGAAAAGCTAATTATGGAACTAAATCTTATGCGCTAAAGCGCTTGCTCTCTAGCTGGTTACGGATACGCTATCGAAAACTCAATGACAATGACTCTTTACACTCTATGATAGTATAGGCACCACAGAAATCTAAATAATAAGATTTCTGTGAAAGGCACTCATCCGTTGAGGTGGAGCTTTCAAAATTCCAAGAAATATGTTTTACGATTTCCCATCCATTCTTACATTTGCATACAAAAATAGGTGTCGATACCACATAATCTAGGCCAATACCGGCTAAGCTAAATTGCGAGTTTTCTTAACTACAACAGAAATCTCACTAAGAGTTATCCAGTAACATTTATCTGGAAAGCATCCGAAAACGCAGCCGTGGATAGAAACAAGACTCAGGGTTGTCTTCGGGACAAAAATAATTATAGAACATATTATTCATCCACTACTGTTACACCACAGTGCTAAAACCTCCCTAAAGGAAAAGCGGAAGAAGAGAACCCCACCCTAAAGATGCGCGACTGTGAATGATTTCATTCGAATTATTCGACTTGACAAATCATTCGAACGATTTGAATGACTAGAGCAAATTAGTAACTAATTTGGTTAGTAATCGCGAGTCATTCGTTCGACTGCCTGAGTCGGTTTCGATTCAATCCCCGCAGGAGCGAAGAATAATTCATTCATCACTCAAAACCATCGGTCGACTAATAAAGTCGAATTGGAGCCATGAATGATCCATTCGTAGAAACATTAGTAATTTCTAATTAGTAGTTTCATTCGACTTTGAATATTAGTAATATACTAATCTTCAAGTCGAATAAGGAAATTAGTAGTTGTTCATCATTCGACTAGACAGATAATTCGCAGTCGCCATCTTTACCCCACCCCCAATCCCCTTCTGTCTTCCACTCTTCGCAAAAAAATATAATATAACATTTTTACCAAATATTGAGTTTTCACGGTTCATATTCCGAATGAAGGGGAATCTTAAAAAAAAATAACAAAATATGGAGTAAATCAAGATACAAAAAAATTCTCATTAAATTCTAGCTTACGTGCAAATGTGTATTGAGTTACTGTTATGATGATATTGGGCGAGCTTGTCTTGTGATAACACGATAATATTAGAGATATGAAAGTGTAGCTCATTCACGTCAAAATGCCTGAAATTTTGAATAAATATATTTTTTAACATGAATAAGACAATGTCTACTCTTTATCGAAGAAAAACGCGTGCGAAGTTGCGTGCTGGATAGTTTCCTTCATGTTTTGTTTAAAAAATTATTTACTTTTCTTTTCTTATATTTCGTACAACCCTAGTTCGAGCGAGACGGGTAAAATGAATTCTGGTCCGTTCATTGTTTGAAGTCGCGACGAAGGTTCTTTATTGTGTCCATAATGAGGCGACGTGTGTACCTCGTGCTCTTACCTCGAGATGTTGTCTTCATGAGCATTGCTTTTTATCTGTTCAAGTTTTGGCGGTGATTTTGACTGCAGCAGATGAAAGAGTACTTGTAGCAAACTCTCAAAGCTCTGTGTATTTTCGATTGGTACTTATATTTCGTACAACCCTAGTTCGAGCGAGACGGGTAAAATGAATTCTGGTCCGTTCATTGTTTGAAGTCGCGACGAAGGTTCTTTATTGTGTCCATAATGAGGCGACGTGTGTACCTCGTGCTCTTACCTCGAGATGTTGTCTTCATGAGCATTGCTTTTTATCTGTTCAAGTTTTGGCGGTGATTTTGACTGCAGCAGATGAAAGAGTACTTGTAGCAAACTCTCAAAGCTCTGTGTATTTTCGATTGGTACCTAAATATGGCCTAGCTGAGGCTTTTGATTTCAACCTATAGGAAATCTTCATTTTCTACATATAATAAAAAATATCTATCTATGTCATATATTATATTATGTATATCAGTCATCTAGTACCCATAACACAAGCTCTGCTTAGTTTGAGGCTAGATGATGTTGTGTGCACTGTAGAACATTATTTATTTATTTTGTTAATGATGTCATAACATTGAGACGGTAACATCCAGCGATTGACAAAGCTGCAGCTGAACAGGAATTCCGGTTTAAATAAGTTGCTGCCTGAGGTCCAAGTTATTTAATTTATTTCATTGGTTTCTTATCTAAATTCGCCTCTGTCGTTTAATTAGTAAGTGACATACTTAGATGAAGGAAACTCCTATTCTACTTCCTACTTCCCTACTAATAATATAAATCCTACTAATATTATAAATGTCAAAGTTTGTAAGGATGGATGTATGGATGTATGGATATTTGTTACTCTTTCACGCAAAAATTACTGAAAAGATTAGGCTGAAATTTGGTATGGGTATAGTTTGGGACCTGGAATAACATAAAGGTTATTTTTTATCCCGATAAAACGCGGGCGAAGGTGCGGGCAGCAGCTAGTATTATAATCAGTGAAAATTTGTAGAAGATTCATTAACAAAAAAATTTTTGATTCTCCTGGCCTGGCTAAGGTACTTAATTTCATTGAATGAATGCCCGATGAAGTCCTAAGACCTTATTGTTCTCGTTAAACAAAAAAGGTCTGCTTTTCTGGGAATGTCTCCAGGTGACGTCACTGTCCAGTTGCCACTTTATTTCAACAAAATGTAGAAGTTGGGAAACAAATGTAATATGGATCAATTGAAAAATCAATAAAAAAATGACAGTCGTCAATTATGTTTGTTAGATCAGTCAAAACAGGGTTAGTTAAACACGAGTTAATGTGATAAATAATTGGTAAATACAAAACCACATAGTTTTATCAGATTCATACAGGAGTTCAGGGAGTTACGATTTTACGCTACTGGTAACACCGGAAACAGATCCCTCTTCTCATTCACCGTTGGCGACTGTTGGCGATGATGACGTAAGCTGAAGACACCCACGTGAACATTGTGTCTCGGAAGAGCATACCTTGTTTTCTTTTACTATGATTGCTCTGAAGACAAAGGATTCTATCACTTGGTAATGTTTATCAGGGGTAAATTCTGTAGTAATAGCCCACACTACCGGTACCTCATGCGACGACGACGTGTCGTCGACACGTGCGGTTATCAATGGCAATAATTAGGCCAATCATTAACTACTAAAGGTGATTTTCCTTTGTTGGTTATTCTATTATTTGGCTAGTGGTTATTATTATTTCTTGACGGGGACTCAGGACATTGTGTTCCAATTAGGAAAGTCAGATTCAATAGAATACCTACCTAGTCTACGATCTAGTATTATTTTCTTTATTTTTTAATATTCCTGTTTACCTAACTGTCTGTAACGTTTTTATAGCTAAACGGCTAAACTTATCTTAATCAAATTTGGCAAGGAAATGATGTTAATTATGTAGGGTACATACACTTCAGGTAGAAACTAGTTATCTGAAAGTCAAACAGCAAGAAATGAAAAACATAAATAACTAAATATCTACAGAGAGACATCAACGCCATACTGTCAACACCTTCCAATTTCAAAAATTAGAATATTTCGGAACGCATTGTAAGTTAACCCGTGCCTTCTCACCTTTCATATTTAAATCCCGCCTTATCCCAACGATGTAAGATTAGTTTTTCAACACCAGAATCAGTGTTTTCTCCTCATAAATATGTAGTGATATGTCGCGGTTCAGTTTATGATTTTCGTGTAATGGATTGGAAGTTTCTGTAAGAAATGGAACGTAAAATGATTTTGTTCACCTAGATTGGAATATTGGGGTGGATTTCCATTTTTCTTTGTCGAATTTACCATTTTTATTCCCTTTTATTATTTCTGCTATTTACCTGTGGCGTCATTATAGAAAATTGTGTGAGAAGGTAAAAAATTTTCGAAATTGGTTGTTTACTTTATAATTTTAAGGGAACTCCTATTTCACTTTCAACATGCTCAATTTATTTTAGCTTACGTTTTACCTATACAACCTGTAGCACCCGATTGGGTAATGTTTGATACTAAGTATACTTACTTTTTCGGTTTAACGATCTTTATTTATACTCAAAAGAACAAACAAGTTAACTTAGAATAAGTATACATTGATATCTTTAAATAAGTATTACTTGGTAAAGTTACGGTAGTTCTTTGGCGTTTATAATCTAGAATATAGAAAAACTACCGTAACTTTACCAAGAAATACTTATTTTAAGAAATACAGTCAAGGCATCTTTATAACAAGCTCTACTTCCTGGTTAGATTATATTTTCTTTTATGGACAAATATACCTATTCACATTGACCACAATCTCACCTGATGGAAAGTGACGATGTGGCAGATGGTGTATCGCGAAGTTCTAGAAGATACCTATTCACTCTTCTTTATTTGGTGGGATGTTTAGCACCATTTATTCGGTTCTTTCATACTGTTACGAAGGTTCTTGGGTTAAAAAGTTTGTTACCTATGTGTTTGTGATATTTGTTATCTAGAATCTAGAAAACAAATATAAAGAAGAGTGAATAGGTATCTTCTAAACTTCGTGATACACCGTCTGCCTCATCGTCACTTTCCATCAGGTGAGATTGTGGTCAAAGTAAATAGGTCTATTTGTCCATAAAAGAAAATATAATCTAACTAGGAAGTAGAGCTTGTTATAAAGATGCCGTGACTGTATTTGTTGGAAACAGAGTCTTCCCGTCTCGCTACATAAACTTAAGGCTATCTAGAATTGAAACATTTGTTGTGAACCGTTCTAGGCGATGGTAAAAAGTTTTATTGCTCAACACACTCTTTGACTTTCTGCTGCTGTTTTATAGTTTTTGAACGGATCGCATTGGGTTCTTATGTTGAAATATTTCGTGCTTCAATCTCGTTTTGAGAATTTGAAAATTGCGCGATCTATTTTGGCTGCAGTATTTAATGAATAGTTATATTTCAGATTTTTCTGTACGATAAATAGATGCTAGATATAATGAATTCAAAGAATGATAACTTTTTTGGTTAATAGTGTCTTAAATTCTAAATAGTTTGCCTAGATATAGTGTTCTATAAAAATAATAGGTAATAAATATGTAAATACGGTAGGTCATTACGCACACATGCAAACACAGCGGTGTCACCGTCATGTTTTCGTCGTTTCGTCGATAGAATTTGAATTAGGATCATATTGGTGGTTGTATAGAAGAATATAAAAGAGAATACGAATTCGAATTAGGAACTGGGTTCAGATTTCAGGAAAAACAAAATCAAACAGCCAGTTCGTGTTCCAAATACAAAAATGTCTGACAATCCACTTATTCAAATTAAAATGTATCGCATAAAAGTTTACAACTAAGCCAACGACATCTTACGAATTCTTTGTTTACTCAGCCACACGCGAGATGGCGTGACTGAGTCAAATAACTTCACCTTCGTAAGTAAAACACCAATTACAAGCTAATTATGTTATTCGTAAGATTATATCGAGGTATGTTATTTGCTTCGTTGTAAAATAAATCAGTTTGGTTGTTATTTATGGATTGTTAATTTGTTATAGGAGTTTGATTATAGTTTGTCTAGATTTTAATGTAAGGAAGTTCAAGTAGGCGAACGTAGGCAGGCATTAAAATTCCCAGTATGTGAACTCTACCTAAGCCCAAAACGAAGAGTTGAAGAGTAAAAAGAATACTCGATCATTAACAATCATGAATCCTAAATATATTTTGTAATCAAATGAATTACAAAAGAAATATTTGGAAGAATGCTCTGTCTAGTATTGCCAGGGCGGTACTAGAGCTAGAGAAGCTCGAAACTATTTTGAAAGCTTTCATTTATTATAAAAATCATCTGCCATGTTTGATAAAATACGGGACTGATTATTAAATTTTTTATTTAAGTTTATAAAGTAGTTTACAATCAAATTAATACAATAAATAGTAGAGTTACAGTAGTGAACCAGATTGTAGACCTACATAGATGTAAACATAACAAGATTAGAAAAGTGTTGCAAACATATCGAAAAAAAAATCCCTAAAATATAATGAATATTACTGTGTATTATTTAAACTTTATGCAATAGAAAATACATTTATATCGTTATAAATTATATAAAATTGGTCAGTATAGTCGAAAAAAATTTGCGAAATTTATTGATGTTCGAGTTAAATATATCTATATCATTATTATCAGCTGCCAAATCGTTATATTGATTATGTCATACCAATGACTCAAAGTTCCTTAATTAATGAAGAACAAGAAAAAAATACCTTTGTTGACATAAAATAACATGGATTGTAGAACCGAGTAAGTATCGTCAACCGAAATTCATACATTGTTAGAAAAACCTATTTAATGGCAAGAATGGCATATTATAAGGGATTTCTACCAATCCTATAGTCTCTTCACCATCATGTCAATCTGTTCACTGCTGCACACAAATTGCAGCATGAATACCTACTGCAATAGAGCTTAATATATCCTATTAAAGAGAAGTGAAACGAAAGATTTTTGTTTACCTTACGAACTACGACACAATAAATTGATCTATATTTAATGCTAACGTTTCGTGATTTAGATTTTGTGCGAAGCAGGCAAACGTGGCTCCGCTTACTATTGTGCTGGATACACAAATGTGTACCCAGCGCTGTTTTTTCAGATTTTTCAGAATAAACCAGAATAATCACGTCTCGACCCTCTAGAGAACTTAAGAGAACGCTGGAGCGATGACTTGGGCCAATACATTGCTGCTGGAAGAAGTTAGGAAGGACCAAGACAAGTGGTTTGAGATCGAGGAGGCCTTTGCCCAGAAGTGGGAAAGAATGGGGTCATAAAAATAAGGTTAACTAGGCATTTAATTTGAAGTTTATGCAAAAACTAAATACTGACTTCGAATTCCTTCAGATATACACTGTTTAGCAGGACAAATAAAATCCCTCCCTCATAAAATGGATATACACCTCAATAGCATTTAATAAAAAAAATCAAAAGAATCATCATAATTAGTCCACAGTCGGAGCAATTTGCGAACATACATTAAATACAAAATATCAAAACAGCATTCCAGCATATGGAGAGCATCCAAAATGCTACTTTTTCCGCAGTCGGTTAAAAAAACTCCCATCATCGTGCGAAACCGTAGGCGCTGCCCAGATTCTATATTAAGCAGGTTACACTAATGTTTTTGACCTTTCTCGGCCTTCTCGAAGGTGACATTAGGTTTAGTAATCAGTATAATTGTACTCATTACGACTTTCAATCGGATTTAATGAAAAAATCCCATTATTTGCTGAGACCTTTCGGAGATTAGCTCCGGCCTCAGCGGCGACTCATTCGATTTGCTACATTAAAGAGTTTTAGAATGTATTTTTGAGGAGCCTACTCAAGAAACAATTCTTTATTAACAAAGAAAGTTACAAGGTTTTTGCTATTATAGTCCGTTTGCCTCACACTGGGGGTAATTTTAAAGTTACTGATTATCATATTACGCTACTAATGATAGCAAAACCTTAGAATAAAGCAACGCGACACCTCTCGTCAATCGTACTAAACGTAACTTTAGTCATTGAAAAGGATTGCATAAACTTCATTGTTTCCCCTGTAGGTGGAGCTAAGGGCGCTTGAGGTCGAAAGAAGTCCCAGAGTTTTTCGACTCCTACGTTATTTGACCTCGTGGCGCATCCCGTACTGAGAGAGGGTTGCGGGTTCAAGACCCGTCGAAGTCGAAAAATTTTGGGATCTTATTTACATTTATCTATTACTAATATTATTAAGAGTGGTTACGCTCGTTTTTAAATATAATAATAAATGGTAGCATACGCTGTTTTTTGGATGGTCTTTCACCTAAGGAAGACTGTTTTATTATATTTCCCTACTGAAGTGAGCAACGAGTCGAAAGTCTCCGCATGCCCCACGCTTGGGGTAGCGACAAGCCAGTCTACGATGCATCAAATCAACGACGGACGCGTATGACTAATTGCATCCCGCGATCCGGTCACATTTGTTATTTTGGAAAACCCTCGTGTCGCGACCGCACCCGCTGCTACTCTAGCACCAAGGACTTCTGCCTCTTCTATCTGGGACGTCGTCGGATCCCCCCTGAGTTTCCAGGAGAGACATCCCGCAGCGAACGACCGAGACGAATTGTGAATTGAGGTGGGTACTTATAATAAGACAGTTTATAGGTGATTTGCCTTCCTTAAAACAGCGTTTCTCTCATAGGTATTTCATCTCCGCCTTCCGCAGGATCTAATTCAGGCTTTAAATCAGTAATTAAATATCTTAGATGTACCGACTTTAATCGGCCTAAGCAACCGCATCAGAATAAGGAACCTACAACTCCTTTATTCTCCATTTTGGTCCTTCGAGCCGGATAAAAGCCTAAATTTGGGTCCTAAAAGCCTAGGTTTCATTTCAGATAAAAGGTTACTAATTTTGAATAATAATTTATTTCATTGTTGCATATTGTCACAAGAATCTCACCTCTGTTGCATACTTGTTAAGGTCTATTTCTTGTATAACCATCCGTACCTACCGGCAGAAAAAATAGTTTTCTATAATCGTTATTTCGCATTTTTTGTTAATAAATTGTTAAGGTCCAAGAAAAGAATAGTGAATTCATATCGCAAAATAAGTTATTGACTTAAAATCATTCGTATTTCGCTAAATTGCATATCTTTTTTCTGCAAGTGCCGTACGGGGGGTAGTCCGAAGTGTTCAAAGTCCACATTCCTTACGCTTACCGTTAACCTTGAAAGGTAATGTCGGGAATAGTAGGTAAATAGATATTCTATATTTTTGTCGTCTCGTTAGAAAATTTATTGTTATACGAGGAGACATTTAGCTGAAATCGTAGACTCACACAACCGCATTTGATTAATTAATAACATTTAATCATTAAACGTATTTATACGTTCGCATCGCATTGTATTTGAATGAGTTAGTACCTACTATCCATTCATCTTACGTTCGCACAAATTGTTTATGATCGTTATCTACCTATCAGTAATATTATTAGAGTGAACTTGATTTTTTGACGGTAATCTCTAAATTCGGTAGGTAGATAGGGACTTTCGCATCGTATTGTTTTAGTAACTCGCATTTGAGTGAATTAATAAAATTCATTCATCTTACGCCGCACATTAGGGTTTATGTTATTTTTGTTGAAATGTTCTTGATTTTTTGATAGGAATTTCTCGTTGAGAAACGTAACATAAATTCATTGTTTACGTGTTGGACGGTCACTTATCTAGTGAACTAACCGTAATATTACAAAGTATAAGTTATATACTTACCGCTTTTTTATCGCTAGGCTGTAGCGGTACTAGGTATCTACATGTTAATTTATTTCTAAGATACCTACATACTGCCTACATTCTTAAGTTATTGCGAACGAAAGGTTCGACTGTCGATTTTTTTTAACCGCATTTTATAATTACCTCCTTATCTGCGTGGTTATAGGTAGGTATTTACTCACTTGTTGACGATCCTTTGTTGTGTGTGATACATACGCTTAGGATTAATTATATTTTTTGTCGCTTCGCATAGATTGTAAGTACGTAACTTACGTAAAAATACATCTATATTAAATATCGCTCATTTACCCAATACAATTAGGGTTCCGCTTGGTTCTTGGGGTTTGTTTGTGTGGTACGTAATTATTCCCTGAAAAATGGAAGATGAAACCCGACTAAAACTTTATATCGCAAAACGCGATACATGTTTCGCACGCGTTCAGGCTATTTATGAGTCATCTAGGGCGTTAACAACTGAGCGCGCTCGTAAGTCATTTATTGCACAGGCAAAGCAAATTGATGCTCTGCGGGGCGAATTCAACGAAATCTTAGATAACGTCAATCGTTTATCTATGAAACTGGTCGACAAATACGAAGTCAGTTATAATAGCTTGAACGCATTTGATGACTTGGCCTGCGAAATAAAGGATACATTAGGCGCGTTATTAGAACCACCGTCGGTATCATCGCCCTCTGCTACCACGAGCTCGGCTGGTAAGAGTGCGTACCATATAAAAGTACCGAAAATCGAACTCCCTACGTTTGACGGTGACATACAAAGTTTTCCATTCTTTTATGAAACTTTTAAAAGGGTTATCCACACAAACTCCGACCTCTCGGATTCAGATCGTATACATTATTTGTTAAACTGTCTCAAAGGCAAGGCAAGGAATGTGTCGGCAGGTTTGTGTCCCTCCGCGGAAAATTACCGTGTCGTTTGGGATGCGCTTATTGCAAAATATTTAGATACCCGCGCGCTCGCTGTAAACTATCTAAATCAGCTGTTTTCATTAAGATCAGCTGGTACATCTTCACCCGCTAACTTGGAAAAAGTGTTTGACAAATTTACTGCAATTATAGCGGGAATCAAACAATTAAAAATAGAAAATCTCGATAATTTTATTTTTACCCATCTGGGCCTTAAATTAATAGACTCGGATGTAGCAAAACATTACGAAATGTCCTTGCGTTATCAAAAGAATCAAGAAGTCGTTGATTACGACTATTTCGTAAAATTTGTACGCGAACAAATAAAAATTATGTACCGCACAACAGCGTGTCCGCGCGCGACCGCAGTCAATAGCCCCGCTGCCCCTTCTACAAAGGTGTCGCAGGTCTACGTGGGTGTAGCTAACAAATGCTCTCTGTGTAGCAATACCCATGACCATCTATTCAAATGCTCTGGGTTCCAAAAACTGCAGGCATTTGAACGCTTTAAATTTATTAAAGACCACAAAATGTGTGTCAATTGTTTAAGTCAGCAGCACACCACCCTGAAATGCCAATCGAAAACCGGTTGCAAAAAATGTAACGGCAAACATCATACCTTGCTTCATTTTGAACAACCGCCGCACTCGGAAACTACCGCAATGGTTTCTGCCCCTGTACCCCCTGAAGTAACCCCCGCATCTAATCCTTCCGCGGGCCCTGTTGAAGTTTCATCAGCCGCTCCAGAACGGGTTGCTTTATGTACACATTCAGCGGTACAAGGGACCAAACGGACTACCGAGGTATTGGCTACCGCTAAAGTAGTAGCAGTGAATAAAAAGGGTAGGGACGTAGTGATAAGATGCTTGCTAGATCCCGGTTCGCAGAAAAATTATATCACTACGCGTTGTTGTCGCATGCTAGGCTTACCTATTCGCACGGAGTCTATAAGTACAGTTAGAGGTATCGGTGGTACATCTCAACCTGTTCGAGGTTCAGTCGATCTAACCTTTAGTTCGCGGCTTCGGTTATTACCTAAGTACCATATCGATGCGCTAGTACTGGATCAAATCACCGGTGAACTTCCGCTGTGTGGTATAAATGTCGCTGAATTGAACCACATTGATCCAAAATTAACCGCCGACGATACTTGGGGAGTGCCTGGTAATATAGACGTTTTACTCGGCGTAAAATTGTTCGCTAAGTTGTTGCGACCAGGTTGCGTCACCAGTACACCCGGGTATCCGGACGCGTTGGAGACGGTGCTAGGCTACATCTTTATGGGAGATGCTCCCATATTAGACCCCCCTACAGACACGTTATCATTCTTCTCAACTTCATGCCTTGATTGTTGCGACCTGCGCAAATTTTGGGAGATTGAGGATGTCTCAGCCGCTACGGTTGTAGACATGGATGATACACAGTGTGAGGAGTTTTACCGATCCACTATCACTCGCACTCCGGATGGCAAGTACGTAGCTGCCTTGCCGCTCAAAACGGCCGCGTCAGCATTGGGAAGCTCTGTAGACATCGCTCGTCGGAGGTTTTATAGCCTCGAGCGTAGACTTAAGAAGCTACCTAACGTTAAGCTCCTGTACGATGACGTCATCAAGGATTACTTAGATAATCATTATATTTCACTTCTGAAGAACGATAATCTTCCGAATGTTTCTCATACACAGGAGACTCATGAGCAACAGGTTGCTTATTATATCCCACATCACGCTGTCATTCGAGAGGATAAAATGACTACCAAGTTACGCGTAGTATTGGATGCCAGCGCGAGTACAGACAATGGGGTTTCGCTCAACGATATCCTATACGCGGGCCCAGTGCTTCAAGCTGACCTTTTCAACATCTTGTTGAATTTTAGACTTTTCGTTGTCGCTGTGTCAGCAGATGTAAAGGCCATGTACCTTCGTATAGGAATACGCCAAAAGGATCGCTCGCTTCAACGGATTTTATATCGCTTTCACGAGGACGAACAGCTCCAAACCTATGAGTTCTCAGTACTACCATTCGGGTTGAAGTGCTCTCCATTCATTGCTATTCGCACAGTTCAACAGCTGTGTCTAGACGAGGGTCAGTCATATCCTCTAGCTAGCGAAATTTTACAGCGAGATATTTATATGGATGACATAGTCAGCTCAAGCCCTAGTACCGAGCTAGCCATAGAATCCGCTCATCAGCTGATAGAAATATTTTCGCTGGGCAATTTCCAGTTAACTAAATGGTCGAGTAATAGCCCTCAGGTGCTTCAGGCTATCCCAGAGTCATTACGACTCTCGCATAGTTTAGACTTCAGCAAAGATCTGACACAGAAAATACTGGGACTCCGATGGTATCCAGATGAGGATTGTTTCGGATTTCAGGTAAATCCGGATAACCGCCCGTGTACGAAGCGAAATATTTTATCGTCCATCGCACGTCTTTTTGACGTTTTAGGTCTTGTTGCTCCTATGATTCTTTACGCCAAGCTGCTCATAAAGGAACTTTGGCTAGTAAAACTTGGCTGGGATGATGTCCCGCCAACCCGCATCGTTCGCGCCTGGGAACAATTTCAGGCCGAACTACCTCTTATTTCAGAAATGAAATTCGCACGACACATCGGTGTCGTAGATCATTGTAAGATCACCCTAGTGGGCTTCGCAGACGCGAGCGAGAAGGCCTACGGTGGAGTTATCTACGCTCATGTGCTTAAACCCAACGGGGATGTCGTCGTTTCGCTAGTGTGTGCGAAGTCAAAGGTCGCGCCACTAAAAATTATTTCACTAGCTCGTCTTGAGCTTTGTTCCGCACTCCTCTTATCGACTTTGATAAGGCGAGTTTATTTGTTGTACGCAGCTCGCCATGCCATTGAGGCTGTCGTAGCTTTTTCGGACTCAACTGTAACGTTGAGCTGGATTCATTCTGAACCGCACCGATGGCACACGTTTGTGGCCAACCGCATCACCAAGATACATGAAAACCTTTCTGCTGAATCGTTTTTCCATGTCAGGGGTTTGGAAAATCCGTGTGATTGTCTCTCGCGTGGTTTGACGCCGGCTCAACTACGACATCATCCGTTGTGGCTAACAGGGCCGACATGGCTTAAATTGCCGCGATCCGAGTGGCCAGTCCAGCCGTTTCGGTCCGGTGAGTCTCCGAAACTTCCGGAAATGAAGCCAATAGCTCTACCGGTGATCACACAGGATATTTTGGAATCTTCTCCTCCGTGTAATATCTTGCATGAGCTCGCCTCTAGAACCTCTAATTGGTCTAAATATTTGAAAACTATATGCTTCATTTATAAATTTTTGAAACGGCTCCCCAAGGGACCCGTTACCGCTTCGGACCTAACTTTCGCAGAAAGTATAGTTTGGCGTTCAGTCCAGAAAATACATTTTGAACTCGACCTAGATCGACTGTCCCGCGAACAATTGTGTTCTAAGCCAATACAAAAACTGAGCCCGTTTCTTCATAATGGACTCATTCATGTCGGAGGCCGCCTAGCAAATTCGGAATTAGATTATGATTCTCGGCATCAAATTCTTCTTCCACGTCAGGACCGTACTGTAGAGCTTTTGGTCTCGTATTATCATACCACCAACTTTCATACAGGTCCTAATTTGCTCGTGTCTCTGTTACGACAGCGCTATTGGATCATGTCCGCACGACGAATCGCACGGCACGTTACTTTTAATTGTAACATTTGCTTTAGAGCAAAACCGCGTCCCGTCTTCCCGGTTATGGCTGATCTTCCCCGCTCTCGTGTAGAGACTGCCCCTAAGGCTTTCTCTCACACTGGGTGCGACTATGCGGGGCCTCTATCAATCACGTCAGTTCGTGGTAGAGGCCAAAGATCTCGCAAGGCGTACATTTGCCTTTTTACTTGTATGACTACAAGAGCGCTTCATCTTGAAGTCGCATCTGACCTCAGTACGGCTAGTTTCTTGTTGGCATTCAAGCGGTTTGTATCGCGTAGAGGCCCAGTAGAGTGTCTTTACACTGATAATGGCACCAACTTTATTGGCGCCAGGTCATACCTCCGCGAACTCTATCAGTTCTTGGCAAAGGAGTATCAGCCCTTATGGGAAAAGGAACTGGCAGATCATCGCATAACGCTCAAAAATATACCTTGCCGAGCTCCTCACTTCGGTGGATGTTGGGAGAGTGAAGTCAAGAGCGTCAAAACGCATCTTTTCAAGGTGATCGGTCAGCAAATTCTCACATTTGACGAGCTTAACACTGTGTTGGCTCAAGTAGAGGCCTTGTTAAATTCCAGGCCCTTATATTCACTAAGCTCCGACCCTTCGGAACCGTCTGCACTGACGCCAGCGCACTTCTTGCACTCGAAACCGCTTGTGTTTCTTCCCACTCGTGATGTTAATGAAACTCGTTTGCATCTTATTTCGCGATATGAATTTACCGATAAACTTGTTCACTCCTTTTGGAATCGGTGGCGTAAAGAGTATTTGCACACCTTGCAATCCAGACAGAAATGGAACACTCCAGCTAATCCTATAAAATTAGGAATGGTAGTTGTTTCCATGCAGGACAATGTTATGCCCTTACATTGGCCGTTAGGTTTAATTACTGAAATCTTTCCGGACAAAAACGGGGTAGTTCGCGTCGCTTCTGTAAAAACTAAAAGTGGGATCTTACAAAGTCGACCGGTTGTGAAGTTGTGCCCTTTGCCAACTCAGTAAATTTTTATTAGTTAATTTTGTTTGTCCTTAGTTTAAGATTAAGGTCTTTCATCGCATCGCTGTGTAGACAATAGGGTTAATTAGGTTTAGAAATCTTAGTGTCTCTCCTAGTAGAGCAAGAGCATGTTCATGACTTTAGAATAGAGTTTGTGACAATATGCAACTTATTGGTTTTAGCTTACTTCCATACAGGATTAATTATCCATACTTTTCTTATCCTCTTTCTTCTGTGTTTCGAAAGTAGGAACTTTCAAGCCGGGGGAAATGGTTACGCTCGTTTTTAAATATAATAATAAATGGTAGCATACGCTGTTTTTTGGATGGTCTTTCACCTAAGGAAGACTGTTTTATTATATTTCCCTACTGAAGTGAGCAACGAGTCGAAAGTCTCCGCATGCCCCACGCTTGGGGTAGCGACAAGCCAGTCTACGATGCATCAAATCAACGACGGACGCGTATGACTAATTGCATCCCGCGATCCGGTCACATTTGTTATTTTGGAAAACCCTCGTGTCGCGACCGCACCCGCTGCTACTCTAGCACCAAGGACTTCTGCCTCTTCTATCTGGGACGTCGTCGGATCCCCCCTGAGTTTCCAGGAGAGACATCCCGCAGCGAACGACCGAGACGAATTGTGAATTGAGGTGGGTACTTATAATAAGACAGTTTATAGGTGATTTGCCTTCCTTAAAACAGCGTTTCTCTCATAGGTATTTCATCTCCGCCTTCCGCAGGATCTAATTCAGGCTTTAAATCAGTAATTAAATATCTTAGATGTACCGACTTTAATCGGCCTAAGCAACCGCATCAGAATAAGGAACCTACAACTCCTTTATTCTCCAAAGAGGAAATATTTGTATTGAACCGATTTTAAAAATTCTTTTACCATTTTAATGCTACATTATCACTGAGTTATATATGCTACATTTGCTGTACGTTTATGCCTAAATGTATAAATAATAAATGTCCAACCGTGCGAAGCCGGGACGGGCCGCTAGTTTGAAATAAAATTACAATCAAATAATAGAAACAAATGAGAACTAGTTTCACTCATTGTTTTGTAATGTTAGTCACAGGTAAATTCTGATATATAAATAAACAAAATTCTACAAGATTCTGTATCGAATTTTTGTACTTAAAAATAGTCCATTCAGGGACAATAAGTAGGCGATTGATACGATTTTTTTTCGCTAAAAATGTTTTTGAAAATGCTTTTAAAACCCTTTGACCAACTTTTTTAATCTTTAAAAAGCAACGTTATGAATTTGTTGCAATGTTTTTGGAGTGGAAACTTCAGTCTCCTTAAATTTTTCATAGTTTGGCAAAAAAAACCCTTTGGCCAAAAAGTGGAAATCGGTAAAATGTCACTGAATATTAAAGCGCTTAGTAATTACAAAGGAAAAGTACATTTCAAATAAAATGTGACAGGCAAAGTGGGCCAAGAAGCACCTTCTCAAGTTTTAATGAAACATCACATTTAAGGCTGGCGCCCACCAAGGCACGGCGTGCAAGAGGATTTTAAAATCACTGTAAAACGATATAGAGAGCAGCATTTTCAATATGTTTATATTCAAGTTTTTTCGTTTTAAAACAGTTTTCGACAAAATGAATGTAATACCAAATGAACATTATGCCAAAAGAGTGTTATGCCATTAAAAGTTATATGAAATGTATATTATATCATCTAAAATTATAAAAAACTAAATTATACCAACTAAGTTCTATCGGTTATTTTGTTGTAACAAGTAAATTTATTCTAAAATTATAACAAATGTCCATTATATCAAACCTACCTCATACCAAATAAACGCTAATGAAATGAAATTAGTTTTTATGGCATTCAACCGAACGTGGGGCACATTAGGAACTATACATTTATAATAGTTCTTTCTAATATATTGAATAGAACAAACAGTCTAGGACCAAGAGCTGTGCTGGATGGTGTGTAGTGTATAACAGAAAATCTTTTATATTATAATTTATTTGATTGATTGTTCATTTTATTTTATGTGCTATCCGTAGATAGTTTACAACAGTCTGCAGTTGACTCAATTGTTTCAAATGTAAATAATAGTTCTAATTTCTTTCTATTATTAAAATTTGATTGTAGAAAAATATTGTTTATTTTGATTTACTTAATTTTAATTTGACTAACTGTTTTTTATTAATTTCAACGGGTCAACTAGCCGAGAAAGGTAATAGACATAAAAATTCGTGCCTATTACATAATTATTCAACGAAAATGTTTAAACCTCTATCAAAGCCATGCTAAGCCCTAGTGGGCACTACCCTTAGGCCCGCCCAAGGTACTCCTGCCCTGACAAAATCCAATTTAGAAATTGCTTACGACAGTTCGAACCATCCCCCATTTCAATATACTATGCCCCTATAAGATAGCCCCGAATAATAGCACCTGCCAGAATATGGTTTATTCTAACGCCGTTAAGGGTCAAAATACCCTGCGGTATTATAACAACCGTATAGATAACGATATTTCGTAGAATTTTGTTCAAACTTGTAATTTAATAATTGCGTTTGTATTATCGGATCAGATACTTGGAATAAAAATTGGGGCAAATCATTTGTCGCTGTTACAGCATACATTGATTATTTAGAAATAACAAATCAAAATGTGGAGATACACACTAATAATTATAATACATGCAATGTTTTATTAAAATAAATATATATTAATAATAGATAGATAACTTTATTGCACCCTCAAAACTTACCATGAATACATGATTTTTAGACCACAACTCCCTACAGAACTATCGGTCTGGAATTTTTATACGGATTTCTAGACCGGATATAACGTAAAAGGAACGTGAAAAGTCAAGGCAAGAAAATTATGAAGTCTGATTTGATGCCCAAGGAGGAGATCCTGCGCCAAAAAACTTCCGGAAAGCGCAATCAAGTGTTGATAGGCTAACTTATTGTACAAGTTTATTCATGACGAACTTACTTTCACAGCAATAATTCGCTTAAAATTGACAAAACTGTTAAGTTTTCTTCTTACAAGCTAGCATGCATGTTGCAAAGGGCTTTTCACAGATTAGAAAACTGCGCCAATTAAAAGAAAGTCTCTATTTTAGAAACATAATTATGGTGCAAATACGAAAAAATAGGTCGCAGGTCACGCGATTAAATTTATTACCACTTCAGATCTCAGAACTAAATATTTATTTTATAACTGCTAAAAACTGGTATTGTTTTCGAAAAAACACGATTTATTCGCTCACGCTCGCGGCAACATCGGTGTACCACTAATTTCTAAACCAAAATAAATAGCAGGTAAGTAAATTTCCATTCGCAAATGAGGCCAGATCTGGCACATTACAATCCGGTCTAAATCCGAACTGATTTGTTTACTAAACGAAACGCTGGCGTTGTGGCACTGATTAGTAAATAATCCAACCTTAAACGAGTTTAAAATAAGAAAGGTTAACAGACAGATGAGGTTCTAATTCTAATTCTAAGTCGAGGAACTGGGATCTTGGGGGATAGATATTACACGACTTATAGTATTTATAATTTTTTTAAGCTTTGAAATCATGACAGAAATGTCGCCGACAAACCTGCCGAGTTGTGTCGGCGGGTCCGGTGTGTATAGGTCACGGTCCGGTGTGGATAGGGTACATACACTTCATGATGCATTTCATTTTAAAACAAAGTCGCAGCTGATTTCAAGAGGAACACAACACTAAGAATACACAGATAGATCTGTCAAAGCATAAAATACCGACTTTGTTTTAAAATATAATTTTTTGGATCACGTATTCCGGTTAGATAGAATAAGCTTTACTTAAAATATCTAACAATCTTGAGCATAAGTTTTTTTTTGGTTTTTGATTGATACCTAATGGTAAAGCCTTTGACCACCATCACACTTGAGAAGGTGAAGGTGTGGCCTAAGATGGAGCACGCTTTCCCATAAGGAACTTATTATTCACTTGGGACCTATTTCTGAAGTATGACTAAAAGTTTCGTTTAATTATTTGTATTATTCTTATGTGTTAATTTTGATTTGATATTTCATCTTTAATTATAATCTCGTCAAAATAGGTACGTATATTAAGGTTGTTTTCAAGGTCGCAATCTCTCTCCTTACTAATTACAACTTAATTATTCAAAAACCAGAACAGAGTGATGAGGAGCTTTCTGCACCTTTAACATCAGGTGATTTTTCACTCGAAGGTTCATACTGAGAAAAGTCCTAAAACATTCTGAAACTGCTATCATTAACCATTTCAGTCATCACATAGGTACTGCTTCGGTCATTCGGCACAAATAGACAAAAATGGCCCAAAACTAAAAGGCATTGTCCACTGACGCCAAAAACTCCGCAATCAAATTACAATTTGCCGTTCGTCCGGAAAGCATGTTAAAATTATTAATTAAATAACAACGTGACTTTCGCACATGGGTCCCGCCGCAATCCGAGGATCATACCCGATAGCTGGTCCACTTCTAGTAGAAATACAGGAGGTTTTCCGCTCTCTGTGAGTTGGTTTTTATATAAGTTTGACAGGAAATCTATGTATGGTTTTTTATATTGTTTAGGTACCTAGATGAATTGTTAAGAAAAATAACCTACGAGCTTAACAGTTTCAGCTGAAAACTTTCCTTCATGATTGTAAAGTAGAAGAGTCATGTCTGTCTGTTTTTTCTTTGTACAAGCCCTTATGGTATTTCCTATGTGAAAAGTTTGTGTGTGAATATTATAATATAACTAAAGTTAACGACATCAAGTGTATGTAACATGTGTAGTGTAAGTAAGTTGGAAAAATAAAATACAAAAAAATCTGGACATTTCACACGGTATCATTTCGGCCAAAAATAAACAGAGATGATTTAAAACATACAAAATGTAGAAATTCAAACAAATTGGGTAAAATTAAGAACTATCATTTAGGCACTACTAAAGCCGGGTACTGAGTGGCGCTACGGGGCGTAATGTAACGTGTTATACAGCGCTCGTTTAGTTAGTCCGGACGTGGAAAAAACGTTTGTTCCATCCAGTTCTACTAGTAAGTTCGATAATCTAACTGTTTGGACAGAAAAGTGCTCGTAACGAGCAACGAGAGGGATTTTAGCACACGGCGGCACGTAACGTATTATGCTCGCTGCGAATTGTACATTGCGCTCCGTAACACTGGTCAGTACCCGCCTTTAAGGTCCAGTATATGTGAATTGACGTCAATTGGGTTGCGTCAAAAACTTTTTTCTCCGTAATCTTAATCGAAAAAGCTTAAAAAAACATAATAATTTATGCAATTCATAACAGGTTTTAAAAAAAAACTATTTAAAAATCTGAAATAATTGAGCAAATTACCATCCCTTAATTACTAGCATATTTCTCCTAAATTATCATTAGTATATTTATTTATGTATTAAATCTGAATACTGAGGGAACCTTCGGCTTATTTTTGCATATAAGTGTTCTCATTCATAGATAATAAGTAAAAACATCATTTTTGGCTTACGACGCTCTGATCTGTCCCGCTCTTATAAACGCAAAATTCTATGCCTATCCTTTTCACAAAATGACGTCATATGGCTCCCTCTTAAGCTAAGTCACGGTTTCACCCTTATTTAACCAATCTATAGTTTTTGTGCCGCCGACCTAAAAGTAGTTAAGGGCAATTTGTTAATGTTCGCTGCAGATATAAGTAGTTGGCTTATTAAGCACAGTCACTGTTTATGTGGTTTTGCTGCAAAAAATGCCAAGTTGTTACTGTGTATTAAGGTCGAGGGTAGGCAAAAAATTACGACTAAAAGATAATATGTGGATATTAAAAAAATATGGTTTATTACATAAGATTACCTACGTGACACTTATTTAGGGTTCTCATTACCAATATAAGCTATTCTGAGAATAACTTGTGGTTTGGTAGTGAGTGCTTCCCCTTACAATAATTATTACTAGTTATCGTACAGTACCTACTAGTCGTCGTCGTGTTCGTAATTATTAATAAATATTTATAGATATAGAACATTAACATTAATTATAAAACGTAGTAATCTTTAGTTTTAAATTGAATAAGAACAAAATAGACTAATTGGTCACCCCAGGGAGATTGAGGTACAAGCATCACTCAACTGACAATTTTACCTGTCATAAAAACAAACCATAGTCCACCAGTAGTCGGAACTTTTCAATTTTCAGGCCTTCAAGCGTAACTTGACAGCACTGAATCGAGTTACGATGTCCAATATTGATACAATTGTACCAACACAACGAACCCAACATAACTACGGAAGGTTGGTAATTTGATTCGGAGACGATACTTCTTGGAACAGGCGAAAAAGGAATTTTATTGCGGCACGCAATTTGACTGAGAATTTTGTGTCCTTCGCATTGTTCGATTGACGGATTTGGCATCTGTTTCTTATGTAAAAATATCTTATACGCAATCCAGTCACCTTCGAAAGGTAGATTTTAGTACGTAGATATCTGTAGGTAGGTTTTCTAGAGTAGAAAACGTCGATAATACAATTTATTCACACTCGTGTACATCTCAGATAGCTGAAATATTGTACGATGACAAGTATGAAACAAAATAAATGAAGAAAACATCTCGAAATCATCCTGTAGTTTTTCAATTGTTATGCTGAAAATACAGATGCAAAAAATCCAAATTCTTAATTCATTTACGAAACCAAATTATTTTTGTAATTGATATCCGTTTACAAAAAGATTTTCTCACCCGAGAAAATAGAAAAGATATTTTCTGGAACATTTTTACCACATTTAATATTTATAAGATCACACTTTAAAATCTGTTGTTGCTTTACTTGAGGAAAAATCCCCCGGACTCCTTTGTTACTTCAGAATGAATAAGTCTCGGTAAAATGGCCGTACATTTTTGGAATCTGCTTGGGCTCCATTATTTAGATTGTTGTCGAGGGCTTTCCTGAAACTTTTAATCTGCGTCTTGTAGAATATGTTTCAAATATGACGGTCAGGTTTGTAGACAAGCTCTACTATTGTTATAACTGGTGTTACAATTGAACGTTCAGCCTACATAATAATTCTGTGGTTCAGTTTGACTGTACTGTGGAATACCGGAACTCTAAATATTATCGGTGAATGGTATCCAGAAGGTACAGGAAACCAAAACGTACACACTAAACACATGAAGTTGGGTTAAATTCCAGCTAAAAAAAAATCTTCGTATGATAACTTTTGTCTTGATTGATTATTATTTTCTCGATGCAGTGCTCTATAGTACTCTACACATTGAAAATGTGAACCTAAACCTATTTACAAAAACAGAAATTTCAATCTAAAAGCTTTACATTAAACTGCTAGTTTAGTAATTGTCCGGCAAACCCAAAACCTCATCTGTATTCACAGGAAAAAGCTTAAATAATGTGAGCACCGCGCATTAGCTGCATTTTATAAAATGCTGTGTGAAGGTAAGCGGCTTGGATGGGTTAGGCTTACTGTCGCTGTCTTGATGAGCTATAGAGCTATACACTAGAGATTTTATAAGCGGTGCTCACGCTTGATCATTTAAAATGATGTCTCGAAGAAAATTAAAAAAAAATTAAAATCATTCAGGCTCTCTCTGCAACAGAAGGTAATAAGGTGTTATTCGATTGAGAAAAAGCAGAAGAAGGACCAGGAAACAGTTAAAAAAATTATGAACGTCAAGTCAAAATTTAAATAAATTACGCAAGATCACAAATAATGGCTCCTGTTTTTGAACTATTCCATTACCTTAACCACAATACAAATTCAAACTTTAGATGTATAATTTATATACGGATTAAATCAATTTAAATAGTATTTTAAAATTATTACGTTAAAATCATGACACGACATTTTCATCTCTGATTCCCAGGGCTAGTTCCGTTTTAGAGTTAGTTCTAAAAGCGTTGCCTCACGTTGGACGCCAACAGAGGACCAACTCCAAACCACTTCCGTTACGAGCAGTAAGTAAACTGTACAGTGACCTACAACACCGATTAATTGACTTCCCGGGATCCTATTTCATGACCTTATTTCCTAAACTTTCCCGGATAGGTTTTGCTACGATAGATACCCTACATCTCTGATGTTGTTTATTTATCATTCAGTTGATAAGATTATTTCGTAAAGTTGTTTTTCTTTCACATAAATAAGGCTCCTAGATTTGTATGTGATTTAATATGTATCAAGCTTCTACATAAAAAGAGAGGCAGCCCCAAGTTAAGGCACCAATTCAATTAAACCTACTAAAAGTAAATTCCTTTTTGGATTGAAATAAGAATAGGTCCTTTCATCATTCTGAGAATCTACTAGCTATTTCAATCAGATATTAATTTAGTCCAGTTTAATAGAACCATTCTATCAATTTGGCGTAATTGGTTATTACGATTCTGATTAACGATTAGTTACAGAGATTACGATCTGCGTGAGTAAGTGAGCTGGGCGATGTCACCAGTACAGTCCGGTGATTCACTGCGCTCAACTGGCAAATTAACTTGATTGGGCAGAGATTCTGTTTGTCCCTCTAAGACATTTCATTAAAGAGACTTTCTTTACACCTGGCTAAATAATTCAATTTCCCTTCCTGATTTCTATCATTGCAGTAGACAGCTAAACTTCATTGGAAGAAATTACTGATACAGCGACTGACCTGGACTACCTTCTGCAATATTTACTGGAGCAGAAGAAGGCTCCGAGCTTTGAAGTGTCTTTGTTGTGTTTATGTGAAGTTCTGTTGTATAGCCTCTTACTTTACCTGACTGCCTCTCCCAAACGGCATTGATTCGTGGCGTGACGTGTTCGCAAGCAGTTGTGGCACGGCTTGACAATCGATAATTGCAAACATCTCTCGTGAGAGGACAGAGATCACTCCGCGAAACCTGTGATGATCCCAGGAAGATTCTACGCTTCTGGACGGAGTTAGGCTGTATATTCTAGCAAAATCAACGCAAAATAGGCCAATTTGACTCTAAATGAGAACAGAAGAGTACTTCACCTAAACCTAAAAGAGAGGACTCATAGACCTTTGTTTAAAATTAATTGTTTGGAAACTGTTTTGTTAAGTGTGCAATAAAGAATTTTCTATCTATCTTTGCAGTCAGTGAGACGATAGCCACCTTTGGTAACCATGTAAGACCGCTCTGCATTATCAGCTGAGCAGCATAAGACTTCATCATCATCATCATCAGACCATACACTTCCACTGCTGGACATAGGCCTGCCCCGTACGACGCCACAAATAGCGGTCCTGAGCCGCCTCTATCCATCGACTCCTTGCGACCGCTACCATGTCATCGGTCCATCGAGTGGATGGTCTTCCATGTAGGGGGGGATTTGCCATAATCACCACGCTATGCAGGCAGATTGGTGATCGCAGTGTTGGTGTTTAAAAATACTCAGAAGGAAGCTGCTGCCCTTCCTCTGGTAGGTTCCTTTAGTCGGCTCTTACGACATCCACGGGTTGAGTTGGAGGGGTCGATATTCGTACGCCGCGGCCCCACGGCCTTATAGCATAAGACTTATAAGAGTCTTATCTATGGTTGTTTTTTGATTGATCCCTTTTGGATCAATTTGAGGATACTAGAACATCAGCACGTGTTTGAATGCCTTAAATGACCACCACTTGCATCCTCCCATTTAGTGAAACTATTCTGGTATAGTTTGCTACTGATCATAAATGCACAAATTAATGTTTCCCATTGTTCGGTTGGTTGACATAGTGAATTTAGTGCACGCAAATTCTTTGTTAATTGATATTCTGAATATCTATGTAATCTATCAGACTCGTTTCGTCTCTGTTTAGTGTTAAAAAGCGAATTTAAATCGTTAGTTACAGGTTGGCGTTTGTTGTTATATATTTCACGGAGAAGATCCCACGCTATAATCTAGTTTTGATAATGATGGCTTAGTTCACCGTACCAATTACATGGTTATCGCTAAAGATGATTTGATATTTTGTCGAATTTTCTTTGAATCCGTGCCAGTAATAGGCAAGCTCCTCCTGTCGATTAGCTCACGTTTTCCAAGATAATAAGTAGCTCAAGTATATCTTTTCTCGGAGAACCATCGGATGGCTTTCCGGGTATGACGTCATAGATTCATGACTTCACCGAATTTCATGATGATACATTCAACCGTATGGGCGTAAAAAGATTACGGACAGTAAAAGAGACATAATCCCTTTCGAATTTATAAAATTGGCATGGATTTAACTTTATGAAATTTCGTAGTTTGACGAATTCATTATAAAATGTTGGTAATCTACCAAAACAAACCAGGTTCATAGTTAACCCGCTTAGTATGGATATCAAACAGTGTTGGCTGCTTTCAAAAACTTTCCAAGTTCAATGGTACGTTTTCTTAAATAATATTTCCCACATTGTTTCGTCAAGTCTATAGGTAGGTACTCTCGTTGGGCCATAAAAGCTAATGGGAACGCTTTCTGTGTCATATTGTTTTTAGGGTTGCCCTTTATAACGGGGGTTATAACGTGTTATGTCCGAAATGATGGAGTTTATATATATGAGGCTTTTAACGAGCTCTCTGAGTACATTTTCTTCGACCTTCAATGTGTATTGTGAACTTAGGAAGAAAAAGATTGCAATAGATGATTAAATCAAATCAATAATTTTTATTAACCCATATGCACAGGAAATAATTATATTATTTTTTTTACTGTAATAATTTTGGTCCTAATATATTTATTTTCTTTCGTTCTTCTTTATTTCATTCTTAATAAAAAACTAAAACGAAATGCTAAAATGCTATGGTGATAAAATATACGCCTTTGCCTTGCACACTACTTACACACACTTGAACACTGCATAGCAACTGTAATATGAATAAGTATATGCTGGTATAGCCGAGCCATGAAAAAGTTTGGTTTTCATAGTAGGTATCCAGACGTCGTCATCGAGATTTAACATTTTTCTTTGCGACTATAGTTTCATTGCTTGTTCGCTCCTACAGGGCGAACATACGCCAATCCCATACAAAAATGGAAACTCACGATGACCACGCCTTGATACTATCCAAAGGATATATAAACCCAGGGCCATGTCATATGATTTTTTTTAAATATGTTAATTTTCTCATCATACCACTTAATTCTTCATATAACCGTAGTATAACTGTACTACATGACCTGATCCCACCATCTCCCTTCCACTCCAGGTCAAGCAGACGGACGGCACAATACCATCCTTATCTGGTGGATATACCATCCACTCGTACTAAGCGGTTTTCCTCCACCTTCATCATTCGGACCGCTAAGGATTAGAACTCGTTGCGTGCTTCTGTTTTTCCTGCCAATTACAATCTGGGTCTCTTAAAAACAAGAGTGTCTTCTAGACCTTCGTGATACACCGTCGGCCACATCGTCACTTTCCATCACATAAGATTGTGCTCAAACAATGGTCTAATAAAATGGCGTACGAATGGGCCGTGGGGCCGCGGCGTACGAATATCGACCCCTCCAACTCAACCCGTGGATGTCGTAAGAGCCGACTAAGGGAACCTACCAGAGGAAGGGCAGCAGCTTCCGTCTGAGTATTTTTAAACACAAACACTGCGATCACCAATCCGCCTGCCAAGCGTGGTGATTATGGCAAATCCCCCCCTACATGGGAGACCATGCACTCGATGGACCGACGACATCGTAGCGGTCGCAGGGAGTTGATGGATGGAGGCGGCTCAGGACCGCTATTTGTGGCGTCGTACGGGGGAGGCCTATCTCCAGCAGTGGACGTGTATGGGCTGATGATGATGAATGGTCTAATTGTCCATAAAAAAAATACTAGCGTTTATACTCGCAACAAACTATTGCACGGAAATTACTAACGACTGACCGCGACCACGCCCTAAAAGTCTGCCCCATACTAATTATATTAATGAACTTACGACTCGTAACTTATTACGGTCATTTCACACAAAAAAATGTCGTTCCACCTCAAGAATACTCCTTGCTAATTAAAACAGGTTGATATTACCGGGTCTTACTCGCCCTTCGACCATCAAACATAATTACGCCTTAATTTATACACTTTCACACATAAATTTTTCAGGAGCCATTGTTTTGAATCCACCGGGTAACGAGGTAATTACACCAACAATGGCCTACCTACTAGGGTAGGGTGCGTACAGTCAGCAATGACAATCACTGTATAGAATTTGATTTCCGAATCGAATGGTGTTTAATCAATAATGCATAGGTCTCTAAATTGTTGCCAGTAGACGTAAAAAAATTATTGTACCTTAATTAATCACAGTAAATTTTTGACATCATGTGAGCGACTCTATCGTTGTGTTTTCCCATTGTTAGAAAAAGAACCGATTAACGGCGAAAATAGTATGCGAGTCTCTCACTCAATGTTATTGACCAGCTGGTCAGTCACCTACAGATAAAAATAACGTGCTAACGTGACACTAGCGTAAACAAACACCCTAGACAACGTTTTGTCTAGGGTAGAATAGAAAAAAATTAAACTCAAATTATTTAAAGAAACAAAAACATATTTCAATATCAGAAGGTCTGAGGAAGGATCTTTGAACGTTTATTAAATACCTATCGAGACCTTTCGAATCTATCAAAGGCAGTTATGAAATCGATGACTCAGTATTTTACCTAGTCCATACCTGTAGCATGTCACCGTTTAATTATTTTTAAACAATTTCCGTTTTTTTGAAGTTTTTTTTACTTTTCGCACGTTCTCGTATATTGATATTTGAATCCACAAAGTTGAAGAGGGAATGAAAGTCAGATAAATTACGCATCCGATTTTATTTATGTCTATTCTATACTGGACTAATCGCTGTCAAAAATGGTGTTAAGGTGGTATAAGTCTAAATAATGCACTCGTGCCTCACTATATTCTAGCATGCAGTAATTATAACTAATTAGGTAACTAAGATCTTGCATGCAATTCATGTTTGTGAGCTACCTAATTGTAATGCTGACTGTACCCCATGATGAATGGCTAAAAAAACTCGTCATTCCATCGCGAACAGCCCCATTGTGTTATTTATTGTGGCAATGTCACTACCGGTAATTATTGTTTTTTGCATGCCTTTTTGCAGGGGATTTTGATTAATTCGTTCCTGTTTGAATTGATTTCAATGGTTCTGGGAAAATGAGACGGGGAACGAGGCACTAATCATTATAGGGATAGGGGGAGGGTATTTGCCATATCGAAGTTTCTTCAACCTGGAGATATTTCATTGATGGCTCAATGAAAATAAATCAAATTAAGAAAATCACGTTTTCCTTTATTTTATTTCGATATTCAAAACTACTTTTATAAAATAAAGTATGTATTTAAAGCATTTTTAATTTAAAAAAATGAATTATTTTAACACACTTTACAATCTAAGCGAATTACTATTTATATTAACTTGGAAATATTAAAGAGAAAAATTAAGACTCTACGCCCCTACTTACCTACTCTAGTTCTTTTCATCCGCCCGGAGTTGCGAAGGGTGGGCGGCGCCGCCGCCGTGCTGGTTAGGTTGCCTAAGACAAAACGTAACATGTACGTTCCTCGTAAACGAAAATCGGTATTTTCGTTTACTTTTGGACTGGACGTTTTCGTGCAGTCGACTTTATAACGGGCTCCCTTTACACGAACTTTTCTGGGCTAAAAAATAAGCGATGTCCGTCTCTGGAATGTTATTTTACTCCTAGCCAAATTTCATTGCGATCCGTTGAACCGTTTCGTCATCAAAGGTAACAGACAGACAGACAAAATTATATACCTACATTCCATTTTATTATACATTCTGTTTCTGCCATGCTAAGGAATATATTTAAAGATACACGATTAAAATCCTATTAAGACATCTACATAGATTACATACAATACATTACCTCTTTATTGTACACCACAAAATTTAATAATACATAGTTAGTTTTTATAAACTGACAATATATTTTTCTATTGTCGCAGAAGCCGACTATACTTTGGACGACTCATTTTGGAATGAAGAAAGCCCAGTTGGTGAGTGATTAATGAATATAACAATAGCCCCCTAGTTATTCATTTTCACCTAAAACCCTCAATTTATCATCAAACTCACTCATTAGACACATTTCAGACCTGTTATCGTATTAGTTACTCTTCTATCTTTCCTCATCAGCATAGATAAGTGCAATGCATGCCTTCAAAATTAAAAAGTATTAATATAAGGTGGAACGAGATGCTAATTAAAAAAATCTAGCCAATTTTTGCTTTCTACAAGTTCTTCCATAAGATTTCTGGGGATTCAGCGGGTAAGTACTTTTCCTGCTATCGTAAGCCATTTACAATGAACCTATGCTAAAACAAACTTAAAATTATTTGTCGGAGTCTTTTGACATGTGATTTATTACTAAAATCAACATAATTTCAAATGACTTACAATACAACGTGCGCAATTTTTTTTATCTCTATCTAAACACTCTTAACCTAGAGAATAGTAAAAACCCCATTTATTATTTAACGCGTATTACCACCTAAAGTCCTATGTGTGAACATTTTTATTTTTTAATCTTTAATCTTGAAAATAATTAAAAATATGTATGTGGCAAAGCGGCACACACAACGCAACATAGAAAGCCTAAATTAGCCATGTCATGCGTCATTTTTTGTTTTTTACTCGCTGGCCCGGAAAAGGCCAGAGTTTTCCATCTCCGCTACACTCGCACGCTGCAAATACAAATCATGTTTGTAGCTGTCGAATCGTGGGTCCCAGCCACTACCCATCGGCACTGTAACCTCTTCTATATGAATTCAGATGTCGCTCCGTTCCGCACTGTCAGTAGTATGTAAGAAATTCAATGTTCTGTTTAGCTTTAAAGAAATGTTGACATGTATCTAAATTGCATTAAATTTAGATTTAGATAGGCAAAATAACCATGTATTAGACACATAAGTGATATTATAAATGTGCTAGTGGTTTCTTTTTCACTTCTTCCACTAGTGGACAAAAAATTGAAGTGAAGAGAATATCAATAACACCTTATTTCTTATTTGATAATAATAACTATGTTTATGGTATACAATTTGACTTGTCTAAGTGCTTATTTTGTAAGCCTAAAGAAATAAAGTTATTGATTCTGATTCTGATTCTATAGCCCTCGCACGACGGTTGGTCCGAGTAACCTTATCCGCTTAAAACTAGGTTTAAGAAAAAAATGCACCCTTAAAAACGTATGTATATACCTGACTATATAGTTTTTTTAAAGACGGCCAGTAGTTTTTACACAATTTTCCTCTTGCCGCTTGTATGCCGATGAGGTTCCTATAAGTAAAAGGTATGCGAGAGAGCATAGTAAATTTGACAAAATACCATATATTTGGCGGTTATACGAAAATTAAATGCACGCTTGCAGATGTGGTAAGAATATTTCGTTTTTATAGAGGCTAGTATTTTTGAATTCATATCGCCGCTTGCATACCGCAGAAGGTCATCTGCAGAAGCCTTAGAAGCTCAGCCAAAGCTCCTATGCATAAAATTTCGCAAGCAGCAAGAACCGTCGGCAAACAAAAGAACATCGAACAGTTTTAAACTATTCCAAAACATTTTCTATGCATTCGTTCTACATTGGGGGACGGGAGCAAAAAATCGAACTATGTAAGAGTAGATAGCACACGCAAAAGCAGGGCTGCTCCACTAGCACTATAGCGGTAACACTATAGTACCTATCAACCATTACACAGCGTCAAACCAATACGGGCCATTTTACATTTAAAATTACAACCATAATTCGGACATCGCCAGCGAGTTGTAAAAACATTCGCCGGACGTGGGCCGCCATTTGTCATGGGCCGCACCGGGAAGCGGGCCATAAACCGGGCCATAGCGGGACTTGTTATGAATTTTTTAACCGGCTTTTTATTGTAACAGGTTAGAGGGAAGAGTGGTGAGGAGTTAAGTTGCTTCATAAATTGTCTTGTGTACGGAAATATGCTTTCTTGCGATAAATTCTTTGAAAATCTCAGATTTTCCGCTTGAAATAGTGACTTTTTTACTGATATGAGGTTGTGACGATATAAATTCCCATGTTGGCAACATTTTTTTATTTTTTAGTTTGTTGTATTTTGTTGTGACCCACCGAAGCTTTGCAAACGATTCTGAATATAAGCTAGTTGCTTATTATTTCTAGAACCACCATTGTTAAAACAACTCAGGTTTATTCCTCGAAATTTTTCATCAATGAATTCTGTTATTAACAGAATGTTTTTCAGCCTCTAAGTAAAGATCTATGATATTCTAAGAAAGTCGTTTAGTTATCTTATTTTCATATTTTGTTTTTTTTACCTCTTCAATATCTACTAGACATCTTTTGAAGTCGATGGCATAAGGTATTTCAATCTCTGGCTAACATATTTTGGTCTAAATTCGCATAAAGAAAAAAGTGAGTTCTTTTTTTATTCTAATTTATAGTATGAAAAAGGTTACACTCATCTATCAGGTTACACTCATCTATCAAGTTACACTCACCTATTAGGATACACTCATCTATCAGGTTACACTCATCTATCAGGTTACACTCATCTATCAGGTTACACTCATCTATTAGGTTACACTCACCTATTAGGTTACACTCATCTACCAGGTTATACTCATCTATCAGGAAGAACGTTAGACTCACCTATCCATCCGGCATGGCACAGAAAACAAAACAGAATCAAAATTCGAAACTATTCGAATCTGCGGTCTTCAAAGGGAAAGCTATTGCGGTCTTTTTCATGCACATAAAAATCAAAAGCGATTCCATGCGTACTATATAACCTTTTGAAGGAACAAAAGTTTGCGTTCGCGGGAGCACCATAGGAAGCGACGTAGATGTATCTATGTGAGTATGTAATGTATGTAGTGTTTGAACGTGGGGAACGGGGTGCAATGAGCTATCTTTAATATTAAGAGGTGTGGGTCGCAGCTAGACGAGCAGGTTCTTTGAATTTTGCATTGTTTTACATTTACGTAGAGTGAGAACGATTTGGAAGACACGATCTGAAAAAATTATGGGCTGTAAAATAATATATAACATTTAGTTGTATAAAATTTATTATAAAGGTACTCACATTGACCTCGTGAAGTGGTTTAAAGTCGATATCACTGCCCTAATTTTCAATGACAATGCATGAAAGCTAGTTAGGTACCCCAACTGACCTTTGAAATTCCATTCGCCTTACAACATAATTATAGCCTTTGAACAATAAACTTATCAAAAGCATACCTACAACTTGCCAAAGACTCCATTCAAACATGACCTAATTAAATACAAATTTTGGTTCATATACAAACCGAATAGTTAGAATAATTCACTCATTACAAGCGAGGCCGAAGTTTTGTGTCGCCACATCAAAGCCTGTTAGCAGTTTTGATTTCAAACTGGCTTGCACTAGTTTTGGCTGGTATAAACCAGATATAGTCGGTTTGAATGTTCTGTTTGTTTCGGTGAAACCGATGAAGTGGTGGATTAGGTCAGGTGAAAAGTTATCTGTGGAATTTTGTGGAAACGTATTTTGTTACGGTTTGAAAAAAACTACTCAACTGATTGGGCTGGGGAAAAAAATAGCCTTCATAATATTTCTCAAACTGTACCCATGGATAGTTTGAGACCTAGATTATTATGAAGGCTATTTTTATCCTGATAAAACGCAGTCGAAGCCGCGAGTAGCAGCTAGTATTGATATAAATCTTGGATTCCGTGAACATTAGTTATTTTAAATAGACGTCACGCAATAAATTTACAAATCGAAGATAATAAAGAACAATATTCTAGATAGATATATAGATAGAAAATGCTTTTAAACTACACCTGCTCGGAAAGTTGCCTATTCCTTTTTCAAATATAAGATAGAAAGTAAGTCATTGCAGGCGTATAGGAATCCGGGAGGGAAAACTATGGAATATCATTTCTCATGCGTTTTAGCGGGAGGGAAAAGTGTATAGAAATCCATTTATAACGTGTTCCTTTTTTTTATTTCCTAAAAGATCGGCCGGTAGGTATGGTTACTTTCATTATAGGTCAAACGACAAAAAGTTTTCACTCCAAGTCCGCTTATGCCTCTTCCGATTTCCGAACTCTATTTTGTAAATAGAAGCCATACGATAAAGGCTGGCGCGGGAAGTTCTTCTAAATTTGAATTTGGTGCAGGCAATTTTATTAATTATACAGAATGTCGTCGAGTGAGTGTGAAAGTTTTGTGACACCACCAGAAATAAAATATTGATTCTGCTTTTTATTTTCCTCGAAGGTGTAGTATAGAGCACTATGTATCACTCGGCAGAAAGTGCGATTCCTACCTCGTGTGTGTGGCTCAAATGACACACTCGATAGGAATTGGGCACTTTCTTGCCTAGGTGTAGTGCAATGTACTATACTGCACACTTTTGAAAACAATTTAAGAAAAAATCGGACAAAAAATGTGACAATTGGCTCTCACGAGCTATATCTACCAGACAACCTTGGATGGATAAGATCTTTGGATTGTACACGGGGATCTGTGTGAATTATTATAATAACCTAATACAGATATATTACAAAAATATAATCAATTAAAAAATCTTATATACCTACATAAATTACAAAAAAAACCTAAATACGTAAAAATTTATAATTATATACTTATACTTCTACTAGCTGCTGCCCGTGTTTTATCTGGATAAAAAATAGCCTATTTGTTATTCTAGGCTCCAAACTATACCCATACCCAGCCTAATCGGCTCAGTAGTTTTTGCGTGAAATAGTAACAAATATACATCCATCCTTACAAACTTTGACATTTATAATATAAATAGCTGGTGCCCGCGCCTTCGCCCGCGTTTTATCGGGATAAAAAAGCTTATATGTTATTCCAGGTCTCAAACTTATATAATTATATAATATTAAATAATATAATTAAATATAATTAATAATAAAATTATATAATTAATATTATATAATTTTAGCCTAATCGGCTTAGTAGTTTTTGTGTGAAAGTGTACCTAACAAATATCCATACATCCATCCATACAAACTTTGATATTTTTTATAATATTAGTAGGATATGATAGTTAGAATCAGAATCAGAATCAATAACTTTATTTCTTAAGGCTTACAAAATAAGCACTTAGACAAGTCAAATTTTATACTATAAACTTAGTTATTATTATCAAATAAGAAATAAGGTCTTATATAGTTGGAAGTAGGATAGGATATATACGAATTTAATAATATCCCAAAAATTTACGACTCCGGGGGCGGGACTTAAACCCGCGACCTTCCCCTGAATACGGAAATGCGCTATCCAACTGCGCCACGGAGGCAAGTACTCGACCTGTCGAAAATCTTTGAGACTTACGGACTATAGCGCCGTTAGCTCCACCTACAGGGGAAACATTGAAGTTATCCAAAGCTGCTCAAAGTCTAAAGTTACATTAAGATCGTTTGACGAGAGGTATCGCTGTTGCTAATCTCTAAGGTTTTTGTTATTGTGGGCATAAGCACTATAATAACAAAAACCTTAGGATAAATACGTATAGGATAGGATATAAGAAACATCTGAAGTTTTTGATAATATTTTCTCTTTATTTCCTTTGATATTAATAAAGCAATAACAAAGTTTCGGGATCCCATCAAAATGATGTCCGTATGAAGTGAACCTTGAAATCGAATCTACATTATAGATCTACAATATACTACAAACGTGGAATGGTATCGACTCTGAAAGCAATCTGTAGGAAATTATCCACATGATATGACTTTGGAGGCCTTTGGGAGTTTCCGATTTATGGGCGAGGATAATTAGACTATAAATACTTAGATGTTTCTTTCAAAATATAATTACAGCTTCCATAAAAAAGCTTCGATATAATTTTTATACTCATCTGGATATATACCAAATCTAATAAAAATTGTGATAGTTTAGTAAAATTTTATAATACTGGTCAATTTACACAGCATCATCTGGCTAAGCAGAGCGTGCGTTATGGATACTAGATAACTGATATACTTACCTAATACCATCCATTACAAAACAGATATCTGCAGCTCGTACAATTTTTTTTATGGAGGCGGGAATCGAACCCGCAACCTCCGGCGTCACAGTTATTCGTCCGCAGCGCCATTGAGGTTGTGAACTCAGATAAAAAATTGTTGATTGTTTATCAGAGGGGAATTTTAGAACTTTAAAAATAAATTTTCCGGTTTTCTCCCTTGATTTTTTTTTCTCAAGGGGGAAAACTGGAACAAGAAAAAAGGTTGAGGGGCAATTTTAAATATTTTAAAATTTAGTTTCCAGTTTTCCCCCCTTAAGGAGGATTTATAAATGGTCAAAACTGGAATAACCCCAAAAAGTTAACTTTTTCTCATCTGGCCACGTAACAAGTAAATTGTATAGAATGGGATAAGCCCAACTGTATTTTATTAAAGGTAATGTTTGGATTATAAATATCGTTATAATATCGTCGTAGAAAATAAACGTTGCTTTCCGACAACTATTCAAAGTCAAAGTCAAAGTTTCTTTATTTCCGTAAATACAATAAATGTACACTTAGAACAGGTCAAATTCTTAAAATTAAACACTGATTTGGAAATAAAGTGATATTTTGATTTCGGTCGCTTCGGTATGTAGACTAAAGTAAAGAAGCGACGAAGAAACCTTTAGCCTGTTAGGTGTTATTTTTCGAGTTGGAGCAAAATCCGTCCCAAGCTTTTTTATCTTCTAGATAGTCTGAAATTTTGTAATAAGCCTTTTTACAAAGGATGTGTTTGACAATTTGTTTGAATTTATTTATAGAAAGTTTTTGCAACTCGCTAGGGGTTTTGTTGTAGAAGCGTATACATTGCCCTCTAAAAGATACATTAACCTTGTGTAACCTAGTTTTGGGCACAGCGAGTTTATTCTTATTTCTAGTATTTACATTATGTATGTCGCAATTTTTAGGGAAACGATCGATATTTTTATGAGTGTACAATAAGTTTTCATAAATATATTGACATGGTACTGTCATTATATTTATTTCTTTGAATTTATCACGTAGGGATTCTCTAGGACCCATGTTATAGATTGCACGAACAGCCCTCTTCTGCAGCACAAATACGGTGTTCATATCTGCAGCGTTCCCCCACAGCAATATACCATACGACATAATACTATGGAAGTAGCTGAAATAGACCAGTCTGGAAGTATCAACGTCTGTAAGATGACGGATTTTTTTTACTGCATACGCTGCAGAACTAAGTCTCTTCGATAGCTTATCTATGTGTGGGCCCCATTGAAGTTTACTATCTAAGGTTATTCCTAAGAATACGGTAGTGTCTACAATTTCTAACGTTTCTCCTTTTACGTTTACTTCAGCCTTAACTTGTTTTACATTTGGTAGAATAAATCTAAGACATTTAGTTTTAGTTTCGTTAAGCAAAAGATTATTAACACCAAACCAGTGGACTACTTTTGATATTGCATTGTTTACTTCGTCAAAATTTGTGTTTTGTCTAATCATCTTAAAAATTAAAGAAGTATCATCAGCAAACAATACAATCTCGTGATTATTTTTAACGAGATGAGGCAGGTCGTTAATATAAACCAAAAATAGGAAAGGACCGAGGATTGATCCCTGCGGTACACCCATTGTAACTACAGATCCCGAAGACCGTTTCCCATTTACGTCAACTCTTTGTATCCTGTCACTCAAGTAAGAAGTAAGAAGATCCAAAGAGTTGTCCTTTATTCCATAGTGATGTAATTTCCTGATTAATGTTCCATGGTGTACACAATCAAATGCTTTTGACAAGTCACAAAAAACGCCTAAAGCATCTTGCGACTTCTCCCAAGCATCGAAAATATGCGATACCAACTCTACACCGGCATCAGTAGTTGACCTGCCGCGAGTAAACCCGAATTGCTTACAATGTAGCAGGTCATTGCCATTGAAATGCCTAAGCAATTGATGTAATATAAGTTTTTCAAAAACTTTGCTGAATGTAGGCAGTACTGATATCGGTCTAAAGTTAGTGGGGTCAGACCTACTACCCGATTTAAACAGTGGTATTATTTTACTATGTTTCATCAGATCAGGAAAAACGCCACAATCAATAGATTCATTAAATATAAAAGCTAGATCTGGTGCAATAGTATCAATCAATGGTTTAATGATTCTAACGGAAATGCCCCAGAGATCTGCAGTTTTCTTTATATTTTTTCTTTATAAGTTTTCTTTATAAAAGTTTAAAGGCTTTTTTAATATCGTTTTCATCGACATGGTGGAAATTAAATTTATTTTCGCATGCAGGTACATTTTCTTTCAGTAATGACTCAGCGATTAATTGAGAAGAGTTCAGACACTTTGTAGTAGAGATTGGAATGTCAGTAAAAAAGTTTTCAAATGCTTGGGCTACTTCAACATCAATTTTAACTGAGCAATCGTTAATCTTTAAATTGTAATCATTAATGTAGGTACTGACCTTTCCAGTCTCGCTGTTTATTATTTTCCATGTTGATTTTATTACATTTTCACTGTTTCTAATTTTAGAGCTAATATAATTTGATTTTGCTATTTGACAAACTTTTCTAAATATTTTTGAATAATTTTTTACTTTGTCTTTGAACTCCGGGCTAAAATTGTATTGTTTTTCACTATACAGTTCATACAATTTATTTCTACTCTTTTGTATACCCACTGTTGCCCATTCACTAAAGTTAAGTTTATCTGAGACCATGGTCGATTTGGGTGTGAATATAGAATTAAATGCATTGGTGAATTTGTTAAAAAAACTGCAATAGGACTCATTTGGGTTGTTAAGAGAGTAATTAGGTGGAGGTTTACAATCCCAATCCAATTTCAACCGTTCAAATCGACTTGTGGTCACAGGTATGTATGTTATTCTCTTTTTACAGTTATTATTTTTTACTTGAATTTCTAATTTTATTAGTTGACCTAAGTGGTCTGATTTTAAATTGCTTATTACATTTTTATTAATAATTTTATTATTTAGGCAAACAAATATATTATCTATACATTTTGCTGTGGTTTCCGTTATTCTAGTAGGTTCAATAAAAAGTGGCTTTAAATTGTAAGAATTAAATAAATTAGTTAATCTACTACTAAGGGAGTAGACTTCTAAAAGATCAATATTAAAGTCTCCACATACCATGAGGTTTTTATTTGATTTTGATATTTTGAATAAGATATCATCCATATTTTTTTCAAATATTTCAAAAGAAGCTGATGGTGGGCTGTATACGCTTACTACAATACTTTGCTCCAACTCAACACATGCTACTTCAATGTGGCCTTCAACGGATAAGCATATTATGTCCTTACGTTCTTTGAATTTTATGAATTTATTTAATAGTATTAATGAGCCTCCACGAATAGCATGTGATCTGCAATAGGAGCTACCAACTTGGTGGTTACTGAAATTGAACATGAGCTCATAGCTTTTCAGCCAGTGTTCTGTTAAGCAGATGATGTTAATATTGAAAGAGTTCATGTACAATTCCAACTCTAATAATTTACTTTTTAATCCTTGAATATTACTAACAGTTCTGCCACATAGTAAAAATTACTTTGATAACGGACAAATCCCGCGCGGTAATCGAACTCTCCATTAATAACCGTACAGATTCACTCTTGCTTTCGTTCACCCCACCAAAAACATATCCAAAGACGTCGCATTGTCTTCGCCTTCATAACAAAGTATGTAAATCTATGTCAGTACAGTGCAGAGTACAGTGTTCGGCACCGGAGCGTGCAAACCAAGGGGCGTGAGGCAGTACCGAACCAAGCATGCGAGCACAACCCTTTAACTGTCTCCACTGTAGCTTGACGTACAGTCACCGCAGTTGAACAAATTCTCAAGTTTTAATAATGTGAAAAATTATTCGACCAGACTGAATCCTACTAATATTATAAATTTCAAAGTAACTCTGTCTATCTGTCTGTCTGTTTGTTTGTTACCTCTTCACGCCTGGACGGCTGAACGAATTTTAATGAAATTTGGAAAAAATTTGGAAATTTGGCGCCCATTGTACTTATTCATGTTAATATATATATTTTTATTTAACTAAACAATGGGCGGCCTTATCGCTTAGAAGAGATTTCTTCCAGGCAACCTTTTATCATGGATAAAAAACAAGGGTGATTACAACTTTAATACATTATAACGATGCTAACTGCTGCCCGCGGCTTCGCACGCGCTTTTCATGTACCCTATGTCCGTTCCCGGGATACATCCACCTCCCTGCCAAATGCCAATTTTTCCCCCATCCATACGTTGCCTACGTATAGAGAAAAAATTTACAAAATAAATTGTATATATTTTTTTGTGGAAAATAAGGAAGCTTGTTCTTCGTTTTTGGCATTCACTGTATATTTAAACTCTGATCATATTAGCAAGGTGCACCTGCGGTTGACAGTTCCATTGTAGCATACCATACGAGAAGTTTCAACTTTATGATGATAGTAGGTGGGTTGGTATTCGGTTGAATCATCATGGGCATCTAATGTTTTGGAAAGCTATTTTGTACTTGATTCTACTCATGCAGTATCACCACAATTGCGTTTAACTTCTTTGCTACGTTCTAAGATTTACATCATCAACAACATCGTGAGCCTTTACTTGTCCACTACTGGACTGCATAGGTGAAGATCTAATGAGCGACATAGCGTGCTGTCTTCAGCTTTCCACATCCAACATCTCCCTGTAGTCTTTCTCAAATCTGTTTTCTTGAATTTTACTTGACCGATTCCCATAAAACTTTAAACGCGATCAAAAACAGCTGTGCACGTGTCATTGACCTCATTATGCTGATCTGAGGTGCTATCGATACTTGACCATCAAGTAAATGAACCCTGTGAAAACCTTCTATTGTCCAAAAACACCATATTTTTCAAACATTTCAAAAGCTGTACTACCAACTCGCTAACTCACAGTTTTTTTACATTCAAACATTTTGAAATTTTTATATGTATTATAGGAACTATCTTTCAATCCCTTATGCAAAGATTTATATCGTTAGATATGCCCTGGCAATGTTACAGCACGTCCGGCTGACACTGTGTTTAGATGTACACTGATTCCAAATGAGCGAGCTATCTCATTTCATATGGCACCAACACGGGCGCGGTCTCACTACGGTAAGGGCCTATCTAACGATATAAATCTTTGCCCTTATGGTGCTTCCTTGCTTTTCAAAAACAAGAATATTATAACAATTGTTAATTAAATAAATAAATAAGTAATAATGTTTTAGAATAGAACGACATCAAGTGTATCAATATGTACCTACGGTGGAATAAATAAACGAAATGCAATACATTCATGAGCGTGTCGTCTAAAACGCTTTTAGCCTTTGTAGCCAAATGCTTAACATGGATGTCTAAAAGTTAAATAATAATGCCTGTGGTTACGCTCGTTTTTAAATATAATAATAAATGGTAGCATACGCTGTTTTTTGGATGGTCTTTCACCTAAGGAAGACTGTTTTATTATATTTCCCTACTGAAGTGAGCAACGAGTCGAAAGTCTCCGCATGCCCCACGCTTGGGGTAGCGACAAGCCAGTCTACGATGCATCAAATCAACGACGGACGCGTATGACTAATTGCATCCCGCGATCCGGTCACATTTGTTATTTTGGAAAACCCTCGTGTCGCGACCGCACCCGCTGCTACTCTAGCACCAAGGACTTCTGCCTCTTCTATCTGTGACGTCGTCGGATCCCCCCTGAGTTTCCAGGAGAGACATCCCGCAGCGAACGACCGAGACGAATTGTGAATTGAGGTGGGTACTTATAATAAGACAGTTTATAGGTGATTTGCCTTCCTTAAAACAGCGTTTCTCTCATAGGTATTTCATCTCCGCCTTCCGCAGGATCTAATTCAGGCTTTAAATCAGTAATTAAATATCTTAGATGTACCGACTTTAATCGGCCTAAGCAACCGCATCAGAATAAGGAACCTACAACTCCTTTATTCTCCATTTTGGTCCTTCGAGCCGGATAAAAGCCTAAATTTGGGTCCTAAAAGCCTAGGTTTCATTTCAGATAAAAGGTTACTAATTTTGAATAATAATTTATTTCATTGTTGCATATTGTCACAAGAATCTCACCTCTGTTGCATACTTGTTAAGGTCTATTTCTTGTATAACCATCCGTACCTACCGGCAGAAAAAATAGTTTTCTATAATCGTTATTTCGCATTTTTTGTTAATAAATTGTTAAGGTCCAAGAAAAGAATAGTGAATTCATATCGCAAAATAAGTTATTGACTTAAAATCATTCGTATTTCGCTAAATTGCATATCTTTTTTCTGCAAGTGCCGTACGGGGGGTAGTCCGAAGTGTTCAAAGTCCACATTCCTTACGCTTACCGTTAACCTTGAAAGGTAATGTCGGGAATAGTAGGTAAATAGATATTCTATATTTTTGTCGTCTCGTTAGAAAATTTATTGTTATACGAGGAGACATTTAGCTGAAATCGTAGACTCACACAACCGCATTTGATTAATTAATAACATTTAATCATTAAACGTATTTATACGTTCGCATCGCATTGTATTTGAATGAGTTAGTACCTACTATCCATTCATCTTACGTTCGCACAAATTGTTTATGATCGTTATCTACCTATCAGTAATATTATTAGAGTGAACTTGATTTTTTGACGGTAATCTCTAAATTCGGTAGGTAGATAGGGACTTTCGCATCGTATTGTTTTAGTAACTCGCATTTGAGTGAATTAATAAAATTCATTCATCTTACGCCGCACATTAGGGTTTATGTTATTTTTGTTGAAATGTTCTTGATTTTTTGATAGGAATTTCTCGTTGAGAAACGTAACATAAATTCATTGTTTACGTGTTGGACGGTCACTTATCTAGTGAACTAACCGTAATATTACAAAGTATAAGTTATATACTTACCGCTTTTTTATCGCTAGGCTGTAGCGGTACTAGGTATCTACATGTTAATTTATTTCTAAGATACCTACATACTGCCTACATTCTTAAGTTATTGCGAACGAAAGGTTCGACTGTCGATTTTTTTTAACCGCATTTTATAATTACCTCCTTATCTGCGTGGTTATAGGTAGGTATTTACTCACTTGTTGACGCTCCTTTGTTGTGTGTGATACATACGCTTAGGATTAATTATATTTATTGTCGCTTCGCATAGATTGTAAGTACGTAGCTTACGTAAAAATACATCTATAATAAATATCGCTCATTTACCCAATACAATTAGGGTTCCGCTTGGTTCTTGGGGTTTGTTTGTGTGGTACGTAATTATTCCTTGAAAAATGGAAGATGAAACCCGACTAAAACTTTATCTCGCAAAACGCGATGCATGTTTCGCACGCGTTCAGGCTATTTATGAGTCATCTAGGGCGTTAACAACTGAGCGCGCTCGTAAGTCATTTATTGCACAGGCAAAGCAAATTGATGCTCTGCGGGGCGAATTCAACGAAATCTTAGATAACGTCAATCGTTTATCTATGAAACTGGTCGACAAATACGAAGTCAGTTATAATAGCTTGAACGCATTTGATGACTTGGCCTGCGAAATAAAGGATACATTAGGTGCGTTATTAGAACCACCGTCGGTATCATCGCCCTCTGCAACCACGAGCTCGGCTGTTAAGAGTGCGTACCATATAAGGGTACCGAAAATAGAACTTCCTACGTTTGACGGTGACATACAAAGTTTTCCATTCTTTTATGAAACTTTTAAAAGGGTTATCCACACAAACTCCGACCTCTCGGATTCAGATCGTATACATTATTTGTTAAACTGTCTCAAAGGCAAGGCAAGGAATGTGTCGGCAGGTTTGTGTCCCTCCGCGGAAAATTACCGTGTCGTTTGGGATGCGCTTATTGCTAAATATTTAGATACCCGCGCGCTCGCTGTAAACTATCTAAATCAGCTGTTTTCATTAAGATCAGCTGGTACATCTTCACCCGCTAACTTGGAAAAAGTGTTTGACAAATTTACTGCAATTATAGCGGGAATCAAACAATTAAAAATAGAAAATCTCGATAATTTTATTTTTACCCATCTGGGCCTTAAATTAATAGACTCGGATGTAGCAAAACATTACGAAATGTCCTTGCGTTATCAAAAGAATCAAGAAGTCGTTGATTACGACTATTTCGTAAAATTTGTACGCGAACAAATAAAAATTATGTACCGCACAACAGCGTGTCCGCGCGCGACCGCAGTCAATAGCCCCGCTGCCCCTTCTACAAAGGTGTCGCAGGTCTACGTGGGTGTAGCTAACAAATGCTCTCTGTGTAGCAATACCCATGACCATCTATTCAAATGCTCTGGGTTCCAAAAACTGCAGGCATTTGAACGCTTTAAATTTATTAAAGACCACAAAATGTGTGTAAATTGTTTAAGTCAGCAGCACACCACCCTGAAATGCCAATCGAAAACCGGTTGCAAAAAATGTAACGGCAAACATCATACCTTGCTTCATTTTGAACAACCGCCTCACTCGGAAACTACCGCAATGGTTTCTGCCCCTGTACCCCCTGAAGTAACCCCCGCATCTAATCCTTCCGCGGGCCCTGTTGAAGTTTCATCAGCCGCTCCAGAACGGGTTGCTTTATGTACACATTCAGCGGTACAAGGGACCAAACGGACTACCGAGGTATTGGCTACCGCTAAAGTAGTAGCAGTTAATAAAAAGGGTAGGGACGTAGTGATAAGATGCTTGCTAGATCCCGGTTCGCAGAAAAATTATATCACTACGCGTTGTTGTCGCATGCTAGGCTTACCTATTCGCGCGGAGTCTATAAGTACAGTTAGAGGTATCGGTGGTACATCTCAACCTGTTCGAGGTTCAGTCGATCTAACGTTTAGTTCACGGCTTCGGTCATTACCTAAGTACCATATCGATGCGCTAGTACTGGATCAAATCACCGGTGAACTTCCGCTGTGTGGTATAAATGTCGCTGAATTGAATCACATTGATCCAAAATTAACCGCCGACGATACTTGGGGAGTGCCTGGTAATATAGACGTTTTACTCGGCGTAAAATTGTTCGCTAAGTTGTTGCGACCAGGTTGCGTCACCAGTACACCCGGGTATCCGGACGCGTTGGAGACGGTGCTAGGCTACATCTTTATGGGAGATGCTCCCATATTAGACCCCCCTACAGACACGTTATCATTCTTCTCAACTTCATGCCTTGATTGTTGCGACCTGCGCAAATTTTGGGAGATTGAGGATGTCTCAGCCGCTACGGTTGTAGACATGGATGATACACAGTGTGAGGAGTTTTACCGATCCACTATCACTCGCACTCCGGATGGCAAGTACGTAGCTGCCTTGCCGCTCAAAACGGCCGCGGCAGCATTGGGAAGCTCTGTAGACATCGCTCGTCGGAGGTTTTATAGCCTCGAGCGTAGACTTAAGAAGCTACCTAACGTTAAGCTCCTGTACGATGACGTCATCAAGGATTACTTAGATAATCATTATATTTCACTTCTGAAGAGCGATAATCTTCCGAATGTTTCTCATACACAGGAGACTCATGAGCAACAGGTTGCTTATTATATCCCACATCACGCTGTCATTCGAGAGGATAAAATGACTACCAAGTTACGCGTAGTATTGGATGCCAGCGCGAGTACAGACAATGGGGTTTCGCTCAACGATATCCTATACGCGGGCCCAGTGCTTCAAACTGACCTTTTCAACATCTTGTTGAATTTTAGACTTTTCGTTGTCGCTGTGTCAGCAGATGTAAAGGCCATGTACCTTCGTATAGGAATACGCCAAAAGGATCGCTCGCTTCAACGGATTTTATATCGCTTTCACGAGGACGAACAGCTCCAAACCTATGAGTTCTCAGTACTACCATTCGGGTTGAAGTGCTCTCCATTCATTGCTATTCGCACAGTTCAACAGCTGTGTCTAGACGAGGGTCAGTCATATCCTCTAGCTAGCGAAATTTTACAGCGAGATATTTATATGGATGACATAGTCAGCTCAAGCCCTAGTACCGAGCTAGCCATAGAATCCGCTCATCAGCTGATAGAAATATTTTCGCTGGGCAATTTCCAGTTAACTAAATGGTCGAGTAATAGCCCTCAGGTGCTTCAGGCTATCCCAGAGTCATTACGACTCTCGCATAGTTTAGACTTCAGCAAAGATCTGACACAGAAAATACTGGGACTCCGATGGTATCCAGATGAGGATTGTTTCGGATTTCAGGTAAATCCGGATAACCGCCCGTGTACGAAGCGAAATATTTTATCGTCCATCGCACGTCTTTTTGACGTTTTAGGTCTTGTTGCTCCTATGATTCTTTACGCCAAGCTGCTCATAAAGGAACTTTGGCTAGTAAAACTTGGCTGGGATGATGTCCCGCCAACCCGCATCGTTCGCGCCTGGGAACAATTTCAGGCCGAACTACCTCTTATTTCAGAAATGAAATTCGCACGACACATCGGTGTCGTAGATCATTGTAAGATCACCCTAGTGGGCTTCGCAGACGCGAGCGAGAAGGCCTACGGTGGAGTTATCTACGCTCATGTGCTTAAACCCAACGGGGATGTCGTCGTTTCGCTAGTGTGTGCGAAGTCAAAGGTCGCGCCACTAAAAATTATTTCACTAGCTCGTCTTGAGCTTTGTTCCGCACTCCTCTTATCGACTTTGATAAGGCGAGTTTATTTGTTGTACGCAGCTCGCCATGCCATTGAGGCTGTCGTAGCTTTTTCGGACTCAACTGTAACGTTGAGCTGGATTCATTCTGAACCGCACCGATGGCACACGTTTGTGGCCAACCGCATCACCAAGATACATGAAAACCTTTCTGCTGAATCGTTTTTCCATGTCAGGGGTTTGGAAAATCCGTGTGATTGTCTCTCGCGTGGTTTGACGCCGGCTCAACTACGACATCATCCGTTGTGGCTAACAGGGCCGACATGGCTTAAATTGCCGCGATCCGAGTGGCCAGTCCAGCCGTTTCGGTCCGGTGAGTCTCCGGAACTTCCGGAAATGAAGCCAATAGCTCTACCGGTGATCACACAGGATATTTTGGAATCTTCTCCTCCGTGTAATATCTTGCATGAGCTCGCCTCTAGAACCTCTAATTGGTCTAAATATTTGAAAACTATATGCTTCATTTATAAATTTTTGAAACGGCTCCCCAAGGGACCCGTTACCGCTTCGGACCTAACTTTCGCAGAAAGTATAGTTTGGCGTTCAGTCCAGAAAATACATTTTGAACTCGACCTAGATCGACTGTCCCGCGAACAATTGTGTTCTAAGCCAATACAAAAACTGAGCCCGTTTCTTCATAATGGACTCATTCATGTCGGAGGCCGCCTAGCAAATTCGGAATTAGATTATGATTCTCGGCATCAAATTCTTCTTCCACGTCAGGACCGTACTGTAGAGCTTTTGGTCTCGTATTATCATACCACCAACTTTCATACAGGTCCTAATTTGCTCGTGTCTCTGTTACGACAGCGCTATTGGATCATGTCCGCACGACGAATCGCACGGCACGTTACTTTTAATTGTAACATTTGCTTTAGAGCAAAACCGCGTCCCGTCTTCCCGGTTATGGCTGATCTTCCCCGCTCTCGTGTAGAGACTGCCCCTAAGGCTTTCTCTCACACTGGGTGCGACTATGCGGGGCCTCTATCAATCACGTCAGTTCGTGGTAGAGGCCAAAGATCTCGCAAGGCGTACATTTGCCTTTTTACTTGTATGACTACAAGAGCGCTTCATCTTGAAGTCGCATCTGACCTCAGTACGGCTAGTTTCTTGTTGGCATTCAAGCGGTTTGTATCGCGTAGAGGCCCAGTAGAGTGTCTTTACACTGATAATGGCACCAACTTTATTGGCGCCAGGTCATACCTCCGCGAACTCTATCAGTTCTTGGCAAAGGAGTATCAGCCCTTATGGGAAAAGGAACTGGCAGATCATCGCATAACGCTCAAAAATATACCTTGCCGAGCTCCTCACTTCGGTGGATGTTGGGAGAGTGAAGTCAAGAGCGTCAAAACGCATCTTTTCAAGGTGATCGGTCAGCAAATTCTCACATTTGACGAGCTTAACACTGTGTTGGCTCAAGTAGAGGCCTTGTTAAATTCCAGGCCCTTATATTCACTAAGCTCCGACCCTTCGGAACCGTCTGCACTGACGCCAGCGCACTTCTTGCACTCGAAACCGCTTGTGTTTCTTCCCACTCGTGATGTTAATGAAACTCGTTTGCATCTTATTTCGCGATATGAATTTACCGATAAACTTGTTCACTCCTTTTGGAATCGGTGGCGTAAAGAGTATTTGCACACCTTGCAATCCAGACAGAAATGGAACACTCCAGCTAATCCTATAAAATTAGGAATGGTAGTTGTTTCCATGCAGGACAATGTTATGCCCTTACATTGGCCGTTAGGTTTAATTACTGAAATCTTTCCGGACAAAAACGGGGTAGTTCGCGTCGCTTCTGTAAAAACTAAAAGTGGGATCTTACAAAGTCGACCGGTTGTGAAGTTGTGCCCTTTGCCAACTCAGTAAATTTTTATTAGTTAATTTTGTTTGTCCTTAGTTTAAGATTAAGGTCTTTCATCGCATCGCTGTGTAGACAATAGGGTTAATTAGGTTTAGAAATCTTAGTGTCTCTCCTAGTAGAGCAAGAGCATGTTCATGACTTTAGAATAGAGTTTGTGACAATATGCAACTTATTGGTTTTAGCTTACTTCCATACAGGATTAATTATCCATACTTTTCTTATCCTCTTTCTTCTGTGTTTCGAAAGTAGGAACTTTCAAGCCGGGGGAAATGGTTACGCTCGTTTTTAAATATAATAATAAATGGTAGCATACGCTGTTTTTTGGATGGTCTTTCACCTAAGGAAGACTGTTTTATTATATTTCCCTACTGAAGTGAGCAACGAGTCGAAAGTCTCCGCATGCCCCACGCTTGGGGTAGCGACAAGCCAGTCTACGATGCATCAAATCAACGACGGACGCGTATGACTAATTGCATCCCGCGATCCGGTCACATTTGTTATTTTGGAAAACCCTCGTGTCGCGACCGCACCCGCTGCTACTCTAGCACCAAGGACTTCTGCCTCTTCTATCTGTGACGTCGTCGGATCCCCCCTGAGTTTCCAGGAGAGACATCCCGCAGCGAACGACCGAGACGAATTGTGAATTGAGGTGGGTACTTATAATAAGACAGTTTATAGGTGATTTGCCTTCCTTAAAACAGCGTTTCTCTCATAGGTATTTCATCTCCGCCTTCCGCAGGATCTAATTCAGGCTTTAAATCAGTAATTAAATATCTTAGATGTACCGACTTTAATCGGCCTAAGCAACCGCATCAGAATAAGGAACCTACAACTCCTTTATTCTCCAGCCTGATAAGTTAAATTCATTAATTTCTTATTGCCTAAGATTTGTAACACCTAAGGCGCAAAACGCTGGAGTGGCATTCAACTTCAAACTCATACCTGAGTTGTCACTTGAAAAGAACAAGTATATTGTGCTGACTTAACCTTCCACTGGTCGTCGTGGTCTCTGAGTCCGCGACGAACTTTTGATATGTTTTTTAGTATGATTTATACATAAAAAATACTTCGTTTAATTATCAGGTTATACTATGTCTTAAAATACATACATATTTATTTGTCTTCTGTAACCAGACACGTAATATTGCGGAATCACAGACAGTGCGCGGTTACTTATGTTCCGAAAAACTATGTATATTTAAATTGTATATTACCACAATAGCAAATAAATAAATGGTTTTAATGGTTTCAAAGGAAGCTTGCTCAGTCATAGATCTCGCTTGGACGTTTATGCTATAAAAAAGCTTTACTAAATCATGAATTTATCACTGAGTCAGATTTTATCATACGAGCCTAAGAAACTTTGATTTATCTGGGGGCTTACTCAGAAAAGAAAAGTTCAAGTTTCTTATTCGTTTTCGTGCAAAACCAACTCTTATGTCGCTTGCATAAGATTAGCGTTTGCACGAAAACAAATCGGAAACTTCGATTTCGTTTTTACGAGTAGAGGCCCTGACGTAAAGCAATTGTCGAACTTATTCATTTTGAAAGCTACATGATTCTAAAATATAGTAAGCGACTGTAAAGTGAATTAAATACATTGACGATCTCTGTGGCGCGGCGGGCAAAGGTCCGCCTGCAACGCAGGAGGTTGCGGGTTCGATTCCCACCTCGGTATTTTTGTTCAGGGTGTTCTGGATATTTTCTATATATAATAAAAACGATTATCTATGTAGTCTATTATATTATGTAGTTATATCAGTTATCTAGTACCCATAACACAAGCTCTGCTTACCTTGGGGCTAGATGATACTGTGTGAATTGTCCATATATTTTTTTTATTATTATTCACTACGACCGTGTCTCGGAGACACCGAATCGGAAGAATCGAGACAGAATCGAGTTCGATAGTAACTATCAAGCCCAATTGTTTGTTACGTCTACAATAGAATAGAATATAAAAATCATTTACCTGGACACTGGTATAAAAGAGTAAATATAGAATAAATAAACGGTAAATAGAAACATTTTAACATGGAAGTAAGTGACACAAAGGGTGGTAGTAAAAATAACAACTATTTATAAATATTATTTATACAATTCACTGCGGAACACCCATCTAGAAATAAAATTACATAATTATCGATATGTGTGATTTTCGTACCCTGATTCTATCTATAAGTAAAAATCGAATCATTTAGGATAATTTTTGAGAGAAAGAGAGAGAGAGAGGTATAAAGAGATTTTACTTACATTTTCTGAAATTTTGCGGTACAAAATACTAATCCCCGGGTAGTATAAAGTTTTTTATGGGACCATTTCAGAAACATCCACTTTACTATAGCGAACTATCAAAATCAGTCGACAATTTTACCGACGGAGAAATCTGCGAACATACCTACGTAAAAATAAACATACAGCCGAACGAACATGTAACCTCCTCCTTTTTTCAAAGTCAATTAAAAATAATACTACAAGAAATAGGCCGCCACTAATAATTGACAAGGTTCCTACCCATTCTGATTGCGCGAGGACTATATGTACATGCCTGCATAAGCTTACATAATATAACGACTCCTACCCTAAATACATACCGCCTCACGACTCATCATAAATTGTAATGAGTGGCTGTCATGTCACGCGGCAAATACATAACAATTTATTCAGCAACCTTTCACTGACTCATCACACGACTACAGGCCGATACAGACGTTACGACGCCGATATAAAGTCGTTTATCCAACGCGTAGCTCTGAATTAGCATCTCAATAGCTTAGGGTCGGAGCACACTGAAAGGGAAATTTTGAAGATTTTATGCCACATTCGAACATAACTTCGAATTTATGCTTTTTTTTATGCAGTTTTGTTCACCGATTTTTCCGTCAACTTTCGACCGACTATCGATAAAAAGTTTTTTGTATTTGTGTGTCTCTCTACACTAGTCTTTCTATACTCTCGAGATGGTATCGTAAAAGTTACAGTCCCCTGGAATTTCTTATTTGTTACGAAAAATTTAAAAAACTGTGTAACTGTTCAGGAATTTGAAATCTGTATTTATCTGGCTAATTTATTTATCTTACGGCTCGCTTGCAGTGTATCTTAACCCTTAGGGGTGCGCTCACGAAATCAATAATACCGAACGAAACTGATTTAGTTGCTACGCGAGTGCTACGAGCTGCTACGAGCTGCTACGAACCGCTACGCCGTAGCACTTCGTAGCGCTTCGAGCTATCATTTATTTTACCGCTAATGTTTCTGTAATTAATTTCGAGTTGAGGTTACGTACAAATTAATTGAAACTGGCTGGATATTTAAAGCCTTACTGCGCCGTTATAAGGACTATAATGCTTGCAAGTTTATTAATGAGGTAGTTGAATTGTCGAAACTAATATATTGGTGTAATGACGTCATCGTTTTATACAGGTGATCAGAATTACACGAGAGATATTAATCATCGGGTTGTTTCGGTTTTCATTAATATTAATGCAATTACTCGTGCAATGTTAAAAGCTATTGTAATTAATGACATGTGATGATTTCGTATCAATTAGTCGTACCTATTTCATTATAGTATTAAATAAATAAATAATTTTGGACAATCCACACAGCTAGGCTAGATGATTCTAGCCCCAAGCTAAGCAGAGCTTGTGTTATGGGTACTAGACGACTGATATACATAATATAAAAAGTAGGTACCTAAATATATAGGTATATTTTTTTAATTATGATATGACATAGAAAATACCTAGAATACCTGCAACAAATATTTGCAGATCGTACAAACACTTGCCCCAATCAATTAATTCTTCAGCAATCGAACCTGCAACCTGCTGACCTTCGCCGGCCGCGGCACATCGGTCGTCTAATATTTTAAATGCGAGTGTTTGGATGGCTGGATGGATGGATGTTTGTTACCTTTTATCGCCAAAACGACTAAACGGATTGGGCTGAATTATTGTACAGATGTAGATCTAAATCACTACATACATAGTATAAAATAAAGTCGCCTCCAGCCATCTGTCCCTAAAAAAAATACTAAAACTACGCAACGGATTTTGATGCGGTTTTTTAATAAATAGAGTAATTCAATAGAAAGGCTTATATGTATAATTTAGTATCAGCATTGCACCCGTGCGAAGCAGGGGCGGGTCGCTAGTTTAGAATAAAAAATACTACTTTTATCAATCTATCAGTTCTCAGGGGATGGTAATAACCATGGAAAGTTTCCATACCTAGAAAAAAAGCGTGCGAAGCCACGGATTGGAACTAGTTTCTCAAATTTCAAGGATTATCCATTAAATAATGAAATATCTTACCAAAAACACACAAAAGAGTTAAAAGTAAACATAATTTCCTCAGAATTTCTACTAAAACCACGGTATTCTTTTTATTACAGAGCCTGGTAATTTCCATGTTGACTCTGAAAGTTGGGACTTTGCAATTTTTCCACGACTTTATTGAGGTCGGAGGTTTTCTGTTGTTTTGTGTTAGTTTACCGCCGTTTACACTCGCGACGGTGGATCCACTGACAGCGGAGCAGGATCCTAATTTGACTAGAATATTCGCTTCACCATAACAATTGTATCTCTTCAGAATTAAATTTAGGCATTTACTATTTTACCTTTAAGAAACTACAAATAGAGGGACGTGTGTCAAATTTACGTTGAAACCATTCTATCAATTTCTACGTGCAAATAGCACCGCACACACTATCTATTTATTACGAGTTATTCCGTAGACGGAAAATCTAATTCTGAGGTGATTTCATTCCGCATTCGTCCCACTTTTCAAATGCAGGCTTTAGTACTATCAAAAGTGGCATCTATGGACGGTTCTGCGACGATACTATTATCATCTACTACTATTATGGCCGTGGGGCCGCGGCATATAATATCGACCCCTCCAACTCAACCCGTGGATGTCGTAAGAGCCGACTAAGGGAACCTACCAGAGGAAGGGCAGCACCTTCCTACTGTGTATTACTAACATCTTACTGCGATCACCAATCCACCTGCCAAGCGTGGTGATTATGGCAATGCACAAACGCCAGAGGCGTGAAACAGAAGTGTGGTGGTACTGTTCCATAAGAAGGGTGACAAAGCCCTTCTAAAGAACTATAGGCCCATCTCACTGCTGAGTAATCACCAACCGTCTCGCTCGAAGGTTTGACGACTTCCAGCCGCCCGAACAAGCCGGGTTCCGAAAAGGCTTTAGTACCGTAGACCACATACATACGCTCCGGTAGATTATGGGTGATGCGAAACGGAGTGTGGGAAGACCTCCCACTCGATGGACCGACGACATCGTAGCGGTCGCAGGGAGTCGTTGGATGGAGGCGGCTCAGGACCGCTATTCGTGGCGTCGTTTGGGGGAGGCCTATGTTCAGCAGTGGACGTGTACGGGCTGATGATGATGATGATCATGATGACTATTATCATGGTCAAGCGATTGGTAAGCAGATTTCGGCCCCAGATTTAAGCATGAAAAGAAAGATTGAAATGAAAAAAATATCTTCAAGTGAGATTTTTTTATTGAATGAGTTTTCCATAGAATGTTATTAGTTCATATATTAATCACGAGATGGTTTTTGACAACTATTTAACACACATGTGAGGTTTTAGTATACTATACAGGACAGAACCTGAAGTTCCTGTAATGTCAGTGAATTATCCATAATCCTGTATAACTAAGGTAAAAATAACATGCATACCAGAATTTTCTTCCTTTGTTATTAATAAGTACGCCATGTGTTTAGTTAGGTAAGCACACTCGTGCTCAAATATACTTTAAATTATATACTTATAAGTAGGTTATTAATTTAGTTTTTCTCATTTAAGTGAATTTATTGTACATGTGTATTATATTCTTTGAAAATATATAATCTTTAAACCGACTTTAAGTTACGACCTGCCTTTACTAGGAGTTGATTTCAGGCACCATTGCATTATTAAACTCCATGCGCCCGATTTTTAATGAAAAAGGGTCGAAATCTGCTCTTACAAAAAACTAACCTTTGTATTCAGAGACCATCAACAGTATTTTTTCCCAGCTCATAATTACACCAAACAAACATTAAAAAAAAAAGAATTATCAAAATTTGTGGCAACTATCAGATAACCGTGAATGAATATTATCGTTGGATAGTACATTGGCTGCGTAGGCGGTTCACCGCGCGGCCAGCCGCTTTTTTCAGTTTAATATACAACCGCTTGTGCTAATCGCCACAAAATTTCGATTGCGATGGTTCAACCGCGCGACCAACCGCGGGGCTAACCGCTAGTGCGTTTAGCCACTAAATATCTGCACAATGACTAGTCACAGACGAGTGTTTCCCGCTCAGATATTTAAGTTTTAGTTCCCAAAGTCCTCTACTACCCGCTTCCAGCGGTTGCCCGCGACCTTTATATCGGTTCACCTCGGAAAACCGGATATCTGTACTGATAACGCCACTTAGCCAATTCTATCTACTTATCTAAATTTCTACTTCTACAAATCTACACCCATTGACAATCCCTTCCAATATTAAGCACAAACCGCCCTCAACGACTGACGACTGTGACTGACAAGTTAAAAACGCCCAAGTTCAAGCAAGTTACGTTCTGCCTCGACTTGGCCCATTTAAAGTTGAAGTGCTCCGGTTTATTTAAGATTAATGAGGTGTTTAATCATATTTTGAAGAAAGATTTACTAAGATTTCAGAGCTGAAGCTGCGGTTTTGTTGAAATTATGAGTTAAGCCACTTGCCGTAAATTTTCGTAACAAAACATTCGTTCAAACTTGGGCTCAAATTGTTAAATTATAAATGTATGGTTTGCTCGTTTATTAAACTCGAAACTATATCCAATGATGAGTAATTTCTGACATCAAATAAGTAAATAGCTTATTTTTTATACAATTACTAATTCGCCTATTTCTTCGTCCATTTTGGAAACAATTGATATAACATGTAATAAAACAACTTATGAGTATAACCAAAAGGAAAACTATTTCATTTATTCAACACTAGCGACTCGCCCTGGCTTCGAATAGGTGCAATGCTGATAATAAATTATACACATAAACCTTCCTCTTGAATTTTTCTTGTATATTAAAAAAACCGCATCATAATCCGTTCCGTAGTTTTAACGATCTAAGCATACATAGGGACAGACCGCGGGAAGCGACTTTGTTTTATACTATGTGATCTGCTGTTGTATCGATAAGTTTTTTAGTTACAACATATAGTACTAGATACAAGATATAAGCTCTAGTTGAAATATATTAGTCTCATAGGCGAGGCATACACAAGCATATCGTGTTTCATGCGTGGCTCAGTGCCTGCTTCGTGTTATGTCACAGGGCTGATACTTCTATTCAATAAAAATGTGGATACATTTCTTGTGATACTGCCAATTTGAATTTTAATAACAAATTCCACAAGGCTTCATTTTGAACCAGAAACTACCAAGCCACAACTAAATGAGCGGATCAAACGTGAGCGAGCGAATCAGTTCATCGGCGGCCTCCGGTTTAAAGAATTTATTCTACTAAAAAAACAGTTTCCTTATAATGACTTTCCTATACTTAAAATGAGTCTTTCAACTTCTTTGAAGATATCGTCTGACCATCTGCCTCTAGGACGCTTATTTACTACAACTACTATTTGACAATGAACATTTCAGTAAGTGAATATTAAAGTTACACGAAATTGTTGTATGATCCACGCGATCTTGCTTACCAACCTGGGATAAAAAATGCAATTGGTAGATTTTTGTTACCAACGCAAGGTTTAATTTCCAAGCTATAAAAAACCCGTTTCGTTGTCCACTGGAAACGCCAGAGCGTGATCCGAACCAGAGAGGTGATCCTTTTAGCTCTGAGCAGATTTTCCTTAAAACTAATAAACAATTGGTAAACAATAATATTACTTCAGCGATGGTTCAGTGCAGCAGCCCTGCTCATTCCGCTATCACTAAATGCAGCGCATGCATAATGCACGCGTCATCTGTGCGCGCTAGTGCGGGCGTGCCGCGAGTGAGAGCGAAGTCACCACTAAACTCTACATCCCTTGTTCAAAGTAGACTTAGGGTAACGTAGGGTAAGTAACCGCGGGGATACGTGCTACAAATATACATTCTGTAAAGCAGAATCAAGTTTTAAAAGGTAGATGTTTTCACGCAACCTAGTTCCTAGGCTGCTACATTTTTTATTTGATTTATTTATAAGTTTTTACAGAAGTATAATCTTACGAAATTGTCCTTATAAAAACACAGTATATATGTTTTTTACAGTATCTCCTAGCCTCACTTCAATCGCACAATAAAGCTGTAATATAGAACAAAGTAGTCATTTTATAAAACGACCCAACATTGTTTTCTCTCGATCACCATTAAAATTATAATTTAGATTGAATCCCTAAGATAACTTTAGTATTTCATTCGAGACGCAAAAACATTCTAAGCCCGTAAACTGTTGAGCCTCACAGCTCGATCCATTTAAGACAGATCACATTGTCCGCGCATTTGAAAAAAATAATTTCACCATGAGTGGTTTTACCCAGTTCCCGGGCTCTAAATGCAGTGGCATGCATAATGCACCTGTCATCTCCGCTCCGCCCCGGGCGTGGGTGTTGCCTGAGTGCTAGCGGGGATGCTAGCGGAGCGAGTGGACAAACAAATGAAACTATTTTTTTCATTTTAATTATTTAAATTAATTCTAACAAAATGAAGTCTGAATGAATCCTGATAATCATAAAGACCCATATCATAAAAGCTTGCTCAGTCATCGCTGTATATTTGAGTAACGACTTTGTATGACAAAAGTATTACTCAAGCATAGATCAATGTCTGAGCATAGTTTTATAATAGGGGCCTAAAAGAATCTTACATTAAGCTCACTTTTGAAATACGAAGTTTACGCAACCTCGGAAGCTACTAAAAACCTTGACTCTCTCATTATTATACTGGCAATAAAAACTACCAGTAGAATAAAAATCGAAGTGTTCCACTTATCTAAATCAAACCACGCCCAATGATTTGTCTCGGTGAGCAGGTTTTGTTTCGTCCAATCTCGACGTTTATGAGCGGTTAGTACTTTATGACTCACTCGAAACGTCGTGAAAACAGACAGGGTACGAATTATGGGCATTGCTTTGTTTGGTTTCAACCGATAATAATCAATATTTTTATGGTGGTTTTTGCATGCAATCCTATCGATTTAAAAGGAAGTTAATGGTGTATAGACTCTCTGAAATGTTTATTACTGAATAAATTTAATCCTTGGACATTGTTCATCTGCAACTTATGGCATAGAAACGTAGTAGCTGACAATGGGCCTCTTGATAAGACAAAAGGTCAGTACAGTGAGCAATGGAGAGGACTATGCTCGTAGTCTATTTAGGAGATCGAATCGGAAAAGAGGAGACCTGTTGAAGAACCATCTACTAATAATAACCACACAAATACCCCGTGCAACTGTTGATCATCTCAAACAATAAGATTAAGTTTTTAATGCAGAACAAATTGTCTAGCAGTTCGTGTTTATTATTCAGAAGAAAGAACAAATTTGAGGAACTGTAGGTAAGTACTTAAAATGTAAATAAAGGCAAGGTTTATTGGATAAACGCCTTTTATAGCTTAGCGGTCTGTTGAGATTAATCGTTGAAGTGATTTGAGCTCGAATTCTAAGGTTGTTTTTGTTACAAAGTTTAAGAGAACTTTCCTAATGAAGAAAAAATATTGAGCTTGAATAAATAAAAAAGCGTCCTACTTTTAATTTATGTTTTAAGGTGAAACCAAACTGCTGAAAGTTTCTCCATTGCAGCTTAGGCTTACTCATAATACTCCACTGCTGAACAAACATTACAAAATCATACCAACAAGCTTTTAAACATTTCATTAAATAAATAACATATTCCGTTGTCTATAAATTAATATCACAAAATAAGCAAATGACATGCACATCGATAACAAATTACTGGCTGAATTGATGACGTAATTTCAACAACTAATTGAATCACCGCGAACAAATGTAGCTGTAAACGACCGGCATAAATGGAACATCCTGTATAAATGCAAATACCCGTATGTGAAATGTGTAAACGGTGGTTTTGCAGTCTACTGAAAAAGGTCTGAATAGAAAAGTACCTTTGTCATTTTCTACTATCTCATTGGAATTTAGGAAAAGGGGCACGTAACATTTTCTGATTGTAATAATTGGTAATAAATTTGTCACTGAACTTTTCCTTTGGTTAGTCGCTTCCTGTATTTCATAACAACACTTCCTGAAACGAGAGATTTTTTCACTGGGCACTTGCCACTGCCACTGCCACCTGGCAGTGGCAAACTGGTGGCGGCCAGTGGCAACGGGAGCTGTTTGTATATTTGCGTGAAATCATGAGAGCAGCCAATAAGCGTATTGGCTGCATTCTAAATACGAATAACAAACAAAATAAGGAGCGGCGAAAATTTTACGAGTAATACAACACGAAGCACTTAAGATAAGCCAGCAGGCGTGATACCAGAACGTACACTCGTCTCGTGCTAATTTCAACCCCGTGACGCAGAAGTTGAAAACTCTGGTACTTCCATCGGACTCAAGCGCCAATCTGTATATTTCTGTATGTGTCTGTGCACTCAAGGCTGTATGTTTTTTACTACTAAAAATATCAAAAATACTCCCTTCTATTTATCTTGTAATTATTTACTGTACACAGTAATACATTGCATCAACTTATCTAATATGTACATAGGCGAACTTAATCCTGAAAAAGAGTTTTCTTCCAGCAAACGATGCCTATTTACAGCTGATCTATTTTTTTATTTACTATTTAAAAAAACTAAGTTCTTGATTGCTTCCCTGTCATTTCTATGTTATGGCTTTGAATTATAATTTAAGCACCATTATATAAACTAATTTTTTTCATTCATCATTATCATCAGCTATACAGAGACATAGGCCTCCCCCATACGACGCCACAAATAGCGGTCCTGAGTCGCCTCCATCCATCGACAGTGTCATTCGACACCTTGTGACCGTGTCAATGTCGTCGGTCCATCGAGTCGATGGTCTCCCATGTAAGGGGGGATTTGCCATCATCTCCACGCTTGGCAGGGTGATTGGTGATCGCAGTGTTGGTGTTGAAAAATACTCTGAAGGAAGGTGCTGCCCTTCCTCTGATAGGTTGCAGGAGAGGCTTGTTGCTTGTTTATCATAACATAAACTATATTTTTGTAAAATGACGTATCCAAGTCCATTTGCTCCTACGGCGAAGAAGTGAGTATGAGTTTGAGTAAACCTTAAAGTTATAGAAGATCCAACGGTAAGGTGCCTTAAGCATACCAATACAAAATGAGCAATAACCACATAAGTACAACTCACCACATAGTCGCTCGTCTTATAACCCCGGAAAACTCTTGCGTCGCACATTTATTTACAAAATTAATCATTGTACAAAACCGCCAAGTACCCTCACGTACTCGCTGTTCAAGCAACAATTTTGTGAACAAAATGCTTACGGCATGATTTCGCGCTGACATGTAATTAGAAGCAATAAAGGCTGACTTTGAACGATAAATCATGGACGCGGTACCTATTTGTTTTATAAAATAATATTATAGAGTTGAAAGTAGAGCTGATATTAAATAATTTGGCTTGTTTTAAAAAAAAACGATAAACCGACTTGTATTTCCCGAACCAACTTCTTGTTTACGCTCGTTGCCACGACATCGAATCCCTTTCTTTTACACTATTTATAAGATTTTAAGGTATAAATACTAATCCCCTGGGGATATTTTTTTTATGGGACCACTTCGGGATTATATTCTATACAACAGTGAAAGAATTTTGGCAGAAACATCGCGTAACATACATACAATAAAACCGTCTGATTGAGAACCTCCTCCTTTTTTGAAGTCTGTTATAAATATTGATCAAGGTCAATATAACACCTACAAGGTTACAAGTAAACTTATCCAGGGCTAGGTGGGTTAGCTTGTGGTTCGGTAGATGGTTTATCAGGGGTAGTTTTTAAACGAACGATGACGCATATCACCTAAAAATACAAAAAATGCAGTGCACAATATAATACAATATAATTAAAAAGATTAAAATTACTACGCAAATTTTAATCTTTTTTAATCATTTACGATAGAATACCTATACTCTATTTCCGGATGGACGGAAACCATAAAACCTAAAACAGAACATAAAAATATTTTTATTTACAGCAAAGAAACAAAGATTGTTACATACTCGTATATGAGGCACTTAGTAGTTAGGTATAGTTACAGATTATATAGTATGGTATAGTTAACATTATATAGTATGTCTATTTTATGATAGATATATAAATTTTATTGTGACCTATAGAAACTAACAAAAAATCATTGCTGAGGGCTTTGATACAATGATTTTATCTATGGATCTCACACTAGGCCGAGCCTGTCTCGTGAGGCAAAAGTGAGTTAGGGCCGTTTTAAACTACACCTGTCTACTATTTTTCATTGTTCTACTCGTATAGGCTGTCACACTTGGGTAGGTTCACTTGTTAGTAAAGAAAGAACCGAGAGTTGGTAGGTATCGGACTCAGGGCATCAGCATTACATAATAATAAATAAATAATGCTGGACAATTCACACAACATTATCAAGCCACAAGCCACAGTGTTCAAAATGACCCAAAAAAATTCCCTATGCGGTTTATAGCATTAATCGATCAACGAATGTATTTTAAATGCAAAACTAGAAAACCCACGTGTCAATTTCAAATACTTGTGTTTTTATAAAAATTAATGAACTTTAGGTGACTTTGACTGAGAATTTTTTTAAATAAATTCTGTAACCGTAACTGTCCATGATATTTTTTTAAATTAAATGCTCTAATGAAGGGTCTTTAGCTACATCTTTTACAGTTTTTAATTTTGAAAAATCACCTCTGGATACCGAGTAATATTTTTTTTTCATGTTTTCGTTTCTATTTTTTTTCTCCCAAAAGACTCAAAAGTGCGACTTGTGACTATCACAAAAATATAGCTCTTATCAAGACCTATCAGTGGTAAAAATACCACGTTGCACTATTGCGGCTTTTAGGAGGTATTGAATTTCAAAATATTTTATTAGGCTTGTCACTCAACTTCACCTATTATTTCATTCAATTTTGAACTTTTTAACACTTTAAGTAAGATCATTCGTTACTAATAAAAAATACAATAAAATAATAGTAACAAATTAGAACATTTAAAACAATTGATTTATTTGCAAACTGTTGTATACAATCTACAGATAGCTCAACTGATCCATATCAATACCAATCAGAAGCGTCCCCAAGACGCTTCGATCCGCTGTGTGGCAATGCTGATGTGTTGTGCTAGATACACACCAGGTCTCGAGTCACGTGTCGCTTCGACCACACACTCAGATAAATTTTTGAAAACCTGCAGAGACGTGATCCCCACGAACCTAGGGCCTCGACTCCAAAGAGAGCAAATACGTACGCTCTGTCGAGACCTGTATATTTGCGCCTCTTGAGATCCTCAGCCAAATCTGCCGCCGCACCACCCCTTGGAAGATGGGAAGGCACAAGTGTGTCGACGTATGTAGTGTCCCATATAATGGGCGTTCACAACTCCCATGTGACTTGGTAGTGTCATACCGTCAGGCCTCTTACAATCGTCAAGGCTGGTATAGCAAAAAAATCCGAACAGCGGCCCTAGTACACGATAATCACAACCCTCTTTTGTATAATTTGACCTCAGAACGAAATTGCATATTTTTCCCGCCGCGATAGTTCAACGTGGTATTTTTACGAGCGCTAGCCATATTTCTGTCCTAGTCACAAGTCACACTTTTGAGCCCTTTGAGAGAAAAAAAATAAATACGAAAATATGAAGAAAAAAAAATTACTCGGTATCCAGAGGTGATTTTTCAAAATTAAAAACACTGTAAAAGATGTAGCTAAAGACCCTTCATTAGGGCATTTAATTAAAAAAAATATCATGGACAGTTACGTTTACAGAATTTATTTAAAAAAAAATTCAGTCAAAGTCACCCAAAGTTCATTAATTTTTATAAAAACACAAGTATTTGAAATTGACACGTGGGTGTTCTAGTTTTGCATTTAAAATGCATTCGTTGATCGATTAATGCTATAAACCGCATAGGGATTTTTTTTGGTCATTTTGAACACTGTGGCAAGCTAAGCAGAGCTTGTGTTATGGGTACTAGATAACTGATATACATAATACATACAATATATTAAATATGTATATAGATAAATTTTTTTATACATAGAAAACGACCAAAACACCCTGAACAAATATCAGCAGATCGTACAAATATACAATATACATATTTTATATATATATATATATATATATATATAATAGCGGAGCAATACAGCCAGCGTCTTGGGGACGCGTCGTACATTGATAGGTACCCATTCGTTTCATCATTTGCTACCTCTAGTTTGTTTGCAACAGTCTCAAGTCAGCTCAACTGTCTCTATTATACGCACTTGTAGTAAGTAATAAGTTTCTAGAAGTCATAATCTTCTTTGCTAATAAAATCTCACTAATATTAAAAATGGATGATTGGATGTAAGGATGGATGTTTGTTCCTCTTTCACGCAGAAACTGCTAAACTAATTGGGCTGAAATTTGTATGGGTATAGTTTGGGACCTGGACTAACATATAGGGTATTTTTTATAACTATAAAACGCGGGCGAAGGCGCTGGCAGCAGCTAGTAACAAAAAAAGTCTTACGCCGAATAAAAACGCTAATGTACATATATTTTTATTAAACGACAAGCAAATAATAGTATTAGAACAAAGTAAAGTACATGATTATTACTCCTTTGTACAACTATTCTGGAATTTCTCACCGCCCGTACTGCTGCGGCTAAAACTACATACATACATAATGATCTCATACACTCAGCATACAACATTCATTGCGTCTTTACGAGCATGTAATTTAAGGCGAGCGAAAATAAGCAAAAACCTTCATGACTTAATTAACTTTAAGAAGTTGTACGTCTGTTATTGCGGGCGCTTTCGGGGCATAACAACTTAAGGTTTCGTTTATTTGACTTCATGCCTTACTTCCCACCACCACCGTAAATTTTATTGTTAGATTTTTCAAAAGTCGCCGCCGCTCGTTCTCCGAACGGTGCCCGCATTTTTGAAAGCTTTGTTTTGTGATTAAAATGTATGGGAAGGTCTGTTTTTTATTTATTGCGTGTGTATATATAATTGTAAATAAAATAAAAAAAAATTGTACGGCTAATTGTATTTTTAATTAATTATAACGACTTTGTACAATAAACTGGAAAAATATCGCTCACCCTTATTTCAAGCCCCATCCTTATATTATATTACCTTAGAAGGTAATTGATGACTAAAAAAAACATTGTTAATGTATTAGCTTCAAAACGATCTATTATTAGCTCCTTTTAGAGTTATTCATCATGGTTATGAAAATCATTTTTGTAGTTTGACGAATTCATTATGAATGTACATAAGTGTGCGCCGTGACTCTGAACGACGCGAACCGCACTCACCCTGAAGAAGTCCCTCGTTGAGGGATGAAACATTGGTGTTCTTCCAACACAAACTAGGTTCGTAGTTAACCCGCTTACATTGCTTAATGTCGTGTATCCGTATGTGATGATGAAGGATTTCTTAACCAGTGGAACGAAAATTCCATCTTAGTCCAAGTATAAGGCAGCCGTTTGACAAGTTATTCCATGATAAAGATGTACATACATAAGTTCTACTGAAGACCTATTACATATGTACAGTTTACCTACACATATAGTCTGATTTTATCAATGTTTATTTGTTTCTAAAATCATAGATAGTTTTTGTAAGCAAACGGGTTATAAAACTGCAAATAAATTATAGATGAAAAATATTTTACGTTAAAGGTATCTGGTATCATCGTAGAAGTTCGAAACAAGCTTTGGCTTTGACAGCTTTCAGCCATGATTTGATTTGTAACGCTAAAGTTAATTACGGGATTTGAGTTTATGAGGTAACTTTAGCGTTGTAAATAACCATGATAGTTTCAAAAGTTTTATCGATTTTATTTGTGTTGACGAACTCGAATTCGCACGTTTTTTGTTGTGCGTGTGCACAGCGTTCCCTCAATATAAAAGAGGTTTAGAAGACGTGTGAGAAGATGGATCAACTAGTGCTTCAATTCTTATAATGTAAAACTGTTTTGTTATCACACCACCTACAGCTTAACAACGAAGCATGAGGGTATTGTTCAATACTGAACTAATTGGGCCCGACCGAACCTTAGTTTCAATTATTATAATTAAACTTTCTGCTATATAGAAAGTTCTTGACTTTTGGGAAACCTTTATAGTTTGAGGTTTAATATTTTATTAATATATGGTGGGTTTAGTGCTACGTACATTAATTTTATAAATATTTTCATATAATTGAAAGGGATTTAATAATTTTAATTATGGTATCTGAACATTCTCAACGTGTTTTTTCTATCTAAATTAATCTAGTCGTAACTGTGTCCTTGGTGTATATATTTATATATATAAAAATGAACTCTATATTATTTCTCCGGGCCCGCTATAACTTGAGAACGGCTTTATCGATTTAATTTATCTTTTTTTAAAGATTGTTAATAGGTACTTCTAAGAAGGATCTTACAAGATTTTTTTTTATAAAATTGCGATGTATCTTAGAAAATATAAGAAATCTTAACGACTACATTTATTATAAAGTTTTTTAATATAACCTTAGCCTAAGCGTTATATACTCTTTGCTAAGCACGTTTGAAATAACTGTCAGTTGTTTGACATTAATTTGGATGACAGGACAACGTCTGTCGGGTCATCTAGTAAATATTAAAACCAGATTTCTGCAAATATGAATAACTTAGTTGTTGTGTTCAAGGCTTATGTACATATTTAAACGGTTCAAAAATATTTACAGTCGATTAAAGATTGAGCTCTTTAAAACTTTGATTACATTCCCAGTTGTTCTTGGTACAGCTTGTTTAAAATAAGGGTTCCAAACTTGATGATTAGTTTGGGTTCTAATGCAAAAGGGTTCTGTTTGCCGAGTTCGTTTGGACCACACTCAAAACTGTGAAACTTTAACTATTACGTAAGCAATTAGCAAGCGTTTAACGCGGCGATTTGAATGTTTTGTGTTGTTGCTTTTATTTTAAAGTGAGGTCAGAATTTTAAAGCTTTTTGTTTAGCATGTAGCCGGGAGCTTTGAGATTGAAAAAAGTTGTTAGGAACCGTACAGTGCATGAAGGTCAACGTACAGTTATTTATAGAATAGCATAACGTAACGTAAGCGAAGTTTTCATATTTACGCTGAGTTTTTATCAATAATGATGAAAATATTAGAATGAAAAAATGTTTATTAACAATTCCGCGTATATTCTGATAGTATTTATCGAAGTAAGTAGTCAACTAGTTTCGTCTCTCCACGAGACATCTTCAGGACACCACAATACTCGAACTTGACATTGAGATTGCCAAGCAACAACAGTGAGTCCAGCCAGTGACTCCGAGGAATAATTACTAAATATATTTTAATTCTAATCTTTTGGAAAATATATATGTAAATCATCTAAGTAGGTAGATGTATTTTACTAAGACCATCCACTTGATGGACTGAGGTTCTTGTAACGACCGCCATTTGTAGCGTGCGGCAGGCCTACTTCCAGTAGTGTACGAGTATACATACATATATACATATGTATGTAGATATATGATGTTGATTTTATTGAGAATAGACCTTTTCACTTTATAAAACACATAACACCTTATCTCAAGACTAATTTCAACACTAATTTCAAATTTATATTTAACCTGAGTCCTGATAAATAGTTTCAAGAGCTCTATCTAGCTGTACCGAAAGTGTCCCTAAAGCAAATACTACGCAAAATGAACCTTTGATCCGACATTTGATTTCCAATATCAACTAGAAGCTATAAATTAGCAGTGTTCATAAGTAATGATTAATAGCTGGTACGCAGTCGAAACTTGACGCAAACTTTGCTCTTTGGTAATTACCAAACGCGTCGCTAGTTAGTTTTGGAAATCGATACCGTGTTGTGCTTTGATGTTTATTTTGAGATGCTGTCTTTTAGCAAATGAGAAAGCGAATCATTCGCTATCTATTTTCACAGTGCGAGATGGACCATGGATTAAATAAACCTACTCAAAAAATAGATTTAAATAAACAGGAGGTCTACTTTGAAAAACGAACGAAGTTATCGGATAACGTCGATCGCACAAAACGAACAACCTTACCATCACGTTGCTTCGGACGCGTCAGCAACTGATACATTTCGTTTCGAAAAAAATGACATAATATTTTCATAGTGATCGGCCGTCCTTTGTTTTGTGCGAACCGACGTCATTCGAATGACCTGACGAAAAGAACAAGACGATCGTCTTCTTCTTTTCGTCGTCTTCTTCGTTTCTACTTTCAGAACTCCAGGGGTAAGTTATTACTTTTCTGAAAATGAACTCACTGAGCTACATTATTAATTAGTGCTGGCAGCGGTTAATATAACTCATTCAGTGTAGACCTACGATGCGCCGCTACAGCAGAGGCTGCACATTGAAGGGTTTAGTACCACATGAGCGAAGCCGCAAACAAAAGCAACTATTGAAATAATTAGCCTGTTACTGTAACTCAAATAATATACAAAATAAGACAACAAGCTGACTCAGTTTAACAGCATGCCTATAAAAGAACTCACGTTAAAATTTTAATCCAAACCCCCACAAATAAACTACGACCACCGAACAAAGGCACAGCGACATAATATCAAAAACAAAATGTTCAAAAAGATAAAATTTAAAAAAACAGCACAATAACAAGTCATCAAAACGCCGCGCGGGACAATCAGAGCGTGAGTAAGGTTGGATCTCAATTCGGAGACTGGCATTGTGGCGTGCATCTGGAGCGTGCTGCCATCTTGCGGCGTAATCAGATAGATGCGCTTCGGATCGGGCTGTGTTGTTTTGTTTCGGGATTTATAGACATTCCATCTGTAGGATTAGGTAGGTACATTGAGTGCCCATGACGCATAACTACGAGTATATGCGCACGTATGTATATCTCTTGGTGGTAGAAACTTCACTTCAGCAGTGGTGTGTAATTATTGGTCGCACCTACGCATTGAATGTATTAATAACTTTCCTTTGCAATGGAGAAAAAAACTTTGTATTCTTAGAATAATAAAATAAATTGGAAACTTTGTCATATGTACCTAAATGAATTTACAACTTTTATTCCAAGAAAAACACGTGTGCAAAGCTACGAGAAGAAGCTAGTATTATGAATGTGCACGTTTATACGATTCGGGACACTGGCATTGTGGCGTGCATCTGGAGCGTGCTGCCATCTTGCGGCGTAATCAGATCAGGCGCTTCGGATGCTGCTTTGTCCTAGTTTCAGGTAGGATACGTAGAATGTGCCACTTTCATTCAAGCGGATAGACGTACAAAGTCAATAGGTAAATATTATGTTTTAAACTAACTGCCCCCGGCTCTGACTGTGTAGAACTAACAATTTCAAGGGGTTTAATTTAATTGCACGGAATCCCATTTTTTTTTTAAATGTTATTAGACAACTTTAATGAGAATCTAATCAAGCAGCTATTACTCATTAATCACATCATATCATTGCCAGCAAATTGCCTCGAAACAATATTGCCCAAGTTTTCCCATATCCCGCGGAAGCCTGAATTACTTACGAGATGAAATATGTTTACTACGGGTTTACAGGTGATGACGTAGTACTATCGGCGTAAGATCTGCCTTACCAGTTTGAAATTATTTTGCCTTGCGTTGGTTATGGGTTACAGATCACACCTTTTCTTTGTTGTCTAGTTTGACCAATAGAGAGTCCGGGCAGTCAACATCTGCTCAATATATATAATTTTAATGGTTCTTTTTAATGACTTTTTCCATTGCAAAGTCAACCAGTCAGTCAGGTACTCTAACTTTAGACTGGAAAACTCTAATACACCAAGTATTTATTTCAGTTCTACCAGTCATACTTATACACATACTCATTGTATTGGTAATAATTTGGCGTGTAAAACTATAAACCGACTACAAATTCCTTTACTTTTATACTGTTTTTAAGTTTTGCGGGATAAATACTAATCCCCTGGGGATCAATTTTATGGGACTACCTCGGGATCATTTTCTACACAATAGAGAAAGAATTTTCAAAATCGGTCCATAATTGGCGGAAATATCGCGTGACAAACATCCAAAAAAATTCCACGTGGAATTGAGAACCTCCTCTTTGAAGTCGGTTGAAAACATTACACGTCGAAAATTATAAATTTTAGAATATTATAGGAACACATAATTCTTAAATAAAAGTGATACCAAATACAACTGCAATCAAGAAAATTATCCGTTTATTAATTTACCAAATTCAATCTCATTAATTCATTAAACTCTGAGTTAGTTTTTTTAAAGATTGCGTGGAGGCGGCAATTGTTGTAGACGATGTGAGCCATCACGTGCCACCAGCCTCTTCTTCTTTTCCCTGTGAAAGAGCACTCAGAATCTACGCTTCGCGCGTGTTATACCTATGGCTATCCCTTAGTCTTGCGAATGTAGCTAGGTTCTCTCACGCGTACAGATCAGCCTGGAAGATTTATCAAACAATCACAACAATCCAAGATATTTTATGTCAACAAAGGCATTTATGAATGCATACTTCACAAACTCTGATAATCTTACTTCCTACTATATCTTTTATATAAAATTTCCATGTCACAATGTACCGTACTCCTCCGAAACGGCTTTACCGATTTTTACCAAATTTTATATGCGTATTCAATAGGTCTGAGAATCGGCTACTATCTATTTTCCATACCCCTAAGTGTTAAGGGTTGAAGGCAAAACAACGTTTGGCGGGTCAGCTAGTAATATTAAAAATGTCAAAGTTTGTATGAATGGATGTATATATATTTGTTACTCTTTCACGCAAAAACTACTGACCCGAATAGGCTGAAATTTGGTATGGGAATAGTTTGGGCCCTGGAATAATATATAGGCTATTTTTTATACCGATAAACGCGGGCGAAGGCGCGGGCAGCAGCTAGTAATAACATAAAACCACAAGGTAACCAATCGCTTTAAAAATAAAATTGAATTAAACTTCAAAAATGAACTTCATGAACGCATAATTGCACAAACGGTGCGTGAAAGGTTCAAAGGGTCAATCAGATGAGATTGTGGTCAAATGGTCTACTGACAAAAAAATTGAGTTCAAAAAACGGGCAGCAGATGAATAATTATGATGAATGAAAGCTTTCAAAATCAAATTTGTTTCGAACTTTTGCAATTTGCTCCGATAATCCCTGTGCCATAAAATATTTTCCATCAAAATTTCTATTATTTTGTAATACTTTTGCTTACAACAATATGTTTAGGATTCTAGAACTAAGAATATTTGCTATTTAGTCATCGTCTTTGGTATCAGATTTATGCCTTTAAAAATACCTGTTGTTTACTTACCTGATACATATAAATAATGAAGACATAAAACTCTTGCACAAAAGAATGTAGAATGTAGTGGTTTCTTTTTCACTTCTTCCACTAGTGGACAAAAAATGTAAGAGAAGTCAAAGTTTCTTCATTTCCGTAAATACAATAAATGTACACTTAATGTAGAGAATATCAATAACACCTTATTTCTTATTTGATAATAGTAACTATGTTTATAGTATAAAATTTGACTTATCTAAGCGCTTATTTTGTAAGCCTATAGAAATAAATAAATTTATTGATTCTGAATGATAGTAAATATTCTTCCTTTAGACAAACTTCTTCTTACGGTAGAATCAATAATAACGGGATATATAATAATTCGTGGTGTTAAGTTTTAACATTTCTATAAATATTTCGGTACAGCATGTGGATCACGAAAGATTCTTCTTATTTGAGACATAACGACGTAAAATTTAGAATTGATCCGATTGCATTCAACGCAACCAACAAATCAGCAACATTCATGAAGCTTACAAACGGTCGGTGTAACGGAACGGGATCCCCGTTCCGTTACACCGACCTCGTTCCCGTACAGAGATATGAAAACCATGGTCACTATCTTAACCATCCACTTTATCTTGGCCATTGAGGCGCCAGATCGATGGACATAAAACCCAGAGGTTTGAGGATAAAATTTTAAAGCGTCGTCTTAAAAGTTGGGTTCAAACCTCACCTCGAGGTAGATGATATTGAAGCTGGTTTATCGGTTGGATACCGTTTTTCCGTAGATTGTTCATTAGTTTTGATGGGAGAACAATCTTACCGGTTTATTTTTGTATCTGAGTGAAGATTGAAGAAACCCAAAGGAAGGAATCATCCTACATTTCGGACTCTTGGTAGTTAAGGTTTTTGTTATTATAGTGCTTATGCCCGCACTTGGGGTAATACTTCAATGTTTCCCCCGTAGGTGGAGCTAACGGCGCTATAGTCCGTAAGTCGCAAAGATTTTCGACAGGTCGGGTACTTGCCTCCGTGGCGCAGTTGGTTAGCGCATCCCCGTATTCAGGGGAGGGTCGCGGGTTCGAGTCCCGCCTGAGTCGCAAAATTTATGGGTTATTACTACGAGGTATTTAACTTAACTAGGGATCCCGAAAAAAACTTATTTGCTTACAGTTTTCAAGCGTCAAATCAGCGGAAAGATAACTCCTCCAAAGTAGATTTTAAAGCGGCCAGCGCACGTCACATAAAGTTCCCAACAAAACATTTTTACGACCCTCCCTGACAGTTTTCAGGTCCTATAAACGTAACGCAAGCTGGACCGCGTAAGTGTAACACTTATGACCTAAATGAGTTTCAATCTAGACGCCTATTGTTGGGTTTAAGGCCCGTAAACCGGGATTTACGTCTCGAGCTGGATGCTTTATTACTTCGTCTTAAACTTGCGATTGCTGTTGACTCTTTACATAGCAAGTAATGGTTAAAAGCTTTTATGTTCTTTAATATACGAGTCGCGTTGAAGTAATAATAAAGTTGCTACGTTAATAATGTCGTTGAGGTTTCGAGGTAGCCTTTACTTAAAAGTATTCAAGCTGTAACTTAAACGTCATAGCGCCTAACCATGATCCAAGAAAACAAGGTCTGCTCCTCTGGCAGTGACACAAGGTGACGTCACTGTTCAGGTGCCTCCTTATTTCAACAAAATGTACAAGTAGGAAATCAAATGCAATAAGGATCAATTGAAAACATGAAAATCAAGTCAATTATGTTTGTTAGATCAGTCAAAACAGCATTCGTTAGACACGAGTCAATGTGATAAATAATTGGTTGATACAAACAAACCTTGTAACACCAGAAAACAGATTTCCATTTATCTTCTTCCAATTTGAGCCATCAAATATTATCCTACTGCAAGCAAAAACCCTCTGTTCTTCCTCCATAATACAAAATATCATAAGATCTTCTATTAAATTTTTCTGTTTCTTGTATTTTCACACAATGATCGGCGTTATACATAATTTTCTACAATATAACTTATATTTATACAATATAATTTATACTTATACAATGGTCTTTATTGACAAAGAAAATAACAATCAAATAATATAAAGAAATTAAACTAGTATTTACAATTGAAACAATTGAGCTAACTGCAAACTGTTGTAAACAATCTACAGATAGCTCAACTGGTCCATATCAATACCAGTCGGAAGCGTCCCCAAGACGCTGGCTTATACAATATATTATATCCCCCCTTATTCCCCACCCAATGACGTGTGTAATTTTTTTGTAAGATAACTAATTTACCCCTTTATTCTCAGGTGAAGTGGAGAGGCTACTGCGAGAATACCGCCAGAACCAGGAGTTGGTCCGAAATATCGGCGCACACTACTATCAGATTATATACCCAGTGCAGCTGCGGCATCACGAGAAGATGGGCATTTCCACCAGGGAGGTCAACACGCAGAAGGTATGTTAAGTAATTAATAATTTCATTGTCATTATAATTATCGGCAAGTAAATCAATATATGTATATCACGTTGAACAGTAGGTACACGTCTCAGTTTAATAACGCTCGGCGAAAGTAGAGGGGGGTTCTGCGCAGGTGAAAAACGGTGTAAAAATCTACTTCTGGGTATCGAGGTCAGCGCTATTAAACCGTGACGCGACCTATTGATGAGAGAGAAGTACAAAGTGCCTCTGCTAATTACGGTTGTGGGGGAAGAAACTTGAGTATTGATGTATGATCTGTGTTCACCTGAACCACAAAAATATTTTTGAAAAGAATTATGGGAAGGGAAAGATTTTTTTTAATTGAGTGATGGAACATTACGAACCACAGCCGTGCCACAGCGGTTGTCGCCGTGCGACACGTTTGGTTCCAAAGAATTGGGCATCTAGTTGGTAGGTCACACGGGCGATGGTTGGTTACGGTGGCAGCCCCTGCTTGCCACTGAACGTTCATTTAACATTATGAAGGAGGTTCGAACTTGGTTCGTCCTTCGATAAAAACGATAATTTTGTTTGTCCATGGTTCGAAAGAGGTTCAAATTATTTGTAACTTCCTCTTATAGGAGTGATGGTGAGTTTCTTACCAATTAAATTGATGTTCGATTGACGTTACCTCCGCGGCTCCATATTACCTGCCATAAGCTTTTGCTTACATGAGAGGTACAAACTTTAGTAAAAGCCACTTCTAGTAGTATAAGCTCTCACATTCGTCAACAAGTACAAACTCAAAGTCTCGTAGGTAAGAGCCGAGTGTGTCCCAAAAACATCTAAAACACCATTTGATAACAATCCCGAGCAAACTTCACAACTCGAGATTAAAGTCCTGTTAAAATTATTGGGGCAACTTGGGTGTCTAGTAAGTCGATTGGATGTCTTTTCGTCCCCATTTTGCCTTTTCACCCCCGTTCTGGGGTGAATTCGGTGTTGTTGTTACGCAAACCTTGGAAAGTTCTGAGGCTTACATAATTCGAGATGTAATTTCGAGAAGGTGTTTCTCTTTGTTCGAGTAAGTGCTTGTAGCTAGGCTTCTTGCATCTTACTTCTGTAAGTTCTGCTTAAAGCTCTCATTCACTAGGTACCTAATGTACCTATAATAGGTACTCGCCAATTACTTCGGAAAACTCGAACCATAGTCAAAACATAATGTGTCCATTATTATCAGCTTGTTAAACCTTGGATAACCTACAGACTAAAGTATACAATTAAAAAAAAATATGTCTAAATATTAGAATGAAATCCCCGTAATTTAGGGAGACATTTTCAAAAGTAAACGTCAATGTGTGTGTGTGAGAAATAATCTTTTAGAATTTATACCGTTGGCGTTCCTTTCGCGACATTGGAAAATGAGAAAATACCTAATTTTAGTTATTTCAGTGCACATCAATAAAATAGATGATCAGTGCAAGATCTGTGAACGTAGACCACGTTCAGTTCACTTTGCAAGTTCAAATATATTTTATCAAATCCTACAAATTCAGAGTTTAAATAAAACCTCCCTCTAAATTCGATTTAAAAAGCTTCCAATTCGTACCATTTGCCATATTGCCTTTCCATAAAAACGATTACAATCTGAATTATACTCTAAATTGCTAAAACAAAGACATAATGTCCCCTGCTTCACGATTTTCATATTCACAATACCTCGTTTGCGCAAATGATATTCCATTGTTGATCTCTCAGCACGTCTCATGAAAATAAATTCTAATTCAAGCAATAAGAGTCTAGTTTCCAATAATAGGTACTATTCATAACGGTTCTCTTTGGCTTTAGTAGAATTGATGTTAACTAGCTGAATATCGAAGTAGCGGTAGCTGCTTTATAACGACCGCCAGTAAAGAAGGCATTTTTTTATTATTTGGATTATTATAAACAAATCGAGAAGATATTTTTTATGCTCTGAAATCTCTTTATATTATTTCTAATATTTTAATTGTATTCTAGTCAAAACGTGGTGAAATTGTAACCCATAATGATGTCTCATTATGGGTAAAACCTCAACATCTTCTCTCTCACACTGATTAAATAGTTTCAATCTTCTCAAATACGACCGTAAAATCCGTCCAACGCTATCCTCAAAAACTTCCTTTAACAACCGCAATCGAGGATCGCTTGCATTAGATCAGATTTACAGTAGCATCCCCCAGTTTACGACTGTCGCTATCCCTTTCCAACTGCAATACTCACTGCATCTCCCATCCCGCTCCCGCAGCTAAATTCAATAGTTCAACGTTCCCTGTAATCGGACTGGGCACTAATCTTTCAGTAACGACTGCGAAGAATATATTGGCATTTTCAAATTGTTTTTACTCGAGTATTCGCTAAAGGTTTTCTGTTTTATTTCTATCTTTTAATGGTGCACTGGAGCAGGCCAAGTAGCTTAGCGTAAGCCGTCGTAGATGTTTCTTATTTTCTGTATAATAGGTTGGAAACTTTTGGTTCTTTTATAAATCGACTTCTCTTGAGTTTTGTTCGACGGCTTAGTACGAGCAACAAAACGTTGCGTTGCAATGCACTTTTTTTTATCCGATTGCGCAAGAAGGAGGGTTATGTCTTTATTTGTATTTTTATGAAAGAAAGAATAAAAAAGAATATTATTTATTAGACAAAACACAGAAATAAAAGACTATTTAGAACCTACTAGATAACACGTAGACAATACATAGATGAACAATAAATAGGTACCTAATAATAACACAAGTAAGTATTGTAATTATGAAGATAAAAACATTCCTCAATCTGAAATTCCTTTATCCATGCTCGTGAGTTCTAAATTGAATATTGCAGCATCAACTGAAAAATTATATTGAACAAAAAAATATTGATGAATGGAAACACAAATCTTCGCTCCCTGTGTGCTTGTTTAATGATTAACGATGTATAATAAATTCATTCTAGGCATTCATTCAAGTTGATTTGTTCAAAAGCTTACACAATAGATACCAATTAGCCATTTTGTTTACAAAATAAAACGTTTTTCAAAAAATCCGTCACAGATTTTGTCAGTCCCATGATTCAATACACTCACTGGCAATTCTGCGTTAGTCCCTCGCGCCAAATCCCATCTTTATAATACTACTGTCTGAATTACTATTTCCTGTTTCATCAGTGTGTCTTAAGAGAGGAAACAAACAATAGTGCAGTAGCAGTATGAACATAACCGGCGTTAGATATGAACAGCTACGTAGGTACTATCTAAGTTTTGGTCTCTTGATCGGAACCCACAATTCTGCGATAGGCGGATCCAACATAGCGCAGCGTAACTGTCAGTGCGGAGAAGCGGTCAGATGATTTTACCGAAGCTACCAAGTAGATGTAGAAGACAATCTACTTCAAACAAATACAATATTAAGCAATGCAAGCGATCACCAACCCTAGGCTGATTGGTGACGATTATTGCAAAAGCCCCCCTTATTAGGGACGTATGTTCAGCAGTGGACGATGGTTGCTAATGACGAGCGAAATCCTGCATTGACCGTGCTTATTTTGTAATTTCTATTGGCAAAGTTTTTTTTAATCCGCCTCAATCAGCTTCCTAACCATCTAAATAGACGAAATGAACTAAATAATATTGGAGCATAAATAATTTTCCTAATTCATAATTAGGATGCAAGATGCTAACCTTCATTAGAAACCACAGATCTAAATTTATTCTCAGCGCCATACGTACAAACACCCCTCTTTGATACACGGCCTTGTTTTCTGTTTTCCTTGGTCAAGGAGTCGTTACTTCCAGAATATACGAGTATACGAGTCTTAACATAATAATCCCTCCCTAATGCATAATGTATGTCCCCAAATTTAGGGTAAACAGTGATTGGCTGGGATGTACCGGACAAGTTCTGGCTTGACCTGTCTCTGTCACCTTGGGAAAGATATACTGGCCACCATATCAATGGAGTATTGGTTATGGAGTCTTAAAGCACACTTACCAGCAGTTTGGGAACATTTGGCAGTTAAATCATCATCACTGACCTATTTGTATTTACCGAAGATAATGATTCAAATGACATCAGTCAGGTCAGATGTCAGCCGAGCACTTTCTTGCAATTGGAGTCAAGCAGGATTTAGTATAGGGATTATAATATATGATATAAGCCTAAAGGAATAAAGTAATTGAAATCTGTAATCTTTGTCAATTTTTGAGATGGAACAAGATTACAAAATAAACTAGAGTATTTTTCAGAATTTTAGTGAAATTGTTCACGCACCTAAAAGTCTTGTATCTGTTGGTTTATGAGTGTGGTGAAGACCTATATTTCCTATGTGTTCGGACCAGCCCTTTTACAATTTATAGATAGATAGATAGATAGATAGAAAACTATTGTACCACACAACACAAAATACATACAGAAGGAAAAGTTGACAACAATGAAGTACAAAGGGCGGCCTTATCGCTTTGAGCGATCTCTTTATTGTTTTCTCATTTATCTGAGTCTCACAGAGAGTTTATATGTGTAAGTAAATTACAAACAGTAAAGGTAATAACCATCGGGGCGTAGACCAGTCGGCCGCCCTATGTATGGATGGATCGACGAAGTTGAAGCTGATCTTCACGAACTCGACACCCATAGCTGGCGAGAGACAGCTCAGAACAGAGATGCCTGGAGAAGCCTTGTGTCGGAGGCCAAGATCCACTTTAGGTCGCTGAGCCATAAGAGTAAGTAAGTAAGTAAAGTTAATAACGGGATATTTACTATGTTTTGAGTATCTCCAATAATATTTTGGCATAGTTACATGCGCCATGATCACGGAACAACTGAATTCACTGCGAGTTAATTTTGCGAATAACCATGATAGTTTCAAAAGTTTTATTGCAATTAAATTAGTTATGGATCTACCATTCTGTCCGTAAAGAAACTCAAAACTCTCCAAATGCTTAAACAATCTACATTAGAGTGAGATCTGCCCTTGTTAGATGAAAATCAAACTCAATCAAAATAACTTCATTCACTTACAGGAACTTCAACAACATAGAATGTTTGTATAATGACTTCCATGCCTCTAAAAGGTAGAATCGATCGAAGAATCTCTGGAAGTTCAGAGCAAGTTAAATTGGTTTGGAATATTTTGCGTGTGGGGCGATCTTATACATAATATATAATATAGTGCAAATGTAATAAAAGTAAACAGTCAATTGAAATTGATTATTGCAGAAATAACTCCTAAATAAAATAATAATGCTGTACAATCCACACAGCAATCCTGAAACACGTGTTCAATAGTTTTATATTTTTAATGTTTTCTGTAATTTTCAAGCAAATCTGGCCACTAGTTAAAGAGTTACAAAAAACACAAAAAAACAAACCCCCTTTTCACCCCCTTAGAGGTGTAATTTCCAAAAATCCCTTCTTAACGGAAACCTATGTAGTAAAAAGTATCTACCCACTAAATTTCAGCTTTCTAGCTTCAGTGGTTTGGGCTGGGCGCTGTCGTTTAGAAAATCGCTTGTTCTTTTATATATTAAGATTTCATTCTTCAGCATCAGGGGTACGATCGGTTGAGAAAAACAACAATTTATTTAGTCAGAAATATATTTTTCTTTTTAATTCGTCAAATTAATTCATCGAAGAATACGATGAACCATTTTTATTTGTCAGCAAATATCTAGAACATATAACGCACAAACAATAATATTATTAGTAGAACTAAATGCTATTGACTCTGCCAATATTCCGACAAAAAATCTCTGTGATCTCTAAATATTCAACGATCTGAGTGGAAGAGCAAGATGTAAGATATATTTATCTTGGTGTCGGGATGAGATGGAGTGTATTTTTAAGAGGAAAAATATCTTTGGAAGGTAATTACATGCCCTGGGTAAACAAGGCAGTTCGTTTGACGACTAATTTTGTTTACATAATGTCTGGATCTATGCGTAGATTGTTTCTCTCATAGTATTTTACTTTATTAACCAAGAAAAGTACAGTTATATAATAGAACAAATTAGAACTAGTATTTACAATTGAAACAATTGAACTAACTGCAGACTGTTACAAACAATCTACATCAATACCAGCCGGCAGCGTCCCCAAAACGCTGGGTGCATTACCCCTCTGTTTGGCAATGCTGATGCGCTGCGCCAGATGCTCACCAGCCCTTGGGTCAAATGCGTAGGCTCTGTTGAGACCTGCATATTTTCGCCTCTTGAGATCGTCGGTCAAATCTGCCGCCGCACCAGTCCTCACGGATGTCCTCAGGAGGTAGGAAGGCGCAAGAGTGTCGACGCATGTAGCGTCCCACACAATAGGCCTCATTAACTTTGGATGTATGGATGGATGTTTGTTCCTCTATCACGCAAAAACTACTGAACTGATGAGGCTGAAATTTGGTATGGGTATAGTTTGGGACCTGGAATAATAAAATAGGCTATTTTTTATCCCGAGAAACGCAGCAGCTATGTAGTAATGAATAAATAGCTTAATTTCAAGTGTGTGAACTGTGACTCTACAAGTATAATGTGACACTTCGGTCCGGCCATTACAAAAGTTTGCTTTTACGCTACAAGGGGCGATTCACGCAATCACAGACCTTGAACCGCTGGACAACAAAAACAAAACTCTCGTAAACTTGAAACATTAACGAGAGTAGTCTCATTAGGTTCATGATTTACGCCGATGAAGCTGCCATTCAACTTCTGTGCGACATAAATTTGCGTCCCGAAGGACATTTCCCATGGACTTATAATCGCCGTTCCCCAAACAGTTGTTCGTTAAATTTGCAGAGAGGCGATAAAGCGTACGTATTTTTCCCGGATTTCGTAGAATTTTAAATACAAATTCGTTTATTTAGTACCGACCAGAGCCCGTACTCGTAAAAACGAAATCGAAGTTTCTGATAATTTTTCGTGCAAACGCTAATCTTATGCAAGCGACATAAGAGTTGGTTTTGCATGAAAACGAAAACGAAACTTCGATTTCCTTTTCCGACCCCAGGATACTTTAAAAACTTTATAATAATGCAACGATACTGACGCTAAAACTGTGTGGCCATCATTAACGTTTTCTTTGTGCAGGATGAAAAATTAACACGAATTAAATAACAGTTTACATAATTATACAATTTTTTTTACAAATAGTTTATCATTGTAACATAATAACTGACCCTGAGTACTACCATGAAGACTAAAATCACACTTGAAAAGAAACCAACAAAGAAAACTGTTTCAAGTTATATTACTCCTATGTAACCTGACATGGCAGCTCGTAGGCCTGCTGAATTGTCGGGAATATAAATAAATAAATAATGTTGGACAATTCTCACAGTATCATCTAGCTAGCCCCAAGCTAAGCAGAGCTTGTGTTATGGGTAGGTACTAGATGACTGATATCCTTCCTACTTAATATTATAAATGTGAAAGTTTGTATGGATGTATGCATGGATATTTGTTACTATTTCACGCAAAAACTACTGAACCAATTAGACTGAAATTTGGTATGGGTATAGTTTGGGACCTGGAACAACATATACACGATAAAATGCGGGCGAAGGCGCGGGCAGCGTCTAGTATCCCATAAATTAGTTTCCATGGGATAGAAATAACCTTTAAACGTTCCATGTAAACAACGCGTGCGAAGCCGTAGGCAGAGCTAGTATGTAAATAAACACAATAAATACCCGTGTCTAATAAAGAACTCAAAAAAACCAGTGAAATCCACGTTCACTGCGGGCCTGTAACAAAAAGCGTCAAGCGTTCTCAAACGCCTCGCCGCTTTGTCCGATAAATATTCAATTTAAACTTTGAATAACGTAAAAATCCAAGCCTCTGTTTACGGTGAGAGCAAACTTAAGATATTGTGTTAGCAACTGTTCTGTGGTCTTAGTGAAGTTTAAATTATGTTTAGTTGTTTAGCCCCGACCAGGTTTTGTGAAGAAGAAAGAGCGTGAGCGCGAGTGTGCCAACGTTTTGATTTATATGTTGATGTTTTTCCAAGGCCTAGGTTGATAGACAAAGGAAAGACATAATGATACGAGTATATATCGAAGTTATTGTTCATGTTTTTATTAAATTATATTTTATGTCTGAACTGCGTAAAACCGCAGTACACGTATCACGTACTAGAATACAAATAGTACACCTTGAATGGCATGAATGAAGCGTGACAAAAAATTTGATGGTTTTGGAAAAACTAAAAATCGATTTCAAATTCCTTAGTCAAACAATTTTTTAGTTTAACGGGACAAATACTAATCCTTCTGGAATGCAATGGAGAAAAAAGCATTACAATCGGTCCATAACAGACGGAAAAATCGACTAAGATACATAATAAGCATACGTGTCATACAGACCCCAGAAAAGCTAGTATCAAGTCTGTGATACAGACGAACATACAACCTCCTCTTATTTTAGAAGTCCGCTAAAAACAGAAATCACATGAGCGCGAATAACAGAATATTATCTAACTCTTACGCTTTGTCAACAGGGTCGTGGCTACGACTACCAGCAGGGCACGAGGTCCCGCGCTCGGGTGAGTACCTACGTCATTAAATTTTTTCACTTATACCTAAAGCTTATTATTATTATATTTTGTCCCTTTTTTTATTTCCTTTAGTTAGACCTCACAGGAGTCCTGGACACGTCACAAAATTAACTATGGTCGTGCCTCTCGTAACTCCGTATCCTTATCGATTGCTGCGATACAAAAATGAGCAAAAAAATTCAAACTTTCGACAAACTCTGCGCAGAAGTAACAAACATTACGTTATATACACGTAGCATTAACTTTAGTATTTGTGTAAGCACCTCATAAAGATGATAGATAACACGCGGAATTCGCTTTACCATATTAATGTTTTGATGAGTTGTGGTCTACATGCTGTCTTGAAACACGAAGCTATGTGCAAGTTTTAGTTAATGTGTGCAGCTTATAGCTTCGACTGCTTTTTAGGGGCTAGTTTTTTTGGGTGTTTTCAATGGAACATTTGCCCACCATTCTGAAATTTCTTTTTTAGTCCATCTAGTCCTTCCAATGTAGATCAAAAACGCTGTAACACTTTTACTGCCACTTATGCTTCTTCGGCGGCGGCGCTGAGGCGCGCGGTGCGTGCGTGGAGCTTGACAGTGAACGTGCTAAGAAACGTTCAAAAACTAGCCACGCTTTCCATCAAAAATTTAGCATAACTATTTTTTTATCATGCCTTTGTCATCTAGTAGCACAAAACTCAAAGTGTTTATTATTCCTTTAGACCTTACAGAACTCTTGAAAATGTCAGATATTTCACACATACTCTAATAACCGCGTAAAATCACAGAATAGAATTTAAATATTTAGTAAAAATTCCGCGTTAAACCGTCTCTGATAATATTAAACAAAATACATTTGCGTGAACTGCTCGCCCTACCACAACTTGACATGCCATGTAAAAAAAACAGACGTAATACAAAACTACCAAGTCATTTACCCTTTAACTTTACGCACACACAAAAGCTAAATTTGTATAAAAAAGACCATATTAACTACGCAAGGAAAAAACGCAACTTGTTTGTCTCTCCACGAGACATCATCAAGACACCACAATACTCGAATTTGACACTGAGAGTGCCAAGCAACAACGACAGAGTCCAGCCAGTGTTGTTGCTTCTATGAGCTCCTTGCGTAAACTTATTTAAAATTACAGAGGAAAATAATTGAACATCGAAGAAAATCATAAAGCCAGCCACCTTAAAACATTTAGATCGGATTGTTTTCTACCAACATTCTCTGTACCTATTCCCCAGTGCTTCGATAACTCCGTCTCGATGGCATCGACCCCAGCGGAGTGTTATCGCAAGGACCTGGATCAGTACCCTAGGTCCTGAGGGGATATTTGTCGAGGATTGGAGTGCACTGATTGAATCGTGCTTCTGATAATATAATCTGCAAATGGAAATCACAACTAGTTCGTTGGGCAATACCTTAGATTAGACTAACGCAAAACTTAAAGTATCTTTTACGTTTTATTGGCTTTTTTCTTTTGCTTCAATTATACTGAAACAATTACATTAATAATGCTGTATATTTTGCACAGCATTACACTAGCTCTGAAATAAACAATGCATTTATCTATGTTTTGTATACGATTATTATCAAATAATAAATAAAATCTGGCATGAATTAAGCCTGCACCCTCGTAATTTACGTGAGGGTCACATAAATTACGATGGTTATTTATATATAATACTTTCACGTCTATTATTATCCAATTAATAAGAAATAACATAAAAAAATTTGTTTATCACGAAAAATGAGAAGTTATTGATACCTCCTGAAATATTGCTAGTTTTACCGCTAAAGGTGCGTTCCCACTGTGCAGTAACCTTAAATTATCGTTGGACGACTATTGTCTCTAGCTGTTCCCATTATAGCGACTGTTTGGCGCCATTGTATTGTCGCGATTTTTTATTCCTTGAACGACTATCGTATACCTAGTGGTTTCCATTGGATCCAGATGACACTTTAACGGTTCACGGCAATCGCCTTATCATGGCTACGATAGTCGCAACAACAACACAATATTTGTTATGACGATTCGATCGTGATTTTTTTTTTCGTTATACGGCGATGGTCGTGCCCCTGTTCCTATTCCGTACGTTAACGAAAACCTATCGTTACAACAAAAAAATTGTGGACTACAGTTAATCGTGCCGTAAGACAGTGTTGCAAAATATGAACATCCCGTTCATATATTGCATTTAAATATCCACGCCACGAAAATGCTTTGAACTGCACGACTTTCAGTCGTCACGATACAGTGGGAACGCGCCCTAATTCGCAAAATAAATAATGTCCTTACTAAAACTATGAATAAATGTGAAAGTAACTCTATCTCTCCTTTTCTTTTAAAATTAATTGTCCAGGGCATATTTATTTTAACCCGAGTTAACCTGTGTAACTTTTTTCTGACGACAATCATGGTTATTAATTTTATTATTGACCCCTCAACTTGTGTTGTTTTATCCCTTAACAAATATTTAAGGGATAAAACAAATCATGGCAAATATGTCGTTTATCCCGTTACAAGTGGTTTTTATTTATTTGTGCGTAAGTTAAGGCAGCACGTTAGAAAAGTCGTTGGCAAAAGCTCGCACGCCATATCTCTATCGACACTGAATCGAGATCATTCACCCACTATGATTGGATCCTGTTCACTTTTTTCCACGGGAAGATAGAAAATACGTAAGGGAAATAATTACGGCAGGGCTTTGCCCTGATCACGTAGGGGTGTAATTAAGCTGGGGGGACTCAAAGCTTTTTTCCCCTTGAGAACACCCTTGGAAACAACGTTTGAGAGAATTTTGTAGGTCACCTATCATGTGGAATTATTTGACTCACGAATTTTGAAAAGTAAGACCAAAAAACTAAATATATATTGTAAATAGAGCTTTCTCGAAAAACGAGTCAAAATAAATAACTTTTATACTTTTAGGTAATCTGGTTAATCTTATCAGATAGTTGAATCCCACAGTTGAGCAGAGACGAGTCGTTCGGTCTGTCGGTAACGCCCTGTCGTAAACGATTGAGAAATAAAAAGTTGCACTCGGTCACAGTGAACCCATTTATTTATTTCCAGGTCGTATCCAACTAGTAGGTAAGGTACATACAAGAGTCATGAAGCAGAAAACAATCTTCCCTACTTCCAGAAATACCGGTCCAGGGCGTAACCCACCTCTGCACACCTTCCGTAGTAAAATTTCTGATAACAAAATGTGAATAAAAAAATATTTAGGTTGCCCTCAATTTTATTTTTGATTGGCGAGTGTTGCTGTGTTTCAGCGACATAATGGGTTAAGCCAAATACTAACATTATGCTTTGAAAATTTAAGTAACTTTTTGTCTGTACACGGCAGAGCACATCAGATAAACCACACAAGGAGTATCTACTCCATGCAATAAAATAAAAAATGTGTGGTCAACTTTATAAATTGAAACTTGCATCAACTTGTTACCTTCGCTTGTAAATTCGACGAGCGGTTTACTTTCATAACTATATTGATGAGATCAAAAATACTGAGATAAATTATGTGCAAGCGCATATAATGATGGAAGCTATGCGAAACGGGGTGCGGGAAGACCGCCCACTCGATGGACCGACGACATTGTAGCGGTCGCAGGGAGTCATTGCATAGGATGCAGGCGGTTCAGGACCGCTGTGTACTTGGCGTCATTTGGGGGAGGCCTATGTTACGCAGTGGACGTATACGGGCTGATGATGATGCATTTAATGAGTAGTAAGTTCTATCTTTTTATGTTTAGGTTCAACATTTCGGAAGATTCAAGGTGCTTACTTATGATTACCGATAACCAGTTCTCATCTATCATCAGCACATAATATACGTAGGTACATCCACTGCCGAATATCATACCCCAAAAAAAGGTTTTGTCATACTCATCACGCTTGGTAGGATTGGTGATCGCAGTTGTGATGTTAAAATTACACAAAAGGAAGCTGCTGCCCTTCCTCTGGTAGGTTCCCTTAGTCAGCTGTTACGACATCCACGGGCTGAGATGGAGAGGTCGATTTTAACGTCGCTACAGCCACGGCTGTGAGCCAGTAATGTAAAACCTACTTCAAAGTGACTCTACATGTATAATAAATGAAATGCTTCAAACTTATTTAATACTAGGTGCTGCCCGTGGCACGCGCTTTTTATGTACATATGTCCGTCTCCGGGATACCATCTACCTCCCTGACAAATTTCAATAAGATCCGTTCAGTTGTTTAGGCGTGAAAAGGTAACAGACAGAGTTACTTTCAAAATAAGTAGGATTTAAATATCTTCAATATTTGTATACACAGAACTGCTCTGTATATAAATGATGCTGTGTACACATACGTAGGGATACAATCTGGGTCTTAATATTGTGTCTTTCAATTTTGTAATATTTTGATAGTGTTCCATTTTGTGTGCCAAATAAATACATAAATTAATAAATAAATACTCGACCATACTTTTACCTATCGAATCAAGTAAGCAAGCACAGATTTATTTTACTACCGACTTTAAAAAAAGGCGGAGGTTCTATTTTCGGATGTAGGTAGTATGTATATTACAAGATTTTCCGTCAATTTTGGACCGTTTTAAAGACTTTTTTGCTGTATAGAGAATGATCCCGAAATGTCCCCATAAAAGTTTCGAGAGATTAGTATTTGTTTCCAAACAATCCAATTATATACTCCTTTGTTCATAAGTTCACCCCCTGGTACTACTTAGTTCCTATCGCATTTTCTTACACTCTTATTGAGTGCTAAGCCTGAAGCAGACAAGCAAAAAAACAATCTACCCGCGGATCGTTTTACTATAACCATTGTGAGAGAAATGAGCCCGGTGGATCCGATGGCAGATTGGAATCGACTGGCTTGTCTTGTCTTGCAAGATCTTATTCTAAAGCTGCGTCGGAAATATCGGAAAAAAATAAGAATTAAGGGAGGGTAGTTGAAAATGTTTGCTAGAGGACTGTTGTAAGGTTTGCTGTCAGTAGCAGAGGGTAAGTTCGACGTCTTTGTGAGTGACTCCCTCAGAAACGCAAACATAACCGACAATGTGATGAGAGGTTCGCGAACGGGTTTCTATTTTTTGGGTTATTTTGCGATTAGTTAAGGGTTGAGGGCAAATAAGTTTAGATAATGCACAAGCTGTCTTTAACACTTTCATGGCCCATGACATGACGCATATGGTCTATCTGCAGGTCCTTGATTATAATTTATGTAACGCGCCTTTCGGGTACTGCCGAGGGTAGACAGCGAATGTGATACACTATAGAAAAAACTCACTGCTATTAGTCAAACATACGCTCTTGCTCGGGGTCCCACTTTCTGCGTTCACTGGTTTCACTGAAAAACGTATTTTCTGACAAAAAATCGAGCTGTCATTTATTTAATTGTAAAATGCTTTATAGAAACAATCAAAAACAAAATAAAAACAATTTAGAACCCAGTAAAGTGACCCGATACTGGTGAAAGGGAATTCTGATATCTATATTTTTTTCTTTTTTGATTGAAACCCGATACAAATGGAAATGCAAATATTGTGCATAAAACGTTCCTGAGTAATCTCTTTGCGATGTTTTAATTAAAGATATGGCTGAGGACTGAGGAATACGTTTTTGCTTCTATTGTATTGCTTGAGCGACTTCGCTGTGCAATATTGTGTTTAAATTCGAGCCTTTGTGTACGATGAATTATTTTTTCATTGTTCTGTAATCGTTGTTTTGTTACTAGTGCTTTATATTATTTAATTTCTAAAATAGGTTATAAGTTATTATTACAGAAAAGTCAGCCAAGGAAAATGAAAGTAAATAATTAATTTCCGTATCAGAAGCAATAACTTTATTTATTTAGGCTTACAATAAAAACACTTTAGACAAGTAAAATTTTATACTATGAACAGTCATAAATATAGTCCTACTAATATCCTACTACATAATATTATGTCAAAGTTTGTAAGGATGGATATATGGATATTTGTTACTCTTTCACGCAAAAACTACTAAGATTTTCTTTTCTCTTTATCCCGATAAAACGCGGGCGAAGGCGCGAGCAGCACCTAGTTATTATTAATTGTGTAATGTTATTTGTCATTATACTATACTCACCAACGATTGAATTACTATTTAATTACATTACATAGGAGCATAGACTAACAAAACATAATTAGTCTATGGTAGGAAGATAGAAGTAACTTGATATTTAAATCATAAGTACAAACAAAAAAGTAGATAGGGAGCTAGGTCCTCACATACAAATATGCCAAGGCCGCAATGTAATCCTCGCTTGGGGTCACCAAAAATCTGCTACACCGCAGATTCTCGTCAACTGAACTCAAGACAAAATGAACACATCAAAAATTAAGGCCCTTATGAATTTGACGCGTAAACAAACGTCAGAGATCGTCACGAGGCGTCATTTTCTAGGACATTACGCTCGAGGGCGCTGCGAGCGGTTGTGTAATGAAGCACGGACGTTCGCACTCGCTCCGTTAGCTCGTGTAATTGACGGCATTAGCCGCCACCAGCCGTCGCGATGTGTGGACCAGGCTTTATCTCTAAGGTGATGGACCTACGTGCAATAGGTTTTTTATACCTTTGCCACGTAAAGGTTTCTCTGCTTGTTAGAGACTCCTTTTCTGCAAGAATCAGTTATTTGCTGCCTTTGTGGCCTGACGTGTTCACGCTCTTACGCGTGATAGAATACGCGAGCTACCAAGAAACACGCAGTGTGTGGACCCATATGTGGTGACTTGCCTACATTTGGTAGGATACTTAGTAAGGTTTTTGTTATAATACTGTTGTCCTCTAACGAGAAAGCCGTTAATACCAAAAAGTAGTTTTCGAGAAATCGGCAAAAATCGTTTGAATATATCGGTTGAGATTTACTTGGTTCACTTATTTTATATCCTATTAATGAAAAACTCTTATTGTACTGAGAAGTTAAAGTATTTTAACCCACTAATTAGCAATGTAATTATGGATTAGTTGTTTTCAAGATAAGGACAAGTCAATAATTCTGTCACTTATGTGCCAAAAAAGTTTTTATATCTCTGGAAGTATTTAGAATAGTTGTTAGACGAAAAGATAGAGAATAATTTATTTATTGCATATATGTCCAATATAAGATGTTACAATATTTGGTACATATAAAATAAATGTTTACAATAATCCTTATGTACTAATAGTAGTATTCCAATTTACAAGCTTTGTCGCTAAAAATTCGTTCACTGTATAATAACATTTGCGTACAAGAAATAACTTTAAACTAGTCTTAAAAATATTGTCCAATTTGAATTTTTTTATGTCTGCAGGCAATTTGTTATAAATAGTAACTAGCCTAGAATCTGGACTGTTACTTACTATTGTTAGGGTGGTTTTATGAACTTATTACAGTGGCGTCTATTGTACTTGTCATTTTGTTCAGATTTGATTTAAAAATGTGCCTGTTCTTTCTTACAAACAGCGAAGCTTGCAGTATGTATATACAGGGGACGGTCAGAGAATTTTGAACTGTATCCACTAAAAAGTCAAAAGGCGCCATTTGAGGGTTAACGGCCTTCTAGTTACTAGTTAGAGGACGGCAGTATAGTTCGTAAGCCTTTGCGCTCGGAGTATTCTCAAAGAAATTAAATGATATCCCGATTTCGGAGAATTGAGTAACGGCAATACCTAACTGTCGTCAAACCATCTAAATGTAACTTTAGACTTTGAGAAACATTGGATAACTTCAATGTTTCCCCTGTAGGTGGAGCTAACGGCACTGGAATCCGTAAGGAAGTCCCAAAGATTTTCGATTAGTCGGGTACTACTTGATTTCGTGGCGCAGTTGGTTAGCGTAGTTCTGTATTTAGGGGAAGGTCGCGGATACTTACCAACTTGAGTTATTTTCGTCTGAAATAAATATTTAAACTCACAGTAAATACAAACAAAAACATACATAACTTTCTTGAACTTAATGTACAGTAATGTAACAGAGATTACGACTCCCTTATAATTAAAATGAAATATTAGGGAAACTTCTCTTCCATGACAATTGAAATATGAATGGTATATTAAGTTATGTATGTAATTTAGTTTTAAGGTAGTAAATAAGATACGTGGAAAGGAACACATAATAAAGCTTAATTTGTTTTGCATCTGATTGTTAAAGCCTCTCATGTGACAGTTTCAGCTATGTGCAACATTTATACCGTGGCTTCTTCACATATTTTGTTAGGGAGGTATCTCTACCAACCAACTAAATACTTCGGTAATCGAATAATCATTGTCATCCAATGTTAGCCAGCACTCTAGGCACCATACGTTTTGATCTTAGGTTTTTATGATAGACGTCATATTTTTTCTTAAATGTTTACATGATAGATTACATTTGTGATTACATGTACATAACATGTAATCACAAATGTAATCTAAAGGTTTTGTTTTGATGATGTCATCAAAACAAAACCTTTAGATTACATTTGTGACAACCATGGTATAAGAAAACAAGGTATGCTCTTCCGAGACACGAAATGGTCACGTGGGTGGCTCTTGTGACGTCATGGTCGCTATCCCCGAGCTCCTGTATGATCTAATAAAACTATGTGGTTTTGTATTTACCAATTATTTATCACACTCGTATTTAACTAACGCTGTTTTGACTGATTTAACAAACATAATTAACGTTTGTAATTTTTTTATTGATTTTTCTATTGACCCTTAACACATTTGTTTCTCAATTCCACGTTTTGTTGAAATAAAGTGGCAACTGGACAGTGACGTCACAAGAGCCACTCACTGAGAAGCAGACCTTATTTTCTTGGATCATGGTGACTATCCTGTCGAATATTGAGCTGTACATTTGAAGCATCCAAATATAGCTATGGCCTAGCTTGTAGTGTCGCCTGGCCAATCAAAGGCATATAAACAAAGGTAGTACAATATAGGTAGCCGGCTATGCATACGTAATAGATGGAGATTTGTCAGTCTTGGAATAATCTGCTATTCTGTGTAAATTGTTGTTCAGTATTTCAATACAGTACCTGCATAGAGAAAAAACTACCTACTGTACAGTTTCTTCTCTTCATGGGACAATCTACAGCTACTTGTAGGCCTACAAAATCAAAATGCCTCATCACACTTTTGCCAAGAACTATATATTTTTCTGTGCAAATTTCAACCTTAAAGAAGGAGTGTACAAACTGACAATCAATGTATGAAATCTCAAAATTATTATATTTTACGGGTCAAGTGTACGAAATGGAGACAACCCTATGAAATCGTACTCTGCATTATTATTATTTTTTTGTAAAGATGTGTGTTTGTGTGCGGACAACGTCAAAATACTGAACGGAACATGTTAAAATTTTTATTTACGGCAGGCGGATTTGTGTCGCAGTATTGGTGTTGGAAAATACTCAGAAAGAAGCTGCTGTCCTTCCTCTGGTAGGTTCCCTTAGTCGGCTCTTACGACATCCAAGGGTTGAGTTGGAGGGGCCGATATTCGTAAGCCGCCGCCCCACGGCCGGCGGTGTTTATGCTAAACTAATACCATGGATGAACATTTTCAAACATAATCATGCTAAATCAACTAATGAAAATAGTTAGTTACATTTTATATAATTCTTTGAGAATTCGTTTTACCATAAAAACATTTTGGAGTCAGACATTATATCAAGTTAAATTTTAATTTAGTTAATAGTGCCATTCTTTTAAAAGCTGAACTAGAAGTACAAGTAGGTATCCTACGTAATATTGGTCCAGGCTGCGCGCCGAATCAGCAGCATTCAGCTGCCTCCGACAGCTTCCAATTAGCGTCGTTTGTGCCTTGAGATTATTGACAGAGGTACCTATTGATCATGGATATTACTTAAGTCAATTCTGTCACAGCTATCTCTCTACTATATTTTATCAGAGAGTCTAGTCAAAGCGACGTGTAACCCGAGAGCTTGTAAATATCTGGCGCAGCGAATCAGCATTCCCAAACAGGCTGGGCAATGCAACCAGCTTGGGAACCATTCCTGCTATCATGGGTGCCGAATATTCCCTTTAGAGGTTTTGTTTTAGAATTTGTTGAAATAAAACCGATATTTATGAAGCCTCGTACACCTGTCCGCGCTATCGTCAGAATTGATAGGCTTGTTAAAGGTTACTCGGGTCATCGCCATTGCATACAAAATAATTGTCATAACTCCAACTGGCAGTTGTCATCCGTCCAACTAGGCCGACTTCCAGATCGCATCAAATTCCCATAAATCAATTTATACAATTACCTAAATCAATCGTAGATAAACATCGATAAACACTAAATTACTGGTCGTCCGTCCGTCCTAGGCGCGCCCATGATTTGTGGCCTGTTGCTAACAATTTTTCATCTACCCTGCCATCGCTAAATCATCCTGACAACTTCGGTTCGATCAACTATCCGTTTGAAAGCAAACCTTACATCAATGTGATAAAACATATTTCAGTTTGAAGGTTTGTTTGGTAGACAATGCTTTTAAATTTTTTTTTGAAATGAATTTGATATTATCGGGAATGAATGAAGCCGTCGGGGGCGTTTACGTGTGACATTACTGACATGAGGACAAGTTTAACTTGTACCAACACGTTATGTAGTATCAGAGGCTTTCATTCAGTAAATAGGTAGGTACATTGTAGGGACATAAATTGTTAACTTTTGTATAAGCAAATAATGTTGAGTTGCTATTGTGTTCCGTTGTTTCTTCGATGAAGTGATCTCATGCGAGCATCAATACTACTTAAAAAAAGTCGCACATCCAATTTATAATAATGATTAAAGAAAACAAATGAATATCAAAAAGAAAAATAGTATAAGGTGAAACATGAAGGTAACTAAATAGACGACACAACAATGTTAGTGAGGAAAAAATCTGCCAATCATGACAAAACTTTACCATGTTTGAAAAGTAAAAAAAGATACTTATAACACTCGCGCTACCGCACGCGTAGATTTAACTCCTGACTCTAGCAACTATATAAACAAAAGAACTAGATATAGGGTTCTTTGAAAAATTCAGAAAATTACTTAAAAACTCACATGTGAGAACAATGTCTCTCGGTAGTTTATCAAGAATAAGAATCTTTTATTTGTAACTCAATCAACAAAAACAATTAACAATGTATTTAAAATAAAACACAATACAGCCAAATTTGCTTTGAGTCACAAATCGGTCTCTGTCTCAGCATAACAAGACATAGTATCAGCACATCAACTGTCACTTGAAGGATTTCTAAGTCTCAATAATTTATACCTTCAGGGACAAAATGTTTCTAAATAAACCATTTTCAAAACATAGGCACAATTTTCGTTTAATATTTCGTGGATATTTAATAAAAACCCAAATATGGCTCTCCATATCTGTACAGTTAAATCGTTCGGAAAGTAATTTACATTCATAAAATAAATTACACCCACGTCGTTCCGACACAAAATTGAAAAAAACGTAGCTTTCATGAGGTATATTTTACATAAAAACCAAAAATTTACAAATATATTTGTTTATTACTTCACTAGCTGCTGCCCGTGCCTTCTCCTGTGTTTTATCGGGATAAAAATAGCCTATATATTATTCTAGGTCCCAAACTATATCCATACCTAATTTCAGCCCAATCAGTTCATTTGTTTTTGCGTGAAAGAGGAACAGACATCCATACATACAAACTTTGTCATTTATAATATTAGTAAGATTATTGAAATTTCTGAATTTAATTTGGCACTCCCGATATTCAGAATCAGAATCAGAATCAATAACTTTATTTTTTTAGGCTAACAAAATAAGCACTTAGACAAGTCAAATTTTATACTATAAACATAGTTATTATTATCAAATAAGAAATAAGGTGTTATTGATATTCTCTTCACTTCAATTTTTTATCCACTAGTGGAAGAAGTGAAAAAGAAACCACTAGCACATTTATAATATCACTTATGTGTCTAATACATGGTTATTTTGCCTATCTAAATCTAAATTTAATGCGATTGAGATACATGTCAATATTTCTATAAAGCTAAACAGAACATGGAATTTCTTACATACTACTGACAGTGCGGAACGGAGCGACATCTGGCCAAGCATTAACATCATTGATGTAATCATCTATGGAGTAAAAGGCCTTCCTGATAAGATTTTGTTTAATGTACTGTTTAAATTTACGAATAGGGAGTTCAGTTGCTTCAGATGGAAGCTTATTAAAGAAGCGCACGCAATTGCCCATAAATGATTTCCCTACCTTTCGTAATTTTATTACTGGAATTACTTTCAGTACATATTTTATTCCACCTTAATATCGTAGCTAGTTGCCTACTAATATCATTGAAATCAATTTTATCAAAAAGCACGGAAATAAAATCTAAAATCACCTGACAACTTTATTCACACGGCTAACCATCCAATCAGCCACCCATGAAAGTTCAAAGAATCGGAAACTACCGTATTTCAGCCGAAATTTGCATACCGCACTGTGACCACACAAAAATTTTTCATCCCCTATACTCGATTGGAACCCGCTCAGTTGATAACTTAAGCCGTAACGCCCGTAACTAAAGGATTATTTATGCTAACCCTGGGTTTATGTTTCGGCGATAAATTTTAATATTATTGTCGAAAGTAAAACGTTGGTCGGTCGATTTACGATTTTTCGAACGTTTTCGGGTTAACGTGTTATTACACAATCAGAACAATTTGAAATGTTGTTGGAGGCAATGGAACGTAACGAAAAAGACATTACAAAGTGTGGGCGCTTGCAAATTTCTTTTTCTCGACGAGGCTTCGTATTTTTATGTAGACCATCTTTCAAGCAAATGACCCAGATTTCTACGGGACAATTACAACAATTTAGTTCTAGTAGACCAACTATCATAACCATCCTTATCTGGTGTATATACCATCCAGTCGTACTAAGCGGTTTTCCTCCACCTTCATCATTCGCACTGCTTAGGAATGGAACTTCCTGCCTGCTTCTTTTTTCCAGCCAATTGCAATCTGGGTCTCTTCAAGACAAGAGTAAATAGGTTCTGCTAGACCTTCGTGATACACCGTTTGCGACATCGTCACTTTACATCACGTGGGATTATGGTCAAACGTAGGTCTATTTAATTTTTTTTTTCAATTTCTATCATTTATTTCAGACATTAGGTACAACATTACATACACAGTCCATATCAAGACATAATTTTAAAAACATACACAGAAAAACACTATGGGACACTTAACACATTAGAAACCAGCATGAACTTTCGTCCAGTGCTGCATGAAGGGAGAGGCTGTGTCCCGCCTTCCTGCAATGACCTGCAGGTAGCTGTTGGCGCTGCCGCGCACCCTGCCCATCAGCGACGCCGTTCTCTTGCGTAAGATCGCGCGCGATCTCTTGAGTATAAAAAAACTAAACATCTCAGACCATAATCTCGGTGATTCGATATTTTGCGCTTATTTTTGCAGATGGTAGTGATTTTTATTGCTCATAGCATAGAAACAAAATAGTTTTGACAAATGAGGTGTCGCTGTATGTCTGAATAAATCCCCAACTACATCACGCACGCCAGAGCCACGTACGCTTCCCACGGACGCCTCGGAGCTTATACACTTTGCATGAAGACGTGCTATGCAGATCTACATTTCAGCTTCGTGACAAAACGCGGCGTTTGGCAGATAATATGGACAGATACATTTTTCTGTAACGTCAAAAGATATCTTGCTGTAGTGACTAGATTATTTATTTTAAAAACATTACAGGCCTTAGAACTAGCCCTTTTCGTGGTCCCATATCATAAACGAATTCTGCTTAATATTTTATAGAAGAATAATGGTTCCTCTTCTATGTAAGCTTAAGGCGAGGTGAGTCCAGCACTTGCAAGACGCAAGCAAGAAGCAAGACGGTGCGCAGACAGCCGGGCACGATTTTGTAGTTATTTAGGTGCTTTGAAAAATATTTGTATGACATATAAAAATATTTTCTAGTGATGTATGTTCTGCGTAATAACGTTTGCAATGTTTTGGTATACAATTTGTGTCATTTTATTCATTTTTCTATTCACAGTGATCATTTAAAGTTTCATTTAGAGGTAACTTTGACATTTTTTTGATCAGGTGAAATGTCACTAATCGTGTTTTTGTCTAGTGATGCATTAGAATATATTCTCAACTATAATATGTTTGAATTTCAAAACTATAGGCCTTCTAGTTATTGAGGTACGGTTAAAAATACCTAAATCCGGATAACCCAGCCTTAAGGTAATATACGTCTGCAAGCTAAAGAGAATACATAGAATTCATTGTAAGAAATCGTGTGAATTTTGCACGTGTCGCACACTTTAAATTAAAATGTTTTTCTAGTATGTCTTTAAATAAATACTACAATACTGAAACAAATATTTTATATAGATGACTTTTTGTTTACAATTTTTAATTTAAATGTTATATTAAAGTTGATTATTATTTTAGCGGGGATGAACGCTACAAAACTTCCCGTTGGTCCCCATTGGGGACAAAACGTGGGGACGAGCGGGAATTGCCCACTTTTTTTGCACTGATTTGGCCAAAAGGTTTAAAATCATTTCTTTCAACTCGATTATTCGGCTCTCCCAAAACATTTATCCCAGATAAAGCCTTCAGCTTTACTTATGATATTTCGAGCTTTGCAGCATGTATGTAAATATTTTAATCGAGTAAATAACCGCTGACCCAGAATAATATTTAATGAACATAAACTCATTTGGAGCGTGTAGTTCTTTAGAGCATCGGACCACAATTAAACAAACGTTTAATTTTATATTCATTATGCTGCGGTCGCGGTCAGCATTGGATTCTGCAGAAATAATGATACTGGACTTTTCAATTGAGAATTTAATAAAGAGGACATATTTGCAAAAAAAAAAACTTCATCATGTTTTATTTTCTTCTCTCAGTTGGCAAAATAAAAATACTTATGTATTTTTATTTGTACCTGTACCTACTTAATTTGAGTAGAATCCTCTGGCATGGACAGCCAAGAAGAGAAGCTTTTTAGGGTTCCGTACACCCTTCGGGTACCATCGGGACACGATCAGCAAGCCTCCGCTGCTGTCTATCTGTTTGTCTGAGAGTATGCTGTATCTTCATTATGAATGTAAGCGGGTTAACGACGAACCTAGTTTGTGTTGGAAGAACACCAACGTTTCATCCCTTAACGAGGGACTTCTTCAGGGTGAGTGCGGTTCGCGTCGCGCTCGTTCAGCGCCGTGGCGCACACATGATGAAGCACATAATGAATTTATCAAACTACGAAAGCATTTATAGTAAAATGCTGTATCTTATGAACCGTAATAGCTAAACAGTTGAAATTTGATTTCTTTTGCTGTTATAAGCTTACAGTACTGGGCAAATTAGTTTTGCAGTGATTTGACTAAATAATGTAAAATAGATGGATCCGTAAACATTTAATAAAGAACGAAACGAAAATATAAGAATGGCAAAAGATGAACGTCAATAGTGAAAGCACAAAAGATGACCGCAGTCGATACACTTATTTCATAGCAAAGTGTATTTTACCTATTCTAAGAAACTTACCATCCATACTGATGGACCACCCATTGACTGTCTTATTTTCCCGAAGCGAGGTTCACATTATTTCAAAATACTTTGGAATATTCACTACTAGCTTGCTACTGATTGCTGCCCACGCCTTCGTCCGTGTTTTATCGGGATAAAAAAATAGCCTATTTGTTATTCCAGGTCCCAAACTATACTCATACCAAATTTCAGACTAATCAGTTCAGTAGTTTTTGCGTGAAAGAGTGACAAATATCCATACATTCATCCATACAAACTTTCACATTTATAATCTTAGTAGGATTATGATAAATGAACAAAAGCTACGATACCTACTCGTTCCCTACGTTCTCACACGTTGTAAGATTGTGAGAGGCAGCGTAACGCTAACTTCATACGTCATGCCCGCAGGCAAACAAACTTCTACTGCATTATGCACTGTACTTGCTGAAGCTGAAATACTCCTGTTAAAACCACCAAGTCGTAGGCAAAGTTTATATTAAACACCACTTTCTGGAGTAGAGTATTTCAGCTGAAAAAACATGTTTTTAAGCATTTACGAGTAAAACCATGCGTGCTTGATAATAAAACACAATTTAAAATTCTTTATTGTACACCAACAAGAATACATTAAAAATAGACATTACAAAAACACGTACAATGGGCGGCCTTATGGCTTTGAAGCGATCTCTTCCAGACAAGCTTTGGATAGAAAGAATAATTATCTTCATTGCTATTTTTAGAACCCTAGTGTTCAGCTAAACCTAATTTAGGATTTAAGATACTACCAGAAAACGTGCTATCTTCACGATCATTTTTGGTAAATAAATTCACTACATTACGTACATTTTGATATTTTATGCTGTACACACTACAAAGACTTTCATTTTGGTACGCACTAAAACTAATTAAAGAGTCAAAATCGGACCAACTTTCATTCATTCAGTATCTAAATGATTTAATTAATATTTCGTCATTTCTCCATTTTATCGTATGCTACCATGCAATGAGGGCTTTTCAAAGCAATCTTAAAAAACAATCACGCTTTTTATCTTGACACTAGATGGCGCTGCACAAAAGTCAAGTGAAATAAAATAAAGATATAATTTCTGTTTCCACCGTTTCCACTAGGATTTCTACACTTGAGTTTCATACAGCGCCATCTATCTTAGTCTATGGCAACCACTTTTTTTAAAGGTCGCATTAAATAGCTTTCATTGCTTCCTACTTCAACATTCTTTCTAGCCTAACATCAGGTAGGTTATACCGAATATGCCAATTTATTCAACTTCTTTGTTAATGGCTCTGCGTCTGACCAATTTGTTCATAATGTTGACATTATGAAGACATTCACATGTCTGGGGAGAGGGCTTCATTATTTAAAACAACCATCTCATAAATAATGAACAGCAAATAATGATAAGAGCCGGGGAAATACAATCATTTTCTCACAAAAGTATTTTTTCATTAATAAAACGCTTTAACCTATCTTTATATTTAAAATAAACGTTCAAGAGATCCTCCTGCCTCCACGCTTCAATAGCGATTGCACTCCAAAATCAGACATCTCAAATCTTGCATCTTCATTTTCCGAACGTAACAAGATTCTGTTTCCCATTCGGATTACCTAATCAATCGGGCACGGATGATAATCAGCTGTAATGTAGTGTAAAAAGGGCGTATTTTTGCGTGTCGTCGTTTTATAAATAAAGGTGAAGACACACAGGTGTGTCGCTACACGGATCCAGCCGGGCGTACTGTGTTGGACTGCACGCTTGATTGAACCCCTTCTTATTGGAAAAATATAAGGAATACGGCTGCTTTCACATTCTATTCATTGTTGATGTATAGATAGCTCTATTGCTGCCTATTGTTACACGATCTGCCACGTGTAAGGTAGGTAAATCACTATGCGAGACCACTATCGCGAAAAGTTCAGTCTTCACAAATAGTTTTTTGCATTGATAACGCGTTTCTTTTCGAATCCATACTAATATCACTAATATTATGAAAAAGAAAGTAATTATGTATGTCTGTTTCCTGTTCACGCCTAAACGTTCAAACGGCTAAACGAATCTTAATGAAATTAGGCAGGCAGATAGACGGTACCCCGGATCTGACATAGGCTACATTTATCCCGGAAAAGAGCATACAAAGCCGCGGGCAGGAGCTGGTATAATATAAAAGTCATTATAAAATGACTCTCAATAGTTACATTCGTATAATCTTGACAAAAATAAATCCGCCTCTCCCAAAAAGTAAACCAACCAAAGGGCACCTAACCCAAATCTTTGACAGTAGAAGTTCAATAAAAACTTGCTGAGCACTCGGCAAACATACGGTGCAAAACGTCAAGTGTGCCGAAATGTTTGGGCGAGTGCACACAGGTATTTGAAGTACGTCATAAAACCGTGTTTACAGTGTGTCCACACGGCCACGTTGTTTGCAAAGGACCCGGTAAACATATTGCTCATAATCGGCAAACGGCGCGACCGGAAAGGGTTCAGATTGGTTTCTAATGGATACGTGCTGTGAGTTTATTTTAATTTACCTTGTTTTAACGTTTTAATTATTCCTTTAGGAACGTACGTAAATATTGGTCATCATATAAATAAAGAATTACGTGAAGATTTTTACAGATTTTGCTAATTGGAACACACAAAGTTACCTGCCTGCACCTAAAGTGATTCCTAGATTTTTCAGCAACGCGGGCCAGTCTCGGAGATGAAACAAAACCGAACACAGTGCGAAAAAAAAAATTTTTTATTCAATTCAACAAGGCAACTTCTTTATTGTCCTTTCTCAACTCAGTCCGTACCATAAACTAATTTTAAAAACCTAGTTGAAAAAATATTGTTAAATTCCGGATTCGTATTAGGAGACGTTTCACATATTAACGAAAACAAACGAAGACAGAAATATCAAGGAGCCGAGTGGCCGGACCACCCGGATAAACACACATGACAATTTGCTTCAGTGAACACGCTCCCTTATAATTGTTTTTCTACTTCTTGAGTAGGTATGTTTTATTTATAAGCCTGTGGCAACATAATCCATTGTTTTTTTGCGAATACAGACCAAAAAATCCTTCAAGTTTTCAGCACCCAAGTTGCAAAAAAAGGTTTTAATTAACAGTACATCACATTAAGGGAACCCACGAGGCGCAAATTAATAAACTCGACTTTTGAAGGGAAAAGTTAAACAAAAAAATTCGCCCTCAAACAATCAAAATAATTTCCGCCAGGCGAGGGGTAAATAAAAAATACTGGGGCCCTGGAGAAGCGTTATGTGGGCCCGGACCCAAATCTGGCCCAAGATGGTCATAGAAAGCGTTTTGGCTAAAATGCGTTACATTTCACGTGTACACTGCCGGCCACGCAAGGGCCGATACGTTAGCCATTCATCGCATAAATTACAATGATGTGTTCGGGTTATTCCATATTTGACTCAGATTGACCATTCCCATTTTCTTTCCATGTATTTTTCCACGTTCTTTTCATGCTACAATAATATTTTTCTGAAAATAATAATAATCTCACTCACCACGATACCCTCATTGAGACGATGTGTGTGTTAACGTCAGCTGACGTTTATTGTTTTCTGTAACGTCAGCGACGGGTATTTTCACGATGATATATTGTTCCGCAGGATATTGCAATTTTGTTGCAATAGTGAATTACTACGAGGTAAGACAGGGACAAATTATCATTTGAGCCGTGGCCGGTGTTTGTTTGTATTTTTACAAGCATTTTTCTACATGGAGTGGTAAATTTATATGGTATATATTATTAATTGTCACTTAGCTATATTTATTTATTAAGTGCACTCATGTTATTTCTATGTAAGAGTTTCTTTGAATAAATGTTATTTTTTTTATGGTAAATTTTTGTCTTGGTGTTAACGCTAATGAGATGCTACTAACTATAAATATGAAAAAACACATTTGAATATACATCATGGTAAATACTCCGTTGAACTTTATTTTGTTTGTGATTATGATAAACTTATTTTTATTAGGCAAAAACTTTGTTTACGCATAAACTGGTCTGGGGGGATCAGAATTATGTGGGACTCAAAGCCCTGACAAACCTCTCCGGTGACTCTCTCGCCATTTTCTCCGAACCACGGGAACATTTAAATCTAGCGCCAGGACCTTGCAGTAGGGACCTACATTTGTTTGCATACTGAAAGTCGCAATATATTACCTACAAAACCGTCACTTTTAAAAAATAACAGTTATAAACACTAAAAGAAACGTATCCAATCTCAACTATATTTCACTCCCGAACTATCTCACACGAAAAAACCAAGACATTATCGCGGCCGGCAGTGTACAGTGAGCACTCCGCAATATATTACGCTAAGTGTTCACATGTTGTGCAGACTGTACGCGCGTGGATTTAGCATTTACTTATTTATACCAGTATTTGTACTGTAAATATCTCTCTGTCTTGGAGTATAGCGGTGTAGCTGACTCCGTCTTTCGGTAATAACGCTTATGGTAAAGGCAAAGTTTATTGCTTCAGCAATGCTCTTGTAACTTATGGATACAAGGTCTTAATCTGTATAAGGCTGGGGTATTTTCGCTTGAGATAAACTAGTATAGAGGAGGGAATTTCTCTCTAAGGAATTGAAGAGGTTGCGAAAATGTACTGTCAGAATGGCGCTGTTTCTGTAACAAGGGCGCAGTTATAACCAATCGATTTACTATGGCTATGGTTTTGTGAGAGAATCATCACGTAGAATCCTTAGATGATAAAGATATGTGCGGAACTATTTGCACGGAGAGATTGACAGAATCGTTCCACCTTGACACTTTTGACGAGCGTTTCTTAGTCTTTTATTTCTTTTGTATTGTAAAAGGTATAATGCCAAAATTTGTCTTCTGTGATGATACCATCGTCATAGTGAAGAGTTTAGTAAAATAGGGTTCCGTTTCAAACAATGATGAAAATCTTTGAACAGCGTTAATACTTCAAAAGGTCTTTTAAAATGTTGATGGAGAGCAGAGGTCTGACAGCTTTCGATGCAAAATATTAACAGTTTAAGAAATAGAACCAGAAGAAAAACTAGAGGATAAAAAAGCATGGGACGACTTTTGCTCCAAATCGAAAACTAACAACCTAACAAGGTGAAGGTTTCTTGTTCGCTTCTTTACTTTACCTTAAAAAGATTGAAGTGAACAAAAAATCAAAGTGATCACTTTATTTCCCTGTTTTACTTAAGTAATTTTAATTTTGTGACGTGTCCAAGAGTCCTGTAAGGTCTAAAGGAAATAAAGCATTTTGATATTTGATATTTTAACCATTTTATGGTTACGAATTACGAATAAAAAGATGTCCAAATCTGAAGGAGCCAGGGGGCCTACTCGGAAAAGGAAAATCGAAGTTTCTTTTTCGTGTTCGTGCAAAACCAACTCTTTATGTCCATTGCATAAGATTAACGTTTACACCGAAAAGAATCTGAAACTTCGATTTCGTTTTTAAGAGTACGGGCCCAGTTTTGTTCGCCAAAGACGTCATCGAGTCGACGGATATTGAAAATCTTCAGCAATTTTTTGCTCTAATCGTGCATTAAACAAAAAAATACAAACGGGTTTCAATTTATAAGAACTTGACTGTACCTATAGACTAAGTACTTGTACAACCTAACTACAGTTTGAATTGTGGAGTACGAATTGGAGCCGTAATGGGCAGTGCTAAGTAATAGAAGCTTTTGCTTAGAACGTAATGTGCACACAGACATGTTACGTGTACAGGCACAATCATTTATCGTACGTACTAACGTACGATAAATGATTGTGCCTGTCTTAGCTTTATACAAATGGGTCTAGCTATTACTCTGGTTGAAACAATGAACAAGCTTTTGTATGGGGCCTTTGGTTTAATAGTTTTACCCTTCGAGAAATTAATACTTTTATATGATAGGTTTTGCAAGCGCCTCGACACAATTGCCAATGCGGAAATATGATAATATTTTTTGAAAAATATCATTGTGCTTAATGCTAAAGCTACGTTCTTGAATTTATAAATCTAATTTTTTCATACCTCTGAGACTTCATTTAAATCATCTACGAACAAAAACGTATGAAATTCACATTGCATTCATAAAATAAACACATTACACCCAGCGCACATAATGAAATTTAAAAAGTGAATTTTCTACGAAACTGAACTCAAACAAATAACTGAAAAACCCCACCTTTTTATAGCCACGACCAACAGCCAGTGTACAAAAGTTTCAATAGAAAAAATCTCCATACTTATTTGCAGTGGAGGATGAAACCTTACTAAAACAAAACGGACAAGTGTGAAGATCGTTTGTATTCAGGAGTTCCGTAGGTCCAGGGATCCTTTTACTTTTGATTCCAAACTTATAATTGTTAATTCCGCTTCCTTCCTAACTGTAATTTGCATTGGGGTGAGTTTCCGGTGGGCAGTAGGTTTTTAACAGTAGGTACGATGGAATTTTTGGCGACTGCTATGGACTTGGAAAGCTGTCAAAATGTTTGCTTCCACTTCTGCTGTCCACTGAAAATGTACCCTCTCTCTACTCTTCTTGCAGCCTTAGCATATTCTCTGACAGTGCCTTACAACGGCTGGCGCATAACATAAGTCATACTATAACATGTCATTTGCTTTGAGATCTATGGTGTAGACAGAGAATTAGTTTTCAACAAGCCATGGAGCGCTACACATCTGAAGAACCACTTTTGGAGCTTTTTGAAACTTCGCGTTCACCAGAACAAACCACCAAATTGGTCATTTCTTCTTCAATGTTAGCTTTAGCTAACTGTCTGTTACAGTGTTGTGGTTCCCCAATTATGACCTCTACTCCCTGTAGAAAGATTTATGTACTTATTTTACATCTAAATGAAGCTGTGTAAACTGTTATTCTGTATCTGAAACCACAATTTTATGAATTTCAGTCCGAATTTGATTATTGCGGTCTGGTTTAGCGGAACAAAAGCCAACCATTTGGTAAACGCTCCATGCATATTTTGTCGTAACTTTTATACGTTATTTTGTTATAGAGTTGTACTGAAATTGTGTGAATATTTTGAACAATCATAAATGCTCAGATAGGTAAATAAAACAATATCAACAAAACTCTTTGTTCCTCACCAAATAACGTATACACGCACAAAAATATCTAGGCACTGTAAATACCTGCCGTGTTTTGGTTATTTTTTGTATCCATCGAGTTATTTTTTATCAAGCTACGTAGCCATTTAGCCATGGTTCTGTGTGTAAACGGAACCCCAAAAACAGCACAGTATTTTTATTTCTGTAACTCTAAGCGAGCGGTGCGCGAACAATAGGCTCCAGACTTGATGATACATTGCACAGAACTCGTCTGCTAATTAAAAACATTGCTCCTATTCGGACCTAGTAGCCGTAGAAGTTAGTCGTTCAAATCTGCGAAAATAAGTTTTACCGTATATTTCGAAAAATTTGATTTTCGATTGTTTTCGAAGATGAATGAGAATGAATGAAGAATATCTTATTTGTAATTCAATCAACAAAAAAGTATTTTTTTTCAGTCTTCGTTCAAAAACAAAACACTAAGCAGACTAATGACGACATATCGGTTCAAAAAGCGTTGTTTTCTTTTTTGCATAATTAAACTAACATTTGAATCAAGATGCCTGTAAAAAGATTAATAAACTTATTATTTCAATGCAATAACTTGATGTTAGAACGTCCTATCTAGCCTAGTGGTTCGACCCTGAGACCTGAGTCCGGTTAACGATAGTATCGAGACGTGAGCGTCACGTATAATTTTACTATGGAATTTACTTAGTTCCCTATTCGCATGATAGAGGCGCTGTACCATATCCTATGGAAAAAAGCACAGATCAAAAAATTAAAGGTCCTCTCTGGAAAAATAAGACGTCACAATCTCGTCTCGATACTATCGTCAACCGGACTCGAGGCATCAAAAGTGTCATGTGACCTAGAGGAAGCAGCTTTGCCACACCATGGGGCATCGTTGGTTATGGCTTTTCTAGAAAAACAAAAACGATCCCAAGAGGTCTGGTTTTGGCTACTTAGGTATCCTACTAATATTATAAATGTCAAAGTTTGTAACGATGGATGTATGGATGGATATTTTTTTACTCTCTCACGCAAAAACTACTCAACCGATTAGGCTAAAATTTGGTATGGGTATAGTTTGTGACCTGGAATACCATATAGGCTATTTTTTATCCCGATAAAACGCGGGTGAAGGCGCGGGCAGCAACTAGTATAAAATAAAAAGACTGAAATCAAAACACAGAAATGGTCGCAAATTACCAAGTCTTCTTATTACAAGATCACCTTCTCGGCAACTTGCAAGAGAGGCTAGCTCCTAATCAGATGGTCTTAATCAATACGTACGGCAAAGGTCCCCGAAATCTATTCTGATTTTATTCCTCGGCATTTTTTCGCAGGAAATCTTCTCGACCCTTTTGGGCCCTCTATAGGTCTATTTGTATGTGAATGTACGTACCCGGGCCGTTAAAGAGGCATTTAAAGTGGGCGTATCTACGTAAATAATGGCTTAGATACATATCCCTTGGTTTTATACACACGTGCGACTTTTCAGCCACATTAGGACGACTGGTCGACGCGAGTAGAACTAAAGATTAGTGGGGAAGTAGCGGGGAACTATAATAACAAAACTCTTTATTGAACACCACAAAGATAAATAAAACATATAGACATTAACATAAACAAGTATAATGGGCGGCCTTATCGCTTAGAAGCTTAGAACTACAGTTCTGATGGAGTTTTAACGATGGCTCCAGTGTAGAGCACAAAGCAGGGAAATTAGAAGGTGCAGTAGTACCTGTCTAGAGTTTTATATACCTAGTTGTTTCTACCTAAACTTAAACTAACATATTGTTTAGCAATATTACGCCACCTTGGAAAAATATGGTTTTTAGCAGATACCCTATAAAGTATGGTTGATTTAATGAGATATTAATAAGAGAATTAAAATACAGCAATGCTGATTTATAAATTAGTGGTGCTTCCATACAAACCTACCAACCAAAAACTCTACTTATAGCGCGAAAAGATTGTAACGTAAGGCAATACTCAAGTGTATTTTTAACCGACTTCAAAAGGAGGAGGTTAGCAATTCGTCTGTATGTTTTTTTTTGTATATATGTTACGCGATATCTCCGCCAATTATGGACTGACTTTTGAGAATTCTTTCACTATTGTATACAAAATTATCCCGAAGGGATTCCATAAAATTGTTATCCCCAGGGGATTTGTATTTATCCCGCAAAACTTAAAATAAGTGTAAAATTAAGGGAATTTGAAGTCAGATTATCTTTTTTTTAAAAACGCCATATTATTTACCTTTCTGTTGCTAGTTTGTTTAAATTATTATACCCAAAAACCTTAGAAACCGTAGGTATCCCATTGTATCAGTTCGCCGGGCCGCGGCAAATAAGTCTTTCAAGTGATGAATATTCCGTTTTATTGCTGCTGTTGTGGTGGGAACAGAAAGGACTTGCTAACATGTCGGTAAATATCTCCCCACTTCGGGTTTTGCATGGAATGCTGGATTTTTTGTTTTAGGCTCAACCTTCGGTGTTTTGTTTAATATATATAACACTAGCTGACCCGTGCCCACTTCGTTGGGCGGTTGAACAATTTTTCCATAATTTCTCACCGTTTAAACCTTCTCTGGACTACTACAAACATTTCAAAACCGAAATCAGGTAAATCGGCCCAGCCGTTCTCGAGTTTTAGTGAGACAAACGAACAGCTATTGATTTTTAGAATAGAATATTTTTATAATAGAAAAAGGCTGTTTTTAGGGTTTTCCCGGAAATTATTCGATTTTTTCTCGCCTTTTAAACCTTCCCTAGACCTCCACGAACATTTCAAGACTAAGATAAGATAAATCCGTTCACCCGTTCTCGAGTTTTAGTGAGACTAACGAGAAGCAATTAATTTTTATATATATATGTAGATAGATATATGAATACCTGCTGATCGATTCAGATTTGTGTTGATAAGCGCCTGGTCGAAGCGACGCGTGACCCGGGAGCTGGTGAGTATCTGGCGCAGCGCGTTAGCATTGCCATACAGCGAGGCAATGCAGCCAGCGTCTTGGGGACGGTTCCGACTGGTATTGATATGGACCAGTTGAGCTATCTGTAGATTGCTTGCAACAGTCTGTAGTTAGCTCAATTGTTTCAATTTTAAATAAATTTTAAATAAAATATATTATTAACTACATAACTCGTGCTTGTTTTAAGACTTACAAATTCTGTAGGCATAGACGGACTAAGTACTAGAATTATTAAACTCAGTGCTAACTATATTTGTGAAAAACTTAGTTATTTGATAAACAGGTCCTTTGAAGAAGGTGAATTTCCTAGTAAACTAAAGGTTTCCATTGTTAAGCCACTTTTTAAAAAAGGTGACAAACTTAATATGGATAATTACCGCCCTGTAACTCTTATACCTATAATATCAAAAAAAAATTGAGAAAACTATGTTAAGCCGGCTTCAGAGTTTTGTTACAAATAAAAATATACTAAAACCCGAGCAATTTGGATTTCGGAAAAACAGCTCTACCTCTCTTGCATGTTTCAACGTCATCAAACTAATAATGGACGCTGTAAATGATAATGTACCTGTGATTGCTCTGCTACTAGACATGTCTAAAGCTTTCGATTTTGTTGATCATAAATTGTTGCTCTACAAACTGAATAACTATGGCATTAGAGGTAGAGCTAATGAATGGCTTCAAAGCTATCTAAATGATCGTCAGCAATGTGTTGAAGTAGCGAAAGTTTACAAGGGAAACAAGAATACTGTGTGGTCTAGCTTCAAATACAATAGATTTGGAGTACCACAGGGTAGTATTTTAGGACCATTCTTATTTCTTATATACATTAATGACATTCCTAATATAACTAACCATAATACAATTTTATTTGCTGACGATACCACAATTATTATAAAGGGAGAAAATAATATAACATTTGAAAAGGAAATTAATATGACGTTATCTAATACAATTGAATGGCTGAATAAAAATAATTTGAAAATCAATTTAACAAAGACAAACATCATACTGTTTGGAACATACAGAAGGGAAAAGGTGAATGTTGCTATTAAATATAACAATACTGGGATTACTGAAGTCGATTCAGCAAAGTTCTTAGGTATTTGGCTCGCTCAGCATTGCAACTGGAAAGCACACGTCAAGCATGTATGTGACAAACTGGACAGATTTGTTTTTGCCATAAAAAGTCTGAGACTACGTGTCTTTCTAGATGCCGCGATCAAAGCGTACCACGGGTATGTTTCGTCAACCCTGGCGTACGGACTGATCTTGTGGGGAAATTCAACCGATATACAAAATGCATTCATTGTCCAAAAAAAGTGCGTCCGAGCTATCTGTGGCGCTTGGAATACGGATAGCTGCAAACCCCTATTTAAGAAATATAATATACTTCCGTTGCCCTGCATGTACATAAGAGATATTGCTTGTTTGTGAAACAATATCCTCACTACTTTAAGACTCATGCAGATGTGATGGAGAGACACACGAGACATAAAGACAGGCTCTATGTTCCAAAATATAGAGTAGAACTTGTTAATCGGAATGTATATCATCAGGCAATACGCATTTATAATAAGTTACCCAGTGAATTTAAAACTATGACATATAATTTATTTAAAATTAAACTGAAAAGGTGGTTGATGGATAGATGTTTTTATGCCATGAAGGAATATTTTAATTACAAAACGATAAAATAGGTATTTAAACATAAGTAACAAGTTTTTTATCCATTTAGTTTTTTTTTGTTTTGTTATCTGTCTTTTATTGTTTATTCTTACATTTCTGATAAATTTTAATAAGCGTAACATTATAATAATGTTGCCCTCGCCCTGACGAGGCAGAATGTATTGGAGCTATTATTTTATTATTAAGAACTATTGTACCGACATTGCTGCAAATAAATGATTTATGTATGTTTATGTTTGCCACGTGGTCAATTAAACTAACACTTCAACAGCCTACGACGCAAATGCTTACAAATGTCGGGCAGCGAAACGTCTAACTACCTCATTGGTAAGTGAAGACACGCTTAGAATCAACTCCATCACAAAGTTAGACAAATCTCTGTCTTAAGATGAATACTCTATAGATCTAACGAATCATCTGATAGGAAGCTCCTATAAATCTGCGCACAAAGAGTTCCCAAGTTGCCGTAAAGCCGGTATTACAGCTTCAAAACTTTAGGCAGATATTTTTGTTCGCAATCTGAATGTGATGGAACCATTCGAAATGATACGAAAGTTCAACGGAACGTTATTGGTAGGACGTTGGTAAATTACTTCAAAATCACAAATGAGATTAATATCAGTAACTTTTGTTTCCTGATTTTATTGGGGAGTCCGTGTCTAGTAAAACAGTTTCTAGGAGGTAAACTCTTCTAAATCATCTCTAAACTGAGGTGCGGAAGGTAAAGAACTCAAAAAACTCAGAGTGCTTTATTACCACCCTTGGACACGTCACAAAATTAAAATTACATAAGTAAAACAGGGAAATAAAGTGATCACTTAGATTTTTTGTTCACTTCAATATTTTTAAGGTCAAGTAAAGAAGCGAACAAGAAACCTTTACCTTGTTATGTTGTAAGTTTACGAGTTGGAGCAAAACTCGTCCCAAGCTTTTTTATCCTCTAGATAATCTGATATTTTGTAATAAGCCTTTTTACAAAGGATATGTTTGACAATTTGTTTGAATTTATTTATTGATAATTTTTGCAACTCACTTAGACTTTTGTTGTAGAAGCGTATACATTGCCCTTTAAAAGATACACTAATTTTGTGTAGCCTATAGTTTTGGGCAAAGCGAGTTTATTCTTATTTCTAGTATTTACATTATGTATGTCGTCATTTTTAGGGAACCGTGTGATTGTAAGATTGCTACGGTAAGATTGCTGATTTGTTGCCCCGTATCGGTGTCAAACTGAGAAGCGATGAAAACCCATGAAAGCGGCTCCTAAAGACTTGCAGACATGCACCAACGCTTTAGCGTCACGTGATGGAACAAAGTTGAAACACACCTACCTCCATAAAAATCTATTTGGCTTCACCAAGGGTAGATCAACAACCGATGCTGGTACAGTTTTACTTCGAACTTCGTTTCAGTTCGAACAATTAGATATATTACCGATGAAGATACAGCTAGGTTAGTTTATTTCAGTTACTTTCATAGTATTATGTCTTATGGTATTTTGCATTGGGGACAGGCAGCTGACATCTAGACTATCTTTGTTCTCCAGAAAAGAGCGGTACGCGCAATTTACAAATTAAAGCCACGCGACTCTTTGAGGGAATTATTTAAAGAAATAAATATTTTGACAGTAATATCGCAGTACATCTATGAAAATCTTATGTATACGCACAAAAATAGAGATAGCTTTTTGAAAAAGTGTGATGTTCACAATAGAAATACAAGAAACAAGAACAAATTACACATCCCAGCATATAGATTACGAAAGGTAGGGAAATCATTTATGGGCAATTGCGTGCGCTTCTATAATAAGCTTCCATCTGAAGCAACTGAACTCCCTATTCGTAAATTTAAACAGTACATTAAACTAAATCTTATCAGGATGGCTTTTTACTCCATAGATGATTACATCAATGATGTTAATGCTTGGCCAGATGTCGCTCCGTTCCGCACTGTCAGTAGTATGTAAGAAATTCAATGTTCTGTTTAGCTTTAAAGAAATATTGACATGTATCTAAATTGCATTAAATTTAGATTTAGATAGGCAACATAAACATGTATTAGACACATAAGTGATATTATAATGTGCTAGTGGTTTCTTTGTCACTTCTTCCACTAGTGGACAAAAAATTTAAGTGAAGAGAATATCAATAACACCTAATTTCTTATTTGATAATAATAACTATGTTTATAGTATACAATTTGACTTGTCTAAGTGCTTATTTTGTAAGCCTAAAGAAATAAAGTTATTGATTCTGATTCTGATTCCTAAGTAGTAATTAAGACTCCGGTCTTAAACGATAAGACTTATGGTACCTATTTGTCAACACATATTTCAGCTTTCGTACGCCACAAATATTACATTGTATATAGAGAATGCTCCTTACTTTGACGAGGTGCTACTTACGAATTTGGGAAGTATTATTTTCTGTTCGCGGCTTCGAACGCGCTCTTTCTATGGACGTGTGTTATTCCAGATCTAAATCTACATCTATGCAAAATTTCAGCCTGATCTGTTTTGTATTTTTGGCGTGAACAAGTATAATTGGTACATACATACTTCCAACCATCCATATAAACAAACTTTCGCATTTATAATATCAGTGTGGCTGTTTACCTACTTTCACCCTATTTTGACACAGCGCGAATTTTATGAATAATATGATATAAAATTTTTACTTTGACAAGGTTCTGCCCCAATCTGGTCGCGCATAAAATCTGTAATATCTCAACAACTGTTTAACAAAACTACCGGGAAGCTGTTAGTAAGTTATCAGCAGGGAGTCACTCGGGAGACGAGCCGCGGAAGGAGCTGGAGAGGTTCTGATTAGTTTACAAACTCAACAATTAGTTTTCTTAGTGCTAAACGCCAATAGCAGGGCAATATTGGGATTCGTGTCAAGGATTCATATGTATAGTAATATCAATTATTTATGAATCTGAGGTAAACAGTAAGAAACGGAGCAGATTCCAGCTATCTACAGTCTTTTGATTTGACCTGATTAGTAGGGTTTAGTATAAAATATCTGTAGTAACTTTATCAACAATAAAAAATACAATCAAATAATAGAAACAAATTAGAACCTCTATTTATCAATGCAATTGAGACAATTGAGCTAGCTATATTGATTGTATTTACGGAATTTCTTTTTAATTTGATAAAGCGAGAAAAAAGTACATATTTAAAACTTTGATACAAAGACAATTAGGCGCTCGTACCTCTAACTGGCGACGAACGAGAGAATTCATTTGTTGTTAACAAAACTATCGTGGAAGTTGTTGGCAAGTTTCGACTTATCAAAAGCATAGGAAGTCGAAAGCAAAGTTTAATAAATTCAAGCTGCTGGTAGTTGGAGAGCTTGTGACAAATAAGAGAAGGTAATGTCGATTTATACGGGGTGTTTGGTGCGTGGACGATAGGATTTTTTTGGGGGGTTGTGGGGTCATGCGCTAATTTGCCCCGGTAGTCCCTATGTCGTAAGTGTCATAGCAGTATGATTTACTTAGTTTTTTTCTAAAATCTACTGAAATCTTGCCAATGAATTGCAAACATCATGTACGCCTTGAAAGGAGGGAGAGGAAAAAGAAACTAAATAGTGTAGAGGTTTTATCAGCTCAGATTAATTTGAATCTTTTCTCGTTTCTCATTCGGATGGTGACCATACGCATGCTTTAAGACAAAATCAAAGATAAAAATAGTGCAGCCTGTGTCAGAAGCGAGCTTTTCGATAGTAAAGTCACTTAAAATAAAAACTGGCTATATTTGTCAACAATTTTATACGGAATTTTAGGTTCTACATTAAACATTATTAGACACATAAGTGATATATAAATCTTCTTGTGGTTTCTTTATCGCTTCTTCCACTAGTGGACAAAAAAATTAAATGAAGAGAAAATTAATAACACCTTATTTCTCATTTAATAATAATTACTATGTATAAAACTGTTTATACTTAATATAAAATGTGATTTTTCTGAGTGCATATTTCTTAAGCCAAAAGAAATAAAGTTATTGAATATCTGAATATCTGAAACCGGGTTAAAGGCTTAAATAATAAATATTGAGCACCATATCACTCTATTTTCAACTCTCCGCATCCTTTCGTTAAGATACCTTTTATTTATTTGACCACAATCTCACCTGATGGTACATAAGTGACGAAGTGCCGAACAGACGCAGTATCACGAAGATTTTTTGTTTCAAAGAGAACCAGTTTGTAATGCTAATAAAGGGATGGACATGCAGGCAGCTATGTCCATCCCTTAGCTTAATAAATAATATAACAAAATAATATGGCGTATTTTAAAAAACGATAAAACGACTTCAAGTTCCCTTACTTTTACACTTATTTTAATTTTGGCGGGACAAATAATCCCTTGGGGATCAATTTTTATGATACCCCTTCGGGATCATGTTCTATACAATATTGAAATAATTTTCAAAATCGGTCCATAATTGGCGGATATCCTCCTTTTGAAGTCGGTTAATAAAAATAAAGGCTAAAGAGTACTATGTCGTAGTAGCATATCGAACAGTTCTGTGTCGTACTTTTACTACTTGGTATATCTTACTTTATGAACCTATTTGAGTTCCCACCAGCTCTCTGAGAGCTGGTATATCTTACTTGGTATATCTTACTTTATGAACCTATTTGAGTTGGTGGGAACTCAAATAGGTTCATAAAGTAAGATATACCAAGTAGTAAAAGTACGACACAGAACTGTTCGATATGCTACTACGACATAGTACTCTTTAGCCTTTATTTTTATTAACCGACTTCAAAAGGAGGATATCCGCCAATTATGGACCGATTTTGAAAATTATTTCAATATTGTATAGAACATGATCCCGAAGGGGTATCATAAAAATCCATGATTGTGGAAAGCCGCCGGTGATGTGAACTTTGCTTCTATTGCTTTCTTTGTAAACCTTATTGTAAACTTTCAAAGAAGTCCAAACATGTTCTCGAGATAATTCAACTTCAAATAATATGGCGTGTTTTAAAAAACCGGCTTCGAATTCTCTTATTTCTACACTTATTTTAAGTTTTGTGGGATAAATACTAATCCACAGGGGATAAAAGTTTTAAATTTTTATGGAACTCTTTCAGGATCGTATTCTATATAAAAGTGAAAGAATTTTCAATATTGGTCCATAATTGGGGGAAATATCGCGTAACATACATACAAAAAAACATACAGACGAATTGATAACCTCCTTCTTTTGAAGTCGTTTAAAAACTAACTGGAAAGATCGATTGAGTGTTGGAATGTTACTAGAGTTAGGTGCACTGATTTCAAGTAGTAGGTACACACCGATTTTATATCGGCGGGAAAATTATTATTTCATCCCAACTAGTTGCCGAGAAGAAAATATACTCTTACACATTGGTTGTGAAATTCGCTACGAATATATTTTTGTCATGCTCAGAGCTTTATCATTACTAAATACATTTATATAGCACATTTTGTCTCGGTAATTATATTAAAGCCATAAAGGCACAACCAAAACAGAAAATGGTACCTCATTTTTATTTTTCGTACCATTTTAACACAATTTTTTTTAGTTTGGAAACAAACGAAAATAAAAGTAACCAAAAATTCCAAAAGGCCCCATAAATGGGAAAAAATAATGGGACCACGAGAAAACACCCTATATTAAAACTCCATAATTTTTCCATAACCAATCAATAATTTCATCATCCCACATCAAATGGGACAAAGGCCGACTTATTAACCCTAGTTAATTGTATATTGAATTATACGGACCTTCGTCCAAGCGCCCCTAATGCGTATCGACAGGCAGAGGGCGGCACGGCCGCGGCAATGTTCTACAGCTTTGAGTTATTGTGACGGTGATAGTAAAATTTAGGTCACAAGGATGGGAAGGCGAAACGCCTATAATAAAGATACAACTAGCAAATAATAGGAAAATGAAAGATGCCTTAAGGTTGTCGCAAATCTGGACAGCACCACTGTGGTAAGTACATCAGAAAAATCTGCATTCAAATATGGGCTTGCAGCTAGGAGTAAGCCATTTTGTCACTGTCAAATGTTAAAATGTGGTGTGCAGTAGCGGTGCTGAATGTATGTATGTAATGTGCTTTTGCCCTTATACCTTAGATAAAGATAAAGATAAAGATATTTTTATTTCAAAAATACAATATAGCCTTAGGTACCTAATTACTGCTATTTATACAACCATAAAAGTACATACTACTTTTATGGTACATCTTATGTGATCATAATAATGCCTTGCTACGTGACACTACAAGCTTGTAAGAAAAATTAGACATATACACTCGGAAACAATCGGTTTTAATCCTTATTTAATTATTGACCTCATATATGGCGCTCATTAAATAAGGCCTATGTCCAGCAGTGGACTAGTATTTTACACTGACGATGATGATCCTATAAGCCAGTGTATTATGCATCCAGGGGGCCTACTCTGAAAAGGGTAATTGAAGTTTCTGATTTGTTTTCGTGTTAAACAAAGTCTTAAACAATAGATTAGAATATTTATCACTACATAGTAGACAACAAAGTAGCTTCACGCTGTCTGTCCTTATTTATGCTTAGATCTTTAAAACTACGCAACGGATTTCGATGCGGTTTTTTTTAAATAAATAGAATTATTTTACATTACATTAGGTACATTTTACCGACTTGCCTTTCATCCTTTCAACCCGTAAACTTGCACTATTATGGATTCGTGCTAATACATTCATTACCGAGTCCCTGCCAAGCAAATCACGCTCTTAAGCTGTAGGGACTACGTGTGTATTTGCATTTCAACCTTCTAGTACCTCAGATAATTGAGTTTCATACGGGTAGAAAAGCAAACATTAGTTTTAAAATGTTTGAGGGTTTAAAAGGGCAGATGCGGTCAGATGCAAATTCTGAAGCTGTTTGAGTAGAAAACTCTAGTGTTGACTGTCCCTTTCAGCGTGTGAAATGAGTTGATCGACATACATAGAAGATATAAATAGAAAGTAAAATAAAGTTTATGAAAAGACAATATTTTTGATTATAATAGCTCAAATTGTGACCAAATTAGTTTACGACACGTTACAATATTTACACAAGATTCCGGAGAATGCTCCCAGGAACTTCATGACCTGATTCCATTATCTTCCTTTCACTCCAGGACAAGCTGACGGATGGCACAATACCATCCTTATCTGGTGGATAAAGCATCCACTAAGCGGTTTTCCTCCACCTTCATCATTCGTACCGCTAATGAATGGAACTCGCTGCCTGTTTTTTTTTCCGGCCAATATCATTCTCTCTTCAATCTTCAAGACAAGAGTGAATAGGTGTCTTCCAGACCTTCGTGATAGATCACTTTGCATCAGATGAGATTGTGGCGAATCGAAAGATTATCGACAAGTTTTGAAAAAATTGGTAGCCCGAATGTCTATTTAGTGATTCTGTGCCCGGATACTCGATCGAGTGTGGAAAAAACTTCCACTTAATGGGCCGAACCCATAGTAACGGTCGCAGGAAGTCGATGGATGGAGGCGGCTGTTCTGTTCGTGGCGTCGTTTGGAGCCAGTGGACGTATTTATACGGGCTGATGATGATGATTCGGGGATGACTGACCTAACGTGCTTCAAACATTTCCGACAGGTAGAAAAGCAAACATTAGTTTTAAAATGTTTGAGGGTTTAAAAGGGCAGATGCGGTCAGATGCAAATTCTGAAGCTGTTTGAGTAGAAAACTCTAGTGTTGACTGTCCCTTTCAGCGTGTGAAATGAGTTGATCGACATACATAGAAGATATAAATAGAAAGTAAAATAAAGTTTATGAAAAGACAATATTTTTGATTATAATAGCTCAAATTGTGACCAAATTAGTTTACGACACGTTACAATATTTACACAAGATTCATTGACGAGCAGTACCATGTAGATACTAAGGTCCAAAGTTTCAGCCGCAAGGTTGCTTGTCCATCGATCCTTTAAAGGATTCATTCCGGAGAATGCTCCCAGGAACTTCATGACCTGATTCCATTATCTTCCTTTCACTCCAGGACAAGCTGACGGATGGCACAATACCATCCTTATCTGGTGGATAAAGCATCCACTAAGCGGTTTTCCTCCACCTTCATCATTCGTACCGCTAATGAATGGAACTCGCTGCCTGTTTTTTTTTCCGGCCAATATCATTCTCTCTTCAATCTTCAAGACAAGAGTGAATAGGTGTCTTCCAGACCTTCGTGATAGATCACTTTGCATCAGATGAGATTGTGGCGAATCGAAAGATTATCGACAAGTTTTGAAAAAATTGGTAGCCCGAATGTCTATTTAGTGATTCTGTGCCCGGATACTCGATCGAGTGTGGAAAAAACTTCCACTTAATGGGCCGAACCCATAGTAACGGTCGCAGGAAGTCGATGGATGGAGGCGGCTGTTCTGTTCGTGGCGTCGTTTGGAGCCAGTGGACGTATTTATACGGGCTGATGATGATGATTCGGGGATGACTGACCTAACGTGCTTCAAACATTTCCGACAGATATCGCAAATATAGATGTTTAGCTCTATCTTACCATAAACTTCTTTTAGATATTTTTCCTTATTATCTGAACTACTGAATTTAAACCAAAACATTCTTGTAACATGAAACACTGATTCCGCCCGGTGGCTTAGTACCAGACGAGACCTTTCGTGACAACAGCAAATATCAGGTGCCAGACTGTTTTTCATCACATCAGCGGAACGCCTAAAGCTGGAGATTATTAAATTTCAACAGCGCCGCGGCTGCAATAACCTGACGCATCAGTTTCGACACATTTTGTGGATTTCCACATGCGAAAATACACTTTCATAACCTACAACAGGGGCCAATTTACATCACAGCAGAGCAGAGTATAGCAGAGCAGAGTATGGCAGTGCGAAGTGGAGGACCGTGAAATTAACCACTAGAGTGATGATAATGCCGTCCACTAACTAAACGAACTAACAACTAACGAAGACCGTTAACCCTCAAAATGGCTTCTTTTGACTCTTTTAGTGGAAACGGATATAGTTCAAAATTCTCTATCTCTTCGTCTAACAACCATTCCAAAATAAAAAATAGTTAGAGATATAAAAACTTCGTTGGCATAATTAAAGATTATTTATCGGATATTAATCGCGTACCTTTTGATACACTAATTCGTTGGCAGTTGAGACATTATATATTTGCTCAGTGCAATAAGAGATTTCATTAAATAAGATACAATATAAAATAAGTGTAACAAATAAATCTCAACCGATGCGATGTGTTCAAACGTTTTTTGCCGATTTTTCGAAAACTTCTTTCTGGGGTTAACGGCTTTCTAATTAGATGACGGCAAAGCGTCATTGATCATTGCGACATGGAGATGAACGTTGGTGTTCTTCTAACACCAACTAGGTTCCTATCTTTATAATTACATTTATATTGACCAAAACAATAACCCCCTTATTCATAAAATGGTCTGCTACCATAAAATAGCTGCTAAGCAGTGTTATTTCTCATTCTGACTTATGTCAATAGAAAAAGACAGAGTGAGAATTATTAAGATTATATTGGGTGTTTTCACACATCTTTAGACGTATTGTATTGTTATAAAGCGCACACACTTGTGCAATATAATAAATATAAACTGTGCAGATCGCTAATCTCTCCTGAGACTGGCCGCCCTGGTGCTGAAATAAGGGTAGGAGGACATAGAGTGGTTATGTTGCTCTAAGCAGCTAAGCTATATGTCAAACCTACCAATAAAGCTTGATTTTCATAACTTAGCTGATGACAGTGTCCCCTAGCGAATATTTTCGCGTATATCGTGGTCGATAGTGATGGTTTGAAATAGATATATAGCTAATATCTTAAATGTTCCTTGTAAAATAAATTGACAAACAGTAACTACTAACTAAATCTAGTGTGGCACAATCGGCGGCCTTATCGCTGAAAGCCATCTCTTCCAGAAAACCTTTGGATGGATAGGATCTGTTAATAAATAGTGACGGTGAATTAAAAATTACTATTTGGGCTAGGATAACATGTAAAGAAACAGAAATTATATTAAGCAAAATTAATGCATTTATATACTCGTATATACAAAATGAAAGCATTTGTAAATATCTAATTTTTTTAAATCACACTGTCACCTAAAATATTTGAATTATTCAATGTATGTATGTATCAGGTACCAACAAAAAAATCAATTCACAGCGTCGTTACGTGCCGACGCTAAAAGCTCAAATGAATTTTTAGCTACAAAATAAAGGTGAAAAAGAACTACATAGGATAACGAATTTACACAATTTTCACAGTGAAATTGAATAATTTTATTGCTGTGGACACTGACCAGTCGGACCTTCAACACCGCGTTACAAAACCAGTATGAATATTGGTCGATAGTTTGTTCTTCTCGGAAGCTCGTGAAATAAAAGATTTTTCGTCTCACTTGCATTACCTATTGTCCTCTGCCTTATCTACTTCTTATCACACATCAACAGCTTCCTGAGGACGGTCGCAGAGGGACTATCATCTCCACTCTGGAGGTAATTTGTGATGAGGGTGATCAATGAACGAAAATACTTCCCGCATTGATCATCCTCAGCTCAGCTGGTTTCTTCTACAGTTCTGTATTGTTTATATGGCATATCCCCCCCTACATGGAAGACCATCCACTCGATGGACCGACGACATCGTAGCGGTCGAAGGGAGTCGATGGATGGAGACGGCTCAGGACAGGACCGCTATTTGTGGCGTCGTATGGGGGAGGCCTATGCCCAGCAGTGGACGTGTATAGGCTGATATGATGATTGTTTCTTTTCTGTTATTTATCTTTCTATTTTATTATCGTGTGTCTTTTAAAATGTGTTTTTAATTGAATTTTGTCATTAACAAACAGACTTAGCATTGTCTGAAATAAAGCCTTTATATTTTACTTATTACTTTATTTTGGACCAGTCCACTGCTGGACACAGTCCTGTCCCATAAGCGCCCTAACGACTCTTATGATTAGGAGGCAATGCCATAATCTACACAGTTGGGATCGCAGTTCACTAATAGGTCTAACGGGGTCGCTGCTGTCCACCCCCGTGGATATCCCTTAGTCCACTCTTAAGACCCTCGCTCTCCTCTAGATCTACCAAGGATAAGGCTATATCTAGCGATAAGGCCGCCTTTTGTACTATGTTCAGATAAAAGATTTTTATATTAATATTAGTTTCTAGTAAGATAAGGTGTTCATTCATTAATACCTACCCGTATTTAACTCAGTTTAGCTCCTTCCACGTAATTATTTTCTTTGATTGAATGCAATGTATCATTGACTTATGTAGCTTCTTTTTAAGAATAATGCTGCGAATCTATCTGTACTAACGACAGCCTCGTATTTATCATATTTATCGCACTGATTGACACATTACGTGTGTATGAAAAATTATATACATCACCTTATGCCGACCTCCCCCTTCTTCTACCGGACAAGCAGACGTACTGGTAAATACCACCTAGTCGACATACCACTGTGTCGAACCAAATGTTTTCGCTCTACTTTCATTATAAGTACTGGTAAAGAGTGGAACGAACTTCCTGCTTCTGTTTTTCCAGTAGAGTACAATCTAGGAGTCTTCAAATCCCGAGTGAATAAGTTCCTTCTGGGAAAGCGTCCTCCATCTTAGGCCATATCTTCACTTTCCCAAGTGAGATGGTGGTCAAACGTTTTACCATTACCAATAAAAATAAAATATTATTTCATTATCAAAGAAAATAAAAGCGAGGGCGGAGTATAGTTCAGCTCTAATTTTGCAAATAATCCTTTTGATTACTTAGTTGTTACTCTGTACTCAACCATTTTATAACATTTATATACTTTTATCTATCCTATCCTAATCATAACTTAGATTATAAATGCGAAAGTGTGTTTGTTTTTTTGTCCTTCTGTCACGGCCTAACAAAGCTACCAATCGCGTTGATTTTCGGCATAGCGATAGTTAAAAGGACTAACGTGAAGTAACTAACATTTAACTACTTTCAAAAAAGGAGGAGGTTCTCGATTCACGAAAAATTACTGAACGGGAAAAAATACCTTTTTATCCCCCTAGTAATGTGAAATTCGAACTTAACGCGGGTGTAACCGCGGGCAACAGCTACTGTAACAAATAAAAGCAAATACCAACAACACAAAAACCATTACCCTACGACAGTTTTGGTAAAATATTTCTTCTCCCAAAAGTGTTTCTAGGAAAAATCTTGCTTTGATGTCTCATTTCTCCAATTCCCGCTTAAGATCCAATCTGAAAATGGAAGCAGACTCATGAAAACCAAAATATCATTCTTACCTTTTATTATTCAGTACATATTTGATAATAAAGAATCGTTATCCCTTCCTTTGTGTAGGTTCCCTTTGTCTATTGTTTTAGGTTAGGGCGCTGGTAGTGACGTATAGCATACCTACATCATTATGGAGCTTTAAAAATGGGCCTTGATACGATTGTGGTAGGTTATTTTCATTCAGCTGACTTTACTAAAACGGATAGTTGAAAAACAAAGAGTGCTGAATGCATAACGTGATATTTAAGTAACGCCACATTTAAACGACTTCAAAAACGGAAAAGGTTTTATAATACAACATAACATTGATACGAGCTATGGCGTAGCACAATCTACGAGCTACGGCGTAGCATTGACAGAAGATACGAAGTAATACTAGCTATGACTTAGTAAAAGCTACGAGCTACGGCGTAGCATTGACTGAAGATACGATGTAGAACAAGCTACAACGAGACGTAGCGTAAACTACAAGCTACTTCGTAGCTTTGACTGATGATACGACGTGGTACAAGCTACGACGTAGCACAAGCTACGAAATATGGCATAACATACATAGTCCCCACTTAGGGTACAGTTTTGAAATAACCTATAATACTACGAATTCGCTACGCGCGTGGTGAGAAAGACTTTGATAAAAAGAGAATAATCTTATAAAGCTTTAGTAGGAACGATACTTCGCAATTTATTCCACCTTCAGACATTGAAGAGACTAGAAATGAAATAGGTCGGTTAAACACACGAGTATTACAGAGAAATAATAACAAGCGTCTTATTTTACATTTACCAACCTGTAAGTATTTTCGTATTGACTTTAAGATACTTTACTTTTTGTGGTGTAATATAATATTCCTGTTGATGTGTTTGGCTTTGTATTGTGGATATGTTAGGTAGGTAGATAGTTTGTAGAGTATGGACTTTGTACTGTAACACGAACAAACTTTCTGAAGAAGTTCGTGGTCTTAATTATTTTGTCGCATTTAGGGCCCAGGTTCCCGGCGCGACTAAGGCCCTAATTCCACTGAATTAATTGCTTTAACACAACAATAGTATTGTCTCAGAATGAATCATTTTAGCATTTTACCCTTGATGAAAGAAACTATAAATGGAGGGACGCGTGTCAAGTTTCAAACTACATATTTTTTAATCTTTCCATGAAAATACAACATAACAAGGTAAAGGTTTCTTGTTCGCTTCCTTTCTTTACCTTAAAAAGATTGAAGTGAACAAAAAATCTAAGTAATTACTTTATTTCCCTGTTTTACTTATGTAATTTTAATTTTTAGACGTGTACAAGAGGCCTGTGAGGGCTAAAGGAAATAAAGCACTTTGAGCTTTGAATTTGTCCAGGACGGGCATGCCTCAGCTATAACGTGACGCTACAGATGGAGCATCCTCGAAGCTCTGGTCATAATCTAACTCTTTATTATCTTTAGCTTTGGCCATGGCAGCATCCAGTAAAACGAAGAGAATTTAATTTAGAAAATGTTTGCCCATCTTACAGTTTTTTCGGCTGTAACTCAATCTAAAGATTCAGCACGGTCATGAGTACACACAGGCCATGAATAAACACCAGCAAAACATGAAAACCTTTAGACCGAAGCTCAACATAAAAGCGAAAAAGGTAACAATATTCATACACTTTGAATACGGTTCCCGAGAAATTAAAAAATAATGTTCTGCAAAGGTTTATCAATATTTTACGTGAATAAAATCGAAAGATAAAATAAATTATTCAGCGCCGACTTACAAAATAATTCCCACTTGGCCCTTGTTTTATGATACATACCTTCTTGTATCAACCCTTATCAGGGCACCCTGCATTAGCGGATCGGAGAGCTATTGTTTACCTCGGGTATTGTAGGGGCACAATTTATGTTCTTGGCTATTAATGTGAGGAATATACCCCGAAATTTCATGCGATTTTGGATCACGCACGGCTTAATTAGAAGTAGGCTAGCAGACACGCCCGCGACTACGCCCGCGTGGACTTAGAAAAATATTTTGTATTATGTTGCATTTGTTGCTTCCATGCATTGTTTTGTTATATCTCAAAAGGATTAGGCAGTGTTTTCGATGAAAGCTCCCAGGCGACTCGACTTTTTCCGACACTTCCAACAGTTATCGTTTATGTCACAGACATAATACTGTTTAGGTTTCATAAATCAGTAATAAGGATTAACAAAACCTCCGACTTTCACTCTGCAACATGTATTTATTATAGATCCTAAGTACATATATGGAGCGAAAACGATGTCTATGGACGTTTTCGATGAAAGCGTGACTTTTACCGATACTTCCAACATTTATCTTTATATTTCAGCCAATTAACACAAAACCTTGACTAATTATTGACTTAATTAAACCTTCCTCATAAACCACTCTATCGATTCGTGAAAACCGCATAAAAATCCGTTCAGTAGTTTTTGAGCTTTTAGCGAACAGACAGACACGGCGGATAGACGCGGCATTTGTTTTGACGTTGTTTTGCTGTTTTTTATGCAATTTTATCAGGGGCGTTTCTACTTTTTATAATAGAGAAGCCGTTCTTTGCTTCATTAGATTGTTAACTTTATTTCTCACTTAAACAGGCAGTAATATAATAAAACTGTTGAGTTTCAAATGGATTTGAACATTAAAACCTCAGTGTCCATTATCATAAACCTCTTGGCAGCCGAGATTCCAGCTTCTAGCACAATACATTTTTAATTGTTATAGGTTCCAGGTGCTAGTTTAGTTAACGGAAAGTAGTTTCCCGGGAGTCTAGTGCTTCTTTAAGCTAGCATTTAAATTGAAACTAGTAAAATTATTATCACACTACATCTCACTAATATTATAAATGCGAAAGTTTGTATGTTTAGATGTATCGATGGATGGATGTTTGATACCTCTTTACGCCAAAACAACTGAACAGATCAAGTTAATATTTTGAACAGATGTAATACTAGACCTGGAGAGTTAGGTCTCACGAGAGACGTGCTTATTTTCAACCTTTCACGAAAAGTATTCCTAACTAGTTATTGAAATCCATTAGTTTTTATTTGTTTCTACTGATAGATATTAAAACAAACAAAATATTCAATTCATAGGATAAGATAAGATAAAGATAAAATAAGCTTCGTCTTTAGCAGAGCATACCCCACAGGATATACCCGCTCGGAATGCACTCTACTACTCCTCTAGTACTAGATGACTGATATACTTAATAAATTACATATATTAGATAGATATATATGTATTTTACATAGAAAATACCTATAACACCCGAGACAAATATTTCCAGATCGTAAAAACATGTCTCAAGGCGGGAATCGAACCCGCAACCTCCTGAGTCGCAGACGGATCTTCGCCCGTGGCGCCACATAGATTGTCAATTGAAATTTGAAGGTTACATACACTCTACTATAAGCTGCGAAGCGCTCGTCGAACTGAGGCAAAGGTGGTAAACTTCCAAGCAACTACCAGCATACAGCAATGCTTTATTGTGTCAAAAAATATCATGAGTTAGGTACTTCCCCAGATATGTTTTTTTAAAGAATCCTTCTCATTTTGTTGCAGACTGGCAAACATTTTCACCGGACATCACTACTCATCAAAGCTTTCAACCACAAGTTCAGACTGGATCTCGAGCTTAACACGTGAGTACTTAGCTTTAATTTATCTACTTCTTTACAAAGAATCCGGAGATAATTCGGAGTCTGCAATACGGAAATGCGTAGAAGAACCAAAGTTACCGTCATAGTTCTCAGAATTAGCAGGCTGAAGTGGCGATGGGCAGGCCATATAGCTCGTAGAACCGATACCGTTGGGGAGTAAACGTTCTCGAGTGGCGACCGCGATGCGATACGAAACGGAGTGTGGGAAGACCTCCCACTCGATGGACCGACGACATCGTAGCGGTCGCAGGGAGTCGTTGGATGGAGGCGGCTCAGGAGCGCTATTCGTGGCGTCGTTTGGGGGAGGCCTATGTTCAGCAGTGGACGTGTATGGGCTGATGATGTTACAAAGAATATCTTTTATTTATTATTTATTACTTGATGGAGGTTTTCATACACATTTTTCCTCAAAGAAAATGTTTAATCGATCTTTGGCAATTCGTGGGCGTTTTTTCTTCCTCATCAGCAACCCAAGCTGTGTGGGTAGAATACAAATAGCAAGTCAGCTAAATCACTGTCAGCAAACGTGATTCATTCAACAATCACCGAAAAATAATAATAAATCACAAAGATGAAAGGAACACTCAAACCACCCTCTCATATTACAAAAAGCTTATCTGAAAAACGCGAAAGAAATCCCAAACGAATGATTTCCCCAATCGTAATATTGCGTCTTTGCGATTTTACAGATACCCCGTCCTTTTTCTTCTTTACCTTTCACGTGTGCTGGTATCCCGCTCGATTATCCCACAGATACATAGAGGGATATCATAGTGCTGCCTCTGTCCTTTTATTTCATTTATGGTCTTCTGAAAGTGTTTTCAAGTTTTTTCGCAAGTTTCATCGATTTGTTTTCGCGAATCCGCGGATCTCCACCGGGCCAGGCGGAATTGGCTGATACTCTGTTCCGGGCTCGAATGTAAATTGTTTTACCTTTGGCGTAGATTGTTTCGTTGGTTAGCTCTGGGGATAGGTTGGATTGATGCCCATTCCTTTATTGGAATTTGGCGGGACGATGTGCTGCCGAGAAATTGGCTGAGCTTACTTGAAATAGACATTGAATATGTGTAGAAGTGGCGTGGGAGACTGTAGTGAGAATAAATAAAACCGATCGTACGAATATAGGGACTAGGTATATTGAATTAGGATCGCAAATGTGCTGCTCTAACGAGGAAACACTCATAATTTTGTGATTAGAATTCAGGAGATTGTAGCAGCCGAATATCATTAATTGGCATAAAGTTGAGATAGATAGATGATAGATAACATATGATAGATACGATGGATATGATAGATATTTATTTGACAAAATTATAGGCGATCGTGACACAAATTTGATAGGTACTTAGAAAATGCTTAATTGTGTATTTTTTTTTTAACGAGAGGGCGTTTTCCTGTCATTATCTGTAATCGAATCTTGCAAGTTGATTTTTACCCACTTCCCGTTTTAGCTCGAGCTGAAATTCGGCATGCATACTTCAGTTAATTGAATGTCAATGCAATAATATTATAGAGCTGATCTGATGTTGAGGTTACAATCTATATTAAAATGACGCAACCTCACAAACTTTGGATTTGTTTGATTCATCTTGAGATCCTTCTCAAGATGAATCAAACAAATCCTAAATGGTAATAAAAATTATTACATATTTGCCGTAAAAAAGATTACAAGCTAAGTCTTGTGACCAAAACGGAAAAAGGGCTATAATAATTGCATGTTTTGAAAAACGATAAATCGACTTCTAATTCCCTTACTTTTACACTTATTTTAAGTTTTGCGGGATAAAAACTAATCCCCTGGGGATAAAATTGTTATGGGACCCCTTCGGGATCATTTTCTATACAACAGTGAAATAATTTTCAAAATCGGTCCATAAATGGCGGAGACATCGCGTAACATACATACAAAAAAAAAAACAACTTACAGACGAATTAAGAACCTCCTCCTTTTGCAGTCGGCTAAAAATAAAATGATCCTGTCGAAGCAAAAAGCACACAAGTTAGCTCTTCTTTTGGCTGTTCCTGAACCTGTTCGCTGGATATTCGTTTGTAGCAGTAGACTTGTTAACAGCGCGCTTTGTGCAGACGAAATACGGCTTTTGAGATACGTGAGGTAATTTGAGGGTAGACGGAGACATTTTTGTAATTTAACATACTTCACAATGGTTTTAAAGTTATTCATGAAGTGTAAAGCCCGAGGTTTTTTTCAGACACACTCATGTTAAATTGGGATGCTTTTTTGGTGGACACTGAGAGTGGTTTTTACAACTGTCAGTAGAAAACTTGTGTTTGTAGCAACGAATCCAATGGATCGGAATCGGAGCTTACAGAGCATTAGGATTTGTTGCTTTGTATTTATTTCTATAGTACAGCGTGCAATGAACTGGTACCTATGCCAAAGACCGGTATTTCCGCCGATGACGTCATACGCAGTGAATATCTTCGTCATTATCTTACTTTCTTCCTACTAATATTATAAATATCAAAGTTTGTTTGTATGGATGTTTGTTCCTCTTTCACGCAAAAACTACTGAACTGATTGGATTGTGGTATGGGTACAGTTTGGGACCTGAAATAACATATAGGCTATTTTTTTCCCGATAAAACGCAGACGAAGGCGCGGGCAGCGGCTAGTTCTCCATAATGTGTACATACTCGTGTATAGGCGAACTTGAATGCTATATATCGCCGATGCAAAATCCGAAAGCGGTAAACGCACCTAATCGTGATTTTGTAAACACCGATACCTCGTTAGTATATTGCTTACGCTCCGATTTCGACCCAGTAGACGCATTACTTGGCAAGTAGCTTGGCAATCGGAAAAGTGAAAAGTTTTGCGCCCAGCATTGATATTTTCATAAGATAGAGCATGATGCATATATAAAACAGTTAGGTACGTTCAAACAAAATTAAGCAAAACCTCAATTTGCAACTAATACGAACATGCATTTAGTTCTCGCTTACACCGTTCAAAAGCGAATCCGATTCACACATCATTACCCAACAAAGGAGTGTACTTTTGTTCTCGATTACAGGAATGGAACTTGCTAATTTATGCTCGGATTGGTCGGAGCTCGGGATCAATCTAGGCTAATGCCATTGTGCGGGGTGCACTGCCGTCGTTTTCCAATTCGGAGCTCAGTTCTAAGCCCTTTCCTTTGCCGGGGACTAGCTAGACACTCATCTACGATTGCGTTTGGTGTAAGCTGTAAGTTTTCACAAACCTTAAATATTTTGGTTATTTTCGGTGACCATTAGCCAATTTTGTAATATGGTGGTTTGCCCACTAATATAAACGAATTCATTAAGCTCACTACAGTTACTACAAGCTCACTACAGTAATACAAGCTTACTACAATAACTAAAAGCTCACTACAATAACTAAAAGCTCACTGCGATAACTAAAAGCTCACTACAATAACTAAAAGCTCACTACAATAACTAAATGCTCACTACAGTAACTACAAGCTCGTTACAGTAAATACATGCTCACTACAGTAACTACAAGCCAATTTTGAATGAACTGTACGGGCTGCCAGTGGTGTGTTTTCAGGGGAAAGTGCAATTTGTTCAATCACTCAATGGAGAGCTTGCATGTTGTGTTAGAGACATTAAAAAGCTGTCAAATTCCGCTAGCGCTTTCGCTCCGTTTATTCAATGGGTGTGCGCCATAAGTAGAGAAGAATTAGTTTACCTTTGGACCAACCTGGGTCAGAAATGTGCTGAACATTACCAAAAGATATATCAGCATTTTAATTCTTGCTGAAGTGTGTCTGGGCATCGAATCGTGAGCATTCGCGAATTTGGTCTTTTCTGTGAACATTTTCACACATACGTCTATTTACCTGTTTAATAAATATCTTCACTGTGTTACGAGAATATAGTACCTATGTCAGGCGACATAAGTTACAAAATTCTAAATTCCCCTCTCGTCGCTCGCCTCTACCTTGTACCACCCACGCTCCATCCGCCGCGCGACAACTTCATTAAAACCAGCGCACAAACAAACGCCCTAGTAATTACTTTGTAATCTGTGCTCTGTAAACATGCCTCTTTGTGCGCCAATCAAATGGAAGTAGGCCATGTTTACCACAATAATTCAAAAATACATTCCAAAAAGTTTGTGAGTTTTTGTGTGGAATGTGAACACTTTCGATTGGGTTATAGTAGCAGTGTGATCACAAAGCCGACCTACGTTGAGTGCTTGTTCTATTTTTAAATTATACAATCTGGTACATCATCATGCTTATGAGGAACGACAAAAATGTATTCATAAATAGAATGTTTACTCCATAGACTTATAAAAATTCTAGGTTATTGAGTAAACCGGTAACTTTCCAGCTCATTGTACAAAGACCTTCCCATACAATAATTTTAAGTGAATTTGATACCTTTGTAATCTGTGAATTGTAAACCAACTTTATATGTAGGTATAGGAGACAATCAAATTAAAGCATAACCAGGAAACCTACACATCACCGTAACTAAAAAGTCAAATAATTATTATGCCAATAATATTCAGTCAGATCAATACAAACCAAAACAGAAGGCTTTTACTTTTCCAACGCAAAGTAAGCGGGAACGGCGGCCATGTTGTGACTTCACCCGGGACTGATTGAAAAACAATACAGCTTAATAAAGCAAACACGCGGTTTATGTAAATAAGTAATGTTTTAAGAATGTCGAGTTCATCCCGCTAGGTTATTGGTTACGTGCCGAGCTTGTTTTCACGAGTTACTCTTGCAATGCTATTCGTACATGTATAACTTTAAGCTATTGTAATTTAGGGCGTTTCAGCGCAGAGCGTTGCGCGATTCGTTCATCCGTACATTCTGTATATTATGCACATTTTGAAATTAGAATGCATCTAGCAATCTAATGATAATTAGTTCAATGTAAACCAATTGTAAGTTTGAATAAAAATCCCAGTAGGTAGGATGATTCCAAATTTAAAACTAGGTACATACAAATAAACACCTACACTTTTCGTGAGACGTTAGGAAGACAAGCGTTTATCGTGAGACGCTAGGAATAGTCATGCGTGGGACATTGAGAATAGGTGTGTCTCACGTGAGAAGTTGGAACTAACTCATTACAACAACAAACAAACACCCTGTAACAAAAAACTACAAAACATATGTTTGCAGCATTTCTGTATGGAAATTTCTCCCGTGAAGTAATATTTGAACTCTATTTATTGAGCAGAATTCAAATAATTGCCTGTCAGAAACTTTGACACATGATATTTGGCTGCGTTGCATTCCATTAAGGCGGTAAAATGAGAGTGTCATTTCATTTCTAGCTGCAACCAAACAGCACCCAACTGTGAACTCTATCGGCAAGCAAAGAAAGGATAAAATAAGATTTGAGATTACACAAACGGCAATGCCATTTTAGCCGTAATCTGCAGACGCAATTCACTCAAAATACCACAATGAAGACCTGGATATGCTCCTATAAAAATATATCTGTCACTCTCCCCCACACCCATCTCGTTGAGTAAGAGCTGAGATAGATAATCTTTAATAATAAAACATTTTCGTCTGTCTCAGCGTTCATAATATATTCTGAACAAGTGGTCGTCGGGTAGTCGGTAATGAGATGAATTCAAATTAATGCCACTCCTTATCTTTAACAAGACGAGGATTATATTTTGCTTGGAAAATGAGAATTTATTCAGAGGAAAACACGAGGAGATTTGCGCCTGAAGACGATTTTGCAAACTTGCTCGAGAAATTATTAAAATTGAGCATCCTGAAGCCACAAATTGACAAGATTTGTTTGAAATAAAAAACCTTCTTTTGAGACCTGAAATTATACTTTTGTCTAGGCACTGTTTATTTTTATTATAAGCAAGTGATTGAATTATCCTGTCTGATCCAAATTAATATTGACTAAATACCTTCCTGTCATCCATGAGCAGGAGGGTTATCTTCTTTGTACCGCCACAACAATTAATTGATTGTTTTAAAAAACAAGAAATCGACGAATCAAATTCTAATAATTTACTTGAAAAATTTTGTAGAAATTAAATAAATGAAAATATATTAATAAATAAATTATCCATTAAATAGAAAAGAATAGAATAGAAATTTATTTCTTTGCCTAAAACTACACACGCAATACGCTTGTATTGTGTGTGTGGCTTGTAATGACTTACGACTAATTAAACCTTTTATAAAAGAGACTTTCATTGCGCAGCAAAGTTAGGGCAAACATGGCCTTCCATCACACCCAGCGCTGGTTTTCAGTGAAGGCCATGGGCTTGGAACGTCACAACCGTCTAGAGTGGTGCGTCTGTAATATTTAATAAACGATAGGTATTACAACTAATAACGATTAGCACATAAATATAGCAGAACAAACATAAAAAAACAACATTAAAGGATGGCAATAAAATATATTGCAATATCTGACCTCATGCTGCCCACGTCGTAGGCCGGTCCGGTCCGGTTCGTGGTTCTGCCAAAAATACTAAATACAAAATAGACCTACTATAATATAAAGAAATTAAATAATAGTCAATAAAGTTAATTTTCTGTAATATTATAAATTTAAAAGTTTGTAAGGATGGATGTAGGGATGTTTGTTCCTCTTTCACGCAAAAACTACTGAGCTGATTGGGCTGAAATTTAGTATGGATATATTTTGAAACCTGGAATAATAATATGCTATTTTTTATCCCGATATAACGCGGGCGAAGGCGCTAGCAGCAGCTTGTATAAAATAATTTAGTGAATTTTACACTTTAAAGTTTTGCGGGATAACTACTTATCCCTCGGAAGAAACTATGAGACTATACAATAAATAGTACCTAAAAGAATCCTCAAAATCGGTCTATAATTATTGACGTAGACATCGGCGAACATAAAAACATACACACAGCCGAACATTGAACCTGCCCCTTTTATCGAAGTCGGTTAAAAAACATTATTGTCCGGAAACAAAAACATATTTGAAAGTTCCATTTATCGACATAAATTAATGTTTTGTATTCCATATATTATTATTGTGGCGTCGTACGGGGGAGGCCTAGGTCCAGCAGTGGACGTGTATGGGCTGATGATGATGATGATGATGATTCCATATAATTAAATTTTCCGCAATTTAAAACTAATTTAACTTGTAGAAATGTTACCGCAATATGAAAATATGCTGCCACATTCTACATTCCTACCTATTTACGACCATTAATAAAATTATTTATGCATACTTAATGATTTATAAATATTTAATATTTTCGATTTATTGAAATACCTACTTAAATTCTTGGTATTTTCTATTAAAAGCTGCATTTTCAAACATTATATATGTCTGACAAAGAAACACATAGCATAGGCTTAGTAATAGGTTTGACATTCTTCGGGTACAGAACATAAATACGATTCTGGCTAATAAAACGAACTTGATAAGAACATTTATTAACCAGAGGAAGGGCAGCAGCTTCCTTCTGAGTATTTTTCAACACCAACACTGCGATCACCAATCCGCGTGACAAGCGTGGTGATTATGGCAAATCCCCCCCAAAATGGGAGAGCATCCACTCGATGGACCGATGACATCGTAGCGGTCGCAGGGAGTCGGCTTGGGACCGCTATTTGCGGCGTTCTATGGGGAAGGCCTATGTCCAGCAGTGGACGTTTATGGGCTGATATGATGAAATTTTTATGATAAAAAAGATTCACATTCGAGTTTCAATTGACTGTATCGCTTTTTATCCATAAAATAACTTTTAAACTCTTTTTAAAAATTTACATAATTGCCGTGTCCTACAATACTTTTTATGAATAATAATTAATTACATCTGTTACGAGCCCAATTACACCGCTTCATGCGGCTGTATCAATTTTAATGAAGCTTTTAAAATTAAATAAAGGCACCAACCAGGTGCGAATCCAATTTGAGCAGAAGGGTTCTTTTACAAAACAAAATTATAGACCGGAATAAATGGCTTCCTTACAACCAGTACTTAAAATAATTCCATTTATTGAATATCGCTCAAATAAGAGAAATATTCCTTCAAAAAATTTATTAAACTGCATTCTGTAATTTTTTTCCTCAGCCGGTAATCAGTGAAATCCAAAAAATCCTCTAAATTATTATTATGATATTTTTTGTCCATGATCACGGGCCATATAGTGACTCGGTCCGTTGGGAGGCATGTGTGGAGACGAAGTCAACAGCACACAGGCCCTTTATGAGAATTAATCTAAAAGTGAGAGCTACACATAGCGGGTATCATCCTTGGTTGCACAATATGATACACCCGAAGATGATATCCGCCAGGTGTAGAGACTATTGCAAAAGAACAAAATGAAAAGGAAATAACAAAAAAACGCCATGTTATTGTGGTGAATGGATTGACTGGGTAATTGGGCTATGGACGCCTGCCATAAACATACTCTCAATACTGTTACAAGCGGCAGACGGTGGCTTGCCGAATGCTGGATGGGTTCCTCTAAATGTTGGCGTAAATGCCGGTAAAGGAACAACATCGGTGCAAACGACTAAGGGGTGTCGGGAGGTGCGGCCCCGATTTCACCATCACGAAGACACGTGAGCGGGCTTCCTCGTTATTACGCCATTAGATACTTCCACCCCCGAGTCTACATCCTAAGATGCATCTCTCGCGACTCCATTCAGACCGGCCAATGAAGGCAAGCAAGAGGTGGGGATCTGGTTCTCTTGGGATACCACTCCGCAAGCGGAGACGAGAACCAGGAACTTCCCCGGGAGCACTCGGTATACACGTGGTGTTGCTACTCACCAACAGCTCGCCACAAGCTGCCCTGCAGGTTTATATTTAATATATTATTACGATATTTATACGATTTATATTATGTAGAGTCAATTAAATTTGATTGAAATTGGCAAACAAAACTACCTACACAACCAAACTGAGAAACTCCTCCTTTTTCGAAGTCTGTTGCAGAGTTCTTTTATATTAGCTTGTAATTTCTTGCAATAAATGGCTTTTATTTATATCTCGCGTTTAAAACATAGTGATCATTCTTGTAAGTCGCATATCCAGTGCAAGCGTAAACTGATAGGCAGTTGGCAATCATAGCTGGAGTATGTCAATCTAGCCCCACCACGGCTTGATTCACGGTTTTGCTACAAGTTAAATAAAACTTTATTTATTCAGACATTGTCCATTATGAGGCACATACGTACACCAAACACTACAATAAAATAGAATTAAAATAAAATAAAAATTAGTATAAAATTATATTATATTAAATTGAATTACTTCATGTCACACTATATAGAGTGTTAAAGACTTAACATAAAAAGTCAAGACGAAACAAAAAAACTTAAAGAGTTAACATAAAAAGTCATGACAACGAAGTGTCAGATGGTTTTGCACTATTCGGTCACTATGGTCCCTGCTGGACACAGAGCTGCCCGAAGACCACCACAGTTGCCGCAGTCCTATGCTATGGTTTCGGAGATGTCTCTTAAAAACAACGCTCCTCCTTACGAGGTCGGATTTTTTATTTAATGGCTGTGCCATAACAAACCTAGTGTAAAGCTAAAAGTAAGATCCAATATTGAACACAAAATTATTAGTGTAATATATTTCAGGCAACCTTATGATTGGAGGCGGTATTACCACAAGCTTCAAGCGAATGACTCATGAACTGACTGTTATAACATCTGAAGCCGTCAATATAAAATGCATCTAAATTCTACGAGTTAAATCCCATATTCGAATGCATATTTTTATGCAACGTGGCAGTAGTATGGTCCATATCTGCGACAATCCTTAGAGCTAGTTTGCACGAGAGTTTTTTAACGCAACGCCCCGGCGCTTTTTTAGCGCTCGTGTGAATATTAATAATAAGTTTCATTTGGTATATTCGACTTAACGCCCAACACCCAGCGTTGAAAATAGAACAGTGGTTGATAAAAAACGTCCCTGCCGTGTGAACATTTACCTGGGAGTGCATTTGTTCTATTTGAACGCTTTTAAACGGGCGTTAAAAAGGCTCTCGTACGAACTAGCTCTTAATGTTCTAAACTTGAGCTTGAGGTATCTTTACAATGTGCTTTCCTTCTAACCCTTGGACCACAACCGTTCACGTTCAGGTCCATCACAGAATGTAATCCTGAGGTCTGGCCTGATTTTGTGGCTCATTGGCTTTGACACGCACCTGTGGCTGAAATAGCTTTCAAACGGTTTCAGAGAAGCTTTATCTGTTTCCTAAAATACACACGTTTATGGTTAGTTATAGTATTAGAAGCAGTCAACTTAGAATAGGTGAGCATTGATGACTACTTAGATGTTGCAAGTTGCCATAACTAACCTAAACTAAATTCACAGCACTAAAAATTTTGACGTCCCCTTCATAACGCTCGAAATAAAAAGGATGGCTGATCTGGACCGCACCGCTGCATCACAGTACAAAAATGTGCATTTAAAATTATGGTTTATTTCGTATGACTTGTATACATACATTTAATAATAAGAATTTTATCTTTATCTTTAATTTTAGACAAATTTATGTTAAGTATGTATTTTTGTTTGAACCTACCAGAGGAAGGGCAGCAGCTTCCTTCTGAGTATTTTTAAACACCAACACTGCGATCACCAATCCGCCTGCCAAGCGTGGTGATTATGGCAAATCCCCCCCTACATGGGAGACCACCCACTCGATGGACCGACGACATCGTAGCGGTCGCAAGGAGTCGTTGGATAGAGGCGGCTCAGGACCGCTATTCGTGGCGTCGTATGGGGGATGCCTATGTCCAGCAGTGGACGTGTATGGGCTGATGATGATGATGATGATGTTCTTTAAATATTATTTTTGCCAGTAAACTGTATTTTACAATGACAGCATAAAATAGCAGGCAGCGCGTGGACCGCTCTGTTGAAGGTTGCGGTAAGCAATATTATCACTGTAAAATACATATGTATATCTGAAGATCAGATGAAAATGATGAGAATATTCTCATATTCTAATGCATTTTATTGTGCGGTGACGGATATATATATGAAGAAGAAACTAGAAGAAAATTATATAATAGTGACAACACTTTATAAAACTTTGGAACAGAAATAAAAACTATTTAGTACTTACAAAATAACACGCAAACAGACAAAAAAATTGTTACTCCGTGTTCGTCCCACTGGCTTCGGCCCAATGAAGTCCGGAAAATAATATTATAGTGATGATTTCATTCCGCATTTGTCCCATTTTAAGATTTCTAACAAAACGGTAGCGGTACTGTCAACCACATAATTCTAGTGCAGTAGTCTTGACTTACCATACACAGGTGAATATTAATTAAGTACTAACACAAGTAGGTAAGCATTGTATGTTCTTAGTCCTGTCTATGTAGAATACCTCAAAATAAACGGTTTACGGTTTAGAATTTTATTTCTCAGATGAATATACATTCCCTTAAAGACAAATACAGGATTATCTTAAAGTAACATTCAGAACGGACTTAATTATGTTTTGATTAATTAATCTAATACAAAGATGTTTAATTTAATACAAAGGGCACCACAAAGATCCTCATTTATAAATATATATATATAACTAAGTTTTCACTTCTTCCACTAGTGGACAAAAAATTGAAGTGAAGAGAATATCAATAACACCTTATTTCTTATTTGATAATCATAACTATGTTTATAGTATAAAATTTGACTTGTCTAAGTGCTTATTTTGTAAGTCTAAAGAAACAAAGTTATTGATTCTGATTCTGAACTTCCCATGCAAACATTCCAGATTCACTATTTTTACAAATCCAATGTAAGCTATGAAGCTAAGGTTGCAGGTACAATAGTTTGCAGTTACTACGTTTAAACCACACAATATTGCTAAGAATCTATAAATAGGAACACTCTACACACATACAACATACATTGTGCTCCGAGATTGTGAATTTTCGGTAACATTTCCATTGGCCCGGCCTTGTTGGCTTGATCGTTAATCACTGGGCGTGCTGGAGGAAGCTAAACAGGGCCTACTAATTAATGTACGGAGCTCCGTTTCCGCACTGATAACGGGATTGTGCTAGTCTATATACTAGCCAAACTTAATGTAGAATTGTTGTAAACAGATTGCCCATACTTCACATAAAATTCACTCTGTTGCCGCCTTTTTAACCGACTTCAAAAGGAGGAGGTTATCAAACCGTCTGCGCGTTGTTTTTTTTAATATGTATGTTACGCGATATCTCCGTCAATTATGGAGCGATTTAGAAAATTCTTTCACTACTGTATAGATTATGATCCCAAAGTAGTCCTATAACTTTTTTATCCCCAGGGGATTAGTATTTATCTCGAAAAACTTAAAATAAGTCTAAGTTAAGGAATTTGGATTAATCTATCGTTTTTTAAAATACGCCATATTATTTTATACGAAAATTACATAACTTGCCGAATTGAGATCCTTCCTCCGTTAAATATTGCTTACACCTGCTTGACAGCGGGTTTCAGATATAAACTCACTGTCAAGCAGGTGAGTTTTAGTTTTTTGTGTCATGGTTTGTTTACAAACACAGTTTTTTTGAACGCTGATTTACGATTTGCTATCTGCTGGGTCAAATAAAATGGCTAACTATTCATTTTTCTGCATTCTGTTTCCTGAAAAACAAAAAAATGTATATTGGCAAATTATTTTGATCGATATACAGACTGGACTTCTGTCAAAATCTGCCCAATATGCACTCGTCAAGAGATTTTAAACACGTACATATACGTTGGAATTACTAGCTATAAGCTAATTTCAGTTCTACTAAAAACTATCGTAGTTTGACGAATTCATCCTAAAAATATTATAAATGTGAAAGTTTGTATGGATGAATGTATGGATGTATGAATATTTGTTACTCTCTCACGCAAAATTACTGAACCGATTAGGCTGAAATTTAGTATGGGTATAGTTTGGGATCTGGAATTACATATAGGCCGATAAAATGCGGGCGAAGGCGTGAGTAGCAGCTAGTTATAAATATACTAACACAGACAAGATTCTTTATTAACCCACTTTTATTATTAGCCCTGACTCGTCCAGCATATGGGAGCGCTATAACAAATATGTACATATACATATTTCTAAACCAATCAAATAGAACTTAAGTAATATTCGTTTACCACACCGCCATGCGCCATCTCGTTTTCAATATAACATCATAACTCATTTGTAGCAATCGGTGTCGGCCATTATTTATCGAACCAGCTAGCAGTGCGTATTAACATTAGATTTAATTTGTTGATTATATGAGTAGATATACTCACACACAGCTGTTACTATAACATTGAAATGTCATAGCTGGATTTGATAGTTTGTAAGTATATTACTTTTAATATTATAAATGTCAAAGTTTGTGATTATGAATATTTGTTCCTCTTACGGCCGGATACTCAAACGCAACTCAGATGTAAGCACGCGATATTTTGACAGTTTTCAATGAAAATCTGTCAAAAAATTGTCACTTGAGTCGTGCTTAAATCCGAGATTCGTTTGAGTATTCGGGGGTAAGACGCAAAAACTACTGAAATTTACTAGGCTGACATTTGTGTGTGTGTGTGAATAAAGTGTGTGGGTATAGTTTGGGACCTGGAATAAGATATTAAGCTGTTTTTATCGCGATATAACGCGGGCAAAGGTGCAGGCAGTAGCTAGTATTTTGATAAGTGATTAGAGCCCAACGAGTTGATGTACAAAACAACGCTTCAAGGACCGAGGCTATCATCATCATTATTGAAAGCCCATGGTATTCCATTGTAGTGTAGGGCTCCCATTAGTAACGCCAAAGTATAGTCAACGATAGAGATAAAGTAATTTATATGACGTCCTCTGTCGCGCGGCGGGCGAAGGTCCACCTGTGACGCAGGAGGTTGCGGGTTCGATTCCTGCCTCGAGACAAATATTTGTACGATCTGCAAATATTTTTTTCGGGCGTTCTGGGTACTTCTATTTATAATAAAAAATATCTATCTGTATGTATTAGACAGGGTGTGGTCAGGGCTAGATGATAATGTGTGGATGGTCAGCATTATTTATTTATTATTATCTATTATACACTACAGCGCTGGTGACCTGTAATAAAGGATTTTATACATTTTTCAGGCACCAGTCTCTCACAAAGCAGGTTAATATTAGAGTATATATATCGATGACGACCGATGAGGCGCGGTGGGCGAAGGTCCGCCTGCGACGCAGGAGGTTGCGGGTTCGATTCCCGCCTCGGGACAAATATTTGTACGATCTGCAAATATTTGTTCAGGGTGTTCTGGTCGTTTTCTATGTATAAAAAAAATATCTATCTATGTAATATATGTATTGTATTATAAATATCAGTTATCTCGTACCCATAACACAAGCTCTGCTTAGCTTGGGGCTAGATAATGCTGTGTAAATTGTCCAGTATTATTTATTATTATTATATCACGTCATGTAAACATAACATATTGTGTAACCTTTGTGAGAAAAATAAATGAATGAATAAATGAAAGATTTTTATTTACCTTACGAACTACTACAAACTAACTCTAAAATATTTAATACAAGGTTTAGTGGTTTTGATTTTATGCGTAGCAGAGCGCAAGGCAAACGTGGCTCCGCTCAGCATTGTGCTGGATACACACTGATGTATGCACTCAACGCTGGTTTTCAGCGGGAACCAAACGAATCACGTCACGACCCTCTGGAGGTGCAAAAATACCTAAAAATAACAATTTAAGATGAATATATAATAATAAAATTACTAAATGTATAATAAATAATAATAATACTAAATGATTATTTATTTTATTATTACTGTACAACAATCTCTGTGCTTGGCTTACCGGCTACAATTTTTTAGAAGAATATTAAGAAGTGAATATAAGAAGTGTTTGTCTTTTCTGTAGCAGTAAAGAATATGATAATTCTATACCCCAGTCACAGTCCCAGTATCTATTTTAAAATAAATATTATTAATTGCTTTCACTAAAGAAGAGCTTATTTCAGCCCTATTACGAGAGTCAACAACAAATCTCAAAAGGTACTACACTGTTTAAATCGGATTAAACCAACGCTTACCCTACGAAAGTTTACAGTCTCGACACCCAGGTTTCCATGGCAGTTTCCATACTAATATAGGTCACAATCCCTTGCCCTTAAACCTCAACAAAGTAATATAACTTGCGTTGCTTGCCACCCTTCAAACTAAAATAATTATCCGAGTTGTCTTTGGCATGTCGCGCGGAGGTAGGAACAGTCAGCGAGAAACTCAAGTATACTTAAATTTTCTACATTATTTTTTAAGTATGTTTGGGAGATGGTAGAGATGTAGGGGGAAGGAGAGATACTAGCAATTAGATCTAATTAGCTATTTAGATTATGAAAGTCATAAAAATAAGATCTAAATATATGCCAATTACCATTCCAAACTTTTTGACATAAATTCGTTTTGCGTGGCAATTAAGATAATTAATAAGTTACCAAAAGAATTTAAGGACTTGCCAATGACATTGTTTAAAAATAGACTCAATAAATGATTACTGACTCATTGTTTTTATAGCGTGGACGAATATTTTAATTTTAAACAGACAAGACATTTGTAATTTAATTTCTAAATCATTATTATTATGTAAGTAGGTAGGTGTATTAATATTCAGACACCAGTCCAAGCTACTGGTAGTATTACATTGATACCACTGATACAATGACAGCATTGTAATATTTGACATGTTTACTGTGAATAAATGATTCTATTCTATTCTATGGTTACACATAGTCAAGTAAGTAAGAATGACCTCTTTTAGAAGAATAGACCTAGTCGAACAAAGGACTTATTTTTTCGGAGTCAAGCGTAAGAGTAAAAAAGCTGGTCGCAAACATCAGTGTTTGTTGTAGCTATAGGTAGCCAATGGTGGCTGACTAAGTCACGTATTTTTACACGATTTTGTATTTGACGACCAAGTAAACAAAATAGAAATAATAATAATCTGGTCTTTACATAAAGAACTGGTTAAACCTGCTGACTTTTCCATTGATTTTCTTACAACTGTAGTTTTTCGTAGTCTCGGTGGGTCGCTTTGTTACTTATTGCTTTCTTCGCTGAGTGTACTCACTTGATAACAAGTTAATTTATGTTGAGACTGAGTAAACGTTTGCTAACTGCGATACAGTGGCTGATTGTGCGGGCGTGGGCCCGGACCACTGGATTACCGAATTTAATTATGCTATTTCATATTGTGCACCGAAATTAAAACGAGAACCATAGCTACTGGGGTGGGAAGGAAATAAGGAATGCTGGACAATCGACACGGCAGCATCTAGCCCCAAAATAAACAAAGCTTGTGTTATGAGTTCTGTCTGGATAGTAATAGTCAGAATAGTCCTTCAAGGGTCTATTCTGATCCAAAACTAACCGTGTTTGAGCGTACCAATCGTATTATGATAAATTTTTATTCGCAAAATGTGTAAATTCGTAACCTAATATTTCCTATTACTTACCTTGCTTTAATTCGATTTTTAACCGACTTCAAAAGGAGGAGGTTCTCAATTCGTATTTTTTTAAATATATGTTACGCGGTTTCTGCGCCAATTATGGACCGATTTTGAAAATTATTTAACTATTGTATAGAAAATGATCTTGATTCCCATAATAATTTTAGATCCAGGGGATTAGTATTTATCCCGCAAAACTTAAATAAGTGTAAAAATAAGGGAAATTTAAGTCGTTTTATGGTTTTTTAAACACACCATATTATACGATTCCAGTTGGACACATCTCCACTCAAAAATCACCCTTATCATCACCGACTGCCCTGATTGAAAACAAGCGTACAACGCCCATTGAGTCGGATTTCGAAAAAAGATGGAAATTCCCGCTTCAATTCAACGAGCCGCGAAATCAACAGTACCTGAACTGGTACCCTATTTTCTCCATGTAGAGCTGTTTCACTTCGATTAGACATCTTCTGTCGCTGCATTTAAGGCTGCTATTTATTAATCAGCTACTCATCAACCAATCTGAGGGCTCCTCAATGAGTCAGCCAGTATTTTAATAGAGATGACGACAGTAACTTAATATCACAAAAATTATGTATTTACCGAATTATACCTGAGCCATAGATTACAAAACACGTATTATATTTAATGTTTTGATCGAGATTAATTATTATTTTGATAAAATAAAACTACTAAATATAGCAATCCGCCATGACACGTTGAACACCAATCAGATAATACATAACTGTGACGTCATGCCGTCACAATATGTAATGTAAAGGCACAGAATAGCTGGTAAAGCTTCTCTTGAAAATATTATGATCATTCTGTATCATCAGATGTTCATCATGATGTCATAGACAGGTGCCACGAGTATTGTAGGGTTTTTGAACGAAATTGAAAAATGCATTTTAAAAGCTGTATTTTTCCTTCGAAGTTCATTTTTGCAGAAATATGATTTATTTTACATTCAGTAGATATCTAAAAATAACACGGTGTAGTTTCTCAAAATCAGTCGTCATGCCTATTAGTCACTTGGACAGAGTGAACAAGAACATCATGAACAACATCCAAACCTTCAAACATAAGGTTTAATCAATATTGCAATTCAATTAACACTTCAATCACCATAATTTGCCCACAAAGGCCACAACTGGACAAACCTGGACCGCAGCCTAGCCAGCATAAGTCTGCAGCTAGCTTACTTCATCTAGTATCTACTAGCAGTCTGTCACATTATACAATCTGGCTGGAGGGAACTTTAGAGCAAGTTACAGAATCATGCATTTTTTATATTCAACTGAATATTTAGTACTTTTATATTCTGTGGCAGTCCCTTCAGGTAGGTACGGATTAGTGTAACGACGTTTGACGCTTGAACGGGAACTGATCAAGCGGACTGATGACGTCACGGGGAAAATCCGAGGGGGCGTTTTTAGGCTGGTTTTTGCATTTTCGGCACATTGATAGATGTAGGTTATGTTAGCTACTGTAAGAACAATCACACTAATATTGTAAATGCGAAAGTTTCGATGTTTGTTTGGATATATGTTTGTTACTTCTTCACGCCAAAACTACTAAACGGATCGTGCTGAAATTTTACTTACTGGTAGTTCTAGGCCTGGAATAAAACATAGGCTAATTTTTATCCCATAAATCACATATAAATAACCATAAAACGTTTCCATAGAAAAACCGCGTGCAAAGCTGCGGGCAAAAACTTGTTCATGAATAAATGAATTGAAATTAAAAAATCATCCGACCGATGTCTTTGATTTCATATTTTTTACTCTTAATATTTCTCCAAATTAGTAAATTTTGCTGGTTAGGTATTGAAATAACTTTATCAAAAGAATGTTACCTACCTGCAGATAGTAAAGAAATATCCACATCATTTTTTTTAGATCTTTTATCAAATTATAAACTTAATAAATAAAATAAATTTGATTTCTTTGCTAAGAGCAGGCAGATAAAATATGAGAAAAAATCTCATAAGAGCCCAATGCCTACAAAGATTAGGTACAAAAGCAAAACATTGGTTGATGTTGATTGCGATCCATTTTGACACACCCTCTAAAAGCATCGAACATCAAATTCGAATTTGAATTATGAATGTCAATAATCGAGCGGGCACTTCCGGAAGCTTCCATCATTCAATGGCATTCACCATATCCCTTATTTAACATTCGAATTTTAAAGATGTGGCAGGAAAACTGTTGCAGAAAATAGGTTTTGGATAAGATCTTGAAGTCTTGGCCTATTTTTAACCGACTTCAAAAGAAAGAGGTTATCAAATCGTCAGTATGTTTTTTGTATGTATGTATGTATATACGTTATGTTACGCGATATCTCCGCCAATTATGGATCGATTTCGATTTTAAATTCTTTCACTATTGTATAGAACATTATCCCGAAGGGGTCCTATAAAAATTTTATCCCTAGGGGATTAGTACGTATTTTATTTATCCCACAAAACTTAAAATAAGTGTAATAGTAAAGGAATTTGAAGTCAGTTTATCGTTTTTTTAAAACACGTCAAATTATTATAAAATCAAAGAGAGTGTATATAACCTCTCTCTGATTTAAAATAGGCAAAGCCTGGGAACTTATTAATTGATGATAAAAATATTGTGATCCATGTCTAGAACTATATCTATGCACATTTTTAACACGATCTGTGGAGTGGGTAGTTTTGGCATGATGAAGTAACCAATATCCAAACATCTAAATATACAGCTTTTTCATTTTAATAATATTAATTTATATTATAAAAATGCGAAAGTTTTAAGTAACTATAGTTGCTACACTTTTATATAAGCCTCTCCACACTCGCGCGCGAATATCGCGCGCTCTTAGGAATCCTTTGTCGCGGAACAAAAACCGACAAACTACGGGCACGAGGCGCGAACGAGGCGCGAAAGTACGACGAATATGCGAATGGGATCCACACTCACGGTTCGCGGCTTTGTGTGTCGGTCCACACGCGAGTTTAGAGGGTGCTTCTACGGTAGATAGCGATCTATAGGAACGTTGTATCTAATCTCTGCTTGTTTGTGAACGAAACGCAGATTCCATTCCGTTCTAATCCCTCGCGGTTAATTCCGCGCGATCCTCCTCCAATATTGATGTAATCAAATTCAGAATGCGGCGAGAATTATTCTCGATTTGAATTTGGAAATAAAATTCATTTTCACTACTCTAGCTCGAAAACGGTGACTTTGCTACTCCGGTTTTGCTCACACGTGGAATAAAGGATATTATTGAACTTGCTAAAAAAGGAATTTGAATGTTGAATGCTGATGTGTAAGTTTTGATGGTGCAAAAAGTTATTGATACTCTATGGTCAGCACTGAAAAAATGAAAAAAAATACGCGTTCTAGAGGAGGTCAACTTCCTCACTGAAAGCATCGCCATTTTTATGTGTACCTTGATAACTTGACTTGTGCAGACCATTCTTCCATTCTAGGCGGCCAATGCCATCTATAAATAATCTCCCAAACAACAGGTTTGAAATTGATATGGGAGTTGCACCTTGTGAACTGCACTCAGTTATAGCAAGCTTATCCAAGGGAAGGAGGTTACTTACTTGTTTCTGGACTGGTATCCGCAACTAGGCCACAGGTGGGCCCTTTTTGGGTGTCGGGTGGGGGGCTACGTGTCACGCAAAAAGGAAGGGAAGGAGGTTAGACAGCATTCAACCTTCATAGAAAATAATATTTTCGTTCTTTCATGGATTGAAAGAGGTTTATAGCATTGGTACCCCTCCAGGTTGTTGACCAAAATGAGTTTCTGTTATTCGACCTCTTTAATAAAATCCTACGTTTTACTATAAAAATATTATAAATGTCAAAGTTTGTATGGATGGATGTATGGATATTTTTTACTCTTTTACGCAAAAACTACTGAACCGATTAGACTGAAATTTCGTATGGGTATAGTTTAAGACCCTTAATAACATATAGGCTTTTTTTTTATCCCCATAAAACGCGGGCGAAGGCGCGGGCAGCACCTAGTATCAAAACATTTTCTTGCTAGTCGAGGTGAATAGTTATAAGTTTAACTCGAGAACAAATATATTTAGTTTCGTGCCTTTTAAATCTCTCGCTACTTCAGTAGTCTACTTTAGAGCCACTCGCTATGCTCGTGACTCTACTCTAGACTGTTTCGTTAGGTCCGGATTTGATATCGGTGCGTTCAATAATAGTAGATTGTTTTACAAGGGACTAAACCATCCCATTATATACGAGGTTGTTATACTCCCGAGCGTGGGAGGATGACAAGACCGAGTTATAATGGGTGGTTTTGGCCCGAGTAAAACAATCTACTTTTCACTTCGATTGCGAGAAAATAAAACAATTCAAAATTAGACAATTTTCAGAAATTTTATTAAAAATAAAATGTGCAGTTACCATTTTGATAATTTAGAAAAAATCTTCTCGTTGAAACATTAGTGGGACGTAACTCCTGATGGGCTTTAACTATATTGAGATATTCTCCACTGATGACAAATTTACGTTCTTTGTTTGTTTTCGTGTTCGGCAGACTCACAGCTTGTAGGTTTGTATCCGTTTCTATGTCTTCTAGCGTTATATTGGCAAGCTCTATTCCTCTGCATGCACCGCTGATTCCATAAATTAAAGCAACCTGTTGAACAAAAAAATAAGTGTGTTAATAATCGTAATAACCTAGGTACATAAATAATACAAATAGGTATGTAGGTAGGTATCTATTTATTTAGTTTGAGTAGAGTACATAAGTAGGTGACCTTTGTTGCCAAGTATTGTTTATTTGGAGCGTTATTTAAAAATGTTTCGATTTCTTGTGTCGTCAAGACTTTAGATTTTTTTGCCTTGTATCCAGTGGACAATTTCTTCAGTAAAGCCGTTAAATTTACATATTTTTTATTATATTTATGCATGATGACACCTTTATTCGAATATCTGTCGCGTTTCAATCATACTAAATATATTCAATATAACAAAATAATCAAAAATATTTCTGAAGTTTATTCAAAATTAATCGGAAAGTACGAAAAAATATCAAAAAATGGTGCCGACACCGAGCTCACGCCCACAGCCACATGACAGATTCGTATTTGATGATTAGACGCGCTTTCTCACTAATAGCGCACCCCATTTTATTCGACGTGAAACAACAACAAATGCGCATAGGCCGATCCGTTTCCGTTTGGGAGAGGTAGCCTTCTTACGTTTGTATCCCTCAGTAGTCATAAATATTCACCGTAGGAGCACAAGGCACACTTGGGTACGTCTACTTAGAGCATTTTTATAATAATGATAGGAATATATTGAGACAAAATAAGTACCTAGTCAAAGCAACACAAAACCAACAAAGTAATTTTTATATCTGCTGTAAAAAGGTCAGCAATAAACTTAAACAGAATAATTATAAATTATTTGCTTGAAAAGGGCATTGTCCAAATAAAATTTATAATTTACTAGTTATATCAGCTAACAAGATAGACTAAACAGAGAATAATAAGTATTCTCTATCACAACTGGTTGCGAAATCTGGTTGCAAACGCAGCCGTAAAGCTTCTTGGACGATATTTTCCCGCCCCACTTACAGTCAGAAATGGAACCGTCTACAAAGACTGCCAGATCGAAATCTGCAATCACTGAATGGCATCACACACATATCGATGACGTCATCAGTCGCCGTGATGACGCATTCGCATCATGCTTGCTCGCTACCAACTGTCTGTGGTGTAAGCCAAAAGCGATCAAAAAGCGAGCAAAGTAGTCAAATTCACATGAATAGACTCGATTTTTTATTATCTACGAAAACGATAGAAAATCACTTTATTAACTCTCTAGCTGTTATTTAAACACAATATAAAGTGACCTTATGGACCATGGCATTGGTCAGTAGTCGAGTACCAATGTCATGGTCCATAAGGTCAAAGTGGTCTCAAATTCGAACCCGCTACATCTTATTACCAGCTCCACAGCCACTACGTTTGCAGTGCTAATGAGCCGCGAGGATTCCAACGTGAGGGAAGCAACCGCTCAATTGTTAAACCAGGTGCTACCTCACAATTTTCTTGTTGTCTCGTTTCTTTAAGCAACCGTATTTTATAGAAAAACTAGCAACCCGCCCCGGCTTCGCACGGGTAGTAGAGCATTTATGATAGAGCTAGCTGCTGCTCGCACCTTCGCCCGCGTTTTATCGGGAAAAAAATTGCCTATATGTTATTCCAGGCCACAAACTATACGTATACCCGTACCAAATTTCAGCCTAATCGTTTCAGTAATTTTTGTGTGAAAGAGTAACAAATATCCATACATACATCCATACAAACTTTGATATTTATAATATTAGTAGGATAGGAAGTAGGATGGGTATAGTAAGCCATCCTTAAGGATAGATATATGCCATCCCGGGCTTTTTTGTAGATATATAAAAGAGGAATATCCTATCTTGAATTGTTATATGTTATGTTATATGCCAAAGGTAGGCAGCGTTTTCGATTAAATCTCCCAGGCGACTCGACTTTTTCCGACACTTCCAACAATTATCGTTATATTTCAAGCAATTTACTCAAAACCTTGACAAATTATATACTTTACCACTCCTCATGAATCACTCTATCGATTGATGAAAACGGCATGAAAATCCTTTCCGTAGTTTTTGAGTTTATCGCGAACAGACAGACAGACGAGGCGGAGGACTTTGTTTTATAATATGTAGTGATTACAACAAATTTTATATCATTAAATTTTATATATAATTTATAATAGACAATCTCTGTGCCGCAGCCAGCGAAGGTACGCCTGCAATGCAGGAGGTTGCGGGTTCGATTCCCGTGTATTTGTATGAATTCAGAATTTTGTTTCAGGTGTTCTGGGTATTTTCTATGCATGATAAAATAAACCTTTCTATTTTATTTATTGTATTCAGAAATAAAATTACAATCGAATACAAATATCTGTAAGAACTAGTATTTACAATTGAAACAATTCAGCTAACTGCAGACTGCTTCTTTCACAAGTGGACAAAAAATTTAAGTGAAGAGAAAATCAATATTTAACACCTTATATATCTATTTGATAATAATAACTATATTAATAACTTTTTAAAGGATAAAATGTTACTTGTCTAAATGCTTATATTTAGCCCAAAGAAATAAAGTTAGTGAAACCGAAGTGTTACAAACAATCTAAAGGAGCTCAACTTGTCCATATCAATACCAAACTAACATCTACTTTGTATTGAGTATATCTTACCCATAACATATATAATATTGTGTGTCACACGTCGCCGATAATACTTGGTAGTAAATAAGTTTATTTTATGTATGTTAGACTAAGGTATATATTTTTTATATACCCGTGGATGTCGTAAAAGCCGACTAAGGGAACCTACCAGAGGAAGGGCAGCAGCTTCCTTCTGAGTATTTTTAAACACCAACACTGCGATCACCAATCCCCCTGCCAAGCGTGGTGATTATGGCAAATCCCCCCCTACATGGGAGACCATCCACTCGATGGACCGACGACATCGTAGCGGTCGCAGGGAGTCGATGGATGGAGGCAGCTCAGGACCGCTATTTGTGGCGTCGTACGAGGGAGGCCTATGTCCAGCAGTGGACGTATATGGGCTGATGATGATGATGATGATATATTTTTATATGGGCCGTAGTTTTTAAGTTTTTTACATCCTGTACTTGACTACCAGTGTTGCCTGAAATAAGCGAATAATCACGAGCCATATAGTGACCCGGTCCTTTGGGAGGCATGCGTGGAGCCGAAGCCAACAGCACAGAGGCCCTTTATGAGAATTAATCTAAAAGCGAGAGCTACACATAGCGGGTATCATCCTTGGTTGCACAATATGATACACCCGAAGATGATATCCGCCAGGTGTAGAGACTATAGCAAAGGAAAATTAAAAAAACAAAGAAAGCCATGTTATTATGGTGAATCGATGGACTGGGTAATTGGGCTATTGGGGAAACTATGGACGCCTGCCATAAACATACTCTCAATACTGTTACAAGCGGCAGACGGTGGCTTGCCGAATGCTGGACGGGTTCATCAAAATGTTGGCTTAAATGCCGGTAAAGGAACAACATCGGTGCAAACGACTAAGGAGTGTCGAGAGGTGCGGCCCCGATTTCATCATCACGAAGACACGTGAGCGGGCTTCCTCGTTATTACGCCATTAGACACTTCCACCCCCGAGTCTACATCCTAAGATGCATCTCTCGCGACTCCACTCAGACCGGCCAATGAAGGCAAGCAAGAGGTGGGGATCTGGTTCTCTTGGGGTACCACTCCGCAAGCGGAGACGAGAACCAGGAACTTCCCCGGGAGCACTCGGTATACCCGTGGTGTCGCTACTCACCAACAGCTCGCCACAAGCTGCCCTGCAGATTCATTATTATTATTATTATTATAACACAACTTTGCTGTGGGCTATATGATGCTGTGTGGATTGTCCGTCATTTTATATCATGGGACGCTAAAAACAGGAAATTTCGTATCAATAAACCTATTCGCTTCAATCCAACCTCACCTACGGCTAAATTCACATCTGAATGAGCTTGAAAGGACGTCGCTTAGCAACGGACTTTGACATATAATATATCGGCACGAATATAGATCCCTGATTGACATACGTAGAAGAGAATCTGAACCTTGCCTTCATTGACATAAAGACCTCTTGATTCATTTCTCTCAAGGGCGATCCCGATAGTATACTTAGCCGACTGTGAACAAGTAGGTAATATTAGATTAGTGAAAATGTCAAGTTGAAATAGTGAAAGGGGATTCGTATTTTAGTATATTAGATAATATTTTATCTGTCGTTCTTGGAAACTTTAATAATAGTGAGATAGGGATTATCTCTTTTTTTTCGCAAGACAATCAACGTTTCTTGGGACTCTTGAGCCTTTACGGTCTTGTGAAATTCATTGAGATTCAACCAATAAAGCCTATCACAGACGTAGCTATAATATATATTAATATACCGTGCTATAAAGCAAGCAATACAAGCAATTACAGTATAGCTTGGTGACGTCATAGAAATATAATTTATAGCTGCGTGTGCGGTCACTCGAAATTTTGTATTGAAAATATATCGGGCTATGCCTTGCTATGATTCATATTACTATATATTATAAACGTCAAAGTTTGTAAGGATGTATGGATATTTGTTACTCTTTCACGCAAAAACTACTGAATCGATTAGGCTGAAATTTGGTATGGGTATAATTTGGGACCTAAAATAACATATAGTAGGCTATTTTTTATCCCGATAAAACGTGGGCGAAGGCGCGGCCAGCAGCTAGTATTACTATATTATAGCTACATCTGTGATGAGCTTCAGATCAAAACGAGCTTACAGAGCGTACCTACCTTATTGGATTAATGAGCGCAGAGCTTTGCTCTCATTTTGATCTGATTGGTTGAGCCTCAATGAATTTCACAACACCGTCTGAACGCTCAATAGTTCCAAGAATCGGTTCTTGGAACTATTGAGCTTCAGACGATTGTCTTGCAAAAAATATGGGTTATCCCTATCTCACTATTATTAAAGTCTCCAAGAACGACAGAAAAAAATATTATATAATACACTAAAATACGAATCCCCTTGTACCATTTCAACTTGACAATTGCACTAATCCACAGCTATCACACAATACAAAAACGTGCAATCAAATATATGCCTTAACTCGTTATTTTTAGATACATTTTATGCTAGCAGAGTGGCTTCCCACAAGCTTCAATGAGTGGTCCTCGAGCTGACTATCATATAATACCTTCAATATAAAAATTCATCTGAATGTTCCGAGTTAAATTCCATATTTCAATGAACATTCTTGTGCTGTCCTGTAGTGGTGCTTTCAGGTGTGCGACAAGCTTTACTAGTAACTTATAGTAGATCACGTTTCGGTAGGGCTACACTAAGCACGTCCACAATAATAAAATTTAAAACATATATTTAAACTGTGTATGCTCAGTCTAAGCATTTATATTTAGGTATATTCATAGGTATCATGAATCTTCAAGAGATTTTTTATCATCATTTTCAGCTTTTGTTTGGTACACGCCATAGTTATAAATCGCGTAGATAAAGATTGGGACTGAAAATTATCGCATTTTTCAGGCTGTCTTATTTAGATCGTATTGAGTCAAAGACGATCTAAGCGGGACGGCGCCGCGGCATGAGAGAGGCTGTCATTTTTCATTACAATCTTTATCCAAGCGACTTATACATGCCAGCTTTATCGGCCCAGTGCGCACCTTATCCAATCCTCCAGCTTCCCCATGATTATCGGGCAGGTAGTCTGCCTCAGGGTCACCTTGTGCTTACCAGTTATTTAACACTGAGTTTTTTAGTCCGCTAGAAATCGCATTTTTATTAATAATGGAAAGGGATTTTAAAGCAAAATCGGTATATATGAAATAAGTAAAAATACATACATAGTAACTATAAAACTAACTTTAAGGTTGTTTCGAAAAACCAAGAAAATAACAACACTGTCCCTCCATCCGAGCCATTACGTACTCCGGAAGAGCAAACGATAGCAAACAAAATCTTAAACTAACAAACACAATGCACGAAATAATAAACAGATATTTACATCGTGTAATGGAACGTTCAGTGAAAGAACAGAGGATGGTTAGGGTTGTCAGACTTGCGAAATTGGTCAATTACCGATGAATTTTCCGGAGGTCACGCATGCTTTATTTCTTAAAGATAAATGATGTATTTATCTTTTTTTCCCCTTTTGGATACTTATCTTAGTAATTTAGAACTAACCATATAAAAGGCCTGTTAATTAAGCAGTTTTTTATTTTCACTATTAAGTGAATAATATAATTTCAATTGCTTAGGAATCTATTCAATCAATTAGGAAATTATCAAAAAGTAGCCCGCTGTAAAGTTAACTCACAATTTATGAGAATACCCATTGTCCATACATTTTCTATCCTGAGAATAAATTTAAATAGTGTAGATTCAATTTGCAGCCACTTAAATTGTTCTAATTATTCATAGGCATACTAGCAACCCTAACCGTTCCGTTCCATTTTAATAATGTTTACCGTACGCAAACAGAGTGAAACTAAAAAGCGGGTTATGCGAAAAACGAAAATTCTGATGGAACAATTCGTGTTTGAATTTAGAATGGGAAAGTTTTGTTTCTAGTGTTCGTTAAGGATTTTTAATTTGTTTTTAATTTATGTCCCGGACAAGCTTTACAAAGTCAGGATTGCGTTGCGGCGTTGGTAATAATTTGGAATGAAGCTTTTGTTGAATTTGTGATTCAATTATAGAGAAATTCGTATAGCATAGAGAACATAAGTAATTGGTATACTTATGTACAAAGCAAATTATTTCAATAAATGCCCTTTGATTACTTAATTGCTAATTTATTGCGGCATAAAGATCAAAGTGATTCGTTCTGCAAAGGCACCACAGAAATGTAATGTAAAGGTAAAAGCTAAGTTTTCAACAATAAAACAAACAGCAAAATCCCAACAACAAATAGTTCAGCCACACATTTCATGCAAACGGTTGTAGGGACTTCAAAGAAATCGCTTACCTTTCATCCTGAATCTATTTTCGCGACCGCAGCCGTCTACATTTTCGTCTGTTTCCCGTTATATCGTTGAGAAGACATAAAATAAATATATTTTGTTTACTGCTCCTTTTTCTAAAGGTTATAAAATTTAGAATATTATAGATGCCCTATGTGACGCAGCGGGCGAAGGGCCGCCTGTGGCGCAGGATTGCAGGTTCGATTTCTGCGGGACAAATGTTTGTACGATATGCAGATTTTGGTTTAGGGTGTTTTGGATGTTTTCTATGTATAATAAAAAATATCTATCTATGTAGTTAAAGGAATTATGTATATCATTTATCTGGTAAACATGACACAAGCTCTGCTTAGCTTGAATTTAGCTAAAATATAATTGCCAGCAGTGGACCCTTCGTGATAAAAATCTATTTTGTGATAAATCTATACACTCAACTGTTTGTAACTACATCATATTATGAAAATTATACTAAACCCCCCAAGCAATAATCAAACAGGGTTGCATATTCAGATTTTAAGATTTCTTAAATTTTTTGGTAACATACGTAGCATTTCCATATAAGCTAAAGTAAAGCGTTGAAAAATTAACCTCTAGCTAGTAAGAAATAAACCTCTAGTTATTTACAAATAAACCTCTAATTTGATACAAATAAACATCTAGCTAATTTACAAATAAACCCAAATAAAAGCTCTGTCAGGAGCATAAATATAAACATCTGCGTACTGACAACAGTAAACAATATCTGAACAACATATTTTTCCTGTACAACGCGAATTTATGTGAACGATGTGGTACGCCTCGGTTAGGGCCTGTAAATATTTTTTGCGGGAAATTGTAGAGAATTGATTTGTGCTCGTTTCTTGGATATATCGAGGAAGGGTGGTCGTATGAATTTAATCGGCATGTGATGTTTTTTGTACGTAGTTATTGTCACTTTTTCGAAGAATTGGAAAAGATTCGTGAGTTACATAAACACTTATTCGTACAAAACACTAATGTATACCTTTTGAATCGCGTATGACATTGTCTTGACTTGGCTTCTTTGTTATTGGCAATATGCGTCTGGTTCGCTAGTTTTCTGCCAGTGACCAGTTCATGGAAATTTCATAGTCATGGAGGCGTGGTACAATATGATGCAATATAAGTGGTAACTTTTGAAAAATACCAATGATATTTTTACCTCGAACACAAATAACTATAGCTTTGATGATAAACGACCACATTGTGACCGATTCATCGGTAACGTTTTTTGTAATGTCAATTATGACAGTCGTTAAAAGTGACTCCATCAACACGTTGACGGGCCATTGTACCTCCTTTGATTATAATATTTTCTACACTTTTTATGGTTGGTAGGTCCTTTTTATCCTGCTTACAATCCCTTTTCCATTTTAACTTTGCAACTAAGTCCTAAATAATACAGGTCAATAAGCAAATCGCCATCGCGCAAAAAAAAGGAAAGCTTGTGTTATAAAAAGTTAACACGCTACAAGAAGTCAGCGGCAGGTTCACTCGAAATGTTTTTTTCCTGAGCATTAGATCAATGTTTGTGTATACCTACGTCCGTATTTTATGTACTCGTTTATCACGGAGGTCACGGACCGCGCCAAATTTATGCCAAATGCGAAGAAACCGACAATTTTTAAAAGTTATGACGTTATTTCCGGCTTTTCCTCCGAGAAAGCGCGGGAATAAATAAACTGGTGTCAAACACAACGTATTCCATGTAATTTTGACTTTGAGTTTATATAAGGCAAATACCTATTTTGCAAATTCGTTGGAGTATGCAAGTAGGTACATAAAGTGTATCTACTTTAGAAAATACTTTAGAAATACTCGAAGTAAGTTTAAATGACTTAACTTTTTGACTGTCTTCTTTGTGCTTCATGAACTTATAATAATTTTGCGAGTTTTTGAAGAACTAAATGAATAAGCTTAAGCCTTTTGCTTGTAAGTATCCATCCTGTGAAGAATCACCACGCTTGGTAGGCAGACTAGTGATCACAGTGTTAAAAATACATAGCAGGACGCTACTACTCCTACTCTGGCATGTTCCCTTGACTCGACGCACTGAAATGAAATTGAAATTTGAAATGAAAGTTATTTATTGCATAGAAACACAGCCAAACAATTTCAAATACAATCAGTTTTCTAAATTTAACTAATATTTGGGTAATTTAAATATATGTATGCGTTGATCGAATTGGCTAGCCTTAGATATCTACGCTAGGCTTGTAAAGCCTGTGTTATATTATAATAGAATTAAAAAATATTTAGTAACAAGTCCGGGTATAAACTACTCTGATAGTATTCAGCAAAGTAAGTTGTCAACTATTTTCGTCTCTCCATCTTCAGGACACCACAATACTCGACCTTGACATTGAGATTGCCAAGAAACACCGACAGAGTCTAGCCAGCGACTCCGAAATTCTTGCGCCGGCCAGTCCAGCCAGTGAGCCAGTGGGCCTCCTCGCGTCAAGTGTGCCTGTGTTATAGACAATGCCATCCCTCATTACAATGACCCTGATTTTATAAGGAAATACATATTTAAAAATTCTGAATTCTAGTAGTAGTATATTTAATTATATATGTAGTTTCTTATTATTAAACTGAATTTAGGACTGGGTTGGAGGGGTAATTTCAACTCTGCGACCGCAACGGCCTCAAGTCATGTTAATCGTTATTTTTACACGTTCCCCATCCCCTTCGCTTCAGTTCTTCCTACAATTCTTTGAATACAATAAACTCTTTAATCCAAGTATCTAATAATCGTCTGTAAAAGTCATCGCAGGTAATTTTGCTCACGTGCCCCGCCTAAGATTACCAGAGATACCTCTGAGGTCACCGTTTAATATGATAATCAGCCCATTGCCAGTTCAAATACAGGCTTTAATGAGCTTGAGGGAGTCAGCTACCGCGCTATGGGAAGTTTATACGAAGGGTTTTACACGTGGTTTGTACCAGGAAGTTTGTATTGTGCTAGAAAGTTTGGATGTTTGTATGATACCGGAAATTTTGTATGATCCGGAAAGTTGACGTCGAATCGTTTGAAGAGATCAGTCACGTGCAATGCGTACTTAATTAAATCATTTTGTTTGACGTTTTCAGTACACTGTTATGAAAAATCGTTTTAGAAACAAGTTTTCTACTGTTTAACACTTTTATTGCCATTGACGCATATGGAGGACTTCTACCAGCTGCAGCTGTGGCGCTGACTTGTGGACCACACCTGAGAGGCACGGCATTGAATGCGTTAAGGAATCACAGACCTATGGTAAAACTAAATAAATAAATAAATAATAAATAATGTTGGACAATTCACACAGCATTATCTAGACCCAAGCTAAGCAGAGCTTGTGTTATGGGTACTAGATAACTGATATACATAATACAATATATGTCATAGATAGATATTTTTTTTTTATTATACATAGAAAAACGACCAGAACACCCTGAACAAATATTTGCAGATCGTACAAATATTTGTTCCGAGGCGGAAACTAAGATCTCATTCTATATCGGAGTTTGAACGAATATCAACTAAACATGCCATAAGCCGTCGATACCTTGTCGATGCATACAGTAAGCACTCGGGCCATTGACATTTCGCCAATCTATCCATCAGACTCTGCTATATGTAGCGCAACCAGGTTGGGCGCGATCATCTTTTGTTTTTCGTATAGTGTGCCGGTAGATTTGTGACGTCGTCGTCAGCGTAGTCACTTCCAGGAATAAACAAAAGACCACCTGAGAATAACTATAAGTCCCTATTGTCCTCAAGAAGGCTATTTTCTCGTTCAAGAAACGTACAATAGATTTACATTAAGTGTAAACAAAAGAGATGCATATATTAATTGTTGATCACACTGCCGGCGAGGAATCGCTCTACTAGTTTGTCGCTGAGCGACAACAGCTATCAAAGATAATACTCGCTCAGCAACCAGTCATTTCTGTACAGTGTGGATCTGAAAGTACACGTATTTTATATTATAAAAATTGAATATCGAATTGCGAGCCAGTAGTGCGAGTAATCGCCCGTCGCACTCGCACACTCGCTAATAGCCCAGTGACAAAACGATGTCGAAGAATTCCCCGCTTCCGCCCATAGGTGTATTCGTGTACCTATGCGAAACCTCCATCCTCTGGTAGCATCTGGCGACTGCCCAAGCCGAGGTTCGCACCTAAATGGTGGCCCTGTTGCCCCACCTAACTTTACCGACGAGGCGCCCTCTGCGTCCGCCAAAAGTCCGGTAACGCTGTCATGGCCATCTGCGGTCAACAGCATTACAATCCTTTCCAAAAAATAAATATCAAAACTAAGCACTCGCTTCCCGCTGCTCGCCAACTCGTTTCTACTTCCTATAGACACTCTCTTCTCGTTCATCGTCGGCGGTAGGACAACTGCCTAAAGTAAATTACGTCTAAGCTCTCTTATGGTAAGCACAGCTCTGGTCTTTCTTCTAATAAATATTAAAGATTGAATTATTTTTTGAGAAAACATGCATTCATGCATTCTATTCCCCTTAGATATCCAGGTTTATCTTAAACTTGACTCGGTCTGTGTGTGTTTAACATTATCTACATTATTCATGGAATTCCGTATCTTTGTAAATTCTCTTGTGAAGAAGTTTACAATCTGAGGGGGAGATATGAAACACCGGGGAAGTAAAGAGGTAAAATTTCAAACTTAGGAAGGGGATCTCCGAAACTATTAACTGATGGGATTGAAAGAATATTTAACGAATACCCTCGTTTTTGTTTAACTATTTCTTATTAATCGACACACGTGAGCGAAGCTACAGAAAGTAACTTGTGTCTTATAAAAATGCATATCCGGTTTAGCTGAGATACTTAGTAGATAAAGTTTCCTAAAAACTACAATTTCTAGCCCAATTTGTTGAAACATTTTTTCGAGGCTTGAATCGAACCCGTGACCTTTTCCTACGCTGAAAAATCTTCGCTCAAAGCGCCACAGGGGTCGTCCATAACATGTCATACCAAAAAACGTAATATCACCCTGCATTACAACAACAACTCGACGCTAAAGCATTCATCCACATGCTTTAAAAGCCCAAAGTTTCAATATTAAGCGCACGTGTGAGCCCTTAATACGTGTTATAACAACAGTGTCTGCTGTTTATGTACGCTACGTGGGGCTTTGCAGAAAATATGATGCCCCATCATCACTATCAGTGGCCGTACACACTGACTGGACTGTCTTTAAGCAGACGAGTAAGTTGCACTGCGGACTGCGTGATTGTGAATCACGCGGAAACTGTGGAGCTCAAAGTAGGTAAATCTATAGGTATATTTCTATAGATGGTAGATTTCAATGCAAACGGTTTCATAACTCTACTTATAAAACAAGTTTCATTATAGCTCTGTTGAATTGAATTTGTTTTGAATGATCAAATGAGTCATTTGTTTGTCCTGGTGAGTCACTCACTCGAAGACACTGGACACATACATACATGGGTATCCGATAATATTGAATATACATACTAAGTTTCCGCGTGGAAGTCGCTAAAGGAGACGTCCGAATAGCTCTGGCGCAATGCACCACCTAGTTCAGCTATGTGCAAAAAAATGTATAAGATTATAAACTCGTACAGCGAGGATTCAAATACACTCTTAGGTTGAAAGTCGGAATATCTTTTACTAAACCAATTTGCCTCATCAATTTACAAGGTTATTGTTAATTCACCGATACTGCACTGAGAATTGCAGGTTCTACCCATCATCTCGAAAACGTTCGTGAAGACGACAGATCTTCATTCTCAAAATTTTATGTAAATCACAATATTTTAAAATACGGCCCGAAACCCCATGTATTACAAAAGACCGATCTCACACTCCCATTGAAATCCATATCATAATTGGCATATTTACCATTTAAAAACGATACATTAAGTGGCGTCAGTCTGGCTGGGCGTCAGCCGAGCACCTGCCCTGAATTATATCCTCGTATAATTCAGGGCAGAGCTGTTATGATCGATTATTGAATGGAAAGGGGTACCTACTAATATCATTCCTTTTCCACCAATTTTAAGAATTAAGACTTGGCATGCTTCACAAACGTGATGATGGGCTGAACCTGCAGTTCACGCTGTGTCAGTGAATTACTAATAACCCTGTATAAGCTACCTTCACAACTGTTGTTTCCGTCTATTACCAACCGACCAACAACGCTGTCCGCCTAGTTAAACGGTTAGTAATGATCTGCCTTATCACTTATTATAGATGTATGAACAAAAGTGAAAATCAAATTGTTTTATTTCCTGAGCTATTCCCAACGTCTCGCGTGAGATGTGCTCAGTCGCAACGTCTCACGAAAAGTACTCCCAACGTCTGACGAAAGTCAGAGCGTCGTGATTTACAATCTACATCATCTAGCATTTGTCTATCATTTTCATTATTGACATCCTTTGTGGGCAAAAGACGAAATAAGAAGATTATAATTTTCCACGTCAGATATTGCAAAATACATAAGTATAAAGCATGGCTTCACACCACCATATTGTAGTTGCGATTATAAATAACTTTTTTGACAAAGAAAATAACAATCAAATAATATAAATAAATTAAACTAGTATTTACAATTGAAACAATTGAGCTAACTGCAGACTGTAGCAAACAATCTACAGATAGCTCAACTGGTCCATATAAATACCATTCGGATGCGTCCCCAAGACGCTGACTGCATTGCCTCGATGTATGGCAATGCTAATATAATGTATTGCCTCCAGCTATTCGCCTGTGGTAGTGATCCCTTAATCCTATCAAATACGGTTATACCTATCACCCAGCGATGAGAGTAAGCTAACACCCTCGTATACCGTTCATACAATACAATATATTTCATACATAACGTACATACAATGAACCCTTGTCGATATGAAAACAATGGCCTTCAGTAATCGCGTTGGACGGGTCTCGCAGACCCGGGTCTGACAATCCTAAGGCTGGTATTCCACGAGGGAAGTGCGAGTATAGCGCTATGTAACAGTAGGTCTTTAAGTGGTATTTAGTTGATTGAAGGGTAGTAACAGCTGAAAATGAGAAACCATGCTTTCCAAGCGTTTTGCTTTTTGAGCACAGCCGCGAATGGTCATTTTTACTGATTATGATCCCTCGATCTGATAATGGTGTAGGTACTTTATTTGTCAGTTAGCTCTTTCCGATTCGATTAAGTATTTCTGTCGTCAAGCAGTAATGTTATAATATACATAAAACAATACATCCAGGCGTCGGATATCTGGACTAGATCGTCTCTATTCTAGAAAGAGTTTGGTATCAAATATAAAACTGTTTTTTTCAATAAACCTTGAGTGATTAAAGCTTTTCTCCGAAATGAGCACACTCCAGAAAGTTCCTAGAAGTTTGTTGTTCACTTTTCGAATTTAGCCGTTTAATTGTACATTTGTATTGTTTGATTGTAATAAGAAACAATAATATAGCGAGTACCGTAAAGTTAAACTCGAACTTTCATTTCTTCAGTGTAAACCAAGCCTAACTGACCCCGAGCTATTAATACCCGTAAAAGTCCTTTATTGACGTGTACCGGAATAATTTGTACGCTATGATTATAGCATTAGGATTGGAATTCTATTACAAAGTATAACTGGGTCAATATATTTTGGGTCTTTGTTGATTCTGGCATTAAATTAAAATCCTCAACAGCTGTTTATTTGTAATGATTGCCTGTGAGGGTCAATTAAATGAAGCAATTGTTGTAAAATAAAAAAATTAAGAGCAATGAGGCGGAATCAAAAAAGGTAAAACTCCTATTTACAATCAATAGATGGAAGACAATAAAATGGAAGAAATAAACGCAAAGAAGAAAAATAAAAGAAATTTAACTAGCGCCGCTACAGATGGCGCTGCTGGGCAGACGGACTAGAAACTGTGTCGCAGGATGGAGGAGGCCCGTGTCCCTAAGAGGACGTCCTAGAATAATATTTGCCTTATTCTAATAATCTATGAAATTATAAATAATAATTCTAATTTAATACTCACCTGGACTTAGTGCATGTAAATTATTAATTTAAGTATTCTAAATTTGATCATATAAATTTGATATTACTTAAATTCAATTACTGTTTCATAAAATAGGAAATAAATGACTTAATAAATAAATAAATAGATGGAAGACATTTTGAAATAAATAGATAAAATGGTAAAATTTTAAAGGCAAGTTTTGCCTTAGGAGGAGTAAAAAGGAATTTAATATGAGTTCAATCGAGAGAAGCTCACATTTTGTGTGAATTATCTCTTATCGGTGCATGTCTTGTAATAGCTATTTTCTTTTCATCTATGCAGTTTCAAGGGAAGGCGTATTATCCGTAACACATAGCTAAACAACAATTTACAAGATAGACAAAAATGTTGTAATAAGGATCTAAATGAACAAAAATTCACTTCTTAACTTAAAAAACATTCAACTAGGTCATACAGCTGTGCTGCTTTATCCGACAGAGGTGACGCCAGAATAGCGTTGCACTGTCCGACATTGAGCACCTTGGAAAAGCCAAACAATTAGTTAAAAAAATGTTCTAATAACTGTTATAAATTTGACGCTCACCAACGAAATTCAAAATATTTATCAAAAACATTTTGCATTCGCGCCGCACCGAACAAAGTAATAAAACGTCTCAACTAGAAGTGCTACGAGGAAGCTACGAGAGCTACGGCGTAGCACGTCGTAGCACCTCTACGAGCGTCTACGAAACTCGGTAATAACTTTGCTAAATAAGCCGTTATATTTTGCTAAATAAGTCGTTGTATTTTGCTAAATAAGTTGTTTTACAAATGTCAGCGTGTTTTATTTGTAGAAGTAATTTGGTTTATAATATTTTGAGCGTATACCGTAACTATTATATTAGGTAAGTGTCAATTATGTAGTTATTTTGACGATATCTGAAAACTTGATATAGTTTGAGGTTTCATAAGTTTTACATGCCGCGTCGTGGGGCCGCGGCGTACGAATACCGACCCCTCCAACTCAACCCGTGGATGTCGTAAGAGCCGACTAAGGGAACCTACCAGAGGAAGGGCAGCAGCTTCCTTCTGAGTATTTTTAAACACCAACACTGCGATCACCAATCCGCCTGCCAAGCGTGGTGATTATGGCAAATCCCCCCTACATGGGAGACCATGGACCGACGACATCGTAGAGGTCGCAGGGAGTCGATGGATGGAGGCGGCTCAGGACCGCTATTTGTGGCGTCGTACGGAGGCCTATGTCCAGCGGTGGACGTGTATGGGCTGATGATGATAAAGTTTAACATTACTCGTATATTGACAGTTTTGATTAACAATACATTTCATTAATGATGATGATGAATATGGTTTGATATTTTGAACAAAGCAAATTTAATTAGCAGAAAATTTCAAATTAAATTAATTGACGACTCGTGTGATACTCTGGAAAGTAATTTCACTAATAATACAGAATGTTTATTACGAAATATGTGTTTGAAAATGATTATGTATACGGATTATGTACCAGATCTGCCTAGGAGCCATGTAAAGCTTAAACTGAGAACTAAGCATGAGATACTGGCGTCGCAGAGTGGTTGTAAATCAACCAGTACAATTTTGTTGGAAGTGCGGCAGGTAATTGCGGGTGATTTCCTTTATTTGTTTTACAAATGGACTTACAGTTAAAACCAAAACTTCCAAGACTCATGTGACACAAGAATAAGTAATAGTATCAAAGCCATTCAAATCTTATACAATACATGGCAATTTATACAAATAATTATCTTTTTAGTGTCAATCTCGAGTCAATAGCATAATCATTTCTAAAATTTAATACTAAGATGCTAATGCTATATTTATTTTATTTCGCTAAACTCAAACGCCACCGTCTATATTGTTCTTTTATGTCCAGTCCATCCAAAGGTTGCCTGGAAGAAATCGCTTAAAGCGATAAGGCCGCCCTTTGTACTTCTTTGTTTGTAAGCATTTCCTTCTGTATTGTACTATTTTGTGTTGGTGTCGTACAATAAAGAGTTATACTACCTGAATAATCTTATATCATTAAACGAGCAATTCTTGTATATATGTATATATAATCAGAACCTCAAAAACGGCTCCAACGATTTTCTTGAAATTTAGTATACAGGGGGTTTCGGGGGCGATAAATCGATCTAGCTAGGATTTATTTTTAGAAAATGTCGTTTTATTCGTGTTTTCAATAATCAACTTTATCGATAGGACAAGATTTCGACGCTACAAAGCCCCATCTATCATGAACGACAGCTTTTTTAAATTTACTGCTTATACTTGGATATGACGTCACAATGGGGGAGGAAAATTGTCAGCTAGGATAGATGAACCCATAGACATAAAGTCTATTATTTCGTAGATAACCAGCCGTGACATAAACTGAAAAATATGACTCTTCCTGACATCTATTTACGAATAATAATATTTTTTTTTTAAATAGGGAGCTACTAACTGCTCTAACTGACACAACAACACTAAGGCTACTCCAGCAGGAGGCGTTGTTAAGCAACACTAAGCCAATGAGTGTTTGGTTTGAGGTTAGACCAAGAAAATCAATTGCTTATTTATATTATTTGTCTTTTTAACTCACGTGTTAAATATAATTTATAAAAAAAAAACAATGTAACTAAAAAAAACAAAACATCCGTCTAATCTATAAATAGCTTAAGATGTGGTGGGTCACTCCGTTCATCTCTACGGCATCAATAAAAAACCAAGTACTAATCCATAAGAATCCCGACTTAGTCGTCACTTTTTCTCTTTATTCGCAAAATGTGGGGCCAAAGGTCTACAAAATTAAGTAGCTAAAAACTATGTGTACATTAGCTCGTTTATCATAATTTCTTCTGCCGTTTGGATGTTTCGAGGTAATAAAGAGTATAAGATAACTCAGAAACGCTTAAAAAACTTAACCTGCCTCACCGAGTTAATATTAAAACGTTTCATGAAAATACATAGTTACAAAGTCACTTCCCGCTATCTGTCTGTCTGTCCCTATGTACACTTAGATCTTTAAAAGTACACAACAGATTATGATGCGGTTTTTTTAATAGATAGAGTGATTCAAGAGGAAGTTTTATATGTATAATTTAGTATCAGTATTGCACCCGTGCGAAGCCGGGGTGGGTCGCTAGAGAAGTGTTAAATTATATTATAATCATACATATTAAGAGTACACGTTTCATAATTCAAATATATACATTTAAAAATTATAGTTTTTGCAGTGCAATAGATATTCAGCTCCCTTATTCTACTTTAGCTCACAATGAGAATTTTTTATCACTGTGAATAGAAAAGCAGGTGGCGGCAAACATAAGTCTGCTCCTAGCTCTATTAGAGAATATGAAAACCCAGCTTTTGTAGCATAAAGATGAAAACGCAATATTGTTTTGCGCTGCGCTTTTAAGTAAACTTATTGACATTTTATTTCAAATAATAAACTATTGCGCCTTCACGAAAAGGATAAACATGTAGTTTTTTTTTTCATTTGATACTATTTTCTCAGTTTATTTTGATAAATTTCATGATTTGTAAAAAAAAGTTTTATTCTTTGTAATTATTACTACTGTTTTAAACGATGTGTGGCACAGCAGGCGACGTTCCGTGACGTTGCGTGGATTGTCCAGCATTACATTATTTATTTATATTATATTTTCTCATCAGACTGAAACACCAAACAAAAACAAAGAAAAATGTATGTAACGCTAAGGTTAGCCATATCGTGCTAACGCTACTGGCCGCAAACTTACCCAAAAAGGTATCAAATTATACTTTTGATATATACGTAAAATTAAACGTGTGTTTGTTTGTTTCAGACAACTGCTAGCACCTAACCTCAAGCAAACACAGTACCTCGCAAATGGCGCTGAAAGCGACATTCGGACGGTGAGTTTTAGATTTGTTTCTATTCTATCTATTCTATTCTCTTTGAGATGAATTTCAAGGTACTAGGCACCACGACAGGATAGCTTGGTTAGCTGGTTGTTACGTTGGTAGCGTTACTTCCAGTGAAAACATTCCATGTAAATCCGTTTTTAACCGGAAGTTTTGATAAATAACATACATATTTATACTAATTGAAAGGTTGTGGATTTTGAAAACCCGTTTTTTTATAAATTTTTCTTTGGTAATTTTAAAACGTTTGATCTCCATCACACTGTTTTTTTATAAATTTTGAATTGATAATATTTAAATGGATCTTGTTATTCAAAATAAAATATTTTAATTTTAATTTAAAACTTTTGATCTGTGTGGAGATCAAAAGTTTTAAATTAAAATTAAAATATTACTGGACAAAGTGTCATGATACACATCAATAACTTAATAAATAAATTGGTGTTCATTCAAATGTCACCAAAATTAAACTAATTTGATAGCGCTGAAAATGTTGCCATTTTTTTCATAACCATCGAGACAAAAAGGACGGTATCAATTTCGTACTATATTTTTTTAGTTTTAGTGTAATGTATACATATTTTTATTGATTCGCTATATCTGGCGACTGGCTAAGCACAACACACTAGCAGTACATTTTAATAATATTTATTGTCTCATCGACGATCCAAGCCACCATCGTGTAGTGCGGCCGTGTTCTCATACTGTCTGTATTTCAGCTACTACCATAGTCCTCGAACAAGAGGTAGTTACCTCCTAATGCGATAAATATGGCGTAAATAGTATTAATTTTATTGTAATTCCTCGCTGACTAGTATAATTGGACGTGTAGTTCTGTACTAGATCAATAAAGAAGACGAAGTGAAACGGTAGAAGCCAATATTTTTGTAAAACGGCTAGCTGACTAGGTCTCGTTCGAGTACTACAGGGTGTTTCGGGAACTCGTCTACGAGTGCTGCTAAAAGAACAACATGTGAACCATTTCTCATGAATGTTAATTCCGAAAATAATAATAACGTGACGCAAAATACTACGTAAGAAATGCCGAAAATCGCGCGAGTACGAAGAATGGCTTTTGGAATTTAGAGCGATCTCTCCCAGACCACCTTAAAAAGAACTAGATATAACGAGAATTTATAGATACGTTAAAATTGCAACACATTTTCACAACCTACTCTATTTTTATTTAAATTCAAATAGCTAAATGGCTATATCGAACACAATGAAATCAGTGTCGCTTCCTTTTGTCACATTCCGTATTGTGCAATACATTCCGCGAAGCACACGACCAATTTTCCGCGCGCTGCCCAGCGGCCATTTTCTTTTTTCCTGCCTACATATAGCTCACTTTTTACCGCGCTTTTAGTGATGTGCGGCGTAACGAGTGCGAATATCGATATTTGCTATTGCAATCCATCATGTGTCAAATGCAGATATTTATTTAGAGACAGTGTCATCGCAATTCTTTTTTATGCTTATTTTATTATATTTTAACGGATTTTTAGTAGCTAGGTTTTTAAATAGATTGTGATATCAAATCACACAAACAAGATTCGTAGTTAACTCACATCCATATAGAAGTTATTTACCAATCTGATCTTAATTTAATTCACATCATCACGTCGACTCGATAATTAAAATCTATTTAAGCTTGCCACATGAAAAAACTAGCTATTTTCCAAAATATATCCCAATTTGAACCTTAAGCTCTTTTTGAGTGAGAAAAAACACCTTATTAGATTCTCATTACCATAATACCTTTTGTTAACCAATCCCTGCCGTGAATATCCTTTCCGAGGATAAACTTGGCCATAACAGGGTCGGCCGTAATCCAGACGTGGGCCCTGTGCATTATAGCGCATTATTTGGCCATAAATATGCTGGCTTCGTCAGAACGACGACGGTGTTTCTTGCGACGACGGTGCTTTTGGGGATAGATGGCCATTTGTTGGCGATATTACTTGGTGCCGCGTGTTTGACTAAAAATGTACCGATTATGAGCAGTTTTGGGATATTTTTCCTCACTTTATATGTTAAAAAGCCTTGTTTAGTTACTTTTGCTTCGTTTAGCATAAATGTTAGCGTTGAGCATGTCTCTAGTGACTTACATATTTGGAGAACATGATCCTCGAAGGGTACTTAACAAACATTTTAAATAAAATCTTAATTAATGTTCATAGTTTAGTTTTCCGACCCTGAGATTATTATCGAACATTATTGTCCTAAAAACTATAATCCGGTAAAATTCAAACAGAATCATCTAGCCCCAAGCTAGGCAGAGCTTGTGTTATGGGTTGTAAATAATACATACATACACGCATAATACAAAGATAGATCTTTTTTTATTATGGAAGGAAAAGCCTTGACGCCCGGAACAAATATCTGCAGATCGTATAAACATTTAACCCGAGGTGGACATCAAACCTGCAACCTCCTGCGTCACAGGCGGTACAAAAATAACAAAACATCTCGAAGCTAAGTCAGTCACATCGACATCGTAATCCATCGACAGCCCATCACTACAACGTACACGAACGTAGGATTTATACGGAAACTTTAAATAGTCTGCACTACTTGAGACAGTTGCAAGTTGAAGATTAAGTGGGCACCGAACGAATTGTTTCAACAACAAACTGGAAAACTGCTGCAGTTCATATTAATTGCTTTGGTGCAAAGAACTGAGTGACTGCTGGTAAGGTGTTGTACGACGCTGTTATAGACTTTATACCTTGGGAGTTGAAGCTGTTTTCCTTTGACAAAACTAAACTATTGCTTTCAACGCTGAGAAAGCTGACTCAAGGACTTGACTCGGACAATACACGAATCTCACTCTTAGCAGTTTTACGTCTACATTTTTGTTTGTTGTAGGTTGTACAATTTCGAACAATATCAAAATCGTAGTTTCAAGTCGGGGCCGAAAACGAGTGACAAAACTCATTTAAATTTAATAGCTGTTACGTTCAAGTTTAAGTCATAAAATCATTTAAATAGAATCCAAAATCAATGTACTTCCAACATCCTCAAAACATGAAACTTGACTAAGCAAACAATACTCAAAATGTTGTTTTCGTAATAAACTTCCAGTAACAATAACACTCGAAACGTTCCACTCTTTGCTCAAACAACAATGTCTTTTAATAACAGGAACATAATAAGGACCTTAGGCCTGGCTTGTCAAAAGTTGAGCATGTTAAAATAACTTCTTTGAATATGGTTCGTAGGGTTTACTTTTAATTGGGTGTGGTATATGCATAATCAAAATGTACGAACTCGCCTTACAGAAAAGTTTTGAAAACTCTGGCTTTGTCAGTTTGGTAATAGGCTATGGGCGGGACGAGGAAATGTTAATCTAAGCAGAATTTAAAATAAAGTTTCTATTGCTTATGTTAATCTCAATATTGTAACTTTAAACATTGTAAGCTATAAGCTCATGTTATATGGGATGCCTGGAACATTTATTTGAAACTAGCTGCTGCGCGCGCTTTTACCCGCGTTTTATCAGGATAAAAATTGCCTATATGTTATTCCAGGTCCCAAACTATATCCATACCAAATTTCAGCCTAATCGGTTCAGTAGTTTTTGCGTCAAAGAGTTAAAAATATACATCCATCCATATAAACTTTGACATTTATAATATTAGTAGGATTCTGGATATTTTGAATTATAGACAGCTCCCAGTCAGAATTTTGACTTCAAAATGTCCAGAATTCAGAATAAGGACTATTTCGAACTAAATTAAATGCGGTTGAATATTTTCTTTTACTAGTTTCCATCCCATTTTGACAACGTAACGGGGTAATAACTAAGTTTGTGTTAAAAGAACACCCCTGTACTTCTAACACAAACTAAAGAATTCGTCAAACTACGAAACCCTTTCTAGTAAAACGTATGGACTGTATATGAAATGTGACGTAAATATTTACTTTGATAAGGTCCCATCTGATCGTGCGCGGAATAAAGCAACATTCTTGCCTCAAGATAATTGAGATAAGGAGTACCAGAAGACAGTTCAATAGATAGATAGTTCTAAAGGTACACTTATTTGGAAAATCCCCTGCTTCGGATAGCACGTCAACTAATAACACCGTTGGTCCTGCGCCTGACCTCTCTCCGGTCGTGTCAGTCTGCCGTCCCGTTGGATTATGACATTGTGGTAATGGCGACTGCACCTGTGTTTGCGTACACTTGTGTACTACAATAATATCCTGCGCACATGGCTGGTCTCTTTAACTGTTTTCACAAACACAATACCGGACTCTCGACTTGATCTCTGTAGGGAACGTGCGAAGGTCCGCCTGCGACGCAGAATTTTGCATCTTCCATTCCCCGCTCGGGACAAATGTTTGTACTAACGACGGATATTTGTTCCAGTTGAGACTAGTCACCGTAGCTGAAATTTGGCTAGGAGGGTCTCATTTGTAAAATTTATTATTGCTCGTGAGCAAAATATTTTCTGCCAATAAAAATAACGCAGCGTAGTAAATAAACCTATTGCTCTAGAAACTAATAAAAAGAACAAAGCAGTTTTACGGATTTTTAACGCAAGTAGCTCTAAACTCCTTTGCTTCGGCTAGTTGGTAGCTAAGTGGCAAGTTCCAGTTATCTTGCACTGCGAAAAAGAATTCAGAAGAATTAGTAGTTTACAATGCACTACAAGAATACTTCATTGTACACCAACAAAAAATTTACAAAAAGACATAATATAACTCATAAGTACAATGTGCGGCCTTATAGCTTCCAGGCAGCTATTGGATGGAAATCATATTTTTTTACGAATACGTCGGTAATCATCCTATCCTACTTATATTGTAAATGTCGAAGTTTGTAAGGATGGATGTATGAATGGATATTTGTTACTCTTTCACGCAAAATCTACTGAACCGATTAGGCTGAAATTTGGGTACAGTTTGGGATCTGAAATGACTATAGGCTATTTTTTTTTCCCGATAAAACGCGGGCGAAGGCGCAGGCAGCAGCTAGTTTTATATAATTATATCATCACAATATCCTTGTCATTACTTAAAAATTATTAGAAATACTGCACTTGCCGATCTGTATAGCGCAGTGGGTGAAGGTCCGACTAAGAGTGTTATCACACCAATAATCGACCGTTCGTCAATGGTGTGATAGCTTTGGTTGATCGACGGACACCGATCGACTAACCTATCGATCGATCATCGATTATTCGAATGGTATGGTAGAAACTATCGATCGACGTCTACTAATCCATTCCACCATCGATCGACAATCGATCGTTGGTGTGTTAACATCCTTCTATGCAAGTTTGATTCCCGTTACAAGAACAATGTTTGAAAAATTAAGTTGTCCTATAAATTAATCGAATCTATGGAAGATGACAACTATAACTTTAATATTAATTTGAATCCCAAAATGTTTAATAAATAATTCTATACAATTCACATAGCTTTACCTAGTATGTAGGTAATATGCTATGTATTGTCTAGCATTTTTTATTTAATAATGAAACATTGTGATGGGTGCAACCAAAATCGGCACAAAACATCTGCAAATCTTGCAAACATTTGGCTAGATGGTGCTGTATATCATTGTCAACTCCTTTTCTCAGTGCGGATACACTTATACTCTTGCTCTTTGTTTAACGATGCCAACTCGAGAGCTGCGCTTCTTGTTTAATTTCAATTACCGTGCCCAGCACGAAGTCCACAGTTTTTCAATTATGGGTCCCCTTGTTTTACATTGATTTTAATGAGGAATGCAGGTTTTGTGATGGATTTTCGACCCTATAGATTTTTCGTTTCTTATTTTTCTGTTATCCTTCAGATATATAAATAATGCTGGAGAATACACACAGCATCATCTAGGCGCAAGCAGAACTCATGTTATGGGTTCTAGATCTGTGTGACGTATAAACATTTGTCCTAAGGCAGGAATCGAACCCGCAATCTGCTGCGTCGCAGGCAGACCTTTGCCCGCTGCTGGGTATGTATAATATCAATGTATGTAATGTGTTAAGTAATATCAGTCAGTTTTGTAGTAGGTATCCATAAAACAGACTCTGCTTAGCTTGGGGCTAGTTATTGCTGTTTGGATTGTCCAGCACTATATATGTATTTATCTTCAGTAGTTTTGTTTGATTTCGTTAAATCAGGGATACGAAATCAGCGTTTATCGAATAATTCTACCTAGATATAGCGTCGCCTTGCTCAAAAAAACCTGTAATGTAATAGTTTATAAAAAAATAATTGATTATAAAACGATATATATATCGAGTGGATAGATATATATATATATATATATATATATATATCCACTCGATGGAACGACGACATCGTAGCGGTCGCAGGGAGTCGATGGTTGGAGGCGGCTCAGGACCGCTATTTGTGGCGTCGTATGGGGGAGGCCTATGTCCAGCAGTGGTCGTATATGGGCTGATATGATGATGATGATGAATCATAATTGAATAGTTAGAATTAACGATAACCTAGTTGTGTGAATTATTCCAAGATTGAATCAATCAAAACAAAAGTTTCGGTTAATTCTCTATCGATTTTGTAAGTAATTAGTTTCGTAGTAAGTAGTTGGTAGGAGTTAGTAGTTATTAAAGTTATTATATATCTACCAATATTGCAAAGACTAGATATATGTAACACTAGCTGCTGCCTGCGCCTTCGCCCGCGTTTTATCGGAATAAACTATAATAGTCTATATGTTATTCCAGGTCCCAAACTATACCCATACCAAATTTCAGCCTAATCGATTCAGTAGTTTTTGCGTGAAAATATCCATACATCCATCCATACAAACTTTCACATTTATAATATTAGTAGGATAGGTAAGTACTTAAATTAGTAAACTGTTCTGGATTTACTTATTTTTATATTTATATTTTGTTTTTTTTTCTAGTCAGTATGTAAGCAATATCATTCACCTACACTACCAAAGCCTTCTAATTCTAACTGACATCTGATCCAGGGAATTCAGTTCTTTATAGTAGTTCGGCAGAAAACTTTTAACCACAACAAAAATATCTTGCGCGCAATGTAAATCGAACAGGTGAATCTCGATAGTTTCATTGGCTCATCTACTGAGTTTTTAAGGCTCATTAGAACTGTTTCTATACATTATTTTATATGCCCTTAAGCAGCCATCCCATATAATCCCCAGTATTTACTGGGACTCAAGGTAATTAAAGTTGAAAATTAATTGGCGCCTTGGGATTGGCATGAGATAAGCCTTTACCTGTCAATTAAGTTTTGATTTAGTGGGTCTATGCGTTTATTGTTTTGAAATGAACTTCGAAATTAGATTCTTACGTAATAACCTAAACTTAATCAAATAAAACGCACAGTACAAAAAGGTTTTGCAAAATTTTTGAATAAATATAATTTTAGTAAAATATGTAGGTACGTGTTTAATTGGTACCTACACGCTTTTTAACTTTTATTTCACCGAATGAGGAGGCGAAGACCTACATAATGTACCTTATTAGTAGACCTGACAAGTATTTGGTTACCTAATTTATCAAAATCGCTTCAGGTGTTTTTTCTTTTTTATTGGTAATGGTAAAGCGTTTGACCACCATCTCACTCGGGAAAGTGAAGATGTGGCCTAAGATGGAGCACGCTTTCCCAGAAGGAACTTATTCACTCGGGATTTGAAGACTCCTAGATTGTACTCTACTGGAAAAACAGAAGCAGGAAGTTCGTTCCACTCTTTACCGGTACCTGTAATGAAAGTAGAGCGAAAACGTTTGGTTCTACACGGTGGTATGTCGACTAGGTATGGGTGGTATTTACCAGTACGTCTGCTTGTCCGGTGGAAGAAGGGGGAGGTTGGGATAACGTCATGTAAATCCTGGGCACAGTCACCAAAGTGGTACTTGTAGAACACCGACAGTCTGGCAACGCGCCGTCTGTGTTCAAGGCTGTGCAAGTTGTTTTCCACAAGCGAATTATCGCCTATGAGCCTAACAGCGCGTCGTTCAATCGAGTCAAGGGCTTCGAGCTGGTATTTGGCCGAGCCGTCCCAGAGATGGCAGCAGTACTCCATGCAAGATCGGACCTGTGCTTTGTAGAGATTAAGAAGCAGTCCCGGTGTGAAGTACCGCCGAACTTTAGCTAGGATGCCCAGCTTCAGTGCAGCATATTTTGCCTTCGACTCGATATGAGAGCCAAAGTTCAGATTAGAGGAGAGCTCAACCCCCAATAGGCTCAGACTATCGGTGACCTGAAGCGTAGTGTCACGGAAACTGAGCGCAGGATTCCACTCGGTCTCATGTTTTGAAACTTAGTGGTATATTGCAATAAAAAGAGTCCGCAAACCACATATACATACATATGTACATACGAGTATGTCGAAACACTCTGAAAATATAACCCGCGCGTCGCAAGTAAAAAATGAATAAATACTAGAAATTGTACAGCCTGGTCCAGTTAGATAGCTAGATAAATATTTATTTCACAGCCTTATATAACATTCAGTAGTACATAAAAAAACTTATCCTATGGTAGGGCAATGGAATTGGCGCCCTTATCGCTTAAAGCGATTTCTTCCAAGCGACTCAAGTTAAGTTTCTAGGTCTCTCTTTTCTTCTGATGTTGATCATAACTGACTTCAGAAATTTTATATTCCTATTGCCAAATGGGATTTCTAGATTTAATGTTCACAAAAACATAAAATTCTGAAATCCTCTTTAGCACCGAACATCTAAGATAACACCTCGACTAACCCAGCGCTTAATACCTAGTTTTACTATCCAAGAAGCATGCTATCGAAAACACATTAACTTTTTGTCCACCGAGAGGGACATCAAGCCATTCGTTCCCAGGAGTGCAGGTTATCTTCCGGAACTATACTGATTAAAGGCAGATTCGACTTTTATAGACGTAGTTTAGTTTAACTAGTATATTAGTAGTAACTAGTATATTAGATTAAACAAGTATAGTGTTTTTAGTAACGTATTTCTATATCTTAGCTAAACATGAAATATACATATGTATAGCAACCACATAAGATTATTTATTTACTGAGTGACGAATACCGTGATTTAGACTTGAGGCATATTTATCGTCACTGATAAAAGTCACAGATATAGAAAATTAGCGGTATTTCACAGTGACAGAAAATAAATATATCTGTGACCGTCACACAGGCAGTGCGTGTGTCACGAGTGCACGATATTATATCGTTGTTATTTTATTAGGTACCTACGCAATAAATCGCTTCAGCTATATTGATAATATCGCTTCTATATTCTCTCTTTGAGAATATCACTAAGTCAGAATGAGACACACCTAGTATTTTATACTTGGAAATTTGAAATGTATGAACAAAGGAACAAATGCAATGTAACAAAGTAACAAAGTTGTTGAAGAAAATACCGTTTAAATTTATTCGATTAATCAATATGCTACTGCTACTTAGTCATCGCTACAATAAATATTATTCAATCAGTAAAACAATGAATTTGTACGTTATTGGTACTAGCTAGTATTTTGTCACAGATATTTTGAAGTCACAGTAACGTAAGTCACAGGTATCGGATTTTACCTAGTACGTTATAACCCAAGACTACCGTGATTGATGATTGATTTTACAAATATTATTATATTTGTTTAGTCCTTTCATAGAATTAGGTATTTTTATAGAAAAAAGTAACATCTTTATATTTTGGAAGACCCAGTTGCCACGTTTGTTTGATATCCAATTTTTTTCTTAAAAAACAATAGCCTGTCATCTGTCGTTTGCCGTTTCATATTTTACGGTGGAAATAGGCAACGTCTCACTTGATACTCTGGGAATAGTCAAGCATGAGACATTTGTAATAGACACGCAAAACAACAGGAACCTCCCATTTCACCTGCAGTAAAAAACTAAAGAAATCAAGACCTATGCACATAAAGAAAGAGTTGTGATAGATATATCTTAAGATCTAGTTATCCCAAAGTTAAAATCTGTAAGTCTATTTCGCAGAGGTCATCAGACGAAGAAAGGCAATGTATCTCGCCAGTGCAATTAAAGGGGCAGGCAAGATGGCCGCCTTAATCAAAGTTTTGTAGATTACTTGATCTTCAGAACAGGGAAATATACTAAGCCTGAATTCGATTGATGAGCTGAATGAAATTCTGTCAGTTGTCTGAAGGTAGAGTTCATACACTCCAGTCGCAGATCGCTCGAGTCTATTTTACAATAGTATTAGCCCATCGTTTCATAGGACTCAAGAACAGCCAATACTGGTCTAGTGCTGTACGCTGGCTTCGCCCTAAAGCTTATCAGGGAGAAGCCAGCGTCCCCATTGCCTGTTATCATCTGCCCCCACGCTCTGGGGATGCAGGTTAGATATTTATTTATTGAACTAGTACAGAAATAATTTTCTAATTACACTAGTGTATAATGTAACCTGTGTGCATTATAATTCGATTCGAAAATATATATGTTCTAAATAAAATTTACTATTGGGGATCGCACCGAACGTTGGTGGATCTGTTTTACAGGGTGCTGCTACTCACCCCCCGATGGATATCTCTTAATCACCTCTTAAGACACCCACGGGAAATGTTGGGGTGGTGAACATTCTAAGCCGGCACCTTATGGCCAAGATGAAGACACTATCGCGTTCTAACTGCCAAAATTGACGTTCGTCATGTTCCGAAAACTCTGAATTGTATAATGATAGGTGCCATTGAAGGTGTTTTATTCCCACCGTCGTCGCGTCGCCGCGTCGTTACAATGATATTGATTATAAGTTATCGTGTATTAAGTTACTTATTCCTTTGGTATTTTTATCTGAACTTATATCTTACTAAGTTGAGGAATATATCGTAAAACAAGGAGCCAAACTTCATTTGTTTTCAATATCAGTATTAAGGGTTTTGTAACAAGATTGAAATGAGGAGTTCGTTCCGAAGATTGTAAATAAGTCAAGCACTCTTCTCTCTATAAAGGTACAAATGATTTGGTATTTAGATAGTTGCAACTAACTACAGTCTTCACTAAAGATACAAATTCTACCAACCCAAATCAATCAATTGGTTAATCTTAAAGTTGATTGAAATAATATTCCACAACCATTCTATTCACACCCAATTTTTCACGTTCAAAAATGCGTCCTTAAGAAGGCAAGCACATCGATAAAAAGCTATCGTCGACTCGACCGCCCTAGCATCGACTTCCTTTCCCGCTCACTACACATTAGCCAGGGCTAGGGCTGCCATCCGTCAGGATTGCGCCCGACCTGTCAGGTACTCGTACTTTACGCAGAGATTTGCGCTTTTTGTGACCCCTCGCACTTTTTGCCGCGCTGTCGGATTTATGCTTGTTTCGACTTAATTGGGAGCGCCAAATGTAAGTGAGTAAAAAATATCGTTGTGGAAAGAAACAAACCATTTTTAGCTCAAAACAAAAATGATATGAATGCCAGAAATTAATCAAATTTTATAAATAAAGCTAATAATTTTTGATCATAGGCATAAAATAAATAGAGTTTGTGGAAAGGGTCTTTATTGACAAAGAAAATAACAATCAAATAATATAAACAAATTAAACTAGTATGCCGTGGGGTCGCGGCGTACGAATATCGACCCCTCCAACTCAACCCGTAGATGTCGTAAAAGCCGACTAAGGGAACCTACCAGAGGAAGGGCAGCAGCTTCCTTCTGAGTATTTTTAAACACCAACACTCCGATCACCAATCCGCCTGCCAAGCGTGGTGATTATGGCAAATCCCCCCTACATGGGAGACCATCCACTCGATGGACCGACGACATCGTAGCGGTCGCAGGGAGTCGATAGATGGAGGCGGCTCAGGACCGCTATTTATGGCGTCGTACGGGGGAGGCCTATGTCCAGCAGTGGACGTGTATGGGCTGATAATGATGATGATGATGAAACTAGTATTTACAATTGAAACAATTGAGCTAACTGCAGACTGTTGCAAACAATCTACAGATAGCTCAACTGGTCCATATCAATACCAGTCGGAAGCGTCCCCAAGACGCTGGCTGCATTGCCCCGCTGTATGGCAATGCTAATGCGCTGCGCCAGATACTCACCAGCTCTCGGGTCACACGTCGCTTCGACCAGGCGCTCAGATAATTTTTTGAAAACCTGGAGAGCCTCGGTACCCCACGGACCTAGGGTCTCGACTCCAAGGGGAGCAAATGCTTAGGCTTTGTCGAGACCTGCATATTTGCGCCTCTTGAGATTCGGCCAAATCTGCCGAGAGTTTAGAGTTTGTTAGTTCTACGCATTTATTTTCAATTAGTAGATTGTGTCAAATACTGAAAAGCTTATTCAATATTGATTTATGAATATTGGCAAACATAGATAAGGAAATTGCCAAAAGCCCTTAAAAATAACTATGAATATGCCCTATTATTAGGCTAGAAATGGCCTTAAAATACCTATAAACGAATGCAAATGTCTCTTCCTCGATAATATCCTATAAGGTGGTCGTAAAACTGTATCGATATCGGCTCCTCACTAGACCTTATTGTTTGCCTCAGGTCTTATGAGCACCTTAGTTTTTGGGACCAGCACAATTTCCCTAATAACAGTGATATAAAGTATTGAAGTTGGTAAATGAATCTTCTGTTTTCATAAACGCTCGGTTTGTTTTGATAGATTTGATTAGTGATTCTTTTAAAAAACCGATTCAGTCTGTCTGACATAATGAGTAAAAGCCTAACGAGAACCTACAAGAGAAAGAGGAGCAGCTTCCTTCTGTGGATTTTAACGCCTCAATTGCGATCGCCAATACCTACATCTGCATGATGATTCTGGTAAAACCCCCCTAGTTTGAAGGAGGGATGTTGCGCAGTGGAAGAATTGACGCTGATGAGTAGGGGAGAAAAATATACCATATATCCCATAATTGGGCTTAAAAGATTAGAATCTATCAGTTACTTGTCAGAAACTTTCCAATTTCCGAAATTCATTTCGGAATTTAAATATTTGAGAAATTATCACTTTTTGGCTTGAAAATGAACTATTGAATAAGTTTCTCGGTATCGCAAATATGTAGCGCAAACGGTGTCCATTCATTTTGATTGCGCTAACGATTACAGAATCCATTTCCCGGCGCACGTGAGCTCATCTCAATTTTATATACAAACTATTTTCATCTATATTGATAATTGGTAGGAATCAGTTTAGAATAAAATGGGTAATCAATTCCAATTGTTTTTTTTTTAGGTATATGGTTTTCATTGCATTTATAGCGCTTGCTTTCTACCAAAAAAACGGTATATACGCTCTTTGCCATAAATAGAGCTTGATAACTACCAAAAAAATGGTATATACGCTCTTTGCCAAAAGCAGTTGACATTCATTAGCTAACTCTAAAATATCGAAACCCCCTTTTCAGAATAATGTCAAGACAGAGCCAATTCTGGACAATGCTATGGTGGGGATATATATACGTTCTTGTTAATTTATAGGTTAACTAATTTGTAATGTATTTAAAACTTTTACCTTTTTTATATCTATCTTTTAACTTATTCAAAACTGTAATAACTACCTACAGACTGAACAACAACTTCTGTTCACTTTTATTAAGTGGTTACACTCAGCTAAACTACTATTCTCATGTAAGTGATGTCTTTTTAAGCATTTTCTTTACACCTAAACCTAACAGTCTCAACCATCGTCTTCCATTAATTTTTATCAGCTTGCTGACACTGTTCCCAACAACTGGGTATAGGCGTTCTCTTAACACCAGCTCAATGGTTAATGTGTAAGCAAATCCATAGTTTCCTTCACAAATTTTATATTGTGACGAGTGAAAACACTTCCCTACCTTCTTTGTCCCTTGATAAGTACAGTCTCAGTTTCTCAATTTATTCATTGATTTATACTGTTTTTTCATGTGTTACAATATGTTCTTAAATATTAATTAAATTTTCAGTCTAGAACATAATCTCTAACAACTCTTAACGATATCGGTTTCCTTTAAAGTCTAAAAACATAAATGAGTAAGAGCCATCTATATTTCACTTGAGTTCACTTAATGGATCTCAGTTATTGTCTGCGTTGAAGTAGGTAAGTACTGCCTTTTCACTTTCGATGCCCTCGAGGCATCATCAATCATGCCCTAATATTACCGCATTATAGTACCTACTGCGAAAAGGGTTTGCTTGAAATACTTCAAACTGACTGTTTCTTGACGGCTAAGCTGGGTGTTGAAATTAACTTTTATACAAAACTGCAAATGTTTTGATTTTCTATTACTAGTTTAACATTTTTAACAGATTCAGAATCAGAATCAATAACTTTATTTCTTCAGGCTTACAAAATAAGCACTTAGACAAGTCAAATTGTATACTATAAACATAGTTATTATTATCAAATAAGAAATAAGGTGTTATTGATATTCTCTTCACTTCAATTTTTTGTCCACTAGTGGAAGAAGTGAAAAAGAAACTACTAGCACATTTATAATAACACTTAAGTGTCTAATACATTGTTATTTTGCCTATCTAAATCTAAATTTAATGCGATTTAGATACATGTCAATATTTCTAACATGAGGTATCATTTTGGACGTTTAGTATAATTTTATAAGTTCCGTCTTTTTTGACATTTGGTGTCATTTTTGATTAATTCTGTCATACGAGTATGTGACATTTAGTGCCATTTTTGAAAAACTTGATTTTAGACAGTGTTAAGTATGTACCTTTTATTGGTATCTTCTCTCAAAGGGGAAAACTGGAACAAGAAAAATCGTTGAGGGCATTATAGACTTTTAACATTAAATGTCCAGTTTTCCCTCTTGACCAAATTTTCTCAAGGAGGAAAACTGGAACAAGAAAAAAACCGATTCGGGGAATAGTGGATATTTTAAAATTACGTTTCCAAATTTCCCTCTAAGGGGATTTATCAAGGGGCAAAACTAGAATAACCCCTCATTACCTGTACTACCGGTAAAATTTATTACAATTTTAATGAGTGACTTGAATGAGTAGAAGGCTTTCGTTATTTGTAGGTTTGCGTTTGGTTGCTTTGTTTACAATGCTTATATAGTACCACGCGATCTTTTGATTGCCTTGTCTTGACCATGCAAGTACTTAAAATAGTTTGTATCGGAAATTCTCTCTCTGAAACTGAAAACGCGTAACCATCCCACAAATGAAGCTTTCCGCAGAAATAGAACCATACGTAGTTCCCCTGAATCAGGACACCAGACATGAGTTATTGAGGCAATTTCACTATACGATTAGGTATCCAATTTGTTATGTTAGGACCCAGGGATATTACATTTTTACTGGACCTGCTAGGTAAGTACTTAATCCCTTTTATGTCCTCGTATTTTTAAGTGAAACGAGAACCTTTTGTCCATAAAAATAGGTAACAGTTAACGACCTACAAAATGTGTGCAAGAAGTAATGACGCTTTGCTGAAACCGGTTTTAACGGTGTTCTATTGGGCCTCTATTATAGTTTACTCCCCCTTGGCAAAGCAGCTTGACTTCACAGCAAATATCCCATGAAAATAAAATTCTACTCCTGACGTATTCAAGCTTACGAATTCCATTCCGCGTACTCTGTATAAATCTCTGACACGCTCACTGATATTGATGCTCACTGTTATGACTCTACATATCACGTGGCTGGTATTATTCAACTGATAAAGAAATCTAAAAACATCGTATTAAAGCTCATTTCTCGCTGATAGCCGATATGAAGAGGCTCAGGGTTGTCAGGCATTCGTTCGCCCGTGCCAAATTAAACAAGGTGCCAGGGTAAATTCAATCTAATCTAAACTTCCGTCAATCCAATTTGAATTTCCTTGCTCCGGAGCCCGCTCCGCTGCCGATGGTCCCTCGACAGAGGCGGAGCAGGAAACTTTACATGTCGTGCTTACATCATTCAGATCTTGTTAGTGCTAATGTTAGGGTTTAGGGTTGGATCTTATGACGTAATTGTAGGTTTAGAAAAATTATGCTTTGGACCTTTGGACGAATAGTAGTTTTTTTTTTTAATACATTAGCACTTTTTCGAATCATACTATAAACTTTCATATACCTAAATTCTAGCTTTCAACAGTACTACATACATATGTGCTAGCCATAAACATCTTCGTTCCTTATAACGAGTGTTTCTTTTACCTCATTCACATACATCTTACTCTACTTGCCTATTTTTTTCTGTAAGTTTTTAATAAGACATCTGCAATCCGAGTTTAGGAGAAAAAAACTCACTGAGTCCATCCCTGCACGCGGCCATGTTCCATCCGTACAATTTATTTCGTTCTCGGAAGGTGTAGGCGCGTCAATCGGCGCGGATTCGGCATAAACAAGGCGAGTTGGCAACACCTAGAGATGGGACCAGTTCTATCGATAAAACATGGTCAATTTGATATTTCTTTGAAATCTATGCAGTTCTGATAGTTCTCCGAAGGTCAAGACCGTCAATCAGTGCTGATTTGAGCAAAAATAGCCTCCTCAAGGCGAATGGCCAACACCTAGGGATGGGGGGATTATATCGATAAAAACTGTCGAATGTGATGATTACCTAATGCTCCTAGCACAAAAATTTGCATTCAAATACAAATTAAAATTCGTTTTCCTCTTTGATTTTTTTTAGATCTAAGTACCTAGTTTTAGTTTAAATTTTCAATGTCTGGCTTTTATTGTGGATATGAGGAATAAATAAATTTAATTCAATTTTCTTCAAATATAGGTTTAAACTCGTCATATTTAGAAACAGTTTATAGTGGCATATTTGCTTACCGTAACCTCCAAGCTAGCGTCCCGCGCGCTGTCTGCTATTTTATGCAGTTTCTTTATGCTATGTCTCTTCATAGCACACGCTGAGTGTCGGTCATTTTTGTCGTCATAATTTTAACTTTTTTGTCGTGATCATTCTTTATTTATAGTGCAATGAAATAAACACCGTTACTGAAATTATTCATTATCAAAGGCAAATCACTACAAAATACGTGAAATTAATTAAATTTTCGAAAGGTATGAACTATGGACAGATCAAAGGGATGCCTGTGTTGAGTTGACAAGTTTAACACACGCAAAAAGCTTAATTACTTCAAAATCCACGCCATTTGTTTCGTTCAAGAAAGTAGCCCATTAAAGGTTGCAAAATAAGTACTTACAATCCAATTTTCGGTATACCTAAGTATGTACTGAAAACTGTAGCGGAACATTGTAGCCAGAACCTTCGACTAAGGTTTCACAAGTGAAGGCTCAATAGGTAATACTGAAAATCAGTGTTTTACTCTTCGAGCAAAGTTTTAAATCAAAAATTACGAGTAGGTACGGATTAGTAAAAATTATGTGTGTGCAAAAAGGCAATAACTCAGCTATTGCCTTTTTGCACACACATAATTTTTACTAATCCGTACCTACTCGTAATTTTTGATTGTTTAGTACATATATTTACACCGACTTTTTGCCTCCAAGCTTTGTTCCACCGATAATTTCTAAGTTTTTCTGTGTTATGATATTACGATGTACCTAATTTAATGTGATCTTTGTATTGTGTGTTGTAGTTGTAGTGTCAAATAAATATTTTATCTATCTATCTACATTGAATCATTTATTTCGACTACAAAGTTGCCTTGGTCATCATCATAGACATTTTCTTGACCTGTTCCCACAAGGTTTCCACTTATGTATATGTACTGAGTCGGCATTACATGTTTTTATCTTCCTTAAAGTCCTACCAGCCAATATCTGCTAAAATACAATGCCAATAAATTCTAATTTCGAAATTTATCATTATTTCTTACCCATAAAGTTCAAATTCTATAAAAGTGATCCAGCGCCTTGTATCTGAGCATGTGGTAATCCGAACTTACGGCGGCTTTCTATTCTCGCGTGAAAACTGCCTGATTTATTAGTTCCACTTCGCGCGTATAAATTACGTAGTGCTGCCGGCGTGTTCGATGAAAAATGAGAATAAAATAAGATGGTAGATAAAACACTTACGTTGTCATATTATGCGACTATGTGAAAATGTTTATAGGGTATGCAGTCTGTGCGGCTTTGACGCTCGGCAGTTCATATTTTAATCCCCGAAAAAATACAGGTGTTATAATTTGACGTAAGTTTGTTGGTATGCGATACGGGGTGTGGAAAGACTTCCCGGTCGCAGGGAGTCGATGGATGGAGTTGGGACCGCTATTCGTGGCGTCATCCTATGTTCAGCAGTGGACGTATACAGGCTGATGATAATGATCTAGCTAGAGGTACCTATATCTGTGATATCGTAACACATAAACTGATAATCCGATTTGGGTTTAGGTTTTTTCTTCGTTACATACATACTTATGTACATTCCAACAGATGATTGGATTTGAATTTAGTTTTGTTTGGTTTCAAAAGTGACTTACAAAGGAAAGTATAATTTACTAGCTGTTCCCCGCGGTTTCACCCGCGTTCAATTCGAATTCCACATTTCTAGGGGGATAAAAAGATCTTTTTTCCCGTAAATCTCCCATGGGAATTTGATGTTTTACCATAAAACTATTATTTTACTCTCCATCCTTTCAACTAACTATATGCCAAAAATCAATCAAAGTCAATTTGTACCTTAGTTAGGAAGGAAAGACAAACAAAGACACACACTTGTCAATCGTTGCAGTAGCTTAAGTTTTTTATTTTATTGTATAACAATAAAATAAAAAACTTGTTTTGTGTCTTATGTGTTATCATCCGTGACGTCACCAAACGGCTCTGTCGGAAGACCAGCGTTGGTTGTGACGTGTTTACAACTAACTCATGCTGAGACAGAGACCGATTTGTGACTCAAGGCAAAAATTTGGCTGTATTGTCTTTTATTTTTAATACATTGTTAATTGTTTTTGTTAATTGAGTTACAAATAAAACATTCTTATTCTTATTCACTTTCCCATTTAAAATATTAGTTAGGATTGCATGAAATACATGTAGGTATGTAATATATTGGCCGTGGGGCCGCGGCTTACGAATATCGACCCCTCCAACTCAACCCGTGGATTTCGTAAGAGCCGACTAAGGGAACCTACCAGAGGAAGGGCAGCAGCTTCCTTCTGAGTATTTTTCAACACCAACACTGCGATCACCAATCCGCCTGCCAAGCGTGGTGATTATGGCAAAAGCCCCCCTACATGGGAGACCATCCACTCGATGGAACGACATCGTGGCGGTCGCAGGGAGTCGATGGTTGGAGGCGACTCACCGCTATTTGTGGCGTCTTATGAGGGAGGCGTGGGACATACGCCTGTGGACGTGTATGGGCTTATATGATGATGATGATGTGAATTAATATCATATCATTACGGTGTGATATATCTGTGTACAAATTGTTACGAATAATTAACCTTAATCGAGAGTATGCATACCTATGTTTCAAATAAATCGGCACAGCAGCTGCGCCACTATTCAAATTATAAGTGAAATTTTCATATAGGGTTTCAAACTTAATTTAATTAGCAATAAGCAAAAACATATCAATCATTACGAATCAGACATTTCTAGCCTAGAAATTCGCGATATAATACCTAATTAACTAATTTTAGAGGTCGACAAGAGCAACAACCAAATACACGTAGCAATTGAGTCAAATGTACCAATAGATCAAGATAGAGAAGGATGCTATAACCAGCCTAACTCTATGTGAATTGCTTGTAAACAAACCACGACACAAAATTTGGATTATAATTGTTAGCAAGATCTCAAACTAACAAGTAATGTAAATTGCGTGTAAAAAGACGCGGTAAAAGAGTGACATTTAGGTTAGGTATGGGCGGTTTGTTTAGCAACATTTTACATCGCAATTGGCTGGTACCTGTAGTACCAGAAACTATCTTCAGACATTGACATTTTATTCAGTTTCAGACTGTATTGATATTTTATAAAGATCTCCATTAGTATCTACCGCGAGGCCTTTTAGGCGTGACCTTCAAGTTGCGGGTCAAAGTAAAGCGCGAGTGGGCTGTAACCGCTAAGTGGTCCTGTGGCTGCTTCTCCCCACAATTGAAGACCATACAACAGATAAAAGTAAACAGAACCATTTGAAGCTAAGGGTTTTATTTATTACTAGTTTCTGCTTTACACGCATAGTTTCTATGAAAACGTTTAAAGGTGATTTTTATCCCATGGGAACTGATTTATGATATAAAAAGCCTATTTTTGATTTCAGGCATAAAATTACCTGTATGCAAGCTTTCAGCCCGATCCATTCAGTAGTTTTGGCGTGAAGAGGTAACAAAACATCCATTCATACATCTAAACTTTCGCATTTTTTTTTATTAGTGTTATGTTTACTTCCTACTCAAGGTCTGTAGTAAGTATGGCAAAGATTGTGTTACTTATTATGTGGAACTAAATGACAGCTGATGAAAAATTAATAGGTTGGCTTTTTCAGCAAACTAGCAACCCGCCCCGGCTTACCCCGTACCCGTGCCAAGAGCATATCTCAAAGGAATTAGGCAGCGTTTGCGATGAAAGCTCCCAGGGGACTTGACTTTTTTTGACACTTCTAAAAATTATTGTTATATTTCAACCAATTTACAAAAAACCTTGACCAATTATATACAATATTTAAACCTTCCTCATGAATCACTCTATCTATTGGTGAAAACCGTATAAAAATCCATTCAGTAGTTTTTGAGTTTATCTTGAACAGACAGACACGGGCGGCGGCGGGGGAGTTTGTTTTTGAATATGTAGTTATTTCATTAATTTTTTATGTTTAGTTGATTCTTCAAAATACTTTTTTCAAAAGTCTTTCCACGGGATAACTATACGTATTACCTAAAGGTACTTATTTTTAAAACACAAACTCTCGATGTCATGAGAATGTTGTATTTCATTCCCTAATTTTATTCACTTTCTACAAACTTTTACAATATATCAAGCTAACACTCGTATTCCTTACAAATTGCCAAAAACTTCACATCTCGCATTTATTAACAAAATTAATCGACGCCTCACAATGTTGCCGCAAAAATTCTTCGCGGTAATTTATGTGTCAACAATTTCGGAGGGAACGCCGCCGATTCATCATGGCCGCCGTGACGCCGCGAAAGTGCGACTCAGTGCTTTTTGTGCTTTCACAATTTGTGTAGAGGAATTAGCTCGAGAATCAAATTAAGGGGTGTTACCATTATAAACCCTTGAACGTATCTTTTATACTTCGCTGAACACACGTCGACAACATTCCGTGACGTGACGTTTTTCTACGAGTGAGTGTGTAAGCCTTCAATTTTAGTAATCACCATCATCATCACCAGCCCGTATGAATATAGGCCTCCCCCAAACGATGCCACGAATGTAATTGTTGCCATCATATTGGGGGGGTTGCCATAATCATCACGCTTGGCCATTTTATTCGGTACAGAGGTAATTGACTAAGACCTATGGAACTCTTCCGTTCTAGTAAGATAAAGGATCCTATCCCATCCTATCCTACTATAATATTATAAACTAGCTGCCCGCGCCTTCGCCCGCGTTTTATCGGGATTAAAAATAGCCTATAATGTTATTCCAGGTCCCAAACTATAACCATACCAATTTTCAGCCTAATCGGTTCAGTAGTTTTTGCGTTTAGTAACAAATATCCATACATCCATCCATACAAACTTTGACATTTATAATAATATAATAATTGGCTCACAATAACATGGCTTTTTTGTTATTTTCATTTTCCTTTGCAATAGTCTCTACACCTGGCGGATATCATCTTCGGGTGTATCATATTGTGCAACCAAGTATGATGCCCGCTATACTCTTGCCTTTACATTAATTCTCATAAAGGGCCTCTGTGCTGTTGGCTTCGGCTCCACGCATGCCTCCCAAAGGACCGGGTCACTATATGGCCCGTGATCATGGAAATAATAATAATAATAGGATGTTAAAGTTTGTCAGGGTGGATGTATGGATGGATATTTGTTACTCTTTCATACAAAAACTATAGAACCGATAAGGCTGAAATTTGGTATAGTTTGGGTCCTGGAATAACATAGAGGCTATTTTTTATCCCGATAAAACGCGGACGAAGGCGCAGGCAGCAGCTAATCAAATAAAATTAATAAATAATGCTGGAGAATTCACACGGCGTTTTAAAGCGTCAAGCTAAAAAAACTTGTGTTATGGGCACAATACACTACATTGATAGATGTTTTTTATGCATAGAAGACTTCTAGAACACTCAAAACAAATATCTGCAGATCGTACAAACAATTGTTCCGGGGCGGGAATCGAACCCGCAACCTCCTGCGTCGCTGGTGGCCCTTCGCCTACTGTGCCCCAGAAGTCATCAAAAAAAATACAGTTTACACTGCAGACAAAATATTTCTCGCCATGATGAGTGGAAATATTCCGCGTTAAAAATGATATTTCCGGTCAGATCTACCTGTTTAATTAAATATCGGCTCAAAGAAGCTCTGTTTTGTCCTTTCAGACGAATGAAAGAAACCTTTTTCGATTTCTTGTCGTCCGTAGCCATTCACCGCGAGAAAGTATACGCCTAATTGCGAGCGAGGCTTTCAATCTGAGGTTAGAAAACCGCAGGGTTTTTTTTTTCGATTCTGGACTACTGAGTTAAAAGGTATTGTACTTAGCTCTTTGAGTTTATTGTATACTTATGCATGAAGGTTAAATGAATAATTCCAGCAATAAATTACTTTGTATTGTATTGTACTTTCAAATAAACTTAAAACTCAGTCCTTTAATCCCTTTAGAACTTGTGTACATGACTCTTGGACACGTAAAAAATTTAAACACTCTACGTAATTATCATACGGCAATTTGAAGGAAGATTTTTCGATACAATATATTTCAAATTTTCATGACACAGAAAGCCTATCCTTTCCTAGTATAATATTATAAATGTCAAAGTTTGTGAGTATGGATGTATGGATGTTTGTTCCTCTTTCACGCAAAAACTACTGAACTGACTGGGCTGAAGTTTGGTATACGAATAGTTTGGGGCCTGGATAAACATATAGGCTTTTTTTATCCCGATAAAACGCGAGCGAGACATATACAAGCCTAGATTATTATATGATTATTATATATAATCTGTTGATACAGTAAAAATAAATCTTGTATCTTGAAATACATCGAAGCAGAATACGCGGTTCTTATATCCCCATAGTATCATACTGCAGCATAAAAAACCGATGAAATACCAGACTCCAGATGTGCGCGAATGCAATCATGTCACAAATCTCACTAAACTCACGTGTGGTTCAGAATCCACAACAATATGATCCCGCTACTCGCGGTTGTTTGGAATTCTCGAGATATGGATCCCGCTATTCGCTGATTCCGAGGCCATACACGTACTTTTTCCTCGAGGGTGATAGGACAGAACTCCTGAATGACAAATTAGGAGATCTTACAAAGCCCTCTCTCTCTCAAAGAATGTTTTATTGAATTTCTTTTATTATTAAATGCGTGGAGTCTGTCTGCTGTGCGCGGTGATGGAAATGTGCCTTTTGTTTCTCATCTGTGAACTTGAAATGCCAAAATGTTTCGGAATAAATATTTAAGTGAAAGAAGCTTTTTGAGGTTTCGAATTCAATATCTTGTCACATTTTTGCCATCGAAGAATCACAGATTTATATTAATAAATCCACGTAGAACTCACTAAACAACAAAAAAAAATGTTCTTCTTAAATAACAAATACCTTGTAGGTACAGAAGCGGAAAGTCTTGAAATATTAGCTTGAATACGTTTCAAACGCGATCCCAGTTACAGTAAAATTTTATCAGTCACACCATTTATCGCCATTTATAGTCAGTGGCTTTACAAAATCGGTTACAGAAATTGGTAATAAAGCTTTTTTATAAGAACACTCGTGATACGTCCCCTTTTCAAATCCGTGAGGCTTCGTTCACACGGCATTGTCCTGCACGTTTTTTTGCAGTATACGTCTTAACGTATAAATAGTGACCATACAACGTACCTAAATCCATTCACACGTAGATTGTACTGCAGAAAAACGTGTACCGCTTATACGTTTAAACGCATACTCAACGGACTTGTCAAGCAAATCTAATGAACTTTGACGTATTCGGTTCGCAGTGGCATATGGTATAGCTTTGTCTCCTTCACACGACACGATGTCATACGTTTTTTATCGAAAAAATATAATAGTACAACCAAGCGTGGATCCATCAGTGACGTCTACTCACTGTGACAACTGTGTGGAAACTGCGGCTATTCGTTTTTACACGAATGAAAATTTACCATATGAATACCCGGTTGACTATACGTAAAAAAAACGATTACAAAAAAACGTACAGGACAATGCCGTGTGAACGAAGCCTGACGCTCTTCATCACCATCTAAAACCCGACTGCCGCCAAGGTATCTAGCATAAGCCTCCAAATCTGATTAGATTGTGGTCAAACGAATGTCTATTTTATCCATAAAAAGAAAAAAACTTATATGGCCCAAATATATACTTGTAAATATATGTATACATTCTCCCAATGAAGTCTAATATCCCTTCAAATATCTTACGTTGTCCTCAGGAGATCGAGCACTGCTACTACCACGGCACGGTCAAAGACTACCCGGGCGCCTCCGCGGCCTTCCACACGTGTAACGGCGTGTCGGGGGTCATCCACATCGGCAACGAGACCTTCGTCATACACCCCTTCTATGGCGGCGATCTATCGGTCAGTATCTTTCTTATTTATATTTAATTTAACTGCTTCATTAATCCTGAGTACAAGCGATGCAAATATTTGTATAATGAGAATGAGGCAACTGGATCTCGGCCTCCGATACCAGATTTCTCCACCCATCTTCAGTTCAGCTGAGCTGTCTCTCCCTAGTAACCTTGAGTTCGCGGAACTTCACCAATGTTGTTAACTGGTTTGCGCCCCGATGGTGTTCTTAGATACTCCTTTTGCCAGCTTGATCCTCCTCAGTTCTCTGGACGTTTTCGAGTCTGTTTAAATGAGGTTTCATAGAAGTTTTACGACAGGTGATGGACAAAAAGAAAGGACTTCGGTAGTATCATAAAGTTTGTGTATTGTTTATTAAATCTCGAAGCGCACTTACTTGACCAATGTCATTAAATTTCGTTCCTAAATTTTAGCGGTAATTAGCCAAATCTAAATGATTTGTGGGTTATAGGTTAAACAATCTATCCCCTACCAAAGATTGTCTTATTGTGAACCACAACCAGAAAAAAATAGAACCTAATTTACCATAATAACGTATGAGACCACTTCTTAGACTACTCACTTCCATAATCTGTACGTGACCTATAACTCTGTACGGTTAAAATAAGGTTGGAGGCTAATTAATTACTTTATCATAGTTCATCCATTTCAGTAATAAATCTGCATTTTATAAGCCGTGCTGACACAGTGAATGAAAAACAGCTATGTCAATGAGGTTTTTATCTTCAGATTATTTCAATTGGATTTTTTGTGTTTTGTTTTGAGTGTTTTTTTGTGTGTAAAATGTATTCTTCATCTTCACATGTCATGTTGAATAGAACTAAAACACTTTTCTTTTTGACTAGATGTCTACGTCTAGTTCCAGTAAAGAGTAAATTAAGTACGAACTTCTCGAGTACCTAGTCAGTATGAGAAGCATGTATTTTGGGAAGGAAGTCAAAATGGCTTGTTGACAAACAACTGGCAAAAAAACCAAACGATTTTCCCCTTTTAAAAATGAAGGAAAAAATAGATGTTCTATAGAAGTTGACTCCTGGACACCTATTATATCCATTCACAATGACTGTTAAGGCCAACTCATACTTACTAATACTACGAGTATATACATAGTTATTTATTCGCCCTATGACAATAAGGTTCTCGAGTAGCGACCGTGATGCAATGTGAAACGGAGTGTGGGAAGACTTCCCACTCGATGGACCGACGACATTGTAGTGTCGCAAGGAGTCGTTGGATGGAGGCGGCTCTGGAACTCTATTCGTGGTGTCGTCGTTTAGGGGAGGCCCATGTTCAGCAGTGGACGTATACGGGCTGATAATGATGACAACAAGAACGATATCTATCACTAATGTTGCGGGGCGGACCTGAATGAGATCGGCGCAGGACCGTCAAGGATTTGGAGGCCTATACCCAGCAGTGGGTGAAGTCGTGTTACGGATAGTGATGATGATGATAAGGAGCACAAAAAGGGTTAACCCTTTTTATTTTATGGTCAATAGACCATCGTTTGACCACAGTCTCACCTGTTGGAAAGTGACGATGTGGCCGACTGTGTATCACTCTTGGATAGGTACTCATTCGACTTATGATGCTTATGATGATGTGATCTGTCTGTTCTGTCAGTGCCTGCGCCCTCGTAGGTCACATTAAGCCCGTGTTTAACCCTTAATTAAGTTCCTGCATAAAATGTTTTATGCGCAAGACATTAAAACATAATTATTGCACGCAAAGATTACCGTGAAGTAAGGTTGGACTACATTTTGTACCTGGCATCATCATTACTGAGTCAAGCAGGTGTAATCGTTTATCTTTCGTCACATACTTAGGTACGAGAAACCAAGGTTTCTCACGAAACAGCTTGTGGGCGCACAGAAATGCACAGCAAGCCAATTTTTTGCGTTGAAATATCTTTAAGCTATTTTCAAACGAAGCCAACGCCTATTCCGGTATAGCCACGACCAGTAACGGGCACCTAAGCGGTTAGTTATGACAGATACCTTCGTTTTTGTGACGTCAAAAGACGTGTGACGGTTCAACACAGTTCAAATTTTAATCCGTGATAATAAAGATTTACTGCGCGCATGATTATAGCAAACGTGTCATTTGTAGCTCTACCCTCACTACATTATAGAATAGACTTTGATGGCCAAAGTTATTTACAACTGTTGTAGATTATTTCGAACATGAACATTGTCATCTTAATGGAAATTTGTTGTAAACAAAGATGCAAAGGCCTCTAACAAGCAACACGGCCACGAATTTATATTTCTTTTATTATTTTTGTAATAATACATTACATGCTACGAGTCATAACAAAGTTTTCTCTTTAAGTTTACTAATCAAATGATTCATGATAAAACTTCATTATGTAAGGCATCAATTATTCTAATTGGAAATTTCTGATTTAAAAACCATTTCGTATACCTAAAGCCCTTGAGAGAAATGAACGCTGAGAAAGGCTTCGAACTTTCAAAATGACTAAGGTGCCCTCAAAAACTAATCAGTGCTGTCTCAGTAGCGTTTTTAAAAAGCAATTAGCAGCCAGAAAGATTATAACAATGTCGCCGTTTCTTTGCGTTGCGAAGGCATTGAAATGGCCTTTTTTACAGCGAGTCACACTTTTTCATCGTAATAAATATTCACAAAATGGGGACAATATTTAAGCTCGAAGACAGCTCGGCAACCCTAATTGCGAGAATTGCCCTCGAATTAGCGAGGCCTGTAAATATAACTTTTTTCCCGTAAAGCATCTTCGAATTAAAATTGAGGTGTTGAGGAATACAGGGTTGAGTCTTACGTTGTCTTTTTAGAAAGATATTGAGTATTATTATTGAAACACCTTTTTATGAAAATTTTATGATTTTGAAAGAAATCTGATGATTTTATGTCATTCCTTTGATGTGCAACATTTAACGTCGTAAACTTAAAATAACAAGTTTTAAGTTTACTAGGCATGCCTGAGGGTACATATTAGAGGACGGGGGGGTTGCAGAAGCAGGAGCCCATTTTTTATAGTTATGAGAAAATATCAGTAAAAAATTAGCTCTCCCGCAAAACATCCAAAACCAAACCTAAAATCTACAGTCTCTACACCATAATTTAAACAATTATGAGTAATTTAGCTTGCTCCATTTTAAAAAACACTCATCCCTCAAAACCTCAAATAATGTACGAGAGGTAGGTAAATAATTGTAATTTGAGAATAATTTATTTTCTTTTTAATTTGACTTCAGGCTCGTTATGGGTTGTTGTTCATTTAATTTAAGCCTTTTGGTTAGACCTTTTTGGGTGAGTTATTGTTCTGATTGGGGTTTTACAGTCCTTAAATTGTAGAAAGGCATGTCAATGAAATAGATTTTCCGTACAATAACCGAACAAAACGAGGAATTAAAATGTTAATGTACTGTTTTAATATTACTATGCTTACACTTGCCATGTTTAAAGAGGGATCTTCAAGGCGGAAAACAGTTTTTTTTTTTAAATTCCAGGTTTGCACCACGGGGATTTTAGGAGGGGGGGGGGGGGAAGCTGGAATAAGCCGTTTCACAAACCCATGGATATTTTTATGCTAAAAACATAACGCGCTGATGTACCGTCCGTCAGCCAAACCACCTTCCCAGGTGGAGAAACGAAGGCCTAATTTAAAATGTATCTCCGTTCTCCCAATTTGCAGCGCTAACTCCAATTTTATAGGGCAAGTACACATTAATCTAAAGACATCGACGTTCGAACAATAGCACTCTTATCTTGTACCCGTGACCTGAGAACAATGCTGGACCCGGGGGGTGAGATTAATCGCTACACACAGTCCGAATGAAACAGCTTTAAAAGTGCTAATGAGACACTGATAAGTACTGTAGCTTTTACTATTTAGTTTTATTCTCTCAAGGTGGAAAATTGGAACAAGAAAAATCATTGAGGGGGATATCTAGACTTTTTTTAATTTTTGCAGCTTTCCCTTGCGGAATTCCGGATATTTTAAAATTACCTTTCCAGTTTTATTCGCTAGGGGGATTTATCAAGGGAAAAACTAGAATAACCCTCAAGAGTCCTTTTTTTAGGGTTAAGCTCACATTTGCCATAACCTCTCTAGTAGTTTGTACGATATACAAATATACGTATTATTTCCGAGTGTTCTGGGTATTTACGATTTATAATCTATCTATGTAATGTATCGTATTATGTATTTACATATGTATATCAGTTATCTATGACCTACAACACAAGCTTGCTAGCTGATACAGCGTGAATTGTCCAGCATTATTGAAAAAATATATAAAACGTTACTTAGCGCATCACTTGGAAACGGCTGGACAGATTTGGTAATTGTTCTTGTGTTCGAAATAGATAAGATAAAATGACTCATGGAAAAGTGAGTTGGATAGAATAACATCAATCGGGTCAACTAGTTAGATACTTAATTTAAAATAGGTGAACAGATGCAGCTGCTGCTCTCAAAGTTTATAGTTCTTAGATTATTTAGTTTTATTTCACAAGTTTTACATCTTTCTTGTAGAAGATAACTAGTCGATTGGTCTAACTGCTATCTGGCTACTCTGTGACAGTATTATGTGTACGGAACCTCTATCACCTGCCGGCTACCGTTAATGTCTATGGATGTTTAGGGGTTGAAGAGTTGTTACGCTGAAATAGACTGTATTTCTAAGGGTAACGGTAAATTCTATAGTGATCTATACAATAACCCCAATTTGTTTACCGGGATGGTACAATGCGATCGAGTGCCAATTATTTTGGTGACTGAATTTTAGAATACAGCTTTATACTATTTCTAGTTACCGTACTATACATATAAATAAATAAATAATGTTGGACAATGCACACAACATCGTCTAGCCTCAAGCTAAGCAGAGCTTGTGTTATGGGTACTAGATGACTGATATACATAATACAATATATTACATAGATAGATATTTTTTATTATACATAGAAAATACCCACAACACCGGAGACAAATATTTGCAGATCGTACAAACATTTGTCCCAAGGCGGGAATCGAACCCGCAACCTTCTGCGTCGCAGGCGGCTCTTCGCCCGCCGCGCCACATCGGTCGTCAATATACATAATCATATACATAATTATGTAGTTATTATATGGTTCTACTACCTAGGTACAACAGGTTCAAGATTTTTATAGTTTTTGCTCAAAGATAAGCTTTGCTTGCAGAAAGATATGATAGCCTACTAATATTATAAATTTGAAAGTAACTCTGTTTATCTGTCTGTCTGACTGTTACCTTTTCACGCGTAAATGGCTGAACGAATCTTAATGAAATTTGTCAGGGGCAGCAGCTAGTATTATATTTAAGATATTATAAAGATTTTCAAATACCTAATCAATATTTAATTTTGACTTATTTGTATGGTTTGAAAAATCACGGTTTTATTATTAAATTAATCATGTTATCATCATCATCAGCCCATACACGTCCACTGCTGGACATAGGCCTCCCCCGTACGACGCCACAAATAGCGGTCCTGAGCCGCCTCCATCCATCGACTCCCTGCGACCGCTACGATGTCGTCGGTCCATCGAGTGGACGGTCTCCCATGTAGGGAGGGATTTGCCATAATCACCACGCTTGGCAGGCGGATTGGTGATCGCAGTGTTGGTGTTTAAAAATACTCAGAAGGAAGCTGCTGCCCTTCCTCTGGTAGGTTCCCTTAGTCGGCTTTTACGACATCCACGGGTTGAGTTGGAGGGGTCGATATTCGTACGCCGCGACCCCACGGCTTATGTTATCACTACATCATATTTAAGCCAGGAATATCTGAATGAATCCTTTTGCAAGTCGGTCTAAGGGATATTGGAATAAGTCAAATATTTTGTTGTTTTCAAAGATGTGCAATCACTGCCTACCGGAAGAACAGACAGGCAGAATAAAAGTCTCCGTCTATATTTTGGCATAAGTGAAAAAAAAAAGTATTTTGTTTTCTTTCTATTTTCTGTGAATAATAAAATTTCAAATTTACCATCACGAAGACATGTATCAACTGTACACATACTTGAAACCAATCTCCATTCAACAACCAAGCTTATTCTCATAATTTGAAATAATTTGAAAGCGTGACAAGGACGGTAAGGACCTGGATTATCTCGTCATGACTACTGTCACAGGATTATGATAGATACGAAGGCCAGCAGCGGCGGCGCGGCGGGGCGGTCGAGAACAAATTCTGAGTTAGTTTCGCTTTGTCATGTGACATAGTGTTATAATATAACAAGATAAGGTATTATCACGTAAGAGTTATTTTTTTATACTAGAAAATGTAGAAAGCACTATTCTTTTTTGGGACTAGAACCTTAAATTTCAAGGAGTTATACTGTGAAAAAGATATAACAGATAGATAGCTAAGAGTACGCTGGGTACTACAAACCCTATACATACTGTGGCAGTAATGTAGGTAGAGCAATTCAGCTGTTGATTTAATCGTTTTAAAAAAACCTTATGACGCAGATCTACTTCAGTTCTGTAGATCTTCATTTATCATAGAACTAGCTGCTGCCCGCGCCTTAGCCCGCGTTTTATCGGAATAAAAAATAGCCTATATGTTATTTCAGGTCCCAAAATATACCCATACCAAATTTAAGCCCAATCAGTTCAGCAATTTTTCCGTGAAATAGAAAGAAACATCCATCCATCCATTCTCGCAAACTTTGATATTTATAATATTAAGTATAAAGTAACAATCAAATAATATAAACAAATTAAACCAGTATTTACAATTGAAACAATTGAGCTAACTGCAGACTATTGCAAACAATCTACACATAGCTCAACTGGTCCATATCAATACCAGTCGAAAGCGTCCTTAAGAAAGTATAAAGTAATATTATTAAAAGTATATAAAATAATATTAAGTAGGATTTACCTACCGCTAATGTATTGAGGTGATTATATAGGTTGGTACCATTTGAATGAAGTTTCATTTCCCTTCCCGGATATCCTTAATTACAGGACTGACCTAAAGTATCCGTTATCATTAATCTGGGAGTCGATCCTGACAAATCGACGCTCCTCCGATACCGAGCACTGAGGTAGAGAAGTTCTAAAGTTGTTTTACAACTCGAGTCTGCGCGCGGCTTCGCTCACGTAGTACCTGTTTAAAACGTAGTATAAGCCACTCAGGGACAATTCAGCTACCTAGGGGAAGAATTTTCGAAATGGGACTAGTATTTTCAGCAAATCAAATACTGGTATATTTTATTTTTTAGCTCTTTATAATGTTGTGATAATTTATTTATTTTATTTTACGTTTAATATTATTTATTGTTTAAAGAGTTCTTAGATGTCACATGACAATAGATGGATTTTCAAAACTGTTGATGATTTTTTTCTTTAAATGTAACGTGCATTTAACGAAAAAATAATTCTCCATCATGCTCTACTTTACGCTAAATACACGAGAATCAAAATAGACAAAAGTTAATCCTTAAGATAAAAAAATTTGTTTATCACCTTAATTTTTTGTCGTAAAACAAGCAGACCTTATTTTTTGTGACGTTAAACAACGTAAAAGCTTGTATAAAACATTGTTGTAAACATAAATAAAACACGAGTAAGCCTATGTAATCCGACAATGCGCAAAACACTTCATTTTCACCAAATGATAGCAATTTCCTACGAGAGTAGTTCGAAGGGAGTCACGCATTGTACAAGACGGTAGGATTTTAGGTGAACTGATTCTGGCAGTGCAAGAAATATTTTGGTGAGAAATACTTTTATTATATCTTTTTGTTAAGTATTTCAAATTCATCTAGTCAAGGTTAGCGCAGGACCACAGAAATATAACTAATGAGGTACTTGATTTCTGTGCGCAGGATCGGTCATTGTGAGGGTCTGTACGAGGGAGGCCTATGTCCAGCAGTGGACGTCCATCAGTTGATATGGTAATAGATGATTCTTTTTTATTACTACTAAGCGATATAATTAATAGACAGAAGATATTCTAATCAGTTCAGTTTAAAAACAATATATTTCTCAAAATAACAAAGTTTACTTAAATGAGAATGTATATACAGCTATCTTAAATAATTAATATGGTATAACCGTAATTGTTAATTCCATAAAATCAAATAGTAGAAACAAATTACAACTAATACTTATAATTGAAACAATGGAGCCTCCTGCAGATTGTTGCAAACAATCTACAGGTAGCTCAACTAATCAGTATCAACACCAGTCGGAAGCGTCCCCAAGACGCGGACTGCCTTGCCCCGCTGTATTGTATTTAAATAAAACTGAATATGTAGATATGTATGCTCCGATGACAATCATAGCGGTCGCAGGGAGTCGTTGGATGAAGGTGGCTCAAAACCACTATTCGTGGCGTCGCATCGTTTGGGGAGGCCTATGTTTAGCAGTGGACGTATACGGGCTGATGATGATGTATGCCCCATTTTTTTCTATCGCACAAATAGTAAGAAACCTTTTTTTCTTATAATAATTAGAATTATTCATCTACGGCTGTCTAAAACAGTGCTACTAAATGCTATTGATTAAATAATTTGTTATCATAAATAATTAATAAGCCAGCATTTCGATAAACTGTATACAAAGCTCTGTAAACCAAAATTTTAATGTCCAAGCTACCGGGAAAGGCCTGAACCAAAGCAAAACTTTGGTATTTAACTGAAAATAGCCTTTAGGGATTTGCACATGCATAAGCCTCAGTTTCAACGAAATCTAAACAATTCCAAACCGCTAAACCACTCAAACTAAGGTACAAAATACAGGAAATAATTACAAAATGTAGGTGTACCTACCAGCTAGCGAACTATTATATACCTACTTGTGATGGCTAACGGCCTTAAACAGTTGTATAGCTGAATCAGTTGTCGGATGCGATAAGACTGTATGAAAAATACCTGTATCCAGTCTGTTCAAGCCGAAAGCCACCGCAAGCGATTACAGAAAAATATCGAGATAGAAGCAAAAAGTGTATGTACTCTCTCTCGCATGCCAAAGTTGGGGTCTGGAGATCCCTGTATCTGGCCGCTAACTTCAGTCCGCTCCTGACTGCTTTCCACGTGCGACGACGAAGTCAGGTTATAAAAACAAAATGGTAGTTGTTCAATAATTATCTGTTCAAACAAGACTATTAAATATAATATACTTTATTGACAAAGAAAATAACAATCAAATAATATAAAGAAATTAAACTAGTATTTACAATTGAAACAATTGAGCTAACTGCAGACTGTTGCAAACAATCTACAGATAGCTCAACTGGTCCATATCAATACCAGTCGGAAGCGTCCCCAAGACGCTGGCTGCATTGCCCCGCTGTATGGCAATGCTAATGCGCTGCGCCAGATACTCACCAGCTCTCGGGTCACGCGTCGCTTCGACCAGGCGCTCAGATAATTTTTTGAAAACCCGGAGAGCCTCGGTACCCCACGGATCTAGGGTCTCGACTCCAAGGGGAGCAAATGCGTAGGCTCTGTCGAGACCTGCATATTTGCGCCTCTTGAGATCCTCGGCCAAATCTGCCGCCGAACCAGCCTTCACGGATGTCCTTGAAAGATGGGAAGGCGCAAGTGTGTCGACACATGTAGCGTCCCACACAATAGGCCTGCCCAGCTCCCAAGGGACTAAAGTCATGCCGTCGGGCCTCTTACCATCGTCACGCAACAGACCATTCGGTTCGAGAATAGCTGGTACGTTAGCGGTGACAAAGGCCCGCCGGATGATGTCGTTAAGGCTGGCATGGCGAGATATCCGACCGGCAGCCGTGATGACCAAGCTGTTCGACAACAGTACCGCACTGGCATTGATGAGGCGCGCAACACCTTGCACCCAACCGAAGACATGTTGCTATACGGAAAGTTACGGGATCCAATAGAGTGCCAGTATTATATGAAGGAAGTGCTTGCAACCAATGTCCTGACTCCCATTTAGAAACGGCCAGGAGACGGGCACGATCTGCAGAGCTGGAGCACGTTTGTAACAAACAATTCCATGTCAACTCACACAGAGGCCCGTCCCATTGCCGTTGGGACAAAAGAGATTTTGGGGGAGCAGCATCAGGGCAAGCACTATGCCAAGCCATTCGAGCCTCGTCTAACAAGACTTGTGTTTTACATCACTAATTCAACGTCTCGTGACGTCAATGTACCTACGCAAATTTTTACACGTTCGGTTTTAATACAAATCGACTAACTCTTTGCTTCTACATATCTCGATATATTTCTGTGTATACAAATCGACTAACAGTTAGTCGATTAGTACATTTATAACGTTACTTAGAATTGAATTGAACTGAATTGAATCATACCCCTACACATATCACATATCTCGATATATTACCAAAAAATCTTGAAAGTATGCTGTTTTGCACATAATTTGGTCTAGATCTCAGGAACCCTGTGGTCTATTGAAATGAATTTTGTTTTAATTCGTAGGCTAATTAATTAGTTACTCAAACCAGTTTTTTCATAAGTTGTGTACTTTTCTTGTAAATAAGCAAAAACTTGATTTATGCGATTACACCGTTCCAAAGACGTATGCTCTGTCCCGCTCCTATAAATGTGATATCCTATGCCTATCCTTTTCACAAAATGGCGTGCATTATGCCCTCTTAAACCGTGAAGCGACCTGTACCTACTAGGACAATTTAACCATGGTACCTAACATAAACAATATAAACATACATAATAAGTGTATGGAAAGAGAATGAGTTAGCTAGCCGAGGAAACTGCATTCCAAGCATGAATCTGGAACTTTTAACTATACGACAGGATAAAACAATTTTCTTTGTCAATTATTAACTAGTTTCTCGCACGCGTTGTTTCTATAAAAACGTTTAAAAGTTATTCATATCCCATGGGAACCGATTTATGAAATATAACGCAGCATATATTTTATTCCAGGCCTAGAACTACATCTATGCGAAAGTTCAGCTCGATCCGTGGTTTGAAGGCGTGAAGAAGGAATAAACATTCATCCATCCATCCGTGTTCAAACTTTCGCGTTTATAATGTTAGTCAGATAATAATTATTTCGTCTGATGAATGAAATAGCCCGATAAAAGATGCACTTGTGATGCAATAACAAGTTTTAATGGGGCGGCATTGCGGTAATATTTGCCCATGCTGTCTGGCTCGTATCAACGCGGGTATATCCCGGGACAAATGCGCCCCGTGACAAGGACACGTGTTACGTATGCTCCCGGCACCGCCCGGGGCCTTTATTATTTTTCATCTCAAGCACGCACGCTGTAAATGATTGGCGTGCAATTTTAGCGAATATGAAACATTTTACTGGCAAAAATAAATTGTTTAGGGGAGTTTCGAACGATAGGTATTTCTCAATTTGAGAGGAGTTGTGATAGATATTTGCTTGCATGGAATTTAGCATAGAGGTAGTATGTATTAGTTTTTAAATTCTGCTTTTTATATTTCCACATTAGACATCGGCATTGGAATAATATGAAATGTAATTAAGAATAAATTAGGTACCGTGAAACGGGGTGAATAGAGACTCCAAGGTGAATAGAAATGGACGAAATATACTGGAGGAAAAACATCCTTTTGCAGAGGTCAAATCCACTGACACAGGAGGTGAATAGTCACGGACTAAGGGTACTTCCACAACTACAGGTAATGTCTTGATCCAGTATTTAGTCAATTTCTATTCACCCCGTTTTACCCGGTACTAATTTTAAAATAACTATTTTTAAATGACCTAATTAATGTGTTTTGGTAAGGAAGTACGAGCCGTTATACTTACCTACTTATCTGTTTGCAAAAGTTTTCAGTTGAGTTTTGTCTTGTATCTATCCAAACTTAATGTCATATAAACATAAGTATAAAACGGGTGGGAGCACTAATACAAACCAACGCTGGTTTAATGGTATGGTAAATATTAACTAAAATATGTATAGTTTTATAAATAAATAAATATTATATCCAAAAAAAAAACATACCATGAAATTCTTTGTGTGTACAAGCAACGTCTCGTTGGCTGGACCATACGGACGTGATCAAAAACGATGAAGTCTTATTTAAATTCTATTCAAAGCTTTTTGTACAAAAGACAGAGAAGATGAATAAAGAATACCCCACCATCAGTTAGAAAACTTTAAAAGAAAAATGCAAACAAAGAATAGAAACCAATAAGAACAGCTATTATTTTTAAATGAAACAATTGAATTAACTGCAGTCTGTTGCAAGTAATCTAAAGATAGCTCAACTGAATAGAAATATAATAAATTATAATTAAATTCACTACATAATAGTATAAAACAAAGTCACTTCCCGCTGTCTGTCCCTATACATGCTTAGATCTTTAAAACTAAGCAACGAATTTTGATGCGGTTTTTTTTCTAAGATAGAGTGATTCAAGAGGAAGTTTTATATGTATTATGATTTAGTATGAGCATTGAGTTATCACCAGAATTAAAATTAAACTGAGAAAGAGCGATAGATTACCAAACCCAACGAGGACAAATGAGAGCCCCCGTGGACAAAGCACGTGGGCACGTTTTAAGCATTACATAAATGTGTTTTTGCTTTACATAATGTGTTTTGTTGAACATCGAAACTCCATTACCATGTTGTTGAGACAAACTCGTTTAATTTATGCGTATATTCAAACAACAACGTATGTTGTTCGTTTGTTTTGTGTAATCCCATTTCAAATTATAATACCATTCCTGGAATATGTAATAAGGCAAAATTAAGATGGAACCCGTTTTATAATTTTATTTTATGTATGTAAAGTTTGGTATAACAAAGTAATCTTTTGTTATGAAACCCCTTTGGGAAAGCTTTACCTGAAGATACCTAGAGTTGAAATAGAATAACAACTGTTCTGAAAAGGCCTTTTGGGAATTAGTAACTATAAAACTTCACTGCTTTTTGACCTCAAAACTCTCTGAAAGAATATTTTTAGTTTGTTTATATATGAAATGAGCTTAAAAATACGATCCTCTATCAGCCTACCTATACTATCTCGTTTCGACTGCTATAGTTTCTTCGTGCCTACATTATACGATGACAATCTGGTATTCGAGTTTGATTTGCACAGACCAAATCCCAAAACTAGCAAATCTTAACTCCTATAACAAATTCATATAATATCCATATACGAGCGCAATATGTGCCACAACATGCACACCTTTCCTTACATTTTAAATCAATAGAGTTGACCAGTAAATCAAGGGAGGGAGTACCCGTACTATACATACTCGATATGAGGTCTACGTTTGTATACCAATGTTTCAAATCATCTATCCCACCCCAGTCTTGTCTTCCAGGTCACTGAGACTAGCGGAAATCGAATATGGTGGCGGTCGCCCCGGCTGCATACTCCCCGGTAGCGGACATTTTGGTCTGGGCCATATTTGGACATACGTGTCCCGAATGAATACGGCTATTATCAAATGAAATGAGGTTATATTATTCATGAGGGGTGATCGAGTTCAGGTTTAGTGTCCTAGAGGTATTATCGTATATTTCGGGGACTATTTACCATGGTTTCCTTCTGATGATTTTTTCAACACCAAAACTGCAATCACCAATCCGCCTGCCAAGCGTGGTGACTATGGCAAAACCCCCTACATGGGAGACCACCCACTCGATGGACCGACGACATAATAGCGGTCGCAGGGAGTCGATGGATGGAGGTGGCTCAGGACCGCTATTTGTGGCGTCGTATGGGGAGGCCTATGTCCAGCAGTGGACGTGTATGGGCTAATATGATGATTTACTATGATTTCCATGCTCAGCTACAATAAGTTCACTGAAACTCAAGAGATACTTATAACACCATGAGTTTCAACGCTTCAATTGATAATGTCGTTCGATCGTGTTGTTTAAGAGTTTGGTTATAACGAGCAATATCAGTACAGAACACAGAGCTTGTAGTTTTAGAAATATAGCAATATCAGTACAGAACACAGAGCTTGTAGTTTTAGAAATATAGCAATATTAGTACAGAACACAGAGCTTGTAGTTTTAGAAATATAGCAATATCAGTACAGAACACAGAGCGTGTAGTTTAAGAAATCTAGCAATATCAGTTCAGAACACAGAGCTTGTAGTTTTAGAAAAATAGCAATATCAGTACAGAACACAGTAAGGTAGGTACTAGCAAGGTAAGTCTTGTAGATTTTCGCACAGAAAACTCAATCCGTTAAGCCTATAGATTTTATCTGCCAATTACCTAGATCCAGCAACGGCCAGTATAATCAGAACCGTCTACGAAAGATTATTTCACAGTACCTAATGAAACAGAATGTACTTTTTTGTTCTACAAGAGCACGAATGACGTGAACATGTTTTCAACCGACTTCAAAAGGAGGAGGTTCTCAATTCGTCTCGTATATTTTTTTTATGTATGTTACGCGATATCTCCGCCAAATATGGACCGATTTTATAAATTCTTTAACTATTGTATAGAAAATGATCCCGAGGGGGTCCCATAATTTTTTATACTCAGGAGATTAGTATTTCCGCAAAACTTAAAATAAGTGTAAAAGTAAGGGAATTTGAAGCCAGTTTATCGTTTTTGAAACATGCCATAATATGTTATTGAGTCGTGGTGTGACATAGCACACCCTTATTGCTATTGCACATTAGATTATAAACAATCAGTCCCACAGAAATTAAAGTTAATAAAAAATAAATCCTAAGAAAAACGATTTCGGTGAGACTATTTTTTGAGATGACCAGAATAGGGCTTACGGACTATAATAACAAAAACCTTAATCAGTCCCATATTAATTATTTTTAATTATTTTTCAACTACGATATCCAAAATCAATTGGCAAAATTCAGGTCAAAAGATATAACTATCCTTGACCTGTATACATATAAAATAACCAGTGTCTGAAACGCGTTGATATCATCATCATCATCAGCCCATACACGTCCACAGCTGGACATAGGCCTCCCCCGTACGACGCCAGAAATAGCGGTCCTGAGCCGCCTCCATCCATCGACTCCCTGCGACCGCTACGATGTAGTCGGTCCATCGAGTGGATGGTCTCCCATGTAGGGGGGGATTTGCCATAATCACCACGCTTGGCAGGAGGATTGGTGATCGCAGTGTTGGTGTTTAAAAAATACTCAGAAGGAAGCTGCTGCCCTTCCTCTGGTAGGTTCCCTTAGTCGGCTTTTACGACATCCACGGGTTGAGTGGGAGGGGTCGATATTCGTACACCGCGACCCCACGGCGGATATATCTACAACGAATAACAATAATCAACTCTAAATCGGCTCAATAAAACTCAAGTTGTCCTTTCATTGAAACTGGAGAGCGCGCCACTCACTGTCACCGAGTCGCGGGTGAAGCCTAATGAAGTTTCAAAGCTCAAAATATAATAGTCGTATCCTTTCTCAAGTAATGAGAGTTTCTTTGTGAAGACAAACCATTGTTCCTTGGCTTTGTTCGCCAAGTGATTTGTGGGGTTTGATAACTGAATCACTGACGGCACTGTCTCTGTTCGTAGATTGAGATTGATTATAATTAAGGTCTAAAGGGTTTCTTCGGGACGTTTAAAAACTGATGTTTTAAATATATTTTGTCAGTTCGTAATCTGATGAGTTGGAAATACCAACCGAATGCCTATTATTTCAAATTAGAAAATGTGTCGCCTTCTTTATCAATTAAAATATGCCAAACTAGCTGCTGCCCGCGCCTTCGCCCGCGTTTTATTGGGATAAAAAATAGCCTATATGTTATTCCAGGTCCCAAACTATAGCCATACCAAATTTCAGCCTAATCGGTTCAGTTGTTTTTGCGTGAAAGAGTAACAAATATCCATACATCCATCCTTACAAACTCTGACATTAATAATATAAGTAGGATAGGATACTTACACAAAATCTAGTGATTGTAGTGATACCAAAACCCCCCTTTTTTGGGGGGACATGGTCAGGAGTGTGTTGATGAGAAGAAACACGCTGTACCATTTACCAATAAATTATTGAATATTTCTGAACAAAAAAAAACTGTTTATATATAATGTTCTGAATAAATGATTTTTTATTATTATTTATTTTATTATATACTTTGTTTTATTTAATTTTATATAGACTAATAAAAGGTACTTAAAAGGTACGCGATAAATACCCGATAAATAATCTATAATTAATCACACAGACTAATCAGTCATGATCGGTATAGCTAAAACACCCAGCTAGTAGAATCTGACTCGATTATTGTACAACGTCAAAGTTCATTTATCCAATCATCCGGATATTTCATAAACAGAAAGATTGAAAATATTTCCAGGGAATTGATCTCAAATATCATCAGCAGGGATTTATTTTCCTAGAAGTATTTTCGGATTCAAATTGTAAATATTATGTATTCGATGGATTAATAAATATCTACAGAGCGTTTCATCCCGATCCCTTATTTCAAAGACAATTTTATAAGAACTCAAACAAATTGAATCCCTAAGGGATTTAAAATATTTTTCGATCAACATATTTATAAGCAACTTGTGGATCGCCCGTGGATTAGTCTGTGAGGGGATTTTCTTAGCTCTATCATTATCTCGCATGATTTCACTTTATTTTGACCCTGCTTTAGGACCTTTTATCCTAATTGGCACCCTTATTAGATGATTATGCCATTGGTATGCCACTTGAGATTCTATAATACTTTTGAGACAAGACAACAGTTAGTACGTTATACTAAACGTACCTATCAACTTTGTAAGATATTTCAAATATAACCAAACTAAAATACTAAATATTGACTAATAGAGCGTCTCAAACAAAACAGAGAGCAAACAAATATCAAAAACTGGAATTTGAAAATAATCTAGAATACCTACATAGAGTACGTACGTATTATTATCGAGTCAGTCTGTCCAAAACAATTTTATTTTATTTTTCATATTTCCAAGTTTAATTAAGGAGGATTGGAGTTAATCGAAAGGGTTAGACGCTGAGCGGATGGCCAGATTTAATTTGTTTCATATTTCGAAAACTTTCCCGAAAGTTTTAATATTCTATTGAATGGATTTATCGGAAAATCATTATTTGAAATTTAATAATTTCAACGAAGAAGTTTGTATTGGTGTGATTCACGCTTGATCGAACTGGCAGCTCCACATTATTTCAGAAAAGGTCAAACTTTAGTTGTCTATACTTTTTACTGAATTTTAATGAATCCTTTTTGCTGAATTCATACTTTTTTGAATTGGTAACGACGACATCGTAGCGATCGCAGGGATTCGATGGATGGAAGCGGTTCAGGACCGCTATTTGTGGCGTCGTCGTATGGGGGAGGCCTATATCCAGCTTTGGACGTGTAGGTATGGGCTGATGATGATGATGACAATTTGTAAGTTTGATTGAAATTTAAGTTTGTGTGTTCTCTCCGAGTTAGTAATAATTGAGTCGGTCGTGCGTGTAATGTTGTGAATAGGCGCTACATCTGACTTGGATTTAAGTTATTCCCATTAACTCCAATCCAACGGGAGATTCTTGGATGCATAGGTTCATCTTATAAAAACAGCATACAGTGCCATCTAGTTCAGTCTCAAACAATGTGTTGTGAATTCTCCTAATTCGAATTTCGGATCTCGAAGCGCAGTTACGTTTACCTCCGCTTTTTCACGTCGCTGCTCGTAGAGTTACGACTTCCTCGACGTGAGCGCCTCTTCCTTCCTTCCCTGAAACTAGAACATGTTCCATTCATTATTTGGATGCTCTAAGTGTGCCCGAAAACACTCGCATGCCGTACCATTGTATTCCCCTGGTCCCAGGGCAATTTTTGCGAATTTACCGCGTTGACTTTACGCTCGCAAAGTTTCTGTTTTTTTTTCGACTTTTTTAACCCTTTTGACGTGTAGTCTCGGCGGAGACGGAAGGGCCGCATCATTTATTTGCCACCTAACCGCCATTTTGAAATTAATTTAAAAGTAGTTCATTATTCAGTGGGAGCAATTTTCTAAGCGCTTTACGGAGCTGATGAATATGCTCATAAAAATGTTAACTAAAACCTTGAATTTCTCAAACGAAGTTAAATTACGTTATAAGGCTGATTAAGGAGTTTTATAAACGAACTAGCTTTTTTGCCGCCCTGCCAAGCACGCTAATTAGTCAAAGATTTATGAGGCGGTCCACACATTCATTGATAGCATTTTTTCAATGTTTTTTAGATTTATTTATTATATTGAATATCTAGCGTATCAAATCATTCTCGAAGCATCCAATCAATTAAGAACGCAAACAATAATATGCAAAATCTCAATGCACTATAATGCAATATTCTGCTCAAGGATGTTTGTAAGCGCTGCAGATATTTGTTCTGAGTGTTTTCTATGTACAGTAAATTATAAGTATGTGCTTATGATAAATAATGTATTAAGTTCTCAGTTATCTAGTACCCATTTTTTTTTTTTTTTTTTTTTATTTGCTTTATGTGGCTTTAGTGTCACAGCGGCCATGGTAGGCCTATTGTGATCGCCACTTCGAGTGTTCACCCTTGGAAGCTGCGGCGTTTCTCTAGTACCAATATGCTTTGCTTTCTTTGGGGCTAAATGATGCTGTGTAGATTTTCCAGCATTATTGAATTATTATATACCTATTCTAAAATGATAAAAATTTCGATCTGTTTCCAAATCATAAAAACAAACAGTCATCAGAACATCAGTTTGTTTTCATTACCAAATATAAAACCTAAACAAATATACCAAATATAAAACCTTTTCTAAAAATAACCATTAATATTTGGTTTTGGAAGGTATTCTTCTATCACTTTATGTTAAAATTCGGAGGACACATTACACCGAATCCAATAGCACCATCGCAGACATTAAACAAATTGGTTTTGAAATAAAAAGCGGATGAGTCCGTCTGCCCACTTTAGATAATGAGAGCACACTCAGATAAATTACAGCTTCCGTATAAAATACGGATTTTGCTACAGTTCGGTTTGCCGCAACTATTTCGACTTTTCTATACGGAGACGTCTCTTGAGCAGTTTTGGGGTTAAACGTTGCAATATTTGAATTTTTGGTCTTCTTGGTTTCTTTTCAAAGAGTTTAATAAGTGAATTTATTCAGATTGATTAGAACTGGGAAAATCATATAATAAAAGCACGGGTAACATTGTGAAATTATCGTACGAATTTCGTAAAACTATTTTTCCATATAACATTGCAACAGAAAAGGTATCTCATGAATTAGATAATGAAATTTGAAAATGTTCACTTCTATGAGAGCTTAAAAGATTACAAAACAGAATCCCTTATCTCAAATCCAATGTTTTACCGAGCCATGTTAAGCCTTTCGAAATCAAAATAGCTCTGTTAGATTACCCACAGACATGATACTAGCTGCGAGATTACCTTATTTGATAGCATTATAAAATCTTCAAAACAAAATCACGCATAGCCATCACGCGTCGCGCGACGTGAGGTAAATGCGCCAATGTTTACCATAACTCTAATCCGATCCGTCGACATCACGACGGCATTTAATCCGAGAGGGAAATTAGATTCAGCACTGAGATCTGGTATGTTTGATTTGAATTACCCGAATACGCCCCTGCCCCTCAATTGCGGAGGCACGTACAGTTTGAGGTTATATTGCTGTGATTATGTCACCTGATATGCTCAAGTGGGCTCGACAACGGTTTTTATGATTATGTTCTGTTCTGAAATTAAAATTTCCAGTATCTTTATTTGGTGCAGTAAAGGTATGTTGACGGCTCTGCATACGAGATTGAATTTTCACGTTTATTTTTATAAAGCGAAAGCTAAAACACGGGTACAAAGTGGAACGGCGCTCAAAATACTGGAATTCCATTAAACTGCCTTTAACTCGTAGCGGGGCTAAAAAACAATCTTGTCCCGAGTGCGAACGAAAAGCAAAAATTTAAGCGGCTCGTTAGCCACTCACGTCCTCCCAACTTTTGGGACGCAAACTGCGCTAGCAGTTATAGCGAATTTCGCCCGAAACACGATCATGTTATCCCGGCCGCGACTTTTGTTCGTGATACTACTCACTATCGTCACTATTTACTATTTTTCTGCAAACTTATAGAATTCTTTTTCTGTACATTATTAAGACCCTTTAAGTAAAAATCTGACAGATTGCATTCACGCAGATTTTGTTTGCTTTCTTGAGCGATAACAAAGGGAGCAAGTGAAACTTGCATTAAAAAAAACAACAGCAGTAACTCCAACGTTTCCGGTGCCTCTAACTAAAATGCCGTGTCCGACAGTTCATCCTCAGATGTTTTAAAGTGAGCGTGGTAAGTTTGCAAGTTGCGGACGTGATCAGACAGCAGGTGGGCTTCGACACCTACTTTCAGTTCCGGATTGAATTAATTTACGCAGATCATAACTGCATAATCAGCCCTTTGTAGAGCTTGAATTGAGTTTTAAAAGTAAATTATACCCTCTTTTAATTTGAGACTCGGTTTCTATGAGAAACAGCCAATCCTTTTTATACGCTGGATTGTTTGCGACTCTTTAAGACTGCATTTAACTTGACTACCTTTATACGTAAACCTGGAAATCAGTTGTGATTTCGATATCTTTGGCATATTCTTTGGACGTATTTTTATAGTTCTTTAAGCCAGTGAGATATTATTATGTATTATCATTAGTGATGAGGTAATGATCCAGCTTAATGATTCACGATACAGGTCAGTTAATCCTCTCTACTTAAACAATAATAATGTCTATACAAAATTTAATTCTGTTTTCAGATAAGTAGTTATAAATATATTTTCAATTTCGATAATGGCATCCCTAGCGTGTTCTTGAATTCTAATTTTAATAATCTCTATTTCTATTATTTTCTTAAATCAAAATCACTTTAAGATTCTCCATGATTCCATCCTTCTGTATGGCATTATCGTCAATATTTAAGGGTGTTTCACCCAATTTTAAGCAATAAGTCTCAGGGCGCGAGCAATTGCGCCGCGGTATCGCTTGTTTCCTCTTTTGGGGTTCCGTATCGAGATTTATGTCTGCAGATAATACGGGACGACTCTGCTTGATAAAAAAAATTGCTTTGGTCCGTTTTCTGATTGAAAAAGTTTCGGTTTTTACGAACTTTTAGGTGCTTTTGGGTCGTTTGCACGTAAGCCCTTTTGTGAGTCAGAAACAGGCCGTCTATTTAAATTTGAGTTGTCAGTGTGCTATTTCCCTAGCGTGCCCTATTCTAGTTATTTCGTTCTGATACTGTTATTTTCTACGATACTTTTCTTAATGTATGTTTAGGTTAATGTTCAACAAATCTGTCAAGCAAACTTTCTTTTGTCAGTTTTCAACTTTTCGCCTTCTTGACGGATAATTTAGTTGATGTCAATATGAAGCTGATTGCTTGCATACATACTATTAGGTAATACTTTTACTCCCTCTAAAGTTACTGCAAGAAACTTGCTTATACCACAGAAGCCATAACAGGTTATACCAACCTAAGATCATAACAGCAACTCCTGTGACCTCAAACTAAGTCAATCTACATAAAATCGGAAGCTGGACGGCAAATTGCACAACTATTACTACATTGTTGCACTACATTGAGTATTTTACTACGTGTTTCTATTAAAAACTCGTTGCTGCTTCTATTAAAGAAGTTTTGAGTGTTTCTTGTTTTGGCGAAGTTAGAATCGAAATGAAATGAGTTTCTGCTGGCGAAATTATTTCTGTGCGATATTTTTATATGGTTTTTGACATACCTAAGTTATTATAAATGTGCTTGCAAAATAGAGAGACTGAGAGAAGTTCTGTAATACCTAGTGAGTTAAGTTTTTTGTCCTGATGTATACTTTGGTCTAGTTTCAGTCATATTAGGTAAGTACTACAAGTTTATGTAAGTAAAGTTCACCATTTTACCCTCTTGTAATCTGTATTACTTTTATGTAAAAACGAATCAAAGTTTCACCTTTGAGAGTACTTTACGGGAGGGTCTTTCTTTTTAAAATAGGTTCTAAGCCTCACGCTTCCAAGACTGGGGTGACTGGGACTTATAACTTTGTTGAAAAAAATTAAATTTCTCTTAGTTTCCTAGAACATATAAAAAGATTAATATTCTGTAAATTATCGTAGCGTGATGACCTTTTTGGCCGTGGGGCCGCGGCGTACGAATATCGACCCCTCCAACTCAACCCATGGATGTCGTAAGAGCCGACTAAGGGAACCTGCCAGAGGAAGGGCAGCAGCTTCCTTCTGAGTATTTTTAAACTGCGATCACCAATCCGCCTGCCAAGCGTGGTGATTATGGCAAATCCCCCCCTACATGGGAGACCATCCACTTGATGGACCGACGACATCGTAGCGGTCGCAGGGAGTCGATGGATGGAGGCGGCTCAGGATCGCTATTTGTGGCGTCGTACGGGGGAGGCCTATGTCCAGCAGTGGACGTGTTTGAGCTGATGATGATGATGACCTTTTTACTGAACTAACACACATATGTATATATATCTTTGGTAGGCACCAATCTATTATCTATTAAGTTTATTACATTTTGGGTAGGTATTATCACCTTATTTTACCCGATTGCACGCCGCAAAGGAGGGTAATGTATTTATAATTAAACATTTTTGGTAGAAACAGACTCTAGGCGCGTTTGAACTTTCATATTTTCTATACATTTCAAATCAGAAACTAAGTTAAAAGTAAATACAATCGTCCGAAATATCGTAACAAAACTATTGATCCCATTTTGAAAGAGAGATAGAATTAGAAAAACGTTCATCGATATAGCTCCAATTTCATCCTGCAGAGCTTTCAGTTCTAACGATACAAAAAAGCTCCCTTATAAAGCTTTATAGAACAGTGTATTTCTTTCCAATCATGATGCTGCAAAAACTCACAGTGGGTTAACCCGTAGACGTCGGATTGGGATTTATAGGCCACTTCATAAAAGGGCGCAAACACGGCAATAATTTGTACGGACGGAGCCGCGGGTAGGCCGTAAGTCACACGTGTGCGGCTCTTATTTATCGCGATATGATTGGATGAGCTTTATTCTGGGCTTACTTTGAATTTGGTTAAATTGATGTTGTAAAGCTAGGGTTGCTTTACTAATAGGCGCGTGATTTTTGAACGAAAGATTTAGATATCTATAACTTAGTAGGGCAGACGCTAGCTTTGAAACTTAATAATAAAGGACGATAGTTGGGTGTAACCTACGCCCTAAGCATTCATAATGCTTTCACAATAGAAGACAGACCATAACATCTGTTCGGGTAAACCGACCAACGCAGCAGATATGCATTTAGCTGCGTTTGCATTTGAATGCGTATTTGCTCACGTTTACCTAAACTTAGTTCGCGATCGACCGTCTTCGTCGCGAGTTCAAACCACCATTTCAATCATTACCTACCATATTACCATTCTTACCATAAGTTCTTACCATAGTTAACCAGTAGTTACAGTAGTGTCTTGTGAATATAGTCCATACCATACCATACCAGTGACTTTCCTTGCCACCTACACCAAATAACCATATTCAAAGGGCTGTTTGGGGACCAACCAGTACCATTTACCACAACCCCCAAACACAACCCTTTTCAACATCTATTCATATCATCAATCAGGTGTAAGAGGGCTAAACCGACATTGATACCAGAAAGTTCAATTAACTTAATGGGATGACTCTTTTTTTTATCATAAGTTAACTTCTCTGACTCATCAGATATATCAGTTTTGCATTTACACTAACTATAAATATCATATAATAACAGTGACGTCATAAACATGCAAAATGATCCCAAAAAATAAACAAACAAAACAGAAGGCATAAACACACATCGGCACAACATCTGGCCTGGGAGACCCTTCAAATTCATCTCGCAGACAGATCCCCGGGCGGGTTGAATTAATGCATGCGGTGGACTCGCTAAACAGCGCGACTGGGTCGAAACGACCCACAACTTTTTGTATTGAATAAGTTGCACGTTAGTTGCTGAATAGGGCGAGAGGCTGGTAGCCTCGGTGTTTTAGTTATTGTTTCTATTCAGATTTTAGTAGTAGATTTGTTAGATTATTTATAAATATGATTACAATTATCGATTTACAAAAGCTGTTAATATTCAAAACAACTCTTCAAGACAATAGTAAATAGGTATCTTCTAGACCTTCGTGATACACCATCGGCCACATCGTCGCTTTCCATCAGGTGAGATTGTGGACAAACGGAAGTCTATCGACATTATAAAATTAAATAAAAAATGCGATGAGTTTCTATTTTTGAAACTCGCTGTATATCTAAAAGATGTCTCTACAAGGTTCTTTTCTTTTATTACTTCATCTGCTTGACTTCATCATTTTAGTTCATTATCATCAACCTATTTCAACGCTGGACATTAGTGGACATAGGCATATACCCTTATAAATGCCACATCATTATCATCATCATTCTTGTTTCACTTTTATTTTGTTTTCAACTAATAAACCCAGTGGCCGTAGGGCCGCGGCGTACGAATATCGACCCCTTCAACTCAACCCGTGGACATCCACGGGTTGAGTTGGGGGTACCCTTAGTCGGCTCGAACGACATTGTTCGAGCCGACTAAGGGTACCTACCAGAATCAGAATCGGTCGCAGGGAGTCGATGGATGGAGGCGGCTCAGGACCGCTATTTGTGGCGTCGCGTCGTATGGGGGAGGCCTATGTCAAGTTGTGGACGTGTGGCTGATATGATGAATAAACCCAGTGATACCTACTTCGTTTGAGTTATAAACCTACAAAAGTAGCGCCGTGCCACTAGTTGCTTCCGTCGCTTGAATTCCTGACCCCATGTGGTAGACCAATGCGGTTTTCCAGCGAGATTGTGCGTTCCGTCTGAACCATCACTTTGTCTAGCTAAACCGAAAGGACCCTGGCCGCGCTACTCCGATAAATTCTCCCGGCGGGATAAATTAATGCGTGTGGTGACCGTGCTAAACACTTCCCTGCAGCATATTCAGGAAAGTGCAGTTGGTAGGCTCATAATTATGATCTTTTGTTTATCATAATCTAAATTTGGCTAACTAGGTTTAACAAATCTAGATTGTGATGAAAACTAGGTTTGGGATGAAACACTTGACTGAAGACTGGGTAGGTTACTGCGTGTTTCATGTCATGAATTTATGATTACAAAACTAGAAACCTTCTTCGAATTCATATCATATTCATCTTTTTCTATAGAGGAAATCTAAATATCTTTCGAGTTGCGACGACTTGCAGCGACAGTAGATTTTTGGCAGTTGTCAGGCATTGGAACGTTTGCCTGCAGTTTCCTTTGAACACTCTGATAATCTGCCGCCGCTTCCGCTCCCATTGTCCGTCGGAATTGCGTCCTTGAGTCATTATAATTCTCTCCCCACAAACAGTTTCTTCCGCTTCAAGGTAGTTCTGCGTAAGATAGTTTTGCAACCATTGTACGCCATTCATTATGAATTTATGTGAAAACAAACTTCGAATCAATAACCGTTTTGGAATCGATCAACATGTTGATTGTGTGATAAAAAATCTCTTACATGTCAATACACTTCAAAACTACAATAAATTCAGAGATTGTTTTAGCTTGGGTTTTAGCGTGGCCAAATGTCGCAAAATGACCTACTTTCTAGCCAAATCTCATGACATGATCCAGCCTTTTTCCCCTGGCCTGTGGTTTCTGGGTCAGATGATACATGGTGCGGCGCGGGCGGTTACCTTTTGCATAATTCTGGATTGGGTTCGGAGCCTTTCCTAGCTTTCTGTTACATTTGTGGTTTATACGGGACAACACCTGCGTTACTGCAGAACTGTAAAAAGGGTGGGTGGGATAAAACTACTGTGAAACAGAGTCAGTTGGAATCAGATTCAAACTTTTTGCGGAAACTTCTTAGAATACAATTCTTTATGTTGGCAGCATAAATCACCATGGTAGGTATAACAAAATCTTAAACTCGTATATCGTAAAATATATCCGTAAAAATATACTTACTAAATTCCTTTTCCTCGTTTCTTCAAATATTTTCCGAATATAAAAGCTTGTGTAACTGACTGACAAACAACTTTTGGACTGTTAAACAAATGATGGAATGTAAGGGCCGCGGCCGATAGAATAGCTGTTCATAACAATCAAACAGATATCGAGGCCTTAAAATTGTGTGACCCAAAAACTGAAACCTATCTCAGCAGATATTTAGGAACCGGGGACTAAAGTAAAGTCACGGCTATTCAATAACTTCTTATAAAAAGAAACATAAACGAGAGGAGTTTACGACGCAATGCCTCCTCAGCAGCTGGCTTCACTGGCCCATTACGTTAGATTCGCGGCAACATTGACCCGCGGTAAATAACACGTCAAAATTACACTTTATTTACGCCCCACTCAGTATTTATGGCTAGGGATGGAGAAAAAAAGCGTTTTTTGCGGAGCTTTTTAATGTAGGCGTCAATAATTGACGCTGTTTTTTGAGGTTAGATTAATGGAGAGTTTCTTTGTGTCGGTATTTGAAGTTTTTATGACTTTTTAACGAAGGCTTTTAGGATTAACTGTCTAAAAACTTGTCGATCCGAACTTTACTGAAGGTTAACACGCTATATCGGTCTGCCACCCGATGAGTTGTACCTTGATGGGACAGCCATCACAGCAGAGCGTGGAGTGAAAATGTGGAAAAGCGTCATGAATATCCGACTATTTGACATTGAATTCGAAATTCTATTGGTAATTTTGCCTCGCTGCTGTTATGGCGGGTGTGGGGCGTTGCCATTGATTCAGATTGTTTGATAAAAGCTAAGTCAGTGTAACTTTTCAAAATGGCGTAACAATTCGGTGTTTTGATTTCCAGCCGTTAGATTAACATCTGCTCCCATGGGAAGAGAACGGAAATGTTTTATAATTAGGCCTCTCTGGGCAGGAATGGAATAATTTGTTTTCCAATTTGTACAGGGATAATTTCTCGTTATCTAAAAATATTTACTCCTTAAGGGATTCTAAAAATATTTTGAGAATCCTTCTCTTTTTACATTAGGTGACTTTCTTATAGACTTCGCACCGGAACTAGTACCCTCATATAAGTTCTAAGTATGGGAGCAGAGGGAAAATGCGAAAAGCAATACAGGAAATTTTTGAAACATCTCGAAAAATACATTCACTTTCATAGATGTGAATTTAGTTTATTCTTTCCCACCAACCCACCAATTTTTTTCACGCACAGGTTTTCTTTTCGAATCGCGAGGCGCGTTTCATGACTCTCATACGTACCTCAGGAGATGATTAGCTTTTGTTGAACTTATTCTGACACGCAGATACTATTGCCTCATGGACTCTACACACCAAAGACACAGCCCGGTGGGTTGGTAGCTGCACCAACCCCGTGGCTTGCGTGTGCTACCCAGTGCTTACTATATTCACCACTCCAGTAGTGTGATCAATATAGTAAGCATGCTGTTTTGTCAATTTGTCGGTGGCCAACCGACTTTGGTGAGTTGACTACAGAAAATTAACCAATTAAGAGCAGAGTCTGTGGTCATGGCCGGCTTTCCGATCACCGCATCCCTATTTACGCCCTGCCCGTAAATTTCTTCTCGAGATGGAGATAAAATTTTACTGGAAAACTTTCAGTATTTAAACTCCGGTCGGGTGGAAGTTCGGCTGTTTGTCTAGTTTTTGTGATTTTATTACTCTTGCAAAGTGACTGCGTAAGATTTTTAAACAATAGCTTCGAATGGACTTGAGAGCTTGGAAAGTAATTATTGCGGTGGCTGTTTGTTTTCAGAGTAGAGTTGGACCGTTTCATTGCGTGCAATATTTGCACTTGATAATATTTATTGTTTTTGTTATCATCAATTGATATAATTTCGTTCGCCAGAAACGCCAAAGATTACTGAATAGACCATAACCAAAAACTCGTAATACGTTATGCATAACTTCTATAATATTTTTATAAGGTTGACCCTGTCAGCAATATTTGTCAGTTATTTCAGCGACTATAAAAATCAGAAAATTAAAACAAAACTTTGATTTATTTTCGCAGCATGAGTTCAGTCAGATTATCTTCAGTCTGTTTTAAGTCCCTTTGGGATTTGAGTTTCTCGACTCGATCTTCGAATCTTGACTCTAAAATTTCAAACCTATAATAACATCTGTTCAGCTTGCTTTGAAATTAACAACTTTATTACTCCTAAGAGTGTTCTTGATAACTAGATATTGTACAATGTGCCTAGGTTCTATTATTGAACGTCTCCTCCGCTCTGCATTCTCACAATCTTCTCGATAATGTTTTACTGTTAACAGATAAACATTTATAAAACTCAATGTGACGTATAATTTTTCTAATTATACGTCACATTGAGTCATTCATTATCAATAATAAAAAAAAAAATACACATTATGAAATTATTGCATATTACATATTCAGATTTAGATTTAAAAATTCCTCGAATGTATAAAACACCCTCTCTACGAGCCAGTTTTTGAGCAAAAAATGACTAGGTTAAGTACATTTTAAATAATATAATAAGGACTCTACTTGCTCCATCTCATTTTGTTAACTTGTTGCACTGATTTAATAAGAGAATTGATTTTTTCAATACGTAAATAAACACCAACAAGACTACTGTGAAAATAGGTTCTTGGTTGCTATACCGCTATAGAATCAGAATCAGGATCAATACCTTTATTTCTTTAGGCTTACAATATAAGCACTTAGACAAGTCAAAACAGTTAGTAGAAGAGTAACCGATAGAGAAATGTGTGTTGTCGGTAGGCCGAGGGATGATGTGAACACGTATTTCTCACTGTTTGTAGAAACAACTGTGGAGACATTTACTTAAACAATTAGTAACGGGATGATTTCCTGTTATCTGAAAATATTGACCCCATACCGGATTTTAAAAATATTCATATAATTCCTTACGAATTTCCTTTCTACATTCGGTTCTACACTGGACTTTAGTATACAGCAGAGGGAATAGAGGAATGATTTGAAAATAAATGTAGGCTATTTTTAAAACATTTTGTTTTGTACCTAATACTTTCAGTTGGGCCGTGGGGCCGCGGCGTACGAATATCGACCCCTCCAACTCAACCCGTGGATGTCGTAAGAGCCGACTAAGGGAACTTACCAGAGGATGGGCAGCAGCTTCCTTCTGAGTTTTTTTAAACACCAACACTGCGATCACCAATCCGCCTGCCAAGCGTGGTGATTATGGCAAATACCCCCTACATGGGAGACCATCCACTCGGATGGACCGACGACATCGTAGCGGTCGCAGGGAGTCGATGGATGGAGGCGGCTCAGGACCGCTATTTCTGGCGTCGTACGGGGGAGGCCTATGTCCAGCAGTGGACGTGTATAGGCTGATGATGATGATGATGATACTTTCAGTTATGTAAAGATGTTTTTTGTTTGCGGCTTCTTGTTTTTCTCGCGCAGAGGTTGCATTTCACCGCTCACATATGCAGATGACTGGCTCTTGTTGAAACTTACTCTTGCGCAGCTGGTTAATCCTAGTATCCTACTAATATGTATAAATGTGAAAGTTTGTGTATGGATTTTTGTTCCTCTTTCACGCAAAATGTACTGAACTGATTAGACTGAAATTTTGTATGGAAATAGAAATAGAAATGTATTTATTTGCCTAAAAACTACCACACAATACATACAATGACTTACGGCTACTTAGGCTAGGCTAGAGTTAGGGCAAACATGGCTTTCCCTCAGCATTGTGCTGGACGAACACTTGTGTCCACCCAGCGCTGGTTTTCAGTGAAGGCCATGGGCTTAGAACGTCACGTATGGGTATAGTTTGGGACCCGAAATGACATTAGGGTTGGTTAGGACAGCTAGTTCAGATATATTCGTGAGTGGTCCCCTTTAATAATATAGCCACCGCTCATTTGTTAATTTTCTTTTGTTTTTATTTCTAAGTAACCAAAAAGTAGCCAATGCGCGAATACATCTGAATTTTGTAATTGGTGTACACACACCAAAACACCAAAGTTGGCGACTTTCGCAATCGCTGCCAGTTAATAGTTATAAAAAATCTATTTAGGGCTGGATATATGTATATTGGTGCAACTATATTTCCAAGGACTTTATTGATCCATTTTAGTATACCCTCGTATTTCCGTAGAAGGTCTTTCAACTAGCATCCTCGATGGAATCACGGGCAGTGAAATATCGCGACTGTCAGTATGACAACCGTGACGCCTGCGGTGCCATCGACCGTTTGTTTGCAAAAGACAACGTTCCAGCGGAAATGGTTGGGCAAATACGCGGACCGATTTATCGTTGAGTTTATTTTATGGGACTTGTATGGTTTTGTTTCTAAACTTTTTGATTTACGGTGAAACGATTGCGATCTCCCTTTGTTCTGATGCTTGTAGAGGGGAATAGTTGAAATTTGTGGAAGAATACACTGAGCAAAACTTAAAAAATTTATAACTACCACATCTGATAGTGGAATAATCAAAACATTATGGGAAATAAAGCTCTGCATATTAAAATATTGGATTCAATATCACTTAAGTACTTCGTAGTAAGTTTAGTGGCTAAATTTGTATCGCTCATACTTAACTGGATTAACTTTATAATCTTAAAGCCTGAAACTGGCACAGTAATTTGGAGGCCTATTCTCAACAGTGGATCTATTCAGGTTCTAAATGATAGTAAAATATTTTTCATGACTATCATTCATTTTGACACATTAATAATGTTGCACTTAATTGCAACATTGTTAATGAGTCAAAATGAATGATACGTTAGTAGGTCCTAAACTAGCATAAACTCCACAGGGATCCAGGGCTTCTTCTACTTTATGTTAACATAATATGTTTATTTATTTAAAGAACACATACATCCTACTAATATTATAATGTTAAAGTTTGTATGAATGGATGTATGGATATTTGTTACTCTTTCACGTAAAAACGAATGAACCGATTAGGCTGAAATATGGTATGGGTATAGTTTGGGACCTGGAATAACATATAGGCTATTTTTTATTCCGCGAAAAGGCGGGCGAAGGTGCGGGTAGCAGCTAGTCATACATATTATATCTATATCTAATACAATTTATAAGGTAATTATTCTAACACATATGTATGACAATCTTTTGCGTACATTTTTCATGGAGTGCACGCGAAGTGAAACAAAAATTCAAAAACTTAAAACCAAAGAAAGGAATATAAAAAATTGGTCTCGTAAAGCTAAAGAACATAAGTTAAAGAAAAAAAAAAACAATAAGTATGTTCATGGATTTTTAGTATACATAAATGCTGAAATGAATCAATAAGACATTTTTAAATTTTTCATACGGTGGAGAACGACATCTATTTTTGAAAAAAATCAAGTTTAGAACATAGTTAAAGCTCGTATCGAATGTCAGTCAATTTCAATAATGATACAGAATACTCGTGTACCACTTAGGAACAATATAGCATGAGATCTGCCAATCACAATGATGGCGGGTGATATGCTATCATTTGATATCGAAATTGAACACGTCACGTACAATGACGTCATGGTGCGCTCATTTGCAAGGCGTGTTGTGGCGGACGCTTTAATTGATCCCTTGGAAATGATGGAGAGGCGACTGATCGATAAAATGCTGTGTCGTCTAAATAATGGTATTGTAAACAAGACGCGTCGTGTTGCTAACTGACCCCTCTAGCTTGAGCCTTAGACAAAGCTTTTAGGAGATATTACTGACATACGTAAGAGAATGAACTTCATTTATGCATTTGATGATATTTTGTTTTATCACTTTTCGATATAATCGGTTTTCGCTCCGTGAACAAGAATACTAAAGAAAAACATGTCTATCTATTCAATCGGTCTAACAATATGATCCGCTGATCACTGCACCAAGGAAACCAAAGGATAATATAATATTTACCAACAGAACTGAAGAATTAAAACTTTCTATTAATAACTTTAAATGAATTTATAGAGATTATATATATCTATGTGTAAAAAAAAGTTAAAAGGTAAATAGTTTAATAGTTATTACATGCAAATGGCTGCAAATGCAAATATGGCTCTATGTCAAGGAAACCAAAGAATAACATAATATTTACCTACTGAATTTATATATATAATTTATATGAATTAAAGTTTTCTATTAATAATTTTATAGATAATTTAGCGGTCGCAGGGAGTCGGCTTGGGGCCACTATTTGTGGCGTCGTATGGGGGAGGCCTATGGGTACGTGTACAGGGCTGATACGATGATGATGATTAATACATTTAAATGAAATGTTAGAGGCCCCTGTGATTACACATTAGAAAAAAAATAAAAATATGTTTATTGCTACTTATACAGAATTAGTTAGTACATAATTATAACAGGGTACCTTCCTTAATATGAATACTTAATATGAAGTATGGGTACATTACATACCTTCGAAATCTTTAAGTAAACATTTACAGGAAACTTTGGTCGCAGTGTGAATTGTAGCCGGCAGAAGATTGTTGATTTTCCTAGTTTCTAAGAGCCTTAGTTTTGCAAAAGTTAGCGTTCCTGCCCAAGTTGGTGCTGAGGAAGGAAGAAGCATTAATTTTCAAATAGGTCATTAATATTCATTAAAAGTAACAGAAATTGTTGTGTTTAAAATGTTTTCATAAATATCACATTCATAGTATAAATAATATAGGACACTTCTCACATCTCTTCCTACGATAGTTTTTTAGAAATAACTATCCAAAGCGTCAATTCTGAGGACTGAGAATCAAGTAATGTAGTATACAAGAGATGTGAGAAGTGTCCTATATTATTTGTTTTTCACCCGGTCCAGTACTTGATTTAGTTTTTAAATATTACTTGTACGACTAGGTTAAAAGGTACGGTTCTATAGTGAGGGAATAGATAATGCACCTGTGTTTGCGCACACACTTGTACACTGTAATTTTGTCCTGCGCACATAGGTTATCTCCGTTGAGACGGCCACCAAAGCCGAAATTCGTCCATCCATACGGGAATGCACATTATAAAAAACTAGCTGCTGTCCGTGCCTTCGCCCGCGTTTTATCGGGATAAGTAATAGCCTACATGTTATTCCAGGTCCCAAACTATACCCATACCAAATTTCAGCCCAATCAATTCAGTAGTTTTTGCGTGAAAGAGGAACAAACATCCATACATCCATACTCACAAAGTTTGACATTAATTTTATTAGTAAGATTATTGGGTCGAATATCATGATGGGTCGACAATAATTCTGCTTCCCCCAGAATGAATTTCATCGCAGAATAAAAATGGGTCGACAAGAGTCCCATCAGCACTCAGTAAACGATCTACAAACTCTCTATCTTTGACACACTTTAATTAATCTTGAAAGTAATTTAAATTAAATTCAACAAACATTGGACCCGGCATTTATCCCAGAATTGAGCGGCCAAATAGACCCGCCCGCCCTAGACAAACATCTGCATAGGCGGGAGCGTTTAATAAAAGCGCTAAGCTTACGGATCACGGATCTATTTATTTACAGGAGCGAGGGTTGACAGATACATAAACTACATGCTTTTTATCAGTTTTTAAACAAAATCAATAAACCTGTCTTATTGAGTTTGATTTTACAATCAAACGCGGTAGTCAAAAACGATTTTTCTAATAGGCACATCTAATGCCTCTAAATAGACCTTCGCTATTTTTAATTTAGGTTCCATATGTAAGCCTCGTGAGAGAGTTAGTCACCTTTTGGGGCAAAAATAACTACTGGAAGCAAACTGCAATTTTTGATTGGAAATAAAAATTGATTATTTTGGCTAGCTCTAGCTCAAGTAGGTACTAAAATATCTATTATCTACGCTTCGTACATTTCAGCTGGACATTTGTCTAAAGATCACATCCAGCACAAGTAACATCCCGAGTGCTCACGATGCTGCCCAAATATTTGTGCGCCAGATTTACGTACACATTGTCGCCCGTGATTTATTACTGCAAGATTTCGGACGTGTGAATACGCCTTAATACGACTTTATATAAGTCTTTGTGCCTTGGGATTAACCCTCCATCGCGACGGACGATTGACATTCGTGAAGTTCCTAAATGGCTTTATGGACCCCGAGTTTGAAGTTGAAATATTCACTTATTTTAGGTCGAGTAAAGTTGTTTTAATTTATAGTAACGGTTCGAAGTCGGTGATTTGTTTTAAATTATTTCGTGAAATATTTCGGTTATTAACCATCGAAGGTAGTGTAGAACTTCCATAAAAGCTTTTAATACAAGGAAATTGTACCGGCATTTTGATTAAATTGCTTTTGTATTTTTCGGTACGTTGCCTTGCCCACGTATAAAGTGTACCGGTGTTGCCAACAATCAATGCAGTGTCACATAAATAAAGGTAAAACACGCCTGCTAGATTACCTATCAAATAAATTCGGTGCCGTCGTGTAGCGCTGCGTCGCTAATCAAACAGATAGTGCTCTGTGAGATATTGCACGTCAGCGTTTTAGGGTTGAAAATTGGGCTATTCACCAAATGTATCTATCATTGTCAAGCTAATGGAATAGGAATCTATTTTAAGAATTATCTGGAGGATTTCTTATTTTAGAGTTTTTCTCTTTGTACACTTATCAAAATTATCAATTTATTGGTAAAAATATAACAGGTCAGTAAACTAATGTATACAATAAAACCTTATTTAAAATAATTGGCGTGTTTTAAAAAACGACAAACCGACTTCAAATTCCTGAATAATGATAATAATCAACTTCGAATTCCTTACTTTTAAACTGTTTTTAAGTTTTGCGGAATAAATACTAATCCCCTGGGGATAAAATTGTTATGGAACCACCGCGGGATCATTTTCTGTACAATAGTGAAGGAATTTTCAAAATCGGTCTATGCATAATAATCGGCGGAAATATCGCGTAACATACATACAAAATAAACATACAGTCGAATTGAGAACCTGCCCCTTTTTATAGTCTGTTAAAAAATGAAATGGATATTGTGATAGTGAAACGTAAGCTACTTAAACGATAGGCTGACCAGAGAAAATAAAGAAAATTGATAGTAGTAAACTCCTCTTTAAAGTCCTAATTCAAATGGCAACAACCCAAGCTTCGTCAACGATCATATTGATTGAAATAAATCCTATATTTTATCAACTAGTAGCCAAAATCATTTAAATTTGAACAAGCCCATGAATCACTAACCGAGCCTAAATAACGAATGACGAACAGACGTCCAAAATTAATCGGTCGCCAGTAATCGATTACATTAATCTGCACAATCGAATGAGCCTGTGTCGAGATGGTAATTCGATAGATATTAAATTAGTGATGTACCGTACGCGCGTAATCGAGTTCTGAGCTTATCGCTATACCTATATTTACTAGTGCTGTAAATTGCAAATCGATTTCGCTACATTGAATGAGATCGTAACGTTCAAAATGAATTGAAAAATTGTTTTTAGTTTTACGAGCTCAATTAAAATTTTGGGATTTTAATTGTTAAACAAGTAATATTTTTTACTGACTAGTTTCCGCCCGAAGCAAAGCACGCGTTGTGACGTGATAAAAGTTATAAGGTATTTAATTAATATGAAATCTACGACAACCTGTATGGTGCAGCATGCGAAGGTCCGCCTCTGACACAGCCGTTTGCACAGTGGCGGATTTACACATTTGCCGCCAGTAGGCTATTCAAATTTTGCCTATTATTATCTATAATTCGATACCGGATACCATAATCTAATTCACAATCATATTTATTTTAAAAGAAGTTGTCAATGAAAAATATATTTTTTTTTGACTTGAATATTAGTAATATACTAATCTTCAAAGTGGAATGAAACTACTAATTAGTAATTACAAATGTATCTACGAATTGATCATTCATGGCTCCGATTCGACTTTGTTAGTCGATCGATGGTTTTGAGTGATTGGAATGAATGAATTATTCGTCGGTCCTGCGGGGATTGAACGGAACAGATTAGTAACTAATTTTATCATTCTTGTGCGGTTGATAAGGTTGTGTAGTTTTTCGAGTAGGTACAATATTATAGCTTGTAGTGTAAATATGGTTTTATTGTAAATTTTATAGTGTGGTGGAAAGCTGGTGTGTCTATTAGGTTGAATCCGGTAATGTACCTATTACACATCACCAGGTATCTACCACTGTGAGTTCAATAATAATATATCGTATTAATACGTAAAAAGGAATTTTCAAAAATCCCTTTGCTAGTTTGTGATACCCATCTTAAGCTTTTTTTGTGCCTCTGTAATACATAGTTTTATTTTGTATAATTTAGGAAGAAATGCGAAGTTGCACTTTTTGGCCACCTAACTCGGTTTTCGCATCTCCTCCTTCCTCGTAAAGTTTTACCTATGAAGCGTTGGGTGGCGACAGCGAACGAACCCGGAGTCGAATGAAATATAGGTATAATACTATCTCTCTCTAAGACCGCTCCTACTCGACTTGACTATCCACGTCGAATAAGGAATTGAACCGACTCAAGAATGACTCGAACGAACGACTCGCGATTCATACCTAGAGACTAGAGCAAATTAGTTACTAATTTTCTCTAGTCATTCGAATCGTTCAAATGACTTGTCAATATGTGAATATGTGAATAATTCGAATGAAATCATTCACAGTCGCGCATCTTTACTAAGGATGGAATCAGCTTTTTCCCGTTATTAGTATGATTTTGTTGTGAACTACCAATGTGTCAGTTTCTAGATTATTTTTAAATCTCACGCTTTAGTGAAAATTACACTGGACCTAATAACATATAGGTATCCATTGACATTCATTTCTATTTCTCTAAGTCAATAATAAATTTTTGGCCCAAATTTGCCGCCCCCTAAAATCTGCCGCCCTAGGCTCTAGCCTACTCAGCCTGCTGTTAAATCTGCCACTGCGTTTGCAGGTTCAACTCTTGTCTCGAGACAAATTTTGTACGATTTGAAGACATTTTAGTAGAGGTTTCTGGATGTTTTTTACATGTAAAAAATATCTATGTACTCATGTAATATATCAGTTATCTAGTAACCATAACTCAAGCTCTGCTTAGTTGCTGTGTCAATTTACTAACATTTTTTTTAACGGAGAAAGCCTTACTCGATGCCTTTGTCGAAGTACATGCTGGAAAAATGGAACAATATAACTCAGGACATAGGATTAAAACCAACTATGTTAATTAATATTAGAGGATTATTAATTTTAAAGATTAATTATTTATATTTCGTCTCGCTGCAACGCGATACAAATGTAGGGGAAATTTATAAAAAAATACCCGATAAATAATCTTTAATATAAGTTATAAATTTATTTAATTTTACAAAATTATAACAGTTATAATAATTGTGTAAAAATAAATAACCCTTTTTGAACACGAAAGTCTGAATCGGCGGGAACCGATTCCGATTTTCGGGCTTTCGCCCACTCTGACCTCTAAGGCATTGGTCATTCAGTATATTCAGTATACTCGTGTTAGTGCACTAACTACAAACACTACCAACAACTAACTACCTTGTTAATTAGCGACTAAGTCGTATGAGTCAAGCTGTTGTAATTGCAATGTAATCTTGCGACATGTCCTTAATTACTTCCTACTTAGACATAACTACAAATTATGTATAAACATAGTTATTCTCTCCTTATTACGTGTGTGTACGAAATAAGGACAGAATAGTGCTGTGATAAGACCACAGAAAATGTACAAAGATGTTACGAGACATTAGCTTATACTACAGTTGGTTTTGAGCATACTCTAAATATAGCTAGATTATTCTAGATAAAAGATAGAGGCCACTTTAATAAAAATAATAAAAAAGACAATAATTAAGAGGTCGAACGTCCAGACCAAGTTTAGTATCGATCACCGAAGTTAGCAACGACGGGCGCGGTCAGTACTTGGATGGGTGAACGCGTTATGAGATGGCTTTTTGTTGTATAGGGTTCCTTTTGCGAAATAGTTAAAGATAAAGATACATTTATTTCGCCATAAAGAGCATTATACAATCACAACTTAACATAACAACATAAATTAACAAGATAGCTTTATTCATCATCATATCAGCCGATCGACGTCCACTGCTGGACATAGGCCTCCCCTAAGGATCTCCACAATGACCGATTTTGCGCTGCCCGCATCCAGCGATTTCCCGCGACCTTCACTAGGTCGTCGGTCCATCGCGTGGGGGGTCTACCTACACCGCGCTTTCCGGTACGTGGTCGCCACTCTAGAGCCTTGCGGCCCCAGCGGCCGTCGGTCCTAGCTTTATTAGTACCTGGCCAAAAAGGGTCAAACTCAGCTTTGTGCAGAATCGCGCTCGCCCGCGGGTCAGCACTGGTTTTCAATAGTTATATACAAAACCCTCCGAGTGCCAGTCGACTTGCATTTGACTGGTTTTATTTTTTATTGGTAATGGCGTTTGACCACCGTCGCACTTGAGAAAGTGAAGATGTGGCCTAAGATGGCAATTTACTGTTTTTATTCCTCAATCAACACACTAACGAAACTAAACTTAATGTTCTTTATAAATAACCACTATCGTGTACATGCCACCAAATTGATTTAACAACAGTAAATACTTATGTAGTGCCAACTGTGAGATACAATCGGTGATCTTGTCTCTAAAAGCTATCTCTTCCAGGCGACCTTTTAATGTAGAGGGTCGGTTAATATCCGTAAGACCGTACAGTAGGCCAAGCACGGGGATTGTTCTCTAGAGTAGAATACACAATAATGACATCACATTGTCATACATTGCGTAAATTATTGAAGTTGAAGGAATTATTTTTTGATAATTTACGCATTCGATAGCAAAGTGACGTAATTTTTCTCTATTCTACCTGTAAACTAACTGTCGCTTGTCTGTGTTACTGAAAAAGGAGGAAATCACATTTCAATAAGCTTTTAATCATTTAGGAAACTATAAAAAAACACAATATAAACAATACTTCCCAGACGTCGCCATTGTGCATAATGGCGTTGCCCGCTCTAAAAACTTGCCAGCTTTCATACCCTTGACAAAAATCCCCGTGCTGATCGTACAGGGTCCATAAAATAAAGTTTATTTAACTACTTTTATAACCTTTACTATCGTACTGGTTATGACCTCAAAACCGCCTCAGCACTCTTCAAACTATTAATAAATTCCTACCTGCAAATAAACGAACAAAAACCATACAGACTATGTATTTAGTTGGTCAAATAGTTGATGCATGCATTCTGGATTAGCCGCCCGCTCCGCGGCACAGTCTAGGATTATACAGAAACTTTACTCTGATACCTAGTTTAAAATTGTTTGATGAGTTTTGGCGCGTTAACATTATTATATTATTCACCTTCGCTTTTGCTCTGTCTCTATCTTTAATAAAAACCATAATTTTTCTTTTTGAAGGTAGTCTGCTTTTTCGTCGTCTCTTTTCATTTCGGTCTAATTAAATCTAATGAAAAGTATTCGTATACATTGCGGACATTGAAGCCTAATATTTTTTTATCCACATCGATGGTTGCTTGGTAGAGATAAAAGCGATGAGGCCGCCCTTTGTACTTTATTGTTTGTTAGCATTTCCTTCTGTATTGTATTTTGTGTGATACAATAAAGAGTTATCTATCTATCGATCCACTTCTTTTAATATTGAGTCCGAACTTGATTGACACTATCGCGTGTCTAGATAATTAGCTACCAGTAAATTAATATTTAGGTATATCATTATCACCTATATTATATCAATTTCAAACCCTCGGGTTTAGTATTTTTGCGTAAAAGGGTTTATTAATCAAATAAGATTTCCTTTTTATCATTAGCAGGTGAACTATTCGGCTTTGAGACATTACTTAAGCTAAAGTCTTATCAAATGCCTTGAGGTCAGAACTAGCCTAACTGGAAGTTAATCCACAGATATTTTCTCAGCTTCCAAAGAGGTCAAACAAGCGAGAACTTGGACGAACTTTAATTAACAACTCACCTTCTAGGGCTAGTGCGAACGCTAGCAGCTAGCACTGTGTCTATCTCGGCGTCCTAAAGTTTGATCTTGCGTTCATTAACGACGACGGTCTGAGTCGACGAACTAAACTAATTTGCGCTAAACGCCACCGACACTGCCGGAATAAGTTTCAAGCAAGCGTTTATTAGGCGAACAATTGAAAACTGAGTTGGCTTACGGTTTGAATTTCCTTACACTGTGGCTTGAAGAATTTGAATAGTCTTTTCTATTGGATATTTTAATTAATCTTTGAGGTTTGTTTGGTTAGTTTTGTGGGAAATTTCAATGAAATATTTTCCAAGTTTAAATTAGCTTTGCATGTTTTTAAAAACAAAAGGTTTTCAATATTATGATTTTAATTACAATATGCAAAAAAAGTATCAAGAAAACAATTAATTAGTACCTAGCCATTTAAAATCAGCAACAATGTTAATCGCTAGAAAATCATAAAGTAAATTTTCATTACTTTTATCATTTTGGGCTTATCCTTTAAAGCATGAATATTCTTCATTTTAATTTATTTTGTTAAATAAATACACCAACTGTCTAGACTTTTTGTACTTATGAGATTTGTTACAGCATTTTAATTTAGCCAGGTCTTCTCTTCAATCATCCTCTTCCGTCGCTAGTCGGGTAAACACGGGAAACTCTTTTACAGCAAAGTGTCAACGTCCAACGCTGTGTTTTGGTATTGCCAAAACGAATCCTCTAAAACGTTGAAAATAACTTACTTTCGCCTGTGCCTTATTTCCGTCACATACTTGTTAGTGTCGTAGTTAAATAAGCTAGTGCTAAACTGGCAACATCCGCGGAGACGCTTAAAGTTTCAGGCTTTGCAGGTAGCTCTGAGACAGCGCCCACAGTAGAAATGCTTACACGGCTGTAAATGTTTCCACACTCGGCCTGTGGCTGCCATAGATAAAGTAGTTAGTGGTTGGTACAGTCAGTTAACTGGATGACACATTCTAAATCTTTATATTTACATTGGACACTCTATATTGTGTCAAATCAGACGAAAAGTTACGGGAAGATTCGTTATTCCGAGCCTGGTCAGCCAATGAGGTGAACTTTTTTATATTCCAAAGGTTAGCGCCAACTTTATTCTTTTGATGTTTATGAAAGTCCTTGATACTGACGCTGCCAGAGTCGTAGCAAAACGTAAGCGAAGCTAAGAAATTAAAGTTGAAAAGTTTGTAAAATATTCCGATACAAAAATGGATCAGAGAAATATTCAAACCACCGCCAGTAGCTAAATCGCTCATAATGTCCAAGGCAAGTTTTAATTCTGGTCTTTTATTCTGATGTTTAAAAACAAGTACTTATTTCCTTTCTTATTTTCAATAAACTCCTATTTTTTTAAACAAGGCTGCTCATGGAAACATTTCCAAACGTTGTGAACACAACCTGAAATAAAAAACAATATTACAAATAAGTAAATAGTTCCAAACGTCCTATAACTTTATCCCATCGACTGTACTTACAAAGTTACCACCAGATTATTACGTAGTAAGTGCGCCACAGATCACCGCGTAGTAAGAACGTTAGATTATTATATTATCATAGTTCGTATGAATTGGAAATATTTCTGACGTGGTGCAAGTTTTAATGAAGATAGTGTTACGATCAAAGTCAGCATGCAGTTTCAAGGAGGTATCTTAGTAGGGGTATCATTTGCAAGACACGTATGTATTTTTAATAGATGGTAAGTATAAATATTCAAGTTTTGAATTGGTTGGTTGATGGTAGGTACGAGTAGGAACGTGGGTTCTTAAGCTTTTATGCGTTTTTGCATCGTTCTCATTGATTGGTGGGAGATTGCACGGGATTGCACTAACAATAATTGAAAAGTTTTGAGGTAAGCCATTGCCTATCTACGGGTCGAATCACGTTAAAGAAAAATAAACTAGCCTATATACACAGATAGTATTCAGGGGCAGGTCCTGGGTTCAATTCCCGCCGTAGTCGTACATTTTTGGTATATTATTAAATTCTAATAAATAGAGTTCATAAACAAACAAACAAACAAAAGTATTTATTTTCCGAAAAATAGGACACCAATTATAAACTGACTTTCGATCATTATGTACATATCTATGTTATTTACAGACCAATGATCCTGTTATAAAAGTAAGATCGAATCCTCGCTCTAACTAAGAAAATCTTGTATCTACATAGATGCGAGGGATAAAGTTCCTTATAAGTACCTACAGTAAATGTTTGTATGCCTACGGCACTGATTTATTAATGAATGAATAACGTTTGATAAATATAATGCTGGACAAACACACAGCATCATCTAGCCCAAAGCTTATGTTATGGGTACTAGACGACTTATATGTATATATAACACAATACGTTACTTAAATAGACATTTTTACAATACATAAAAAAATATCCACAACACCCGGAACAAATATTTATACATCGTACAAACATTGGTCATAAGGCGGGAATCAAATGATAGCCGTGCGAAGGTGGGGCGGGCCACTAGTTTTTAATATACAAGCGAAAAAATCGCATAAAATCTACTCGCTTTTATGCGAGTAGATTTTATGCGATTTTTTCGTCGTCTATTTATGGGTCTATTTATGCATCACTAAAATAGTAAGTAGGAGTAGGTATTTAGTTTCTAAATTGTAATGTATTTATTTACTTTCAAAACAGTAATTATTATGCACACAGATATTACGCCATATAAAATACAACAGTCCTATCCATTCAATGTTGTCTGGGAGAGATCGCTCTTCAGCGATAAGATCACCTATTGTAGCTTATTCGTTAATTATTATTTTGTAAATTATTTCTAAGTTAAGTGTGCAATAAAGTATATCTATCTATCCATTTGTACCAAATCCTGTATTTTCATAGACTGACAACAAGGCCAACAGTTTCCAGCATCCGAAGATCTATTGAAACAAGATCTACTCAAACGTCCGACACGGTATTCAAACTTGCGCCATCGACCAAGACAAAGTTGTTAGTTCATAACTCAAATCCTCGACTATATTCAATGGAGTCTATCCATGCATCACGTTCGGGCATTATCATTCACACCGCGTTGGGGGTAGTTAGATCATACGACGTTATGGCATTATTTACCAATGGGCGATGAAACTAACGTTGCGGCATTGCTTAGATGACGATTTCGTCCAATCCGAATTTTGGCTCCGGCAAATCTCAGTAGAGACTAGCTATTTGCACTGGTGTAGTCCAATTTGTTCAACTAATTGGACAATTGGATTATATTATAGCGTACAGGACGTGTGTGCGTAAAAACACGTGTGCACTCTCTATTCCCTCAATATTATAATCCGATGGGAAGGCAGACTGACATGACTGGGGAGAGGCCATGTGCAGAACCATCGGTTAAACGTGCTTTCCGAGAAGCATTACTTAGAGCCATTGTAGAGAAAATGCCTTTTCGTCCTATTTTTCCATTCTTGTGTGATTCACGCTAAGATCCAGTGTTTCGGGTGTGCAGTAGCCGTATTTTGTCTCTCGACGCTTTAGACTTCCGCAAACCTATCTGGTTTATATTTATAAGGTACTCGTAAGTCTTCACATATTATGTTAAAACTTACATAGCGTTTGACTAAAAATCCTTGGAAGATTAATACAGAAGTAAACCAAATATTTCCTCCTCTTAAATCAACGCATAAATTCATAAACAAGTTCAGAATCTCTTAATCTGAGCATGAGCACCGGCATCCGCAACTTTCTTAAAGCATTGTTTTGAAGTCTTTACCTTGAACTCCATTTTAAAATGCAAACCCTTAGTTATCTTATATGGTCAAAAAAAATCACAACTTGAAAATATCTTCCCGCATCAAATATAGCAACGTCGATCTTAGCAATGCGGTCGCAACGTGTGAATCTACCCTCACCGGAGAGTTACGTCTAGTCGCAATAATTTACACGAGGCACAGCGGCCGGTGCCAAGCTCTCTTCATTCCCTCTCGATAAATTGTCAGCCGCACATTCGGCAAGACTATATCAGGCTTCGAGTTATTTGACTTACACGTTTGGTATTTCCGCTTGGATTTTGGTGAAATCTGAGAGTTGTAATTTCAGTTTCGACTGCAATATTCAATTTTGCTATTCAACATTTTCATATTCATTTCACAGGTCTTTTGTTCTGTTGTAAGTTGTAATAACGTACGTGGATTTTAAAACTTAAATAACGTTTGACATACGAAAATAAGCGAACGTGGAGTCTTTCACCGGTTGATCAATCAGGAACATTATTTTTCAAGTTGGGCTAGCGGGGATGATAAATTAAAATTTCTCCTGGTTGCACAATTTCTCACCTGTTTGCAGAGAATGCATTTTCATATAGTCTATAGTTCTTCATCCTTCTTTGAACAGGAAAGGTTCAATATTTTGTAGCTTTGTTATAAGAGACGTTCTCTCAAGGATTTTGCTGAATGCTGGTTGAAAGTCCTTGAAAGAACAAATAAATTAAAGATTTATTTTCCTTCATTTTTTTATATAACTTGTATGGTTGTTTTAATATAGAAAATAGCAGTGATAACGGAATCACTGTTGTTTATATCAACACTTAGATTGCCCACGACGCATAATAATATGTGGTTATAGTACTGCTTGTAGCCGCAACATGCCGCCGCCGCGGCCCCCACAGCAGACTGAGCCGTGAAAGCGATAAACTAAACTGAACGAACACTTTCATTGCCCACGACGTAAATGTGGTTCCAGCACTGTTTGTAGCCGCAGCGCGTCCCTGCAGATCACACCGCAGGGGCTGGGCAGGCGATATTAGTGAAAAAAACATAGCGCCTACGCTGCGAAAATAAAGCACAGCTCGATCATAATCAGATAATACGACAATCAAAATTCAGCTCAGACGCAAATTGGATGGCTTCAAACAATCCGTCTACTGTATAGAATATTTCTTATAAACCGTATTCATGAAAATTGTATGGCGTTTACCGAATTCTATTCAGCATTCAGCGATCGAGTTGGAAAGCCGAAAGCACCCGAAAGCCCGAACTAATTTGCATGGCAACCCCGCGGATTGTGTTCCAATTAGGGTGTGGGGCAGGTGCGGGGTGGCTGCGATCTACGTGCGGGTCTCCCAGACATACATAATACATGTCATCGGTGATGAGATGATCGATTTTGAAATTATATTCAATCGTAACACGCTTGAACCCTGAAACTAACTCAATTTCTCAATTCTTTATTGCCTAATAAAATATACATACAAAACATTTAACAAGAAAATTCGTGGTAAAGGTGAGCCTTAAAAGAGTTCTCATCTAGCAAACCTTATTGGGAGAGAGACAGACAAAGTTATAAAAGTGGGTACTTATGCATGAATAGAGGACAAAATATTTAATTTAACCTACTTATATAATAGACTACTATAGTAGTCTATGTATACATATTATCATATATTCTAATTACATATAAATATATATTGAATGAAAACATAGGGTTATGAAGAAAGATAATGCTCTGACTTTACGGTTGAAAATGTAGACCAAAAACCATGACTTCAAGCATGGTCATGGTTTTTGGCGAGACTCAAAAAAACTAAATTAAAATAACTAAAAGATAGGTCTAGGACTGAAGTTAGTGATACAGTGTTAGTTAGTGTTAGTGCAGAAGTTAGTGAACAAGGTCAGAGATACAGTGTTAGTTAGTGCAGAAGTTAGTGAACAAGGTCAGAATAGCTTCGGAAAACTGAAAAATTGGTTCGATGTTCCTAAAAAACGATAGTTTATTTTCTGCAAACAGTTGTATCTGTATATACAGGGTGGAAAAAAATTATGGGCCCTGGAGGGGAAGTACCTTAAATCCTTTAGTTAGCTCATTTTACTGAAAGGAAACATTCCTTTATTTTTAAAATGAAACAAAATCGCATTTAAAGATCTTCTAAAAATTATTGTCTCACCTGGGAATCGAACCAACTAAAAATTCAAAAATAAACCCTCGCTATTTTAATATGCGAAGCGGTTTACTGTTCAGGATAAAAATTGTCTAATAAACATTTGACCTTTCATTCATCTGTTGTATCAAGTTTTTTATTAACAACTAGTTTCTACCCGCGGCTTCGCACGCATGTTATTCTATGGAAACGTTTTAAGGTTATTTCTATCCCATGGGAACTGATTTATAGGATCAAAAGTAGCCTATGTTTTATTTCAGGCCTAGAACTAGCTGTATGCAAATTTCAACCCAATGCGTTCAATTGTTTTGGCGTGAAGAAATAACAAACATCCCTCCATACATCCAAACTATCGCATTTATAATAGTAGTGTGACACCTAGTACTGATCACTTGTAACAAGTAAATGACACGTTATAATTTTCTTATCTCTCTAACATCCAAAGACATCGTTGAAGTACAGGCTTGCTAATGTTATTTATCTCATAAGTACCTTGTTGAAGACTTCGATAAGAAAATAATAAATGCACTATTCCTTCTCACACGAGGTGTTCTGACGAAAATTTTAAAACTGTTTTTTTTTTCAACTCAAATTTGAATTTTGAACGATAATTCTAAAAATCGATAAAAATGCTGAATGTATTCGTTCGAATTTTAAATTTTGTTTTGATTTGCTTTCATTCCGTAATTGTGTAATAATGGCGTATCAAGAACAATTCGATCTATTAGAAGCTTACTTTTCAAACAACAAGAATTGCAATTTATCTCTGCAATGGTACAGTGAGAGATATCCAGACAGACAACTATCAACTAGAAAAGTTTTGTCACGAATGGTGAAAAATTTAGTGAATATTGGAATTTTCTAAAAACTTTTAGGACGCCCACAGCAGCAGAATCTAGACTTTTCTGATCTAGATTTAAGCGTTTTGATGTACTTGTGAGTGTTACCCGAAAGCTTCTAGTAGGGAAGCTGCTCAAGAGATAGACACCAGCCATACTCGTGTACTTAGTATTTTGAAAAAGTACAAATACAAATGTTCTCGTGATGGGCGATCGGTGCAGAAACTACGAGTACATCCAGGAGATAGTCAAAGAAGATCAGAGTTCTGTCAAAATATTGAAACAGAAATAGCCCTCAGCCTAAATTTCTTAGACTACATCGTATGGTCTTATGAAACAAATTTTAGCAATAGTGGAATGTATAACAGACATAATAATCATTATTGGTCCCGTCAGAATCCATTCCGTGTACGCGAAACCAACAATTAGGTCAGATTTTCCTTTAAGATTTCACTTTTTTTATTTCTCAAAAAAAATTTTTATTAGACAAATTTTATCCTGTACAATAATCCTACTGCTTCGCATAATAAACTAGCGAGAGTTTATTTTGGTTCGATTCCCAGGTGAGACAATAATTTTTAGAAGATGTTTAAATGCGATTTTGTTTCTTTTTAAAAATAAAGGAATGTTTCCTTTCTGTAAAATTAGCTAACTAAAGGATGTAAGGTACTTTCCCTCCAGGGCCCATACATTTTTTCCACCCTGTATAACAATATGTTGTGGTTGAGATAATGTTTCTATACAAGACTAGCTTAGCCCACGGCTTGGCATGCGGTGATGAATGAAGTAAAATTAGCCAATGTTTTATTCCGGACACAGAACTACCGCAATGAAAAATTTCAGCCCGGTCTGTTCAATAGCTTTTGCGTGAAAAGGAAACAAACATCCATCCAAATATACATACATCCAAACTTTCGCATTTATAATATAAGTGTGGTAACAAGTAGCTAATTGTTACCAAAAAACTCGATATAGTTATAAAATACCTACGCTCTGAAAACGTATATAACAGATTTTTTTCCATACGCAATTCTATTTCATGAATTTATGATTCAATTTCCCATATCCGAGCCCATTCTTTTGTTATAATATTTGAATGGCTATAACAAGTGAAATTTCGCGCCCAAAACGATAAATCGACTGGAATATCTCAAACTATTCAAAATCAGTCTCTCCCTCGGAATGGCGCAATATATCTTTGGCGGGAATTATCCTGAACTAGCTGTTCCCCGCGGTTTTACCGAAGTTAAATTGTTACTAAATATTTTTTCATTCTAATATTTTGCAATGGATTTCCGCAAAGTAACACCTGAATCTATTAATTATCGTAAGCCGTAAATCTCCCATGGGAATTCAATGTTTTACCAGGACAAAAAGCAGCCTATGTTACTCTCCATCTTATCCACTAACTCTATGCCAAAAATCAAGTCGATTAGTTACTTAGTCAGGGCGTGAAGGACAAACAAAACATGTTCGCATTTATAATATTAGTTAGGATTAGAATTTGGACGTGTTTCGTGACGTAACTATGGCGTAGATTTGACAAGAGTTTACTCAGTTCAGTTCAAGGAATTTATATACGTTACGTTAGTATATAAATTCCTTGGTTCAGTAACGTTTGATATACAGAATCGGTTCTAGACCATTTTAGCATTAAAACGGGGGCTGTGGACAACCATTTGTTTAGGTTCATAAAATTGGGATCACAGTACGAAAGAAAACAAGCAGCACTCCGTCATTTTGTAGTACCACAGAATAACTTTATATGTGGGTAGTACTTAGACCAACATGTTAATGAGATTTTGTGAGTGTGAGATTCTGCTCAAACTTTTGCTTCACATAAATGAATAGATAGTAAAATTGGGTTGTGTGAAAACTGAATACTTGAAAACTGTTGATCCAGATGCCCCAATTTTACCCATTAATCTATTCAAGTTTTCACACAAACGACGTGTCAAAAACAATCAAGTTTCCACACGTTGTTGGTAGGTAGGTACATAAAAGGACAGGTTGGCTTTATAATAGTAAGCCACGGAAAGTCGAAATTATGTTATGAAATTTTGACCACAATTTTGTTAAAATAAGCTACCCATTTAAATAATAAAGTTATATTAGATGAATTACTGTAAACAATCAACTCAAAATATCCAGTTAAATTAAAATGTTGATTCCTAAAGTCACACAGGCAATAGCTATGATTTTATAGTAAGTATTTACAGTTTTTTATTAGATAAGTACCTTTATCCTATTCAAGGGTCATTATTTGAAGACTGTTAACTGTGTAACCTAGTAGCGAACATTACCTAATCTGTGCTAGTACCTAGTACACGACTACACTACGAGTTATTGCTTGTGCATTATGGTACATTATGAAGGTACCACTTATTTTCTTCCTGGTGAGAATTACATTTCTGCCAAAATTTAAAATACCTTTGTAGCATAGGTATGGCATTAAAAGTAGTTTGATAGGTTGTCTCTATTGCTGAATACGTAATTATTATTTGTTTTTTACCTGTACGTAGGTACCTACTCTGTAAAACATGAATGCTGCCGGTTTGAAGCTGCCTTAATAAACACCAATCTCTATTCCTAATCTTATTAATAATGGTATAGATATCAGATATCATCATCATGTTGAAGAATAACCATAGTTATAGTAAATGCAAAAAATTGAGTGATATGTTAAACTATGAATTGTTGGCCTTATTCAAAATTAAGTTAATAAATTGGAATAGGTACTGAAGCTTAACAAATAATGTATTTATGTGTAAATAATAATAAAGTTAAAAAAAAAAAAAAAAAAAATTATCCAAAGTTTTTATATATGACCATTTAAAATTTTTCCACCATAACTATAAGATTCCCGTAATCCTCTGCCCTATCAGCCACCTCAGCCCGAATGTCCACAAATGTACCTCGTCTCTCATACTGACAATGACAAAAAGGGGACGGATAGAACTCGACCCAGATCTGGCATACATATGTATTGCCTAACGAAGGGGCTTTGAGTCGACATGAAAGATATTACCGCAGAATCTACAGCGGTGAATGAAAATTAAGATGCGATTTTACTTTCTACAGCTTTTTGTGGCAGAGGACATAAACGTTCACGTTACATTGAAAGTACCTATGTGATATGCTTACGAACTTACCCTAATATACCTTACAACATAAGGCGTTAACAAACAAATATGTAGGAACATAAATGATTGGGCAAAATTATATATTTGCTTACCCTTTATGTTATCTACACGCTCGGTTTTTAAAACAAACGCTTGGAATTCGCAATTGCAGATAGTGTTTTGTTTTTTGGGGCAGTTGCGAAATTACTCCTTTGTGGAATAGTTGAAAATCATAATTTTACCGCAAAAATCATAACTCACTTCGAATACAAGCAAAACAAACCTAAAAACTTTGTGATAGCAGCACATGACCACGGTCGATGAAAGTTTATAAATCCTTGGACTCTCCGTGGATTTACAACCTTTTTATGATTCTCATGGACCCGTAGATATCTGGGTCCGTAGATCTGATTGGATCTGACAATAATAAAGATTTTTTTACAAAATCTCCAGTTTTCCTCAATCTACCTCAAAGGAAATATTTTGTTGATCTGCGTAAATAACCACACGTCCGCAATATAAACGGTAACAAGGCGGATGCACATTTCTTAAAAGCATTTCGATTTATGTGTTCCCAATATGTTTGCGACAAAAAAGTATAGAGGAACGTATTGGAATGGACCCCGAGAACACAGAGACGCACTTAGAATTAAACTGGAGGGACAAAAATATTACATTTTTTGTCAAAGTCTACATCATTATACTTCGATACTTGCAGATTTTGGGATTCAGTCCCAACCATAAGCAAAAGTGTAAAACAGTTATCGAAGGCATGTACAATATTAATATGTCTCTAACCCATAACAAAAGCTCTGCTTAGCTTGGGTCTAGATGATGCTGTGTGGATTGTCCAGCATTATTTATTTATGTATTTATTAAGGTATCAATAATACTGGTTCACAATTGAAACAATGCAACATTGTTTTCAATAACTTATACCAAATTAGACATTATACACTTATACATTATAGTTATCGTCTGCTCCATGCATAATTATCGCAAATATATTGCTAATGCGTTTGAGTAATTGAATTAACTCGGAATCGGCTTCGTAATAATAGCCCCATCAGACAGCACGGTGGTCAAATCAAATAGGCAATTATTTATAGTTTTATTCATGTTGCTATACTACTAGTTTGGATATACTGTCTTGTCATTTAATATAATATTATCAAATGCTGCAATGTGGTATTTTTATACGAAATTGACCAGTCCTTTTCTTAAATTTAATGCATTGTTTTTAAATTGCAATCATATGAAAGATATAATAAAAATTTTAAAGTGCTAGCCAATTGTTGGGGTTTTACCCAACAATTGATTTTGATTCTTGCTCGTATCGGGTGCAAAGAACAAAATCCTCCACTCTGTCCTCAAGTCCGCCCCTGTAGTAAGATACACTAGACGTAATTTAGAAGGAAGTCGATTTAAGAGATGCATTTGCTCCGACTCCACCTGTGGCTTATTTATTGCCTCAGATAACGATTTCTGTGAATAATCCATTTTTAAGAACGAAACTTAAACCGTTCCTGTTTACGAAACGGAATTCGAACGAAACGGCGTTTCCGAACGGAACCGAATTATAATTCTGCGCATAAACATAGTAGGTGTAGTTACTTAGTTACAAGGTTGCCTGGAAGAAATCGCTCTCATCGATAAGGCCGCCTTTTGTACTGTATTAATTTTAATTTTAGATATAAGAGGTTTTATATAATTTTAATAGTGGTCATTCATTCTTAGTACCTACGTTTTGAGAAAATGTACCTACTTACGAGAAATTAGAACATCGTACCATATTTATTGTACATACATATATCTTATATCTAAGGACTGAAAAAACCAGCTCCAATTAGTCGATGAAGTGAACAAAAACGTCAAAGTGGCCACTTTATTTATTACATAAGTAATATATGTATACTTATGTATATGATGATATTTAGGTATTTACCGTCTTTCTTTGATTGCTCTCTCATCTCTATAACTCATTTACCAATTGATTTGTTATTCCTGAATAAAAATCTAAGACTTCATGAAACACATGGATTCAAGATAAAAAAGATAAACTACAACCCACATAATTGAAAGAACATTAAAGTTTCTATACAGATCTCTATAACAACTATTTGGCTAAAGAACATTTTATAACAAAATAAACTCTAATTAACTTTGATCAAAATGTACAACGAACAATTCCAACGGAACTTTAAGCAGGCTTATTGCTTAACCACACGAAGACACCCGCCTTAGAACTGAGAATTGTGAAACGTTCCAGAATGTTCTAGAATGTTCCACAAAAGGGAAGTTAGTTGGAAATTCGGCATCCATTGCAGTAGCCACTCGGCACGTGACTTGCGCTATGCTAATTACCTTGAGTCCGGGCAGTACGCGTCACTGTAGGAACTATAGTGTACATAGAGTGCTACATTGTATTTTTTTTACTGTATCGTAAGCATTGACCGCTTTCCGACTGTCAATAAGGCGCTTTTTTATTTAAAAAAATATTTAAGTCTAGCTTGAATATACGGAGGTGAGGCCTTTGTTACTAATTGTACCCTAGGTATATGGGGTAGGTGCCTCCGACTACCTAAGTATCAAAAGAAAATACTATGGACAATAGGTGAACGCTGGTTTAAGACTTTTATGTAGTCGGGTTTTAGTTTTTAACTATATTTTTTTATTTTTTATTTCGCCACATTTTTGCTTTTCAGAATGACTTTTTCTGAACGCAAGCTAGTTTAGTCTTTAAGTAAAGTATCAGAAGGACATTGACGTTTAACTGCATGAATGTGAATGTAGTCTGGTTCTACAAAAGTAAAATCATGAAAATCTAAGATGTTAGTTCTCGTGGAGCGTGGTTAAAGCTTTGAACAATTTAATAATTGTTTAATTTAGAAAGTACTGTGTCTTTGCGCAATACCTTCAAATAAAATAATATACTTACTTTAACTGGTATTTATATTCTAGAAATCTGTTTATATGTTAAGAATAATTCAACTTTTTTTAATAGTAAATCTAATAGAGTAGAAAACTTGAGAAATAAACATAAATTCAACTTATATATTCCACAAATTAATAATACTATGTTTTATAAAAGTACCTATATATCTGCTATTAGAGTATTTAATAACATACCATAAGAAATAAAGCAACTTAATGGAAATATGTTCAAAACTAGATTGAGAAAATGGCTTGTTAATAGCGTACACTATAACTTAAAGGAGTTTTTTGATAACTAGGTTATAATTGTTAATCGTGAGTAAAATAATATAAGAGGTATTCACTGTAGGTATAGATATCTAACTGTACAATTGCAATTATTGTCTTGTTAAAATATTGTATGTCCGAAACGGATAAGATTGTTGTTACTAATATAAGACCTTTCCTATGTATGTTTTACACAATTTTACAATAAATATATTCTTATTCTTAATAATTAAAAACGTCATTCAATTCAGTTATCTTACAAGCTTCGATGCAAACGCGCTTTTTTTTATTCAAAAAAACCCCAAAAGAATTTATGCCGTTCTGATCGCGCGCAGATCAAGTTCAGCATGAATAACAAAACTATAAAAAGTTTCACTCGATCTCGTGGCGCAATTAGATTGCGCATCCTGTAATGAGGAAGGGTTACGGGTTCAAATACCCTCGAAGGCGAATTTTTTTTGGGATATCTTTTTCTTTTCTTTAACGTTTACTTACGTAAAGTGTAGTGCGTTTTTGTCTGTGTTTGGTACGATGAAATGATAACTATCTACGTTCTAGAATATCCCATAATAGTAGAAAGTTAGTTGAAAATTCGGAATCCATTCCCGGCCGCACGTGACTCTGCAGTGATAATTATTAGCGAGCTCGCATCCGGGACAGTCGGATAGTAATGTCTCGGAGCTGCCAAAATCTAAAAGTTGCTGTCAGCGTTATGACAACTGTAAAAATTTATTTGAGCAGTTGCGGAATTATTAACCGGTTTCTTAAAGGATTCTCATTTTTTAAATTTTTTCGTTAATTATGGTTTACAGTAATTTGGTATATCATTTTATATGTTACTTAATATTTTCCCCTTTGGTTAACCGATTTTGTTTTATGAAAATAGTTTAAAAACATGCAACACTCTGGTTTCTAGAAAGGTTTTTAATTCCTTTTTGTATTCCAAATATACAGTATACTTATTATATACTACAAAACAAAACTATTATTTTGTGATCTGGGAAACTAGTTAATGAATTCCAAAAACTGAGTGCAGATCTTTTTGGTTATCGTCATAATATTTATTTTATTCGTCCTTTTAAGAAGCCATCTCGTCACAACAGGAGCGTGGTTCAATATTGCAATAATTACGTTGGTCAGTGACAATGAATGTTGTACCTGTCCGGTATTCAAATGATTACACACAGAGTTACGTTATATTATGTTACTGGTACTAAAGTTGCTATTGTGATAAGTACCCCACTCCTAAAACACCAAACCTCTGAAAAACGCAATGAATTGATTATTGGGTTATGGCTGGTGTTCTTTGAAAGATAATTGGACAATTAGCAGGTTTATCTGTTAACCTCGATGTTAGATGCATAAAAAATCAGTGTAAAATTCAATTAAAATACTCGTATCATCGACCGATTATCTCTATAAAAAATATACACCTCATTTTAAGTTAATTTTTTTGGCAGAGCGCCGTATATTTTTCCAGGGGCCTCAATCTATATTTTATCCTATTCTATGCTTTTTTCTGGAAACACAATAAATTAATCATCAATGCATGAATGTTAGTGCGGTGGGATGTGAGAATTATAAACAACCCGTTACCAGCCATTTATGAAGCATCTATAAAACTATTTCTAGCTAACAGGCCCTAAGTAAACGTGTCAAACGAGACAAATCTCATCCCCTTTTCTCAACTAAAATTTACCAGCAAAATACCTAGAATTTACCTGGAAAATACCTAGAATTTACCTGGAAAATACCTAGAACTGTGAATGTAACAGTCTCTATGTGAATCCGGAACGCTTTGTAACTAATCCACAAGTTATCTAGTTGTGTGAATTCATGCTTACTTGTAATTAGCATCTAGTTAGACTAGTTTCTAGAATTTTTGTGACGGCCTGATTATCTGGTTGCTTGTGGCTTGGCTCTACGGCGTAGAGGCTTTACCTCGTAGAGGGCCTACGAGGAGCTACGAGATCGACTACGTCGTAGCAATTAGATTAGAAAAAGGAGCAATTAGATTACTCTAACTGGAGGAAGGGGGGAATAACAGCTTCCATGTTTCAAACACGAGAAATCCGTAATAAAAGCCGAATGAATTCTATTCATAATACTTAAAGAAAGCTGAGCTGAGCTAGGCTTCCTCATTTTATGCTAAAACTGACTGAAAGAAAGTTTCGCCTCAAAAACTACTTTATCGAGACAATTCCAGTAGAGAAGTAAAAGCTAACTCGCAATAAAGTCTGAATGACATGCCGTAAAGTGAGACTGACATGTCAAACGTTGCTTCATTCAAAGTTCGCCGAAGCAAAATTCCTGTAGATACGCTTTTATATTTTTACCCAGAACTTTCTTGAAGACTTCAACCTGAAAGTAGTTAAGTTAAATAATTCATAGAGACCTAAGTGGCTGTCCTTAGTTGATCCACCTTGTTTGTTTCCTCGTTAACATTTGTTGCATCTTCTCACCGCGGCGGCTCCACTGTTGCAACATGGCGGGTCTAAATGAAAAATGGCGTCAATTTACCGGGCAAACGCGGCTAAATTGGATATTTCTCACGCTCTAAACCTCTGGCGGGTTGTTCCCGATGTTTTTGCTATTCCAGTTTGCTTCAGATCGTTTTTATTTGTGCGGAGGCCTGCGAGGCCGGTCCACGACGACGGGAGCCGGCACTTTCACGCGGAATATAACGCTCTTTGCCTTTTGTTGTTGGGTTCGTTTCCAACCAAATTAATTAATCTTAAAGTTCATGACATTTCTGTTTTAATGAACAATTGGTGAAAAGTACACATATTACATTATATTGGGCGTAACGTGCTTAAATTTCTGTTCAAGTGACGATCTGAGGATTGATGTGGCGCGGCGGGCGAATTTCTGCCTGCGAGGAGGTTGCGGGTTCGATTCTCGCCTCGAATGTTTGTACGATATGCAAACATCTGTCTTGGGTATTCTGGGTATTTTCTATCTATAATAAAAAATGCCTATCTATGTAATATATTGTAGTAAGTACATATATCAGTAATCTAGTATCCATAGCACAAGCTCTGCTTAGTTTAGGCTAGATGATGCTGTGAGGATTGTCCGCCATCATTTATTTAGGTATTTATTATTATTTAAATAAATCTGGCTTTATGAAAATAATTATTTGTAAGTACTTACATAATGGTATATAACTAAATTTTCAGTCTATATAATGACATATGTCAATGAAACTTTGATTATGATGAATGGTACAATTTTGACACAAATACATACGATTTATAGAAGTCGACATTCATCAGTTCGATTGACTTCGCCAAGAGAAGGGTGAGTGCACCAATTAGCGAACTTATAGACGACAAACTTGTCTTAATGAGAAAACTTTGGAACAGAAACGATCCGTACATATTTTTGCGTTACTCAGTTTGAGTTATGGCTACATAAAACATGGTTATAATGTTTTCATGGAGGACGATGTATCAATCAGAAAAGATAACCTATAAGAAATGAAATCAATGGTATAAAATCTAGGTTGTGACTTAAAATAACCGCCTCTTTCATGTTGTCTCAATTAGATCATATTGGATCAAAGATGATGGGACAGCATGAGGGGGGCTGTCATTTTCAGTGATAAACTTTATCTACGTGATTTATACTAACTTGATTCAGAGAAAAAATAGCAGGAACTTAGGGAAATCTTCTATAAATGCATAAAATGTGAAACAAATACTGATTGAAATTCCTTGCCCATACCAAAAGTTAGAAAACCTTATTTTTATGTAAGTTATAATTAAGGTATTGTGGTATGTTATTTTCTTCTATTTTGTTGCTGGATGCACCATCTATTTTGTTCTTACATGTCCAATCCATCCCAAGGTTGCCTGGAAGATCGCTCATAGCAATAAGGCCGCGTTATTCTTCGTCTACTCTTAGCATTTATATCTGTGTTATTTTCTTCTTTATGAGGTACAATACCATCGTTGTTTTTTTAAATTTCTAAAGTGTTTTGTCCGTTGTTATATTCAAAAACGTCTTTTACGATCAGCCTAACAGCTTTTACCACAAAAAACAAGGAAAAGCGAATAGATTTTACGTGTTATTTCGTTCCACCAGCACAATTAATGCCGTACACTTTCGCCGCCATTTGCTCTGCGAAAGTGCGAACGTGATTCTCTCTATAATTCAATTTGTCTACCGTTCCTTTGAATGGAATTCACCTAACTCTTTCGGATTTACGAATAAAGGAGATGTATACATCTATCTCTCTCATATCTCCGTAATGTTTTATTTATTTCGTGTAGGTAAGCCTGTTTTGAGCTCTGAAAGCACCTTTTTATTTGTTACAGTTCTTCGCGTATTGAGAGTAGGTACGTGGCTAAGTCGGAATTTTGTCAGGCTTTCTGAATTGAATTTTTTTATAGGCTGCTTGTTTTACGCATTATTTATAAGTATGTTTTATTTGTACTTATTTTTTAGTTAAATATTTAATCGTTTCGTGTTTCGGATTCATTATTTTTATGAATTCATTTCTTTAGCCTTTGATCTGATAAAATTCAAAAGGGTATATTTTGTATATTCCATTAAATTTAGGAATTCAATGGAATTAAATTATATTTAACGATAATACAATAATACAATGGCTCTCAATCAACGTTAAAGTGCCTTAGTTAATTCAGTTGAAGCGGGCAAGGGCTCTGAATGGTGTATTGATGGAGTGGCCAGGACACGTTGTAGAGCTTAATGATCTAATAAAATACGACTGCTTCGGGCACGTGACCTGAGAACCGAGGAGGCAGGGTTGGAGTCAGGGGGGCATGTTATGAGGACTTATGGACCTCTTGGCGGAAGTTCATGACACTAAAGTTATAGGTGGTGACGAAAACTTGGAGTTTAGTTGCCAGAGATTTTTAATCGACCTGTTATTGCGATGTGATGTATGAGATCTTGCATAAAACTGTCTTAAACTCTCAGTTTTGTAGTATAATTTCCTAAAGGACATAAGAACTTTGTTTTGACTTAAAATGTAATAGTGTGTTCAACAATTTATGGAATATAGTTGACGCTTTTTGTGAAAAAATTTCTGGACCATGATTAATTTTCTTGTACATTTTATGTTCGTTTTCTATGGTGTTCCGTTATTTTCAAATTAATTGCTGCAAATATTATAATGTGCATTATATGCAATATAATTTCGTACTTTTATTTGATTTCGTTTTTTATTAATTTCGTGTAGATTTTCATTATTCTGGGGGCTTAAACCCTAATTCGTCACCCTTAGAAGGGCTCTGCCCTCTAAGGCGACTGAAGCGCTTACTAATGAAACAAGTTCGTGCAAGTTTTGTATTGATTGCCTGTTTATTGAATGTGAAATGGCATTACCTCACTCTTTGCTTCCTGTTGACTCCTCCAATTACTTCCTTTTGTTTTTTCTCTGCTCTATGGTTTTGGGATTTATCTTTGTAGCTTATTTATTATCGGATAAAGTTTAATGTTCATCTGTGTGCCTTTTGCTTTAGTAGTAAATGCTTATTATTGTTCGAATAATGTGTTTGTTAACATAACTACATATTTTAAAACAAAGTCCTCCACCGCGTCTGTCTGTTCGCATAAACTCAAAAACTACTGAACGGATTTTCATGCGGTTTTCACCAATCGATAGAGTGATTCATAAGGATATACCTAAATTGGTTGAATATAATACTTGTCGGAAGTGCCGGAAAAAGTCAAGCCGCCCGCGCCTGGGAGCTTTCATCGAAAACACCGCCAAATCCCTTTGAGATATAACAAAACAATGCATGGTGAGATATTTTTCTTAACCAACGCGGGTGTAGCCGCGGGCGGGTTAGCTAGTAAAAATAAAACTAACAGATAGGTTGACCAGTAACGTAAAAAAGCTGAATTATTGTAATTTTGATGAAACTTTGAATTGTTCGTATTCAATTTCTATTTTAAAAGTCGAACCCATTGCGCCGGTTGCGTTCAAAAATAAATCTAATCAGTTCTATTGGCCAGGAATGGTTTATTCATTTTTTATATTTCGCGAAACTAAGTTTCGTTTGCGTTTCGCATGAGGATTACTCATGCGAGTTATTACAACTTTGTTTGCCGTTACGAGAACCAATCAAATACTTGTACGTTATTTGAACGGTTCCAATATTTGCCAATAATAACAATATTTCATTTGTAGTATAATGTGTATGTATTGATAAATACTAAGGATGGGAGTTATTGGATATTTTGGCTACCGGTTATTAGTTGGGTATTTTGTTTCAATACCGCTAGTACCAACTGGTACCCAATAACGTTACAATACTCTATACCTGTCCTGATTTCTACCCAATATATTTCTAACCGATTTGGTTAGAAATACCAAATACTTGTTGCAGCTACATAGCTTTACGGGTGAACGGTCCGCTAGTACCTATGCGTAGATGATAGTTAGGTAAGTATAGGTATTGAAGCGTTGGGTAGTTATGGCTCAGGGTCGGTTAGGCGCGATGCTCGCTTTGCACAGTTATTCTCTAGCGGTATGCGGATTTTACAATAGCGTTAGATATTTTAGGACCAGGCTAACAGGTACTGAGTTAGCTATTGAATACCGGAATCATCTCTAATAAATACACATAAAACAAATTATGATACGTAAAACACATTCTTTTACGAAAAACATTGCCATAGTGTTTTTTTTTCCTGTTGTTTTATCTGAAAAGACAAAGTTGTGACGCAGTAAGCATAGAAGCCTAACTAATAAGTATTATAAATGCAAAAATGTGGTTGTTTGTTTGTTTGTTTGACCTTATTTCACGCCTTAGCTAAGCAACCAATCGACTTGATTTTTGGCATAAAGTTAGTTGAAAGGATGGAGAGTAACATAGGCTTCTTTTTGTCCTGGTAAAACATCAATTTCCCATGGGAGATTTACGGGAATAACGCGGGTTAAACCACAAGGAACAGCTAGTAACTATTATATACAAAAAAGCGAACCATTACAAGTTGCCAGAATATTTGCAAAAAGTTTGTCATTGCTAGGCATAATCCAGACGACGGTTTGAAATCTGAACATATTGCATAACTGGTATACTTATACTGGCATAACTTTCCTGATCCAATTTGTTTTATGCTTGATCCAGAATCCTAATAATTTTAAAAATGTCAAGTTTGTAAGGAAGGATGTATGGATGTATGGATATTTGTTACTCTTACATTCAAAAACTACTGAACCCATTAGGCTGAAATTTGGTATGGCTATAGTTTGTGACTTGGAATAACATAGGTTATTTTTATCTCGATAAAACGCGGGTCAAGGCATGGGTAGCAGCTAGTAAAAGGATTAAAAACAAGAATATAGGTACTAGAACAGGTATTAATTAGGCCCAGATGCGATTTGCATTGAAACTTTGACCTTATACAAAATCTGTCCACCTGCAAATTCCACCTGCAAATTCCTATATTTAGCCTCAATATTAACCAGGCCTGTGTTTCCCGATTCGTTCCAGCAGAAGCACCCACACGTGATCTTCGAGGCGCGAACGAAGGCCAACAAGGGCTGCGCAAACAAGCTAGAGTTCCGAGCTAAGAGCCGGCGGCAGAAGCACGTGTCATTCATCGAACAGACTATGGCGGACGATCCTGGGACCATGTGAGTACACTGCAGTCTTTGTCTTTTTAGGATTCCAAAATTACCGTACCTCAAAGGTAACTTTCTTAAGACAGCCAAAATTTAAGAAGTTTTTTGTCATCTCAGACGAGAGTAAGTAGGTACTTGTCAAGACAAATCTGATGAATGAGTCCAAACTCAATGAGGAGACCTTTAGACTCCATTAAAAGAGATAATTTCTATGTCATCATAATATTGCATTGTCATCAAGTTAACATGCATGCTAATTTCAGCTCAATAAGAAACCAAGGTCAATATTAATTACAGACAACGGACAGGCTAATTATGTAAAAACTTGTAAAAGGAACCCTATTGGTCAATGCATATATTGGGCGAGTTTTATCGCTTTTGGATCGACAGATTCTATAAGCCAAGGCTCGCTATGACTCGCCCAACATATGTTAACCATTATAAGATCACTTAATAGACAATTTATCAGTCTGTCTTTTGCGTGACGGTAATTAATTTGAAAAGAATAGAATTATTTCCCCTTTATGCCCAATGTTTTAACAGTCTAATATCTACTTATGTATCTAATGTCTGCCAAAAGCTTGAGTACCTACGGAAAATGAAGAGAACATTAAAAAGACGACGCCATGTGTCCTTCCAAAAAAAAAACAATAAAAGAAAACTTCCCATCTTCCACAAGAGCAGTAAAAATTGCTACTTTTTATAGAGTGCGGTAAGAAACAACAGAAACTACAAACAAAAACTATCATTTCCCATCTCACGTAGGTATATAAACTTGGGGTTATTAATCAGTCTGTTTGCTAGAAAACAAACAATACAAAAAGCGTTAGTTTTTACTTTTATTGGAATGTGAGTGATTTTACATAGAAATTCGAAACGATTTGTACTTGCACTTCCTGATATTGTTTTCCTTGTACAGGGGAGTTAACAAAATAAGTTTCTTTCTGAGATTCGATAATATAATATCATCATTATTTGAAAATTTTTATTGACAAAGAAAATAACAATCAAATAATATAAACAAATGAAACTAGTATTTACAATTGAGCCAACTGCAGACTGTTACAAACAATCTACTGATAGCTCAACTGGTCCATATCAATACCAGTCGGAAGCGTCCCCAAGACGCTGGCTGCATTGCCCCGCTGTATGGCAATGCTAATGCGCTGCACCAGATACTTATCAGCTCTCGGGTCACACGTCGCTTCGAGCAGGCGCTCAGATATTTTTTTGAAAACCCGGAGAGCCTCGGTACCCCACGGACCTAGGGTCTCGACTCCAAGGGGAGCAAATGCGTAGGCTCTGTCGAGACCTACATTTTATGGGAATTGGGAAAACTCAGAGATTCAACTGTATAAAAACTATCTTCTGCCCGCGGCCTCGCACGCGTTTATTCGGAATAAAATGTAGCCTGTATATTATTAAAATAAAATAAAATAATAAATTATTCCAGGTCCAGAAATTCATGTCCGCAAAGTTCCAGCTCGATCTATTTAGTAGTTTTGGGGATACAAACATCTTCACAACGGCATAAACGCCTTTTTAATATTAGTAGGAAGTATGTAATGTAATGGAAATTTGCAATTTATTTCATAAACGAAAATTATCGTAGAAAATACGAAAATTCTTCGTCTTCTTTCTAGCCTTTGTCGACCAGTAGACTGGTGTTGGCCTCCTTCAAACTCTTCCATTTCCTTCTACTTTGGGCAGTTAATGTCCAGTTCTCTCCCGCTATCTTCTTGATGTCGTCCTTCCCTCTCCTTTGTAGCCGTCCCACCGGTCTGTGTTTCCCTCATGGTCTCCACTCCAAGAGTTTCTTGCACCATAATGTCTCTTTGCGGGCCATGTGGCCTGACATAATATATCAATTTGTCAAAATTTCTAATAGATTTTTTATATTTTATTCAAGTATGAAATTGGAGACATTGGGCGGCACTTGAGCAGATAATTCGCATTAATTATGTACAAGCATGCGCACCCACGACGACGGCGGATACGGCCCGGTGCGGTGAGTAGGCGCGTATTTGCGTTCCGCTGTACCCTATGTCAATCCTGTAGATACAGGATTGAGCCCTGTATCCACTGTATTGGAACGAGTATGAAGAGGTTAAGTTAGACTGGGAGCTAGGGACTCTTACTTCATGCGATTTCTCTTAAAGCTTTATTACCGGTAGACTATTTCTTATCTTTCCAACACACTCCTAAGCATGTTTTGATATATTTATTGTTTTTTTTTTCCTTATTAACAAAACACATTGTGAGCGGAAACTTCATTTCATTTCAATTTATTTCATTTCATTACCTAATATAGTAAACTATGAGAATATTATGAAAGGTCACATATTACATATTTTTTTTTATAAGTTATAAGTTCCTCAGAGAGAGAAGATACACTTCTCGAGAAGATAACATTATTATTAAATTTTTGGATACGTCCTCTGATGTATACCTTCTTTAATTATTTTTAAACTAACGCGATCTGAAGACCTAGTTATAAGTACAATTTAACAGGTATTTATTGCTTTTATTCGAGATGTAGGATGCTGGAGTACCTACTGAATACTCCAGTCATCCCGTGACCACGGTAGTGCAACTAACCTTTCCAAAAATTTAAGAAAACCATGGCAAAGTATACCACCCCCCATCTCCCGTGCTATACGTTATTGGTAAAACGTTGTAAATCCGAAACGTGATTCCGCTTATGAATCTGCGCAAATAGAGACTCATACGTTACTATAGTGACAAGTTCATGAGAATGCTATGCATATACAGATGTTTACAGTTAGACGGTTCTTCTGGTCCATTTTGATAACTAAGTTACGCAGTTTTTTTTTTATAAAACGTTATGCACTCTCTAAATTGAATATGCAGCCATTTTTGATAGGTACACGAATTTATTTTGGCTGTCATATAATTTTATTTAGATTGTATGTTTCGCGTTTTTCACAAAAGTGTCGGAAACATAAGTAGGGATAGGTCGGGATCGCTTTACCTCGTCAGTCCTTACTGTAAAAGCTAAAGTGAAAAAACAAAAGAGGTGATAACGTTACGATGCTGATGAACATAATATGTATTAAAAAATCAATGGAGTAAAATTATTTCATCGTTTTCAAAACTGTCACGTTTAGCGTTTGTTACAGCAACATACAGAAAACCCTACGGAAACATTGATGTAACAAAAAGCTCAAATAAACAGGAACTCTCATGATCATTTGTCACATGAATAAAGCCGTAGTTAATAAAGGTGTTTCCACCGCGTACTTTACAAAAAATATCAACAAAAAGGCCAAAACCCATTCCCACCGTGATAGAGTCATCCGCATGGCCGGTGTACATTCAATGCATTCATAGCACTCCACAAAGGCAATATTTACAATACTCAGCATTTCACTGTAATCCTACATCAGCCATTGTGGCCCCCACCACCTCATAAATCATTCAGGCCCCCAATTTGTTGGCGCCGACTGATGAAAAGGCTCCCTCTTGAAGAATGCACGGTCGGAGCTGTAGCGCTGGCGCTATATAGCATTTATGTATTTTTCAATATCTACTATGGCATTTACATCCACGAAGAAAGGTAATCAGTAAACCCTATAAAATCGAAAGGGCCCCCGAAGTTAGATTTATATCAAACAACCGATTTATGCAAAAAATATCAAACCAACAACCTCGTCAATTTCACTTTTGTATGCATCGATATAAGGTATATTTTAAATCAAAGACTCATAGGGTGGATCATTTTTGCTTAAATCGGTCCAATTAAAATATCATAAACTAGACTATACAACATCACCCTTATAGAGACCCCCTCTAGAGATTTGTTGTTCTAATTGTAAATTATTTTCCACCATCTTATAATCCTTTCATGTTCTGGCGCATCGTATCAGCATCGCCATACAACGGGGTAATGCAACCAGAGTCTTAGGGACGCTTTTGATTGCTTGAGAAATCTGTTTGTACTAACTTTTTATTTTTACAGTATATTTTTATACGAGTTGGAAATAAAAAATATTCTATTCTTGATTAGTATTGCCATGGATCGATTGAACTACCTCAAAACCCGCTAAATATTAAATAGGGAATACTATTAATAGTTCTCATTTGCTTTTAATTGTAATTTTATTTTTAAAAAATATTTCTCGTTTGAATCTATCTTCCCGGACGAACGAATGTAAGTAAATCAAGATGTAACTATTTATCTAAATCAGACCGACCGTCTCCACCATGTGTTCGTTGCTTTCCCGAAGGAATGTGGGGAACATTTTTCCCAATTGCTGGATTCACACGATACGATTACGCGTCAGACGGGGTCACGAGGTCACCGGTGAAGGGCAGGCCCTCAGCGAGATTCAAACCCAATCAATATCACAGCGGTGGGTCCTTATGTCGCTACGTTACTTTAATAACCGAAGTGAATAAGGAATAAAAAACCGAAGGGAACAAAAAATAATGGTCGTTTTGCCTTGATCATCTAAACTGCATTTAAAGCACTGATTGCTGAAATTACATCTGTTAACTGTGTTTAAATGAAAATCCTGTAAAAATCTATAATGATATTGCCTGTAAAAACTGTTTATTAAAACAATAGTTAATGAAATATTAAACTTTTATATAACATATGTATATAAAAATCTCGTGTCACAGTGTTTGTAACCAAACTCCTCCGATACGTCTCGACCGTATTTTATGTTTTTTTTTTTGTTTTTATTCGGAACGTCTGAGAATAGGTCCTTAAATTTTTTTATAAATAATAATGGTGGCCAAACCATTTTTTTTTTTTGTTATTATTTAACCACGTCTATTCTCACTTTTCGAATACCGACCCCCATTTTTTTAAATAGCGAAATTAGTTAGTACTGTAATAATCTTCAACCCTCAGTGGTCGTGGACGATGGCAAAACAACGTTTGCCAAGCCAGCTAGTAGTTCTTTAAAAAAATAGACGATAGACACAAAACACAATAATTTAAAAATATCATTAAATAAAAGTTGACCTCCCCGAATCCAGCGTTACCTTTTGGAGCCCCATACTCCGACTCATTTTGTGGCACCTCATATAAAGGTATGCGGTTGAAAGCACGGATTCAACGCGCTGCATTAGCCAGCAATACTTTATTATCAATGGGCAGGTCACGTAGCACCTGTGGACGTAATGCTGGTCCGTTGTCCCTGAAGGTCCTAACGACACAACGCTGAAGCCAATAACGGGATTTTATGACTATCGATATTATTGAAATGTGACTGAAAATATCGGTAAATGCATTTACAGCGTTATTCGGTTCGGGGTTCGAGCGGAATGGCATTCTGAATTTAAAATATTATTGTAGTCGAATGAGGTCGTATTTTAGTTTTACTTACCACGTAGCACACAAATGTATTTTGGTTTTACTTTGTTTTATATCATTTGCTGGGTGGCTTGTTTGTTTAAAAAGGTATGGAATGCATTCCAAAATTGAACTTTCAAAACTAAATCAATTTATTACAATACCATAATTATTTTGATCGATATCTTCTCTACGTGTTCATAGTAGGTGTTATAACTGAAACGTTACAACTTTTCCCCATAAACGGATTCTTCATTTTAGCATTATTCGTTCGATCGCTCCACCGAGCCCTGGGAAATTTCGCAAAATGACTTGCAAAACTTTCTGTAATTTCATTCCAATTAATATCACGTTGGCAATGCACCGCGTCGGGCATCCCCTACGTTCCGTGTACGTGGCCGCCATACAAATACTCTACGTATGTATGTTCAGAATACGAACCTGGCTTGTCCCAGTAAAAACGTGTAACGGAACGTCAGCGCCCACGGGACACTGAAATATGACTGATGGAAATGAAACGTGGCGTAGGCGTAATATTTTAACAAAATTCCATAATAATTATATTTATGAAAAATTACGCCTAGGAAAGCATATTCAATCATCAAAATGAACTGTCAGAATGGAAGTGAAACCTCATTTGTTTTTAGATAATTGCATCTGGCCGCAAAGAAAAAATTAAACAAGCCTACGTGCGTAAATTATTCAAATAAGGAATAATAATAGAGCATTTTATTTTATATTACTTGGTTTAATCTACTAGACAAGTTTGTCTCTGTGAGCTTTTTTTATTGTTTGTTAAATTTTATTTTCATCCCAACTCTATAATAACAGTGTAAATGACTATCTACAATACACGAAAGTTCTTATTAAGTTCTGTGTGTGTTGATTTTGTAGCAGTATAGTTTCAAAATTCTTCAATAAATTAATAATCATCGGTAAGTGAAAAAACCTTAGAGGAAAAAAACTGTTTTTCTCTACGCTTCCACCGAAGTTAAATTATTCATGCCGATACGTGGACGTTTTCGAATGAAACTCCGGTTGCACCGTTCTCTATCAGCAATTTTAGACCCCGTGGCAAAATCAACCTGCAGAGACGTGGCAGAACCCAATGAGGACCTAACTTCAAAGATAAGGACGCTCTTTCATTCATTTCATTTGACTTTGATATCTCTTTGGGATATTTTAATGAGGCCATTGACATTTCAGAAAGTGCCGTTTAAGCGCTGATTCGATATCGAAAAGTTAATGAACGTCTCTCAAGTTTATAATCGCCTTTAATTGAAACAATATTTATTTGGGGAGATTAATTTTAACCGAAAACTGAGAAATTACGTCTTAAGTCGGGTTTCTGTTAGTTATAGCTTAGGATTAATTAATAACTTTGTACTTATTAACCTTATACCTCGTCCACTCATTTATCTGCTGTTTGGTATATGCACGCACGACTATGAAGTTCCTTAATTGCTGATAGGTGACTGAATGAAGACTTGAAGGACAGAATAAAGTATTTAATAGGCACAGTTACTTTTGACAGATAGAGATGCGAATCTGTCGATTCGAAATGTATGGAAACTTACGAATGTTTAGATTTTTATCTAACCAACATAGTATGATGATTAGTCTAGATGATTTTTCCATGAAACAGAATTGTAAATGGTATAAAAATTATAGTTTACGACAGTAACTCAATCTGCCTTACGTTTAATCATGCACGCGTGTCATGTCGCGGCAGAAGCATGTGGCAAATAAAACGACATAATTATTACTAACTTCTATTGAATATTCAGATTTCAAAAACAAAAGTCATTTAGACCTGAGTGAGGTCTATAAAATAATACAAAATGTTTGTTGAACAAAATAGATTACAACATAATAAACAAAATTAACAAAGAAAACTACAATCATATAATAGAAAGAAATTAGAACTAGTATTTAGAATTGAAACAATTGAGCTAACTGCAGTCTGTTGCAACAATTTACATGTAGCTAATAGACAAAATAGATTATTTATCATAAAAAAATCTTATAAGTATTCGGACTATTTGATTAGCAGTTGAACTACCAAACAGTAAATAAGAGAGTGGAATATACAGTGTATGTATATACAGGAGTGTATGTATATAGATACTTAAGTTTTGATTCCAAGATCGGTCTGAGGGATGACTCAGGACGCGATTTCTTTTATCATACATATTTGACACGCAAAACGATAAAGAAACTCCTTTAGGAAGAAAAACTTACAGTACTACGTAGAACATTTACGTTCTTCCCGAGGACACAAACATTTCTTTTACACCGACTAGCTACGTTTACTTTGAAACCTTGGTTGGTTTCAATATCCACGCCCATTAAACAATTTGCCAACCATTCCATAAACTATAATGGTTTAGTAAATATTTGAAGAATGCCACAGCATCAATTAAAGGCCGTGTTTATACACCGAAGGAATGTTTATCGGGGCATTTATAACGGAGCCCTGACAAATATAACCGTAACCGTTCCCTCTTGACAAATCTGCTTGGCTCACGCACACCTAAAGCTGAGATAGATGGCCTCTAACCAGTAAGGCTACGATACTGCGGACATTCAATTTATTTACTGAAATCGTATTCTAGAGTCTTATTTCTTACTACGAGAGCTCTTATTTCTTAAGAATATATTTCAACCCGATGTTCTCAATGTTGGGCAAAGGCCTTTCTTTCTGGATGTGTCTTTGAGTTTATGATTTCTATTTTTCAATATCAAATCATTCAAATACTACTTTCGACCCACGAATTTGTGCTTTTCTTGGACAATTTACTTTTCAGTATCAAACCATACAAATACTACCTACTAATTTCGACCCATGAATTCACACACGCTTTTCTTTGACAATAAGTTTTTATGACAAGTGGATTGTTTCTTGGAGAAGAAACTCTCACTGAGCCAAGTTTTGTTTAAATCCGTTCAGCTGCTTAAAGGCGTGAAATGTTGTAAGAAAGGAAACTTACCGAGTTACTTTCAAAATAATATTAGTATAGATGATCTGTTCTGTTGTAGCACGCTTGTCTATGAGAGATCATGATAAAATACTTGTTCAACGTTCACAAGAGCATTCAACATCAATTAAATGTCCTGTTTTATACTAGGAAACATGATTTCGGTGGCATCAATTTGGGTATCAGCCACATCATTTATTATTGACAATTTTCTAAGTATAGTTTCTATTTTTTATTTTCAATCGGAACACATAATAGGCTAGTTTCCTGAAAATATCTATTTAGTCCGTCATTTACATTACAAAAAAATATTGAATAGGTACGTATTTTTTGTTTTGTCAATTAAACAAAAAATTACGAAGATATGGTGCGTTGAAATTCCGCGTGACGTCACGCCTTGGTACACTTTTTACCACGAAGTGACGTCATGAGCCCCCACTCCCGAACTTTGATATGCGTTATCTTTATCAATTTTGATTGACATGATAAAGAAAAAAAATATGTATTCAAATTTTTTGGATAATCTAACTGACGGACATTAGATTTTTTTACCTAGGAAACATTCCTATTATAATTATAATTTGACGGGTAGGTATTTATCGCGTTTATTTAACTATTTTTCATAAAAAAATTCCAAATTCGCTAATTAACACGATAAATACCCGTTAAATTTTACTTATAAATTTGTTGAGGTATCATGTCCCATTGCCATCCATTTGAAGCGACGTCTGTCATACTTTACCCGGATCTCTTAAGATCTCACCCATTACAAATAGCTCAATCACAGATCCCATAACTTCCGCCAAATTGAAAATGGAAATTTCACCATCAATAAAACCCGAGACGACATCTACACGAGCCCTTACCGTCGAAATAATCCTGTCCTTGCTCCGCACGAATATAATCCCAAAGGGATTAATTCCGTCGGTTAAATTATCCCTAAGTCCGCTTTTTCTAAACTCGATTGTCTTCGGAACGTATTGTGGCTTCGGGGAGTGGGTGCTGGCGATAATTCAGTTAGGACATCATTATGAAAGGACTTTGGTAACCTCCTCGAGTAGATGTATTCTTTGTTAGGTCACAGAAGATTGATGAGTACGAAAGTAGTATTAGGTGATGACCTAAATGTATTTGTCGGGGCTTTTCGGGACCGTAAAGCCTTATCAGTGCTTTTATCCTTTTCTGAAGTATTCGATGTCCATAAAACGAGGTAGGATAACTAACTGTAGTGTCGTATCGCACAATAAAAATATAGGTGTCTGTCATCAGTTACATACAATATTTGTCGCTTCCCGAATACCTCGATCTGTCGTCTCATCTGAGTCTATCTGTAAGTATGTATATCAGTTATCTAGTACCCATAACGCTCTGCTTAGCTTCGGGCTATATGGTGCTGTGTGGATTGTCCAGTTTTATTAATTTATCGTAAATACCTATACTTTACTGCTGACTAAAACATTGCAGTCCAAATTTTAATTTCCCTGAAAGCACAGCAATATAAGCGGAAATAATATTTAGGTATTCGCCAAAGCGGTTTTGTCGATGTCCTCTCAGCTTTTTATCTTTCTAGGTCAATATCCGATCGGGATTATGAATATCCGTGGGCAGGTTTATAATGACGCTTTCCATGGCTCATGTTTTTGTGCCTTTGAGGGTTTTTACCTGACTTTTCATATTACAGACTTTTCATAATACTGACACTAAGCAATCTTATGCTTTTTTTTAACTAAAATTTACAACTTTTCCATTATTTGTTTCCTTTTGAGTTTTGACCGCAGTTATAAAGAATCATATAAAATAGAATCAAATGTGTTAAACCTCGCTGGCAGAAGCCCCAGGAGGGAGTCGTGCTCCACTGCCGAATAATCCATCTCCAGAAAATCGCTACGATGTTTTGATAGGGTAACTACGAAACCTAGAAGCCTAATTTTGAACCAATAAACACTTGATTGCAATTTTCAGATGTTAGCTTTTTTTGGCAGTGGGACACGTATCACTACTGAGGCAACTACCCGGACTTTCTAGAACCGAATGTTAGTTTCTTAGCTCGATGGTATTCAGACAACCTGACTACGACGACTCTTCTTTTTAACCTGTTTACAATATCTAATAGCACCTCACCGTTGTTCCAGGCACTCAAACACGAACCACAAAAATGAGCAGAGCTGGAGGTGGTGGCAAGACAACTCCCTCCGCGCCTTGGACAGAAGAAGGCGTGACGTCAGAGAGACCACCAAGTACATCGAGACTGCCCTCGTCATTGACAAGGCGATGTTTGACCGGAGAAACGGGAGTACGAGGGCTGAGGTGGTCCATGATGCTATACAAGTTGCTAATATTGCTGATCTGGTGAGTAAATATGGTGAATTTACTTATTTGTTTTTGAATAATTGTGTTCGGTTTGTCAATCAACACAGGTTTAGGATTTACAAAGTACTAACGAAGAACCTACGGCCGTTAAACGTTAGTACTTATCCCTGGGTATATATCATAAGCGACTGAGAAACAAAAGAAAACACGTAGTAGGTATTCGTTTCTTGAGAGCAAAACAAGAACCGCTCTATGGCGAGACTCCTATGTAGAAAAATTTACAGCGCAATGATAATTTTTTTTTATTACCCGACTACCGGAGATTAATGATTTTAGTACCCTATGTATGTATGTATGTATGTATATATATATATGTATGTAGCCGATTTCTTTGTTCCCACGTAGCGCTGAAACTACTACTTCGATTTCAACAAGTGAGGTATCGATTGATTCGTCTCATTACCCCGGTGGTTATAGGCTATATGGTGTCCGACAAAACGGAGGGTCTTAAGAGATAGCTGGGTCTAAATTACACCTGGAACACTTCGATAGCTCGATAAAATTTTGCAAGAGACGACATCTAGTTACAGTTCGAGTCTAGTTTAGTTTGATGTGATGAGTGAAGGATGACACACCCGTTGCCATGGAGACCTCTTGTTTATTTGTTACCATGGTAACGGGTCATCTAGGGATGGGCAAATGAAAAAATGTATCGATATACATATATTGTATCAATGTATGTATGGTAAACAAAAAATTAAGCAAAAACTAAAACCCGACTACATAAAAGTTTTAAACAAGCGTTCACCTATTGTCCATAGCATTTTCTTTTGATACTTAGGTAGTCGGAGGCTTTTGTTACTAATTTTCCCTAGGTATATGGGGTGGGTGCCTAGGTGAACGCTTGTTTAAGACTTTTATGTAGTCGGGTTTTAGTTTTTAACTATATTTTTTTTATATCCCGCAATTTTGAAACACCTTAATGAGCTCGATGTATCGAAATTTCGACAAACCCCGCATGGCATGACTTACAAAAGTAAACATTTCCAGAACTTTCCAACTTGCCCCACTCGATATCAAAGCTTGCAGGCGAAACTGCGGGCCATCGGCATTGTCACTCCAATTTACTCCTCGCTATTATGTCCCCAATTCTATGGCTGGCCGACAGCTTGCACGGGCCGATAAAAAGCGAGAATTACACTTATGTTAGATGACGCTCGGCCCTTATGATAGTTATAAACAAAGAATACGTAATTTTATTGTAGATATCTGTAGCATATTCGGTCAATTTTGGGTCAGAAACAAAATTCGTCGCTGATATACATTCCCTAAGCTGTAGATTTTGAAACAGAACTGTTGTAAACATCGTCACACGGTAAACAGTTTTGCAAAACCTCGCCAACACACGACACCAGCTTATAATGTTATACCTAGGCTTACGTACATCGATGCAGCGTTGTAAGTTCGTTACACCAGAAATTGGGTGTGCACACTCCCAATTAGGTTTTTAAAGCTATACTCGGTATTATCCGAAGCTTCCCAAAATTAGTCGACGCTATTTTTGCAGAAAATTAATGGGAAAATGTGGTGGCAAATGAAACTGTCACCGTCTGGAGATGAAAAGGCATTAAATGTAGCTATCTTTTGATGTCTCGTCGCGAATATTTTTATTTAATACGTGGCACTTTGGCGTCAAAGGTTTTTGTTCTAGAAGGTTGGTTTCATCAATAATATTTGCTGCCTTTTCAATAATATTTAATGAATAAGACGCCTTTTACTCATTGTGATTCGAATTCGGTTTGCTATGAATAGAGACTTTTAACATTTATGTACATTTACGTAGTTCAAACTCAGGGATCAGGCACACCAATGGTACTTCTCTGCTACTTCAAGAAATTCGGTTATTCGGCCGGAAATTCCACGAGAAATTTCAGTGTAGTGTGAATTTAGGCTAGTTCAGACACGGCGGGATCCGCTTGGATCCAAAGCATACAGTTTTATCATGGTGTTTTTTCCCCAGTACTTCCGGACACTCAACACGCGAGTATCCCTGGTCTACATCGAATCCTGGCAGAGCGCTAACCAGGCGGATATCGACAGGAAGCAGGACATCACGAGAGCTATCCACAAGTTCAGCGACTACACGGCCAGGAAGCTGTTCAATGTCGAGAAGGATACCACGCAGCTGCTTACGTAAGTTTTCATTCACTTTGATATGCGATTGCAAGCCTGTGGCAGTCAATTACATGGTAACAACGTAATTTAACGAGTTTCGTTTGCAATTATCAGTTTAAAGATAGGAAAGGTAATTGCAAAATGACTCATCTGGGGAAATCCTTCTAACAGTATATTTCTGATGCCAATGCAATATTTAAAGATGTATATGTTAAAACCTTACGTGATTTTTGTCGACCATAAGCATAAACTAGTTAACCATAGTTTTGATTTTCCAAGCCCGCGTTCCAAGCTTCAAGCTCAATTACTTCAGCACTTTAGCAACTGGAAACGCACATTCACTCCCTCTACAAAATTGGAATACCAGCACACAGCTTGTTCCTTATAATTTCATCGTAAACAAATTACTTTTACCATTTTACCGACTCAAACACGCCCTGAAGAGTTCCTCCGGCGGACTTATTCAGAATTCATCCGGTCGCATTTACTCCATACAAATATTTTACGAGAAACGCTCGGTTCCTAAAATCTGTTTATTCTACCCTTTCGCTTTGAAACTGGGAATCGCCGGGACGAGGACACTAAACAGCTTGTATCTTAACCTCGGATACAAATTAAATTCTGCTCTTATCGTCCTCGCAGCGCTTTCTGGAATATTCGGTTATTCGTAGACACTCTAAGGGGCTTGGAAATGCATTCGAGCACTTTAGATCGGGCGAGATGAGAAGAGGGTTCCACAAACAGGCTCAATGCAAAGTGATATCGTGCGGCATGATTATAAATGCGCAAGTTTAGCTAGGTGTTAGGAAGTTTTAATATTTACTTGTTAGATATAAAAGCTTTGGAAGCCTTTGAAAAGTAGTTTAATGGTGTTTTAATAGCCACTAAAAGCCTGAGTAGTAAAGCCTACTCTATCACCAGCTCCTTGCTTCGTCTCTAAGTTGAACAATAAAAAAGCCAACTCAGCAATGAAAACCACGAGACTATTATGAACTTTCTTATAAGACCGCCCATTGGTAGAATTACTTTAGTTCCCTCGAAACTTTTTATTTCATTCATTCAAAGCATTAAAAAGTAATGCTTAGGATTCAAAATGCCCTGGCAAACCTTGATAATCACAATCAGCTCCTTCAAATCTCACCATCTGCTGCACATTTCCAAGACATTTGTCGATTATCCTCGATAATTCCGCAAATTGGAAGCTCCATAGATAATCGCTCCCCTCAATCTCGTCATAATTCTCCTGCAAGGTGATGTCTACACGTCGACCTTCGATTCTTGTGATATATTGAATGATTTATGTCAAATTGATGGTATCGATAAACCTCGCACCTTGCTGAACGGTCTTGTATTGGGAACGGAAATTGCCTTTCTACATCCCAAACTCCCTATTCTATAAAGCTAGGCACGTCAAAGAAAACATTCTGCAACATCGTCACACAGGTTAACTGTCCAAAGACCATATAAGTAGGGTTACGTATATTTCGCAACTAAAAAACGGAAATTTCACATTAAAATAAATTTAAAATCCAAAATTTCGCATTTATTTGCATAAAAAATCGAATAAACTCGTATTTATTACCCTAATCATTAAATAACAAAATATTTATTACAGCAAAGTTAGTTAAAAGCATCGAAATCGAGGTTGTCTCCCTGAAAAATTGTACTTTGGACAAGCTCTCCGTGTTGGGTTAGTATCCAGAGACGATGTGGTCACGGCCGCTGCTATTAACGGGCAAAATAATTTGCCAATGTGCAGGTAGGAATCGTTTGTTGGGTTAGATGTGAAGACATTTTATCCATCGTCATCAATACATCGTCGAATACACAAAGTATTATATTTCGTATTTATCGCATTAATTACGTGAGTTTCGCATTTATCGCTTCTATTTCGTAAAAACGAAAATGGACGTACGTGACATTTCCACTCCGGAGCCTGGACAGTTAACCTGTTAATAGATAAGTAATATTGAGAGATTGTCTACAAAATAACATCCTCTGTTTCTCAAAAGTAACATGAAATATTACATTCTTTGGCCACTTTCTGTGCCACTACACTGTAGACTTTTCGTGGCAAACAAGATCCGTCAAGTGCGAGAGTGTCTCACGTGCCGAGGGTTTGAAACTTTTGTCACATCTTCACCATCCATCAGGTGAGATTTCTGTCAAACGAAGGTTAATTGAATATAAATTAAAAAAAAATACTAGCGATACCAGAAAGAGACTTTGCTGATGAATATCTAAAAGTTGGTAGGATCTCTACCAAATCTCAACCGGATCACGACCAAAAAAAATTGACCGATATGACCCTATTCTATCTACATATATTCGAGCATTTCATAGAAAGTCAAAATCGGTTGTGTAACTGGGCCCGCGGCCTCAAACTTCCTAGCGCGACCCACTGTTTGTGCCCGGAAAACTTTAGCAATTTCTTTCGCGTGATTTATTATAAACAAAATAAACATATGTTTAATTTTTTTTTTTGTAAATATTAATTTCCTTTTTTTGAAGTTCCTGTTTCAAGAAATTTTTGATGAAGCGTTTCCATCAAAAATTTCTTGAAACTAATAATTATTTATTATTTCGCTGTTAATAGGTTTTTCAGAATTTATTACCCAATCAATTTTTGTTTGTCCAAAGGTCTCCGATAGAAGCAACTTAAACAAACCGGCCTAATGTAATAGCCTTTAGCAGAGAAATTAAATTGAAGGCCAACCCTTCTGCCCGAGGCGTCTCGTCGGCAAACACGAGAATTTTATCCAATTTCTAACGTTTCCCAGTTTTGTTTATGTAACCGGTGAGCACAAGTCACTAGAACCTACCTGAAACATCCAGCCCCTCGAATATAAACCTTCAGTGGTGGCCTCAGAGTCCATTTGTTATCGGGAGAGTTTTCCTATTAATTAGGTTTGTTCGTTTGTGAAAAGGCGCGTAGCGGTCAACATCATTTCGTGGTGGTTCTGCGAATGTCTGCGAAGTTTTATATAAGGGCGGTGGAGTTGGGTGTAGGATTAGCTGTTTCAACGTCTACTAATTAAACTTTACTATCAAGAATTGACAAACTTTGTAAAAAAAGCGATAAAGTATTTTATAATGTACATACTATATTATATATATTTATATCTGCGTAGGCACGAGTTCTACTTCGAAATTTGTGACAGTCGACTTTTACAAACTTACTTACGTAAGAATTTTATCATATTCATGACCCTCGTAACGATGGAAGTTCCGGATGATTATCCATCAATCGAACTAATGCGAGTATAATCTCGGATATCCTGTAATCGATACTCGTCGGTATCGAGTAGAAGTTGCGATCTTTGCAATAACTCCGGTTCCGGCTTTATCGCTTGTTACCGAGTTTCTCGAAATTTCCGACGATCTCTCGATAGATTATGAGCTCGGATGGATCGATTATCAGGTTTTTTAGCAGGTGGAAGGTTAATGTGATATTATGGTGAACCTTTTTAAGCCGAAATGGGGAGTCTTTATCTAATGACTTAGAAGCTAACAGGCAAAATCGTATTTATCATGATGCTTTTAAATCGATTAAATCTCGTCAGCATGGTACGCTATTGATAATGTAATATCATTAAATAATATTAAACAGCATGAGCATTCTCGGTCTGTTCAGTTCGTAAGTGCTAGGCTGACTCCCAACCAAACTTATAATACTTAGGTAGAGTGATCGGAACACTTGATGAGAACTTAGGCACGGAAGCAAAACTGCGCAAATACAATCAAATAGAAAAGTGATATTTACCAACTAGCGAGCCACCCGGGCTTCGGCTAGAAATGCTTTTTATGGTGCTAATAGACACACCTGTTGCAGGTGCAGTCCGCTGAATTACTATTTTGAGGTTGAATTAAAACCTTCACTGTCTTCTTTTCTCATGAAACTCATGACATCGAACACCATTTTCCATGTTTGACGACGCAGTACGTTAAACCGCACGCGAGGCATATTTAAAGTTTAAAAGAAACAGCTACTCTCAGGGAATACATCACAAAATCGCAAACAAACTATCAAACCAACGAAACGAACACCGAACAACCGTCAAAGACTGCTGCGTTATTGTACTCAAAAGCATTCATTCGACAGTATTTCCCACTAGATAATAAATACATTTTTACTTAAGGTATAAAATTTTACACTGTACTTAGAATTAGTAAGGTTATTTTACAGTATTATTTTTCATAAAAAATTGTCATGCTGTTTAAGTGTTAATTTTATTAACTATAAACTAAACTAAATAATGAGAGCACAACAGTTAGTGTCAATTAGTTACTAGTCTCAAGTCTGACTTCCTCGATACAGGCTCAGCTTGGTGAGGAAGTCGACGAAAATCACCTGTAAAATGTACTCAGCAAACTACAAAATGTACCAACAACAGTGATGTATTTTAAGTTAAGCTTCGTTTATTTTTATTTTAGATGTAATATGTTAGTTTAAGTAAACTTTGTATTTGCTGCAAATAAATATTTTTATACTTATACTTATTTGCTACATAGTAATTATTTTATTATAAAAATGTTTGTATGTATACTGTAAATATTTTCTAAGCCGTGGGGTCGCGGCGTACGAATATCGACCCCTCCAACTCAACCCGTGGATGTCGTAAAAGCCGACTAAGGGAACCTACCAGAGGAAGGGCAGCAGCTTCCTTCTGAGTATTTTTAAACACCAACACTGCGATCACCAATCCGCCTGCCAAGCGTGGTGATTATGGCAAATCCCCCTCTACATGGGAGACCATCCACTCGATGGACAGACGACGACATCGTAGTGGTCCCAGGGAGTCGATGGATAGAGGCGGCTCAGGACCGCTATTTGTGGCGTCGTACGGGGGAGGCCTATGTCCAGCAGTGGACGTGTATGGGCTGATGATGATGATGAATTATTTTATTTTCAAACTTGGGTTAATTGCGGTAGATAATTTTTTTTATTTAATCTAACATTTTAGGTTTAAAATAATCCGTCATTGAGTGTAAGATGTTTTTAAATATCTATTCTATAAATATATACATATTAACTTGTTATACATATTACTTGCTCCCCTTGGAGTCGAGACCCTAGATCCGTGGGGTACCGAGGCTCTCCGGGTTTTCAAAAAATTATCTGAGCGCCTGGTCGAAGCGACGCGTGACCCGAGAGCTGGTGAGTATCTGGCGCAGCGCATTAGCATTGCCATACAGCGGGGCAATGCAGCCAGCGTCTTGGGGACGCTTCCGACTGGTATTGATATGGACCAGTTGAGCTATCTGTAGATTGTTTGCAACAGTCTGCAGTTAGCTCAATTGTTTCAATTGTAAATACTAGTTTAATTTCTTTATATTATTTGATTGTTATTTTCTTTGTCAATAAAGAGTATTAAAAAAAAAAAAAAAAACTTGTTATATCTCTCCGAGCACGCCGAAACACAGAATAATGTAGGTACCTACTTTGTCTGTCAAATTTTAATTCGATTTCTAGTTATTTTAGCAGTAGATATCCAAAGAAACAAACTGAGAACTGCAAAATAGTTTGTGGACTGCTTTGAATGCTTTGTGCGGGTTTTGCATAGTTTTCGCGCTTTGTTTGGTCAGAATAATTTCCACGTCATTTTGTATTCTCTTTGAGAATATTCTTTGAAATGCGATCACTTACAAAAGTTTTTTCACAGCTTCATGCTGTTACAAATATTCTATGACTAAAAGTTTACAGAAAAAGTTATAGCGAAACTAGTGACTTTGCTTGCATATTTTTAAGAGGTTTTTTTAGAGACAACTGGTAGGATGCCCTTCTGCCGGATCACCAATTCGCCTTGTCAAATTGATTGTCAATATATGTATGTATATATTTTTGGAGGCCTATGTTCAGCAGTGGACGTGTATGGGCTGATATGATGATGATGACGATGATGATGATATATATTTTTAACAAAAGGAATAAAATTACACGGTTTGTGATAAATTCCTAATCCTTAGGTACTTATTTTATTATGATTAGAACGCATCCGTGCAGCCATTATTATTATCATACTCCTCTAAACCTAGACATAATACTAGAGCTTACTAGGTTCTTTCTCTATTAATTTTACGTATAAATAAGTACTTACCACTTATAGATCATTTTGCTTCAAGGCAATCCAAGTACCTTCAGAGAGCCAAAATTCTTATAAACCTAAAACCGTCAAAAGAACGTTTCTTAGCACGAGCGTACTCCTCAATTTAACCAAAAGCTCTCAAAGACTGTATTTTTTATCAATGACCCGCTTTCCACGTTTCGCAACTCACTGCCTGCCAAGCCAAAAAAGCCTTTTTCCTATTTACTTCGGTTCCACTTAAACCGTCAATTGGATCATGAAATAGCTCTCTATTGAGAAACAAATAAATAGAGCTCAGCCGAGCTTGAATCCAAGAACAAAGCAGTTTAAACTTATTCGAAAAATTGCATTGTTCCTTTAGAAACAGGATTAATTTTTTCTTTGTTTCTCATAATCGTTTCGCTTATCTTGCGTTGCCTCGTTATTGTTCCACTGAAATGTATTACTAAGTAATTGTTGTTTTATATAATTGAACCTACATCAAGGATGAAGTAACCATACATTAGGAGAGCGCCGGACCCGCATATGTTTTTAATCTCTTCACGACAAAGTAATGCTTCCATTGGGGGTAGATAGTATAATTTTTATGACCACCACCACCCCGACTAATTGTTATAAAAGTCCCTATTTGGGTATAATTCTGTTTTCCAGGATTTCTCTTATTTTCAGACACTAATTACATTTTCAACATCAAGCCTCACTGAGCAATTCATTGTTACTTTAGCTCTATTTGAGTAATTTGTTATTAACTGTCCTGAAAAGTTTTATGAACGGATGATCCTTCCAAATAAAGAATACATACTTCGTTAGCACTCAGAAGAAAAACCAGACTATTCTAAAATAAACTTGATGCTCGTATTGATGTAATAAAATGAGGACACAACTAGAATTGGTCCATTTAAAATGAATTTTATGTATTACGATGTACTAAGAAAATTTGCAGAATATTCTGTATAATATTAAGTAGGTATATACTGTGACTTCGCTCGTTTTATATTCATTAGAATTTTATTCTATGAAATCAAAATGTGGTTATATGTAGCTTCTATCGGCCGATTTGATTAGGTTCATACTGAAATTGCAATCAATATCTGATTATGCTGGAGAATTCACACATCATCAAATAATATACCTATATCTCTAATGTTCTTCTTATTTACTTACAGTCAATTGTTCATGACCAAATATCTTGTCAACGCCAATTCGTGTTGCTGGATGGTGCTGGACTCGTGGAACGGATATCTATTTTGGGGCAAAATAAATTATCAATTTGCATTGACGTTGACAAAAGGTTTTGATCATCAGCATGCGAGCAACCGGCTGCTTGTTGCAAAATTAATACGTTATTCAGCATATCTTCGGAGCAAATAACACAAGTTCTAAGTTTCCAAGTTTTCTCTACAGTTTTTAAAACTTTCATTCATTATTTGATTCATCTGTCGTCCGTTTTAGAACTCGTTTATGACCATTTTTCACAGCGCATGTACAATCAATGCGTTGATAAAGATGTGTTTTTGTTTTTAGCGATCACCTTGCTGTTACCAAGATGTTTTGTATTATTGTTATCAGTTGAAGCAAAACCGAGTATAGATAATCTGATCGCTCTCCAGCTCTTTTCAATCGCACATTATATAAGATAATAGATAGAAATTAACGATTTAAACATTGACAACATTTGTTGCAGGGGCCTCACCTTCCCCGGCGGCGAGTCTGGTATCTCGGTCCCGGACACCCTCTGCACCCCCAAGTCTGTCGGCATCTCCGTCGACACCAACACCTACGAGCCGCACCTGTTAGCCGGGACCATGGCGCATATGATTGGGCATAACATCGGTAACAATCGACACAATATTTCAGATTATCTAAATGCCAAAGGGTTACCAAATGCTAAAAATGTTAAATGATATGTAAAACTATTCCGTTGATTTATAAGGGTTGCGAGACAAAAAGGTTGACAAATGGGAAGTAGCCATATGATAAGTGAATTGGTTTAATTCACTTGAGAAACCAAAGTCAGGGCTGCGGTTTCTTCAATAAGAGAAATGTCCAACTTTAACGGCTCGTTGTATTTTAAAATGCGGGGCTGCCATCTCACAATGGATCTATGACGACGTCAAAATAGGCGCCGGAAGATCCACAGATCCTCACTTTCCTTTGGCAGTTCTTTTAATGAGCTCCTTTTTTTAAGTTTGAATTCTGGCGAATTCTTTGTTCTTAGACCATTTAGCTGGATACGGTGCTGCGGCTGTGCAGTGAATGATTTTAGTTGTTTACCTCTCAAAGAAATCAAAATGTAGATAACCTTACCTAGCTTTCTTAAGTGATCTCGTCAGTTGCTGCAGCTAACGTATGAATCTCTTAATGAAATCAATATGTAACCCTATCTAGCCTTCTCAAATAATCTCGCTAGTTGCTATATCCTGCTGTCTTGTAGGCACCCTCTTCATATCACAAACTCAGTGCTTGTGTTTGTACCAGGAATGGGCCACGACGACGGCCGTGAGCAGTGCTTCTGCCGCGACTGGCACGGCTGTATCATGGCGCAGAGCATCGTGGGCTCCGACAACGTGCAACCCTACAAGTTCTCTGACTGCTCCAAGAACGATTACATCAACGAGTTGCGCCTGGGTCAGGGCCTCTGCCTGCTTAATAAACCTAATGAGGTTAGTAACGTCCTGTCTTTATCTCTACGAGGGCTGGTTAAGCCACCTATGATAACAAAACATAAAGAGTAGAACTGCTTAGTTCAAGAAATAGGATGGTACTGATGGTAGAAGAGAGATGGTGGGATTTGGTAATGAAGTTGCGGGAACAGCTTTGAAAATGAATCCTTTACAATATTTCCAAACAAACTACGTCTATAGAAACAACCAATTCACCGTAATTTTTTATTTAAAATGTTATAAATTTTTGTCGACTAAATAAACCTTTATTTCACTGCTGATAGAGTTTATTCTATGAACCATGTTATATAACAGTTCAATAACCCTCGACGCTAGTTTATTCAAAACATTTGCCTAATAGGTCACTCAGCATAACAAAACCACATATGCAATCTGATACTAATTATGCACGTGTGTTTAGTTCTGCTGCAACTACAAATTGAAAGCCACTCCAGTACCATTGAGCTCTTGTTTTAGTTGTTGCTAGTTTGGAAACAAATCCAGCTAGATTTTACACGCGCAAACAACCCGTGGAGCATACTCAAAATAAATAGTTAACTGCAAATTTTGGCTAACTAATGAATACTTGCTAACTAACCAAATAGTTATGATTCAACTACCAAGTTTTGATGCGGTATTCTGTAATTGTACAGGAGTGATGACGTATTATGATATGTGAGGCGCGTAGTAAACCTCTCATTGGACAGCAAGTCTCTCAATAGATACTGACCTCAAACGCAACGCCTCCAAGCAACTGAACTCCCTATTCGTAAATTTAAACAGTACATTAAACAAAATCTTATCAGGAAGGCCTTTTACTCCATAGATGATTACATCAATGATGTTAATGCTTGGCCAGATGTCGCTCCGTTCCGCACTGACAGTAGTATGTAAGAAATTCAATGTTCTCTTTAGCTTTATGGAAATTTTTTACATGCATGTAACTAAATCGTATTAAATTTAGATTTAGAAAACATGTATGAGACACTTAAGTGATATTATAATGTGCTAGTGGTTTCTTTTTCACTTCTTCCACTAGTGGACAAAAAATTGAAGTGAAGAGAATATCAATAACACCTTATTTCTTATTTGATAATAATAACTATGTTTATAGTATATAATTTGACTTGTCTAAGTGCTTATTTTGTAAGTCTAAAGAAATAAAGTTATTGATTCTGATTCTGATTCTGATTCTAGAACGACGAACGCAAACTAATATTGTAATGGGTGCTTCCGATACCGCATAATTGAACGGAGTGAGCGAAGCAAACGAAGTTCTCAGTGGCAGCTTAATGGTTTGGCTGGATGGTGAAATAGTCACTCCAAGCATAACTGTCCAACCGTTGCGTGAAATTTGATGGTGTGCTGATCAGACTTGTGAAATTTGCCGGTAACTTTCGGAGACCGAATCCGTCGAAAAGTTTTGAGACCAAGAGTATAAATCAATTTAATCATGTGGGCATGTCACTTTTGGGTCCTTCACAAAAGGCTTAATTAAATTTTTTAATCGAATAATTAGAATACCGATCAAAAAGAGTTTATTGTATTAGTTGTGATAATACTAGTACACCATACCCTACCCAATTAATAGTAGGTACCACCGACCCACCGTTTGGGATGTCTACGTGATCAGCAGATGGAGCTCTACAACTTGGATAAAAGGGAATTTCAAACTGCGAACCCAATACAGAACACTCCATACATACCCCGTTGTTAGGTCTCTAAGAAATCAGGAGAATGAGCTCTATCTATCACATGGAGCAATAAACATCCCCTTTTCAAATTAACCTTTTAAATACCAGAACGAGTATATAAGAGTTTCCGTGACTTTTTAGCACATTTTATTCCGGATTCTTTACTAATTACGTGACTTGAAACTAAAATGGTCACGACGTAATAACGTCGTGACCGTTTTAGTACGGAGCTAACTACTAGTATTTAATTGGAAGTCCGACATCTCGAACATGGAATATAAGGTTTTGAGTAGTATTGATTGAATTGCCGAATAACAGAATGGGAATGCCTTTTGCAAGTTAACCCGAGCAGTAATCAGTATCCGGTCGGGCAGACGCGGGGTCGGCTATAAGTGTCGCGCTTCCTTATTAACACGCTCGCTTCACCCGAATGCAAAACAGATTTTCACGTTGGAAATTAATCAGAGCCGTCGTATTGTTCCCGTTCCTGAGGCCCACTCCTTTAATAAAAGTTATGGTAATGCGGGCTGCCCGCGCGCGGAATTATCTCTTCGTTTGCGAATATATAATAACAGGAACGAGACTCCCGACGGTTTATTGGAATATATTTACATACCGCCGAATGATAATGCTCCTTGCTTCTCCCACTTCGATTCCCTACGTTTACATATTTATCGGCGAGATGATTGTGACGTCATTGATGTTTCTCGGATCCGGCCGCGATTGCCGATGTAAATTGAATGTGGCACGCGGGAAGGTTACCGCCGAAGCCTCGCGCCCGCACAAATGTTTCTCTTGTTCCATTGATGCATCTTTTATCATCTAGTACGCTCCGATGGTTTGTTTGCCTCGATCGATTGCGCTCCTTTGTTGTCGACTTGTTTTGGAGAGCCACGACCGGCCTCATTTATTTATTTGGGAAACGGAGCGCAAACCTACGAGTATGGCGCTCGTTTCCTCGTATTTATCTACCGAATTTTTCGAGTCGACTTCACGAAAGTACAGGCCCACGTAAGATAAATTAATTCTAGGCAACTGGCCGCAGCCGGCGATAGAGACGTCCGTGCTCGAAGAAGTAAATTATCCTGAAACTCGCAATGAATTTAATCAGAAGAAAAATAGACGGCAACGGCGCGGGAAATAAAGTTTTGAAGTTTACCGTGCAAAGCGAGCGGTAACTAGATGAGCATCCGATAAACTCAAGTATTTTTTCGCATGAAAGTCGTATAACAAAAATTGTTTTCCTGAAGTTGGGTAGTGAGTTACGCAAGATTCCCCCTGTTCGCCAACAATGTACCTACCTTGTCGTGGAGTTTATAATATCAAATGCCAACCGTCTTGCTTTGAAGCCATAACAACGGTAGGTAGCGAGGAAATGTTCCTAGTTTACTCGTTATTTTGTTTGATGCGTCGTTCGCAAGATTAATTTGATATGCCAAACTGCGGAGACACTATCTGACAATCTAGAGATGTTCCCTGTTTGTTGCGCCATTAGATCAAATCATTCGGATACCTTTAATGTTGGTATGACTTAAATTTTCAACTACAGTTATCTATAGAACTTCCAATCAAGGGTGATTAGAGGATTTCGCGAAATGCCTAGTACCTATGTATATATAATGAGGTAGGCGAGTGGCTCTTCCCCACTACTGAACATTTACGTTTCATGAATAAATAATTACTTTACTTCTATTTAGCTTATGAATTAAGAAGTTGTTAAAATTTTGAGCGACAAAGCCGGCAAAGAATTGAACGGACTTACTGCGTCCGTTTTTCCTGCAGAATAAAATATCGTGTCAAGACTTGGGTCTTTAAATCCAGAGTGAGTTAGTTACTTTGGGAAAACCTGCTGCATCTTAGGCCACTTCTCAACTTTCTTAGTCAGATGTGGTCATGCTTCACCCTATTCAATAAAAAAGCGTCCTTGAACTGGTCTCGTTTTCCAGCTTGTCATCCACCACCAATGCGGCAACGGACGCCTGGACGAAGGCGAGGAGTGTGACTGCGGGACCATCAACGAGTGCCAGAACACCAACCCCTGCTGCGACCCCTTCACCTGCCGACTCACCAAGGAGGCGCAGTGCGCCTCGGGGGAGTGTTGCGAGAGATGCCAGGTAGATTGCTGCAAAGTTGCCAGATATGACTAAAAATTATACTTGCATTATAAAATAATGAAATTGAGAATGAAGGCATATCTTATGCTGTCCTGCTTATATCGAATTTGAACTGAGTAGGATCAGAGATGAAGTCATTCTCAATCTCATTTTATGAGTGTGCCATAATCAATTTAGTGTTCGAAATCGTTATTTATCTCAGAATCTGTGAAAGCTTCCACTTTTATATTTAGGGAAATGATACTTTGAACTTTTATCTTGTATTACGTGTTTTAAAAATACGACGCGTAAAAAGATTCTATATTTTTTTTAGCAATACCTTTTTCCACACATTTTGCTATTTACCTCACACCACACCTTTTTCTGTGAGTTTTTGTGTTTTCAAGAAACCTAGAAGTATGTCTTTATTTATATCTATTTATTTTTTGATTGGTTGTTTAATTAACTTGTAATTAGGTAAACTCACATTTTTTGCACTTTCGCCTTGCAAAAAGGTATGCTCTGTCCCGCTCTTATGAACGCAAAATCCTATTGTCATCCTTTTTACAAAATGGCGTGCTATTCGCATTCTTAAGGGGCAAACCTAACGGACACGGTACCCCCGTATAAAAAAACTCTACATAAAATTCAACATTATTTCTTTGGTTCAATCATCTAATGTATAAATCATCAAATGTGAAAACTCCATCATCACTATTCGATTTTCAAAATGTTATAGGATTTTTGCTACGAATGTGCTCTAACAATGAAATACCCAGCTCCCTGAGATGTAAGAGCCTCATATCCTCATTAATTTCAACTAAACAGGCAGGAAAAAAATATACCAATTTAGTTGTAGTATGTGCAGAACTAAACAAACCATTAATTCCAGCTCAAACCACGCGGCGTGACCTGCCGAGACGCAACCAACGAATGCGACCTAGAAGAGACCTGCAACGGCCAATCAGGCACCTGTCCTCCCGACTCACACCGAAAGAACGGTGAACCATGCGAAGACGGGAAGGGATACTGCTTCGCGGGACAATGTCCAACGTTGAACAGACAGTGCGAGAGAGTTTGGGGGCCGGGGACGCTCGGGGCGGACAAAGTCTGCTATGAAGAGTTTAACTCGAAGGGCACCAGCACAGGGCATTGTGGAAAGGACAGCAGTGGCGGATATATCAAATGCGAAGTCGAGTAAGTAGTTCTTAGTGCTATTTTTTTAACTACATAAAGGTATAATCTGCGTACCCATAGAATGGCATTGAGAATGACATCAAGGGTTGCGAGAGATGCCAGGTAGATGCTGCAAATTAGCCTGAAATTAATATAACTTGCATCGTAAAAGAATGGGATTGAGAATAACGTGATATGTCATGTTGTCTGGCTCAGATTGAATTCGAACGTAAGCAGGTTAAAGAACTAACGCATGACCCATGTGATGATAGGTGACAACCGATGTCGTTTAATGCGGCTGCCATAATGTACCTTTTTTTTGTGAAAAATGTAATTATTGTATTGTTTAATCCTACATTAGTAGGAACTTTGACACTTATAATATTAATTAGAAGTGTCAAAGTTTGTGAGTGTGGATGTATGGATGTTTGTTCCTCTTTCACACAAATTCTACTAAACTGATTGGTGTGTATTGGTATGGGTATAGTTTGGGATCTGGAATAACATATAGGCTATTTTTTATCCCGATAAAACGCGGGCGAAGGCGCGGGCAGCAGCTAATCAATAATAAAGTTGTATGTTAGCCAAATGTAACAGCACCTACACAATAATGTAAAAGTCACTCCAGCTACACGGTTCTCGTTCCAGAATCAATTTAATCCATTTGCAGGCCTGAAATAGCCATAACAAGATGCGAATATTCCAAGAGTATGGGCAAATTAGGTTTACAAATTGTATTAGGCTCGTCACCGGCGGATACGCAGTCTGACATACACGATAGCTCACTTTACATCGCAGCGCAATTAATGCTTGTTCCGCATATTCAAATCATGCCTGATTTTGCCTGCCCAATAGATTCAATTGCCGTAAAACGGGCTGAATAGAGACTCCAGGGTGAATAGAAACGGACGAAATGCACGGAAGACCAGCGCTATGGTATGATCTGTTCTTCCATAGCATATGCTGAGTGGAGTCCGATTTCGTCAGTTTTTCTTTTTATTTCAGGTTAATATACACTAAATATAGTGTATATACTCATTATATTGTATATACTATTATACTCATCTGTTCTGGTAAATATTTTTTTTACTATTACTTTTCCTTAAATGCTGGAGGAAAAAGATCCCTTCGCAGAGGTCAGATCCACTGACACAGGAGGTGAACAGTCACGGACTAAGGATACTTCCTCTGCTACAAGCCAAGTAATATCTTGATCCCGAATTTCGTCCATTTCACCATGGAGTCTCTAGTCATCCCCTTTGTACCCGGTACCAATCTGGTATATCATTGACGCCAAGTGTTTCGCGCCAATTGCTCCAAAAATATTCTGTCAAATATTATATTATAATTTTTAATTTGCTATAAGGCGGTTTCTTATCGTTGGAAGATATGAAGTTCAACCGGAACGAAAAGATCTCTTTTTCTCACTTTAAAATTGCATAGACCGTGCATAGTTTAGTATGACATCCCAATGTCAACTTCTATGACAGCTATTAAGCTCTTAAGTAATTATGAATTTTTTACTCATCATTTTGGTTTTAAGTAAGAATGTTTTAAACATTATGATAAAATATAAAATCCGACGTTATTTTTTGAATCGATGGATGGCGTGACGCATCGGATCGGAGTTATCGTGTATGGTCAGTTTATTGTAGGTGCGCCAGTAGCATCCTTTCACGGTGAGTTACTGTGAGAGGAACCCTCATCTCAGTAACATGATTTGTACATTCGTCAGGTCACTTTTTGCTTCATAGTTTTATAGATACAGGACCCTAAAAAGGGTCTAGACAGCGGTTAAAAGAGATTGTGAAGGGACTCAGTTTGCTTTTTGCTCCGTTGATTCTGATCGGTTTAGGGAGTTTACTTTCTACGAACTTCAAAAATATGGCTCGTCACCTCGCAAACAAATCTTCTCAACAATTTCCACAAAAATAAAAACACTATAGAGACACTAGAAAGGTTACTTTTCTACATATAGGGTTATAATGTTACTTGTCTGTTACTTCTCATTAATATTCATGTTCTTGACAAGGCAAAAGATCTCTTAAAACCTGTCTTCTTCTTTTTGAATGACTGTGCAGCCATTAAGATTGAAAGTCCCCAATTAATCAAACGCAACCCAGATAAACGCGTCTTACTGACGAATACGGGAAGTATTCGCCAGTAAGACGCGCTATACTTAAACTCACTCATGTGATGAATTTCTGAAAGATTTTCACAAAAAGGTTTCAAAAAATCGTAACTTGAGCGATGCTTACCTACATCTGAATTACGTTTAAGTATTCGGTCGTTTATTCGTTATTCGTATTTTTAACAGTTTTAGAGGAAAATCTGTCAAAAATTGGTCTTTTGGGTTGAGACGTGTTTAAATCGAAGTTGCGTAGTATATACCTACATATGTATAATCGTAGAATAATCGAGGGTGCTTATTGGTTGGGTTTTATGCATTCCACCGCTTAGGTAGAAGAGCACCCCAAGTAAAATATTGTTGTTAATATTGTGTATTGTCCATAGGAATGTGCGTTGCGGGTCTCTGCAGTGCCAGCTCGGGAACCGGTACCCGATCGTGTCAGGGCTAGACGAGTACTTCACCAGAACTGTGTTCAACATCAAGGGGAACGAGTATGAATGCAAGTGAGTACTCCTTACAAACAAGAATAATTTATTTAACACCTTGAACACAATTAATATAACCCTCGTCCTTCGATAGTCGGGTAAAAAGTATACAATAGGTGGGCTTAATGACGATGGCTTTATCTACCTGCCAACCACACATATAAAAAGGAGTGCTATAAATAACAGCAGATTATGCACCGAGTATGTAAGAACGTGGCATTATTGAATCCCGAGCGCACCTCAGGATTAAAGATTAACTCACGAGCGAAGCGAGGGAGTTATTAGAGTGCGAGAGGGATTTAATTGCGCTCAAGACGAAGACAGCAACAAGAGGAGGAAACTCTACTATTCTTTTATTTCATAAAAAAAAATCGCGGCATTCGATTTTTATTCCACCTTCAGAAAAGAGGTTAGTTCGATTTTCAAAAAATCACATTGTACAAATCTCCATTGTAAGAATTTTTGATTTTGATACAATATTTTGACGTTCCAATTTCAATCTCATGATTCCGTTGGGAGTAATGTGCGTTATTGCCAAGGGAGTAGTGAGTTTCAATTTGGAACCTCAAAATATGTATGGAAATGCCCGAGAGAAATAGAAGGCACAAATTAGGAGGAAAAGGAAGTTCGTTTTTGGTAATGATCGCAATATCCCTATCCCCCCCCCTCCCTCCCTTATATAACCCTCCTTATTAGAGGTATATTCAGTAGTGGACGTAAAAGTGCTGATGCGGAGAGTAGTCTTCACTACACTATTCTTAAACTTCCTTTACACTTCCTTTACCTTTTTCAGGATAACCACCGGCCTGCTAGCGCATACAGAGATAGCACCACTGGGCCTGGTCCGAGATGGAACCCCATGCGGAGACAACCTTGTCTGCGTCAACCAGAGCTGCACCTCAATCTTCCCTTTCATCGACCACACCAAGTGCCCCACCGACCAGAACAACCAAGAGTGCTCCGCTAAAGGGGTAAGACACTATACATACATCCCTACACATCTGTGCGATATGTTAGACATAACCACATAAATTAGACACACTATGGATATTTTGGCTATCTCTGAAAATCGCGAAGATCGAGTATGTAAATTGTCTATATATACATATTCTGTGGCATAAAAATGGCGGCCTTAGTTGTAAAGTCGACCTGACATCAGATTTACCAATGAAATATCACGGGAAACCATGGCTAGACCATAGACCTTTTTCTACATTCGGTGTCATTTTTCTCTTAAAAATAAAATAAAAGTATATTTTGATAATTTATAAATTAAACATTTTGTTTTGGTTTGGAGTTGCTAAATTCGCTTGTATTATAGGACGCCGCCGCTCTTAACAAAAATATTATTGATGTTGTGTGGATTGTCCAACATTCGGTATTTATTTATTATCAGCTTTTAAGTAAGAGGCACTACAGATATTTTGTTAAGAATAAAATTATAGATAGAAATAATACAAGATTTTTTTATAAAAATCTTATCTTACCAAAATTGTCATCTGCTGTCTGGTATAAGAACTTGGTTTACCTTTGTGTCACGATGAATCAAACCAGGTGAACTGGTCATCGTGGTTCGACTTTGGGGTCGAACTACGCGGTCCTAAGGTTTAATAGTTCGCCTGGTAAGATTCTAAAATCGAACTAACTGGAAAAAAGTCTACGTAATCCGATTGATCGAACCAGGAGGCGGTCGAACCACGTGGCCAGAAGCTAAATTACCACAACAAAGCTGCAATCTCTAACTGAACAAAGCAGTAACTTGTGCTATAGCAAGATGCAGGTCACCGACTAAGCGAATGAAGCTTGTTTCATGAAATTGACTGGTCGGAGTGGTGCAGGCACTTTTTAATAGTTTGAGTGGCGGATGGTTATTAAATTTTTGCTTTACAAGGTAAACTAGTTTTACTGGCACACAGCTAGCTTCCTGTATTATTTTGTAACATTACGATCTTTTACATTTTATGTTGGAAATACCAGCGGATCGATCACGTAGAACAATATAATGTAATGAACTATGTAACGAAAACTTTATAGGTAACTACGACGACCGATGTGGCGAGGCGGGTGAAGGTCCGCCTGCGACCCAGGAGGTTGCGGGTTCGATTCCCGCCTCGGGACAAATGTTTGTACGATCTGCAAATATTTGTTCAGGGTGTTCTGGTCGTTTTCTATGTATACTAAAAAATATTTATCTATGTAATATATTGTATTATGTATATCAGTCATCTAGTACCCGTAACACAAGCTCTGCTTAGCTTGAGGCTAGATGATGCTGTGTGTACCTGTGTTATGTCCAACATTATTTATTTATTTATTTACTAGTTACTACTTTCTTCTTCTTCTTTACTATTTTTATGGTAGGTCCTTTCCCAAGACAAATTATAACTAGCATATTACAAATTTGGGCCGTGGGGCCGCGGCGTACAAATATCGACCCCTCCAACTCAACCCGTGGATGTCGTAAGAGCCGACTAAGGGAACTTACCAGAGGATGGGCAGCAGTAAGTATTTTTAAACACCAACACTGCGATCACCAATCCGCCTGCCAAGCGTGGTGATTATGGCAAATCCCCCCCTACATGGGAGACCATCCACTCGGATGGACCGACGACATCGTAGCGGTCGCAGGGAGTCGATGGATGGAGGCGGCTCAGGACCGCTATTTCTGGCGTCGTACGGGGGAGGGCTATGTCCAGCAGTGGACGTGTATAGGCTGATGATGATGATGATATTACAAATTACCCACGATACCATACAATAAAGTTAATGATAATTGGGCGTGTTTTAAAAAACCATAAACCGACTTCCGATCCCTTACTTTTACACTTTTTTTAATTTTTGCGGGATAAATACTAATCCGGGGAATACAATTTTTATGGGACCACCTCGGGATCATTTTCTATACAATAGTGAAAGAATTTTCGAAGTCAGTCCATAAAAAAACATACAGTCGAATTGAGAACCTCCTCCGTTTTTGAAGTCGTTTAAAAACATGGAGCGCAGTAGAATGCATTCCTGGAGCACAATGGAACTACCAATAGAACTGGCTAATGAGAAGCTAAAAACTTTTTTATTTCCTATACCTTAATACATAAATTTTAAAGACTGATTTCGAGTACATCCCTATTTTTTCGGCAACACTTGTTATGAAATGTAAAAATCTCATAAATGAAGTAAGAACCTGGCCACGTGATTAAGCTTTTCCTCCAAAATCTCAAAAATTATCTTTCACAGTGTAAAAATCATTATTTCGTAATGCGTGTAAGTATGCCATTGTTTGGTATCATTGCCCTTTATTTGTTCAGTATTACAGTTAACGCGCGGAATGAGAACTGTAATGCGTTTTCAATGTGCGGCCGGCGGGTAATCAGAGACCACTGTTTAATTTAATTGCCATACAGGTCCCTAGGATACTGAGAATGGCTGGATTATTGGTACAACATAAGAGGTACAATTAATGAAGTCTACACACTGAAGTCGGCGACACAGCCCGGCGGAAAGGAAAGGCATTTCAGATTTTAAATATTATATCATAGTCAATTATTTCAAATATCATGCTAATTAAGTATCACTATATAGATATAGATCCACTCGATGGACCGACGACATCGTAGCGGTCGCAGGGAGTCGATGGATGGAGGCGGCTCAGGACCGCTATTTGAGCCGTCGTACTGGGGAGGGTTATGTCCAGCTGTGGACGTGTATGGGCTGATGATGATGATGATATAGATATGTATAACTTATATGATTTTATAATGTACCTACTTATACATTTTTTTAAAACTAAAATACTCCACAAAACCACTTAGGTACTTTAATTTTTTTAAACTTTTTTTGGGTTTAGTCTGCAAATTCTATTTATATGGTTTACAATTTGAGCTAGTAAAGCAGCAGACATAAAATACTCTTAGCACAGTAATCTACCTACCCTGTATAAGCTGCTGCGATAACGTCCTGCTTACGTTAGTGTAATTGGTAATTAAAACCATTGATTTAAAACACATTTGTGCTCGTGTCGTACACTCTCCACTTTAATGAGCAAAAAGGATTGCCTTTAATTGGTCACGGGGATAGACAACCAGAATTATGTACTTTTCATCGGTTCTAATTGATTGGCATGTAAAATTGTAAGCTTCCTTGTTACAGCCGATTACACGACCCCGTATGTATATTACCCTTATGTATGTCATAATCGTTTAAGCTGAAGTATTCATAAACATTTACCTGGCATAAAACACCGATGTACACAAGTAGATCGAATGTGGAACTGGATGATTCTCCTTAACAGCATGTGTCATTGTTCGCAACCTACAATTTTGAATGTCTCGTAAAACATTATATTTATCTATGTAGTATGAAAGGTGAACTCTAAAATCAAGGTTTAAAAAGTGCCCAAAATATAAGGAGGATCCTAATCATCAAGGAGAAACCTTGGTCAATTAAAATAATATATATTTTACGAGATATTAAAAATTGTACTTTAAGAATGACACATTGTGTTGAGGAGAATCACCTAACTACTGTAATCGGGCTATCAGTTGAGTTTAAACTCACATCTGTATTTTGATAGTCTTGCAATTTTTATGCTGTCTCTATCTATCTAGTATTTCCTTGCTTTTTCTACGCCCCAAAATAGACCAAGGTTAGTAACACATAAAGAGCTTTATGAACTTTAAATTACTTAAATCAAGACAACTACAGAAGTTTGATTTTAATGAGTCAATTCGGGGTTTGATAACAAAGAAAATCAAGCGTATTTATTAGAGCTTTTTTCATGCTATTACGACTTTTCAAATTTTATAGTTAATAGACCTTTGTTTGAGCACAATTCCCCCGTTGGTATGTGATGATGTGGCCGACGACGATGTATCATGAATACATCTATTCACTTTTGTCTTGAAGAGACCCAGATTGTTGTTGGCGGACGAGGTCCAAACCTTAGCGGTACGAATGATGAAGGTAGAGGAGAACCGTTTAGTAGGAGTGGAAGGAATATCCACAAGATAAGGCTGGTGATGAACGTCTTCTTATCTTGGAATGTAAGGGAGATGGTGGGATCAAGTCAAGAAGCTCCTGTGCGAATTCTCCGAAATGTATCCTATAAAAGATCGAGAGGCACGCAAACTTGAAGACTTTTATTTGTGAAGACGTTTTCCTTGATATATCAATCTCGATCGATTCGGCTTGATCCCACGTCGTGGTGGCCTCAGCCAACCACCATCCTGATAAGAAATAAAAATGTTCAATCATTCCCCTCAACCCTCCGACTCTTTTAACTAAGAGTGAAACCAAGTATAACTTATCTGGCGTAGAAAATCTTTCTCAAACTAAAACTATAATAGTGTACTCGTAAACTCTAAACATTTTGTTATCACATTTTCTCATCGCAGTCAATATACGGCACGCTATTTCACCTGTAAGTCCTTCATTAAACTGTCCACATAAATTCAACTCTGTAAACCTTTAAAAGTCCGCTCTAGCCCCTACCCATGGGACTAAAGTATCCACACAATATTGCGCCCAATTATGTTAGGGCGAACCCGGTCATATTTTTCAAAACAATGACAAGAACTACAATGTTTCGTTGGCTTCTAAAGCCGCTAAAATCTTTTGTTATTTACTTTAGAATTTTACAAATGAGCTCACTTTATCAATTGTAAGAGTCTTCTGAGCTCTAAAACAATTTTTTGAACAATCATAGGATTATTATCATGCTTCAGCTTCTGACATTGCAGCTGTCCCTTGGTTTTTCAATTGCAGATGTTGGTTACTGAATCATTAATTCTTGTTTAATGTTACTAATGGCAGATAGATCGTATAACTCCAAAAGACAACTTTTCGCTCTTGCCTTTAAGATACCCGAGTCATAGTTTCCAAAACAAATGCTGAAAACGTGTTAATTCATTAAAATAAACCGAATTATCTTCTATCTAATACAAGTAGCTCGTATAATTAGCATCGAGCTGTGAACTCGCTAACTGCCTCTGAACTTTGCGGGTTTAAATAATACTCTACAACACCCACATGGATAATAACTTTGCAGAATATTCATGCGTTTCGTTTGCTGCCGTTTAATTGTACATTGTTCGATAATTTATTATAGTTATCAACGAGTGGAATAATTTTTATGGTACCTACCTATACTTATGTTAGCTAGTGCTGCATGCAAATGTTAAAGTAATTTAGCATTTGGATTGGAAAGGAAGCAGTGAACATTATAGAAGAAGGTATTTTATCCATAAGTAGAGTGATCGCAAAACTTAATGAGCTCTGTGAACTTAGGCACGGAAGCAATACTGCGCAAGTACAATCAAATAGAAAACTGATATTTAACAACTAGCGACCCACCCGGGCTTCGGCTAGAAATCCTTTTTATGTTGCTAATAGACACACCTGTTCCAGCTGCAGTCACCTGAAGTACCATTTTGAGGTTGAATTCATAGGCTTCTTTTCTCATAAAACTCATGACATCGAACACCATTTTCCATGTTTGACGACGCAGTACGTTATGGTATAACGTACTGCGTCGTCAAACAGACCGCCCGCGAGGCATATTCAACGTTTAAGAGAAACAGCTAATATCAGGGAATACTCCACAAAATCGCAAGAATAAACTATAAAGTCAACGAAACTAACACCGAACAAACGTCAAAGACTTTGCTGCGTCATTGTACTCAAAAGCATTCATTCGACAGTATTGCCAACTAGGTTAAAAATAAATTTGCTACATAGTAATTATTTTATTTTAAAACTTGGGTTAATTGCGTTAGATAAATAGTTTTATTTATTCTTAAGTTTTAGGTTTAAAATATTCCGTCATTGAGTGTAAGATATTTTTATATATTCTATAAATACTGAATTGGAAAATAAATTTATGCAGAACAAAATAAACTAGACAAAATAAAAATTCACCAGAATTCTTGCTGGTAACCCTGGTTTGACAGACAGATCCCCTCTCACCCCGTTCTTTCCCCTCAACGCCTTATTTACGGCTCAGTGCGCAGCCGTTGAAGCCAACTTCACAGAGCTCATAAAGTTTTGCGCGTACTCTACCATCTGCGCAGTACACGATAACTATAAAACTGATCGTTTATCAGAGGAAGTAGATAAATACTAGAAAACAGCTGATAATTGACTCGCAAAGTGATGAAATTCGTATAAAATCACTCTAACTTTAATGTCATCATCCTGGGATGCAGTTTTTACGCAAACTCTATCTTATGTACATAGGTGACACGAGAGTTGGTTTTGCTTGAAAACGAATCAGAAACTTAGATTTTTGTTTCCCGAGAGGCAGCACAGGGGGCCTGAGGGCCTACTCGCAAAACGGAAATCGAAGATTCTGATTCATTTTCAAGCAAACGGTAATCTTATGCAAACGACATAAGAGTTAGTTTTGCACCAAAACGAATCAGAAACTTCGTTTTTTCTTCTCCGAGTAGGCCTGCTGTACTGCCTTTTATTTCGTACAATATAGTTTTTGAGTTCGTGTGTTGCAAACTGAGCTAAAAACCTAACTGGGCAGGTTTAAGCCAGCAGGCAGGGCAGTACGCACCGAATGAAATTACGACCGAATCTGCGGGCGAGCGTAACTCTCGGTATCGCAAATCGAATTGTGCCGGTGCACGTAAGCTTTGCTCGAATTCGGTTACACGGGCGACCTGCGCATTTTGTACTTGCTTGTGATGACAACGGTTTAGATTTAAAAAGAAATTTAGTGTCAAGGGAAAATACCAAGTTCAAGGGCAATTTTATTGTTTAATGAAAATATATAAATTATATTTTATTTTTGAAGCTATGTAGAGTGGTAGCATCACGGGCGAGAAAATGTTCCTATGACACTACTAGTTGTATCAAGCAGTTGTCTCACGGGGATAAACGGTATTTTAATGGAAAATGTAACTGGCGTTAGATCACTCGTTGGTCAATTATCCAACTAGTAATATTGCTTATGGTATGTTATTGAATTGAACTGTCTTTGACTTAGTTTGATCAGACTGGTAAGAAAAATACGATAAAAATAATCATCAGTGTCATAAAACTATCATAAAATTATACATACAAAATTAAAGCGTGTTCCTGATAATAAAGTTTCCTGTCTTCAACAACAGGAACAGAATTTTCTGTTTTTTCAGCTATTGTTTGATAAGGTATCTACAAAGCCTCATGTTGTAAGTCCCTCGTTAAGTATTGAAACAGATGCACCCTCAAAACACAATTAGCAAGTTTTGCAATTACGCTGCACATGTGACGTAGTCCGTATGCGTCAGTTATTAACGGCTTGCCCAACATTGTTCCATAAAGCGAGCCCGCTAAATCATTTCAACTCCTTAATTGGCACTAGAACTAGGCGGACTAGTAAACTAGCTGAACGCGCAAATTCATAAACTCGGATTATCCAGCTGGGTTTTACGTCTGTCGTGTGCATGCTACTCGTTACTTGCGAACAAAATGTAGATGCAGTTGCCTTCTGCAGTACTGTCGCACATCCAACTTTATAAAGTTTTGTTTGAATCGAAAAAACACCGATGTACACAAGTAGATCGAATGTGGAACTGGATGATTCTCCTTAACAGCATGTGTCATTGTTCGCAACCTACAATTTTGAATATCTCGTAATTATATTTAGCTTGTATGAAAGGTCAGCTCTAAAATCAAGGCTTAAAAAGTGCCCAAAATTTAAGGAGAATCACCTACCTGGGTAAATTAAAATAATATATATTTTACGAGATATTAAAAATTGTACTTTAGGAACAATGACACATTGTGTTGAGGAGAATCACCTAACTACTGTAATCGGGCTATCAGTTGAGTTTAAACTCACATCTGTATTTTGATAGTCTTACAATTTTTATGCTGTCTCTATCTATCTAGTATTTCCTTGCTTTTTCTACGCCCAAAAATAGACCAAGCTTAGTAACACATAAAGAGCTTTATGAACTTTAAATTATTTAAATCAAGTATCAATTTTTTTTACAAGTATGTATAAACTTATTACTAAATTTGTTGCATTTTTTAATAGCCGTTTTGGTCAGTTTATTTCAATAGTATTAAATGTAACTTGTTTGGTTCTGTTTATTTCTGTTACTGGCTTTCATGCAAAACCAACCTTAAAAGTCACAAACTGTGTCATGGAAACCGCCGCCCTGCAGAGCCGGGTGTATGCGGCACTTACCTACTTTCCGACCAACGACGACGCGACGACGACTACTCAGCTTTGAATGTTCTGATGTGATGCAACGGATCGCTTCGTCTGTCCGCACGCTTGAGCACTATTGTTGAATGAGATCAGGTACCTGATCTATGCAACTCAATTTCGAGAGATATATTTCATGGTAGAGATAAGTTTAAGCAGAATAATAAGCTTCCTCTCTGAAAAGACTGCCGATGGAAAAATAAACTCACATCAATACTGTAAAAGCGAAAGTAATTGTGTTTGTCTGTTACATTTTCACGCCTAAACGGCTGAACAAACCTTAATGAAATTTAGCAGGGTGGTAAACGGTATCCCGGGGACGGACATAGACTACTAAAACGCGCTTGTGAAGCCGAGACAGAAACTGGGGATAAAATTTTATTGGGATCTTATTAAAAATTTCTTAGAAATTATCCCCAGTGTCAGGCTTACGCACTATAATAGCAAAAACCTTAAAATAAAGCAACGCGACGTATCTTTAGTCATTGAACAGGTTTGGATAAACTTGAATGTTTCCCCTGTAGGTGGAGCTAACGGCGCTTAGACCAAAGGAAGTCCCAAAGTTTTTCGACTTCTATGTCAACCTCGTGGCGCAATTGGTAGCGCATCCCGTACTGAGGGAGGGTTGCGGGTTCAAGTCTCGACGAAGCCGAAATTTTTTTTGGGATCTTATTCATCATTTCTAAGAAAGAAAATTATTTATTAGACACAACGCACAAACAAACTTTGGTACAGAAATAAAAGAATACTTAGTACTTACTACATAACACGTAGACAGACAAAAAAATACCAGTGAACATTTATTAAGTGGGTATTATACAAGTTGGTTAGCATTGGATTGTACTAAGTAGCCCACTCGGTAATTAGTTTTTATTCTTTTAAAAATATTTTTTCCTAAAGAACTAAGTAGACAATAGTAGGTATATAGGCTGACTGTCTTATCGCTAAGTTATACATATTTTTTATTTCCAAGGTAATGATGTTAATTTTAGACTTCATTTGATTCATCCTGCGACTCGGGTTATCTCGTGATCCTCATACATTTGCCTCAAACGGAAGAAATTTCGCTCTATATGCATTTTTTTTTAACGAATCGTTACTTTTAGAAATCAAATTAGGAAAATCGATGCGCATGTTTTCCCTGTTCAGTATTACATTTTCAAACATTCATTTTCTCAGTATAATATAAAAAGATACTTAAACATTTATACAACAAAGAAAACGAATTTTATATTCAAAAGAGATTTTAAAAGCAAATCTTTAAAAGTAAAAAAAGTAATAGTAAAAATTGTTTTATTGATATATTATTGTTTCACAGACTTAGTGGGTCCATAGGCTCCTGAACTAGTTTAAAACTGTGTTTCAGGAGCCAAAGCTTTACACTAATCTAATAATCGAGATAAACTTTCAAAGTAAAATCTCAGAGCTCTAATCTAAGATAGAACCTTCTCTTGTTTCATCTTCAAAATCAATAATAGCAACGCTTCGCTAATCCTTGTCTCAAAACTTTGGAGCACCTTAGCGAACTTAGGAATAATTTTAAACAATTATTTAACTACGTTTAAGTATCTCCGAGCTCGGATTTGAACAGCAATTCAGAATTTCAGACTAGTCATCAATTTGTACCTAACTTGGCCCAGATAGAGCAACTTACGACGACTAGAACTTACTTTGTTGTACTAATCCAATATAGTAATATCTGAAGTAATTTCACTACATAGTAGACAAAGTCGCTTCACGCTGTCTGTCCCTATTCTATGCTTAGATCTTTAAAACTTCGCAACGGATTTTGATGCGGATTTTTTTTATAGATAGAGTGATTCAAGAGAATGTTTTATATGTATAATGTAGTATCAGCATTGCACCCGTGCGAAGCCGAGCGGAGTCGCTAGTCAGAAATATAGTAATATCTGATAGATTTTCAACTTTTTCAATTACTATTTAGAAAACCTGAACCTATTGAACAGGCTCTAAATACATTAGCCTTTTTAATTGAAGCGCTCTTTTACATCTGGATTATTGTATATACGTCGTTAAAATAAAGCTAATTTTTCTTTGTACTTATGCGTCGATAAACCAATATATGTTATTGTTCCCCCAAAACATTGTATTTCACCATAGAGCTCCGGAATATCACCATACAAATCATAACAATCGTGTGATCCACATTGAATCAACCCTAATTGTGAAGACATTTGTAGGAGTGATCGATCGCGATCGCACAATACACCACGCTACCGCGAACTCAAAAACAAAATGCGCACTCATCCCACATACAATTACCATTGACTCGATCTCATTTAGCTTTACATCGGCCATCGAATCTGGCTGACAATAGTAGCAGTTTCCTAGTCCAATTTGTGGTCAGGTAATGCGATTCGATTCACAACTGCGAAATTAATTCCCGTAATATCGCTGGAAGTTGTTCTAACTCTGAATGGGCTGGGCTCGCTGGATTAGTTCCTGGACTGGTTAAGCACGTGAGCGACGACAGGACTTTGACTTTCCTCATAATCCACATATATAATACCACTAAGTTATGCATACAGCTTTCAAACCATTAATGTTTGAAGCAGCATGTTGTTGATTTTCTAAAGGTTTATCGACACTTTGGTGAAAATAAAAAAAAGTTCTGGCTACTTATTACATATAAGATTTATGAATAGCTATAGGTTGCGGAACAAGCGTTGCAGAACAACTTCCAACTCTTTATAAAAAATCTTCAGTTCCTTTTGTTAGTATTTAGTCAAAACACTTACCTCTGGTTTTGTATAGTTTGAACCGAGTAGAAATCGAAACTCTAGGAATATACAATACACGTTACTTTTTATTAAGTGAAGAATTGAAAAATAGCTAGCTTGTAACTTCTCGTACGGTTTTATGTTTCTACTATATCGTCGAACTGTATTTCAATCTCAGAAAAAAAAATCGTTCGGAGAAAGTTATATGTATCACAACATATATAATAATAATGTTTATTTATGATACGGTACCATTTAAGAGTACCTAAGTCTCAGTAAAGGTTGCCTGGAAGAAATTGATATTAGCGATAAGGCCGCCCATTGTGCAACTATTTCTGTGTTTGTGTTTTCCTATTTTGTTATTCTATCTTGGTGTGCAATAAAGAGTATTTCTATTCTATTCTGCGTAAGAATTGATCCCCAAACTCATCCCGTGGATGTCGTAAGGGAACATATCAGGGCCTCCTTAATTGCAGCGACATGCTCATTGATGGATGTATGAGAGCTGAATGCTGATGCTGATTCTTATTAGGATACGAAACCATTAGGGCATAAGTTTGACTCACAAATAACTGGTTTTTGATGTCGTCAAATATATAATGCCATTATCTCGTTCCAGGTATGCTCAAACCTGAATAAGTGCGTGTGCGACCGTGGCTGGACCGGCCCCGACTGCTCGCAGCACGACGCGCTGCCGCCCTCGCCCACGCCCTACGTGCCAGACAACGCGACCCGCGCCGCCTACAACATGACCAAAAAGGAAACACCGTATGGTGAGTCTAAGCCAGTTTGTTATGACAACTAGTTCTAACTATTACGATACATATGTACTACTTTTATAACGATAGTAAACAAAGATTCAGCTATTTAAGAGTTTGGTTATTTATTACTGAGTGTTAAATTAATTGTTAGATTGAGATTATAATCGGTATACAATAAAATATATACAAGTAAATTTTTTGCTGAGAAAATTTGTGTATCTAAGACACAATTTTTGACAAACGATATTATTGTCTAAATTTCAATAAAATTAGTAGGAAGCAAATGGCGAATTCTTTCGTAATTCAGTAATTTTACAGAAGCTTTATTTTTGTATAGCAAATTATCAGTATATAAAAGTGAATAATTTTAACCGACTTCGAAAAAAGGAGGAGGTTCTATGTTCGGCACTTTATATGTTTTTTTATGTATATTCGTCGAAGTCTCCGTCAATTATGGACCGATATTAAAAATTCTTTTGATATTGTATAGCAAATGATCCCGCGGTGGTCCCATCAAAACTTTATCCCCGAGAGATTATTAGTATTGATCCCGTAAAACTTAAAAACATTGTGAAATTATTCGAAGTCGGTTTTTTTTTTCTGAACAACAATTTATGTAATGCTACAATGTAGCAACGTAGACCTAGTCGGGTACTACCCGTATCAATGCTACGGCGTAGAACATAATCACCATTTGCAACTTGCGTAGCAAGATATTCACAAGTATTTAATAACTTTTATACCTACCTAACCATGTTCTATGTTTACAGGTGCCTTGTTTCATTCTATTAATATTCCCCCTACTTATAAAAATGTACTAATTGGCCCATAATCCGAGCACTGCTCTCAAAATCCAAAAAAATCTAAATTACGCGCAATACACCCGCGAACGCGTTTAAGCACCGGTTACAACTGGAACGGATTAGAAAAAATTCGAAAACGAACGTTCGGTAACACATTCGAGGTATTTCGAGCGAGGTAGTATGCTGTACCTACACGTATAGCTAGATGCGACCAGTATGTATGTACATACTTATGTACTGTATGGTACGGTACGGCCGTGGTAGGTGTTGGATTGTTGCGAGCACTGCTCGGAGGCTTGTGAGGCGCGGTGGGGGGCGCCGGCGCACTAACGCGCGGGACCCTCTCTTACAGGTGAGCACTCGGGGAATAAGATGAGCACCATGAACATGGTGATATTGTTGCTCGCGGTCGTGCTCTCGGTGTTCGTGGGGTTCGCCTGGATGGCGTACTGCTTCAGGTAACGGCCGGTAACTCGGTGTTGTCGCACTGTGTCTGTCGCTCGTGCCTGTCTGTCGTACGTCTCGTGTCTGTCTGTGTCTCAGGGCCGGCTAGCGCGCCGGCGCCGGCCCCCCGCGCCCGTGACGACACCCCGTACTGGTGCGGAAGGTGACGTCACGACGCGCGGCCCGCACTCACTCCCTTCTCTTTGGACGCAGAGAACTACCACGGCTCGAACACGGTGTTCCTCGTGGCGGTGCTCATGTCTGTGGTAGGGGGGGTATTCATAGTATTTGCCCTGAGCGCTCTCTGCTACAGGTCAGTCGTAGTACACAAAAACATCTCCCTGTGCCTAAGGTTAGTGAGCAGAAAACAGACCAAAGGTAGTTAAGAAGAAATTTAAATCGTCACCTTCGTATTACTTGTATGTTAATTTAGACGTTAGCGTTGGTGTTTCTGTTGGTTTGGTTTCGTCGCCGATTGGTTTTTGTTTGGTTGTTACCTCTTTGAGAGTTGTTTGTAACATTTGTGGTGGTAGCGTTAGAGTTGGCGGGTGGCGCGCCTCGACTGCATTTGATCTGTGGTTCTGTCGCGCGCCGGTCCTCGCCGACCGCCTCGCTGCATGCCGGAAGGCTTTCCTCGTTCGACACTCGACAACCACACACACTCAAACCCTTAAGATTCTGGGCTCTTGGATGTATGCATTGGCTTATGTGAACTGTGACTCGTTTTCGTTTCCTTTCTTTGGTCGGGCCTCGGCGGGCACGCCCAGAAGCCCGCCCGCCGCGGCCGCAGCGACTATATCTCCTTCACCAAACACTCGCTTCACGAAACCCACAAAACAGTTTACTTTAACATAACAAACTAACTTATTACCATATGTAAAACTGAACAATATACATAGAGTCCCGTTACATTCGGTTCGTAAGCGCGTGATGTTGATGAGATATGGCCGCTCGACTCGTCACCACTCACTGTCACTACCACTGACTCTACTTTGCACGAGAAGCGAATGTGCGATGCACGGAATCTTCTTTCAAGCCGCTATCTATCTAGTTAGCAACGCCTTTTGTTATACATTTAAGACATCCGGTTCTTTCTAGTTCCTATACTCCAATGTGAGTGACAATACAGGGAGCTTATTTAATACTCGCTGATTTACTTCAACTATATCATTCGGAACAGTTTACTCATCACTTTAATTTGACGAAGATTTGCTGATACAAAATTTCAATATCATTAAACACTTTCGATATATTGTTGTTCATCAGCAAGGGTCGAAATAATCTCATCTCGCTTTTACACTGTTGCTTCTTGGCTAGACGTCATTTCACAATACTGGAAAGAACCTACTTACCATTAAGCTAAGATCAGTATATTTTTATTATTAATTTCCATACAACATCAAATTCCCATGAGGAATGAAACGAAAAATTTATAAAAGTCCAAATTCCAAATTGACAAATTGATGAACTGAATAAATATCCAAAAGCCTGGTGCTTTGCAATTCAATTCGATTCTCTCAAATGGAACGAACGGTGACCATAAACGAGAACGTTTAACGCGACTCTACATCTTAAAGGTAAGAAGATGCTTATAAGAGTCTGCAACTTTAACCATACTCAGTTTCAGTTGACTAATTCGAGTTTACGATTAATACCAAGCTCCCAAAAGATCAAATAACTTACAAAATTACACAATTAAAAAGCGTTTCGAACGAAACGCACAAATCATCATTCGTTCCATACAGATTCAAAAATTTGCTGAATTCGCTTTGAATCCCTTTCAATTCGGTCTTGTAAACGTAATCGATTGATCTGAGTGTGCGTTCCCTCGCCACGCCTGCTCCAGGAAAAAGAGCACTTCTCGGAAGTACGACCCTCCTTACGTCAAGAAACCCATCGCCAAAAGCTTCGCCGGAGGATCTACCACCAACAACTCGCAAGAGGACATCTCTATGGACGGAGGGAAGATCCACTCCTTCAACAACACCTTCAGGTAACTTATCTCCTATTTATTACTTTTCTTTCTTGTCTTATCTGTTTCCTTTCTTAAGGTTAATCGTGTTTCTTTCAGATTTCTCACTTAATTTCCAACTAAAGTCAGTATTATGTTTATAACTTTTCCCTTTGGAATGTAATTGTCCTGTTTGGTTACTTCTTTATCGGTATTTTCATTTTATTTATGTAACTTTTCTTTCCTTCTCGGATCTGGTGTTGTGAATCAGAAACCTGTTGAGGTACGTCGGCTTGGCGATCCACGCTTAGTTTTGTGCCACTCGGTTTTAGCTTTTACTCACTAAGCTTGAGGTTGACAATGCTTTGACGAGAGCGGGTGCTGTTTTGTGTGTAAAGCACTATCACAATCGAAAACACGCTTCTTGATTCGTATTTTGATCCATAGCATAGTTACAGGTTGTTAAAATTAGGAGTTTGCAAAGATAGATTAGAAACTATTGTATTTTCCTCATAATCAACAACAAACTACTTCAATAATGTAGATAACTAAAAATACCAAGCTTACAGGGCAGATAAACAAAACATCTGTTTTTATTTGCTACATAAACACAAAGTAGGTAATAGCCTCACTAATCAAGTAGTACCACAGACCATCAGTCACACATTATAGTGAGTGGCTCTTCTTTCAGCCGTGGAGACTCTCAGCGCGTGATCTTCAAGCACGGCAACCACATGGCAGGCTCTGGGAATGGTAGTAGATATCCGTAAGTTTATGATATCTATTTATGTTTAACTTTCTTAAATCGCATACCTACTAAACTACGTAAACAACACATAACACAAAAATCCAAAATTATTTCTTTAGCGTAGAACTTAAAAAATAATTGTGCCGAAACTTATTGTTAGTTATAAGCTTAAAAGAAAATGGAAAGTTAACTATGGGGCATTATTCACAAACATTAGATCCTGAGTTTATTTCAGATTGCGTAAGCTCTGCACCACAAAATTTGTTCATCATTTCTCCTTTATCAGAGGACAAGTTGTCACTAATGTGTTTTGAGTGCTAAAATTAAAACTACTTATTATCTTTTTTTAATTCCAGGGATCATCAGAAAATGAAACGGGTACATTCAGGGAGCGAAGACGAGCCCAATCATTCAGGTGATTATTTATTTTAATTTATGACTTAGTTCTTGCCGTGGTAGTTGCGGCGTAAGAATGAACCTCCAACTCAGCCCTCGGATGTCGTGGAGTCCACTAAGGGAATCTACCAGAAGAAGGGAGAGAAGTAATTTGTAATTTTCTTTTATTGATAAAAATATTACATGGTTTTGGTACATAGTGTCTTAAATCCTAAGTTAGGTTTAACTAAACACTAGAGTTCTTTTAAAATAGCAATAATTAAATAAATATTGGTTGTAAACACGTGTCTTCCACTATTGGACAAAAAATTTAAGTGAAGAGAAAATCAATAGGTAACACTTTATTTCCTTTTTGATAATAATTACTATATTTATAGTATAAAAATTGATTTGTCTAAGTGCTTATTTTGTAAGCCTAAAGAAATATAGTTATTTAAATTTGAACGGCAGCAGTTTCCTTTTGTGTATTTTTAACGTCTCAAGTGCTATTACCAATCCAACTGCCAGGCATGGTAATTATAGCAAAGCCTTGTTTGAGAATCATCAAAATTTAACACCATGTGTAAATAGGTATAACTGCGCCAAGATTTTGTTAATCATTAGAATCAAATCAACTCAACTAAAATTCATATGTATCTCATCGTTTATATAATGTATCTCAGCTTTATTAACACATTTCATAATATTATTCCAGGTGAAGAAGACATAGCGTTCATAGACGTCCAGCAGAGTTCGATGTCCAAACTCCCAGAGAAAGGAATCCTCAAGAAGCACGGTTACGGCGCAGTCGACGGCAAAGACAAGTGGGGGGACGACTCCCAGTCGGAGCAGTTGGAGGCCGGCTCGCAGTCGGACGGCCAGGAGCCTTCGGGGGCTGTCGCCGATATGGAGTATAAGTTTAAGGTGAGCGACACTGACTCTGAATACATTTTAAAGATGACTATTATTCTATTTTAAAACGCATACTGCCAGAATTGTTCCAAACCATACAAAAACCCAAAATCGAGGAGTTTCATTTGACAAGCTTATGGCCCTTTAATGTCGTAGACAGGACTTTACCAGGGCATCGACAATAGTTTCTGACTGATTTCGGTTAATTTGGCCTTACCACTCAACTCGTGAATGTTGTATGATCATCATCAGCCCGTATACGTCCACTGCTGAACATAGGCCTCCCCCAAACGACGCCACGAATAGCGGTCCCGAGCCCCCTCCATCCAACGACCCCCTGAGATCGCTACAATCTCCTGTCGAAAGATGAAAGATCCTATTATGGGATAGACACACATTTCCGTATAGGGGACATAGGCTACTATGATCTTTGCCGCAAAGAGAGTAAGTCCCGCCTGATTCGTAACTTTTGGGATTTGGGATAAAAAACAAAAATTCTTTTCATTACTTATCATAAATACAATAATTGTACCTACACTTCGCTCGAGGCTTTAATTATTAAAGTCTTTTTGCACGGAAAGCTTTTCATAATTTGTTTGGACACAATTTGGAATTTTGTTGTATTATAGAAGCGTATATACATTGCCTCTTAAAAGATACATTAATATTTAACTTTGTTGTGGACACAGCGAGTTTGTTTATTTCTATAATTTACATTTTTTGTTTAAGTTATAAGACCAATATGTTTTTTTTATATAGACCTTCACACTAATCGATTATTTTTTCACATTCCAGGACCTTAATGGATACCACGAGAATATAATCGTGGCTTTAAAGACTGCTGCCCTCAACCGCGCCGCGACCGGCGGCGGCTCGGGGGACCTTCGGGCGTTACAGGTAACCTAATGTTCCGACCAACACCGACGCACACGCACATAAAGGGCAGCTAGCTTGCACAGCAACGCCCTCCCGGGTCGCATCGCTGAAGCTTGAACACGTATTCTCTCCTTAACGGTATTACAGAATCTTGGACTTTTTAAAGGCGTGTTTAGGGTTGTATATTAAAAATTGTCATAACATAACGCTTTTTCTCGTTATTTCCAAGCTCAAGAACGATCTCTCGAGTGCTTTTCAGCGTCAATCACATTGGGTTCGCGTAATTTTTTTTGGATCCAATTTCAAGCTGTTTGAATGTTTGGTAGACATCAAGAGTTAATTTCACTTCTTGGTTAATGGCTCTGCGTCTGATCGACATAAATCAGAGTTAATTTTCAAAGCAGGTCTTCGTTTTATTGAAAACTCAAGCTTTCGTTCCCATTGTTTAACGAAAACAAATCCGATGACGATTCATAAGAGGTTTATCAGAGAACAAATCTGTCTATTCCAGGAATACGAATACAAGCGTGAGCGTGCCCCCAGCGCGGAGAAGATCCACGAGGCCGAGCTGCGGCGGCAGCGCGGAGGAGACGAGGACGAAGACGAGCCCGCGCCCTGCGGGCCCATCCGCATCCGCAACCTGGAGGACCTCATCCGCCAGCTGGAGCACCACTCCTCCAGGCACATGTCACCCTCTGGCTCGGAGGATATTCGCATGTCCGAGACCGAGGCCGACCGCCACTACAGGATCGAGCCCGAACACATACCGCCGTGAGTACCTACTACATGTCTACAACCGCATCAGCAATGTTCCATCCATTCAAGTGACCATGATTTTAGAAACTTAAGGACTTTTAATCCTCGTGAATTAAGAATTGAGATTGTGACTAATACCTGAGCTATAATGTTAAAAAACTTATCATAATGTCCCGCTTGTATCAATTGATTTCATTATTCGAAGTTTAACATATAACACAGTTGACTTATAAACTAGTTCGTTGACAAAAGCATTCTGGCCATTCCAGTAGATGTCGCGGTCGCATCGGTGGCGGCGGCAGCGAGGAGGAATCCCGCTTTGGCTACCCTCGGTTCCGCGGCAGCGGGCGGCACCACGCGGGTGGCGCACTATTCGGCGGCGCCGTGCCGGTGCACCCGCCGCACGCGCCACTCGCGCCGCACGCGCGCGCCGCACCCGGCGTTTTGCCACCCGATGACGACGCGTTGTATGAGACTGCGGATGCAGAAAGGTTGAGGGACGCGCCTGATAGTGAGAGGTGAGTGTTGGGAACGTATCTGCGTTCAATCCGATTCTGATCCCCAACAAAGTGGGTACCAAAAAAAAGGATAAAGTTACCTTACCTTCCGCTCGCGTAAGGAGAGAACTAAGAGACTCGTCTGATTTTTCAGTTATTCATACAATAATAAAAGGTACGAAAAAATTATGAGTTAGTACTAACATGTTAATAAAACACAAATTAAAAACCAAGTTACCAAATAATGCGCTTTTGGATTGACAGTCTTGTGAAATAATAATATAGAAATACTATAATAAAATAACATATTTTAAGAGATTATTCTTTGGTACTGTTCGACACAGGTCTCCCTCTTATTCAACTTCTCTCTGTTTCCCCTAATATATGTAGTATGATCCATAAGTGCGTTTCTACTTCTTCTCTCCATTAACGCTTTATATTTGGACATCAGTATATTTGTTCATTTGCACCCCCAAATCAAGTTGTTATTATAGTTTGTGAGTCATCCTGTGACCACGATAACTGCAATGTGGTCGAAAATTAGGGATATAAATTTTATATAGCAAATTTTTACATTTATATAAAATTACTTAAAAAAATATCTAATTCGTAAAAGCTTACATTTGATTAACGCCTTAAACTACGTTACTTATACGTAAGAAGTGTGAAGGGGACTCGAACAAGAGGAAAACAGTTTTTTATCAAATTCGGATTGGACGCAGAAGTGCATGCTTTTTGGATTTACTGTAGGGAACCATTGGCATTAAATCATGAAAATATTTATCAAATTGTTGTATAAGAAAACACTCTACAAGCTACGCTTATTTTTATTTTTGCCATTATGCCAATGCAGTATTCTGGCTATTCTTAAGACTAAATTCAACTAGATTGGGCCAAAAGCTGCAGCCTTTGTAGTGGAATTGCTGAAACCTAGCGTGCCATGTAGGGCAAACACTCCACACTGACAATAATACTCGGGTCGAGCTCGCAGACTGCCGTCTGCCCGCTCAGCCGACACATGCGCCTCGACTCTCCGTTCCTCTTCTCTATCATTTTCTAGTGATGAATTTATTCAAGCTCAACAACAGTTAGCCCGGTGGGCGAGTGAGGAGGTGATGAGGGGCGCGCTGGGCCCGGGGTTGCTGGGTGGTGGGCTCGGCCCCGGGGCGCTGGGCGCGCGTGAGTACTACCCGTCGCCCCCTGGCTCCACCAGCAGCGAGGCGCCCCCGGTGCCCCCTGCACACCCGTCGCACCCCGCGCACCTCCCGCCCCCGGAATACAAGCACTGACCGCCGAGGACCGGCTCCTTACCTTCCTAGGCACCGTTAGGTTAATCACGTTAACGAATAGTTTGACCGTTAGTATGAACACGATAAAATCTTTTCACGTGTAGTTGATCTATTAAAAGTTATAGTGGACTCGATCGACGGGCGCGGCTCGCGACCGCAGCTTGTGAATAAGTAGTTATCGTTAGTGAAACTCGACAGTGTAAATATTATCGAATATGGATATAATGCACATTTATAAATACGATATGACTGAACTTTAAGTAAATGGACATTTTAAGGTAAAACTGTTGAATGTAAGTTTCGATTGGATGGAGTCGTAGCCCACTGTGCCAGCGCTGGGACGCGTCCGTTTTGTTGATATGTGTAATAATTATATTAGTTTGATTAAAACGATGCGCTTTATATCTCTTATATTTGTTCGAGTGAAGTCTCCCGGTGATGGCGCGGTGGTTGGTATGTCTAAGTTATTGTAAGAGAATCGTCGTTTTATGGATAGTGATAAGACGGTGTACGGTGTCGAGGTCCCTGGGACTGCGGGCCTGGGTGCGCCTGCCACTTCCGGAGGCTCGATTAGCTTTCGTTTAGATAGGCGATTAACAAATTCAGAGCTATCGTAAGAGAAGCTTTAATGTAACTTGAGTTAGTTTGAGAGCCGCGGGTCCTCCGCCAGGCGCGCTCGCGGCCTACCCGTTGGGTTGATTTATGAAGTGTTTTACCCAAAAGCGATCCGACATTTTCGTTGTTGTTGTGCTGCTGTGAGTGTTTCACTTGTAGAAGGTGGGCGACAAGCAACCGTCCCCGGAGAGTAACACAATCGTCTTCATTCTGTATCACCTCTCCGATCAACGCCCAGCTTCATTTCTCATCTACGAACGAGTGTACAAGGGAACTTATGACACCAATTACATTAAACTTAATTTATTAAATTCTTCTGTAAATGATACAATGTTGTATTTACTCATACGTAAGAGTTATTGGCTGTATCCGGCGATCTCGCACCACCGTGCATCAATCATTAAGTTCACTAGTCCGTATGCAAACATATTCTAAAACGTATGTATATATAAAAGTTATTTCTATTATATCAGAATATTTATTATTATTGTATTGACTTTAAACGAATTTATGTCAATCTCTGGAGTTTGAAAGAAGTGTTATATTATTGTGTTATAGTTTTCAAGTTTATTTTATTGTGACAATTTAGAAAGTTATCGTTTCGGGTTCACGCTAGACTAGGTGGCCCGGCCAATATACTATCTTAGGATAAATATTGCAGTTAAATTATTGAATAAATTAAATTCGGATATTTAAGTACCGACTGCCATTATTATTCTGGCACCTCGTTCACTGGCGCTGTGAGGCTATCGCGCCAATACATAATTGATAGAATCGTTAAGTCTAAATAGTAATAACGTACAGGGTAGTTGTGATCGCGTACTCTGTGTGGCTGGGCGCGGTACTCGCGCCACCAGCGCCGCCTGCGGCCGCCGCGAGTAACTATGTCCCGCGACCGCGCGCGCGTGGTCATCCTACCGGCGCGCCATCGTGCGTGCATAAAGGCACATCTGAATGTTGTCTCATGTTTTGTTTGTGCCAGAGTCACATAGTTTAGGAAGCTATGTTTGTACACGTAGTCGCGAGTACCGACCTCCCAGCAAACGCCCGCTCGGGCCCGTTGACTTCCGCGGCGGGCGGCGCGGGGCGCCCCGTGCATTGTCTCTGCGCGGATTAGTTTGTACGCGTAGGCCTAACACGTCAATTGCGAACGGCCGGCGCCAGATTATTATAACATTGCTCACGGTAGTGCTCTGAATTTTATACGAATTTTCGTAACCTGACCTAATCGACGAAACTAAGACCAACTTTCAAACTTTGTACCCCATTTAATGGAATATTACAGAGTCTATTTCAAGCTGTCAGTCACTGCAGTGACTGCTGTCACTGGTTCAATCAATGGTTCATAAAAATAAGATTAAATACGTAATAATTACGCAATCACTTAATTTGTTGGTATTTGTAGGTAAATTATCCACTTTATTTGTAACAGAAATCAGACGAAGTGTCCGTGAATACCTAAACCTTATTATGTTGGACGACGTATCAGCCACAAGTGTGATGGATGAGTGCATACCGTGACTGGTGCGTAACTATTTGGGAATTGATAAAACTGTTTTCTTATCTAAATGAAAACCATTGAGTGCCGACAGTAGGTAACCATGAGGAATATTTTGCTCAATACCAATAATCAACTTCCTCAAATTAAAAAGTTACGACAATTTGTAAAAACCACCACTACCGAAATAACTAATGTAGAGAAATGTTAAAGTTAAGTGATGTAACTTAGATAATGTAATATAAAATACGAATTTTAAACGAACACAATGTGAGAGCATTGTATTTTCAGTTATAAATTGTCTGTGTATATAAATTTGCTATATGATTTACTAAATGAATGTAACATATTATTAATGAAAAAATAGATGAGAACACATTTTACGAGTCGTTTCATTCAAACCATTTTCACCTTACCTTATCTATAACAGAACGAAATTCAATATATCGCCATAAAGGTAAGTAAAACTACATACATATGTACATAAGTGCTCGTATAGTACCTAAGTATACCTACTGACATTTAATTTCTCACAATCACATTAATACATATATTATAAATGCGAAAGTTTGGATGTTTGTTACTCCTTCTAAACCCTACAAAATAACGTAGCTAGCGTTTCGATCTATGTATATATAAGATCTGTAAGGAACACATAGGCTACTTTTCATCTCCTAAATCAGTTCCTATTCAATAGAAACTAGACGATGCATGGTCCCGAAAGTCGACGTAATAGCGAAAGCCTCGACTAGTCTCTCGCTAGGAAGTTAGATCAAGGGTAAGATCCAAATGCGGTACTCCTGGACTCTGCGCATATCGTCAGGAAGTTCCTCTCTAAAGCCCTAGTTACCGGCCGTTTGAGCCTAGCTTCGCGGCTGGTAATCTATCGTTTTATTATATTTTTTAGAATAGTTTTATAATATTTTATTTTCTATGGTACAAAATATATTTTGTAACGAGATATTGCATAAATAAAGTGTTATAATATAACATAAGAACACTAAGCACTTATAAACTAAAATTAAAGTAAAATTTTGTTTATTGCAAAAGCAAACAGATGTTACTTATTCCCAAGCACTTCATATGCCAAGAATAAAATTGCCGTCAGTAATCATATTGCACAGTCAACATATATTTGCTTAGGTTGTATAATTTCGTAATAATTTCAACGATCTTTAAAAATTCATGAATACTACTTGTTATGTACATAACCACAATAATTCATAGCTAGGTGCACCTACACATTGTCTTGCAACTAGTTTTGCTCACTCTCGATCAGGTCTTGGCTGAAAATCTGTGTTTTTGCTTTTCAGCAAAAAAATTCACTGAGCCATGGCCCTTTTGTCACAAGCCGTTGACACACAAAATAACCTGCACTTAAAGTTTTACGGCAATCACATAGTAATGTTGTTTAAATTTTACCGCTTCGTATATGTGTGTTCTATGTGACAAATAAATGATTTACTTACTTAGATACTTACTCTTAATAATAAAACATTGACTTGGAATAAAGTAACTTTAAGCAGAACTATCGCGTGTGAAGCCACGTGCAGAAACTAGTCAACAATAAAGCAAATGAAACCACTTCGTAGGAATAGGCGTCTATTTATACATCGCAAAGATAAACAATACAACGTAACAATAAAATAATTAAGGAATATCAATACTGCCGCTTCTCCTCTTAATAACAAACCTAGCGAAATCGTCCTTCTGCGGATCGAAGGAGCCGATCTGATCGCACTGCGCCGCTGCAGCTGCCTGCGCGATCTGCTGCTGGTACGCCGCCACGTCGTCCCGCTTCAGCTCCACCATGTACTTGCGAGACTCCAACAGGACCATGGCGTCGTCACGCGCCATCGACCACACGCTCGGCTTCACCCGACCCAGCATATTGGTGCCCACGAACACGCCGTGGAACAAACCCTGGAATTGCGGCTTGTGAGGGTAATGTTCCAAGGCCGACAGAGACAGGAAATGCACCTTACCGTAATCTACATCTATGTACGTGTCGCGATCCTCACGGAGGAGCAACGGTGCCTCAGGATGGCTGCCGGATAGCTTGGCATCGAAATCACTCAGAACCACCATCCCCAGATCCTGCCCCTTCTCTAAATTCATAGCGGCTACGTCAAATTCCTGTTTGTTCTCAAGCTCGTACATCAAGCGTAAAAGGTTCCTCTCGGACACGTCTGTCGCTCGCTTGTTGTTCACTCCGTGGGAAGACTTCAACATATCCTTTTCGATACAATCCAGGCCGTAGGATACGAACGGTGACGTCACCATGTCACCCAGGTAGCCGCGGTGCAGGTACCTGTCCCCGCACTTGTAGACGCCGGCCGCCAGAGTTACGTTTGGGCGGCACACTTCAGTCTCTAGCCAGGTGAACGCGACACCGTGTTCCCTGAAGTGTTTGTATTCCTGGAAGCATATCTGGGAAGCGATCTCCTTTAGCCGCATGTGATAGTCCCAATCGAAGACTCCTACTCGAGTGTCATAGCGTACGCCGAGACTATGTCTGATGCGGTGCTCCCACAGCTCGCAGGCGTTGAACTGATTCGTGTTGCCTGTTGTCCAAAAATTCAACAGATTCTCCATATAGTCTCGCTCCCTATACTTCATTTGCTCGATAGACATGCAGGGAATCAAGCAGCTCATGTAGTCAGGGTTGGTGATCATGCCGGTCAGCTGCCGAGCTTTCGCGATGACGTACCTGGAGGTAGGTGGGCGTAGCAGAATGTTTCCGTAAACTTCGAGATATCTTCTAGTTTTCTCTAGTAGACCGCAGCGTGTGGTCTTCTCTAGAGCCATAGACATAAGGAGTAGTTGTCTCGCGACTAGTTCGGGGCATCCGTCGACCACAAACAGGTTCATGTAGCGACGGCTGTGGCGGTACGCCTGGGCGAGCGTCTTGAGCAGGTGTCGAGCATCGCAGCCTCCGATCACCAGGAAATTCAGCTCAAATGCGTTTTCGTCGCCGTGCCTCAGATATTCCTCTTGAAGATCGAGCGCGGGGGAGTAACCCCAAAACATTTTCGCTATTTATTCTCGTGTATTCTCTTCGGTTGTCAACACAGAAATGGAAGGCATATCAATGTCATGGAGACGTAAACAGTCGATGAACCGTGGAGGTTTCGCGGGCGTTGCTAGGTAACAGTCTATTTATGTGGCACTGGCTGGTCGGATTGCGCTCGAGGACGCTCCTCAATGACGAGCTGCAGCTAACTGGTTAATTAAACTCTCGTATAGCCGCAGAGCCCTTGGAGAGCACTAGAGTGTTAATAATATCCTATATCGATTTTGTTCACGAGCTTTTAATAATCGCTGTGGTTTTGAGCCCGACAAGCACAGTTGTTTTATTGAAAACAGACGAGCATATTTTGAAAACATGAAACGATCTATGCTTTGTTTTATGAAGGAGCAGTCAATAACGTAAATTTTTAGGGCTTTAAATTACTATTTCCGCAAAAACAGGAAACATGTAAAAAAGCAAAACCGCAAATTAATATTATGAAATGTTAATTAGCATATCTGCCAAAAGTCTGTAGAGCGCGATAAACTTAATCAGTTTACAATAAATTATAGGTACCTAAAACTTATTATAGTTAAACCTCATTATAGTTTAATCAATACGCATATTTTCCTTTTATGAGTTTACAATACGCTTAATAAGCATGTAATGAGATTTATCTTATCCATTTTAAGGTTAGGCTATGAAGGGAGGGAATATGTTAGTAGAGTACGTATACGTACCTAGTCTGTACCGGGATGTTAAATGGAAATGTAACAAAATTGAAAACTATATAATGTATCTAAAATAAATTTATTACAACTACAGAATTTTATTGTAACATTATCATAGTAAATGCCTCTACTAAGCTTTTATTTGGATATTGTATCAAAAACATTAGCCACTAACGGATAAACTTCTTTAAGAATGACTTATTTGTTCTAGTCTGTACATTTTTAACTTATCTAAGTTGAATCTTATTATGTATTTTTTCTAAATACTTATAAATATGTAGTTAAGCTTGACATAGGATTGCATTTATTATTCATCCTTTTAAAGTTATTACGATAAGAACTATATATTACTATATACAGTTATAACACAAGCTCTGCTTAGCTTGGGGCCAGATAATGCTGTGTGAATTGTCCAGTATTATTTATTATCTACATTACCGGTCACAATATCTGGACCTCGCGTCATACAAATTGTTGGGCGCGTGATTCAGATATTGTGACCGGGCAAATAGGAGCTTAAAGTTAAATAGTGCGTCATACTAATTAAAACTTATATTCCGTCAAAATATTAACGATAAAACTAATTCTTATCTAAGCCAGCCTTTTGCCTTATGCAAGCCATATTTGGTAACTCTTTCAATTAAAATTATTGAAATAAATAATTGAATAGCTATTAACATTATTTAACACAAGTGCGGTAAATGACCTGACTATGTTTAGCGACAATAATCGGTTACTAAGAGCTGTTCTCAAGGTAATATACCTATTAGTTTCAACTTGAGACAAACCTGAACACAATAGAATACATGCTAGAAGATGGACTAGAAGACATTTATACAACCATCAAACGAACCGACCAGTCTTAGACGATAGCTTTTTTGTCGGACAAATTCTGTGTCAAGAAAATCTGGAGTTGTCTGAAGAGTTCAGTGACTTTGGTCGCGAGACTTTCGCTTCGATTGTCTGCGCGGTATTCACGCCCCTCGAGTTAGCGTTCCCCGTTGTACTCCTATTGTTCGTGTAAGTCGACGAAGTCACAGGAATCTTCTTAGTTTGCTTGATCTTCAACTTGTTCAGCCAGAGATCCCGCGTCTTCTTGTTCCCGAGAACGAAGAATAGGAAGAGGACGAAACCTTGGAACGTCGTCAAGAGAACGAAGAAATACGCCATGACAACGTTCATCGCGAACAGACCGAAGAGCCACGGAAGACCGAAAAGAAAGACCAGGAAGAAGCTTACGGAAGCGCAGCGCAGTGCCTCGTGTCGGTCGCTGCTGTGGCGGTTCCCGACTCTGTTGGGGTGGTTCCTTCTTGATGCGAACACGGAGCGCACTATCAGAGCGAATAGCGTCCAGTTCACGAGCAGCATGAGAGCTATGGGGCAGTACACGCTCAGCCAGAGCGCCAGCCCCGAAGGATAGCAGAACGCCGTCGACGGATTCTTCTCATCAAATCTGCCCGAGTAAGAGTGCGGGGCGACAGATAGAAGGATCCCGACCACCGCGCAGGGCAGACCCCACGCGAAAGCGGACGCCCTCAACAGCTTATGAGAGGCGTCCCGAGTGAAAACAGTCACCAGCCTCCTGTACGAGAGGACGGCGGCGACCAACATCCAACAGAAAGACGACAGAACACTGAAATGCAAAATTATTCCGGTGAACATGCACACAAAGTTGTACTCCTCGAAATGAGCATAGATTACGATTATGAAAGCAATAGATAGGATGAAGATCGATATACACAACTGCAGCCAGATTTTGTTGCTGTAATCTCTTCTCCAAGCCCTGAACATCAGTGCGGTCACCCCGACGCATATCAGTCCAAAAATGGACATAAAGCAGCCGACGGCGGATAGAACTTCGAGGGCTCTTTCGTTGCGTTCGGAGAAGACTGTTCTAGGGACCAAGACTTCAGCGAAGTGAGTGAGATGGTCGCAGCGGCACGTGTCTAGCATGCCCGGGGTCGTGGCGCGGAGGAACGTGCAGCCGTCTTGCGACCAGAAGCCTCCGGAGCCGTCTTCCAGGAATTCCCAGTAGGCGCAAGACCGGCTTTCATTACGGAGGGTTTCCTCTAAAGGACTCATGTGTATTTCGATCACCTGAAAAGGGCAAAAAGTTTTTGAATTTTATGGAACATTTTTATGAATCATTGATAAAGTTATTTTATAAAATTACTTTACATTTTATCAAGCAAGTCATGCAAAGATTTTGCTATTCAGTTATAAAAAGGTATGCTCGAATTCTAAACTAAAAACTGCTGTTGCAACTCTACCAATTATGGAAAAACAGCTTTTGTAGTAAAAAAGAGTGTTTTTATGTACCTCTCCGTCACTAAAACGCGTGGTGTTCTCAATATTGATGCTGAGCACCCTGCTATTGACAGAGTAAAGTCCATGACTGCTTCTGAAGGCGCGGTCGTTGCGGAAAACCACAAAACTAATCCGACGGTTGGTGGTCGCTACGGACTCTGGCAGAGACACCACCACTTCATTCGTGCCAGCAACCAGTTGGGTGTCATTTATGTCATCTGGAAAATAATTCGATAATGACAAATCCGTGGGTATTTTTTTGCATGGAGCATAAATCTGGGCTGATATATTCGAAAGGTCGAAACTTAAATCATGGTAAACACCCGCTGAAAATGACTTTAGACTAGACTTAGACTTTTATATTTTTTTCATATTTTCTAGGTCAACCAAAACCTTTGGAAAGTAAAAATAAAATAAACGATAAAGCATCCAAAAAGGTCGAAACAATCCCGTCATAGCGCTGATTTCCAGTGGAAACAAAAATTTACCTCTTAAGATCTCAAAAGCATCAGATACGAAGCTGTCATTCTCTCTTGCCGCGATCTTTAGCCCCCTGACTGGCACAGCAGGGTTGACATCTGCGACCACCAATGCCAGGTTGTCTCTAACTTGCAAGCCTTCCGAAGCACCGTCTAGTTCCAACCTGCTTCCCAACTTGTCTAACAGATGCAGCAATTGGCTGGGGATATCCAGATCCTCTGTGTCTTCGCCCATTAGCAAGTCCATCTGGAAGTACATTCGAATTGCTACAATGGGGCTAAAATTAGATATATTTAAGGAAAATGATTATAAGGATTGGACTTTGTTATGGAGTTGTAACAATACAAACCATACCGTGTTTCTGACATGAAATTATAAAACCGCTTTGTTGTTGGCAGTCGGATAAGAAGCTATGACACATAATGGACCCGTTACACTTTGATAGTATGTTAAGTGTTAGTAACAAGTGTAAAGATCCGTTTATATCACCAACATTGAGCGTGCCAGACACGTGCCGTGGCAGACACCGACAGACGTCGTTTATTTACATCTAACGTGACAGAAGTGTGCCGTTTCAGACAAAAAGTAAACAAATGTCGTCTGTCACTGTTCCGTTAGTTGTTCTATGTACACTGCCCTGCAGGTAGCTACATACACGTAGCGAACACAATAGTACTTTGTTCACCTAGGCGAGAACGTGCCTGATTCCTATCGAGTGTGTCGTTTGAGCCTTAAAACACACGAGACGACTACCACTCGATAGTAGTGAAAGTTTTATGACACCGCCCGAAATAAAATATTTATTCTGCTTTTTATTTTCCTCGAAGGTGTAGTATAAAGCACTATGTATCGCACTTTCTGCCGAGTGATCCACTCGCCAGAAAGTGTGATTCCTACCTCGTGTGTATTAAATGACACACTCGATAGGAATCAGGCACGTTCTCGCCTAGGTGAACAATGTACTATTCTCGCCGCCCGCCGTCGATAAATTTTGTTTATTTACCTCTCTGTCGTTACCTTTACTATAAGTTCTAATTTGTTTCTATTCATAGATTGTAATTTTCTTACATTCGATTATTATTCTACTTGATCTCTAAAAGGAAAGTGTACCTAAAGGAGATCCATTTGTCACATTTGTATTACGAAAAACTTGGTACGTTGCTTGATGCTCCTCTGCCCTAACACCGGTTTTACATTTTTAATTTCATAATTTTGAATTAGTACCTAGGACTACTAAATTTATTATAAACGAACCTAAACCAAAAGATAAGCACAAAATTAAATATTACCTGATCAAAGGATTCACTGACGTCAGCCACCAGGACTGGCTCCGAGTTGTTGAGCAAGGTTTCCAACGCGTGCACCACTTGGTCCAGCTGCTGTGAGGGCTGAAATTTTGCCAGGAAATTTAAATATCTTTTATTTTTCTTACTAGTTTCCGCCCGCGTCTTCGCACGCGTTTTACAGTATAATAAATAGCTTACTTATATGTTATTCTAGGCACACAAATTCTGCTTTTAAACTCTTTATTGCAACAAGTAATATCATACGTAAAATTAACAAATGAAGGTCATGTATAAAGGCGAGCTTAGCACTAAAAGAGTTTTCTTACAGGAAACCCATGGGTATAAAAAGAATTTATGAAATAAGTGTGGAGACAAATTAACATAGAGTTCATAATCGCAAAATTTCAGCCCGATCGAGTGGGTAGTTTATGCGTTGTCTTTGCACGTTTTCACAACGGCATAAATTTTCGCATTTATTAATATTATAAATGCGAAAGCTTGTGCTCTAGGTAGTAAAATAGTATTATTTAGATTGTTTGCAACAAAACTATAAAATACTTACAGGATAAATGTGGGAATACGTAAAAATACAACGGCTCAAAAACAATTCACCGTAAAATATTATAGAAGGTAATATGTAGGGGTACAACGCAAAGGTGGAGCAAAACAATTACAAGCTGGCAACCCAGAAACCAAAAGAGGAAATGTGGAAGGCCGTTCAAGAGGTGGGAAGATGACTTAAAAGCTATCGCTGGAAAGCTATGGCCAAGGACGGCAAGAGATAAAAGCGAGTGGAAGAAGCTGGAAGAGGCCTATGCCAAACTAGGGCAAACAGATGACACGTGCTAGAATAAGTTATATTTAAGGAAAACAATTGTAAGTTATCTGAATAAAGGCTTATATTATTATTATAACAACGCAATGAATGATGGTTTGGTAATGATATTATTTTGTTCGTGACAAGTTACATGGCATTAGTATATGGAACACATGCACACATACCTAAAATTAAAAAGGAAATTTATATATTTTGAAATCACCTGAAGAGAAAACACAGAAGTACGTAAAACACATCACAGAAGAACATAAAACGGAAGCCATTTCGCTCGTGCTCCATTCTTGTTTTAGAGACAACAACAAAAAAGACCTACGAGTACCTAGGTTTTTGAAAAACGGAAGAGAACGAAAAACACAAAGACAAACACGCATCACCATCAACTTACAGGCGGTGGCGGTGTTGTGATGAGTCCCGGCGGGATATCCGGCGTCGCCGTAACCACTGGAGTCGTTGGCGTGGTCGTCTCGACAACAGGCGGCCTAGTTATTGGAGGCTTTATTGGCACGTAGCTTGTCTCGGCAATATCTGGTCTGTCAGTTGTGTCGTCCACATTTACAGTCGTGGTTATAGAGATTGTCATATTATCAGCATATGATGCTGTGGTTGTGATTGGTTTGTCTTTTTCCTCTTCAGAACTGCCGTCTGAGCTGTTCTGCTCCAGTTTCCCGTACTGCTATAATGTTAGTGGGTTAACACGTTAGCGTGCGGTTAAGTGAAAGATTAGACACGTTGCTGCATGCAGGGTTGCTCGCAAAAGTTAACTTGGCACCAGCGAGCTACCAGCTACACCGTAGAAAACAATTTTATCAAGAAAGGATAGAAAAGAAATAATTCAAATGCGTAAAACAATTGGAATCCATAACATCGGCTTCATTTACGTATTGTATGTCCTGATAAATCCTTGTTTTGGGTAAGTATTCGGTATTAAAAGGCAGTAAGACAATATCAGATATTAATTAGATTTTAAAGAAAAGGTTGACGGTAAGTTCATTGAAGATGGACGTAAAATCAACAATGCTAGAAAAATTATGTGAAAAATAAGGTGCTAAGCTTAATTTTACGAGCAGTGAGTGTGATCTTGCGGTATTAGATTGGAATCGGAATGACATTCAGAATTGTGAGGTATATTGGTAGGTGATATCTTTTTAACTTTTTCATCAAGATCTGAAAATAGATATGATAATATCTTCATTCTGCTTCATATTTAGACCATACTCTGTGCTGTGTTACGATGAGTCACAAAGCAAATTAGTACTAGTACCGATTTATCTAATGTGTACGTTGGATGATAAACAACTAATTAGTTTTTCAATGGTTTCATTGAGTGCATTTTACTGTTATGTTGATCTCATACTTATCATTTTACTATAGGTAAGCTGATAGACTAATGATAACTTATGGTAAACTTGTACCTATCTGTGAACTCTTCGACAAACTGACAGTTGTACTAAAGTGAGTCGCTAGTTAATATATACAACGTAGGCCACGTTATATGTATGTGTACCTTTGTAATCGCAGAAAAAAGTTTTTCACGTGCCTTGGGGTCCACCTTCAGCTTAGTACGTAGGTACGCATATTACGTGGCACCGTGTAAAAGTAGAAATTATAAAACAGCAAGCCATCAGCAATAACTGTATTGAACTGTAGAATGTAGAATACCTACTAATAGACATTACCTACTTGGGTATATGATGGTAAATCGATCGCAAATCTAATATATGAATGAAAGATTGAATAAATAAAAATCATTCATTCATTGAATCATTCAATCTTTCATTCATTCAATCTTTCATTCATATAGGTAATGTATTGTCAGTCGTAACATGAAAATAGCTAAAAGTGGCCGTTCCCAAACGAACCCCGTCCGACTTACCGAGCTGGCTGTCGTTGTTAAAGTAGGCGTTACATCTTTTAGCGCATCAGGCATCACATCAGTCAAATTCAGGCTATAGTCAACCACGCTGATGGTCGTGGATGCGTCGGTAGCCACGGTACAGTTGGAATCAGCTGCTGTCATCACCATCTGCACGCCTTCATTGAAATCGCCGATGCATTTGCAGATTATGCATGATGACTTTATAAGGTGAACCTCGCCTGGGAAGAAATATTTGTTATTTTAATCTCGAAAACCAAACTATCTCAAACACAGACGGTGCAATTACAAACTACGTGGAATCGTTATCATTATTCCTATAACTCTGATTTCTGATCTGAATACGTATCGATATGGACCAGTTGAGCTACCTGTAGATTGTTTGTAACAGTCTGCAGTTAGTTCAATTGTTTCAATTGTAAATACTAGTTCTAATTTGTTTCTATTATTTCATTGTCATTTTCTTTGTTAATAAAGATTTATTTACGGCCGAATACTCAAACGCAACTCAGATGTAAGCACGTCTTATGTCGCGATATTTTGACAGTTTTCAATGAAAATCTGTCAAAAAATCGTCACTTGAGTCGTGCTTAAATCTGAGATTCGTTTGTTACCGACTCAATTTGTCTTCAGCTCTGAAGGTCATATTAGAGGCGGTTCCTTTGAATTAGCCCAGTTTAGATAATAATAAATAATGCCTGACAATTCACAGAACATTATCTAGCCCCAAGCTAAGTAGAGTTTGTGTTATAGCACAGATTAATAAACGTAAGGTACTAGATAACTGACATACATAATAATAGAATATATTGCGTATATAGATATTTTTTATTATACATAGAAAACGACCAGATAAAACAATACCTGGAACTAGCAACACATTTTTCATTTCACTGAGCTAGATCATATCATCATCATCATCTAGATAAGGATTACTAAAATGGTATTTATCGGAACTATTACTCGAACGACCGATAGCATTAATCTGTTTGATTACGGACTGATTACGAAAAACTATACCTACAGGTATCTGTCATAATGGGTATCACTGAGTTTTTAACTGCATTAGAGTTAGTTGGAATATTGCTTTGTTGAATGTTACATGGTCGATCACCTGAATCCTACTCCCTACTCATACTAATATTATTAATGTCAAAGTTTGTAAGGATGGATGTATGGTTGTTACTCTTTCACGCAAAAACTACTGAACTAATTAAGCTGAATTTTGTATGGGTTTTGTTTGGGACCTGAAATAACATATAGGCTATTTTTTATCCCGATAAAACGTGGGCGAAGGCGCGGGCAGCAGATAGTTATATAGGAATTGAGTACTCCCATTTCTACCGAGTTACGAAGGTAAAATTATTTAATAATTTTAGAGCGGAAATACCACCAGGAGAAGTTCACGCTTTAACAATCATTAAGGTCACTAACTAATTGCTTTTGACCTCTGATCTTACTCGCTCGGCAACAAATGAAACAATTACGAACTGGCTGACGAGTGGCGACAATTTGGATTTCAAAAGCCGCAAAGATTCAGTGGCACCTATAATGCTATCATGATCATACACGTCCACTGCTGGACATAGGCCGCCCCCGTTCGACGCCACAAATAGCGGTCCTGAGCCGTCTCCATCCATCGACTCCCTGCGACCGCTACGATGTCGTCGGTCCATCGAGTGGATGGTCTCCCATGTAGGGAGGGATTTGCCATAATCACCACGCTTGGCAGGCGGATTGGTGATCGCAGTGTTGGTGTTTAAAAATACTCAGAAGGAAGCTGCTGCCCTTCCTCTGGTAGGTTCCCTTAGTCGGCTCTTACGACATCGACGGGTTGAGTTGGAGGGGTCGATATTCGTACGCCGCGACCCTACGGCCGACTATAATACTATATCTCAATTAAATAACATTGGCATGAATTTAGACATTTAACAGCGTTTCCTAGAGAATTAAAATTTGTTGTATATAAAATTGCGAGGTTTCGATGAAAAACAGCTGCTGCTTATCCAAAAAAAAACACTGTCAGCTGCCTACTATATTCTTACTCTGACATATTGCGCTATCCTGTCGGGCGTGTGTCAACGGGTTCAGAAGTTAGAGTCCATTATTACCTACGTTCATAGCTGCCCTAAAGATTGACATAAAAAAAATATAACTATTTTTATTCATTGCTATGTTGATTGCTTTGTTATAATTAGGTGTTCTTGTGTAACCTGACTCTTGAGCGTTTTAGTTCTAACTGTAAGTCCATTTGTAAAATAAAATAAATAAATAAAGGGTACTTAACTACTTGATGTCTTTGTACACTTAACTCACCTAAGGCCAGTCTATTTGTTGTCCTTGCAGGGTCCAGCAGTACACAGTAGTAAGCTGGCTTCATGAATTCAATCTGTATATCGTCCCATTGTAACGCCTTCATTGGCAACATGTTCGTCTGTAGCTTCACATGCAGCAACGCGCTGCGAGAGTTCAGGTATATTCGCTTCAGTTTCACGTCTATATTCTTAATGTCCAAACCTGAAAGAGCAAATGAAATCAACCACTACCATGATGTCAAAATAACGTCACTTCAATATCTATCAATATCAGAAATTCATTGAAATAACCTATAAAAGCAATAAATAAAGCACTGTCGAGGTGACCTAACAAAAAAGTTTTTTAATTGGCAATGCTCTACTTTTTGGTATAACTACCTGGGCTAGAATTCTTGTAGTTCCATATAGTTTGATTGTTGTAGTCAAAATCATTAGTTTTGATCGTATACTTCGTAGAGTATGTGACATACTCTGCGATCTTCTTCTTCCATTCCTTCGTTACCAACTTGATATTTGCTAAAGTGTAATCATGTGCCAGAGCAGTCAGCTTTACTGCGTACAACGTCACGATATCCGCTTTCACTTTTATCCGGAGGACTTTGTTGGACTCGGATATGTAGAACTGTTTAGAGTCAGAGTGAGTGCACCAGTAGTAGCCGTCTTCGTTAAACTTCAAGAAGTAGTCAGGTTTGCTGGTTCGCTTGATAATTTTTACTTTTTGCGGGTAGTAGCGTGTGGAATCGGTGAAACAGTGAATATCATTTACATTCAAGTCCGTATCATTTGTGATGAGAACGATTTTGTCCTCGTCATCTCTGTAAGACGAAATACAATCATTAGACGAGGTCCACAGAGAAAAGAAAACGCTACAAACAACATATCTGATGATGGAACAACATCAAGAAATTCGGCAGCTGTGTCGTTTTGTTTCAAGTATCTACATTACAATAGTTTTGTGGACTAATAAAGCAAGTAGCTTGTTGTGTTCTCATGAACTATTTAACATGGTGCTAGCGGCTCCCATCAACCATTGCACCGCTAGACATTAGCAGAGATATCATCCCCTTACTTTAGAGCCTTTTAGTGCGCGGACTGTAAGGTCCATGAGGAATTTCCTCCCGTAAACACTTAGGTTGTGGAATGATCTCCTTACCTTTGCCTCAGGACTATCGGTATGAGGCTTTTCAAAAAGGGTCTTCTAAGACATTTAAAGGGTCGGCAACGCGCGTGTCATGTTCCTGATGTTGCAGGCGAGACTACGGTAACCGCTTCCCATAAGGCGGGCCGCAAGCTTATTTGGCACCTTGGTGGTGTAAAAGAAAGCTACGCTTCTCTTGTTACTCACGCATCAATAAAGACGGTCAAGTTGACATGCCGAAGCGCAATGCTCTTCTCACAGAGCACGTCGTAGAAAATGTAGGTACTGTTCACCAGGTCCCAGGATTCTCCGGCTACAGCGCCGAGTCTAGTGTCGTTGTTGGTGATAGTTGATCTGAACATCCACTCTGACGAAGGTATCTGAAAATACAATAGGAATAAAAAATATTGTTAAGAAAATATTTGTATACTTACTATTGTAACTTAGTCTTTTAAAACAATAAAATTAAATAGTCAAAAAAGTGGAACCAAATTCTGTTTATTATAGAAGAAAAGATATATATATATATATATATGTATATACATACATATGTAGGTCAGACATCTAAGCTTGGAGTACAAATGCGCATTTCGTATTATCTTTAACACTGAAAGGAAGATAGATAGATAGATAGATAGATAGATAGATAACTCTTTATTGTACCACACAAACACAAAATACAATACAACAAGGAAATGCTAACAAACAAAGAAGTACAAAGGGCGGCCTTATCGCTTTAAGCGATCTCTTCCAGGCAACCTTGGGATGGACTGGACATAAGAGAACAATATAGACGGTGGTGTTTAAGTTTAACAAATTATAAATATAATATAATGATACCTACACAACGTAATATATACCTACTTAATACACATATACCTACTTAATACATATACATAAACTTACATACACATAAAATAAAGTTGTTTGAATAGTTACAAGGATAAATAATGTTGATGAAGCAGTTTTTTGAAAATAGGAAGTGATTTCGCACGTCTGATATCTAGAGGAAGAGCATTCCATAGACGGATGGCTTGTACAGTAAAAGATTTTTCGTAAAATTTAGTACAGTGAGCAGGAACTTCTAAGACGAGGGTTTCGGAGGAACGCAAAGAGAGAGAGTGAGAGTCGGAGAGGAATTTAAAGCTCTCCTTGAGATAAGATGGGCTGGGAGGATAGAACAAGATACTGTACAAGAGAGATAGTATGTGAGTATTCCTGCGAAGTCGGATGGGTAACCACTTGAGCTTAGCGCGATACTCGGATACATGGTCATATTTGCGAAGGCCAAATATGAACCGGATACTGAAATTTTGGAGGCGCTCAAGCTTGTTTAATTGGTCTTCAGTGAGGTCCGGATAGCAAGCGTCGGCGTAATCGAGAATGGGAAGCAGAAGGGACTGGGCAAGTGTAACCTTAGTGGAAGTCGGGAGAAAATTGCGCAGTCGCCGTAGTGAGCCGGCCGATGCGAACATCTTTCGGCTGAGTTCAGCCAATTGCGGACCCCAGGACAACTCGTTGTCTACAATCAGACCCAGGTTTTTGACGGATTTGCTGACTGGAATTGACACCCCGTCAAAAGAGATAGGAATTACGGTCGTCATATCAATTTTAGCTAACTTCCTTGAGCTACCTACAATGATGACTTGGGTCTTCCCGGGATTCACTAGAAGACCGTGCGCTTTACTCCACTCAAGGATTCGCGACAGGTCATCATTTATTCTGTTAATAGCTGACGTAAGGTCTGAAATTGGAGCTTGTTGGTAGATTTGGAGATCGTCAGCGTAAAGGTGGTAAGAACTAGACAAAGAAACAGATATGGAGTTAATAAAAATTGCGAAAAGAAGAGGGGAAAGTACGCCGCCCTGTGGAACACCAGCAGTAACATCACACCAAGATGACAATTTGTCATCGAGGCGAATGCGTTGCCGGCGACCAAACAGGTAACTATGAAACCAGTCAGTAACGATTGGAGATATGTTAAGAGAACAAAGCACAGCAAGAAGAATGTCAAAATCGACATTGTTAAAGGCGTTACTAAAATCAAGCAACGACAACACTGTCACAAGCCCACCGTCCATGCCCCAGCGAATATCATCCGTAATTTTAGTGAGGGCCGTCATAGTACTGTGACCATGACGGAAACCAGATTGTAGAGGATTCAAGAGAGCGTTGCTAGAGAGAAATCTGCTGAGTTGATTATGTACCAGACGCTCTAGCACCTTTGAGAGAAAGGGAAGAATGGAAATAGGTCTGAAATCGGAAAAGCAGGAGGGTCTAGATTTTTTAGGAAGAGGGATAATCTGGGAATTTTTCCAAGTGCTTGGGAAAGTGCTACTTGAAACGGAGTGGTTAAGGACGTGGACAAGGACATGAATGACATCGTCGAGAATGGGCAGCAGCATATTACGACTAATGTTGTCATCACCGACTGCATTTGATGTGATTGACATGACACTTCTCCTAACATCACATTCGGAAAACTGACTTAGACAAAAGGGTGAGGTGGCAGGGATTGGCGACAGAGAAAGAGCTCGCAAAGTGTTAGATTTAATTATCCCATCAAATTGGGAAGACGTAGAGAAGTGAGTATTTAAGGAATCAACATCTACATCTTTGGGAAGTGTGTCGTTACGTGATTTGCCAACCCCTAGCGTTCGAAGAAACTTCCAAACTTTGGAAGGGTCTTGATTTTGAACAGAATTGTGAATAAAACGGCGCTGGGCGTCCCTACATACCTTGTTGCATAGATTTCGCCGCTCAATATACTTTGAAACGTTAGCTTCCGAAGGAGTACACTTAGCTTTAAACTTGGCCACGTTCTTGCGATGTATAACCTGTTTAATGTGATCTGTTAGCCAAGGCGCTGGGAGATGCTTTAGTTTAATTTTTCTGAGCGGTGCATGTTTGTCGTACAAGCTTATTAGGGCAGAGTTGAACGCGTTGATCTTGTCATCAGTAGTAACAGCGTTCTCTACCTCCGACCAATTTATTTGCCGTGCATCCTCGCGAAGATTCTCCACGTCTATACCGCTAAAGTTACGTTGCGTAATGATTTTAGGCTTTGCTTTTGGCGGACGGATTTTATATGAAACGAATATTAGGTCGTGATAAGAGAATCCGTCCGCGGGGCACTGCCCGTGCTTATTTTTATTTATTTATTTATTTATTTTAGGGGATCTTTCAGCACAATAATACATATTAGAGATGTGTAAAGATAACAGGTGGCTATTAATAAGTTCCCACTTATAGATACAAAATACAATTACAAGAAGCACAAATAATAATAACAAGCTAACATTCGCATTTACCATAGATTTAGTACAATTAATATTTTTTATTTTTTTTTTATTTTTTTTTAGTTATGTTCACTTTTTCTACTGTATTCATTCACTTATTTTTTATCAAATTTATATGTATCAAAGAAAGACTTATTAAGTTTGGTTTTTAAACTAGAGATGCTGCTATTGAAGATGTCAAGGTCAAGCTCAGTATTCAGAAGATTAAATTTTTTTCTCGCTCGGTACAAAAAGGAATTTTGGCGGTAATTTGTCGATACTGGAGGTAAATAGAAAAGATTAGTTTGTCTAAAAGACCTGTTTGGAATATAGAATTGGATTTTGCTCAGCAACTCTGGACTATCTATGTGAGAGGTTGAAATTTGAGCCAAATAGACTATATCTGCAAAATCACGCCTTAGGTACAGTGGAAGAAGATGTTGTTTGGCACATTTAATAAGGTAATCGGATTCATCCAGTCGCAGTTTAAAGTTTATGTATCGCAGAAATTTGCGTTGTATTCTTTCAATTCTATCGATATAGGTAGAGTAGTTGGGGTTCCAGATTTGGGATGCATACTCCAAGTGGCAACGCACATACGTACTATAGAGAATCTTGATCGTCTTGATGTTTTTGAAGTCTTTTGAAGACCGCATGATAAACCCAAGTGATTTAGAAGCTTTACTGACAATAGAGGAGATATGAGCATCAAATAAAAGCTTTGAGTCATGGATGACCCCAAGATCCCTCATTCTACTAACGTTTTCTAGAATATGATGTTTTAGCTTATAATTGAATTTAATTAAATTAGATTTTCTTGTGAAAGTTGTAATATTACATTTATTAACATTAAGATCTAGTTTATTTTTCACACAATATTCATCAAGACGATCGAGATCTGCCTGTAGAAGCATAGCATCTCTGTGATTGGCAATGGGACGAAAAATCTTCATATCGTCGGCAAAGGTCAATACAGATGAGTGGTGGAAACAAGTGTCAATGTCTGATACAAATATTAAAAACAAAAGCGGTCCCAGTAACGAACCTTGCGGGACACCGCTTGGAACACCCATCCACTTAGACTGAAAATTACCCAGGACTACTAACTGGGATCTATTGTTTATGTAGGAGGCGAACCATCTTAATAGATCTCCTCTGATTCCTATAGCAGAAAGCTTTGATAGAAGTATATTGTGATCTATTCGGTCAAAGGCTTTAGCATAGTCCGTGTAGACTACATCAGTTTGACACTTACCACCATCCATGGCTTCGGTGAGGCTTTCGTTCAACAGAATAAGATTTGACACCGTAGACCTACCAGAAAGAAAACCATGCTGAGTGGATGGAAGAAACTTCCTAACTGGCCCGATTAGCTGCTCATAAATTATCCGCTCAAACACTTTAGCTAAAATGCAGAGTTTAGAAATGGGACGATAATTGGCGACGTTATCCTTTGCACCTTTCTTGTGAACTGGTGAGATGAACGCAGACTTCCAGATCTTGGGAACATATCCCTCGTCAAGAGACCTATTAAATAGTATAAAAATGGGAACAGATAGTTCATCTGCGCATTTAATTAAGAAAATAGGTGGTATAGTATCTGGTCCCGCTGACTTGTTTTTATCTAGTTTCAATAGTTTGTTCTTAACGAGAGAGGTAGATAATTCTACTCTTGAAAGGTCGCAATCCACACCGACCGTGTGCGATGAGGTTGGACTAACTGCTGAAGACGAAGAAGCCATGGGCGATTGGGAATCTGGCTGTAAGTATGTGGAATGAAAGTAATCTGCAAAAAAGTCACATATCTCGGGCCCTGATGAGGTATTCTTATTATTATATGTCATGGAGCCTGGAATAGATGTGGATTTTGATAATGACTTAATGTACGACCAAAAATACTTTGGATTATCTTTGATAGAATCTTCCACAGAAGAGATATATGAGGTATAACATTCCTTTTCCAGGACCTTTGATCTAGTTTTTAAATAATCAATAGTAATTTTATCTGCCAGCATGCCGTAGCGTTTGTATTTACTATAGAATTTATATTTTTCTTTTAATACCTTTTTCAATGCTGCAGAGTACCATGATGGAAATTTATTAAATCTAACTACTCTTGATGGAACGAACCTTTCCCGCAAAGACTTCAATAATGTATAGAAGTATTCGGTAGCTTGCTCCAGTGAATTTTTTGTTAGATTGAGTTCCCAATCTGTTTCAGATAAACAAAGATTAAGTGCCTTAAAGTCTGCCCTATCATAACAGTATTTGGTCCTGGGTGCTGGTTTTAACAGTTGCTCTAAACAAATGTTAACTGTCACTTCAAGTGCATTATGGTGAGCATCAAGAGGTACCAGTGGATTATTACAGTTAGAAACGCTGACGTCAAGGTTGGCTAAAACTAAGTCTAAAAATCTACCATGCTGATTCGGAACACAATTATATTGATGAAAATCAATAACGTCCAGCTCATCGGTCAATTCAATTTCCATTTTCCACTTGTGAACATTATTAATGGACGAGACAAGAATAAGGTCTAGAAGAGAAGGGGTACAGTTTGGGAAATGGTGAGTAGCACTTAAGGGAAGAACGTTAAGATTATTGGAGGAGACAACGGATTCTAAACTACGAGTACGAGAGTCACGTTTGAGGAGACACGTATTGAAATCGCCCATGATTATGGCGTGACTGTATAAAGGGGCAAAGTCTTCGAGGACTTTATCAAAAGAGGAGAAGAAGTTGATACGAAGAGAAGGGCAGTAATAGACTCCAAGAAGGACTTTGGTGTGTACAAGGTTAACCTCAATAAGGAGGTGTTCTCCTGCACCGGACGGGGGAGGAGAGGGGGACGAGCTAACTACCGAGTAGGGGATATGTGCACGGAGATATATAGCTACACCTCCGCCACCACAGTGTATGCGATCGTTCCTTATAATAATGAATCCAGGGAGTGAATATGACGTAGATGGAATGGCTGGCTTAAGAAATGATTCGGATACTAAAACTGCGTCAATAGTTTTAAGATCAAACGACGCCAGCATATCCGGGTGATGAGCAGGAATACTCTGTGCATTTATGTGAACAACGTTAAAGTTCTTTGGACAGTCGGAGAAATGGGATTCTAAAAGACGAAGAAGATAACACTTACCAAAGCACTGTCATGGTCCGCGTCGTAGCGAAGCAAAGAAAGATTTGCGCTCGCTCTAACCCCAAACGGAAACACAAGATCCATAGGAGAAAATGTTGGGTAGTTTGAGTAAATCCACCCACGATTAAGTAGAGACCATCCTTTATTTTGACAAGCCCTCTGCGATTGATTCCAAGTCATCCTCACTTTTTCCACTTTCATTAGACGCGATGGAATTGGGCTTGAAAACAAAATGTCTGTTGTGTCATCTAAAACGTAACCGCCAGGGTCGCCGCCGGGGCTTGCCAGTTCGTCGTATGTCTCAATAAAGCAATATCGGTAATGCTTCTCATCGCACCGGACCGCTGTGAAGTTGGTTACGGGGTCCACAACCACGCAGAGCTCATCGTTCACATTGTATAAGGAGTCGCGGGTCACGTCGTACGTCGTAGCCAGAATATCTCCAGTCCAAGCTCCGGACCACTCGACGAACGGCCCGCCGTCGTACAAGTTTTTGTAGTCGGTCCATATACTTTGGCCGGTTGGTAATGTTATGTTCAGACTTTGGTGCAGCTCCAATGTATATATATTTCCTGCGCAATCCTCGAACTTATCTGCGAATGTTTCTGGTCCCTTCTTTCGGAAGCAAGTGGGGTCGCCATCGCCGTTGACAGCTACTTCATACCCGATGGGACAAAGACCTCCAGACCCAGCCTCTAGTGATGTCGTCTGCAGGCTTAAGAGTAGAACTATGGTAAAAGCTGCATTGACGAAGTTTCGGTGCGTTTCGACCATCTGAAATTCGAAATGAAGTTCTTCACAAATGAGTATCACGTAGGTACCCTAGGTACTGTGAGTGACAGGCAGGTAATTTTTGTGTGATCTGTTGATATGGTATCTTATCTCCATTTATTACACGGATGGCCCACTCTACAACAGTATTTCTGATAGCGCCGATCGTACTGATGTGATTTCAGAGCAAACATTTTGCAAGAGCTGTAATAAATTTGGAGGATAAACTTAGTACTATCTGAATTTGGCTACGAAGAGGTTGTTGAATCTAATTGAAGCCGTAAATATGCCGATATAACATGATGGTTCGACATTATCATTACTACCATGCCAATAAACTTTTTATAAGCAAGGTATCTATTACCCAGGTACCATTACCTACCTACATCGGTGAAAAGTTTATTGGGTACATGCATTGAAGCTGCTCTAGTAGGTACCAGAGAAAGGGCAGCAGCTTCCTTGTAATTTTAACATCTTCACTGCGTTACCAATCCGCCTGCCGAGCATGGTCATGATGTTATAACCGCCCTTGTTGGGGGAGCCACGTTCATCTGTGGATCCATGTGTGCTGATGAGGTTTAAATACGTATTTCTTATAATGATCAGAGATAAAAGCACAAATAACTAAAAATAAATGATATTGGACAATTCACACAGCATCATCTAGTCCCAAGCTAAGCTGAGCTTGTCTTAAGGGTACTGGATGACTGATATACTTACAATTACTTATTACATAGATAGATATTTTTACTGGACCTCTGATTATGTGGCCTGCCCAACTCCATTTGAGCTGTTTTACTTTTTCAGATATATCAGTTTTGTTCTCTCTCTCATATGTGAGATTTTTATTTTATTTTAATTTTTCAATGCGAGGTCCAGATGATAAATGGAGCAAAGAACTAACAACATGGTTTCCCCGAGAAGGGAAAAGGAATCAGGGCAGACCTTTCACTCGATGGGCAGATGATCTTGTCAAAGGAGCAGGCAGGACGTGGACAAGGAAAAACCAAGAGAGGAAGGAGTGGAGCAGGCTGGGGGAGGCCTTTGCCAAGTGGCAAACAAATAAGAAGTGTTCTAAAAACATTTTGTTAATAATAAGCAAAACTTGTAAATAGTTTGAAATAAAAGGATATTTTTACTATACATAGAAAATTCCCAGAACATCCGGATAAAATATTTACAGATCGTAAAAAAAATTGTCAGAAGGCGATAATCCAACCTGCAACCTCCTGCGTCGCAGGCGGACCTTCGCCCGCCGCGCCACATCGGTCGTCAAAAAGTAGACCAATCGCTACGCTTGACACAATTAAAGTAAAACTAGTTTTTTAAATGGCTACATTTCAATGGAATGGGGAAGCGCATATAAGACATCGTCCGAAAATACTATTACGAGTTATATTAATTTGGAAAGCTGTCAAAACTTCTTCCCCATTCCTTTGAAATGGGTAAAATTTGCATTTAATAATATCCAAATAATTGTTCAAGATCTCGCGGCCTAAAAGGCTTTTGCAGGAATGCAGTGAAAGTGTCAACAAATTATAGGATTGCAATCACACCTTGACCAAACAAATAATGCACCAAAAGACAATTCTTATCGAAGAGTATTTTTGTTTTAATTACACCACTTATCACAAGCCACCTATAATGATGTCCACGACCTCAAAGTCACCTCGTTTTTGCCGTTTATTATGGTCCTCAAGGTTAAACGGCAAAAACTCTCACCTTCACTCAGATCAGAACGCAGGAGTAGGGCCGCGCTCGACCACGCATTTTACAACCGTGATATCAAGAGGGTAGATTGCGTTGTTCTTTGCAATCTGCTCTGTCCGGGATGCACGCTAGTAGGTACCTGAAATATGAGAAAACGTTGAATCAAGGAGTTGATGGAATGTAAGAGTAAAGAGGAGCCTTCCCTTAACAATGTTCTTAATTCGAAATCTAATTCGGATCTCTATTTTTAAAAATTCAAAGCAAAGTGTCCATTGACAATAACTTCGAAGTCAATAGACGACGGTTTCTACTGACTCAAATTTTTCCATTTGTGGGACTTGCAGCAAGTTTGGCAAGCCACGCAAACCACTTCCATAAATTTTATTATGGGTTCGCATAAAATTATTAATTTTATCATGGGTAATTGGGTAGGCTACATTATCCTAGGCTTTATTCGGGAAGATATTTGCCCCTCGCAAATAAGAGATAGTCTCAGGTCTGAGCTGGTATTAAGTAGTGTCAGGAAGAGATCCCTCAAATGACATCAATAAATTCAGTCAAATAATAGAAACAAATTAGTATTCTAGTTTATAATTGAAACATTTGAGCTAACTGCAGACTGTTGCAAGCTGTTTAACAAAATTCATTTATCTAATTTCAAGCAGAGATGTGCCTCGTCTTGGTATTGTAAAATTCAAGTAATCGATTTGACGTGATCAGAAACGATTAAACGTATAAATTGTTCGGCCGCGTCGCCGATTCGATAGAATAGCTATAATTTATTAATGGCTCCCAGAATAACCTCCGCTCGTAAATACTAAGGAATTTTACATTTTATTTAGACTCGCATGATACCAAGATACATTGACGACATCTTTGAAGATGGAGGAAGATGGAGGATGAGCAGAACCTTTGACGCGAAAAACAGAAAATAGAGGAGGCTGTCAAAAGCGGAAAGAAAACTGCAGTGGTTTTCGGGGCTAGAGACGATGATAATCATGATTTATAAACTTGTCTGTTGGCTTGTTGATTCGTGAAAACAGGATGATAAAGATGAAAATGATAAGTAGTTATCTAAAGATAAGATTCAATATGAACTAAAAAAACTAAAAACTAACGTAGTCTAAAGAATTCACACACGATTGTCGAACCGCACTCAACCTGAAGAAGTCCCCCATTAAGGGATGAAACGTTGATGTTCTTCCAACTTAAAGGAGGTTCGTAGTTTACCCGCTTACACGCATAATGTAAACAATAACTGATTAATACGAGTATTAACAAAATTGTAAGCAACCGTGACTTGTGACTTTGCTAGTAATTAAGGTTGGGACGAAAGCGAAAACCTAATTATTATACTTATTCATTATTGCATGCTCGGGTCTTAAATAATAATGATTACTCTATCCATATTTTGTCCCAAAAGTATTTTCAACCGACTTCAAAAGGAGGAGGTTCCCAATTCGCTTGTATGGTTTTTTTTGTATGTATGTTACGCTATATCTCCGCCAATTATGGACCGATTTTGAAAATTATTTCATTATTGTATAGAAAATGATACCGAGAGGTTATTGCCAGGGGATTAGTATTTATCCCGAAAATCTTAAAATAAGTGTAAAAGTAAGGGAATTTGAAATAGGTTTATCGATTTTTGAAACACGCCATATTATGGGAACCACTGGTCGCGATTCGCAAAAGACCTAAGGTGTGGCGTTTGAAAGAGCAAGTTTTAGTCAACAGTATAAAATGATGACGATGCAAGGGCACCTTAACAACCGGTTGACAATCATGCATAGATAGAGTAGAGATACACTTGTTTAAGTCGACTGTAGGAATCCGTCGGAGCCTTGAATCTTTCCTTTCTCCAAATATCTTCATGACGTCACATTCATTTGCATCTAATCTACTAAGTGAGTCACGATGATAAAGCACGTGAATATGTTGTTACGGATGTATAATATGTATATTACACTTACATTAGATATGATATAACTATTTGTAATGCCGTTTCCGCTTTACTTTCATCAGCAGTATGAAGTTTACCCTCTGGGGATTTAATAATTTATTTAATCTCATTGTCTTTGAACTAATTACTAGAGAATGGCATGTACAGTGCGCGTCAAAATTAAGTATCCCCTTGTCTACAAAACATTGAGTTAGGGATACTTATTTGATACGCCCACTGTACGTACATAGCTGTAACGTAGCTACCGAGCTCTCAAGTTGCATGGCGCCCTAACAGGGCTCCTAATACCTAGCCTCTAAGTGAAATATTTAAGACATCTCACATTTTATCTATTAGGATTGCAAAATAAATACTTAAATATGTAGAGTTCTATGTGTATTTTAATTACAAAAGCTGTTTAAATATCGCTCATTTTGATTGCGTTTGTTTGCTTTTGAACGTTACATTGTCTCGTGAAAGAATTTAGTTATTATTATCAATAACTAGCTTCTGCCAGCGAATTCGCACGCGTATGTGTTTTAGGTATGATAAGTAGTCTATTAACTAAGTCAGCGATTCCTAAATAGTGGTCCGCGGAACCCTGGGGTTCCGTGGAAGGGTCACAGGGGTTCCGCGGTATGTCCGAGAGTTAGATAAAACGTTCGTGGAAGACTTGTGTTGACAACAAAAAAACGAATGTTTTTCTCTTTTAAATGGCTTCTTGGAAGAAAATAAGTTACAAAGTAACCTCAGATGTGGCAAGCAACATACATGAACATTTTATTACCCAACCTTATAAAATCCTTGAGTTTTTCCCCCAGAAGATTGACTGGACAGGACATTGACTGGGTACAGAATCCATTCGCAAATCATACCAGACCATCAGTGCTAACTGAGCCGAGTTCAAGAATTTGATGGACATGCAGTGTTCATCCCTTTTAAACAAAAGTATCAGTCAGAACAGAATATTCTAATATAAAAAGAAGAAGAAGAAAAGAAAATATATTTATTTGGCCATGCCTACATAACACACATACAACACGACACATTACAGACAGTGGGAAAGTACAAGAAACATACATATTTATAAATGACTTTTGGATTGGACATAAAGATGAATACCCTGCAATCGTTGACAAAACTATCCTGGGGGCCTACTTGGAAAAGGAAAATCGAAGTTTCTTTTTCGTTTTCGTGCAAAACCAACTCTTATGTCGCTTGCATAAGATTAGCGCTTGCATGAAAAATAATCAGAAACTTCGATTTTGTTTTTAGGAGTACGGGCCCTGGTTCTGCTTCCGTTTCACATATTCTTTAATAATGAAGACCTGTCGTCTTCACAAACGTTCGCGATAATGAGTAGAACCTGCAATTCACGCAGTGTCAGTGAATTAACAATCAATAACTATATTATTATAAGCACAATGTAACGGGTAGGTATTTATTGCGTTAATTACCTATATTTCCCGACGTTCATTCAGAACGCGGAAGTTTAAAAATATTTATATAATTATTTGTCGTAATTATCTGTCTTATAGTTGTCTGTCATTGTGCCCTAAAGTGAATATTACAGGTAAGATATATTAGGTAGATTGTTGCATAAGTAGATAGATTGTTTTATCCTTGTTTTCTGGTAATCTCAGGGCAACTGAGGTTCTTATTCCAATAACAAATGGTTATAAATAATATAACAATGACAGGTAGATGATAGTTACAGACGCGACATAAATAATTCCTATCAAGGAAAGTGCAATTCAATACGGTCACGTAGGACTCGGATAATTTAAGTGGTAATGAGATATTTATAATCGGCCAAATTCTACCTAGCCTTAGCTAGACAATGTCATCAAAAACAAGGAAAGTAAATTTACCAATGGCGATAGAAAAAGCTACGATCTTGTGCAAGCACCACATTTCGATGCGGCCAAACAAAAGTATCATAAAGGGCAGTCAGCGTGTCAACTTACAAACGACTCAACTACCTTTTGTGGTGGTTTTGGCCACCCATGGCAGTCTTCGCCGTAATCATCATTACCGATGGTGACTTTGTTGTTTGAATTGGGGTGTAAATACACCATAAACTGTATTCTGTATCGCACTGCACCTAGCCGCACCCCGACGATATAGCCCCGCCCGCGATTAGGCCCTGCTAGATAGGATTGTTGACGGTCCGTCAATGAATAAGACGTACTATTTGTCAGGGTGGAGCACTATATACGTAGCTAGTAAATATAGTACCTATACTCCAGCCAAATTCGATGTGAAATGGTTGTAAAGAAAACACCCATATTTTTATACGAAATTAATATACCCTGTCGATTTGAGATCCTTGCTTCGATTAACAAAAACCATAAAGTTATTTTCCGGTTCCAAAGTTTGGGCCACTCAGTGACTCAGGTCATAATAGAGTACTCTACGATATATGTACTACAGCCAAATTTGATGTGAAATGGTTTTATCTAAACAAACTATAGCAAAAAAAATAAAAAATCACATGCTTGGCGTCGAGTTTTTGATATGATTGTTAGCAATATTTACTGTTGAAAACTCGACGCCAACCATGTGAATTAAACTTTTTTGCTATAGTTTGTTTAGATAAAACCATTTCACATCAAATTTGGCTGTAATACATGTATCGTAGAGTACTCTATTATGACCTGAGTCACTGAGTGGCCCAAACTTTGGAACCGGAAAGTAACTTGCGTGGATAGTAAAGTACAAAAATAACTAGGCATCGTATTTCAATACATACATACATATATCAAAAGCTTTCAAGTATTTCAATCAAACTTTAAGAAGCCCTTCCCTACCTTAGTTGATCGCATAATAAGACTAAGTATCCTACCGAACGTTTAAGAAATTATCTTAGTTCAAAGATTTCAGGGCCAATGATGAATAGTGATGGTTATATCCGAACAAGCTTAGTTATTGGTCTTGCCGTGTATTTTTTACATGTGTTTATGTGATATTCTTACATAAGGTAAATGGTAGCTGTCATCTTTTATCTAAACTCTGTGACAAGTCTGAAGAATCAGCTAGCTCTATATCGTCCATATCTATCGCAAAATCCATTGTTTAATAAAGATAAAAACGTCAACTTTTATTTGTAATGTAAATACTTGTGAATTTTTTATGAATCAGTTAAAATGGAAGTAGAGTCATCTACTATTATAAATTTGGTGTATCTGCGATATACCATTCTCAAGTTAATATCCGTACCGTAGCGTACAAGCAACTTGTTATGTTAAAACTTGGGCATGTTAAAAGTTGCTTCGTATATAATAAGGTCAACAAAAACCACACGAGAGCGGACAAAAGATGTGTTTTAAACAACCAATAGAACGTCGTTATTTAGATACACATCTCTTCTCCGCTCAGCTTCAGTGGATTTGGATACCACCGAGCGCACATCCTACTAATTTTATAAATGTCAAAGTTTGTATGGATGGATGTATGGATATTTGTTACTCTTTCGCGCAAAAATTACTGAACCGATTAGGCTGAAATTTGGTATGGGTATAGTTTGGGACCTGGAATAACATTATTTATCCCGATAAAAAGCGGGCGAAGGCGCGGGCAGCAGCTAGTGAATCATATTTGTCTGTGCGAGGAAAACAAAGAAAGATCGTAGCGTAAAATGTGAGGTGTGCCTGCAAGCTAGCGACGTCACGCAGCGGAGACTAGAAAAGATGTGAGTGGCGTACCGTGAGCGGCGCCGCTAGTGCATTCATCTCAACAAACATCCAACTTTCGCCACACGCAGCTCAGTTCCGCTCTAGCCAGCATACATCTCCGCTCCAGCTTAGCCAATACGCATCTCGCACACCTTCGATGGAGACACCTTAGCCACACCTTAGCTGAAAAACGTATTTTCTCGTCTCCGCTTCGGACATCTCCGCACATCAAGCGGGAGTCTGTGCCGGAGCATAGACTATGTTCCTTGCTGTTCATAAAGCGAAAAATTGCATTCCGGACTTACTCAAACCATTCCCAAAAAATAATGTTTGTAAACAACTCGCAACACAAAAATCCAAATTTCTCGTTTTAGCATCATGTTTGTAAGTAATAGTCAACACAAAGCATTGTAGGAAAGAGCTTAAATCGATAAGTAGGGCAAATTCTGTCAAAAACCAACAATATGACAATGATTTATAGATTAAATATGGTGCAGTGTTTATAAACATTATACATCAACTTGACCAGAGTATAGGTTTCCTATAGATACCGCAACGAGAAGCCGAGGCGGTACGAAATATTGTTCATATTTATGGTGTCAACTATATATATAAAAATTAACCCCTATTTCTCCTGGTTCCGCTATAACTTGAGTACGGCTTTACCGATTTCATTCATCTTTTAAAAAATGTTTTCTAATAAACCGTAGTAGATCCTTACTTTAAAAAAAAATCTTAGAAAATTGCGCCGAAACATAGAAAATTTAAGAAAACTTGACGAATTCCATTATTATAAACTTTTTTAATAGAAAGAAAGAAAGAAAATATTTTATTAGACACAACACACCTATAAACAAAGAAATAAAAGACTACTTAGAACCTACTAGATAACACATAGACAATACACAGATGAACAATAAGTAGGTAGGTACTAAGACTAGTAAGCATTGGGTTGGTACTAAGTAGCCCACTCAGCAAGTAGTAGTGTGAAGGTCTAACAGGTCCTGACTCAGCTTGGTGCTCTAACACAAAAACATAGGGAATTCGTGAAAGAGCGCTGGTTTTAATGTAACCTTAGGCCCAGCGTTATAATATACTCTTTGCTCAACACGTTTGAAATAACTGTCAGTTGTTTGACAGTAAGTATTCCAGTTTGAATTGAATGAGAGGATAACGTCTATCGGTTCAGCTAGTGTAATATATGAACAACATTTTCGTAACTCTATCCTGCAGGTATGTGTGACGTCATAGTCACATTCTTTGAGATAGAAACAAAGTTATTATTAGTGTTAAATACAAAACAATAATATTTTGTAACAGAGCTTCCAGGTTTTCCTGGTCAATTTATAGAACCACGAGGAATTTATTACTCTGCTGTCGGTATCGCGGTTATGCGAAAGAACCCAGGCTGCCCAGATATTTTTATTTATTTCTAGTTTACTTTAGTTATTAAACTTTTAACAGATTTTTTAATGATCATCCATCATTAAGTCATCTTGATGACACTCTCACTGCGGGGTTAGTTAGGACCTCATTACATGGGATAGTCATTAGCAATAGGTGCGTCTCTCTTCAGACTTTGGGTATACCTACGTTTCGTGAGACGTTGGGAATGGGCTCATGTCACGCAAGGCGCCCCGGCTCAATCTGTCCTGTGCCAGCCTTATCCAGTCTTCGAGTGGCCCCAACGATCTAGTCATCAGGCATATGGTCCGCTTCGAGGATGCCTCACTCTCACACCGGGCTAGTTAGTGCCCCTGACGACAGCAGGCGAAGGTCCACCTGCGACACAAGAGGTTGCGAGTTCGATTCCCACCTCGAACAAATGTTTGTATGATCTGCATATATTTGTTCCGGGTATTCTGGTTATTTTCTATGTACCTATAATATATATGTACATCTCAGTATGTAAGATATATCGGTTACCCATAAGCATAACACAATCTTTGCTTATCTTAGAGCTGCATTGTTATTTACTAATGGATAGTTCAGGATGTAATAATGTTCTTTGAAACATAGGTCAGAGAGTCGGTCAATCGTCTGCCGTCATTTAAACGACAAAACCTATAGTAGCAACAAACAGTTACTTATAGTTTTTTCTAACCAAATATGCAACGCGGAAATAAAATGCTAAGTAATTTGGAAGCATCGCCACCACATCAAAGCCATCATCATTCACCTGCCAATCCCATTTGTCTAAAGCCGGAAGTTCTTATTGACTGATAAATTTATGGAATTAACAAAGCAACAGCTTCTAGTTTATGGTTCCTGTCAATATAAATCGGAACGAACCTGGTGCATTGCATTTGTTTAAGGGCTGCCCATATTTGGGCCATCGTAGGCGGCGCAAGAGCAATTAATATGGTCCTGCGCATAACAAAGAGCATTCTTCATCCCACAATGGCGAAGTCAAGGGATATTTTAATATTTTCTTTAACTTTTATAAATGTTATGGCAATGTGCAGATATTTATTTTTATTGACAAGTCAATTGAAATAGGAAATGTAAGTATTCCCCTTTTTTACCAACTTTAATCTATTCTTGTTACCTTCTTAGATTTTCGCTATTTTACTATACTGAAGAATACCTACTCATTAAGGTTTTTGTTATTATAGTGCTTATGCCCGCACTTGAGATAAAATTAAAGAATTTATTAATATCACAAAAATTTACGACTCCGGCAGGACTTGAACCCGCGACCTTCCCCTAAATACGGGGATGCGCTATCCAACGGCGCCACGGAGGCAAGTACCGAAAATCTTTGGGACTTACGGACTATAGCGCCGTTATCTCCACCTACAGAGGAAACATAATATTTTTGGGATATTATTAAATACCTACTCATTGTTAGTATAATAGCGAAATAGATACAGTAGGTACAATCCAAATAATATCAGAATCAGAATCAATAACTTTATTTCTTTAGGCTTACAAAATAAGCACTTCATGTCGAAGTCGTGTGTGAAGATGTCACTCTGTATGACCTTTTCACGACCATTTCACGGTTAAATGGGTGCATTTGGCCAGGTACCGGAAAGATTAGATACCGATTTTATTTATTCAACAACTTTTCAGTGTTATATAGATTAAACAGGCTTTTACCAGAATACAATCTGTAAAAACACGTGCGAAACCTTAATAGTTTTAACAATAGATTAGTTCCATAGACACAAAAGACTTCTACCTATAGATAATAATGTACTCCGAGCCGAGTTTCGACGATATGCACCGAACATATTAATGTGCACAAGTGTGTGCGCAAACAGGTGCACTCTCTATTCCCTCACTCCCATAAACCGATGGGACGTCCGGAACAGACCGACACGACCGGGGAGAGGTCAGGGAATAGATAATGATGACATGAGCGTAGAGCGTGATTTGTGCGTCGGATCTAAAAATCGGAAGCTGAATCAACGCCAGATATCGACAGGTTTATTGGCTCTCTGTTTTATACCACGACAGCGATCAAACCTTGATGTAAACAATACTGGATCTTTTCGGTCTCTTGTTTCCTTAGGACTGATTCCAATTCCAGACAGGATGTATTTGATTGCACGATGTTGCCTTTGGCAATAAAACTATGATAGTTCCTAAGGTAGTTCTTTTCATAGTACCTTCAAGAAAAGGAAACGCCTACGGAAACGTCAAATAATGCAGTAGATATAGGGCAAATATTCCTGAATACAGAAGTTTATTTATTAACAAAGAAATATTTTAAGTTAAATTTTTTAGTAATGGGTTTTGGGGAACCCTTGCCAGCAGTGGACGTATACGGGCTGATGATGATGATATTATGAGTCGCACTGATAAACGGAATTTAAATAGAGTTCATGACAAAGAAGATTGTGAAAATACGAAAAGAAAATCAAACTCAAGCTATACTAAATTGTAGAACAAAGAATATAAAATTAGAATAATTAATAGATTTCATTTAGAAAATAGGAACTACTTTGGAGCACACTTCCTTTTTGGAGCATTATATTCGTATAATGGCGTACATAATACCTTTTGCAATCAACACGACACTCTGTAATGTAATAACTTCCCAACAAATTAACTCAAATTATAGTGAAAGTAAGTACCTAACTATAATAATCTGATCATGAACCGCTAATTTACCAACACCATGAACTTGAAACAATGGATAAAGTTTATCTACCTATATTAAATGGACAAGAGTGTGTTCCGGGCTTGGGAACAGTAATTAACGTAGCTAAGGTAGAGTCGTATTATACGCACGTTCACAGAACCCTAATTACACTAGAAGTACCGCTTCAAAATGACAATGGTACCGTCTCAGAAGAAAACAAAACTTGATGAAACAAACGACTACCATGGAGGTAAGCGTGTCAAAAGTGTCAAGGTTGAAAAGATTCTATCATCTCTCCGTCCAAATAGCACCGCACGCACTACCTAGCGTTTACTTTTGATCAAAGATCAGTACATCATAGCGGTCGCAGGGAATCGTTGGATGGAGGCGGCTCAGGACTGCTATTCGTGGCGTCGTCGTTTGGGTAAGGCCTATGTCCGGCAGGACGTATACGGGCTGATGATAATGATGGTGATGATGACAGATCAGTGAACGATTCAGCGTAGTATGACTATGAAGCTGACCATTACGGTGATGAACCTTTTCTCTCTTTTCGATCCTTGCTAATAAAAGTTAATCACACGTGTCAAATTTTACAAGTCATTAAGTTTATTTAGACTTTTTTACCCATGGTGCCCAATTTGCAGGTAAGTCCTAAATCCTAATCCCCCATCAAGATTTACATCTGGTTGTTCGTAAGCAGTTCATATCTTTAATGATCAAAACTCCCGTCAAAATCAATTCGACACGAGAAAAATCTATAGATATTTTTTCTTGTCAAATAGCGTACGAACAATGTACATATTTTATTTATTTTTCTTATGTATTATTTAAATACGTATCATCATCATCATCATCAGCCCATACACGTCCACTGCTGGACATAGGCCTCCCCCGTACGACGCCACAAATAGCGGTCCTGAGCCGCCTCCATCCATCGACTCCCTGCGACCGCTACGATGTCGTCGGTCCATCAAGTGGATGGTCTCCCATGTAGGGGGGGATTTGCCATAATCACCACGCTTGGCAGGCGGATTGGTGATCGCAGTGTTGGTGTTTAAAAAATACTCAGAAGGAAGCTGCTGCCCTTCCTCTGGCTGAGTTAGAGGGGTCGATATTCGTACGTCGCGGCCCCACGGCTGATATACGTATACAAGGTGACAAACATAGAATTAGACAGCAGCGAGGTTTTATTCTATGTGATCAAAAATGATACTTTATCATTTTTTTTTTTTCAGTTTTTGTCAGGTTGAGAATTTGAAAAAAAAAATTGAAAGTTTTTGTAAAATCTACCTACATCATCAAAACCTCGCTCTCGTATAGCGAGAGCGAGGCATACACCCAAAATGATAAAAAGTACCTATATAAAAGTATCATATGGCTTCAATAATGATCTTCCCGTTTATTTATCAATGAAGACGTCAGTCGTAAGCCAATCAATAATTCAACGATGAAAGTAGAGAGTAGGAGACATTCGTTGAGAGAAAAGAGCTGTTATTAAAGACAGAATAAATATTTGCCGCGCCAACGATCACGATGAGTCTGAAAAAATGTTGTCACGAAATATTCTTAGAATTGGAGATTTATTTCATCATCCGCTAATATTTGGTTAGTGTATTTTATGGTACATTTCTATTGATTTCTTGTTGATGCCGCAATAGGCTCCCTTTAATATTAATATTTATTTTATACTAGCTGACCCGACAGAGGTTGTCCTGTCATTCAACTTATTGTCAAACAACTGACTAACGTGCTTAGCAAAGAGTATATAACACTGGGGCTAGTTAAGTTTATAATAAAAGTAGTCGTTTTTTCTTAATTTCTGCGCAATATTCTTAATTTTTTTTATGTAAGAACCAGCTACGAGGTATAGAAAACATTTAAAAAAAAAGATGAATGAAATCGGTAAAGCCGTTCCCTTTTAACTATATTTATTACTAGCTGCTGCCCGCGCCTCCGCCCGCGTTTTATCGGGATAAAAAATAGCCTGTAATTATGTTATTCCAGGTCCCAAATTATACCCATAACAAATTTCAGCCCAATCAGTTCAGAAGTTTTTGCGTGAAAGATGAACAAACATCCATACATCCATCCATTCTCACAAACTCTGACATTAATAATATTTGTAGAATTTTCTATTGTAACGGCAAGAGAAATAAACATTCTGTGAAATTTTCAACAGTCTACCTCTTATGGTTCATGAGATACAGCCCGCTGACGGGCGAACAGACAGACAGCGGAGGTTACTAATAGGGTCCCGTTTTCACCCTTCGGTTACAGAACCCCAAAAAGGGATATTAGTGGCAACACGCCCTATACCTTGCAATTTTTAATTCCTTCCTCATGAGAGTACCTAATCAGAGAATTAAGTAAATTATTCATCGCATTCCAACATAGGGCACGAAACGCGCCGCACCTCGCTAAATAAAATTAACGACAGACGAAACAATCAGCTGATTTATTATAATGATGACCTTAGTCTTTTTTACGGCTTCAAACGTTTAACTAACTACACTGGGTTTTGAACCAAAACTACTGAGCTGTTTTTATTTGAATATTTTATAAATCGTTACTTTGAATTGTTTGGGTCCTGTTCTGTCCTAAGCTAACAAAACACGCCTGACAACGCGACTGTCTTCATTTTCAACGTTTGTCGATTTCCAAAAATATCTGAGAACTAGCTGCTGCCCGCGCCTTCGCCCGCGTTTTATCGGGATAAAGAGTAACAAATATCCATCCATACATCCATCCATACAAACTTTTACATTTATAATATTAGTACGATTCTTTTTTATAATTGGCTAGGTACCTACTATCCTACTACTGTTCCTCTTTCACGCAAAAACTGCTCAACTGATTCGGCTAAAATTTGGTATACGAGTAGTTTGGGACCTGGAATAATATAGAGGCTATTTTTATCCCGATAAAAAGCGGGCGAAGGCGCGGGCAGCAGCTAGTAATAAATAATACAACTAAAGGTACCTACTTACTAAAAATCATAAGTGTGTGAATGTTCTGGTACAATTGTCTATAGGCACCATTAAGTTCCAACAATGGTGGGACCAGATACTTGCCGTTCTCAGGCGCCTAGGTATCGTAGAACCCTGCGCGAATCCATACTTCCATGACTTTGTAGAATGCGGAAGATGTAATACATGGTATAAAAAAACCGGTATGCTGTTCCGAGACACGATGGTCACGTGGGTGTCTCCAGGCTACGTCATCGACGCCATCGGCGAATAAGAAGGCTGTTTCCTGGTGTAGCGTAAAATCGTTACTCCCTGAACTCCTGTATGAATCTGATAAAACTATGTGGTTTTTGTATTTACCTATTATTTATCACATTAACTCGTGTTTAACTAACGCTGTTTTGACTGATCTAACAAACATAATTGACGATTGTAATATTTTTATTGATTTTTCAATTGACCCTTAACACATTTGTTTCCCACCTTCCACATTTTGTTGAAATAAAGTGGCAACTGGACAGTGACGTCACCTGGAGACGCTCCCGGAAGAGCAGACCTATTTTCTTGGATCATGATGTAATATAAGTGACTATGATACCACGAAGCAACAGTATCTGTCTAATTGTAAGCATCAGTTATATGGTTATACTAGCTGATGCCCGCGCCTTCGCCCGCGTTTTATCGGGTAAAAAAATAGGCTATATGTTATTCCAGGTCTCAAACTATATCCATACCAATTTCAGCCCAATCAGTTCAGTAGTTTTTGCGTGAAAGAGGAACAAACATCCATATATCCATTCTCAAACTTTGACATTTAAAATATTAGTAGGATCTAGGATTTAGTACAATCATTGCCAATAATCAATGTCTCATCAAAAATGTTCTGCAAGAGTTTCCCTGATACCAACTAAGCTACACCTTATACAAGAAATTCGGAGACGTCATCATCCGTCACCGAAACAGAAATATATTAGATTCAGTGAGAGTTAAAACAAAAATAAATGGCTCCTGGAACACAGTATATAACCAAACAAAGGTGTGTAATTTTTTTCCCCAAAGATTTTAGTTCTCGTGTGTACATATATTTCAAATAGTACATACATTACTTTTTATATTTTTTTAAAGCGGGATTAGTTGACAAATCAAAATTATTAACATTAATTCTTTAGTCAACTCATCCCGTGGGATGAATTTAGAGCGGGATCGGTTGACTAAAGAGCCGTCTAGGGAGCCTGTGAACCTATTATTGCGACTCCTCTGAAACAAAGGTGTGTAATTTTTTTCCCCAAAGATTTTTGTTCTCAAATTTTTGTTTTTTGTTCTCATTTATTTTAAATAAACTATAAAAACTAATGTACGTTTTTATAGTTTTTTTAAAGCGGGGTATGTTGACAAATTGAAATTATTAAAATTAATTCTGTAGTCAACTCATCCCGAGGGATGAGTTAAGAGCGGGATCAGTTGGCTAAAGAGCCGTCTAAGGAGCCTGTGAACCTATTAATGCGACTCCTAGAATAAAGTCCAAGACTTTAAGCCCATCACAGACGTAGCTATCATTATATCAGCCTATACCGTCCACTGCTGGACATAGGCCATACGACGCCACAAATAGCGGTCCTCAGCCGCCGCCATCCATCGCCTCCCTGCGACCGCGATGTCGTCGGTCCATCGAGAGGACGGTATCCCATGTAGGGGGAGATTTGCCATAATCACCATGCTTGGCAGGCGAATTGATGATGACGTAGCTATATAAAGCCCATCACAGACGTAGCTTTAATATATAGTAATATACCGTGCTTTATAGGCAAGCAAAACAAGACAACCACAGATTAGGTAATGTTTTTTTTTATTGATAATGGTAAAGCGTTTGACCACCATCTCACTTGGGAAAGTGAAGATGTGGTCTAAGTAGGAACACGCTTTCCCAGAAGGAACTTATTCACTCGGGATTTGAAGACTCCTTGATTGTACTCTACTGGAAAAACAGAAGGAGGAAGTTCGTTCCACTCTTTACCGGTACTCTACTTATAATGAAAGTAGAGCGAAAACGTAATGTTACTACGACTAAACTGAGTTTAGCTTATTTGTTATTTATTTATTTCAATTATTGTATGTAAATTGGCATTCAGGAGTTTTTTATATTTTATCAATAACATGTTAGCCACATATCCCTGCAGCTTGTCTGTGCTCCAGCCGAGACACCGTGGAACCACCGTGCCATTGTGGCCACGTGGAAACTTACCAACCACTTTAGCAGTCAAAACATCACGTCAATGACTGGGGATTTCCCGTTATAAATTTTAAAACGTTGAAGTAAATTGATAAGAGTTTCAAAAGTAACCTGATTATGTTATTAAATTTTAGGTATCTACATTCAATTTTGTTTTTAATAACAGTTTTTGTTGACTATCAACGGGGACAGTAAAAACCCCAAGATAAAAGGATAAACAAACGCACTACCTACTGTCAGTTGGTTATCGTATTTATTTCTTTATTTAATTATTGTATCACAACTATATCAGGACGAGCGTGAGTACTGAGTAGGTACAATATTTAATATTTATTATATCTTATCCTACTAATAATATAAATGTCAAAGTTTGTATGGATGGATTTATGGATGTATGGATATTTGTTACTCTTTCACGGAAAAACAACTGACCGCAACAAACAACTGAATGCTGGATGAAGGCTTATATTAGCACCCTAGACTACAAGTCAAAAAATTTTGTTAGGTCATCCTTGTCCTGCCCTGTCATCAACTTGCCGCATGATACAGACACAACTAGATATTATGTTATGACTAGCTGCAGCCTGCGCCTTCGCCCGCGTTTTATCGGGATAAAAAATTGCCTATATGTTATTCCAGGTCCCAAACTATACACATACCAAATTTCAGCCTAATCGGTTCAGTAGTTTTTACGTGAAAGAGTAATAAATATCCATACATCCATCCATACAAACTTTGACATTTATAATAGTAGTAGGATTATGTAGTTATGTTAGATATTATGTATTAGGTACATGTAACACTACCTATTATGTCAATAAATAACATTTTTACTTTACCTTACTTTACTTTATGTAGGTAGATATCTTTTAACAAATCTTTCCATTATTTCAAACTAGGAAACGTTTTCTTTGAAACATAAAGGGCTTCTCGCAAAAAGGTGATCTGATTCAAGGTTTTAAGTGTTGATTGTTAAAGTTCTCACGGCCTTAGTATGAGGTCAATTTATGTAGAGATGCTTATTGTAGGCTTGCGTTTACACAGGTAAAAAAAAAACATTCTTGCTGCATTGAGAATCTCCTCCTTTCTTGCAGTCGGGTACAAAAGCAGATTCCATCGATGAGAGATCATTACGTGTGTTTTCAATTTCGAATTTGATTTAAAACTATGATTGATTTTCGTGTTAATTGCGCGTGACCGAGACAAATGCATGGCGCAAAAATTGTTGTTTAATTACGGGACAATATGATTAGGTAATTAATTGGAAACTAAGTATAAAATACCCGACCCGGTCCTTCGCCGGAAAAAAAGTTGAAGTGAAGAGAAAATCAGTAACACCTTATTTCTTATATAATAATTATATATTATATACAATATTAAACTGTATGTAGTTGACTTTTCTAAGTAAAGAAATAAAGTTATCTATCGAAATTTATATTAAATCTGTTTTCCACTTTTTTCGCTAAACGTGGGGCAAACGTCTACAAACTGTAGCTAAGAACCATATTAGATATCAAAACCTATGAGAGATTTATCAAAATCACTTCAGTCATTTGGATGCTTCAAGGTAATAAAGAGTATCATATATCATATATAAAGATAACCACATAGAAAAACTGAACTCGCCTCGCCGGGTATATTTTCCATAAAACTAATGGAAAATACCTATGTACCCCCGTATATGTACATATATTTTATCGTATTTATTTAATAATGCTTGTCCCGGTGTGTTTTTTGAGAAAAATTGGTCTGTGTTACTCACTGCCGAGTCAAATGTATGAACAACGTACTAGCTGAGGATTCTTATCTGCAGTAGTACTAATTAACGTGGTTTGTTTGGTTTACCTTACTATACAGGTGCCTTTTTGAAATAGGAGTGGATGACCAAATCAGAAACCATGAGAGTTAGAGAAAACTCATGAAAGAAATCATACGCTCATCATCATCATCATATCAGCCCATACTCGTCCACTGCTGGACATAGGCCTCCCCCATACGACGACGCCACAAATAGCGGTCCTGAGCCGCCTCCATCCATCGACTCCCTGCGACCGCTACAATGTCGTCGTTCCATCGAGTGGATGGTCTCCCATGTAGGGGGGATTTGCCATAATCACCACGCTTGGCAGGCGCATTGGTGATCGCAGTGTCATACGCTCAATTTTTTAGAAAACAAAACCTGCATACCAGCTCTTAAATTTGACTTGTCTAAGTGCTTATTTTGTAAGCCTAAAGAAATAAAGTTATTGATTCTGATTCTGATTCTTAGTATGTCCTATCGGTTCTAGAATCCTTGATATTTTTTGTAAACAAAACCAACGAAGCATTAATGGAATCGAAAATATTTTACTACCCTTACATATATTACCGATTCATACTTTCATTCATTTCTCGAACGTTTACAAACGTTAGTTATGCAAGTTTTTCGCTGCGCGTGCGCACTTTTTGATTTATTTTAGTTTTTAGAGATTCCTGCTGTTTTTGGCTATTTTTATCAGTTTGTTATTTTGATGTTATTTTTATCAGGTTTTATACATAAATGCCTTTACATGTATTTTAAATATAATAACGAGCATGTATAGTGCCCAGGTGTTTATGTACTCTGTGAGATACACAATTACACACACGCTAGACAAAGTGACATCACCTGTGATTTAAACAAACGGAAAACAATGCAAATTGTGTCTAATCTGAAATTGCCTACTTATTGAGGACAAATGAACTAAACAACGTTGCAGGTTTATTGCTTTACCGCTACGTGGTACAGTCAGCGATGTAATTTGGAATATACATAATTTGTTTGCAATAGTCTGCAGTTAGCTCAACGTTAATACTTGTTCTTACTCGTTTCTATTATTCAATAGTACTTTATTTATAATAAATTATCTCATCACTGTATCTGAGTTTTTTATGTATGGTCTTATGGAGCACATGGCTAAAACATCACAAAAACCTTGGTAAAAACGAAAGTAAAATAAGTTACTAAGAGTTTTAGTACCTTAGTTTGTCTGATTTGGAATCCTCTGATAAAAGATGTCTTTATCTTGGGTTTCTAAGTACCTAACGAGAATAACTACTGTCCCTGGGGGCCTACTCGGAAAAGGAAAATCGAAGCTTCTTTTTCGTGTTCGTGCAAAAACAACTCTTATGTCCATTGTATAAGATTAGCGTTTGCACGAAAAAGAATCAGAAACTTCGATTTCGTTTTTAAGAGTACGGGCCCTGATCTCCTACCAAATTCTATGTCCAAATGACTTCGAGAGGGCTTGTTTCCGAATATATAATATACAAAAAAATACAAAAAACTTATTATCCATTAGGATTAACAAACACATGACTTAATGTTACCTATAGTAGTTACAGTTGTGCGATTTTACATAAGATTTTCCGACGAGAAGACCGAGTGTAAGATGGATTTCCATGAATAGTAAGAGGTACACTAGCAAATATTGTTGTAGAGTTTGTTGAGAAGTAACTAAAAATTTAAACACGATTATGCAAATAGACACGCAAGAAAAATAATTAAAGCAAAAATTAAAAAATGGTTACTAAAAAATTCGGACATAAATTTAAAACAATTTAAATATTCAGTTCTGTTTCTATGCGCAAATCAAATGTTATTTTAAATCATTGTTAGAATTCTTCAATAAGACAAGTACAATTAATGTTTTGCTCAGTTTATAAGTCAATGTATCTTACCGTACCACTTACATCTCAGATCTCAAAGTCAAGTGATCATCGCATCATCATAATGTTACTTCAATTGGATTCTGCATGCATCTGATTACAGTATCTATCTATAGACAGATCTATTGATATATTTATATTATTACTAGATTGTTTCTTTACACCACAGACATGGTAGAGCTGCGCCTTAGATTTCTGTGTTTTACACACATTTTTTGTAATAAAAACTAGTAGTTTATTAGTAGCCTATAATAACGTTTTTGTTATTACAGTGCGTCAGTCCCAGGACTCGGGCCTAGCACATAAAGAAATAAATGATATCCCAATTTACGATATCGGCGGGACTTGAACTCTCATTGAACTATTAATTTCAAATTCATCTTTATTTTATTTCATCATTGTGTACATTTGTAGGTCTGAGTATCTAGGTAATGTATAGGAGACACAATGTTACCCAAGCAGGGCGTGGCAATAGTACCCACTGGGAGTGGAAGTGAACCGGGTTTATAGAAGACTCTCTCTCTACTTAGGTTTCATAAGAAAAATGTAAATCAATAACATAGTTCAATAATCAATAACATAATCACCGATGACATCAGAAATAGCATGGACGGTGGACTTGTAACTATTCTATCACTCCTAGACTTCAGAAACGCTTTCAACAACGTTGACTTTGACATTCTTCTAGCTCTCCTCCGCTCTTTTAACATATCGCCGTCAGTGGTTGGCTGGTTTCGTAATTACCTGAATGGACGTCGGCAACGCATTCGTGTTGATGATTCATTTTCAACATGATGCCAACTAGATGCCGGCGTTCCTCAGGGCGGCGTTCTATCTCCTCTTCTCTTTGCAATCTTCATCAACTCCATCTCCAAACATTTATCTTCTCCCTACCACCTCTTTGCAGATGATTTGCAGATCTACACGCAAGCCCCTATTGAATGGCTAAATGAAGCCATTGCAGAGGTCAATAAAGATCTCGAAAACATCCACGACTGGAGCAAATCATTTGGGCTCAAGGTAAACCCTAGTAAAACCCAAGTGATTGTTATAGATAGCTCTAGGATGATCGCTCGTATCGACTGGGTTGACATGCCGAAAGTAATTTTTAATGGGGTCGCGATCGAAATCAGCGGTACAGTAACAAAGCAAGCAATCCCAGAGGATTGCTTGTGGATAGGCAATTATCGTGGGGTCCTCAACTGGCAGCAGTTTCCAGGAAGACTTTTGGTATAGGTGCTTCTTTAAAGCGATTGCGTAACTTCCTTCCTACTTGTACCAAAATTGCGCTTGCACAATCCTTATTGCTCCCTCTTCTTGACTATGCAGACGCCAGTTATCCCGACTTAACTGAAGACCAACTCAATAAGCTTGAGCGTCTTCAGAACTATTCCATTATTCATATTTGGCCTGCGTAAATTTGACCACATAACTGAGTACCGTAACAGGCTCAAGTGGCTACCCATTCGTCTTTGCCGGAATGCTCATGTTCTTAATCTCCTTTACTCTGTTCTTTTCCTTCCATCAACACCGTATTTTCTAAAAGACCGTTTTGAGTTTCTCCATCAGTCCCATTCACTATCCCTTCGTTCTTCTGATACTTTTCTTTTAAAAATTCCTTTACACACTTCCCAGTTCTATGGTGATTCCTTCACGTTGCAGGCTGCGAGACTCTGGAACGCCCTTCCTGTATCCATTCGACAAGCTAAATCCCTTCCTATTTTCAAGCGTATGGTTTATCAACATTATCTGTCCGCTCCTGATAAATCTTAATATTTTTATTGGTATCTTGTAAATTATTTGTATTATTTTTGTGTTACGCTTATCATAAAATTTATGCAGTTTCTGTTTTTATCTAAATACTTATAATGTCAAAATTATTTTGTTTATAAGTCATTAATTACGCCACCGTCGGCTCTAATGCGTACGAATCCTATCCATCCAAAGGTTGCCTGGAAGAGATCGCTGTTAGCGATAAGGCCGCCGATTGTACCACACTAGAAATAGTTACTATTAAGTTCTTGTATAAATATTAAATGTATTGATGGTGCAATAAAGAAATATTCTATTATATTCTATTCTATAGTTTTAGTTCAATAATAAATAATAATATATAATAAAATAAATAATAAAATATTATGTGGGTAGCACTATAGGTTTTGTCAAAGAATAAGTTTAAGTTCTTTATATCTTAAAATTGCCCACCACAACATTTTTTTTATTTGCTTAGGTTGGCTTTGGTATCACAGCGGCCATGGTAGGCCTATTGTGATCGCACCACAACTTTTGCTGCGGGTGTCTGGACCGGACCTTTGTTCCCCCCACCCTAGGGGTGGAGACCGAACAAAGTTTATTTGGTTTTTTAGTTATTTGTTTACATTATCGTAAACGATGCATCATCGGTAAGTAGTACATAATGAAACCTGGTAAAATCTTCAGCTTTGATTCTATACACTTTTTGCCTATTCCTAGTTGTCTGTCATTGTCATATGAGCTCGAAAAACGGTCGGGTGGTCCTAGTTTTTTTACCCGACTACCGAAGGACGAGGGTTTTGGGTTTGACACCCTATGTATGTATCTATGTATGTTCATATGTAATTTATGTAGCCAATTTTTATGTTCCCACGTAGCGCTGAAACTGCTGGTCCGATTTCAACAAATAAGGTGTCGTATGCTATCATACGCTATCTCGACGTCACATAGCATATATGCTATGTGACGTCGAGATAGCGGGGGTCTAAGTAAGGGTCGAAAATATCAATGTTAATAAATATGCTCGTGTGTGGTATCGTTGTAAAGGTCTTTGTTTGTACTTTCCGAAAATGTTTTTCAAACTTTTATGAGGTAAACGATTCTCAAGCTATTAGCAAAAAATTGTAAAAAAATATAGGTAGTTAAAAACTAAAACCCGACTACATAAAAGTTTTAAACAAGCGTTGTCCTTATCATTTTGTTTGATACTTAGGTAGTCGGAGGCACCCACCCCATATACCTACGGTACAATTAGTAACAAAGGCCTCCAACTTCCTAAGTAGGTATCCAAAGAAAATGATTAAGACCATAGGTGAATGCTTATTTAAGACTTTTATGTAGTCGGGTTTTAGTTTTTAACTATATTTTTATATAGCTGAATTTCGTGGCAATCATGAGGAATCAACCCGATTGACATAATACCTACAGACACAAGATACAGAACTTGGTCCGGACAGTTGGCTGCGTCAGAATATTTCAAAAGGAAGGAAACAAAGCAACACGTCGTTTGTTACAAGAAAACACAATCGTTTGATAAGAAATTGATAAGTTTTATGGTCAGCAACGGTATTACTCCGTATACGGACACGATTTAAACGATTTCTTTGGATGAAAACCGCAAATACCACCCAAACCACATCTTCAGTTTTTATACTGTTATTAACTTCAGCCTGCGGCTTTGCACGCGCTTTTTTAGTAGCCTATGTCCATCCACGGGAGTTTGTTTACCATCCTGCTAAATTACATTAAGATTTGTTCAGCCGTTTACGAGTGAAAATATAACAAAGAAGAGTTTCTTTCTATTTTATAATGATTAGTATGGCTCTTTACAAGTTGTTCTACGATTTTGTACTAAAACTACCTTAAAATATAAAATTATTAAGTGGTGCATTAGTGTTATGAAATTATTATGCAAAAATGCAAATTGTTGCACTCATGAATATTTAATCATTTTTAATCTTGTGAAAGTACTTTGCAGGCACATTATACTTATATGCAAAATTGTTTCGCATTACGTACACACACCTAGATATACCTACCTACTAGTATATAGAAGCAACTTTATTTGTTTATTATTTTATTTGTAACTAGTGGGCCGCCGCGGCTTCGCACGGGTATTTAACAAAAAATTCATGATCCCTAATTTTTTTTCAATTATAACTTGGCTTATTATGTCACCCGGGGATAGTTTAGCTTCTCAACAGTGGAATAATTTTTCAAATTGGTTCAGTAGTTTCGGGGCCTATTCAATGCAAACAAACAAACAAATCTTTCCTCTTTATATTATTAGTATATACTAGCTGACCCATGCCCACTTCGTTGGGCGATAAACGTTTTTACTAGTTAATATATAGCCTATGACACTCACAAATAACGTGCTACTGTTAACTAATTTAATTGGTTTTTAATAACCGTATAAATTAAATAAACTATAAAATAAATAACTAAATTGGTAAAAATATTTTCAAAATCGGTTCAGTAGATCCAGAGATTACCCCCTACCAACTCACAAACTTAACCTCTTTATAATAGGTATTAGTAAAGATGGACAAAACAATTTTTATAGAATCTTGGTGATTTTTACCTATTTCTGCGCTCTATTAAAACAAATGATTGATTTATAGTGTTATTTATTTCTGACAACTTTAGATACACCCCTGCATTTCTTAAATTCATATAATTGGAAGAGATCGCTTCTAAGCGATAAGGCCGCCCATTGTACATGTTTTATGTAATGTCTATTTTTAATGTTTTCTTCGTGGTGTACAATAAAGGATTTTATAATTGTAATTGTAAAATGACAAACAATTTGCTATTATTTTACCAAAAATCGAACCGGCTCTACAATCGACCTTAATTCTTTTATTTAATAATAGAATAATAAGAATCTCAATTTCAACCTTTTTATAATCCCAGCTTCTGCCAGTGGCTAAGCACCCGCTTTTCAAGTATATGTTCGTCCCTGACATATTGCTTACCACCCTGAAAATTTTATTAAGATTTGCTCAGCCGTTTATACGTGAACATGGAACAGACAGACAAACACAACTGCATTCGCTGTATAATATTAGTGTGGATGGATGATTTTAAGACAGTTATTTTTATGAAGCTGTAGATGTCTTGGACAGTGGGAAGTAAAAAAAATACCAATATACAAAGAAAATTGCCGTCTAGGCAAGATTTTCTTTATGTTGGTATTTTTTAAACTTATAAACACACAATAATAAACAGACAAATAAATAAAACTTAATCTACAGTCGTAATAAATGAAAGCTGACAAAACCTACCTGAAATTTTTAAAAGAACTTGCTGAAATCCACAATTTGTGCACAAAAGTCGCTAAGTATTTTTTTGGTTTTTCACACTCACGAATTAGAAACTAGAATAAATGAATAAGAAAATAATTATCTCGAACAATAATTTTCTTCGTCTACTCTGATACGAACGCCCTCCGCGACACTGTATTTCGCGCCAAAACTACACGTGCGCTCACAATGGCGCTTTCCATAGACTAATTTGATTTTTCCTTCTCAGCGCGTCGCAAATAATTAGAATACCAACCTACCAAGATAAATAAATAGTAAACGCGACCAAAGTTGGCACCTTTTGTTTACTTTTACATCGTAGATGTGTTATCATTATCAATGCGTACAATTCTTCTGATTAGTTATTCGCACGTCTGTTTTACAACGAAGATTGGTGTGTTTATTAATTTGAAGTCGTTATCAGCTCCGTGCTAAGGCTCTGTACTTTATGCTTAAAAGACTGTACAACCGAATTCGAATTTTGGAAGAAGAAGAGGCTAGATTCTGTTCTTCGTAGAGTTTTTGTGAAACGAAAGATATTCTAGCCGCTAGAATATCTTTACACAAAAATTCTACGAAAATGTTATGGTATAGGGAAGGGCAAGATAGGAATAATAAGATCATTGAGATTCAGATAAATAAATTAAATCTTTATTTCAGACTACAGTATGTAATGGTTAAATAGTATTATACATTTTTACACAGTTACAATAATAAAATACTTAGTAAAATTACAATAATGTTAAAACATGGTTAATTTTTTGGTTAAAGAAATTTATAAATAATGTCAGAAAATACAAATATAGTTAGCGAGAATCATTTCTAATAATCAAACATTATACACTTCTCATCAAAAAATCGAAACATTATTAGTACTGGCATTGATTATTTGATGAGAAGTGTATTATTATCATTGGTTAAAGCATCCTTGAGTTGTGCTCCAGATAAATGCAGTCGAACCTATTAGCGAACACACTGAGAATGCTTTTGGAGTTGGCTAGGACCCCATGCATCAGAGATGCTCCCCGCTTGCGCATAGTGGTGTAAACGGGTGTAGAAGTAGTTCACGCGCGCTTGTGCGAACATCCCCGACGCGCTACAGAACCGAAGCAGCCTGCAGACCCTGAACGTGTTATTATATCATACTATCATACTAATATTATAAATGTGAAAGTTTGTATGGATGGATGTATGGATATTTGTTACTCTTTCACGCAAAAACTACAGCACCGATTGGGCTGAAATTTGGTATGGGTATAGTTTGGGACCTGGAATAACATATAGGCTATTTTTTATCGCGATAAAATGCGGGCGAAGGCGCGGGCAGCATCTAGTTGTATATATATACGTAAGCGCTATACTGCATTCACAGTAAAAATAAAAGAATTCATCTCTATTTTAGTGAAAATCGCAAGCAAATACGTCTAATAGTTCCAGAATTATGGGGAATTTAGTTTGTAGTTAGTTTGTACAAGAGCGGGTGCGCATTGAAGTCTTGTATGTTACGCGGGTCCAGTGTTGCATCGTAGCCTACGAAAAGCTACGACAATAATTATTTTTTTCTTCATGGAGAAGAAAGGAAGATGTGGGAGATAGTAACATATTTCAGATGACAATTTTTTTCGCAGTGTCTCCTCGAGCGTCCTTTGCACAGACAGGTGTCCTTATACGATGGTCGGGCTCTTAGATAAGACGTCCGGAAGGATCAGGACGTCTTGAAGGCGACGGTGTTCCGAAAAAGCATATTGCGCACTTGGTCCTGCGCTTGACCTCAGTAGAGCAAACCACGACTGGCTTGCTCTGCGAATTTTCTTCGTACATAATCAATAAAAATCCTGCTATACCCTATCCTACTAATATTATAAGCCTCAAAGTTTGTATGGACGGATGTATGGATATTTGTTACTCTTTTTGTCGAAAAACTACTGAACCGATTAGACTGAAATTTGGTATGGGTATAGTTTGGGACCTGGAATAACATATAGGCTATTTTTTATCCCGATAAAACGTGGGCGAAGGCGTGGGCAGCAGCTAGTCCTATATAAATCGGCCAGTCGAGAGAGAGAGAGAGAGTTGGAAAGAAACGAAATAAAGCAGCATTGTCCAGCATTAGGTATTTATTTAAAGAAAATACTCCTCGTGGGTGCGCGGTCGACTTCGATAACATTCAAAAATTCAAGGTAAGTTAATTACGCAACAAATTGGCACCCAGATGTTCGTATTCAGGTGCAAACAAATTAGCATGTATAGTAGTTGACTTCAAGTGACAAATCCTACTTTATAATATAAACGTCTAAGTTTGTAAGGATGGATGTATGGATATTTGTCATTCTTTCACGCAAAAACTACTGAACCGATTAGGCTGAACTTTGGTTTGTCTAAAGTTTGGGACCTGGAAAAACATAGGTATATGCTATTTTTTATCCCGAAAAAACGCGGGCGAAGGCGCGGGCAGCAGTTAGTCAAAAATAATTTTTGATTTGACACTTCAAGTCATATGAGCACAATTATTGTTGTGCTCATATTTCAATCATCATCATCATCAGCCCATACACTTCCTCTGCTGGACATAGGCCTCCCCCGTACGACGCCACAAATAGCGGTCCTGAGCCGCCTCCATCCATCGACTCCCTGCGACCGCTACGATGTCGTCGGTCCATCGAGTGGATGTTCTCCCATGTAGGGGGGATATGCCATAATCACCACGCTTGTCAGGCGGATTGGTGATCGCAGTGTTGGTGTTGAAAAATACTCAGAAGGAAGCTGCTGCCCTTCCTCTGGTAGGTTCCCTTAGTCGGCTCTTACGACATCCACGGGTTGAGTTGGAGGGGTCGATATTCGTACGCCGCGGCGCGGCCCCTAGGCGGCCCTTATTTCAATATGCCTACCTTATCTTTGCCATTTATCTATGACCATCAATGGAGTAGGTGCGATTAGGTAAGATGTAGGTAGGTAAGTACCTACATCTTATACATTGATATGGACCAGTTGAGCTATCTGTAGATTGATTGCAACAGTCTGCAGTTAGCTCAATTGTTTCAATTGTAAATACTAGTTTAATTTGTTTATATTATTTGATTGTTATTTTCTTTGTCAATAAAGTATTGACCGTATTGAAACGTACGTTACGTTTTTGTATAAATTGATTTTGTATATAATATGGTATATAACAGTACCTACCATAGTTATTATGAAGTTACCTTGGTAACTTAATGATAATAACTATGGGCTTTTAGAAATGCCCTAAATAAATGATTATTCTACTGACAGATAATAAAATATAATAGGGCGTGTTTTAAAAAAAGATAAACCGACTTCAAATTCCCTTACTTTTGCACTTATTTTAAGATTTGTGGGATAAATACTAATCCCGTGGGGATAAAAAATATGGGATCCCGTCGGGATCATTTTCTATACAATAGTGAAAGAATTTTCAAAATCGGTCCATAATTGGCGGAGATATCGTAAAAATAAAAAACAAGCAGACGAATTGATAACCTCCTCTTTTTGAAGTCGGTTAAAAATTCATCAAAATTATATTAAGCTAAAAAAGTCAAATACCATAATAAATAAATAAATAAAAATAAAAATATTTTATTTCAGATAACAGACGATCCATCACTTATATATTATTAACTTAATACCAAATTACAAACAAGAAAATTAAAGACCAAAATTAAAAATAAAGAGTAGGTGAAGGTGCGATGTGCCGAGGATAATTAACCAGGGAAGTAGTTTGCCTCATTGATCATCCTCTGAACAAGGCACCTCCAGAGCGGAGATATGACGCATTCCGCCACGGTCTTGAGGATGCTGTTTTGGCTGCCCCTTACTCTGCTCATCAGGGACGCGGTCTTCTTGCGCATGATGGCGTGAAAGCCATCAGTGTGGTTCTGCGAAAACATCCCCGACGCACTGCAGAATCGGGGCAGCCGCAACATCATCCTGAAGATATTATTATATTGGATACGTAGGGCAACCATCGATCTTTTGGTATATTTGACCCACAGGCTTCCCGTGTACAAACCCTGACAATAAGCTTTAAAAAGCGTGATTTTTACTTGGTCCGTACAACGGGAAAATCTGCGAGCCAGCATATTACCTCGGACCGATAGAGCCCTACGTTCCCTCTCAATATCTACATCATCTTTAAGGTCGTCGGTAAGATAATGTCCCAGATATTTAAATGTCGTAACACGACTAATGTTCAGACCGTTCAGGGTAACATTAAGAGTATTATCGGGACACTTACCAGCGGCTTTAAAGACCATGTATTCCGTTTTCTTTATATTATATATAAGACCATGTACATCAGCATAATTCTCACAGACCTTCAGCAGTTTCCTGAGACCCCCCACCGTCGGGCTCAGCAGCACCATGTCGTCAGCGTAACTAATGTTGTTGATGCTAACGCCGTTCATCCGACAGCCGACACGCATGCTGCTCAGCTCCACGATGAGGTCGTTAACATATAGGTTGAAGAGTTTAGGTGACGTCAACCCCCCCTGCCTCACTCCAATTTCCAACCAGTATAAATTAAAACAGAATTTCTTAGTACCTTGTTCAATAACAAATAGGTATTATTCGAAGAAAGACGGTCTGAATGCTGTTTCTGGATATTTCCTGTTTCTAGCTAAACTTATTTAAATTACACAAACCCTACCCCATATCCAGTCATTTATTTTGACACTTTTCATGCATATTCAATAATTTTTCATGCATTTTCAATCATTTTTCATGCATATTATGTTGCGTATTTCAGGCATTTTATGTTGCGTACCTATTAATCCGGTCTCTAGTTAATTATATTGTAGAACTTTGTAGCCTCTGCTATTTACGATCATCTACGGTGCCACATTGGACCCGCGCGCGTAGCTTATAGACATCAACGTGCACCTACTAAATACCTAGGTACCACCTACACTACAGAGCATTCATTCCTCAGATCTCTAAAACTAGAATTTATTCGAGGTTTTCATTTAATAGAGATGAGTTCTTCCTTTTTACTTTCAATTGATATCTCCTCCCCTCATTTTTAATTTATTTAATTAGGAAATCACACAAATGAAAACAAAAAGAAACAAGTTTTTATATATGTACATCCTACTATGATTGTAAACCTCCTCGAACAAATTACACAATAAATTATAAAATAAAAATATAAAAAGCCTTTTATTTCCCGACTAATATTTCACGCAAAAATAATATTACTATTTTAAAAAACACATAGGTACCGGTAGGTAGGTACTAATAGGTAAACAATGTCTGAATAAACAAAGTTTTTATTTTTATTTTATTTATTAACAAATAATAGTGTCATGCATGATGATATAAATTAATTGAAATACCTATCCAGAGCAAATAATGAATTAGAAATTGACATAAGAACACAATAAATTAAACTATATTACCTAAATACTAGAGTAAGCACCTACCAGGGGCACTTGGTAACTTAGCTCACGTAGTAGCTGATGATTTAAGAGAAAATGGGTCCACTTTACCTACTGCTGGATGCTTGCAATGCCATCAGAGAGGCACGCGAAGTTTCTTCTTAGAAATCGCGTGTCTCTAAACAGAATCATTGTTAGATATCATTTATCTATCGATTGTGAATAAATCAAATCAGCTTTTGGTACCTAGGTATTCTTGGTGATGAATACCTAGGTCGATAATTTTTACTTGTACCTAGGTACTAGGTACAAGTAAAAATTATCGAATGTCGATGTCCTACTTAGTTTTATATCGACAACTGTTGCTATTACTTTAACTTAAATAGCGGTAGGTACAATGCAAAGTTTATCAGCTGGTAGGTAGAGGTACCTTACTTCCCCATAGCTTTTTTTTTTATTTTAATTTTTTTTATTATCCTGAGGGAAATGCTCACGCTTATCCCACATAATCGTACTGTCTCCCCGTGACAGTACGATTATGTGGGACTTTAACCCAGTAAAACCCTCAGGGTGTTCCGTTTCTACCACTTGTGGTGGGAACACGGGAACGTTTCCTCTTCCGCGAACCCACCGCGGCTGCCCGATATCGGGCCCCTCACGATTGAGGTGTGGAGCACCCCCCTTCGCGACGCACCAGAAACACATGATGCGCCGCGACCACCTCGGGGACCTTACCCTGCCAAATGGGCGCCAGACGACCCCGTGTCAAAACGCCCCTAGGTCCCCTTGCGATGGGTCAGTCTAGTGGCCCCGCCGCATGCCACACGGTCACAGAGGATAGGGAGAGCGGCCCTCGCAATACCGACACTCCTCCCCTGTGACCCCACCGCGTCCGCCATCAAACGGTGGCGACCCCGTCAAGGCCGCGGAAGGCAGGGAGAGCGGCGCACCTCTATACCGGCACTCCTCTCCCGCCGCGGCCTCCACCTTTCTGTGGCCATGCCGCCCATACGGCATAGCCACCCGCCTCATTTACGGTGCCTCCCATACGACACCGCAACCTACTACCGCTCCAACTAGGCTCAGAGGGCAAAACCCGTCTCGGGGCCGGCCGTGTCGCCGTCTGCGTTGGCTCGGCCCCATGGGTTCCTCTTAGCTTCATCGCGGGTGACCAGGCCGCGATTACTAAGCCCCCCCGCCACGGCAAGGTGGGAACCCTTTGGGGGGGTACTTCCCCATACCTACTAACTTCGCACGGTCGATACCATTCAATTTAATCCTTGGAAATTCAAACTAATCCTAAAACTACCTACATAATCTGTTTAATTCTATCTTGTTTTTGTGGGGAGAAATCTTATACCAGACACCATGCATGTAAGGTACAGTATGCTTATGTGGGGATGTCGTAGAGAAGCTTCGACGACCCACTAAACAACCGCCCGGTAGCCGGCCTCTATGCGTGATCAATGCAATGCAATGGGCCTGGGAATTCCAATGTATGGACCGCGCCAGGCCTATCTTGCATTAGCAAAATTGAGCAGGGGCATTCCTCTATAGTTTATCTACCTAAGGCTCCGCGCAAATGGGCCACCGACCACAGCCACCGGTGGCTTTCGCGCGCTACCACCACCTTTGTAACAGTGTCAGAAGCGAATGGCCGCCACAGGCTACACTTATGCGGCCCGTCTATACAAAATAATATACTATGAAAAAGTATGTTAAGCGGCTGTCGCTGGCCACCAGTGGCTGTGGTCGGTGGCTCGTTTGCGCGGAGCCTTATCGCTCAGTTTGTGCCTTTTTTTCTTCTATCGAGAATGCCATCATCATTCTCTATGACTTGACGTCTTTCTGTCATTTGTCTTGAGTCACATTGATTTTTCGTGTCTGTGATGTCTGTCAAAGCAAGTCAATCAAATCAAAAAAGTTTTTGCATGAGAATTTCTGGCTTTTTCTTTTCGAGATGAACTGGACAAGACGCAATTTATTAGTTTTCTATTTAGCAAGACCTCAATTTTTGTGATGAATAGCAAACCACATTAGGAACAACTTCTTTAAACTATTTGCCCTAAATTGCTACAGTAGGTATAGAAGATCGCATCTATATCAGAACATTGTACAAGGAGAACCTGTGATGGAAGTTCACCTCAACACAAGTAGGAGAAGAAAAGAATCAGGCGTGGAAGGTTATAAATGATATAAGGTTGGAGATATTGTGGCGCGCGCATCGTAAATAAGATTCAGCTGATCGTCGAAGGACGGATCTTATGTGCGCGTGACGGTGATATGAGCACAAACAAACAACGGCGAGGAACTAGTGGTTCCAGTTGTTCGGTGACCGGGGTGCCAGTGATCGCGAACGTTCCCACCGCCATGTCCGCCGACCTCGCCTCGCTGTTCGAGTGCCCCGTGTGCTTCGACTATGTGCTGCCGCCCATCCTGCAGTGCCAGAGCGGGCACCTGGTGTGCTCCAGCTGCCGGCCCAAGCTGTCGTGCTGCCCTACGTGTCGCGGACCGCTCGGCAACATCCGCAACCTCGCCATGGAGAAGGTGGCTGGTAATGTCATGTTTCCCTGCAAGCACTCCAACACTGGCTGCACTGTTACACTGGTGCACACGGAGAAGGCGGACCATGAGGAAGCCTGTGAGTTCAGACCATACTCCTGCCCCTGCCCGGGAGCCTCCTGCAAGTGGCAGGGAGGTCTTGACCAAGTCATGCCACACCTTATGATGTCACATAAAAGCATTACGACCCTGCAAGGAGAAGACATTGTGTTTCTCGCCACTGACATAAACCTTCCCGGAGCTGTTGACTGGGTGATGATGCAGTCATGTTTCAACCATCATTTTATGCTTGTTTTAGAAAAACAGGAAAAGTTTGATGGGCATCAACAATTCTTTGCTATTGTACAGCTTATAGGTTCTCGCAAAGAAGCTGAAAACTTTGCATACCGATTAGAACTGAATGGGCACCGCCGCCGCCTGACGTGGGAGGCCATGCCCAGGTCCATCCATGAAGGAGTCTCCTCTGCTATTATGAACTCTGACTGCCTCGTTTTTGACACCTCTCTTGCACAATTATTTGCAGACAATGGAAACCTTGGTATCAATGTCACAATATCCATTGCCTAATCAATCATACACATTACTCTTGCTAAATTAAATAAAGTTCATTAATTGGTTGAAAATAACTGCTGAATATTTTTATACAAATGAAATGAAACCTCAATTCTGGTTGCTGAAAATTAGATGAAAGTGAGGCATGTAAATAACATAGAATTACAACAATATTTTGCTACAAGACATCTACAAAACTTAACTTGAAATGTTTGGTTATGATTTGTGAGAACTGGTATGCAAATCCTAAGCCAAAAATAATATTTTTCTTCCCATTATTTGTTTGTTGTGTGTTCAATGTAGATTTAAGTAGTGGTGGTAAAATTCGTCAAGTGAACTTATATTTTGCTTTAGAATTGCCTTGTCTAATGTATAACATTACTTATAATATTGGATGTGGGTGATATTGTGATTATTGAATTCCAAACAAAGAACAAATTAATATTTGTGTTAGAATTAATCATTTTGTATATAAGATGCACTGCATAAAACTTTGAATAATGGTGATGCTACTTGATGTTATAGAGTGTTTAAATTTGTAGGTCACAAAACAATGATCAAATCTTCTATCAAATAAAATCTCAACCTTAACTAAATTATCAGTTATGCATATTTCTCTTTGCATGTTTCATAACTGAGCGCTTGTATTTATTTCCATGATTTAAGCTCAATAGCATTCATTTCCAATTTCTTGACATATGTAACTATGTTCATTATTTATTTATGTATCAGTAATTTATTAAGGTATCAATAATTTTAGCTGTTTTTAAACAAACTCAAATGTTACTTAAATGTAGTTTTAATTGTTTATAATCTGCCTGTATCCCTTAGTTACTTAGCTGCTGTGCAGTAGCATTATTATTTAACTTCCTGAATTGTATTGGCTGATTTTCGCTGAACCAGTATTGTTGTGATTTATCATACAAGTGTAATGATTACAGTCAGCACCTTGATTGGGAATGAGTAATTTTTTTATAATTTGGTATTGCATTGATAATAGGTAATGAAAATCAGCCATAACATAAATCGGGATTTATATATGTAATATTACCTAATAAATACATAGTTGAAATAAATTTTTGTAATTACAAAAAATTAAAGTCTTTACTGAATTCCTGAGGTTTAACTATGAGGTGAACCTAACATATTTTGCTGTCAAACTAGGCCTAGATCTTGGTACTCACTTTTTAACCTACCTACTATGAAAATCTCAAACAAAATAAAACATTAATTATATTATTATTACGCTTTATGAACTTCATGTTAAAATATGTCACTATCTGAATGGCAGAAAGTTTATTTTCAGCAAGATTTATTTCCACCACACAACAGCAGCCTTACAAAAAAGTTTTTGTGTAAAAGAACCCTTTTCTTGCTGACTGTAGGTATACATTTTTTCGAAAATTGTGGATACATTTCAGAATATCTCAAATAATTATGGATGGTACCCTACCCTAGGAATGTTTTCCTGTAACTACAACACACATACAGGTACCTGCCCGTACTGTCCCGTCTCAAAAATCCATCCTGTATAAAAATACAAGAGTTTAAGAAAAAAAATTATATAAAAAAACATGAAGTTTTTTTTATGGACAATAAACCTTCCAAACGAACACACAATCTCACCTGATGGAAAGTGACGATGTAGCCGACGGTGTATCACGAAGGTCTAGAAAATACCTACATATTTACTCTTGTAACCCTAATAACAGATTTTTAACCACTCGCCCATGTGCGGTAACTGTAACTTCTTCCAGTAAGAACAGTCCGTTGAACGCGATTGGTATGGTAACTAAGGTTCCAATCAAGTTCCAATAACATTTCTTGTTAGATTCATGCTATTTTCAACATAATTCTCATTAGAAATATGGTCGAGTCTCATTTGTCAAGGACCTAGTAAACATTTTTTTTTTACCTAAAACAATAGCCAAACTGCTTTAAGCTACGTCTAACATAGGAAGAAGAGTTTATAATAGTAGGCAAAGTGCTCATAAAATACTAAAATCTATAAAAAGTCGTCGATAAGCGATTATATTGCATAGGTAGAAATTTCCTAAAGTCTGCACTCCACTATTACCTGTATTGAATACTGCAAAAGTATGCACTAAGCTCCGCAATCGCTTGTTCGGTCGTAGACCAAGGTTTTATGCTTACCCCTAGGCACATACCTACGGAATCACTGATGTCTACACAGGGTGGCTTTTAGAGATGGGAGTGGATGGCCAAATCCGTAACCCATCAGAGTTAGAGAGAAAAGTTGTCATAGACTCTATAATCACATATTTAGTGTGTGTAGTATATAAAACCAAAGTAAAATTATAAGGAACCATAAAAAGACCGTCTAACATTATTAACATGATTTTTAATTCAATAAATTCAGGCAAACTTAAATAAACCAACAAAATAAATAATTTCGCACTTATTTCAACACCATCAGCATATCTTAAATAATTTTACTCCAAAGTTATTATAATTCCTAAGCCGTGGGGTCGCGACGTACGAATATCGACCCCTCCAACTCAACCCGTGGATGTCGTAAAAGCCGACTAAGGGAACCTACCAGAGGAAGGGCAGCAGCTTCCTTCTGAGTATTTTTCAACACCAACACTGCGATCACCAATCCGCCTGACAAGCGTGGTGATTATGGCAAATCCCCCCTACATGGGAGACCACCCACTCGATGGACCGACGACATCGTAGCGGTCGCAAGGAGTCGTTGGATGGAGTCGGCTCAGGACCGCTATTTGTGGCGTCGTAGGGGGAGGCCTATGTCCAGCAGTGGACGTGTATGGGCTGATGATGATGTTATTATAATTTAATCTATGGTTTTCCAGGTTGTGGCAGCAGAGGCGATGGTAAAAGGCAGGCGGCAGTGGGGGATTCTGTGACGTCAAGGATTGAAGACTCTTTCTGTTGAGGACTGAATGGATCAGCTGGCATGTTAACAGTCATGTCTGGGCTGAAAGGGTCTCTTGTTCTATGCACCACCTCGAACGGCTCATTCGAAGCTATCTTAGAATGGAGGCTAAACTCGTCGAACGTTTCTAGAGCCTGAAAGTCGCCGGAACTCTGAGGCGCGAACGGATCGAATTTCTTTATCTTGTCCGGACTGAAGGGATCTTTGGCTTTAGGCGATTTCGGCGCATCCTCTGCGACGCTGTTATCGCCGCTGAAATCTGACAGATCTATATCGTAGTTTATGTTACCGAGACCGAGTGGTAGATCCGGTGCAAATTCATCTGGAGTCATGAGCTCGTCTACAGATCTGGAGTCGAACGGCGTGAAGCCTAGAGGTGAAGGCGTGAGGAGCTCGAGTGAGTTTGTCGTCCTCACATCCCAATTGGGGTCGATGTGTTGGGGCGATCTCGGCGGTGAGTCCTTCTCTATGACTTCGAAGCCGAGTATGTTGAGTTTAGGCTCTTCTTGAGGCATCGATACTTTGCGAATGTGTATGGGTATGTCTGGTTTTGGAATGGTTTGAGGCGGATTGGTTAGAAGGGGTATTGGTTCTTGCGTGACGGTCTTCTCTATGGATTCAAGGTCGATGAGCGGCGCGGTGGATATCTTCTTGAGTTTCCCGATCCGGGGCAGTTCTCGTCTCGGCTCTATCTTGAGCGGCGTTTTTGCTAGCACGTCTTGTACTTTCTTGGTAATTTGCTCCTGTAAATAAATAAGATAGTACTTTCAAAACACATTAGAACGCTGTCGTTTTAGGCACCAGGTCTAGATTTATCTGGACCTAAGACCAGATAAACTAAATCGCGGGTCGATCGTCGATTCGAATGGAAGCCTTACGGTTTCCATTTGAATCGACAAATGAAAAGTAACGATAAAGAAAAGGGGCAGCAAAAAGTTTAAGAGTGTCCGGCATCGCCTTACGGAGCTGGATATGGGCATGTGCCTCGTGGACCATGAAAGTGTTATCATCATTACGCAAATCGGTTATATTTCATATTCGATAACTTTATTTCTTTAGGCTTACAAAGTAAGCACTTAGACAAGTCAAATTGTATACTATAAACATTAATTATTATCAAATAAGAAATAAGGTGTTATTGATTTTGTTTTCACTTAATTTTTTTGTCCACTAATGGACGAAGTGAAAAAGACACCACTAGTACATTTATATAACACTTATGTGTCTAATACTTGCTTATTTTGCCTAAATCTAATTATTTTATCTAAATCTACATATATATCCCCTGCTGGATACAGGAATTAGTTACATGAATCCAACTAGTGCAGAACTGTAGCAGGTAGTAGGGATAGCACAAACTAAAACTTAATTTTTTGCGGGCGCTAGTAGCTAGTAAGTTATATTTTATTTCTTTCAACATCTTACCTCAAAAGTGTTAGCATTATCAGCAAGTGCATCCGCCCCCTGATGCACCTTCGAGGCTTGTTCCAGCAGCCGGCGGATCATCTCGCTCTGCTCCTCTGCCTCGCGCGCCGCGCCGCACAGAGAGAGCGCTGCCGCCTGCATTATACAAATACAAGATTTATATTACAAGTATATAATTATACATGTAGGTACTTATTATTTATTTAATACTAGCTCACCCGCCCGCGTCCACAAGAAGGATATCCCACCATGCTTTGTTTTGTTATATCTCAAAGGGATTTGGCAGCGTTATTGATCATATTTCCCGGGCGGCTTGACTTTTTCCGTCACTTCCAACAACTATCGTTTATCTACTATAAATGAGTTATAAGAGTCTAAAATCTCCGACAAATGTAAGTTCACTCTGTATGTAAGTATCTTTCTATAACTGAAGACAACAAGCAAAAAACAAAAAATACCATCGCGGACTTGTATTTGAACCTAAGAGATCAAGAGGGCAATTCTGGCAATTTATCTACTCAATAAATATGACAAGAACTGACAAAATATCGAGTGATAAACAAGCGTATTCTCAAAATCTACAATAAAATTATATTTTTATCGAGGGTTTTTCTTAGATGAGTTGCTCGATAAGTCGCACGAGAATGCAGTTTTTGGCGGTACTCTATATTTATCACATGATATTTTTATCGCGTGATAATGAATATCACTCGATAAAATATTACGTGATACGTAGAATTGGCCCCCAAGCAGCCTACAATTGAACTTAGTAAAAAAATCCTAAGTCTATGGAGCGAAAACGCTGTCTATACAGCGTTTTTGATGAAAGCGGCTTTACGACCCTTCCAACAATTATCGTTATATTTCAACAAATTTACACAAAACCATCACAAATTATTCCTCGTGAATCACTCTATCGATTTGTGAAACCCGCATGAAAATCGGTTCAGAAGCTTTTGAGTTTATCGCGAACAGACAGACGCGGCGGAGGACTTTGTTTCCTAATATACACATACTGATTTACAAGCTTTCTTGAATGTACTAGTTCAATCAAACAACCCATGACCATGGCAGTGTGTAAGCCTGCTGTAACGCCTGGAAATACCGATATACCTTCACGTGACACGACACAGTTGTTTTTTAGCTTTTAATTTTATGATCCCAATCAAATAATTCTAATGTTTTTATTTTATGTAGGTCTAGCTGGAAACATCAAGCAAATAATTGTTTTAATTTTCTCCATGCTACAATAGAATATAATATAATAGAATTATTCTTTATTGCACATCAAATAAAACAAATACAGAAAATGTACAATGGGCGGCCTTATCGCTAAAAGCGATATCTATTCCAGGCAACCTTAGGGTGGACTACAACTGATCAAAAAATAATAGACGTTGGCGTGTAAACAGAATATAATATTTAATTAGGTGTTAGACATAAATATAAATAAATACTTACATAAATATATATTTAATAAATAACATATAATAAATATATAACATTACCTAACTACATATTTGATATTGAGGTAAGGCAATGTTCGTAGACCATATTAAACAATAGTACATACCCAAGCGCTCCCGCCGATGGAAGCCGGCATGGCCATGTAGCAGTCAAACTCCTTCTTGTCCATGTTCAGAGATTCAGCGTTCAAATTTTCGATAAACGATACTGCGCAGCACTGAAAATATAAAATAAACATGAGGTACCACATATTCAGCAATCCAGAAATACAGTATTTTAAATGTAAACTAACATAAATAATGTTGGACAATCCACACAGCATAATCTAGTCCCAAGCTAAGCAGAGCTTGTGTTATGGGTACTAGATAACTGATATACTTAATACAATTCACATAGATAGATATTTATTATCATACATAGAGAACCGTTCCGTGTTCCGGGTACAAATATTTGCAGATCGTACAAACATTTGTCCCAAGGCGGGAATCGAACCCGCAACCTCCTGCGCCGCAGCTGGATCTTTGCCCGCCACTTGAGTCATTATTTATTAATGATAATAAAATAAATATGATAATAATACTAATATTATAAATATCAAAGTTTGTGAGTATGGATGTTTGTTCCTCTTTCACGCAAACACTACTGAACTATTGGCCCGTTTGGTATGGGTATAGTTTGGGACCTGGAATAACATATACTTAAGCTATTTTTTATCCCGATAAAACGCGGGCGAACGCGTGGTCTGCAGCTAGTATGATAATAAAGGTATGTGCCTCTACCTTTATTATCATACTAGCTGCAGCCCGCGCCTTCGCCCGCGTCCGCCTGCTTACCAAGTTGGTGAAGTAATATCCGCCCTCGCCCGTCATGAGACGTTGCGCGTTGCAGAAGCGAGTCACGAAGTTGATGTTGCTGACAAGGCGCGGGGGATTCGCTTTCAGGACCTGTACACAAAACAAACAACGATTTTACTCCCTCCACGCTGTTATTTTCTTTTAGGTAGTTCGACGGACAATCATAATTATAGTCACGTCGTAGTTTTTACCTTCGTTTTTTTTTGTGGCAACAGTTTTTTTATGAAGAAATCACTTTTGTTATTTTTGCGTCATTATTTTAGCATATGTACCGTGCGTCCTCTGCGGATTTTAGAAGCCTAATAAGGTATTAAGTTTCTTGCATCTGGTAAAGTTCGTGAACAATTGATGGCATTTAATTGTGTGACATTAATAACTATTTGCCCATTAAACTTACCTTGCTGTATAAAGAAATATGGAAAAAATTACCATATAGTCAACAATAATTGATTTTTTTAAGAATTGAATAACACTATTTGTTAACGGTACGACACGATCAAATACCCAACCTCCGAGGTTGCGGGAAAATACCACCCCACTCAGCCATTGGGATAGTCCCTCAAGAATCAAGTGCTTATGAGGGCCATTTGAGATTTCGCTATTTTACTGATTGTCAGATTGGAGTGAACAAATATAGATCAATGATTTCTTTTAATATTTAACAACAATATAATCATGTTTGTACAAAGTACTGTAAGGTAAAACAGCGAAAAAAAATATCAAAGGAAAAGATGTTTACTAGTATTATCGAATTTAATAGATTTTTTATATATAATTGTATCGAATTTAAAAGATTTTTTTCCGAAGTATCTATGTGGGGGCCCCCCGTTTGTGGAGGCCCTGGGCTTTCGCCCCGGTTGTCCGCCCCTAAATCCGGCCCTGATATAGTATATAGTAGAAGCCTATGTAGTGGGTGAAGTAAGCCCAGTAGCTCACAGTAAAAATAAGTGCAGGTAGCAGGTCATCCGCGGAGGCGGGCGCGCCGCACAGCGCCAGCACGTGCCGGCAGCAGCGCCGCACGCGCGCCAGCTTGCCGCCCGGAGACGTGGCGCTGTCCATACCGAGGAGCTCTGAGGAAACAGCTCGAGTCACAAAAACACACAAGAAATAAGCAAAAATTATAGGCTGTTTATTTTTAACTCCCTAGTTCTGCCGAGGTAGAGTAGCCCTCGCGTCTTATTACAAGTTTGTAACTTAGCTAGAGCGAGGAGACGATACATTGTCAGTCTAGGTTTTCGGTCAGGTTAATAATAACCTGACCGAAAACCTAGACTGACAATGTCTGTGGTTCTATAATGTGGTTATAGAACCTAATTAGATATTTAAGTACCTGCTATGTATACCATCAACCTTTTATTTGGAAAATAATATTTATTCAATTCCAGGAAGATATTTATGGAATTTGAAGGCGTCATCCGCCGAGGGGCGGGTAGCAGCGCCTGCTGCAGAACAATTCTACCAGGGAACTGCTATCCCCAACACGCATGACTAGCGTGGGGATTATGGGTATTACCTCTCATGAGATAAAAGCCAATAAAGCGCTCGTCCGGAGATGGCCTGCGTTCAGCGGTGGACTAATATAGGCTTGAGGTTGAGGTTGTAGGTGTCATCATCATCATCTCAGCCAAAAGACGTCTGCTGGACATAATATGTCTCCCCAAAGATCGCCACATTTACTTCTTTTACGTAGCTCACATCCACCAACTATCCCATTGGTCCACCGGCCCAATGATGGTCTCGGCCTGGTTATTTTCGTCGCCTTTTGAGAGGTCAGAGGTTCTCATACGGATCTCATTTGAAATTCCAGCAGACAGATTCTCGCAGACTCCGAAGTATAGCCTCTCTATTGCGCTATGTGACCATAAACTTTCTTATTAGACCATAGTAAAACACCACGGTTCTGTGCAGTGCGTCATAACTGGAAACACCGTCCGATCAAAGACACTCTATAGTAAATAAGGTGTAGAGTCACTGGAAGCTTCCTGAACACAGTGTTTTTTTTTATATTGCATAAAAAGTACATGACACTTATTTAGGGCTCTGTTGTTTAAACTCACCGCTGATAGCCTTATAGAGCAGCTGGCGACACCTAGCGCTGTCTCTATCCAGCTTGCAGTCGAGTCGTCGCTCGCACACCCAGCTGAGCTGTTGTATCCGCTCGGACATCGCTCGGTCCGCGCGCTCGTCTTCTGTGCCGCTGGGAGAGAATACCACTGAGGGTAGACTGAAAGGGACGGGAAGAATTATATTACAACGAGCTATTCGCCGCGTTTTCACCCGTGTGAAATTCGAATGTCACATTTCTAGGGTATAAACAGTCTTTTTTCCTGTAAGTTTCCCATGGGAATTTGATGTTTTACCAGGACAAAAAGTAGCCTATGGTGCTCTCCATTCAACTAACTCTATGCCAAAAATCAAGTCGACTGTTTGTTGCTTAGTTAGAGGGCGTGAAGAAGGACAAACAAACAAACACACTTTCGCATTTATAATATTAGTTATGATATACGAATTCTATTCATCTAGGGACTATCCACTCGATGGACCGACGACATCGTAGCGGTGGCAGGGAGTCGTTGGATGGAAGCGGCTCAGGACCGCTATTTGTGGCGTCCCATACGACGCTCCAGAGGCCTTTGTCCAGCAGTGGACGTGTGTATGGAGTGATATCATGATGATGAGGGTGGGTAAAGCATTCCGCAGGTGTGCTATGTTGTTTAGCGGCGGAATGTGTCAAGCAAACCCAAAGAATTGTATTATGATGATTGCAGCACTTTTGAAAATTACCTTTTATGTTGATATTTGGGTGTGACTTTTCATGTATGTAGTTGTTGGCTATGGCTAAATGATTAATTTCGTCAAAGATCAATAACAATAGCAGGCGAAAGTACAGCTAAACGAGTATAGAAAATAAATTAACTATCAAAATTGACAGAATAAAGTGCAGTTTGCTGAAGGGGCTTATGGCACCATGTTTGCACCATTTCTATCGTCGTGCAGTATTTAAATATTCTAAATTCAAATACTGGCGCCGAAAGTAACTCGTATTCGAATTGTTTGAGTACTGTTTTATTTCTATTTTTGTATTGCAACAAATGGGCGGCTTCAGGCCTTACGGCTGATTTTACTATCTGTTTTTTTGTTCTGACTAAAACCAGCGCTTTTTCACGAATTACCCTAGGTTTTTGTGTTAGAGCACCAAGCTGAGTCAGGACCTGTTAGACCTACACAAACACACTTGCCGAGTGGGCTACTGAGTACCGTACCAACCCAATGCTTACTTGTGTTAGTGCCTACCTAATGTACATATATCTGAGTATACTATCTAGTAGGTACTAAGTAGGCTTTTATTTCTATGTTTGTGTGTGTTGTATTGTGTCTAATAAACAATTTTCTTTCCTTCTTCTAGGATGGTGTAACTCACTCATGTAAATATGTCATGGCGTGCTTCTCGACAAAGTCCATCATACGTTCTTTTGTGTCTGAATCCACGTTTGCGAAGTGATGCGATGTGTCCATGTGTTTCATGAATATCTGAAACATTTTCAAGAATTTCAGATTTCAATAACTGAGTCCATGTGTTTCATGAATATCTGAAATATTTTCAAGGTTTCAGATATCAATAACTATGAGTCCATGTGTTTCATGAATATCTGAAACATTTTCAAGGTTTCAGATATCAATAACTATGAGTCCAAATGTTTCATGAATATCTGAAACATTTTCAAGTTTAACTTTATTTCTTTAGGCTAAAAAATAAGCACTTGGACAAGTAAAATTTAGTTTGACAGGGCCAAACTACGTTTTTCTTACAAATTATTATAATAAATAACAATACTTGCATTGCATGCAGTCCGCAAGTGCCGATATTTGATTCAATTGGATAGGCCATTTCATTATTTATTGCTAAATGTTGTGCATTGTGGACTATGGTGTCGGGTAATACATAATTTTTTTTCTTAAGAAATCAGAAATCTATAACTTTTGTTTCGTTAGTTGTCGTTAGTAATTAGTTCTTAGGACAAGTCAAATTTTTAACAGTAAAATTATTATCAATTAGGAATTAAGTGTAAATAGATTTTCGCTTCACTATAAAAACATATATCTTGCAGTCCAATTTGAAAGGGGACGCATTCTGAGGACTTAAGAAAAAAATATCTGAGCGCCTGGTCGAAACGAACCCGAGAGCTGGTGAGTATCTGGCACAGCGCATTATCATTGCCATACAGCGAGGCAATGCAGCCAGCGTCTTGGGGACGGTTCCGACTGGTATTGATATAGACCAGTTGAACTATCTGTAGATTGTTTGCAACAGTCTGCAGTTAGCTCAATTGTAAATGCTAGTTTAATTTGTTTATATTATTTGATTGTTATTTTCTTTGTTAATAAAGAAAAAATAGAAAAACCTCGCTCGATCATCATTACAAAACTTAAACTGAACTTTATAAAAAAAAATACATTAAACATACATATATCTGGTTTAATAAATCCTTTCACTCAATTACCTGATACTGCCTCTGCACTCTCTCCGAGAGTTCATCAACGGACATAACTTGGGCGCACTTGATGACATCCTCTATGAACTTCTGAACAAATATTCTAGCATCCTTGTCCATAGCCGGGGTGAGATTCGAGAAGCGCAACCGAAAATCCCGCTTCATGTGCTCGTTAACTTGCGGAGGGACTTTGAATTCCGCAGGACGCTTCTCACCGTGATCGTGCTCATCTGAGATAAGAACAGTCAAACAAACTCGAATTAACGACTTCAAGTGTAACATCTGTACCTACGGTGAAAAAATATATACAAAAATACAAATGAAAATAAATAAATAATTCTGGACACAGCATCATCTAGCCCCAAGCTAAGCAGAGTTCGATTTGTTGTTAGAATATGTTAATCGGTTAGCAATTTATCGCTAAGATAACCTCATTATATAGTGTTGATATAATATCACTACATATAATATAACAAAGTCCTCCGCCGCGTCTGTCTGTCTGTTCGCGATAAACTCAATAACTATTGAACGGATTTTCATGCGGTTCCAATTCAATTCCAATCGATAGAGTGATTCATGAGGAAGGTTTCGTTAAATAATTTGTCAAAAGCTTTGTGTAAATTGGTTGAAATACAACGATTTCGGGTCGGAAAAAGTCAAGCCGCTTTCATCGAAAACACCTCCATAGATTTAGGATTTTTCCACTACGTTCAACTACAAAAAAGTCAGCGATGGAAATTTGTCGGAGGTTTTATTAATCCTTAGAATGTACTATTATACATATGTATATGAACAATGAACATATATTGAACATCATCATCATCATCATCAGCCCATACACGTCCACTGCTGGACATAGGCCTCCCCCATACGACGCCACGAATAGCGGTCCTGAGCCGTCTCTATCCAACGACTCCTTGCGACCGCTACGATGTCGTCGGTCCATCGAGTGGGTGGTCTCCCATGTAGGGGGGGATTTGCCATAATCACCACGCTTGGCAGGCGGATTAGTGATCGCAGTGTTGGTGTTTAAAAATACTCAGAAGGAAGCTGCTGCCCTTCCTCTGGTAGGTTCCCTTAGTCGGCTCTTACGACATCCACGGGTTGAGTTGGAGGGGTCGATATTCGTACGCCGCGGCCCCACGGCCCATATTGAACATATGAACGATAAATTGTTGGAATTGTCGGAAAAAGTCAAGCCGCCACGCCCGAGCTTTCATCGAAAAGTCGCCCATTGACATAATATAACAAAACAATGCAAAGTGGGATATTCTTCATAGTCCACGCGGGCGTAGCCGCAGGCGGGTCAGCTAGTTGTTCTATATTGAGACGGACTGCAGTTGTGAAGGTTGTTTTCTTTAAGGTACGCTTATAGCTTACTTAATTATCATAATAGTTTAATCACTTTTATTTTATCTTTGAGTATCTCGCATTTATCAATAAGATTGGTGCAAGTTCCAATCCCAGTCTCGGTAATATTTAACGTTTCTTGGTTTTGGTTTTCTATATTTACCTACAACCTACAAATACCACTATGGCATAATATTTGATTTAATATATTTTAAGATTTTGGTAAGACTGCCAAATATAGCGTATTATTGAAGATGCGTCTGCCAACTCAGCAGTGTGGGTGTTACCAGCTGGTTAGATAAATAGATTACTATGTATACATAGTATATTATGTATATCGTAGCGGTCGCAAGGGAGTCGATAGATAGAGGCGGCTCAGGACCGCTATTTGTGGCGTCGTATAGGGGAGGCCTATGCCCAGCAGTGGACGTGTAAGGGCTGATATGATGATGATGTACATACATATATGGGTTACTTTTTTGGGTTACCTGAAATAAATTATTTCTATTATCCATACTAATATTATAAATGCTTAAGTAACGCTGGCTGACTGTCTGTCCGTATCATTCCTAAACAACAGAACATATACAATAAGCTTATATATTTAAGATAATTAGATTTGTAAGATGATTAGACAACACACAAATTTTGAAGAATTTTGAAAATCTGTTCAGTAATTTTTGAGATTTTCGCGAACAGACAGACAGACGCGGCGGAGGACTTTGTTTTATAATATGTAGTGACTTACTAATCACCATTTTATTACCTATATAAACAATTTGACGTCTTTTACCTGTGCTGCTCTTCTTAAACACGCTAAACTGAAGCTTCTTCTTGAGGGTCTCGCTCTGCCGAAGACGCTTCTCCTCAAACTTTGAGAAGGAGGAGTGTGAGGCGAGCTTCAGGCCGCGCTCGGGCTTGCGTTGCTCCGGCCGAGGCAGCGTCGCTGACTGTGTGGACTCTTTCTCTGTTAATTAGAGAAATCTATGAAATAACTAGTTGTTCCCCGCGGTTTCACCCGCGTTAAAATCGAATTTCACATTACTAGGGAGATAAAGAAGTCATTATTCCCGTAAATCGCCCATGGGAATTTGTTAGTTTTGTTTGCTAAGATAATTTTGAATACCTTGACTGCTCATATAAATATGAAACAATGACTTGCAAGATATTTTGAACTCCTTGGGTGCTTGCAAGAATATGGCGGTTCGAACTGCGTACCTAAATCAAATTGCTTATATGTTTTTCAGATCATTCATCGATTATTCTAGACGCTCATATCAATTTGACGCTGACTGTACTTCTGAACAGATCAACATAAAATTTAGTGATCGTGGAGAAAATAATGTGAATTATTTGTTGAGTTTGAGTTGAGAGAGCACATATATTGTCACACTTAGGTGTGACAATATATGTGCTATACGTATATCCAGTAAAATGCTTTCACACAGTTACAGCGAGCCAAAAAATAATGTTTTGCTTAACACATTCATTGCCAATTATGCACATGTAGTTCTGCGAGTCCTACTAGCTGCGGCCCGCGGCCGCCCGCCCCTCCGCGTCGCGCCGCAGTAACTGGGCAGTGAATGCGTTAAGTTAGGGTTATTTGGTGCTGTGCTGTAATAAAATATGCTTAGAATAAAAAAAATACTAAAACATTTATTTCCCATTATATACTACCAAAGAAATCCACAAAGATATATATTTCTGTGATTACTAAGTACTTATTATTGTAGACTGATTAAAGTCTCCCTTGAAAGGTCCTTTACATACTAAGGTTATATTTATCGTAAATACGTAAATATTGACCTTCATTAATAAATCAGTTATATCTAGTAGGTAATCTAACTGGTTACGTAATATTCAATTGACTGATAACTATGAGGAAGTTACAGTGCAGTTATCAAAATAACATTCTTAATCTTAAAGATCCATTATCACTGTTAAATAATAAATTACCTACATAATAACAGATTAAGTAAAATTTAAACTTTGCTCTGATAAAACATGGTATTTCCCAGTAAACCAAATGATAATGTTAATTTACTACAACTGTCGCTATTTACCTCTCGTCGCTTTTTTATAAAATAATCACAACTTTCAAATAATCAAAAAAAGAATTCAAATAAAGCTAACACTAGATTACATCACATTTCAAAAAATTCAATGTACTTACTTAATTAAGTATATCTTAGGTAAGGGAAGTATGAAGTGAGTGTAGTGTCAGTATTGCATCACTCTCGCTCGATTTTGAGTTATATTTCTACAGTTTTCTAAGCCCTGGGGTGGTGATTCCTAAGGCAGTCACAGCCTGCAGCCCGAACAAATCAATTTTGCGCTTCGCCTCGGTCGCTCATTGCAAAGATTATCTAGGAGCAGGTGCGTTTTTATAGTAGACTTTTAAATGACGGAATGGAGTTTACCGTATAGTTTTCTCTTCTTAAAGTCAAAAATTTTGTGCTGATATGACACTAACCATTGTTTAAAACTAATCATGTTCTCTTTATTTTCCCTGAACTAGCAGGTTAAAATTTATAATGTAAAATAACTAAAAACGGACTTCAAATTCATTAGTATTTACACAGTTTTTTGGGACAAATACTTATCCCTCGAGAATACATTTTTATGTGACTACCTCGGGATTATTTACCATACAACAGCGTAAAAAAAAACCAAATTGGTCCATAATTAACGGAGAAATCGACAAACATACATAAAAAATAAATACATACAGCCAAACATAGAACACCCTCTCTCTCTTCTCTTTTCTTTTTCGTCGGTTGAAAATAAAACATTATAAGCGTAAGCGCTTAATTTTTTAATTCGTTATTTTTTAAAACAGAATACTGTCACATAGATATATGAAGCGATCGAAGTATAATAGCAAGGATTACGCACTATTTTACGAATTTTGTCAAAAACTCTGTAGGGTCAAGCCTAGAACCGGCGAGAGGACTGCAGAGGTATGCGGCCGCGGGTGGCTTCGATTGAGCCGCCATGCTAACAGCGAACAGTAAAATGATTTTATATCAATAAAGCTCAAAGTTGATTGGTGCAATCAAAGAAAAGTATATGTTACAACGTAACAGAATCAGAATCAATAACTTTGTTTCTATATGTAACAGAATCAGATATTGACTTTGTTTCTTTAGGCTTACAAAATAAGCACTTAGACAAGTCAAATTTTATACTATAAACATAGTTATTATTATCAAATAAGAAATAAGGTGTTATTGATATTCTCTTCACTTCAATTTTTTGTCCACTCGTGGAAGAAGTAACATTACCTTTACCTAATCTGTGGTAGGGTACTTATTGTTAAGACCAAAAACAGAGAGTTAAAATTAATATTATAAACACAAGCTTCTCAACACAAACAAGTCAGGCAAGTATTTAGGATAAAGAAACATATGTATTTAGTATGCCATTAGTTACTATAAAAGGCTTACAAACATCTGCAGTGGTGATGCAATGTTTTCATACAGGTAAATAGCATTTTATCTATTGTTACACGTGGACAGATCACAGTTGGGATTAAAAACTATTTGCTTGTGAACTAAGTTTGTTTTCTTACCTTCATTCTGTTAACTTTAAGCAAATTATGTAGTTTATTTCATAATAGCATTGTCAGGTGAAGTTAATCTTTGTTTGTTTTTTCTTCACCTTGAATCTTTTAATCCATGCTAATACACATGTAAAGTTAAATCAGGTTCAGTATTTGTGTAGCATAACTCTTAAAATGACCCACAGCATGGTGTAGTTAAGTGCAGATCAATTACTTTGGCTTTATGTCTTTGTTTTTAAGATTAAATATTTATTATATTATCTTTTAATTATGTTATGAAATGAATACAGCACCTAAATACAGCTATTAATACTGAATAGGTAATATAATAAATCAGTATGAACTTGAGGTTTATATCTTAATTTAATTGGCTATAAATCTCTTTATGGTTTTGAAGTCACGAGTAAATTTTTTGTGCAGGTGAACTGGAGGTGTTTATGTTAACTTTAATGAATGTAGATTTTTTTAAGGATTTTAGATCACTCACCAGCTCTCTTTTGCTTCTGAATCTCTCGATGACATTTGGAGCAGTACCCCTGCCATTGGGGATTGCCAAAGTAATCACAACCATTCTTGCACTTCAAGTCGCTCTGTTCCATCCGCAGCGAAGGTATTTTGGATGCAAACATCATGTACTTGTATGACCTTTTGAGATTGGGACCAAACCACATTGTTAGATAAATTAAACAACCTCGGGATGACCGGGATCTACTATTTCAAAGCAATTAGTGATTTGCGATTCAAATGATGTAACTTTGAAGGTAATTAGCGAAATTTTGATTCAAATTCCAACAAAGCCCCCTCGAAACTGGTACCAACTAACTCAGCCCATTGTTGTGAAGTAACGCCACAAAATGTGTATTTTCTGATTAAAAACGTATTCATATCAATAAACGATTGTAACGACGACGGCCGTTGAACGATTTAGGTTTTATAGGCTTCTCTTATCAGGAAACATACAAAGGATAAACTACGTTATCGATGATAGTGAGGTAAAATATTGTGAGATATTTTATGTCAAATCACAACAAGAATAGGACGAATAGGATAGGTGTTTTAATAAAGCTTTGCAAAGATCCTTCTTACCTTACTTTTCGATGAAGAGTCTATAATTTTCAAGGGAAATAAAAACAATTTCGTAGAACAGAACCATAACAAAACAATTTTATTTGAAAGATGAGATATTTCACGAGATATTTGAAAGTAACATTTATTTGACATTGACAACATATGCATGACATTACTAATGCTGCCAACATAAAATTAAAGAATTGCCCCATGTCGTGAAGATGGAAAAGACTGCGAATAAAAAGTACATAAAATGTATTACATATTAGATATATTTTCTCATTTTTCTAAAGGTCAAATTAATACGAGCGCCAAGTAGCTTCTTGCGTGTTGGTAAAGAGTGATACCACACTTCGTTGGTGGGTGGATTCATGAATAAAATACTTCCGTTCTCCAACGTAATGTTCACTGAAATAAAAAGGTTAAAAGTTTGAATAACGTAGGTGAGGTGCCTAACTACTGGGGTAGTACCTTAAAAAATACCAACTATTTAAAAAATTAAATAAAATTCGTTTATGTCAGGCAAAGAAAAACCCATATCACAACAAAAAATATATTTAGGTTCGAAAACCTCCTAAGTAGAAAAATAATGACTTTACTGCCTGCCTTGTCCGAACACAGTCCGAAAAAGATTGAAAGAGAACACTACTACGCATACTACGCCTCGAAATAATCAAAGGCCTCGACCATAGCCTCGACCGACGACGCTTGCTTGTTATCGTTGTCATGGTAACAAATCCACGTAAATATTAGAAAAACCCACGACAAAAAGCTGTTTTGCAGAGAATCAAAGAGAATACAATACTGACGAGCAGAGAATACTATTGGACTGAAATCTAATTCTTACACATTTTTATTGTATACACAATTAAGTGAAAAAAATGGATTACTTGCAAATAAAAGATGGCCATTATACAAAAACTATTTATACAATGGTAAGTATTACATTTTATCAGAAACATAACACGGACAAGCAGTTAGTAGGTACGGTAGGCACTAGGTACTATATTAATCCCGAGACATGCTTCCAACCAATGATACATTGTTATCAATCATCTAAGTACCTACGTACTTAACTCCTAGGTAAATTACACATTTAACAAAGGCACACTCCAACAACATAAAGACCGACCAAGTACTACAATTAAACTAAAGGATACCAAACACTTAACTAACCTGCATTCGGCACAATCATGACGAACGTTTTGTAAAATAGGTAGGTAGGTAGGTACCTATCGTTTCATGCTTATAATTATACCGATCGATATAAAAAAGTAAGTAGGTGAGGTAGGATAGGAATGTGGTAGGTTACATTCCTATCCTACCTTACCTACTTACTTTTTTATACTTTTTTACTACAAACAAGACCGTGGGCACAATAATAGCAAATATTTTACCTAAGCACCTATATCATAAAAATTAAAAATGTAGTTATATGATTGAAAACTTCTTTCAGATTAAAGAAACAAGGTTCGACGAAGCAATAAAAGCGCTCAATGAAGCCATTAATTTCAACCCAAACCGAGCAGGGTTGTCTTTACTAGGCTATTGTTATTACAGAACACAAGCTTTTGTTGAGGCTGCAAATTGTTATGAGCAACTTTCAGCTATGCACCCTGATGTACCAGAGTACAAGCTTTACTTTGCGCAAGCATTGTATGAAGCATCTATGTTTGAAGAATCTTATAAGATATCCATGCAGATCACGGTCCCAGAGCTTGAAAGAAAAGTAATCAAGCTACAATCAGCGATCAAATACGGTGAAGAAGACACAATAACTGCTAAAAGTTTGGTTGATTCGTACCCACAAGAAGATCCCGATAAAGATATCAATCTCGGATGTTTGCTATTCAAAGAAAATCAGTACGAAGAAGCATTGCAGAAGTTTTCCAGAAGTTTAAGTGTGTTGGGGTTCAATGCACATTTACATTATAATATTGCTCTGTGCTACTTTCGGTTAAAAGAGTATCCTCAAGCATTAAAACATATAACTTTGGTAATTGAAAGGGGTATACGAGATCATCCAGAATTGGCTATCGGAATGCAGGTGGAAACATCCGAGGTGAAATCTGTCGGAAACACTTTAACACTACATGAAACCGCACTCACAGAAGTATTCAATCTGAAGGCGGCTATCGAGTATCAATTGAAAAATATTGAAGCATCCAGAGAAGCCCTAAGTGATATGCCGCCCCGGCATGAACACGAGTTAGATGCAGTAACCCTTCACAACATGGCCTTGACTTCTATCGAAATAAAACCGACAGATGGATTTGAAAAACTCCACTTTTTACTTCAGCAGGATCCTTTCCCACCAGAAACATTTGCAAACTTGCTACTATTATATTGCAAATTCGAATACTTTGACCTAGCAGCTGATGTTTTAGCTGAAAATGCTCAATTCACCTATAAGTTTCTTACTCCATATCTGTATGATTTTTTGGATGCAATTATAACGAGCCAGACTTCGCCAGAGGAAGCTTTCCAAAAATATGAAGATATCGCATCAAAACATGCTGAGCAGTTGCGGAAGTTAACGAAAGTGGTCCAGGAAAGTCGCTCTCAGGGAGACAATGATCAAGTCAAGAAGGCTGTAGTAGAATACGAAGAAGCTTTAGAAAGATACATACCAGTAGTGATGGCTCAAGCTAAAATTTACTGGGATATGGATAACTATGGACAGGTAGAAAAGATTTTCCGCAAGTCCGTTGAATTTTGTAACGAATCAGACGTTTGGAGACTAAACGTAGCTCACGTGCTTTTTATGCAAGAGAACAAATATAAAGAAGCTGCAACATTTTACGAACCTATCGTTAAGAAACAATATGATAACATTTTAGACATAAGTGCTGTCGTTTTAGCTAATCTTTGCGTTTCATATATTATGACTTCTCAAAACGAAGAAGCAGAGGATATAATGCGTAAGATTGAAAAAGAGGAGGAACAGCAAATATTCGAAGACCCTCAAAAGAAGTTCTACCACCTGTGCATCGTTAACTTAGTCATAGGGACGTTGTATTGCGCTAAAGGAAATTTTGAATTTGGAATTTCTCGAGTTATCAAGTCCTTGGAGCCGTTTAACAAGCGTCTTGGAACAGACACTTGGTTCTACGCAAAGAGGTGTTTTTTATCTTTTCTAGAGAATCTAGCGAAGCATTTGATCGTTGTCAAAGATAATACAATAAAGGATTGCCTTCAATTCCTTGAAGGTTGCGAGACTTACGGCAGACGAGTAAGCACCGTTATCGAGAGTCCCTTTCAGGAAGATGACGCAAATACTAAAGCCATACAAACAGTCACATACGAGGCGCGTCTTCTTCGCTACATGTTTTATAAATTGAAAAACATTGACGACTCAGTTACCATCAATAAGTACGAAGACTTAAAATGAAAACTTACCAGGAGGATGAAGTTTTTTGTTAATGCCTGGTTTCCTGGCATCTTTGTGTTTGAGCACAAACTGTCTTTCTTGGCCAAAGGATATTGAAGCTATTGGAAATTCAGGATCTAGTTCAGGTTCATTGTCCCTGTGTTCTCCCATATGGTCGTTGCCATTTCTATACCTAATAAACAAAATAGTATGATGCACTTGTTCGTAAGAAACAATGTGGACTTCGACTACAAAATAATGATGAGAAAAGGCTTACTTATTGACTAAAACGAAGTCATATTTAATCCCTTTTAGTTTAAATAAAAGGTCACGTAATGCCAGAACAGGAGCCGGCCATGGCAATGCTGGAACAGTTGTGCCTGAATACTTGTAAGTTATGCCTTCATCTCCGTAAGCAACTTGCTGGCGTGGTAAAGGATACACCTTTCCGAAGACCCTAAAAAAATGCGATCACAGCATAGTAACTGTATAGGATACTGCCTAGGTAGGTAAATAAATACCTAATCATAATATTACAAATGCAAAAGTTTGGATGTTTAGATGGATGGATTAATGTTTTTTTATTTCTTCACACCCAAACTTCTGAACATGCAAAATTTAAATCCAATCCGTAATATAATCTAGGCTAGGAATAAAATATCGGGGTGGGTTCCTAACGAGTCATTCCAAATCCGGTCACAGCGTGACTCGTTGGGTTTTTTCCATCGAGTAACACTATTACGCAAGTGTAGCACGTTGGGAACTCTTCTAGAAAAAAGAGTTGCAACGAGTAACAGTGTGATTGAATGAGAGAAAAAATCTCAACAAGTCATACCAATTAATTTTCCTACAGGAAAATTACACTTAACTGATTTTTTCACATGAAAATTAAATTTACAATTCTAGGTTTATTTTTATATTAGGTAGGTACTTGCATTATCACAAGTAGGTATTCTAGTAAATGTATTGTAATGGCAGAAAGAAAAAAGTGCGTCGTCGTCGCTGGTATCAAATGTGCATACGTTTTATGTTTTATCCCATAAATCAGTTCCCTATAATATAAATAAACCTTTAAACGCGAATTTAAACGTTTTCATTAAAAAAGCAATGATACGGTAAAAAAAATTTTTTCTTCTAGTTCTATCATGTTGTCTTGTTGGTTTTGGTATGTATTACATGGATCGGTTTGCGGGTAGTTATATTGTAGGTACTTTGTGTAGGTACCTAAGTAATGTTTAAATTATTATATTACTTGCAAACATATTTATTAGTATTTGTTAGTTTTTCAATAGACAGCATAGGTGTCTATATATAAATGTTAAGCAAGCACCAATAATTGTATGTATTAGCTAACAATTAGCAACCTTTAGAAAATAAAGTTTAATTGTTTGTTTTATGTATTTATTTTATACTAGCTGTGCCCCTCGGCTTCGCTCGCGTATAGAGTTTTGAGCGAATCGAACAGAGGAAAAAATCTTTGATAATAACTTTCTTTACGACCTTTCTTTACGTTGAAAGTTTAAAGGGTGATTTTCGAAAAAATAAGTGATACTTATTTACTTTTTATTTATACATTTTATTTATACCGAGTTTTATGTGAATCGAAAGGAATACTAATTTTCCATACAAACTTTACCACCATTTTTAACCGCCTTTGAAAAAATTTCAAAAAGGATTAGCCTGTGTTAGGTGTAGCCTCGAATCGCCCACGATTTCAAGCTACTCGTATCAAACCAAATTACATCTAAATAAGTTATGTAGTTACGGAGATACGTGCGTACGATACCGCACATTCACATTTACTATATTAGTAGGATTTAATTGGTTGAGTTTTATTAATTTCAGGGATTATGGATAGGTACAAGTGAGCGGCATCGATAACTAGATCCCTATTCTGCAAAATTAATCTCTTCACTATGACAATGGTATCGTCATCGAATGACACATTTTGGATCAACGAGAATGTATATATTTTCCTAAATGCGCAATTCATACCTAACTGACACTGGCAGAATTGCATCAATCGAGATGCAGAGCCAAAGCAGAAAAGAATGTATATATTATGGTTTAAACCAAAACCTGGGTTTATCGATTTTCCTTGTCATTTTCTTCCAACTACTTAGGTAGTAGGAGAGCCCTTTATTCCTACTTGACGACGACGCCGCCCGTCAACAATTCAGCGCAACGCACGAAGCAGTGTGGTTTCGGTCTTACTGAGACCCCGCTCTCCCGATAGATAGACCATAAATTTCGTCTGACGTAACAGAGCCTATATAACCGGGTTATTATAGGTATCTTGACGAATATGATGTAAATATATATGGTATTGATTAATTCGTCTCAATAACCCTTTAACCCGGTTATGAATTTATGATGTCTCATCATTACCTACCGGGCTATTGAGACGATAATCAATCGATATCGATACTTACATCTTTGTTGAAATCAAACCGGTTAAAAAAGATGCTAAAAAACATCATGTGATTAATAGACGACCCTAATGAATTCTGCGTTACACGGAAACATAAATATCGCCTACATGGACGTATTATTATTGTCTTACTTAGTTAACCTCTTTGGTAAGTATCCTTTTTGTACAATATGGTTGCAATCATAGACCTAGATTTTTTTTCTATGTATGTTTGCAATAAATTACTTGAAACTTGTATTATGTGGTGTAAGGCCAAGGGCCGTGCCTACAAATTCTTTGATCGGCTAGATACCTAGGTAGTTGGGTAGGTACACAGGGTACCAACCTCATAGCCCTCCTGGGCGTGCGAAGCCGCGGACAGAAACTAGTTAGTAGTTAATGACAATAAATTGAAAGTCACACCAGTCTCATAAATGAAACCATGCAAAGGTGATCTCAAACAATGATGATTTCTGAATGAGGATGAAAATTTGGGTCTCTAAAATATGGATAGTTTTATTCATAGGTAGGTTAGACATAAGACCTTTTTCCGGTAGATACACCGCTGCGCTGCACCGATAATGGTACCTTCCCTTATTGCCTCGTCCAAAAAATACACCTGGTACTAGGTACGTGGATAGATAAAATAAATTACAGAACGTTATGTGACAAGGTTGAACTCGGCGACTACGGCTGACATGGGAAGAGAGAATGTAGGCACAAACCCTATAAAGGGCATGAAACCCTAACGCTGACCGTTATTGCGCAGAAGTAAAAAAAATATAGTTAAAAACTAAAACCCGACTACATAAAAGTCTTAAACAAGCGTTCACCTATTGTCCATAGCATTTTTTTGATCGGCTAGATACCTAGGTAGTTGGGTAGGTACACAGGGTACCAACCTCATAGCCCTCCTGGGCGTGCGAAGCCGCGGACAGAAACTAGTTAGTAGTTAATGACAATAAATTGAAAGTCACACCAGTCTCATAAAAGAAACCATGCAAAGGTGATCTCAAACAATGATGATTTCTGAATGAGGATGAAAATTTGGGTCTCTAAAATATGGATAGTTTTATTCATACGTAGGTTAGACATAAGACCTTTTTCCGGTAGATACACCGCTGCACTGCGCCGATAATGGTACCTTCCCTTATTGCCTCGTCCAAAAAATACACCTGGTACTAGGTACGTGGATAGATAAAATAAATTACAGAACGTTATGTGACAAGGTTGAACTCGGCGACTACGGCTGACATGGGAAGAGAGAATGTAGGCACAAACCCTATAAAGGGCATGAAACCCTAACGCTGACCGTTATTGCGCAGAAGTAAAAAAAATATAGTTAAAAACTAAAACCCGACTACATAAAAGTCTTAAACAAGCGTTCACCTATTGTCCATAGCATTTTCTTTTGATACTTAGGTAGTCGGAGGCCTTTGATACTAATTGTATCCTAGGTATATGGGGTCCTCCGACTACCTAAGAATCAAAAAAAAAATTATAAGGACAATAGGTGAAAGCTTGTTTGAGACTTTTATGTAGTCGGGTTTTAGTTTTTAACTATATTTTTTTTTACACCTTTTTGCTAATAGTTTGAGAATCGTAAACCTCACAAAAGTTTGAGAAACGGTTTCGAAAAGTACAAACGAAGACCTTTGCAACGATACCACACACGAGCATATTTACTAACATTGAAATTTTCGACCCTTTCTTCAACCCCGCTATCTCATTAGACCCCCATTTTTATTTGACGTCACATGGCTATGTGCCGTGTCTTAATAGCCCGATGGTTATAGGCTTATAATCATCGGGCTATTAAGACGAATCATATGACACCTCATTTGTTGAAAGCTGACCAGTAGTTTCAGCGCTACCAGGGAACATAAAAATCGGCTACATACATACATACACACACAGGGTGTCAAAATCATAACCCTCTCGTAGTCGGGTAAAAAGTAAGGTACAATTGGGGGCTAGCGGTACATTACCCATGCGCAGCTTCCCCCCCCCCCCCCCCCCCCGCGTATCGTTCAGCGCTAGACTTACGTGCCGCTACTTGTACAATGAAAGCAAGAATACCTATGTAGATATAATTTTGCGTGTTTTAGAAAACGATAAGGCGACTTCAAATTCCTTTACGTTTACACTGTAGTTTTGCAGGATATATAGTAATCCAGGGGTTAACAAAATTATGGGACCACCACTCGGGATTATTTTCTGTACAGTAATAGAGGGAGAATTAGAACTAGGTACTTCTAGGAAAAAACAGTCGAATTGAGAACCTCGTCCCTTTTTGAAGTCGGTAAAAAAATAGTATACCTACCTTGGCGTCTACATTTTCTTTTAAGGTAGTCCACAGATTACCCCCAAATTGGGGGTAATCTGTGAGGTGGTTGATCCGTTAGGATATTATTGTTCTGTGGTGGTTGGCGACTTTGAAAACTTACCGAATTTGTGCCAAATCTCCGGTAAAATATTGTAATTTGTCTTCTAGTTCGGCAAATAATGTTTTCGCTATCCCGCTGGGGAAAACAATGCCATATTCTAAATCTAGACCTTCCTTTTTAATGGTTTTCCATGGAATAGAACATAAATCAATTTCCGTCAACTTATCCATTTCAAACCAAAATCGATTCATACACTCACTCCACCTTCTGAGGCTATGTTTACGTTTTACATTTGGTGTTACCAGCTGAAAGGTTTATTTTACCGCAATTTAAAACAATCATTGAAATTACCAAATAAAAATGTATTTTTCAAAAAGTAGGTAGGTAGTACACATAAAATATAGGTAAATTAACCTAAAGCTAGGTTTAGATGAAGCCAGTGCTGGCTGCCAGTTACACAGTCAGCACTACCTTACTGTTGGCCTCGTATAAACAATTTTTCAAGACAACTGTGAAACGAGGCCAATAGTAAGCCAGCGCTGACTGCCAGTGAAACTGGCAGCCTGCAATTCCTTTAAACGCAGCTTAAGTTATCATAAAAATAGTCCGTTCAACTTCCTTTATGGAATTTTATAATTTATAGAAGGCAAAAGGCTTTTATTGTTTCGCAAAAACGATTTAAATGCTTCTGATCCGGAAACTATTCTCTTACTTCCTTTTTGAATTTTTTTCCAGTTAAGACGACTGGCCTCGGCATTTACTTCACGTTCCGGCAATGAGCTGTAACATAAAAACGGTGCAGATTTATACCTAGTGAGCCGTGGTGGTATCTGCGTAAGAATGGATCCTTCCAACTCATCCGGGTGTCTTAACAGTCTACCTGCTCAAGGACGGACAGACGGATGGACAGACAGCGAAGATTTTGTAATAGGGTTCCGTTTTCACCCTTCGGGTACGGTATCAGCGGACTGTAGGTATCTAGAATAGAAAAGAATAGAAAAATCATTTATTGCCTTATATAATAAATACCAATTACAGTTCGACTTACAAGAAAATCTCATGAACCGTTAAAGGTAGACAGCATTACAACTGTCTTCCTCACTGTCATTGAGTGTGTATGTTTTTGTCGCTAGAACGGCAAATAATAAAATAAATATTAAAACACACAAAAAACGTGATGTTTTTATACTATTTTTGGTCTATGTTTATCAAAGCTGTTTCTCTTGAACCGGTATTTTTTTTACAAAGTACCTATGTACTACTTTTGCGAGTACAACAACCAATAATAAAAACATATAAATTTAAAAGTTGTGGGGGCAATGTTTACACCTAAGTTTAAAAACAATCAATAAAATTAAGCAAGTTGGGCTTAAGTTCAGTGATCGTAAAATCCGTTTTTTAGGGTTCCTTTTGCAAAATAGTTATGCACGATGATACCCTCCGTTAGCCCTCCGTTTTCTCGCATTTAGCCGGTTTTATTTCATAAGTTTAACAGAAAATGCTTTAAAATTTTCAGCAAATTACTTTTCTGCTACTTTTACTTATATTCGTTGTAGAACGCAGAAAAAATAAAATCACAAAAATTGTAATCTCGTCGAAAAAATCGAATCATTTGTTGTGGCATGAAACGACAGTTGAACCGATTTTTTTTTGCATTGGGCCATAGCAAATAACATAGAATTGTCGGAAAACTATCAGTGTCTACATGGAATCTTTTGGAAATCTAGCGTTAAAGAAATTTGTCGAGTAAATATTTATACATTCATGTATTTTGTTGGCAAGGGAGGTGGAGTTTGATTTTCGCATCCCAGCGCCCAAGAGGGCCCTGCTTGTAACCACGTACCTATCATCACATTTTACTTACTTTTGCATTTGTAATGTAAACTTACTCTCAAACGACACGGGATTATATATAACCCAAACTAGAACTAACCATAGCTATTTACATTTCCTATATATTCTTATAAATAACTAGCTGCTGCCCACGCCTTCGCCCGCGATTTAACGGGATAAAAAGTATAATCTACCTATATGTTATTTCAGGTCCCAAACTATACCCATACCAAATTTCAGCCCAATCAGTTCAGTAGTTTTTGCGTGAAAGAGGAATAAAAATATCCATACATCCATTCTCACAAACTTTTACATTTTTAATATCAATATGATATTAAATATATATAACGAAATAATTCTGGAAAATCCACATAGCATCATCTTGCCCGAAGCTAAGTAGAGCTTGTGTTATGAGTAGTACTTAAAGTTCTATTCTATTAATAATATAAGAAAATGAGATAAATAAGAATTCTTAATAGAATATAACATTGATTCAGCAATTTTATACTTAGTCATGCATAATGGGATGTATAATTAAGTAGGTAGGTAAGACTCGCTTAGATAAAGACTCGGATTGAAAATGCCAGTATCTCTCATGCTGTCTTGCTAAAATCATAATTAGTTAAATGCAGCAAGATAGAAGAGGAATCCTAATCTTTATCTACGCGAATTACACAAAGTAGATATATACGTACTTTGAAAAATCTAATAAGCAGTCCTTATCATAGTAAACTGAATACTCTCTGATTTTTCTGACTGTTTCTCCATTATCATATCCTGGTTCAAAATCGTATTCGTACAATTTTTCTATCATTCCGTCTTTATCTTTCACAGTCCAAACATACTCTCCTGGAAGCCCTTTCAGTTTTGGCGAATCACCAAGGGGCACAAGATGCTTGTTTTGCAAACTTTCTGTGCCACAAAGTGGAAAACTTGCGGGGCTTGGTATTTTATCGCGGATAAAGTTACTCTGATAGGAAGTAGATGATAAGGTGGCGGAAGATTTATTGCGTGCATTTGCCATACAAATTTGGATCTCTGAATTTAATGAATGCGATGATTTTTTGGTTTTTACTAAATATCGACTACAGTATAATTTCAGATCTCTATTCTCCGTTTTATAAACTTCATTAACAAGTCCTAAGATATCTCTTTGGGTATCATCTATTTCTTTTGTCAATTTTCTTATCCGTGATTTGAGAAATATATTTTCTTGGTGAGTCAATAAATATATGTGTTGGAATGTCGCATATCTCGATCTATGTTCTTTTATCTGTTTATTAATATTTTCGATATGTTCTGCTAGTCGATTTTTTGCTAAGTTTTCCAAATGATACTGCGTTCGTATTTTCTTGTTCTCTTGAATAGCAGTCACAAGAAGTCGATCAAGACTTTTTCTTTCTTCGACAATATCTTGCAATTTATTTAGCATAATATTGCCCAGCAACTTTTCTATTAAAGAATTTGTTGGTGTCTTGGCATATGCACATATGATTGTTTTCATCGTCTCTCCATTTGTTTTAATATCCTCCCATAATTTAAGAAAATATTTTAAGATGGCAACACCATATTCTAAAGCGCGATATTTGAAACGTGCAACGCAATCCAAATTGCAAACGTTACGAATTCCGTCGATCAAATCTTCTTGTTTTTTGATAAGAACTGATACTGTAAGCGCCCCAGCAACAAACATCAATAAGTGCAGATATGCACTCCTGTTATGTTCTTTACTGTCTGGATATGAGTGACTATTGTTATCCATGGTATGTACAGTTTTGAAGATATTATTTCGATCAGAATTATCCTTGAAAGTGAATGTTAGCGCCAATGATTTTATATCTAAAAGCAAATGTAATTCTACAATCTTTCATCCTATAAAATGTAATAATTCAAGATACAGGGGCAGTAAGGGGAGGTCCTTTACCCGTGTAGCTACAGTAAAATGGTCTTATGAGACTTTCCATAATTTTTTGAGAAATATTTAGGCCCATGCTTAAAAAAGTTGGCATTTTACTCAAAAACCTTTTTTGAAGCTGTCATGTTATCATCTATGCAATCTATTCTTCTTTGTTGTTCATATAAAGTGGATTTATGAAGGTAGGTTGATAACAGGTTGTCATATGATTTTTATGTAAAGTATGAGGGTGCTATTCAGCTCCCTAGCTGCAATACAACTCTAAATCACAACAATGTGTTTTAATTGATATCCTGGACATAATAGAAGCCATTCGATCTGTTTTCTTAATTTGATTAAACACTTTTATCAGGCTAACTGAGATTGGAGTAGGTACTGAAAAAGTTCGAAATCTCGAAAATCTTTTCCCATACATTTTGTAGGAAATCGTCACAGCTTCGAAAACCTTGTGAAATACTAAACAATATAAAAAAAATATAAAAGACAAACTGTTGATGTAGGTATGTAATTGTAAACAAATCAAAAATCTCTAGCTATTGTGTTAAATTTTAATAAGTTCATCGTTATTTAAAAAAAACCTCCCCTTACTGCCCCATCTCAAAAATCCACCTGTATAGTACTGATGTCAAATTATTAACTTAAACACTATGTTAACACTATTGGACATAACAGTTATAACAATTAGGTAATAAATTATTTCACCTAATTTATTAAAAAAAAAGTAAAGGATAGTACCAACCTGGTTGTCTTAATTTTGTATGTTCCTCCGACTTGTTGGTAAAGCACATTGCCAACCACATAACAAGGGTCATACTTAAAAGCCATTTGAATGCTATATACATTTGCTTGCTTTATTTTAAAACTTAAACAGTTCTTGAAGATATTGGTGCTCAATGAATAATAAATTTTTCACTTTTACCTTTCATACCTACCACTAATTTATAGAAAACTGAATAATAATTGTTTGCTAAGTACAAAATATGTACTTGGAAACAGACATCTGAATGAATTTTGTTTGTTTTTGTCATGTAGTAAGTGCCATTGTCATGTAACAAACTGTCACAAAGATATGTTTGTTTTAAAAAGTATTGTACAGTCTGGAAAAAGGCTTTAAATAAAAGGTTACTGCTTCTCTTTCCATATTTAAACCAAATTTTTGTTGGTCTACATTTTTGAAGCTGCTTAAATTTTTCTACTGACTATGTACCTATTTGCAGATCTTTTATTCTATGGAATCTGTTCTAGAAATTAATCATTAATCAATCTTGTAGGTATGTGTGTGTTATCAACAACTATTATATAAAAAAAAAATATCTACATATGTAGTATTATGCAGGTAGGTATGTATGTATATCAGTTATCTAGTACCCATCATACATAACACAAGCTCTGCTTAGCTTGGGGCTAGATGATGCTATGTGGATTGTCAAGCATTATTAAATATTAATCTTATGTACAATAAGAAAACAGAGACCATACTCCATAGGAATTAATTGTGTCAATCCTTTATTTTCATTAATCTTCTGAATTTCACTTGTAGAGCAAGGCTTAAGAGAGTAAAGTTCTTTTTGTACCATTCAATATTGTATGATATATGTGACTGCCAGTTTTTATCAAGAAATGCTTTGTAAAAAACACTCATTTCATCAGCGGTCAGATTTTTCTTGCCCTCGGGTACATGATCTTTGAGATATTGTTCACGTTCCTAGAACAAAAAAAATGTTGATAGCCTAGGGTCACAGATAAGAGACACAAAGTCTGCGATTGGAACTTGAATAAAGTATAGAGAGTACAAATCTAAATATGAGACCATAACATGAGCTTCCCTTTTGGGCTTTCATATCAATAAATTGCAATAGTTGAGATATATATTTTGAAAGCTTGGTAGCAAATGGATACCTGAAAAAATCTAGAGTTGTGTTGCGTCCAAAACAATTGGTTCCATTCTTGAACTTCTGCTCTTAAGTCCCTGAACTTCTTCTCAAGTTTTGTTTCGTTTGAAGGCTGTTTAAATACAACTCTCCTCAAATTGGAAACGGGATCAGGCGGTCCCACCATGTCACTGGATACAGTTCTTGGGTTCGGTGTCTGCTGGGCAGACTTAGCTTCCGTAGTGGTGCTCATTCCTCGTGGTGGCAGATACGCACATTTTGCATAAGCCGTAACTAAGTTTTGATGGTAAAATGGAACATTTTTTGCTAAAATTATATTTAGAGACATTGTAAGCTTCTGTACTTCGCAAAGATCACAACACAATCTAAGAGCGAGCGCGTAATTAACGTAATTTTTGCGGTTTGCGTCGTCCGTCACGTAAATTACGAAAACCAAATTGTTTTGGCGTTGACAATAACAACTCTTTGGTTGTCAAAATCAGCTGTGTTTTGCAAGCATCATGACAGTTTAGGACGTAAATATTATGTCAACTTCAAAAAAAAACTAACATCACGCACCACGAATAAGTTTTGTCTTGTCTTGTCGAGAGGGTCGAGCGAATTATGTAAAAGTGCTTTTTATTTTCTTTCAGCTCAGCAGCTTTATTTCCACATACAAAGTACAATTCTGTTTACTCCAATTTGTATTTTCCCGTGTTGAGTGCTCGTCCTAGATTCAAAAAACTACAAATATGACTAAGGGAAAGGATAATGCCGCTGCCGATGAGTATACCGCTAAATTGGACATGTGTCTCACTGATGGAATCGTGAAAACAGGTACCAAAATTCCCAGTAATTATCTCTTACTATACTAAGGCTCCTATGAATGTCGTTGTTTCGAACCGCTAGATACCATTCCCGACTTGTTGAATTCAGAGAGACGATCATGTTTCAGGTGGAGGTGTCTTGCTTGGTTCATTGGCATCAATCCTGTTCCTCAAGCGGCGGAGATGGCCTGTAATAGCAGGCATGGGTATGGGCATAGGCCTTGCCTATGCTAACTGTGAGAATTCACTCAATCCAAAGAAGTGTATTTAGGGTTTATAGTGAAAGGTGAGCATTTGGTTTTAAATTTATGATGTGCCATCTAAATTGACACCCTTATTCATCCACATTAACTTATAAACATAGGTATCCCAGTTTTGTCAGTAAAATCCATTTTTATGACATGTTAATGAATTTTAATTTTAGTCGGATCATTCATCCATCAGTCAAATAAAATGTGGGTAACTTTAACAGTTCAACTCACTGTGATGTGTTATGCTATTAGCCTGATGTGTTCCACTGCTGGGCAAAGGCCTTCCCCTGATCCTCTATACTGAGTGAAAGTGCTTCTATCCATCTACTTGTCCCGTCAGCACCAACGGTAAGGCCTCAACCCTAATCTACTTGTGATAAAAAAAATCTTTTACAGATAAGGGCTTTCAAGTTTTGAAAATCACGGAAGGAACATCAGTTCCAGCATATTTCTAGCAGATAGTAGTGCTTTGTTAGAAAATATTGTAACTTTGTTGTATAAATATTATTTAATAAATGCTGTTAATTTACTCAATAGTTATTATTCAAACACCCTAAACATTACTAAAGATTGAATATTATTATTTTTACACAGAAACTAATATATTAATACAAATAAAACAAGATTTTGAACAATATTAAATAATATTTATTGTACAAATCGACTGGAATTAAGTTAAGGATAGATTTTGTGCCTTTTCCAATATTCAATGTAACCAACTCTGCAGTTGTATTTTGACAGAAAAATCATCAAAATTCCAGTTTTGTTTGTCTAGTGACAAACAAAACCAGATATATAATGAACTTTGGAAACAGCCATTTGTGAAACTTAACAATAAAATGTATAAACACTTATAGTAAAAATGTAAAATTGAACAGACAAAAGCCAAACAACAACCCATATACATACACCTAAAATGGTGGTAAAGATTCTAAATAATGACAAAAACACATACTTGAAGAATATTCTAAAAGTTTCAATCCCATGTTACATTATTAGGTATTTTTGATATCACTCATTTAAAACAATTTTAAAATTCAGTGAAAGTTTCAAAATTCTTGTACCTGGGTGATCAAACTTTTAAGGCACTCCTTTTGTGTCTCTGTCATGGAAAAAGCGATAAAATTAGTATTTTAGTTTAAAATATGATTATTTTAATAGTTAACATAGATTCTCCACTGACATGGTAGTTTCATCATAGATATATGACAGGGAACCAAAGGAGTGCCTTAGTTGATTCACCCACCTACCAAATAAATTTTGATCCAATGATGTCTTCAAATATCCTGCATGTTAAAGAGTCTCCACATACACACCAACTACGCCGCCACAGCCTGGCTTGCGCCGCTCTGATGATGGCGGGCAGCTTGGTCGACATGTTGAGGGATTCGACAAATAGACAGTGTACACTCCATGATACCTAGATCAAAATAATTGTAACAACCACAAAACATTTCAGATAGATAAAACAATGATTTGTCTTTTCAAGTACTAGATGATTCAAAATGCATTTTAAACAAAGTTATGGTAAGAAGAAAACTAAGTTTAAAATAAATTTTCTGGATTGGATATATATGTATAATTAATTTAGCGCATTAGCATTGCCATACAGAGGGGCAATGCAACAGTCTGCAGTTAGCTCAATTGTTTCTATTGTAAATACTAGTTCTAATTTGTTTCTATTATTTGATGGTAATTTTCTTTATTTAGTGAATTAGTACTTAATGTTCAATATTATGCACTTGCTGTTCTTCTTTAATGATGGCAGTGAAAGTGTATTTTGTGATAAAAATGCCACATGTAAAATTAAAAATTATATCTCTTCTCTAAAATAATGGCTACAATATTTTACTAATAGTTAAATTACTTTGGTAATACATTTTGACTAGTACATTACATTTGTTACGCCCAACTTACATAGTTATTTTATTCACACCTGTTATTAATTTTGACCAAAAACCTAAATTCTAAAATACCTCTAATAATATATAAAAAATCAGTAGAAGAAAAACACTGACAACAAGAAAAATAATACACAATAGAAATTAGAAAAATGGTTACACGTTTTTCTTTACAGTCAGATTCTAAACAATGTGAAAATCTCCTTGGATTTTAAACAATGCACATTATCAATCTTTCTGAGAATTCAGGAAAAATATTTATAATTATATTTATTGCATTGGATTGTGTACAAGTGACAGATAAGCAGTGTTAAAATATTTTGCACTGTAAAGAATAAAATACAACACAAGGTTGTGAATGTGACACACCTGGATGTGAATTTTGTGGATTCTCCTGTTCATAATAAATAAATAACCAAAAATGGTCTTTACACATTAAACCACTAGATCTCTTTTATGTTTTATTGACTAAGGTGCGAATGCTGTATTAAATCTAATTATTGTGATAGGTTAAATTTGCTAATTTACAGCTAATTTATATAAAAGTGTGAATATTTATTTGTAAATTCTTATAAGACCACGTTATTTTTAATAATTATTTTAGGTTTGCTATCAAACTGATGGTTTTGGCGGCAAGGCACTGAATGACTATTATTGTGTTGAAACCATAGACCTAGATATTTTTTTCTGTTGAAACTTGAAGAAGTGATTTGTACTGTAATGAAAGCATCAACCCTCTATTCATAAACATCTATATTTTGTTTAATAAAAGTATTTTTTTGTAATGACATGTCTTTTCTGCCTCGCCATCACGCAGAATTTGCTGTAGGAGATCATAAATATGTTCAAATGCTTTGTTATGAGACAATGCGCTTGTGGTAATTACCTACATAGTCATCGATATAGACCTAGAATTTTTTTCTACGAAATTGCCTATCATGGTGGATAGAATATTTTCATCATCTTTACGCAATAGCTAAAAGTAATTTGTCTGTAATTAATGACCAAGTCAAAGTAAGTGCACATACATAACACTGCAACTGTTTTTATGAATACGAGGGTCGAGGTTGTAATTTTGACTAGTGACAATCAGTATTACTCTCCCTTCGCTCACGTGTGGGGGAGGAGAGTTTGCTCTCTGCCTAGTGCATAGTGCTATTTTGTGATATGGTACACCCTAACATAATTAAAATCCATCAGTTAAATAGAACTTGGTATAAATATTGACGCTGACACTTCTAAACGTCTTAAAAAGTGTTTGGCAACTAAAATAATGAAGTGGCCAAAAATAAACAAGCAGCAAGTAATTATCTATTATTATTAATATAGCTACCACTGTTCCAATTTGTAAGAACTATTCCAATTATACAAAATGTCTAAGCGTCTTTAAACGCCTTCACCATAATTTTTATAAGCACTAAATGAACGTTACCAGTCAACAAAATATTCAATCCAATTTACTACAATTATACTAACAAATTTGAGTATAATATTTTGAGCCCACAAATCAACAGTTCTTAAGAGCTTACTTTCAAACATTAATTTAAATTTATTTTCAGCTAATAATGTATTCAATGCTCAGCTAAAGCTCAACTGATACATAGAAATATAGCTAAAATCTTCCTTAACTATTATATATTTTAAGAAGACATTAGATTTGGATCCCTTTAACAATTAACCAACCATACTTCTACTATCAATTACTCATCTACAATTTCAACATGATCTATCCATCCAAACAAAAGTACTAGAAACGTAGAGGGCGTTTTATGAAAGATGTCGCGGAATTTAGCGGAACTTCAGAAAAAAGTACTTTCGACTAACCATAGACTAATTACCTCTTTGTTAGTCTATGGACTAACTAACGCCAGACCCTAAGTACTTCTTTAATAAAACGCACTCTAATCCTATTAGAAACAACGATTACGATAACCATCGGGTGCTTTTACAATTTGTCGTCGAACGGACTTACGGACTGTTAATATTTTGAGTACAATCACTGTGGCTTACGACTAAACGGTAAGGGCACTTAAAACTTAAATGTTTTTGCCCTTACCGTTTAGTCGTAAGGGTCTGCATAAAATTCCATACATTTTGCGCCCACATAATACCAATGCGGCGTTACAAACGTGCTGTTGCAGATATCATTAACATACACGAATTATAAAAGCACCTATTGGCATAATACATTTAGTAGTAGTTCCTTTTACGTACTGTAGAGGCGCTGTGTTACCATAACAGTCGCTTCTTCCTTCATATTAACAAAAAAATGGATGTTCTCGCGTCTGTTTTAAAGTGGATCACAAAAACTAAACACAAACAGAAATTCGAGGGTCACACCATTAAACAATTATTAAAACGTTAGGTTCGACCAAACCCTATTCAAAACTATGGAAGCAGCTGTATTTCTAAACGATAAATAATAAGTGATAGGGAAGTATTGCAGTCTGTAAACATAGTAAACGTGCAATACAGTAACGCAATCACCACTAATAGGTAGTAGGTAACATTTCACTTGGTAGTCATATCAGGCCAGTAGTTGATGTAGTACCGATGCGTGCTGCCTTCGAAAAGACGGTCCAGCCAGTTCTCTAGGCCATCCAGAAGATTCTCTGTTGGGAATATAATCATATTAAGAATCTGTGTGAAATGTTTTCATGTAACATGATATAACATTTAGGTTGTCAGTTCTGACTTTCCGACTATGTAATTAGATTTTTAATTAACTCCGCCAAAATTGTGTTTGAGGAATTGTTAATATTGCAAGAAGAAGAAGCGATGATGTGCCGAGAAATAATACGTTAAACTAAATTGGACGGAAGGCAATCGGGTCTTGGTTTGACGATATCGCCTTCGCCCTCCGACCGACACGCAAAAAGGGCCCACCTGTGGCCTAGTTGCGGAAACCAGTCTAGAAACAAGAGTTTTGCCATACGAATATGCTACAAGTCAGTTGTACCTTGTAAGAGGGGGTGCGGCGAGGCTCCCTCGTCCTGCGATGAGTCAGGCTCGGTGTGGAAGCCGATGAAGGCGCCGGCCTCCGGGTCCGCACCGTCCGCGCCCAGCGACCGCGTCATACGGGACATGCGCTAAAACCATAAACACAGCTGTCAACGATCATTTTAAATTTAAAGGTCGCGCTTACAGGACCACTCTTCGGGTTTAAATTGTTCTGCCCTCTTATATTATCCACAGAAAGTGTTTCTCATATTTCATGTGGGAAATAGACATTGAAATCCACTTTATTTAGACGTATTAAGCATTTTCCAGAGAGACGGACGAGGCCTGCGGTGCGGTGCACGCACATGTTTGTTTTTATCTGTGTCTTGTATTGAAAAGACTCGTTATTTTTGATTCGGGTTTGATTGTAAAATAACATATAAAGTTTAACACGTGTATAGTTTGCGGGTATAAAACTGTTCGCGTGCGTTTCGTGCCGCGTCTAAGGGGAATCTTCGCTAGGGGGTGCAGCAGCGGCTGCGGGTGTACGAGCGATCTGCCAGTTCCAGCAGCGATGTGAAGTTGATACGCTTTGAGGCGTGAACATTCTCGACTTCAACAACTTTGAAATTGGAAGCAGAAATCCGCCATTTTGCGCCACTGTCCGCGGCATCGGAAGTGCTTTTTCGGGATAAAAAGTAGCTTATGTCGTTCCCTGGGATACCGTTTACCTCCGAACTACGAATATTTCATTATTATAACAGACGACCGATGTGGCGCGGTGGGTGAAGGCGCGCCTGCGACGTAAGAGGTTGCGGGTTCGATTCCCGCCTTGGGACAAATGTTTGTACGATCTATAAATATTTGTTTTGGGTATTTTCTATGTATGATAAAAAAATGTATTTATCTATTCAATAAATTGTATTATGTACCCATAACACAAGCTCTGCTTAGCTTGGAGCTAAATGATGCTGTGTGGATTGTCCAATATTATTTATTTGTTATTTTCTTATGTTCCATTCTGCACACAGAATTACGTTGGTTTTTTATTGGCTAGTAATTAGATGAAATTAACCTTATGAGGCTTGGCGCACTCGGGATGCTTGGCGTGGTAGATGCAGAAGTACTTGCGATGCGGGTTCAATGCCAGTGCAGTGCCGACGCAGTTCCGTGCGTTGAGCCGCAACGCACCACCTCCGAGGGACAGTTCCAGCACGCGACGGAACCACGAGATGTTGCGTTCCACCATCAGGTAAGCGAACAGGAGCGTCTTGTTCCTGAAAATTTAATTTAATTTCTCTTATTCACAACAATAAACAATTAAAAGTTCAGGATCAGGTCTTATACTATAGTCTATTCACCCGAGCATAACGTAAACAACCCATATTTGTGAATGAGTTAATTGAGTTTTTTCTATTTTGTTTTTATTTAAAAGTCACATACGAGTAAACCTGGGGCATGGTGCCTGTATTTTTAATATTCATGGACCTCGTAAACCACGTGACATTTTTGTACTAAATCATTAACTTACTTGCGATAAGGCCACACAACCTTGTGAAACTTGGACAGCAGCATTACTCTGCTTTGCATGTCAACTAGCAGCACGATCGTGCGACAGCCCGGCTTCAGCAGTCTGCAACAAATCAATATCTATTGTTTGGAGCACATCGAATATAGTTATAGTCTAAATGTTATGGGTCGGTTATTTCTAAATATCTCTCTAAATTATCTATAGCTAGCTGCTAGTTTTTCTATGGGTAGGTTGTTGAATATTGTAATTTTAGAAAAACTAGCTGTTCCCTGCGGTTCCACCCGCGTTAAATTAGGATTTAACATTTCTAGGGGGTCTATTTCCCATAAATTTTCCGATTTTTTACCAGGATAAAAAGTAGCCTATGTTACTCTCCGTTCTTTCAACTAACTCTATGCCAAAAATCAAGTCAAAGGGTTGCTTAGTTAGGGCGCGAAGGAAGGACAAACAAACACACTTTCGCACTGCTGTCCGTTCATTCCGTTAAGTAAGAAAGAAAGAAAATTAATTTATTGCTACACAAAGGTAAACACTTCAATACAAAAAGGCTTTCAGATAGATATAATTTAAAATCTAGCTTAAAAATAACAAGTGCCTGCCCAGTGAACCAATAGGCCCCACCTCAGCTTAATGTTGCTCCACAAAAAGTTGAGCAACGCTGGTTTTCAGGAAGGACCTTCGGTGTGTGTGGACACGGACAACAAATGACAAAAAGAGGATTATACCTAACATAAGTTATATTAGGTATATAATTAGTCATACATACTACTACTACTTTTAATCTAAACAAAAAAAAAACAAATTGAAACTAATTTAGAAACCATACAATAGAGATATATTTTAAACTACTTGTTCAACACGGGATCAATTCTGACCGCCAAGCAAAGCGACCGGACTAGATCAGTAACAAGACAAAAGACAGTAATCTCATTGGATTTGTTGCTTAGACCGAGGGTATATAGCTTATCCGATTTGTTGACACAATTTGCATCAGAATGACAAAAAGATCATAGAAGTTCTTCTACATTATGTACCTACATTTCCGAAAGAAACATAAAGCTATTTGACCTCGGATGTATTTGACTGTGGACTTGGACGAAATAAACTTCTTGATAGAAGGCTTAAGTGTCTTCTTTCTTCTAGAATGTTCTGAGGAGAACCCTTACCTGACTAGTCCGTTATATTTCTCGGCTCGTAGCTCGTGCAGCCGCATTTCAGGCTGCGGTTCGTTGTTGTTTCGTTTGTTCATTCCGTTCAGTTTTTTCTTCTCTTTTTTCTGACGCTGCACTGATTCTTCTTCTACTCGACTAGACACGCACAAAAGAAGTTTATTTACTGTGAGATTTGTAAAATGAATGTCTTGTTAACTTGTGTGGCACACAGCGACACAGCAGCGGTACATCATTTAATAAATAAATATAACAAATTCTATCCTATTTTTTCTAATCGGCCTTATTTTCTACCTTCTCTATACAAAATCAGTCCAAGATCGATGAAGAATTGATAAAAAAAACTTCCTTTTTGGAAAGTCTGTAAAAATTAGGTCAACATGACGATGTGGTCGACGCTATGCCTATGATGACGCAGGTCTACTAGACCTGTTTGCTCCAGAAGACTCAGATACTTTAAAAAAAATCGAGGTTCCTCTTAAAAGTCACCTAACTGTATAACACCTTAACCAGATAGTCACTGCGCCTAGCCTCTCCTCCTTTAAGCGAAGACTAATCATGGCTGGTCGAGAAGGCGTTCTACAATATGGAACTATTTGTGGGGAAGGATTTTTTTAAAGTATTTATAATTTCATACATCATTAATTGATATTATTTTGATTTAATTAGGAATATAATTTTACAATGTTATAAATTATAATTCTTTATTTTACTATCCTGTACGTTTTACCAATAAATTGATAATTCTGATTAAATTGTTAATACTCACATCAAATAAGCCATGAGATAGCCAGCCGCCAGCACCAGAGCGACGGTGGCGAGCACGGAGGCGGCCGACAGAGCGTGGTGGCTGCGGGCCAGCGCCTCCGCCCACTGGCAGAGTCGCGCCGCGCCCGCCCACACCGCGCTAACGGCGCCCTCGTCACATAGCTCCTGTCACGTACAGAAAAGGGTTCGTTATCCATTATACTATGTGCCAGATAGCTTGCCAATACACTCCTTAACTAAATGTAAAAAGGCGCACAACTTAAATTTTGAATTTTTTAGGATATACAGATTTTTGACTATAAATGCTCGTAAATTCTTTATAGTGTTTTGTTTCAACTTATAACTTATTTAGAATAAGTATAAATTGTAAAATACATCACAATATGTAGTAGTTAATATTTGTATTAGTAGGTAATACTTTTTTGTTTGTCGTTCTAATTAAAACATTAGAACCGCAAACAAAAAAGCAGGCGAAATTTTGGGTCATTTAAAAAAAAAAACTTTAAAAAATCATGTCTCTGCAACCGTGACACTTAGGACATTGGGACCGGAGAAACGTAGTCCATAATTCCCTCGACTCCTCAAAAAATTATGCCGGTCCCGATACCAAACATCCTGTATACAATTCTTTGAAAACTTATCATTGTTAGGTAAAAAATTAGACCGACTAGCTGCGCCTGCGCCCGCGTTTTATTGGGATAAAAATAGCCTATATGTTCATTCCAGGTCCCAAACTATACCCATACCAAACTTCAGCCCAATCAGTTCAGTAGTTTTAGCGTTAAAGAGCACTGTATGGAAATATGCATACATCCATCCATACAAACTTTGAAATTTATAATATCATTAATTAATTACCTGAAATATCACCGGTTTAAAATTACTCTGGTATTTTAGAACATTCAAATATGTGAATTCATTGAAAACATAAAAAGTCAGTAATTATTCACGATTTTTAAATTGTGACTTGTGTGCTTTGTCTGTTGCTTCCTAGTATGCTTGTACCACGATACTCTAGCTAGATAGATACCGGTATCGCTTTACGTTTGTATGGAAAGCGACAGAATAGCGATAGTTTTACTGCATTTGGCGATATTGTGGAGGAGGAAGTGAACGACCTGTATCTCCGCCTTATTTGGCACTTAGTACAGCTGCGAGATGGGCTTGTGTTTTGTGCAGAGTTTCTGGAAATTGACACTCTTATTTCTAAGAATAGTTACTGTCCAGGGTTTAAAAAATACACTTTCTCAAACAGGATTGATTGTCTGCGTCACCCACTCCGCACCCGCGGCGCCCTCTTTACTTAACTCCTGTATTGTAATAGGGTTCATTTTAGTCTATGTCTATTGACATGTTGTAGTGCAGACTATATTCTAGGGTCTAATATTCATTCGAACAACATAGCACGGGTTTCTCGCCTATACCGATCACACGGCGCTCTTGTCGCGTAGTTCCAGGGAAGTGAGTCTTATATTGTAGAGAATATGGTGCAAGATAGAATAAAAGTTAGATTTTTGGATGGGGGAGGTATATTTACCGGTGTAGCTACAGGAAAATGATATTTGGAAACTATTCATATTCTTTTGAGAAATTTGTTACCCAAACTAAAAATTTTATAAAAAATTACAGTTAGCAAGAAAGCGGACCATTCCACATAAAACTTTTTTCATTCCAATTGATCCTATTTCTTTTACTGATCAAAAACTTCTATCTGGCCAACTGAGGGAGGCGTGGAGGTACTAAAAATTACAGAAATCGCAAAAAAACTTTCTACATTTTATAAGAATTCCATATTTAATTTGATTTTTTACTTTACCAATCTTTTTGTAACTTCAGCATGCTAATTAAAAAAACAAAGCTAAGTCATAAAATGTATTTTATTACCTGTACTTGCGCTTCATAAGACAGAACCTCGGTCGGTTTGAGCAGTCTCTTCAACAGGTCATCCAAGGCCCGCTGCGTTTCGTTCAACTGCGCCTGGTACCGTTGCTCCGCCTCACCCCTCCCCTCGCAAGGGGGGGCGGCACAGACCGGCCAGGACACGTTGAGCCACTCGTATTGTATACGGGAGGGCTCGCGGCGCCAGAGGATCACGATGCGGTGCTCGAGGGCGGATGTGTCGGAGCCTGGAAGGGAGATATGGAATGGTAAAGTTTGAGTTCAAGGCGCTACTCGAACATTATGTGCGGCGAGCGATGCGAGCCACTCTATTCCACTCCATTGCGGCGAACAATAAGTCATTCAAAACCATTGTGTAACGACAGATGGGATAGCCCCCGGTGCGGTCAGCGAAGTGAGCCGTTTGCTTCGCACAGTATCAGAGCTTTGCTCGTGCGTCGCCCGGAGCGCCCCGGCGCGTTACTAGCACACAGTATTGTACACTATATACCTGCGCCCGGCGCTATAGACTGCAGGAAGGCGGGCTGCGCGTGCGTGTAGAGATAGGCGTAGTGCGCCCGGTCCGGCGCGTTCGCCGCCAGCCGGCGCAGCTGCGAGCGCGCCGCGTCGCCCGGGACGCCCCCGCGCGTCACCAGCACGCAGCACAGGCGGCGACGTGCGGCGCGCCATTCTACCGGACACACGCGTTCCAGGACACTCTGTGAACAAAAGGATATGATTAGCGCAATCACTACCAAGCTTCTGAATCGCAGCGACACGCCCCGCCCCGCGAGTTGCATCGCATCTATCAGACACAGGACATATCCTTTTACGTACATATCTTTAACAATTTAAAATAACAAATGTATCTTTACGTGAAGGCGCTATAAAAATCTTCCAAGCCGAAACTGAGAAGATTCCATTTCAGGAGTACTATCGTGTTTGATGCTACTGCCTTGTAGTGTTATATCTGAGAAGATTTATATTGTAGACAACATACCTGAGAAGAGAGTCTCGGCAGGATCAGCAGCTGGTTAGGCTCGATGAGCTGAGTGAGCGTCTGCGTTGGTATCTCGGACGTGCTGACGGTGGCGGCTGGCTCCGGGGAGTCCTCCTTCAGGAGTACCATCGTGTCCGTGTGACGCTGGACCTTGTAGTGGGAGGTCACGTTGTGGGCTTCGTGAGAGGTCATGTCTACGAATCTAAGGGAATAGAAACAATCAACTCATTTCTTTAGGCTCAATTTGGTATGGCAACAGCCGGCGGCGGCGCCATGGGCTGGACCTCTGACAAGATGCGCGTGACGAGGGCTTTTCGAGCGATACTGGTTATATGGTACGTACTAAAAGTCTAAAATTATTTGATACCAGTTGGACAATGAAAGTACTCGCCGCGTCGCCTGCCTGCCACTGCCTTATCGGTGTGAATTGAGCTTGGGCTCCTGTCCACACACGATTTTTCGCCGTAATAGACTACTATTAATTCGCAGTGTGTGGCACGGTTGGCAAAAATATCTTCTATGGATCACCGTGGAAGCTTGTTGACATTGCCGTATGCGCCTTGTTAGCCCCGAGTGTGATTTTTATCAGTGTTGTATCGCAGTCGGCCTCTAGTTCACGGCACCGTTTCTTAACCGTAAGGCGTGTTATGCAATGCGTACTTAGTCTATCTCTAGGGGTAAAGCGAGACGTCGTCGCTTTGTTTTCGACTACAGTTAGAATCTTCCCGCTGCCGCTACTCGCCGCCTACTTTAGAATTTGATATGCCTACAATCGATCGATTTTCCGCTTTGTAAAAGTAAAATGACACTTCAAAGATGAAATTTGTAAATCCTACTAATATCATAAATTACAAAGTTTGTATGGATGTATGGATTATGGATATTTTTTACTCTTTCCCGCAAAAAATACTGAACCGATCAGGCTGAAATTTGGTATGGGTATAGTTTGAGACCTGGAATAACATATAGGCTATTTTTATCCCGACAAAAAGCGGGCGAAGGCGCGGGCAGCAGCTAGTGAATAAATAAATGAAGAGAATCATTGGTGCCGCTGCAGCGCTGCTGGTCTATTCAGATGACTTTGTGAGGCATCACTTGTACCATTTTCGCAGCTCATTTGTTCATTTTCTTTTATTTTTAGGGTTCCGTAACTCAAAAGGAAAAAAGGAACTCTTATAGGAAGGATCTCTTTGTTGTCCGTCTGTCGACCACCTTTTCTCAGGAATGCGTGGAGGTATCGAATTTAAATTAACATCAAATATTCAAGTCCGTAACCTCTTGGAGCCGCGCCGTGATATAAATAAAATTCTAAGTCAACGCAATCAAAAGTTACAGCCGTTTATGCCCGTAATTTCCAAGGGAATCACCCCGTTGCCTAGAATGATGAAATATGGCGACAAGCAAGGTCTTATAGCACAAGTAACGGGAAAAATTAGAAAACCGAAGTAGTCTTCACAAAAATACTAATATTCTAGTTATTGACCAAAAACCTATAGGGTACTTCTCGTTGACCTAGAATGATAAAATTTGTCAAGAAACAAGGTCAGCACAAGTACAGGGAATAATCCAAAAAGCGTAAAGTGGTTGGATCATTCACAAAACAATTTTTGATGATCGCCATGGATCAAAACCTATAGAGTAGGTACTTCCCGTTGGCCTAGATTCATAAAATGGAGCAAGAAGCAAGATTTTATAATTTTATACGGAACCCTCCGTGCACGATCATGACTCGCAATTGACGTATTATTTCGAAATCAAAATGAAGTTAATGAGCGGCGAAAATTGTATGAGTGATACACACGAATACATTTAAGTGACCAGTTAAGAGTAGTGGTAGAAAATTTACTAGAAAATTTAAAAGCAAACAATACTCAACTCACCCAAAAGCAACTCTATCACGGTAGTGGTACGCAGTGATGAGATATCTGAGTCGCATTGTGGACCGTTCCTCAAATATCAGCGCCTTCACTTTATTGTCCTCGAAGTCTGTCACGAAGGACTCGACGTTGCCGTCAGTGATGGTTTTCACCATTCGGTAAGGGAACCGCCAGCGCATGAACTCTGTGCATGAGAGAATAGGGGATGTTTTACAACTGAGAAATGAGTATAAAAGAGACAATGACATTAAGAAGCTACCACAGAAGTGTATATTTAAGAATACGAAGCAACCGAAATCAAAATATAACTTTATTTCAATGTCTTTGTCGTGTTTAATTAAAGAATTTGACCTTTTCCAAGTGTACATTTACTGTATTTACGAAAATAAAGAATTTTTTAATTAAATTTTGAATAATAATGAACAGTACAAAAAGCGGCCTTGCTGAGTGGTTTCTTCCAAGCAACCTTGGGATGGAGAAGAAGATATAATGGGGTTGGGGCCTTACTTCTTATGACTCTCACTTACCTACAATCTTCGGCATAGCTTGCAAGCTTTCCCTATAAGTGTACACATGTTTATCCAGCACCAAAGCGAGACAAGGCACACCATGGATCCCCACTCTTCTCGCCAGACTAGCCTCATGGCCTGCATGTACCGTTGCCATGGTAATACCGAGAGGCTGCATGGCGTCGACGAGCCGCCGCCACGCGGCCGCCGAGCGTACGCAGTCAAAGCACCAGTCGGTGTAGAAAAGAACCAGTGCAGGTGTGTGGACGCTTTTCTCTACTATGTTATTTTCAAAGTGTCTGAAAGGCAATTTTGCGAGTCTGTAAGGCAGTTTTTACTAAAAAATTCATCAATCTTAGCAACTGAAAATGGTGAACTAAGTATATGTCTGAAACGGTGAACTATATGTCTATGTTACTATCGGGGTAAACATGTCATAAATGGCGATCACAATAGACCATAATATTAAACCCACTCATAGAATATAAAGAAAAAAACTGGTAAACATTTGTGTTTGCGGAATATAAGAATTAAAATCTTAAGTAAATCCTAACAATCTGTATAGTGGGGTTTTTTGGTGGACTAAGTAACCAGCAAAATTAGCATTTCTTTAATGGCACCATACTATTGGTTAGGATTTATTTATTTATTAAGAAAGGAACGCCAACAGCATATACATTGAGCATTCTTAAGATATAGTTATATAGGCAGGTTCTAATATATACACTAATAACAGGCAGACACAACATTGTGGAATGAATGAGACTCAAGACAGTCAAGACTAGAGTCAGATGGTATCCCACATAAAGATTAAAAACTCACCTAGCAGTAACACTCAATTTATGGAATAAAGTAATATCTTGGTCCTGAGTCCTGAAATGATTTCCAAAGAACTCCTCAAATGGGTCATTGCTGAAAGAAATAATTTACTTTTTGAATCACATCATAATAAACAATAAATACCAATAGTTAACAGGCTATTATCGATTTTTGAGTCAATCCTGAACCAGTGAATGGATTTTGGCATCATAAGATTGCCAGGCATGAGAATGAGTCAAATGTTTACTCAGATGAAAGCTTTGTGCATCATGCTCACATGTCTTAAAGTAAGTATGGATGCCAGGTAAACAGGAAAATTCATAAAATAATTAGCAAGAAAACTTTCAGATTTTTTGTAAGGAACTATGTTTTGGATCTATGGCAATAATAAGTAATAGCAAGTAGGTGTGGTTCCAAAAACGTTAATAAGTGGAGTCTTAGGTATACTATGCATAGTAATCACCTAGCTTAAGCACAACTTGGCACATGCTTTTCTAAGACAAAAAGTAGCCCATTGTTCCAGATCTGGAACTATAAGTTTGAAAAATGTTGTATCATTAACTAGAGTCTGTACTTATACATTGCATGGGTTTGGGACCCTCCTTTAAGTATAGAGATACCTGTGTTAGAGGGTTCCGCTCTTCCGTAATATGGCTATGATATTATAACATTTAAGGTGTGAATTTGAAGAATTAAAATTCAACCGTTAATAATGCTTTGCAAACATTTGCACAATTTTATGCCCCTAAACACAATGTGTTCATTATACTTTTGCCTTCATAGTTAGTAGGGCCTGGCCAATGGCCACTTATTTCAAAATTTCAAAATAAGGAGTCAAAACATACCTAAATCTAGCATACTGGCTGTAATCATGCCTCTGTTTGTACATGTGATCATCTTCATTTGTTATTCCATACAAGTCATATGCCTGACGTCTCTCTGTGTCTGACAGAAGCTCGTAAGCTTGCTTTATTTCAACAAAGCGGGTTTCTGCATTTGGGTCCTCATTTTTATCAGGATGCCTGTATAATAAAGAACAGTGTAAGCCACTAAAGTTTAAGACTTTGGTATGGTTTTATCATACCTACAGCAGGGCAATGAGTTAGGATATGAAAATAGTAAATGAACTTACCATTCTTTAGCCAACTGCCTGTAAGCTTTGCGGATTTCAGGCAAGGAAGCTCTTCTATGGATTCCCAATATTTTGTAAGGGTCACCGATTTTTTGCGCGGCCGCTAATGAGCACAGGACGAGTACCAGCAATGCCCAGAGCCATCGCCCTTTCCAACCCTTATATTTCCATTGCATATTATCCACCAGTGTCTATCGAACGCCGAGGAATAAAACTTCAACAATCAAACAATTATCATAGCGACGATGACTCGTTCTCGGCTGTGGAATGCATGTCCATTTAACAGCAATCTAACACGGATATTCTTATTATTTGAAATCAGTCATTTATCCCAAAATAGACTGCTGAAAATTGGTGAATTCGGGAAAATCTGCAAGATATCTAGCAGAAAACCGAACCAAATCAGGGCGTGCCATAGACTATTTGTTTTTTTACTGATCTTCGTTTGATCGTTTTCCTATCGTTTGCTGCAGTCAACGTTAAAAAGCACAACCATAGATAAATAAATCTAAGAAGAACTCAATGTCAACGCTTTTACAAAATTCAATTTCAACTTGTACATGTGGTCTGTAGTATTACCAACGATTCTTTTATTTGCATCAAATAAAGGAAAAATATTTACTTCCAATAAAATCACCATCTCAATCTGTACGCGTATGTCCTTTTACATCCTCACAGTAAAGCAAGAAATAGAAAAACTTTATTGTTGTCCATGAATGCTTAAATTAGTCAAATTTTTATCAGTTAGTTGAAGCAAAACGTACAATAATCAAAAATGAACAAAATGTAGGTAAAGTATGTAGAAGCAGACTTAAAAATTTAATTAATCTAGAAATAATCTGAAGAATTGGTAGTTATCCGTTTGATAGAAGTAATTTTTATTGAGTTTACAGAGCAGATCTTGAAATCATATTTTTAAATACCTAGTTTGCTTAAATTTATCATTTGAAATAAAAAAATACACATGTATGTATATCAATGTCAATGAAATTGTCGAAAAGTATTATATTCTTCCAATAAACAAAAGGCTCAAAATAATAAAACAGTTCAAGTGCGAGTCAACTCGCACACAGAGGGTTCCGTACGGTGATCGGTACTCAACGTGTTATGGACGTTGCCCCCCCTTATTATGTTTATTTAATTTTTATTATTGTTTTAGCAGCAATAGTAGTTCATACCCTGAAAAAATTTCAACAATGTACCTATTGTAGTGAGATACGGCCTGTACAAACATATCCTCCGTAGTCCAGATTTTGAAAATCGCATTAAGGTTGAGCCCTGCCCGGCATAATCCCATCTCTATAGGTACACTAATTTACATCAAGCACACACTGAAAAATTATGGTAGGGAGAGTGGTGAGACTTAGGAAAATTATGGCCGTGTGAATTTTTGAGAGAATTTTTACGTTAGACAATTAACCTAGAGTCAAGTTTAATGTATCACTCGGTCTTTGATTTACTAGATTTAAGACTAAAGACTAAAAGGTACAGTTTCCCTATTTATTTTTGTCGCAAATAAATTATTTCTAGAAATAAAATCACAAACCGCACCGAACGTTATACGTGTGTATGACGTTCGGTGCGTTATTAGGCCTAGTAAATCTACAGTCTTGTAGCATAAATCAATCATAATATTTTAATCATCGTATCATAATTCGATTTAATTACATTTATCCTTTTAGATTTAACCCTAGATCACTGAACTTATTTCCGAGTTAGATGAAAAGAGAGTTGTTCGAGAAAAGTACCCAAACATTAGCCAGGATTATATTTTTGTTAAAATAATATTATTATTTAAAAATGTTTGAGAGGACATGCATTAAGATTTCTTATAACTATTAGACATTATTAAATATAATATATTAATCCTGGCTTATGGCAGTCTGAGCCGATAGGAATGGTATGTTCGCCACAAATGGCCTTCAAATGACCTTACTGCGGGAGTAGCATGACACTTTGATTATCCTGTGTTTCTAGTATGGGCTAAATTGAGCACATTTTTGAAATGAATAAATATTTGATTATCGTTCTATTTTGTTGGTTATATTTCCTTTTCCAAATAAACGAAATTGTTTTTTTTACAGTGCGCGCAAAATTTTTATGAACTCTGTGAACATAGTCTCGAATGTGTAACTGCGCGGTTGGGCTCACCGCACCCTATTGGAACCCTAAAATAGCGTCCCCACTGCGCGTACTTCCGATAATTCCTAAATATTTATGCACTATACTTAGGACTAATAAATAATACAGTAGCAAAAACTATAGGTTACTGTTTTTCAAATTAATATTTTTGTGAAATTAATAGTTTTCTACTGGTTTTTTTTCAGTTTTTCTCTAGGTGTTGGCAACATAGTACTCACCACAAAGTATACTTACTGGTCTATGTCACCACACCACACGACTATCGGAATCGGAGCGGAGTAGTTTTTTTGAAGATAGAGTTTTATTTTCTTTGCGATTTGTTTGATTTTGATTGGACTAAAACGAAGTTAGTGTCGTATTCGTGTATGTTTTAAGTTATATTACTCAACATTTTATTACTTGTGAATAGATGAGCGTTTGTCTTTTAAAATACTAATTCAGTGGTTATAATTTCCTGTCTTTGAAGTTCTAAAAGTGAGTACCTACTTATTTTCGTAAAATTATTCTAGCTGAATGTTTTCTAAGTTATTGTTATGTACTGTTAAATAACCTTAATCCATCAAACGAATTTAATAAAAATAAATACCAATAATTTAATGACAAGAGATGATTTCCTAACGCCGGCAGCTAACCTAGGGCCCTATTTGAACTATGTAACACAAATTATGTACCTCCTACAACTAATTACAACAAAGACCCTGCATTGCACTATTTGCACTATTGAGGTCTCACTTTTCTGTAAGACCTCATTGCACATTGATAGTCATAGTCTCAAACCAAGTGTAGGATTAATATTAATAACAGTACTAACATTTATTCTTCAGCATTTGCATTGTCTAATTTGGAAAATAACAAAATATTCCAATCGTCGGCAGATTTCTACAATTCCAATTACAGAGAAACCTGTTGATTTGCAAAATGTCTTTATTGACAAAGAAAATAACAATCAAATAATATAAAGAAATTAAACTAGTGTTTACAAAACAAACAATTGAGCCAACTGCAGACTGTTGCAAACAATCTACAGATACCTCAACTGATCCATATCAATACCAGTCGGAAGCGTCCCCAAGACGCTGGCTGCATTACCCCGCTGTATGGCAATACTAATGCGCTGCGCCAGATACTCACCAGCTCTGAGGTCACGCGTCGCTTCAACCAGGTGCTCAGATAATTTTTTGTAAACCCGGAGAGCCTCGGTACCCTAAGGACCTAGGGTCTCTCCAAGGGGAGTAAATGCGTAGGCTCTGTCGAGACCTGCATATTTGTGCCTCTTGAGATCCTCGTCCAAATCTGCCGCCGAACCAGCCCTCACGCATGTCCTTCAAAGATGGGAAGGCGCAAGTGTGTCGACACATGTAGCGTCCTACACAATAGGCCTCCCCAGCTCCCAAGGGACTAAAGTCATGCCGTCGGGCCTCTAACCATCGTCACGCAACAGTCCATTCGGTTCCTTGCCGCCATGCCAGAGATATCCGACCTGCGGCAGCCCTAGTACACAATTTGCAAATAAAAATATTTTATTTCGTAACAAGATCCATATTTTGTTAGTAAAACCACTATAGAAGACTTAAAATTTAAGGTTAGTAACAACTACTCACACACACTAATTATAAAAGAAAACATCATATTACACCTATTACCCTACACACAAAACCTATCCATATAGGAGAGGAGAGTTTATCAGCAATAGTTCTCAGTATACTGTTCGAGCTATCCCGGACTCTGCGCATCAGGGAGGTGGTCTGTTTCCACAGAATAGCTGTGAACCCATCTACTTGGTACTCCGCAAACATCCCTGATGCAGACAAAATCTCTGAGGCAAAGCACATGCATCAGCATGTTTTTTATGTAAAATTGCAGTTGTCTTGTCTGGCTATGGAGTTCATATTCCAAACTAGTCTCTTCAGTATTTAACTGGCTCTATCAAGTCAGAGGTCTATTTTTATTGATAAGTAATTATTTGTCCAAGTTATTAAATACTACTATCCTACTAATATTATAAATGTCAAAGTTTGTATGGATGGATGTATGGGTACATGATGGTTACTCTTTCATGCAAAAACTACTGAACCGATTAGGCTGAAATTTGGTATGGGTATAGTTTGGGACCTGGAATAACATATACTAAGGCCATTTTATATCCCGATAAAATGTGGGTGAAGGCCCGGGCAGCAGCTAGTATTGAATAAAACATTGGTCAAAACCTGCTTAATTTAAAAGTTTTACTTTTCTGGTGCCTAAAAAATGCTAATGACTTTTTTATTTTAAAATCATATTTTGAAACAGGTCTGGTGAAGATGGTTTTGAAAGGGTTTATTTTATAGCTACAATAAATCTAAAATAAGTATAAGTGACCTTAAAAAATGCTTCTAAAATAAACAAAGTCTAACCAGTTTTGGGCAGGCTTAAAAGGATAGAAGTACAAGCCTGTTTCATTACTCACATAGGTCACATTGATTTGATAATTTAATACTAGTTTTAAAAGTCCATTTCATCATAATTTAAAAATACATAGGTATCATTTAAGTCTACAATTTGTATTGCCACAATAGTGGATGTTTGAGACAAGATCTGTGGATTCACTGATAAATCGATAGTTAATTTTAACAACAATAGAGACTTAATTTAACACACAATTAAAAATCCTTTTATTTTATTGCCTTCGGAATCAGAAAGATTAATAAGGAAAGAAGACGTTTGATGTTAACTGTTGTACAAAAGATCTTAAAAATTCGTGTACTTTTCAGCCTACCCTTATCTACCTACTGGTAGCGAATGTAGCTAATGGCCTACTGAATGTCGCCAGTCTAACGTCGCGCGCGTCACATCATTTTAAACAAAATAGCCAATGCAGCCATAGGCCTCAGACTATGGCCTACCGAATGTCGTCAGTCTAACGTCGCGCGCGTCACGTAAGCCAATGTAGCCGTCTCTCTATCTACACTCTAGGTAGACTATTTAGACTCTCGATAGAGTCTGAGGGCTAAAGGCTCTAAATTCTAGAGCCTAACGAATGTCGTCAATCTAAGGTCGCGCGCGTCACTTCATCTCAAACAAAATATACCGACCATGAAACTAAATATAAACAAATCACGTCTCAAAACAACGCTTAGCTGGGGTCAACTAGAAACAATCGCTTCCTCGCGTTGATTGCAGCAAATTACTTGTGAATTGAATGTCGTGCGTTATGAACACACCCACTATGCGTCCGGGCTCGTAGGTACCACCTACTTCAGTAGCGTCAACGATTCTAAATGCGGCTGGGAACCAAACTACGAAATACTATGCTGTAAATCGTCATCCCCTTCATACAAGTATTGGTGCTTACTTATGCTTACCTATTCCTGAAATGAAAACCGTTCCTACCTCGACCGCAATTCCAATTTCAATCTCACCTGTGAGGTTTTGTGTCTATTATTAACCGACTTCAAAAAGAGGAGGTTATCAATTCGTCTGTATGTTTGTATTTTTTTTGTATGTATCTTACGCGATATCTCCGCCAATTATGGACCGATTTTGGAAATTCTTTCACTATTGTATAGAAAATGATCCCGAAGGGGTCCCATAAAAATTCCCATCCCGTTATACCCAGGGGATTAGTATTTAACCCGGAAAACTAAAAGTAAGGGAATTTAAAGTCGGTTTATCGTTTTTAAAAACACGCCATATTATACATGCCGAATTTAACGGCGACTGAAATGTGGAACTGACTACAAAATAAGCCTATGCCATGTACGAGTAATATATGGTACATAACTGCGTAATAGGTACTTCATCAAAATAAGAGATTAGTTGGCTACCTAATCTCTTTTTTGATTGAGTAACTATTGGTTAACGAAATGGAGCAAATATCGGTTTCCTTCTACGAATTCTATAAAATACTGAAATTTTAATTGCTATAAGAAATACCCAAATGTCTAATTACCAATCGTAGAAACGCCCAAAACTTCGTTTACGCAATCCTGTCGGAATGCAAACCCTTTTGTTTCAATAAAGCGAAAAGATATTGAACGATTATTCTAAATCAATGTTGGTTTTAAAAAGTGAGCTGATATAATACCTCTTTAATATTAAGGCGGTTCCCTGACCCAAACTAACGCCGCCATCTATTTTATCGTATTATTACGTTAAATAAAATAATTCTCAAAAATCCTTCGGCCGGTTTGTGATACCTACTTATCATAAGTTTTTTTTTGTAATACCTGTGTAATAGTTTTATATTGTATAGCTTAGGAGGAGATGCGAAAACCGAGTTCGTTGGCCAAAAAGTGCAATTTCGCATCTCTTCCTAGACTATACAAAATAAAACTATTACAGGGGCATTTAAAAAACGCTTATGATAGGTATACCATGAGGACTAAGTACCTACAACAGCTTATACTGGTGATTACGACCCAAAAACCTGTACTAAGTTGTTACTTAGGCACAGTGGAGGAGAGGGGGACAAACGGGCCGATTACAAAATCGAATCACAAAATTCCTTTGTTTAGCGTAATAATACGATAAAATAGACGGCGGCGCTGATTTGGGTCGGGGTAGCCCCTTAAAGTAGGTACCTATTTAGCTGTCAAAGCATTGAAACTAATGGGGTTTTCATTCAATTTAGTATGTATGGGCATGGGTATTCGCTGTTTAGGAGGGGTCCGTATGACAAGAGATAAATTCCCATTGTATTTACTTACGTTCCTCTACGTAAGTAAATAGGCAACACTATCATTGTGTTGTGTGTGATAGATAGACAGAGTTATTGGTAATCCTACTAATATTATAAATGTCAAAGTTTGTAAGGATGGATGTATGGATATTTGTTACTCTTTCACGCAAAAACTATTGAACCGATTTCGCTGTAATTTGGTATGGGTATAGTTTGGAATTTATTTTTTATCCCGATAAAACGCGGACGAAGGCGCGGGCAGCAGCTAGTTCATTGATATTGCGTGAATTTAGATTCTACCCATCATCCCGAACACATTTGTGAAGACGCCAGGTCTTCATTCTGAAAATTGTATATAATTCACAAAACAATAAAATAATGTCCGAAACCCAATGATTTACTAAAGACCGATCTGCCACTACCATTTTAATCCACATCATAATCATTGGCCTATTTTTCATCTAAAAACGAAGAATAAGGTGCTGACTGCCTGAGTAAAAAATTGACATAGTACCTACCTACCCAGTTATTATAAAAAATTGTTTTGATTCTTGTACAGACATTGTCAATCCTACTTTCTTGCCGGCTTTCTTGGATTGGCAGGGTTCCGTCGCGTCGTTCATCTTGTAAAACCCTCCTGGCGCCCACTCCATCGTTAATAAATTAATTCTGTACACATATGTAATCTCTTGTTTTTCTCAACCTGACACTTAACAATATTATAAATGTCAAAGTTTGTATAGATGGAGGTATGGATGTATGGATATTTGTTACTCTTTCACGCAAAAACTACTGAACCGATTGGGCTGAATTTGGTATGTGTATAGTTTGGGACCTGGAATAACATTATAGGCTATTTTTGTCCCTATAAAACGCGGGCGAAGGCACGGGCAGCAGCTAGTATTAAATAATTTAGATTACCCCTAGTGCGAGGTCTTCTATTATAACTAAAACCCTAAAACCTTGTCTATATTATTTTTCCGACTTCTTTGTTTGTCTATTAGATCCTGCTAACCTAAAAACCTACCTATCGTATATTAATCTTAAGATGAATTGCTGCGCCTTTACAGGGTACATGTACTTACTTTTACGCTAACTACCACCTAAGCTAAAACTATGTAAATGTATACAATTAATAAATAAATAGTTTGCATCAATGTGGCTAGTAGGTATACAATACCTCTTACTTCAACGACGACGACGCGTTGTCGATGACCATGATAAGGCCTTGAATAATTTTTCGGTCTAATCACTTACACTACACTCTTTACTGTATCGATCAGATTTCAAGGTAACATTAGCAATAAAAGAAACGATTGGCTACATTAAGTATCTTTAATTACTTCAAAGCATCTAAACGGCTGAAGCACTTTTGATAAATATATCAAAACACTCGTCTGGACTGGACCCCTACATGGTTCTCAGTCTAAGCTACATTTCGAATGCCTGTGCCCCCTTTCTAATTCTAAGTGAGGGAACTGGGATCTGCATTGACATCTCGCATAGTAGTGTATTGTGCATTGTCCCCCTGCCTAACTAGTGTGCCCCCTTTGCGAAGATAAGTAAAAACCGGGGACCAAGTCGGGTGAAACCTATATTCAATAATTTATTTTTTCTTCAGATAACCATGGAGGCGCTATCAAGAGTCCTACAGCCCTACAAGGAGCTGGTGGGCAACGTCGCAGCCTTCGTGACGATGGCTCAGATGGGCTCCGGCGGGTTCATCTGCTGGGACATCATCAAGCAAGGGAACACTAAGAACATCGGCATTGTACCGTTCCTCGGCGGTATTGTTATGTAAGTTTCTGTTATCTCCAATTTTAGCATAATATTCCTCTCTAGTCTTCTACTCTTCTAGACAGATTCTTCTGCCTAGACACTAAGGTATAGAGGTTTTTCGACACGGTAAATACCTACTACCTTTATAAGATATAAAAAATATTTATTTTTAATTAAATAATCATGGACAATCTACACAGCATCATCTAGCCCCAAGCTAACTTTATGGCGAACATGACTCTGCCAATCATGGGGGTTTCCCATATTCAGCACGTTTGGCAGGTGGACTGGTTCGCATTGGAGGTGTTCAAACAGGTATACTGAAAGAAAATGCTGCCCTTCCTCTGGTAGTTTCTTTAACCCGAGAGTGGTCCACCCTTGTAACGGACATTGCAAACTTCCTGTGACTTATCCGTGAGTTAGCCATGCCTAAACAAATGCGTTTTGTAGATGTTTAATTGTACACGGAGGCGGTTAAAAATTGCTATTATAGTTTTTGAGAAATTTTAGTTTATGCAAGTGTGGTGTGCAATTGTGTTTTGCATTATGTAATCCGCGCGACCACTCGAGGTTTAACGACGTCCACGGGATGAGTTGGATGGCCGCGCCGCGACCATGTGCCAATTTTTGCCCTATCCCTATCTACCGTGTTATTTTTTATTTACATTAGCTACAGGTTTTTTAGAAACCTACAGTAGGCATCAGTCTTTCCCAACATTGGTAGATAAGCATAGTACTACCTTTGCATTTATTCTCTCACATCTTTTACACTAACTAGTTTTGGCACCTACCAGGTAAGCTACCTTTGTAAGATATATTTTATGTAATATAATAATAAATAATGAATGAACTTTTTATTTATTATTTATTTATCTATGGTTGTGGGTCAATTATGGGTATTTCTACTGGACCTTTGCCAACAACAACCAGTTTCGCAAGGTAATATTATATTTAAATCGTAATCGCGCAATATTTTTTTCAATAAAATACCAATATATAAATTATAGGCCATAAGGCCTTAAACTCAGCCAAGTAAAAACAAGTTTCACAAGATTAGAAGCGATTTGCTATCTCATTATTATGTGCCTCATAATATGAAATAGGAAACAAAAGGTTTAACAAGCCACGTAATGATGACTAGACACAATGAATGTTTACGAATGATAAAATCTGAGTAGTCTAGATAGATACTAACTCAGCATAACCCTCAGGCCTCGACTCGTATTATTTCCACCATTCTACCGATAGCCCACTGATAATAGATTGTTTTCTGACGAGACGATGACGTCGTCGGTTTACTCGTTGATTAGATACCTGAATTATCTTACCGTATCTTACTAATAAGGAGGCGAAAATATCGTCGTTGAAGTGCGAGAAGTTACTAAGTAACAATTTTAGCCAAAATTACTTATTTATGTCAAAGTATTTTTAAACACAATCATCATCATCACCAGCTCATACACGTCCACTGCTGGACATAGGCCTCCCCCGTACGACGCCACAAATAGCGGTCCTGAGCCGCCTCCATCCATCGACTCCCTGTGACCGCTACGATGTCCTCGGTCCATCGAGTGGATGGTCGATGGATTTAAACACATTATGTACCTTATAAAAAGGTAAAACAGCTGCTTTTATTTTAATTTCGGAACATACAAGAATGTCAGAAGTACTTATCTGCTTGTTGAGCCAAAAATCAGTCTACGAAAAATTACTAAGAGTACATAAGTAATTTATTTTAATAGTTTATTAAAAGTTTTTTCAACTACTGGGGCTGCAATGCTCATAAAGGTCACTTAGTGACATTTCGCGTACAGCTTTATTTGACACGATATCACGATCACACGATTCACAATTACTTACGTAATTATTCTTGATACAGTTTCTAACCTAATAACATCTTATTGAGTTTGCTAGAATTAACTAACTTACTTATTACTATGTATCTCAGTAACCGAATTTTTTTACATTATTGAACGTTACGGTATATGGCTATCTATATTTTGTTCATAGAAATCATTTTTGTAACTATAAGCCTTAAGAAGTTACACCGATTTCAAGATAAAAAAAACTTTGACCGCGATTATCTCCAAACTAGCTTTTTGCACTTAATGACTTGTCTTACCACAACGACGATATACATACCTATGACAAGATTGATAGATATTTATATCGCTGATGCAACTTGTCGATCGTTTTGTGTTGGCGCGAGATTCAAATATTATTGTTGTTTTTATTATTTTTTCTGCCTTCTACAAGGAATAAAACTAACGGACAAGTGATTAACTACAATCTCACCGGTTCTTTCTTATTAACTTAGTATAAAGAACTAACCTCAATTTACTTGTCTTTATGGAGCATTTGGGAAGATAAAGAGATTTTGGGCTAACAATCAACTTTCCCAAATTGTACAGGACCAAATCAAAAACATCATGTCCATTTCATCGTTGAGTTTATTTGCTTTTAAAAACAAAATCATTATCGAATGTAAAAAAAAAACTAATATTAAAATATTATCACCAGCCAGCCTCCCTCAAGGCTTGAAAGAGGCTGGCGTCGTTTGTGCGGAAGTTTGGTCACCAACACAAATGCAAAACACCAAAATACAATTGAATCGAAGTTGGTTTTATCATAGGTTCGTAGGAAGTGGTTTACGATTTGCGGCAAATTACTTTTCAGTTTGTTTTATTACTCGTAGAATGCAGTTTTTTTTTTTTAATTTTTTGTAGTCTTGAATACTACAAAAATATTATCTCTCGCCGTTGATGAACGTTCAACCTAAGTAGAAAATTGCCTGGTACTTTACGGTAGGTACGTGAATCTGGGATTCCATAGGGAGAGATTTAAATAATATCCTTATACACGTTTGCGAAACAGCTGGCTGAGCTTAATCAAGCTTAAAAAACATACCTACATTAAATAAATTAATTTTCGATGATATTGATAGCGCAGTACGCGAAGGTCCGTCTAAAACGCATAAGTGAAGTGTTAGATTCAGGATTCAGTTATGTATGACAATTGTGAAGCCTACAAGTTTAACCCTCGAATACTCAAACGCAATTAAGATCGGGGCCGCCTTCGACAAAGCGGGTTAGACTGTCTAACTCTAACAGATCAGTAGGTACATACGTCTCAAATCGCGTAAATTCGCCACTCGTGATCCCATAAATAACATTTGGGCCTAAAATATGCAGTGATATGTCCAAAATTATTTATTTACTTTACCTTCCTGCAAACGAGGCAAAACACAAAACGTTTTAGAGCTGCACCGATGACACGATGACGTGAGCGGTGTTGCGGCATAATAACTCGACCCGTCCAACTTAGCTCGTAAATGTCATAAAGAGCCAAAGTATCGTACCCGCAACCTCGCCGCAGGCGCACCCACGCCTGCTGCGCCACAGACTTCGTCAAAATGACTAAAACCCTTATTATTAAAGAGGTGCATGACGCTTTATAATAAACACTGAAATTGGACGGTTACCTCATTAGACCGAGGTACAAAACAGACTGAACCCACGGCACGCAACGTACGCGACGAAAGATACGTCGAATGGCGTGGAGGAAGATATATGCCGAACTCTTGCTCACGCGCAATCTCCTATTCCACGTACTCTCTCATCGCTCAATGACCTCTTAGATACAAACCTTGAATATGTTGTATTTCATGATATGTATAAGCTACTGACGTTTAACTGCCTGACTTTTTGTGAGTATGGTACTATACTCCGATTCAAAAGCTGGATATTTTTCGTATACAAACAAAGGGGTTACAAAACCCAAAGCATACTGGTGGGAAATATAAAGCAATATTAGTATCATAAAAGCAAAGCACAGAAACTCAAATAAATTTTTGGTTTTGAAAGCTTCCATTCATCATTTAATTGGTCTCTCGTTCGTTTTCGAATTCAAATTTAAATATTTTTTGCTACACATTTGAGATTATGCTTTGTTGAAGTATGTGTTTTAGTTTTTAGTGATTTTGCCTTGTTGTTTTCTGTTACCTTGTTGTTTTCTGTTATTGTTATTAGTTTTTGTTAAGTTTTAATTCATTAAATGTCTCTGTTGATATAAAATATCTTAGATTCTAAATCGGAGTATAGATGTGAAATGCTAAATTTGTGATCTCAATTATATTTAAGTAATATAAATATATTATTAATTATTTTTTTATTGTTTGCATCATTACATTAATGATTATTTTTATAAGATAATTTATTAGTATTACTTATATTGATTGACTGTGTAGGGTAGGTATTTATTAATTATTTTGAAATAGGTCTAATGAGGTAACCGTCAAATTTTAGCTATTGTAAGTATTATGTATGACTTTGAATTGTATAAATTTAATTTTTATTCATTTATTCATAATTTTTTGTTGCACAATCTAAATATATTACATAAAAAACATTAAAAAAGAAAATACATGGCAAAGGCGAGCTTATCCCTAAAAAGAGTTCACTTCATTTATGACTGTTGTTACTGGACATTTACATATTTCTGTACTAGGTCAATAAATAAATAAATGTGTCTCAAAGCTAGGCCATCTGTTTTCATACAAATTAAAGCGTCGAGATCTCATAATACTTCGCGTACTTTGCGTGGCGTGAGCTTTAGTCTGTCTGTGCCTTCATGCTTGTACTTATGATGTATTGTCTGACAGTAACTGTTTATTTCCAACAGGAGCGTGCTAAACTTGAAGTTCGGTTCCATTCTCCGCGACGACGCCATGATCCAAGTGAGCTTCGTGGGTTTGGTGCTTAATATACTCTTTGTTATGATTTACTTCAACTACTCGCAGGAGAAATCTAAGGTAAGCCAATAGGAGTTTATAGTCAAAATCAAAACAACCCTTCGGATCCTCACCGGTCGCGCGGGAAATACAAACATTTTCTGTTTTTTTGCGTTCTATAAGAGGCTACCCCGACCCAAATCAGCTCCGCCACCTATTTAATCGTGTTATAACGTTAAACAATTAAATTTTCAAAAATCCCTTGGCCAGTTTGTGATACCTATCGTATATATCGATGGAGGTAAAAAAAAGTAAGCGGCGCTAGTTTGGTTCAGGGAACCACCTTAAGTTTCTATCTATCTAACTAGTAAGTAGTTTTGTTAGATGAAACATGCTAAAAAACTCCTAAAAAATCAGAAATGTTAACCCTCGGGGGGTGAATAAGTCTGAATTTCAGGTACCTTCAGGCGCCGCCTGCACCTGAAGGTTCGAAACCAAGTCACTTGGATGACAAAGGGGGCCAAAAAACAATTCTCTCTCAAAAGTCAAAATCAAGAACTCTTTATTTCCGTAAATACAATAAATGTACACTTGGTTCAAATTGTTAACATTAAACACTGACATGGAAGTAAAGTGTTATTTTGATTTCGGTTGCTTCGGTGTGTAGACGAGTAAAGAAGCGACGAAGAAACCTTTAAAGTCTTTCTGTTTTACATACATACATACATACCTACCTACTACTTATGTATATAACCTACTACTCAATATTTATTCTGCTTACCGAAAGTAAAATCCTGCTCTTCAAATAATTAATTCTGCTGACTAAAACATTAATTTTGCTGATCCAAAAGCGATTTATTTCCTAATCAAAACAAATTGATTTGCCAACCAAGTATTTATTGCTGATGGTTAATATTTTACAGCCTAATAGCATAATACATATGTATGTCCAAAACATATTATGCTATCCTAATAGTTTGACCAAATATTTAAACTACAAAACTACAACAACTTTTAAGAAGTAAATTTCTTTGGTATTTAAACAAAAAAGAACAATGGCAAGTTTCCCTTATGGTCTGTCCCAAAATTTTGTGACTTGACAAGAAATATACCATTCGATTCATCTCAAAATTTTGAGGAATCCTGCATTTTTAGTTTTTTCTTTTTTGTTCCAGAAAAAATTAAATATTTATTTAAAAATTGGTAGAATACTTTCATTACCTTCGTTCATCTCTTTATTGCAAATGGCGGTGGGGTGACAAAAAAGGTTTCTGCATTAGAGGCTGGTTCAAGAATTAGTATCCAAACTCTTTTCTTTACACTAGACCCGATAGCACAGATTAGGTAATGTTCCGATAGTGTTATTATAGTATCTACAAGACAAGGCCCGCGCGGTTATAGAATAGGTTAGAAATTATTGAGATTTTTAGTCTAATCTTAGACCACTAGCAGCAATCAATCTACCCTTTATTCTCACAGGTAGAAGAGCAGTGTAGAAATACTACCTAACCTTCGTAATTCCGTACCAAAAATCGACATATTTAGGCTTATTGCTAAAAATCTTGATAAAATTATCATTACACCTTCCAAATGAAAAAAACTATGATAATCGGCTCAGTACAATACCTAATGATTTTATCGCGTTCAGACACACATACAGAAGTTGAAAGCAATATGCATTATGTGACCAAAACGTGAGATTTCCCTGGGTGGTACGAGTAGGTAGGTACATAAAAAAAGTATGTGTAGGAACTAGAACGTAGGTCAAGCCGAGGCGATCGCGGCGCCGCCGCGCGTAAGTGTAGACTTCTCTTACTCAGCCCGTGGATGTCGTAAAAGTCGACTAAGGGAACCTTGGTAGGTTCCCTTGCAGCGCTGGTGCGTTATGGTCACCTACCCATCATCATCAGCCTATTAGTCCACAGCTGGATATAGGCCTCTCCTACTGAGTATCGCTCTGTCTTCAGCTTGCTGCATCCAGCATCTCCCTGCAGACAGCAGTCTGCACTACGTTTGCCGAGTCCCGGTCTCCACTCAAGAACACTACCCCGGCGTGGATTTCGGTTCTTAACACGTGAACTGTCCGTGAATTACCTACATGCATTAGCCAAATGCAATTGAACCACGTTTCCTAGGCTGGACGTGTGAGCTAAGGCTTTGATTTTCTAGGGACGTATAAACAATGAATTGGCGAAAATAAAACTCAAATGTTCCATCGAATCTTATTATTTATTATTCGAACCTACCCATGGTATTTGTATTATTGGTATCGTATAGGTAGCCGTACCTACCTGAAGACTTCTCTGTTATCTCAATAAAAGTTTGTACCTACAGTGATCGCCAATTAATGCGATGAACTGATAAAGATTCCGATCCAAAGCACCGAACAGCTTCTGTTATCTTATATAAAGGGTTGCTTAGCGGTTTCTGTTAGCATGTGTGTACATAAACAGGGGTTTTGGAGTCTTCGTCTATATCATTTAATTTTATTTATGTCCGCCGTAGGTCATAGACACTTGATATCGTTATTTTCTAAATTAAAATAGGAATAGAGGAAGACTCCAAAAAAGCTTGAATAGACGGTCTATTCGACGCTTTTTGGTGGTACAGCTGTATTTATTTTATTTTTCATTACATACTACTTTTTATTTTGACTGTGGAATGTTAAAACCAATAGAGCTGAGCAGTAAGTTTAGGTTATTTTTATCTTGGTGCCAAATAGCAAATTGTACATTTCTAGGTTTCTAGGTGGTTTCGTTTCCTTCAATTCTTATCATAGTTACTTTTCCATTATCAAGAGTAGGTAAGTATTATTATTCGGTTTCCTCTCTATCCTCTGGTAGGAAGCTAAATACATACCTGTAAAAGTAAAAACCCATCATTTAATGTAATGGAATATGTAGGATTTGTACCATTTATTTATTTAGCAATACACAAAAAGAACACATAAGGCATCACCATTACACCATTACTTAAATGATCTGTTATCCGGAGTACGTTGATTACATGTACAAGCGTAATTTATGTAGGTGGAGTAGGCACATACCGAAAATTAGGTAATAAAACAATAGAAATAAAATAAATTCACGATGTACTGTACAATAACTTACAATGGCGAGGAGTATATGTAGTTATTTGGCACACGAAAGAAAATATTCTCTAAAACCAGGGAGCCTACTCGGAAAAGGAAAATCGAAGTTTCTTTTTCGTGTTCGTGCAAAACCAACTCTTATGTCAATTGCATAAGATTAGCGTTTGCACGAAAAATAAGCAGAAACTTCGATTTCGTTTTTAAGAGTACGGGTCCAGTTTCTTTATCATGCCTACAATTTTTTGCGAAATTACTCACAAACAACATTACACTTGGGTTAGTATTCGGTTCACCTGTAATATTTTGATAAGTTTATTTCGAAAATTATTTTGTCAACACAACTATAAAAGCGCGCGGAACAGTGATTGGACCACAGACAGAATAATGACAGAAAGTGTGGTAGTGTTGTCAATGTCAAAAACAAACGCGGCGGATTCTACGAGTTTTCACACCCTAGCTTCTACATTTTCAAAAATTCATTTAATTTTTCCTGGAACAAAAATGGAAAAATTAAATATACAGTTTAATTCAGAATTTTCGGAGCTATCGATTGATACCCATGCGATCCATTCACATGATAGCTCATAATTCTTGCCATTGTTTATTGCTTAATAAGTAGGTACAGGACACTAATTTAGGACTCGCCATTACTACATAGTATAAAACAAAATCTTCCCGCTGTCTGTCTGTCCCTATGTATGCTTAGATCTTTACGGAACGGATTTTGATACGGTTTTTTTTTATAGATAGAGTGATTCATGAGGAAGGTTTGTACGTATAATTTGGTATCAGCAATGCACCTCTGCCTGTGAGCCGTGGGGCCGCGGCGTACGAATATCGACCCCTCCAACTCAACCCGTGGATGTCGTAAGAGCCGACTAAGGGAACCTACCAGAGGAAGGGCAGCAGCTTCCGTCTGAGTATTTTTAAACACCAACACTGCGATCACCAATCCGCCTGCCAAGCGTGGTGATTATGGCAAATCCCCCCCCTACATGGGAGACCATTCACTCGATGGACCGACGACATCGTAGCGGTCGCAGGGAGTCGATGGATGGAGGCCGCTCAGGAACGCTATTTGTGGCGTCGTACGGGGGAGGCCTATGTCCAGCAATGGACGTGTATGGGCTGATGATGATGATGATTGCACCTGTGCGAAGCCGGGGCCGGTCGCTAGTTACCAATATAAGCTATTCTGAAAATAACCTATATCCTACTAATATTATAAATGTCAAAGTTTGTATGGATATGTGTTACTCTTTCACGCAAAAACTACTGAACCGATTAAGCTGTAATTTGGTATGGGTATAGTTTGAGACCTGGAATAACATATAGGCTATTGTTTATCCCGATAAAACGCGGGCGAAGGTGCGGGCAGCAGCAATATCCAACTATATTTATGCAATAAATCCAAATTTACTTCCAGGTTTGGCTGCAAATAGGATTCGCTGGTGCGATATCGGCAGCTCTGGTCGGCTACGCACAGTATGAGGATCCCAACCTCGTGGAGAATAGATTCGGAACCATCATCACTGCCTTCATGTTCTACCTCATTGCATCGCCGTTGTTTGGACTTGTAAGTATTTTTGAATTTTGTAACATTAGAATCATTATGTGGCCGTGGGGCCGCGGCGTACGAATATCGACCCCTGCAACTCAACCCATGGATGTCGTAAGAGCCGACTAAGGGAGCCTACCAGAGGAAGGGCAGCAGATTCCTTCTGAGTATTTTTAAACACCAACACTGCGATCACCAATCCGCCTGCCAAGCGTGGTGATTATGGCAAATTCCCAATAAGAAAAACCTTTGTAGCAGTAACCATAATTATGCAGTATTAGGTAAAAATATTAACTTTCTGAATGTTCTGATACATTCGATAGGGGAGCGTTTGCATTTGGATGTTATGCCGTCGTCTGTTACTCTTTCTGGAATAGTGCGTCCAAACTTGAGTTCCGACCACCTAGCATATTAATTTCAATTATCTAGGTACCTACTTGACTATTAGAATTGCAAATTGAATAACATAATTGCAAAATGAATAAAATGTTTGTGTTATATATAATAATAACAAAGCACAGCTTACGCGCATTTTACTATCTTGTTTTTTTTTTATTTAAAAGGCCTGGCTTGCTCTGGCATTGAATCTATTGGCTTAACCGTTCTCAAGTTCAAATCAATTTCACGACGTGCGTTGCAAAAACAAATAATACTTAACATGGCGTTATTATTCAAAAACGTGTTGAGCATTATAATAAATTATTTAATATCGTATACTCGTCAAGGTTAGAAGCATGATGTTGTTGATAAACTTAATTATTCTATGGAAATATTATATTGTTAATACTAGATGCACAAACTTCTGAGGAGGTGATTCACTAACGGTAATCTGTATGAATCTATGTTTCGTATGAAAAAAATTTGCGGTGCTGATTCATATTTGTGCGTGCCACGACGTTTGCTGGCAAATATTTTCTTATAGACAGGCATTGAGACAAACATGCAGACGCAACAATTATCACTACCATGGAATAAATAATAATAAATACCTAAATAATCTCTAAGGTTTTTATAGTGCTTATGCCTGCACTTTGGGTAATCTTAAAGAATTTTAATGATATCCCAAAAATTTACGACTCCGGCGGGACTTGAACCCGCGACCCTCCTCTGAATACGAGGATGCGCTAACCAACTGCGCCACGGAGGCAAGTACCCGACTTGTCGAAAATCTTTGGGACTTACCGGACTATAGCGCCGTTAGCTCCACCTACAGGGGAAACATTGAAGTTATCCAAACCTGCTCAAAGTCTAAAGTTACATTTAGATCGTTTGACGAGAGGTATCGCTGTTGCTAATCTCTAAGGTTTTTATAGTGCTTATGCCTGCACTTTGGGTAATCTTAAAGAATTTTAATGATATCCCAAAAATTTACGACTCCGGCGGGACTTGAACCCGCGACCCTCCTCTGAATACGAGGATGCGCTAACCAACTGCGCCACGGAGGCAAGTACCCGACTTGTCGAAAATCTTTGGGACTTACCGGACTATAGCGCCGTTAGCTCCACCTACAGGGGAAACATTGAAGTTATCCAAACCTGCTCAAAGTCTAAAGTTACATTTAGATCGTTTGACGAGAGGTATCGCTGTTGCTAATCTCTAAGGTTTTTATAGTGCTTATGCCTGCACTTTGGGTAATCTTAAAGAATTTTAATGATATCCCAAAAATTTACGACTCCGGCGGGACTTGAACCCGCGACCCTCCTCTGAATACGAGGATGCGCTAACCAACTGCGCCACGGAGGCAAGTACCCGACTTGTCGAAAATCTTTGGGACTTACCGGACTATAGCGCCGTTAGCTCCACCTACAGGGGAAACATTGAAGTTATCCAAACCTGCTCAAAGTCTAAAGTTGGTTAGCGCATCCTCGTATTCAGAGGAGGGTCGCGGGTTCAAGTCCCGCCGGAGTCGTAAATTTTTGGGATATCATTAAAATTACCTAAATAATGTTGGACAATCCACACAGAATCATCTAGCCCCAAGCTACGCAGAGTTTGTGTTATGGATACTAGATGACTGATATACATACATACTTGATACAATATATTAAATAGATAGTTATTTTTTATTATACATAGAAAATACCAAGAACACCCGGGACAGATATTTGCAGATTATACAAACATTTGACCCAAGGCGGGAATCGAACTGGCAACCTCCTGCGTCGCAGGCGCATTTGAGCCCGCTGCGCCTCATCGTTCCCAACTCAAATTACCTACTACCGATTCCTAGCTATCTTCAAAGCTATCTTAGTTTAGGTAGGTTCCTACAACGAATGCCAAGTCGCAAGTTTTTTTTATATTCTATTCTATAGAATAGACCTTCATTTGACCAAAATCTCGCCTGATCGAAAGTGACGATGTGACCGACGACGGTGCATCACGAAGGTCTAGAAGACACTCTAGTCTTGAAGAAAGCCAGAGTGTAATTGACCGAAAACACAGAAGCAGGCAGCGAGTTCTATTCCGGAGCGATGCGAATGATGAAGGTGGAGGAAAACCGGTTAGTACGAGTGGATGGTATATCCACCTGATAAGGATGGTATTCTGCCGTCCGTCTGCTTGTCCTGGAGTGGAAGGGAGATGGTGGGATCAAGTCACGAAGTTCCTGGTTCTAGTAACTAGTAGTATTAGTTAGTAGTTCTCCAAAATGTATTAAAACTCAAAAACTCAATGTGCTTTATTTCCTTTAGACCTTACAGGACTCTCGGACACGTCACAAAATTACATAAGTAAAACAGGGAATTAAAGAATATCCTTTCAAAGATCGAGAGACAAGCAACCTTGCGGCGGTGTTGGCTTTGGATCTTAATCTCTGCAAGGCATTGCTCGTCAATGAGCCCGACTGCTCTTCATTCTAGTTATATTCATATAATTTATTGTGATTTTATGCAGACAGGTATTGTGCTTAGGTGTAGGTAGTCTTAGTAGGTACAGAATGAATAAAAATCCTGTCAGGGCGCAAATAACTAACCTATTAATATTGGTTTTTCTTTATCTACATCCTTAATCTAATTAGGTTTCGGTATTAGGCTTCATTATTAGGCTTCATTATTCCCCCCCCCCCCTACATGGGAGACCATCCACTCGACCAATGGACCGACGACATCGTAACGGTCGCATAGGGAGTCGATGGATGGAGGCGGCTCAGGACCGCTATTTGTGGCGTCGTACGGGGGAGGCCTATGTCCAGCAGTGGACGTGTATGGGCTAATGATGATGATGATTAGGCTTCATTAACGAAACTATTTCTAAAAAAATTATGTCATTATTGTTTACTATCACTAAATTTTCCTATAAATTTCTGATCTTTACAAAATAAATACCTAAATAATAACCTAATATCTGTTGTTATTCCAGAAATACATAATAAAGAACAAGAGCACAGAAGGCATGCCGTTCCCGATCATCCTGTCCGGATCTGTGGTCAGCTTTATGTGGCTGTTGTACGGAATTATACTCAACAACATGTTCCTTATCGTAAGTATTTATTACTATTTTATACTTGTTACCTTGATTCAAAAGTATTGAGCCATTAATGTTTTTTTATTTATTATAGTGCGTGCTCAAAGAAAAATTATATCCCAGAAATTATTTAATTACGTATCGAGGAAAAGTAGCGGGCTCAAGTCCCGCCAAAATCGTAAATTTTTGGGATATCATTTAATTTCTATTGAGCCATTTTTGTGAAATGTCTAAATTTTTCTAGAAGTTAAGCTTCGTGTTAGGGAAAGGGTATATAAAGGGCAAATTAAATACCTAAACCTTCCTCATAAATCTACTATCTATTGGTTAAAACTGCATGAAAATCCGTCCAGTAGTTTTTCAGTTTATCGCGAATAAACAGACAGACAGCCGCGGCGGCGGACTTTGGTATATGATATGTAGTGATATAACGTAATTGAATAAAAAAAAAGCTCAATACTTCCATATCAAGGAGATATACAGGTGTTTGGTCATGGGGCCAACAGATTTTTTGAGGAGTCGGGGATCACGAGCTACATGTCTCCGGTAAAATGAATCTCATAAGTGTCACGGTTGTTGAGACATGTTTTTTTGAACATCACCCGAAATCTTGCCTCTAAATCAACATAATCATCTTTTTTGATTGGTACTTTCCTGGCCTGATGACCTCCGACTACTTAAATATCAAAAGAAAATGATAAGGACAATAGGTGAACGCTTGTTTGAGACTTTTATTACGTAGTCGGGTTTGAGTTTTAAATTTTTATTATTGTACACATTTTTGCTGATAGCTTGAGAATCGTTAACCTCATAAAAATTTGATAAACAGTTTTGGAAAGTACAAACAAAGACCATTGCAACGATACCACACACGAGCATATTTACTAACATTGGTGTTTTCGACCCTTACTTAGAACCCCACATCTGGTTAGACCCCCATTTTTATCTGACGTCACATAGCCTATAACCGTCGAGCTATAAAGACGAATCAAACGACACCTCATTTGTTGAAATCGGACTAGTAGTTTCAGCGCTACTTGGGAACAAAGAAATCGGCTACATAAATGTACATACATACATAGGGTGCCAAACTCATAACCGTCGTGCTTCGGTAGTCGGGTAAAAATCTCGTGTCACAGTGTTTGTAACCAAACTCCTCCGAAAATGCTTGTCCGATTTTTATGATTTTTTGGTCGTAAAGTATATTTCATACCGCTTTTGAGAAGTTTATTATTTATAAATGGCAGAACAACGTTTTGCGAGTCAGCTAGTCATGATATATTGATTTACAAAATTTCAAATTTTTCTTTCAGATACAGAATGTAGTCGCATTCTTGCTCTGCAGCGTCCAGCTGTCTCTGTTCGTGATATACCCGTCGAAACCGGCTGAGAAAGCCAAGAGCAAAGTCAAGGCTAAGAAAACAGACTAGATTTAATATTTATGACCTGCATACTTAAAGAGATTGAGTATGACATCATCTCTCATGCTGTCCTGCTCAGTTCGAAAGCGATATGAGCGAGACAGCAAGAGAGATGACGTCATTCACAATCCCATATCTTTATTAAGTGGCAGGTTTAGTACGGAATTGGACACTAGAGGTAGGATATTTCTGCTCAGGCAAGATCAATGCGAACAATGCTAGGCTTAGTTCGCGAATCTTTTAGTTTATTGGAAAAAGGGGAAAGTCAAAGAAATTTGTTGAATAATATTTTACGGCAATAGCAAAAAATGCAATGCGAAACGGAGTGTGGGAAGACCTCCCACTCGATGGACCGATGACATTGTAGCGGTCGCAGGGAGTCGTTGGACCGCTATTCGTGGCGTCGTTTGGGGGAGGTTTACGTTCAGCAGTGGACGTATACGGGCTGATGATGATGATGATGGCAAATCGGAGAAGTTCGAAAGAATTTTTAGTTTTGTAAGCTGATAATTTCATTCGTTTCTCGTTCGTTTTGACCTCTATATGCGTTGTTGAACTTTTTGTTTTTAGCGATAACCTTGTTTATTATATCATACATTATACTGTTATTGCTATCAGTACCAAATTTTTCATTCAATATGAGATAGTTTAGCTCCGTTTACGCAAAATATATTTGATTCAAGAACAGAGTGTAGCGATACCTTAATAAATAATTAAATTAGCAAATACGTTAAGTACAAGATGCGATAGAGTCCATTTAAGCAGTTTTAAACTGTGTCAATGCAAAAAGAAAATTGGACAAATAGAAACATTATATTCAGAGTGTAATGCTCTCTAAACGTTAGCGGCCTGGCTGATGTCATCGACAACTGTCGTTATTCCTTTAGTTTTAAGTATAAGGTTTAGATAAATCAAAGTATATATATATATTTTTATGTAATCATATAAATGAATACCTTTACACCCCCTATTTTAATAAAGTCGTGTATTAGCAAAAGCATCCATGGTGTGCAGTTTGTAAATATGTTGTATCTATTATAGTTACAACTTGGTCACATAAACCGTGCACCACACCGTCGTCATACAAAATGAATGGCGTCGAGCTGCATAGTTAATGTGACAGAGTTGTTCAAAGTAACCAAATTAAAACGAAATAGTTTGAAAAATATTATAGTATAAATGAAAAATGTTCTTTCCTAGTATAAACAAATATGCATTTTATGTACCCAATATGTTTTTATTCAATCATAATTTTATATGTTTTTGAGTTCTCTTATTATGTTTTTACAACTGTTTTTATTTTTAAATTTCTTGCCATTTGATGTTAATAACTTTATTGACAAATAATATAACAATCAATAATATAAACAATTTAAACTAGTAAACAATTGAGCTAACTGCAGACTGTTGCAAACAATCTACAGGTAGCTCAACTGGTCCATACCAGTCGGAAGCGTCCCCAAGACGCTGGCTACAATGCCTCGCTGATTGATTTAATGTTAATCTGTCGGCATTATGTTGATATGATTTATTATCTAAACACATTAAGATAAGTTATGCATTTTAATCTAAGACCCATCAAATGTACAAACGAATACTAAAGCATGTTAAGCATGCTTATTGTGATAATGTAAGAAGTGATTTTTAGAAATAGAAATATTGTGTCTTATATAAAATTGACGTTTCATTATAACGCGTAAGAATGTAATTTCATGAAAGTAATAGCTTTAAACACTACAAAACACACAAAAAAACGCTTTCAGGAGATTGTCCTTGTTCTCGTTGCTCTTAAAACTCGTGGATGGATATGAACTATTTACAAAAGTCATTAATTGCGGGAAAGTTATCAAGTAATAAATTAGTCATTAATTCTGGGTAAGCGTTCTCAATCTTGGGCATCTAAATTTATTGTGATTTTATGCGTACAGGTAATGTTCTTGTAGTTTTATTGTTAGTGGGGGGGTACACAATGCATAAAAACCCTTACAATTATTTTGGGATCGATCTTGTTAATAGTAAAATAGGTAAGTAAAAGTATGCTTAGTGTGTATAAATTGGCAATGATATCCATGCAACGTCAAATAATTACAAAGAAAACAAAATAAAAAGGTCCATATCTTGTTTAGGTAGGTAGTAACTTAGTCTTCACATAAAGCCCGGCTACACGCTCAAATATTTGTACATGCATGATTGCACAAACCAGTTTGCGCAAGCGAGATGGAGCGTATGGCCGGGCTATTACAGAAGTGAGATGTTAGCCAAAATTCCATTACCAATAAAAAATCTGTAGTTATTAATTTTACTCAGTTGCTAGCGCCATGATCACGGTACCTATCTATCTAGTATACCTAGGTACCGTGATCATGGTGGCGCTAGCAACTGAGTTGAAATATTGGAAAACTTAAAACAATACAAATTATGGAAAATTGGTGTGCCCTAGACTTCGTCCGCGTGGAATAGTGACAGTGTGATTTTCATACAAACTTTTATCCCCTATTCCCTTTGATATTTTACCCCCTTGAGGGTAAAATTTGTAGGAACTTTAAATGACATTTTTACTACACCTGCTCGGAAAGTTGCCTATTTCTTTTCCAAATATAAGATAGAAAGTACCTAAGTCATTGCAGGCGTATAGGAATCCGGGAGGAAAAACTCTATGGAATTTCATTTCTCACGCGTTTTAGCGGGAGGGAAAACTGTATGGAAATCCATTTCTACCGTGTTAATTTTTTTAATTTCCTAAAAGATCGGCCGGTAGCTATGGTTATTTTCATAATAGGTCAAACGACAAAAATCTGTCAAACGATTTAAGCCACTACATTTAATTCATTATGAATGTAAGCGGGTTAACTGCGAACCTAGTTTGTGTTGGAAGAACACCAACGTTCTTCCAACACAAACTAGGTTCGTAGTTAACCCGCTTACATTCATAATGAATTAAATGTAGTGGCTTAAATCGTGACAATTTGGTTTTCCGTTTAAAATAACGATCCATCCGGTGTACAGTATTTTATTATCTGTGATCCGGTCTACATTGTTATTGATACGATACGATCTATAGTGAACGGTCAGCTAGAACGTTTCATGCAGATGATATGTAATAAATACCTAATAATTGAACGCTTTTATGGACTCGTTTATGTTATATATAAACGGGTGTAGGTAGTTAATAATAATAATGATTTATAAATTCTACTAATATTGCAAAATTATATTATTTTCAGCTCACTACGCCAAGCTACTTTCAACAAGATTCAATGGTACGCGCCGCGCGCCGAGCCGTGAGCAAAAACTAGTAGGTATTATAAGGTGGGTATAGGTATATATAGGTATTATACGATACCTACAATATTTGACATTATTTTCTAGCGAAGTGTGCCCAAACCATGCCATAGAAAATATTGTAGGAGTCAGTTCTATTGATGAGGAAGTCCACCCGAAACTTCTGGAATGGCAGCACATACGGTATGTTCTTGGTGGGAAATGAGATGTTCAGCATGTGAAGATGTCCCTGCAAAAATACATTCTCGTAATCCTTTGTACACGCGCACAAAGGATACACTTCCGAAAAGCGCATACCGCTGATGAATCTGATATAACGTATTTTGACCTCCAAATCACGAATACTTGATCATTCTTGATTACTTGATCATTCTTGATTACTTGATCATTCTTATCGAAATTTGGCGCAATCGCCATTTTGAATATGAACAACTAAGGAGAACTTCTTCGTTCGGTGTGCAATCACGCATTCCTAACCGATTAAGACTATTTTAGCTTTCCCCAGAAAGGGTATTTGTTTGTGTACAGCGGAGATTAGTAACAAAATATAGGGTGTTAGTTAAATTTGCGCACAATACCGCGGAGGGACTTTCCGTTGATGCCACAGAATAATATAAAACGTCTACAATAGGTACCTATTCAAAGGCAGTTGCGCCAATTTTCGTAAGATATTCGTGATAAGGAGGTCAAAATACGTTATTATTATTAACTATACCAAAATTCAGATCGATCGAAGGTAGGTTCATATGTGCCCACCCCGCACGTACAAACATTGGAACCCGTTCTTCGCTCCAACCTAAAAGGTTGATTTGAGCTGTTGCATACTGTTCACACCTAAATGTACATAGGTACTCACATAAATTGGACAACCCAGTCCGAATTGCCTCATCATGCCACCGACATAAGTTTCCTTTTCAATAAAATCACACAACTTGAATTGCATTTCCATAAAAGATCGCCGATATTCATTGTGCAGGAACTCGTAGAACACTAGATGAATCTGTTTAAACATTTTGCATACCTAGAAAATCTCTTAACAAGAGCGTGCGCCCGCACAGCTACTTTTTGTATAGCTATGCAAACGCGCGACCTTCTCAGACAGACAAAGGGAACGAAGAGTGGAGAGGGGTGCTCGCGCTCCCCACGCACCGCTCGTTCCCTCGATGTCGTCTGAGACGGTCGCGCGTTTGCATCAATACAGTCGCGATACATTCGCGATGCTGTAGCGCGTTTACCAGTCGCGCATTTGCATCGCTACAAAAAGTAGCCGTGGGCGCGCGCTCCTATCTTTGAACAGTCTTGTAGATAGGGACACAAACCTGCTTACTCAAATCTTATTAACTGCCTACGTTCAAATTATAAACAACTTTCTTTTGCCCGCGGCTTCGCTCGCGCTTTCCCAGCATAAAAATTTGCTTATATGTCCGTCCCCGGTATACCATCTATCTTCATGCCCAATAAGATCCGTTGATACGTGAAAGCATAACAGACAGACATCGCTAGGTACTTTCGAATTTATAATATTAAAGTACCTGCGGGTATTAAGGGCCAGCGGCTGTCAAGGGCAACTACTCTGAAAACCTACTTCTAACATTTTTATTAGACTCTAGTAACGCATTATAAAGGACCATTAACAAGGCTGATATCCGAAATCGCGTCGCGCATGGATCCTTCATCTTGTAAGAAGCAACGAACCCGTCCACGAAGTTGTTATGGATCATTCCAGGTTTGAATTTAGGTGATCCTTAATACCCGCAGGTCGCCGTGGCGCGATATTAAGTAGTGTAAAAGACTTAACCAGTACCTACTAAAGTGCTCCTAGATATAGGTACCCTATCTACTACTTTTGGCAGATAAGTACTTGCCGTAACATTGTTGTATTGAGGTTGGAGGACATTCGTCTCGTAGTTAAGGTAGTAGTCGCTCTTCCTTCCATGCCGAGTTACGTACAATTTAACGAATTCGTATTCTTTCGTGTCGTTGTACAAAACAGCTGCTCTTTCTGGTATTGTTTTTAAGCACTAAAACAAATTATGTAAGTAAGATTTTAAGGTACGGCAGTTACCTAGTCGATAAAACAGCCTTCTGAGTAGGTACTTGAGTGAGGACCGACTTTAGGGAACAATTCGTAGTTGGGTAGATACATTGTGAAACTAAAACGCATGATCGCTTAGCTCAGTGTTTTTCATCCTGTTAGTTGCGCCGCGCGACTTTTACATTGAAAAACACAAGGATCGCGCGTGACCCCTTCGGTATGTTGGTTAGGAAGTCACGCACGAATAAGGGGTCGCTGTCAAATGCTAGATAACAAGTAAAAAACTAAATAATAACTACCACACCTACCACTAGGCTAGGCCCTAGGGTTCTTATTTTTTTACTACTTTTTTTTACTCATTGGCGGATTGATCAGCTGGTTGAGTAGGCTTCAGCCTAGGGACACGGCCACAGAAAAATAAAGTAAAAAACGTCGTTTTTGTTTTGACGCGATGCAAAAAACACTCACTCTGTTTCCGTCTGAAACAATCTACCAAACGGCATAAAAATGTTCGATTTTATTTTCCCGCATTGCAAGGCTAAAGTAAACACATGATAAATATATATTTATATAGGTATATATATTTATTATATATATATACCTATATATAAATTTATATTTAAGTATTATAGTAACTTACGTGAATAGAACCGTACAATACCAATATCATAATAAGACATCTTAACAAATGCATTTTCGTTGCTTTACCTACCCAGGACTGATACAAACTGTTATTGGTAGAAATAAACAATGTGAGTACCTAGGTACTTTCTATTTATATCAATCATTTAACTATCTACTTTAACAAATTGATGGTATCCGCTAAACGTGATTTAATCTTTGTAAACTGCAGCTATCGTGTTTTAAAAAGGCCCAATTTAGCTATTCTATAAATATGGACATTATGCTTGGAACTAACAATATGTGGTAAATTAGGTATCTTTTTAACATTTACAAGGCCCAAAACGCACTGGTCCGTCTGCAGCACCACACGTGGCGGCGGGCAGTGAATGCATTAGATTAGCGTACCCACCTAATAGGTATTAGCGCATAGGGGCGGTAATAGGGCATGCAGAATCGGAAAACCGGAAATCGAAAAAATCGTCAAACGGTAAATATTCCTGGAAAACCGGTTAACCGGTAAACGGGTTTAAACCGTTTTCAAAGTCAAAATCGATGTTTTTCGATTATTCCGATCTTTACCATTTTTGTTATAAATTCTCCGGCAGTGGCAACACCACACTCTAATGTTTAGGGGAATCACCGCCAGACATGCTCTGAACCTCTATGAACATATCATAGACGGAATTACATAGTGATGATGAAACGACGTAGAACAGCAAACCTAATTTTAGTTGTAATCAAATAATTTAAAGTTCTATAATTATGTTGTAAAACAAATACTCTTGCACAGAGACTGTTAACAGCGTTGATTAGTAGGATCAATGCAAGACGCACAACTAATTCATCATTAGCACAATATCTACACGGCTTAGCCAGGGATTCAGAACTTTCAGGAATATTTTCAAGACCCGATAATGACGTTTTAATGGACCAGATTTTTGCAATATATAGACGCCTAAATAAAGAACATACTAGCAGGCATAATAACGACTACCAAGATGACTTACGTCAAGATGCTCCTCCAATGGAAGATAGTGTGGTCAGCAGCATCGAAGAGGAAGTTACTTTAAATCGGCAGAAGAACTAAACAGAGAAATTATAAATACTCTAAGAAATGTTGAGAAACCCACCACCTTAGAAAACATTACAGATTTGGTAAGAGTGGAAATGATTCTGTTCAAAAATAACGGTGAAAAAGGCCACTACCTCAATACCGTATATATATATATCTATTAAATATACCTCCGACCTCCGTCGAAGCTGCACGTGCTTTTTCTGCGGCGGGATATCTTTCAAAGCATATACGTAGTTCGCTTAGCGATGAAAGCTTAGATTCACTTTGCTTTTTGAGATCGTATTTTCAGCAAGCGCGGGGTTAGATTTCATGTTTTATAAAATGACTACAAAAAAATCAAGCATTTTTATTTGTATTGAAACAAAAATCGATAAAACCGAAAAAACCGATTTTTCTAAAAATCAAAAATCGAACAAAAATCGGTTTTGTGTATTCTTCCGATTCTGCATGCCCTAGGCGGTAACCGACACGTTGGTCGATGATGATAATGATAATAATGAGTATCAAACTATTTGCGCCGAATAAAACACAGTTAATGGCCCTCCTGAATATCACACAGATATTCAGTAGTGCTATTAACATGGAATTCGGCGTTGATAAGTGTGCGGTCATACAAATACATCGGGGGAAAGTTGTAAATTCTAGTAATTTACAACTTTCAGAGATAATTTCCCTCAAATCTCTCTCAGAAGGTGAAACTTACAAGTACCTTGGTATGCCAGAAGCGTTGGGTATAGTGGACAGGGACATGAAGCAGTCGGTGAAGGAACGTTTCTTTTGTCGCCTTACAAAAGTGCTAAATAGCCTTTTGTCAGGTGGCAACAAGGTGCGCGCTTTCAACGGCTGGGTTATGCCACTGCTCACTTATACTTTTGGCATACTAAGATGGACTCAGACTGAACTAGACGCCTTGGACTGTAAGGTTCGTCAACTTTTAACCACTCATCGCATGCGACATCCCCGATCTTCGGTTATGAGATTGTATATCCCGCGGAAATGTGGTGGTCGAGGCTTTTTAAACGCCAAGACCCTACACAACCGTGAGGTATGCAATCTCAGAAATTACTTCCTTCAAGCCGAATACCAGATGCATCGCGATGTGGTTGCAGTTGATAAGAACCTTACCCCTCTCTCCTTAGCTAACGAGAACTGGCGCAAACCTACGGTGATGAGCATTCAGGATAGGAAGGCTATATGGGAGAGCAAAGAGCTACACGGGAGATTCTACAAGGTTCTCACAGGACCTGATGTAGATCTCCCGAGTTCAGTAAATTGGCTACGCTTCGGTGACCTCTTTGGCGAAACCGAAGGTTTTGTCTGTGCAATTATGGATGAGGTGGTAAAGACGAACAACTACCGGAAGTATATTATGAAAGATGGCACGACCGATATCTGTCGAGCGTGTCATCTTCCTGGGGAGACCCTCCGTCATATACTTTCGGGTTGTTCGCACCTTGCTAACTCTCAGTACTTGCACAGACACAATCAAGTGGCCAAAATTATACACCAGCAACTTGCTCTCCGATACGGCCTTACCGGTCCTGACGTTCCGTATTATAAGTACACACTGGCGCCATTTCTCGAAAACGGCCGTGCCACGCTCTATTGGGACCGATCTATCATTACAGACACGACTATTCTCGCGAATAAGCCTGATATTGTACTGATAGATCGGTTAGAACGGAGGGCGGTGCTCGCTGATGTCACCATACCACATGATGCTAACCTCGTTAAAGCTGAGAAAGATAAACTCAGTAAATATCTTGACTTGGCTAACGAAGTTGTCAGCATGTGGGATGTTGATTCAGCGACCATCGTTCCGATAGTCGTTTCAGTTAATGGCGTAATAGCGAAGAGCCTCGATCAACATCTTATGAGACTCTCGCTAGGAAGTTGGATCAAGGGTCAGATTCAAAGGGCGGTACTCCTGGAATCGGCGCGTATCGTCAGGAAGTTCCTCTCTCTGCAGCCCTAGTCACCGGCCGCTTGAGCCTAGCTTCGCGGCCGGTGATCCACCGTTTTGATATATTTTTTACTGTAGATTAGTTTTATATGTTACCTTTTGTATTTTCTATAGTAAAAAATGTATTTTAATGAGATTTAAAATAAATGAAGTGAAATAATGAGTATTATAAAAAATTACAATGACATTAAAGGGAAACAAGCTTTATCATATTATACAGGATGTTTGGTATTGGAACCGACATAATTTTTTGGCGGGTCGTCGGGGGGGGGTTATATGCTACATTTCTCCTCTCCTCTCCTCGAGGGAACGAGCGGTGCGAGGGGTGCGAGCACCCCTCTCCACTCTTCGTTTTCCCGGTGTCGTCGGTCGCGCATTTGCAGCGCTACAAAAAGTCGCCCCGTGGGCGCGCGCTCTAAACGGGTCCACGGGAATGTAATCACGAACGGGGATCATGAGGTGAAAAATATGGTTGACAGGTAAAGACGTACCTAAAGACAATATAATTGTTATGTTAAAAGTAGTTTGGCAGCAAATGACCAGTTATTTAGAAAACCACAACATCCTTCCTGAGGCACAATCTGGATTTCGGAAAACCCGTAGCACAGCGACCGCACTATTAGATGTAAGTGATAATATCTTGAAAGCACAAGATGAAGGCATGTGTACTCTATTAGTTCTGTTAGATTTTTCACGAGCCTTTGACGCAATCAATATAACAGTGCTTTTAGCAAAACTGAATTACTATGGTTTTCACGAGAATACAGTAAAGTGGTTTCATAGTTACTTGGAAAGTCGTTTTCAGTCAGTTGAGGTGAAGATGGTAGACGGAACCGTCGTTCGATCAAGAATTGCTGCGGTTTCTAGAGGGGTCCCGCAGGGGTAAATTTCGTACCCTTTGTTTTTCATTCTATACACTGCAGACATCTCAAAATGTATTTTAAAATGTAAATATCACATATATGCGGATGACATACAAGTCTATATTTCGTTTAGTGAAGAAAACACAAATTCAGCTGTGTTAGATTTGAACGAAGACCTTAAGCGAAAAGCAGAGTGGGCTGAAAACAATAACCTAGTCCTTAACCCGCAGAAAACGAAATACATGCTTCTCGGTAGTAGACATAAGATTAACAACGTGGCTGGTCTATCCACTCTGGACGTTAAGCTTCTGAACAAACCCATGTAGATGAAGCGCGGAATCTGGGTTTGTGTGTGGACTCGGGCTTGCGCTTTGAAACCATGTGGCTGATTGGGTGCGGAACTGTTTTTACAGATTAAAAATTCTTTATAAAATTCGTCGCTACCTCAGAGAAGATCTACGAATACAGCTAGTTGAGTCACTTGTGCTGTCGAAACTTAATCACGCTGATACTGTATATGGTCCAATGCTGCTTTCAGTGTCCCTCCGCGAAGCCATTTGACACCTTATCTTAATAACCTAGGATAAGAACTTCCGTGATTATGTTTCTGTTTATTTTTTATGTATTTAATGTGTGTGTCGAAATAAATGATATTCTATTCTATTCTATTCTATAATAAACGTAATGATAAGGCTATAATGGTTTTCGCCTGTTTATTTAAGAAATGGTCAATGTAACTAATATCTGGTAGAAAAGTGGTTAACAATTATCATGTTGTCAATAACAACAAAACAAAAAAATCGATTTCGCGACTTTTCATAAATAAAATTGTAAATATCTGCTTTATCTATTTAAGATTAGATGACTTTTATGTTCTTATGTGTTTTTAATTTAATTTAATTGATTAATTTCGACGTCTTATAGTTAATTGTGTTCGGTGTAAAAATCTTATTCGTGAATTTTATTTTTTTATTGTACCGCTCATATTGTTTGTAACTCGTCTCCATTCCATGACTATAAAAAATTAAAACAAACAATTTACTATTTTAAAAAAGTAGCGTAACCTTGTAACCTTGCAAGCACTTAATAATTTAAGCATAGAATAATAAAAAACTGAACGTTTTGATTTTTTTATTTGCTCCACTTTTGATTGTTCCACACTCCAGAGGAAAACTGTGCGAAAATGGATGAATTTTTCCATAGAGGAGGTAAGAGGTAGCCATGATCCAAGAAAACAGGTCTGCTCTTCCGGGAGTGTCCCCTGGTGTCGTCACTGTCCAGTTGCCACTGTATTTCAACAAAAATGTATAAGTTGGGAAACAAATTTGATAAGGATCAAATACTACCTATTACTACAATAATAACTACAATCGTCAATTATGTTTGTTAAATCACAGCGTTAGTTAAATACAAGTCAATGTGTTAAATAATGGGTATATACAAAACCACATAGTTTTATCAGATTCATACAGGAGCTCGGGGAGTTACGATTGTAGTCTACTGGTCTCACCAGGAAACAGAATCGTCTTCTCATTCGCCAATGGCATCGATGACGTAGCCTGGCGACACCCACGTGACCGTCGTGTCTCGGAAGAGCATACCTTGTTTTCTTATACCATGGAGGTAGCAAAAGTAAATGACTTTTGCCGGTTTTATATCTATGTATCCTAATACTTCATCCGAGGTTTTTTCCATGTTTCCACTGAGTCTGGGGGAAAATTAACTATAAGGGTTGGCAACACTGCGTGCGAGGCAGTATAATAGGCATGCGCTAAACGTGTACGCGACTGGATCGGATCTGATCCGACTCCAGATGGGTTCGGATACGTATCCAGGATACGACTCCGCGGATCTGTTTAGATCCGCCTGCAGTTTCGGTTCCTACATATCCATTAGATCTGTTTGATTCAGTGGCTCTGGCGGATCTGTTAGAATAGCTTGCAGTAACGGTTCCTACATGTCCATTGGATCTGTTTGTATAGGACACGTTTGTTTCGGTGGATCTAACGAATCTATGACAAATGCTTTCCTGTTTTTTACAATCATTGTTCTAGATTAGTGAGTAAGTAGTTACAAAAGTTTCGTACTTCTAGGTTCATAAGACTATACTATAGTATTGTGGTACCTACTTATTTAAATAAGTAGGTATATTATAGATTAATTTAGCAAATTAAAATATGGTATAATTTGTCTGTAGTAGTTACTTGTTTACTCGTAAATGGATTCGGATTCGTCGATCGAACACGTCCGAACCCAAACCGAAACCCACAGCTCCAATCGCTCGTTACATTCATTCGACTCGATAAACGGAGACCAACACGGTGCGGCTAACGTGTCCGCGGACACGCCAAGAACGCCAGTCCGGAGCGGAACCACACAGATCCAGGAGCGGACACGACTCCAGGATCCGTTTGACTCCGGATCTACACACCTCTATAGTATAAGAATCTCGGATGAAGTTAAAGACTCCCAAGATCAGTGGAGCCCTAATTGTACTGAAAAATCACCGAAAACCTCCACAAAACCGCTAAACTCATCATCCGCGATCTAAAGCTCGTATTAGAATGTCCATGTTCCCAAACGTCAGTATCGTATTCTAGGGATGGGCAAATGAAAAAAATGTATCGATATATATCGTGTCGATATTTATTATTAGTATCGATATATGCATGGTAAAAAATATCGATATTTCGATATTTTTGCTCATCATCATACTGCAGGCAAGCGGCGCGGGCGGCAGCGGAGCGTGTAGCCGGGCCATAGATCAATGAAACTATCCCTAAGCTACGGAACGTAGTAGAAATCTTTGACTTCAAGAAGAAGGAAGGAAGACCAACATATCGACCGCAACTTTAAAACTTACAGTCAAACATAGACAACCAGTACTACCACCACAAAATAAATAGGAAAGTGTTGCCCCTTGTTCACATTTATTGATATCGATGAATAAGCTGTCCTACTACATTTGGTAACCTGAAATAGATTATTGTCTACAATAAGAGAATATCGATTTTGATACGATTTTTGATATCCTGAAATAAATATCGAAAATCGATATATCGCTTTCAAAAATATCGACTAATTATATCTATTAAAATTCTTGGTCCTAGTTAATTTCTGAAAAAATATCGATATATTGATATATCCAAAGATGTAAATCGTTAGATAAGCCCTTACCGTAGTGAGACCGCGCCGTTTTATGTGCCACGCGAAATGAGATCGCTCACTTATTTGGAATCAGTGTACATCTAAACACGGTGCTAGCTGGACCTGTTTAACTTTGGCATTTTTTGTTGAAAGGTGTCTCAAAATGCCACCGCGTGCATTTCGCAAATGCTAAATATAAAATAATAATAAAATTGTTAAAATACAAATAAATCCAAAGGCGTAACATTTCACTCATAGGATTGCGATATAATTAAATCCACCAAGTACACCAAATTGTACCGCCATATTACATCCACCTATTTCTCTTGTGCTCAAACACTGCGTCAGTCAAGCACTCATCATGAATACAGAATTATATACAGAACAACATGCCATCATCACATCACACACTATTTGTTTTGTTAGTGCTTCGTTTTTCTGGTCGTCTCAAGAGGTAATACTGAAAATCAGTGCTTTGCTCTTCGAGCAAAGCTTTAAGCTGAGTTATTGCCTTTTTGACAAGCTGCAGCACACACATAATTTCACTAATCCGTTCCTAATTTTAGATTGTTTAGTACCTACATAATGTACATGTACCGACTTTTTGTCTCCGAGCTTTGTTCCACCCATAATTTCTTAGTTTTTCTGTGTTATGATAATATGTATGATGTACCTAATTTAATGTGATCTTTGTTTTGTGTGTTGTAGTTGTAGTGTCAAATAAATATTTTATCTATCTATCTAAATAACTATTATTTTTCCTTCCGCTGCTGTAGCGTTGCGACCGGACTATAAACAAAGTAAAACTACCTGCTAATCTGTGGTACACAGACTTAGACGTGCGACCCGACCTTAAATTTGCAGGCGGCGGCGCGTCGACCTCCACGGTAAGCGTGGCGGCGCCGCCGCGCCGGCGTGGTTTGATTTTTTGTCTCCTATGTAGGTGTTTAAAATTAAATAGTAGTTAGCCCCTAACCGTAACGTCGTGACTGTTTTAGTTTGAATCGTCTGTTTCGTTTTTTTTTATATCTTTATTCATTAAAGAGGGTTTGATCAGAGTGATCATGTCACCCTCATAGTTTACAATACATTTACTGTTCCGGAGCTACATATTATGACGGTTTGAAATTGCCATTGCAAGACGTAAGGCGCAAAAATATTCGCTAAGTTTGTTGTAGAAAGCGACGTATGAATTCATATTTCAAAACAAAAAAAATTACAGCTCGATCTAGGCTACAAGAGCTTTCATTTGATAGGTCGGTATTTAGTTTAAGGTACACAGTAATAACTAAGGATAGGAGTTATTGGATATTTTGGCTACCGATTATTAGTTGGGTATTTTGTTTCAATTCCGCTAGTACCAACTGGTACCCAATAACGTTACAATACTCTATACCTGTCCTGATTTCTACCTAATATATTTCTAACCGATTTGGTTAGAAATACCAAATACTTGTTGCAGCTACATAACTTTACGGGTGAACGGTCCGCTAGTATCTATGCGTAGATGATAGGTTAGGTAAGTATAGGTATTGAAGCGTTGGGTAGTTATGGCTCACGGTCGGTTAGGCGCGATGCTCGCTTTGCACAGTTATTCCCTAGCGGTATGCGGATTTTACAATAGCTTTAGATATTTTAGGACCATGCTAACAGGTACTGAGTTAGTTATTGAATACCGGACTCATCTCTAGTAATAACAGCGAAAGGAGTGAGCGTTTTTTCGAGACTATCCACTGCCGCGCCGCCGCTGCCCCATGTGTAGTCGATCAGTCAGCGCGCCGACCAGCGACCAGACTGTATAGATAATCTGTTTTATCAAAACTCTCTAAGAAACATAGCAGTGGTGCGCTGAAGATTTCTACTTCTTCTAGCAACCGCAATCACAGAAAACCTTGAAGGAGACTACATTCTTAAGTACTGGAGGGATAAATGATATGTTTATTGGAGAGTTTTGAACAGATTCTCCGGTCTGGTTGCTGGTCGTCGCACCGACGCGACTGATAGAGACGGCGGCGGCGGCGTGAGAAAACAGCGGCGCGTGCCGGCGCGGCGCGCACGTCTACATACTTCAAGACAATGCCACAGTTTTTGGTGTCAGGGCATATCTAACGATTTACATCTTTGGATATATCGATATTTTTTACCCATCCCTATTGTATATATTCTCCATAGACCAGTAAGTATACCATCTCTCCTCCGTAGACCGAGACACGTTCTCGGTGACCCCGTTGACCCAATCACCGCCGCTAACCCGGAGGTGACGGCAACCAATTCGCTTCCGCACACTACACAACCGACCAAAAACCGACCCCGCCGGATGCGGGGTCGAAGAATTCCCCGCTTCCGCCCTTAGGTGCATTCGTGCACCTAGGCGAAACCTCCATTACCCTCTTGTGTAGCATCTGGCGACAGCCCAAGCCGAGGCTCGCACCTAAGTGGTGGCCCTTGTGCGTGTCGCCCCAACCTAATTTTACCGGCGAGGCGCCCTCTGCGCCCGCCAAAAGCCCGGTAACGCTGTCATGGCCATCTGCGGTCAACAGCATTATAATCCATTCGAAAAAAAAAAAAGTATACCATCTCCGTATATATAATGTACTCTATGAAGTATACTTCGATATTCTCTTTGCGAAGCTGTTGCTGAAGGCCGATTTTTTCAAGTACATAATATTATTTCCATGGAAAGAGAATTATAGGATACTAAAATGAGCCAGAAAGGATCTCACAGTTATCTGGAGTATTTCATGAAACAAAACCTAAAGTTAGTTTTCATTTGGCTTTGATTTCATCCGATTTTTTCATATATCTACCTACATGGTCTCATAATAGGTATGATGTTTCTTTTTCTGCCGATGAAAGTTATGTTATTATTCGACTGTGTAATGTCATCTCACAAGTATTGTATTCAGATTTTTGTTCGATTGATCTCACAGAACCTCTCATCTGCATTAATGGCCCCTCAAATAGCTTTTATTATTTTACAGACATAATGGTAAAGATGGCAAAATCCATGGCACCTGTTACATTATGTGCCCCTTGGAGGAGTCCAATTTGTAAGTAACGGTCTAATTTAACCCAATTGACCTGCATGCATGATTTATGTATGTAGTTTTATAAAATTAATGTTAAGCATCTCTAAATGAATGAATTATTCATGGTTTCTATTAACGTATCAATACCAAATAAATTACTTAAAACTAAGAAAATCTGCTTTTTCCATGTTTAAAAAGATCTAATATAAACACTGTTATGCGTGAAACTTGTTCGCCTTATTTCTACAATAAGGTTGACTAAGTAAGGGTAGTTCAATACTCAGTTAATCAGTTGTAAATTGCCAAAAACCTTGATACACACATTTATTATATTCTGTTTTATTGGACATAATACTCACAATCCTCAAATAGTTACGCAATGACCATAAACTCAACACTGTGTGATAAAAGCTGCTCTGGTCTATTATCAAATAAATAAATAATAAACAGCATTAAGCAGATGGGGTGTCAGGTCTGAAAATTTGATGGTATTTCTAGGCGCATTAAAGAGAAGATGGTCCATGTGTTGGAGAACTGTGGGAACGACAAGAAGCTGGTGAAACGCTTCACACGCTCCGCAGCCGACTCCAACCTAGCTGTGCCTCAGAATCTGAGACCGTACAATATTCTGCATGCTACTGTGACATATCTTCTATTTGAGTAAGTTACTGATCTTGAAAATGTCAAAGAAAGGTTGATTTGCGTCGATTTTTTTTATTAGGTAATTTATTATTTTTATGGTCTTGTTAAAACCATATCTTGGTTTGGTTTCAAAATAAAAATTAATAATTTTATTGTCTATCAGAGTGGCACAGCGCACTGACGCCAGCATGATAGTGAAGTATGACTTCATAGATGACCGCCTCCGAGCTGTGAGACAGGACATGACCATCCAGAGACTGTCGCCGCAGCAGTGCGCCCACCTGCTGGAGCCTATGGTCAGGTTCTATGTCTACTTCGGATACAAGTGAGTATGACTTCATAGACGACCGCCAGCAGTGGGGGCAAAGGCCTACAAACTTTAGCTAAGAACCAGACATTTTTGAAGATGCACATTCAATGGTTTTGGAGAAACAAGCTTTTGCAAAACGTTACCCCAGCAGGAAATTGAATATCTTAAAAACCTTAAGACACCTTTTAGGCACACGTTTATGCACAATATATTTGTGCTATCGCTATATAGCTATCTGCCCATATAAGTCACATTTGTCTAGGGTCATTCGTTTAGAATATTCCTGCTGGAAGAACGTTACCCCAGCAGGAAATGTATTTGCTTTTTATTCCAAAACGGTTTTCTAACATGACGGATATTTACAGCATAGAACGCACAAATTATTTGTGGAACTCACTTAATCCCAGAAGAAACTTTTCTGCTGGGGTAACGCACACGCGAGCGGACCTTCTGTCGTCAGAGTTGCCTCGCGTCTCACTAGAACTTGAGCGAGGAGTTGAAACTTAATATAGTTTTACTAATTATATTAAATTATTTTTCTTTTTTTAAGATTGCACGGCCTTCCTCTCAAGGACTTTGACCCGACCCTCCACAACAGAAACTTATTTGAATGCCTCAACTGGTTCATCAAATGCTGCGACACAGCTGCAGACCTGAAGCTGACCGGGCCGGATGATCCCACGGAGTTCGAACTCGCGGAACTGATGTCAGACATGAAAATCAACCTAGATAACCAGCTGGCTTTCGATCCCGCTCTGATGGAAGCCTTGTTTATTCTTTGCAATTTGCAGAATGATCACGCGTTGCTGAGGTATATCCAATTGCCGCCAGACTTGAAAAAGTAAGTATAACAATTTAGCCACCCACGACGTACATATCGAAGTACGGCAGCGTCTCGGCGCGACCCTCTGGGTCAATCCTCCGAGACTGGGCAGTGAATGCGTTAAAATTAAATGCTTTGTACAAGACTGTTCAAAAACAACAAACGCTAAATCAAGTAGGCAGCTTTTTAACCCACTGTTTAAGGAACTAGCATCCGCTTGAATTAAAAGTAGGCCACGTTTAATTCAAGCGGATCAGGGATTATTAAGCTATTATTACTCAAATAATTTCGAAATCAGATCAGTCGTTCCGGGGATTACCACTTTTATTCGTATCCATAGATGTAGGTAGGTATGTATGGATTAAGCTAGAACCAGACTGATCTAACGTATGCGACGCATTATGGGAGACGCTTGAATTTGGATTTGAAAGCAGATGAGTGGAGCGAGCCTCAGTCATTTTGAAGTTTGAACTCCTTCCACTGGTGGACAAAAAAATTGAAGTGAAGAGAATATCAATAACACCTTATTTCTTATTTGATAATAATAACTGTGTTTATAGTATAAAATTTGACTTGTCTAAGTGCTTATTTTGTAAGCCTAAAGAAATAAAGTTATTGATTCTAATTCTTTGGTAAGGTCGGGTTAACAACAATGACATGAATGTGCAACTATTTCCGTGTTTGTGTTTTTCTCTATCTTGGTGTGCAATAGAGTATTTCTATTCTATTATATTCTAATGACAAAGAATTAAAGACAACGACGAGCGGAGATGCTCGTTTGAAGAAACAGCGTATATCATCCGCCAGGCCATCCGACGTTTCCCACATAGCGTCGCGTACGTTTCGTGACGTAGGTTCAGTCTGTTGCTCGCTATAATGTCCTCTATTGTTATTTCCAAGTAGTTAATAAAGCAAACCTGTTATTTCAGAGATCCGAGAGTGGATCTGGCGTCCGACATCGGTTTTGCCGTGAACAAGGGCAACTTCGTGTCCGTAACCAACAATTGGATCAAACTGTGTCCGCTTGGATTTTGCGCGTTCGCTCCGTATTTACCGTTTTTCCAGAGGTAATAATCATAAATTTATTATTAACTCATTTATTCTCAGATTCAGAATTAATACCGTCCTTGCAAGTCGCACTGCTCTGTAGAGCGGCAGTGAAAGCGCTCACCTCGCGGAGTTCTCGATTTTTTCTACCTTCTTTATTCTTTAAGATATTTGACTTGAAACCCACGCCTTTTCGATCACAATGACTACCATGGCCGCAGTGATACCAAAGCCACCCTAAGTGAATAAAAAAAACCCAAGCTTAAACAAACTTTTAATCCATAGTCATTTTGTAGCCTGTTGATTATCCAAGGGATTTAATAAGGTCGATAGACTGCAAAACGACTATCGATTCGAAGTTTGTAATAGCATGGGTTTCCTCGATCTGAGCGATGAAGGGTTCATAGCAAGATGTAAGTAACAAGGGCACAATCTAAAATAGGAAGTGTTGTGACCAGTAGAAGTAAATACTGAGGCTTAGAATGGTCGCAAAACTTGACTGCTAGCTAAATACATTTTCTTAAGTTTCGCATCGCATCGCCGCGCAGACCTATGTACAATTGTTCATTATTTTTAAATCGGGCCCATGATGACTGCTTTCTGCTAATATGTCATTTCTCTAACTTTCATGGTTTCGGATTTGACCATCCAATCCTATCTCAAAATCCTTTATAATAATGTTGTCGATTCTAGGCACACAATACAAGTGTTAGCGGAAGCATTCAACAGCAAGCGCCTCGGCATGGCAGCAGGGAATGTCAAGAAGTGGGTCGCATTCACCAGCGTCGAGGAGACGCTCGAGGCCTGCAGGCACTACGGGATGCCCGTTGTTGACGACGACTCACAGGACAGCCACAAGTTGATCATCTTCGATAAAACCAAGCTGAAGACGGATGTTCCTATGGTGAGTGTTAACGGAGATCTATAATCGCCGCCGGATCGCTGAATCAGCCCGGCCACACGCTCCATCTTGCTTGCGCAAACTGTGTTTGTGCATGCATGTTTCCACAATGTTTGAGCGTGGGTACACGCCCAAACACGGGGCTATTAGAATAAGTGTGATGCAGTCGAAAAAGAAATTAGCTGAGTACCACTCTTAACTTTCCACGTCTTGTTCCAGCACAAATACAACATTCAGCGGCCGCGCGAGAACCTCGAACTACCGTATGTATTCACCTACGAAAAGTGAACACTGGAGTGTATCAGTTTTTAACCTCTCACGCAAAAATAAGTATAAGGTCTCTGTGTACGAGGTTTGCGGTGCCATAATCGCATGAAAAACCTCGGTGGGCTTTTGTTCCGTCAAAGCCTGTGTCAGCGCGGTGAACTGAAGACCGGCTACTACTCACAACGCGGTATCGTCGTGCTCGTCACAACGCTGCGGTGTGCGTTTCGGTGTTGACGATGGATTTGTTTATGCCGCATACCGCTGTGGTAAAATCAAATGACCGCTTCTCCGCAGACAGTTGACGTTGCGTCGTCATGCTACCTTGTGCCGCATACCGCAGCGTTGTGCGTAACAAACAAGAAATGAAAGCTTAACTCTCAATCGGTTAAATTGAGTTTTATCAAATCTTGTTTGGTTTGTGACTTGATTGTTTTTATACTTTGCGAGCTGAGCCTAGAACGGCTTCATTGATTCTTCAGTGTATCAGCTGTTTTTAATTGTATCTCTTTACCAGATTTAAACCTTCAGGGTTATTAGATTTTATGTAAATAATAAATACAAATTTATTTCCTATCTAATCATAGATATAATACTGATTTATACATCATAATGTAAATATGTTCCTTACTGATTATATTGTATTTTAAAGTTTTCTCAATGTCAACCAAACAAGTTGTTAGTTGTAGCACAGATAATACACTCATGGACAAATTCCTCCATCATAAAGCTCTCTTCCAACAATTTTAATCCGAGCGTATCTTTCTCCGGGTCGTCTCCATACTTTGTTCCTTCCATCAACTGACTTCTGACGAGTTCCGACAGAATGGAGTCATCAGTAAAGAGTACTTTCCCCAATCGTCATCATCCCAACTAAGATGCGAACGCGCAAAGCTGGACCGAGCAACTCTGTGGTGAGCAATGGGCCTCTGGTCGGCAAGTATGCCTCTAGACCAGCTGCCTTAACTCTTATTATCGTTTTGGTGGTAACTGCTACACTTGTCGAACTTCCTGTAGTTTGTTTCATAACTCGAAACAAGGCGAAGTGTAGTTTTTGAGAACACTGCTTACAATAAATCTGTCGTTCTCTATTGTTACTCTTTTGCGAGCTTATCCTGTACGTCTGGTATACTCTCTAGTCTGTCGGTATCGTTTAACATTGCGAAAAATCACAGACTTGGGAACAAGAAAATATTTTGTTATTCTACCTTAATCCCCATGTACAAGTTCGCATCGGCGTCAACGGGGAATAAATGAACAAAAAGTTCACTTATCCCCGTTGATGGGGATTGTCAACGGGGATTAGTGGAATAAGCTATTTTTGCGTTCCTCTAAAGTACATCATCATCATCAGCCTATACACGTCCACTGCTGGACATAGGCCTCCCCCGTACGACGCCAGAAATAGCGGTCCTGAGCCGCCTCCATCCATCGACTCCCTGCGACCGCTACGATGTCGCCGGTCCATCCGAGTGCATGGTCTCCCATGTGGGGGGGGGGGAAAGTACATGAGTGTATAATACTATACAAGTAGTCAATTTTTTGTTTATATTTAAATTCCTGTTTTAAATAATTTAGATCTCATAGTTTTACGGATTGTTAGAATATTACTAAGGTATACTTGTTACTACCTATATTTTATCAACCAATAAAACTCAAGTTTATAAAGGAATCCTTTATTTAATTATTTACATAAGAAAATTCTCCTAATTATGCAATAACTAATTACAATGGACAACAAAACTATCTAATATCAAATGGTTGCGTGGCTCCCAAGGTCGAGTTCATTTACAAAATTAATATCGGATATGCTGGTCATTTTGTAACACAGCATTTAAATTTCTTTTTGGTATTACGTAATTAAATATTTGCGTATCGTACGACATTTGGTGTGTGGCGGTAATCGAACCCGCAATATCCTCCATCTCAGGTGGGCCTTCACCTACCACACACAGAGGTCGTATTTTGGTCTCGAAATGCATCCACATCGAAGTTTTATGTTTTGCAGAAGGCAACAACCGTTAACAGTTATTTAAGCAAAGTTATAAAATGTTTCTTAAAACATCGAGTGCCAGCGACGCAACCGATCTTTGGCTGTTAACGAAGCCTGGCATTGTAAGATGTAAATCCGTTGCTCTTCAAAAGACACTGATGTGAATGCTCCTTTAGACGAAATAACTAACATTTCGTGTCACTGACCATAACTTCATTATTATAACATGCAAGGTCAGGCCTAAATCTACAGTAAATTCAAAATAAAATTCAGAATACACAATAATTTTATGTTAGGTTAATGTTTCACCTTTAGCTCGAAATATATAGCCATGAAAGCACAACAAATGATAAATAAACTGATTACCGTTGCTTAGCACAGCCGTTACAATTTCATAGAACTAAAAAGATGTACACTCGAAAACTAAACACAAAACATCGGTGTTAAAAAAGAAATTTGTTTTTAGTGAATGTAAACTACTACACCTACATTTTTGGAACCGTATAAATTCGACTCAATTTTTTTTCGTAGGACCCTATAGTCAATATTTTTTTGGTTTTCTTTTCGTATTCCATTGTTTTGTGATTAGTTAGTTTGAATGTACCCACGATATCCGCAATATTGACTTTTAATATTTTTAGGGAAGTTAACACTAAAACCGATCATACATCAAATGGTATAAAAATTAAAATACCATAGCACGTGGTGTATGTCAGTGTAGCTCGACAATGAAGAAACCAATACTAAACTACTTTTGGAATAAAAAGTCCAATTCAATATCACAGTTTAACTTTTTTCAACATTAATTTCCAATATTACGGATACAGTATTGGTAACTAAGATTGAGATACAGGTTTCGCTAGATCGATTGATTTTTTAAAACCCTCGTTGCTGAACCTTTAAGCGTAAGTTTATAAGAATGCAACACATAAATACATAGTTCAATTGATGCTTAATAGGCTACCATAACACTAGGATTAGGACTTCCTCAGGGCCATTAAAGTGCCTTTATAATAGATTTGTCCCAAACGATTGCCAAGTACGATAATAACGACTGAACAGAATATAATAATTTTCATAAGATACATTTTCCTAACTTTTTAAGTCAAACATTTCATACATAGTAACTTCAACGATTACCAAATTTCCCGTTTTAAAAAATTCTATTCATTAGTTGCAACTAGACGTTTAAAACTGAGTAAATATAAAAAACGAGGAACCAACGAAACCTAAAATAAATGTAGTCATAACATAACAGTTCTAAGACCGTGATCCTACGCGTGATTTCATTTTAAATACAACACGTAAAAGCGATAAAATAAGTTTATAAATAAAACAATGTAATCATTTATAGATACAAGTATAAATCATTTAACTGTACATGAATACTGCACGTTGATGTGAGTTTCTAATTGCTGGTATCAACCAACTCGCTAACTATTGCTTGTTTTTATAAACAACGCAATTGGTATTTACGTACCTTTATTTAAATAAACTTTAGTAGATAAATTGCGCGTAGTTAAGTACACAGAAGCAGAATAACCTCAAATTTAAAAAAAAAATTTTAATCACATTTCAATCCTGAGATTGTACGTGTCATATGAGATTAGTTTACTCATTTTAGTGAAATGAGACCGTTTTGAATTTGGCTGGTGAATATACCAGTTTTTGATTATTTTGTCTCGAGTAGAATAATACTATTGAAGTTTGCTGGTTTCTGCATAAGGTATGCAATTCCTATGGAACACTCAGGCTGATTTGCAAAATCGAGTTCATGCGCTTTTAGTATGGTTTATTTTATACTTATCCAATGAGTATACTTGGATTTTTTAAATACTTTCAAGTAACTTCTATTGATCGACAATGTCTGTGGTAGCATTCTGATAAATACATTAGTATTGTAAGTACTAATATTCCTAAAGCGATTAATCTTTAACTTTTCTGATTAGAAAACATGATATTTTCATAATTTTAATTATGTATCATTTGACAGCTCGAATTAACGTTCTCAAGTATTTAAAACGCACTCACAGCAACATACGAAAAACCTTAAACCGGCCATATCTAAGAACGGGTTATATGGATGGTCTCGGCTTCTGCATAACTACGCCCAATTTTTGTTTGGTGCGAAAAAGGCTATAAAATGATGTCCTGCCTTCACACAACTAATTTTTAAACGAATTACAACTACTGTTTAAAATACTAGTTTTTGCATAATAATAATCTTCTATACAAAACAAATAGTCATCGATAAAGCCTGTAATTCGAAAGTCACTGCATGAGGCGCCTAGTTATAAGAAATTAATCAAAAATAAACGTGTAATCTCATGTTTAGGGCCATAACTAAAAATAACCACAAACACACAACATTGAAATAAATAAACATCCAACTATTCCACATCCACTTTCCTGGTTATAACCAGAAAACGATCTACCTTCACAATTTTTGCTATACACTGCTGGGTTATCCATGAACTTGTATTGGATGCAATCCATTTGCGTTTATTCTATAGAAAAATATTCGACGGAGTGGAACCAAAAAAGCTTTTACGTTACGTACGACCGTGTCTAAAGAGTCGTTGCTTCGCATTACGCCTTACGTAGCCAGTAGAACATAATGCCTTCGAAGATTGGTTAGTGATTACCTTCAACTCGTGAATTCAGCCGTAAAACCAATGGATAACGGGGCCAGTTTGTTTGGTGGAGCGTTGGCCGCTCAGCGGTGAGCGTACACAAATGCACGCACGTACATACGTTGTCCCGGAGGCGTGCCCGTCCGTACTGTTTTTATTGCACTTGTACCTGGAACAAAAAGCATTTTAGCAAGCTCGCACTATTTCGGTTGAAGTTCCAAGTCCATTTACGCCAGCCCAGAAACCCAAACAAAGGCTTCACTCAGGAAATACATATTTACATTCGGCACAAAATAATTTGTCATTGCACATTTGCATTTGTCGTGCATAAGAACGTGTGAACCATTTTTAAACACTGAATTTTATTTTGTTTTTGCTCCTCTCAGGATCAGGATTTTCACGTACCTGGTGTGAAAATTCAGTCAAAAAGGCGCAATCCGTATAATTTATCCATTGCATTTTTATTTTACGGCGAAAACCATAAAGGTGCTGAAGTGTGGCTACGCTACAGGTGCACCCATCGGCAAGAGACATAGTTCAGTTGGTGTTATAGTTACCTATGTGGTATAGCCGTCTAGTTGTGTTTGAGGAAGGCGTCTTCAAACAGTTCTAGCTCGTGACTGAGGTAATTGGCCTTATTCCTTAGTTTCTTGGCGGAGCTGGCGGCCGAGTCGAGCAGCGCTATGGAGTCGCGGTGCTCGGATAGTTCGGAGTCGAGCTCCGTGCTCGCTTCGTCGATCAGCCGGCAGAGGCGCGCGAACATTGTGGATAGCTCTCTGAAACAAATAAGAGTGTATATGAGTTACACTAAAGTAAGGTGTACGGATTGCAGTACAGTTCCGTCGAAGAAAATGAGTGTTTGCTTCCGCAAATCTAGTGCGTAGTACATCAATGGCAAATGTATGGCAATGGTAATGTTGGATGTGTTCAAGGAATTTCGTTGCTGACTGTACAATAAATAATTTCAAATTCCAAAATAGAAGAAAAATAATTTCACTAACAATAAGTTGTGTAAAAGTCAAATCACAGTTAAATATCTCACAAAACTCTCATGCATTCACTGATAAAGTCCTTCCATTCATCATCATCATCAAGTATGTCTATATGCCTCGCTGTATGTCCACATGTGGACAGTTAGCTACTAGTTTGTTGAGAGAGTTCAGAGCGCTAGGCAAGGGGGAGTTGACACGTGCGACGGTTCCCCCATCATAACCACGACCACTCTGCCAAGAGTGCACGACTAATAATCTATGTTACGCCTGACTAAAGTAGTGGACACTTACTGTTGCACCTGATGACTGCAGTTAGCGGAGGTAAGGTCGACAATGAGCCGTAACTTCTTGCTGGCATGGTTCACGTATTGCCGCTTGAAGACGCGTTCCTGCGCCTTCGCAGTCCACGTGAGCCGTTCGTACGCGTAGAGAGCCCCGTATAGCACGCCTGTTACTGCTACTATGCGCCACCCTACTGTCTTTAGGAGCTGGAATTAAAAAGACAAACCGAATTTATAAAAGGTATAAATAAAAAAAAAAAATCCGAGCAATTCATATAACATAGTCTAGCTCCAAACTAAGCAAAGCTTGTGTTGTGGGTACTAGATATCTGATGAATCTGATAAAAAAAATATACTAGACAATCCACACAGCATCATCTAGCTAGTCCCAAGCAAAGCAGAGCTTGTGTTATGGGTACTAGATGACTGATATACATAATACAATACATAGATAGATATTTTTTTATTATGCATAGAAAACATCCAGAGCAAATATTTGCAGATCGTACAAACATTTGTCCCAAGGCGGGAATCGAACCCGTAACCTCCTACATCGCGAGCGGACTTTCGCCCGCCGCGCCATATCGGTCGTCAAGTCAGGCCTTTAGTCGTACCAGTCCGGACAGTAGCAAGCCTCCCATAGTGCCCTGCGAGGTGAGTGCTCCGAGCGCGAACTTGGACACCATGCCCCACTCCTCAGCACTCAGCGGCCCGATCGAGTGCGCCGCGCTGATCAAACCGCTGGAGCCGTTCGCTCGGCTCATCTCCGTTGAGGGCGCGTTGCTGATTTGTGCTGGCATCTGAGGGCAATAACAACACAATCATTGAAAACGATACAAAAACCACGCGGCAACGCAGGATGACGGCTCGTGGACGCGCCGCGGTTACAGAGTGGTTTTCGGTAGAGGCGAAGGTTCCTCGAGGTAGAACACCTGCCAGATGCACAGATGGCCCCACGGCAATCTGAGCATCTGGCAGGTGCCAGGTGGCAGGACCACCTCACGGTGGTCGTGTTTGTAGATGTTACCTTACTGTATCTTTTAGTATTCTGTTATCTTTTTGTGTTTAGTTTTAATACAAAATTATCCAGTTTTAGTAGTTTGAATAAGCATTAATGTAAAACATATATAAATGTAAATAAAACATATCTATAGCGTTATATTATATTATCTGTGTCTTAGGTACCTACCACCAAATATGGGATACACAACGCGAGATGAAATTTACGTAGCTGCCATAGCACACATACATCACTGTCAAATATAATTTGTCCGTATTCCAGTACATCTGGACAAGAGCATCCCTCACTTTGTTCCCATACAGATAAATATAAACTTACCGGTGTATATCTAGGCGGATTGTTGAGCGCTATCTTGTTTGTATTTTTCCCTTGGAACCGTTGTATGAGAGCCGTTATTCCGTACGAGAATCTACACAAAAGGAGAAACTTTATTGTTTACAATTTTACAGCAAACAATTACAAAAAAAATAAGCTCAGTTCAAAAATGACGAAATGACACTCTGTATGTTTCTCATAATAGTACGTCCCGCAACAATTATCGACGCAGAATCGACGTAAACTATTCAGAAACAGCCTTCGGTAATTTTGAGGATGTAGGTGGCGACACTGTGCCATCTGTTGTAAGGTAAGATATAACACAGAGTGTTTTAGAGCAAACACAATACTAAAACACTAGCAAAATAATAACATTGTTACTGTAATATGATGGAAACTAGATAAAATCCATTTCGTTTTATTGTGCTGATAACACTGCCGTGTGGAAACTCATTAGGACCGTCATAAGCCCCACCACCGCGGTTTGGGTGTTGGGCATAGATCTAGCAGTATACTAGTATAGGCTGATGATGCATTACAGATACCTGAAGGAGAGATCCTCCTGGAAGTCAGCACAGAGGTTGTCACAGTTGAGCCGGTACAGCACCTCGAAGGGTTGCTGGTGCGGCACGATGTAGGTGGCGGCGGCGGCGCGCTTATGGAGTGGTAGGATGTTGTACATGCGCTCTGAAACAACATAGCTTTTATTAGTAGTTCGGAAGACCTCGGGCGGTTGATAATGCCTTGGTTCGGAGCAGGAAAGATATTCCTTTCTTAACACTGAATCAATCAAAACCCCTTTCGATTTCACGAGACCGGTGGGTTTCGAACATCCCCACAGCCGCCGAGCCAAGGTAAGTGTTGCCTTATCGTAATTTTTTACCCTCCGCTCTTGCCAAACCGTAAGTTGAATGTACACCCTACTTGTTTTTATCTCATTATATTAAAATTTAGAACCAACCTTTAAGGCTCAAAAATATATTAGAATACTAAATCAAAATCTATGTTAAATGGAGATCAAATTAATGATTGAAGATTAATGCACACTTTAACATACATTATAAATCCAAACCGAACAAGATGATAGGTCAAGAAGACAACAAGGAACTTTTTGCGTAGACATACCGGTATGATTAATATATAAATAATGCTGTACAATCCACACAGCATCATCTAGCCCCGAGCCAACAATCTCACCAGATGGAGAATGACGATGCGGCCGACGGTGTATCACGAAGGTCTAGAAGACACCTATCCAGCTTGTTTTATGGGTATTAGAAAACTGAGGTCCATTATACAACAATACATAACATAGATATTTTTTATTATACATACCTCTAGAAAATTGCAAATCGTGCAAACATTTGTCCCAATGTGGAATCGAACCCGCAACCTCCTGCTTCGCAGGCGGACCTTCGCTCACCGCGCGACATCGTTCGTCAATACCACAAAACCTTAAAGATTCTATCAGAAAACCAGGGATACTGAATAAATGACATCAGCAATACACATACCTGCCATCTCCTTCTGCGCCTCATCCATCTCGTTCCCTATATCACTTGACAGCCTCTTCTTGAGCCTGGATCCTAGGCCTGCCTCGACGTGTCTGTGCAGGGCCTTCTTGTAGTTCTCTAGCGCGCCCCGCTCTGTCCGGAACGGACTGTCGTATTCGTCGATTAGCGCTGACAGGCGTCTGATCTCTTGACTTAGGGTTAGGGATACCTGGGCAACAGATAAGTTAATTATTTATTTAATTATATCACCCTACACATCGAAGGTAACAATGATCTCAAAATTTCTACTAACTAGTAAGTAGATAGATAGATAGAAAATTCTTTATTGCACACTTATTGATAAGAAACACAAATACAAAAAAGACAATTTTAAAACTAAGTTACAAGTGGCGGTCTTATCGCTCGAGAGCGATCTCTACCAGACAACCGTGGATGGATAGGATTGTTGGATAGTACTAGGGGATCTGTGTGCTTGTATAGATTTAATAAATAAAAATACTCATAATAAATATTATGCCTAAAATAAACTACATATATAAATTTATATATATATATACACATTTACTTATATACATAGGGACACAGGTATGCGTTCAATGACAACAGCCTAAATAGTGCTCCTTCACCATGGTTTTGAATAGTGGTAGCGACTTTGCTCGCCTCACTGAGACTGGCAATGCGTTCCATAGTTGTACAGCCCGGGTAGTAAAGGAATGGGCGAAGAAAGAAGTAGAGTGAACAGGTACTTGAAGTATAAAAGTTTCAGAAGAGCGCAGAGAAAGAGCGTGCGAATGATGGAGAAAGGTAAAAAGCTCTTTGAGATAAGGTGGTGCAGAGGCGTAAAACAAGATATTAAAGAGAAGAGAGAGAATATGAGAATTTCGGCGAAGCCGTATAGGTAACCACTTGAGCTTCCTGCGAAATTCCGAAACATGGTCATACTTGCGCAAGCCAAATATGAACCTTATCCCGACATTCTGCAGGCGCTCAAGTTTGTCTAACTGTTGCTCAGTTAGATCAAGAAAGGCCGAATCGGCGTAATCAAGAACTGGAAGGAGAAGAGATTGTGCAAGAGAGATTTTAGTGGCAATAGGTAGAAAGTTACGCAGCCTTCGAAGGGAACCTGCTGAAGCAAACATCCTACGGCTGATTTCAGATATCTGCGGTCCCCACGACAGATTTCTATCGATGAGGATACCTAAATTTTTCACCGTTTTGCTTTGCCCAACAGGGGTCCCATCAAAGACCACAGTTGGTAGAGTACCCCAATTTATCCGACCTATCATTCGAGAGCTTCCTACTGTGATCACTTGCGTTTTTGAAGGGTTGACTTTTAGACCAAAGCTGTTGCTCCAGTCCAGGATACGACCTAGGTCTTCGTTAATGGCGGCAATAGCACACGATAGCTGATCTACCGTAGCCTGCGTGTATATTTGGAGATCATCTGCATAGAGGTGGTACGATGAAGTTATGTTTTGAGATATAGAATTTATGAACATAGCAAAAAGAAGAGGTGAAAGAACGCCACCCTGTGGAACGCCAGCAGACATGTCGCACCAAGACGAGCACTCATCATCAATGCGAATACGCTGCCGACGCCCATGCAAGTAACTGCGAAACCAATCAGCCACTGCTGGAGATACGTTGAGAGAGCATAATATTGCAACTAGAATTTCAAAATCCACATTGTTAAAAGCATTGCTAAAATCTAGTAAGCAAAGAACAGTTACTTTTCCATCTTCCATGCCAGAGCGGATGTCGTCTGTAATTTTTACTAGCGCGGACACTGTGCTGTGGCCTGGGCGAAAACCAGACTGGAAAGGATTTAGGAGATTATTCATGGAGAGGAATGTGCTTAATTGCTGGTGGACAAGGCGTTCTAAGACTTTGGACAGGAAAGGAAGAATAGATATAGGACGGAAATCAGAGAAGCCAATAGGCTTGGATTTTTTAGGGAGAGGAGTTACTAGAGCTTCTTTCCAGACAGATGGGAATAAACCAGTGGATATCGAGGAGTTCAGGATGTGTTTAATAGCGGGAGCTATTTGGACAAGAATAGGGGTTATCATGTTTCGACTAATACTATCGTTGCCAACAGCCTTAGAAGAAATCGATGTAACAGCTCTCTTAACGTCACAGTCCGTGAACTGATTAAAATGAAAAGGTGAGTAGCCAGGAATCGGTGTAGAAGAAAGATGAAACAAAGTTTTCGATTTCAGTTGGATATCGAAATCTGATATAGAGGTAAAGTGTTTGTTAAGAGAATTGAGATTAAATTGTGGAGGGATTTTTGTACGTTCTTTTGATTTTCCGATTCCCAGAGACCGTAAGAACTTCCAAACCTTGGCAGGGTCAGAGTTCTCTACTGAAGTATGGATATAGCGGCGTTGCGCGTCACGACACGCTCTATTGCAGTGATTCCGGCGATCTATATATCTTTGTTTATTAAATTCGGTAGGTTTACGCTTCAGTTTTGATTTGGCTACGCATTTCTGACGCATAAGCGCTTTTAACTCAGGTGTGATCCAAGGCGCAGGAAGGTGCTTGAGCCTTATCTTCCTGAGCGGGGCATGCTTGTCATAGAGATTGGTAATGACACTATTAAATATCTCTACTTTTACATTTACGTCCGCAGCATCATAGAGCTCAGACCAATCTATACCTTCCGCATCAAGTCGTAGTTTCTCCATATTAATGCCACCAAAATTTCTTTGCAGAAGAACCTCGGGTTTGGGCTTAGGAGGGCGAATTTTGTATGACATATACAACATGTCGTGGTAAGAGAAAGCTCCTGCTTCACATTGACCATGCCTGGCCACATGAGCAGGAGATGAAACTATGATGAGGTCAAGTAGAGAGGGAGAAGAGTTCGGGAAGAAATGAGTAGCATTTAAAGGAAGAATTGACATATTGCACCCACTTACAAGGGTTTCAAGTGTAGTGGACCGACTGTCTTTCTTGAGTAAGCAGGTGTTGAAGTCACCCATAATTATGAAGTGATCGTAAGAAAGAGCCAGATTTTCGAGGAGTGTTTCAAATGAAAGAAAGAAGTTTATTTTGGAAGAAGGACAATAAAATACACCTAGTAGCACCTTTGCATGCCGGAGATCGGCCTCAATGAAAAGATGTTCTCCCGCTTTGGAGGGTGGTGGCTGTGCTGACATACTTACTATATTGAAAGAAATATGTGTTCGGAGATATATAGCAACCCCCCCACCACCTGATCCAACACGATCGTTTCTTATAAGTTTGAAACCTGGAAGAGCATATGAAGAAGAAGAAAGGCAGGGCTTTAGCCACGATTCGGAAACCAGCAGAGCGTGAATGTTTTTATGTTCAAAAGAAGCAAGTAAGTCGGGATAGTGTTGAGGGATACTCTGAGCATTAATGTGAAGGACATTAAAATTCATTGGAACGTCAGAGAAGAAAGAAGAGATTGAGTCGGAAAGAGAAGGAAGACTACAGAAGCTATCGTCACCACCAGAACCAGTATCAGAAAGAGACACAAATTCATCGCTGTCTGAATTAGTATCACTGAGCGACATTAATGATAAGCCAAAATATGTAAAAAAAATATAAGTAATAAAATAAATTAAATTATTATAAAATACATACAAAAATTCTACAATTTACAAATAGGTACACAACTAACTATCCATCTGCCAGTTGTGTCTAGTAAGATTACATTGATACCATAACAAGAACAAGAACTCTAGTTTGTAAAACCACAAAATATAACAGGAAAACAATCAACAAAACAGTAATAACCTAAAAGGAAACATAGTAAGACCATAAAATTTTAACATTATTTGCGGTCGTACTTACTATTCTGTGTGGCCATCAACTATAGAGTAAGTAAGTAAGTATTCAGACATTGTCCTTTACTTGTAGGTACATACACCAAACACTACAATAAAATAGAATTAAAATCAAAATTAGAATAAAATTAACTAACTTCATGTCACAATATAGAGGTATGCAGCCATTCAACAAAATCCCAACCCAAGGAGCCTAAAGAGTTAGGACCCTGTTGAAAGACTGCATGATGGGCGAAGCAAACTTGCTGCCTGCAACCTGTAGGATGGTGTTGGTACTGCCCCATGTTCTGCGCAGCAGCGAGGCGGTTTGCATTTACAATGAGTTAGCAAAATCGTTGGCGAAAATACATAAGAAAAACACAAACAATCGAACATAGAACCTCCTCCTTTTTTGAAGTCGGTTAAAAATTATTGGTTCAAACTAGCAGCTGTAACTATTAATCACGTGTGTTTTTTAGAATTCTTTAACCTCCCGTGATGATACGTGGCAAGGTTTAAGACTAACCCATAGCCAAAATGATAATTTAAAGTAGGTAATTAAAAATACACATAATTATGTGTATTTTTGAGTAACAGTATTATTAGAATTTCAGAGTATTATCTTTAAATACAGGTACTAAGTAAAATCTTGCGGTTGTCGCGGCGGGCGGGGGAATCTTGTCTAGCAACAACGGCGATTCAAGCTCACACGCCGCTTTTCAGTTGTTTAGAAATCGCGGGTTCCTTACACCACCCCCCTCGCTGATTTCGTGATTTTTGTCGAACCCCCTTCCCCACCCTTTCGAGACTCGCGTGATCAATGGACGACCCCTAATGTAGTTACCTTGTGCTCAACACTCTCGACCATGCGGTTGATCTTGTCCTTCATCTGTCGCGTGATGGTGGTCAGCTGTTCCTCGATGCAGGTCAGCTGTTCGTTGAGGATCCGCTGCTTCTCCACCTTGGCTGCTTTCTGGTCCGTCGATGTGTTGTACACCTGTAGTGTTATCGTAAATGTAAGCAATGTCTGCCGTGGCAAGTTAGATGTTTCGAGAAATAATTTTCAAAATCGGTCCATAATTGACGAACATACACTTACATATAGCCGAAGATAGACACTCCTCCTTTTTTCGAAGTCGGTTAATAAATCAAGCAAGTTGGTCTAAAAAAGAATACATATTCAAAATGTGGTATGTTAGGGTTTATCTTTTGCCTTTTTGGAATATTGAAAACTAATGAAAAAATAAAGAATAACATGCATTGTATATAACATCATACATGTCTTTTTTTTAATATCTGCGCCCTTAAAGAAAACTTTGCGCTTTCAAGAGTCGCGAGATCACTTCTCAGAGCCCCGTGTTAGTATACCTTTTCCAGAGCCTGCATGACGAGCCCCGCGATGTTCTTCCCGCGGCGCGAGTGCTGCGCGAACTTGATGCTCACCGCACGGCACTCTGCGAGATCACTCCTCAGAGCTCCGTGTTGTTAGTATACCTGTTCCAGAGCCTGCATGACGAGCCCCGCGATGTTCTTCCCGCGGCGCGAGTGCTGCGCGAACTTGATGCTCACCGCACGGCACTCTGCGAGATCACTCCTCAGAGCTCCGTGTTGTTAGTATACCTGTTCCAGAGCCTGCATGACGAGCCCCGCGATGTTCTTCCCGCGGCGCGAGTGCTGCGCGAACTTGATGCTCACCGCACGGCACTCTGCGAGATCACTCCTCAGAGCTCCGTGTTGTTAGTATACCTGTTCCAGAGCCTGCATGACGAGCCCCGCGATGTTCTTCCCGCGGCGCGAGTGCTGCGCGAACTTGATGCTCACCGCACGGCACTCTGCGAGATCACTCTTCAGAGCTCCGTGTTGTTAGTATACCTGTTCCAGAGCCTGCATGACGAGCCCCGCGATGTTCTTCCCGCGGCGCGAGTGCTGCGCGAACTTGATGCTCACCGCACGGCACTCTGCGAGATCACTCCTCAGAGCTCCGTGTTGTTAGTATACCTGTTCCAGAGCCTGCATGACGAGCCCCGCGATGTTCTTCCCGCGGCGCGAGTGCTGCGCGAACTTGATGCTCACCGCACGGCACTCTGCGAGATCACTCCTCAGAGCTCCGTGTTGTTAGTATACCTGTTCCAGAGCCTGCATGACGAGCCCCGCGATGTTCTTCCCGCGGCGCGAGTGCTGCGCGAACTTGATGCTCACCGCACGGCACTCTGCGAGATCACTCCTCAGAGCTCCGTGTTGTTAGTATACCTGTTCCAGAGCCTGCATGACGAGCCCCGCGATGTTCTTCCCGCGGCGCGAGTGCTGCGCGAACTTGATGCTCACCGCACGGCACTCTGCGAGATCACTCCTCAGAGCTCCGTGTTGTTAGTATACCTGTTCCAGAGCCTGCATGACGAGCCCCGCGATGTTCTTCCCGCGGCGCGAGTGCTGCGCGAACTTGGTGCGCACGGCGCTCTGCGAGATGCACTCCTCGAACTTGCGCTCGAAGTCCACGAACTCGAAGTAGCGGATCTGGTGCCCGTCAGCCAGGATCGGCGCTGAAAACATAACACCAGTGTCATTCACTCTACTGCTCTAGGTGGTAGCCTGAGGGTCGCCCAACCAGAGCCTTCCGTTCAGATTTCAATTTACATAAATAAATAATGCTGGATAATCCACACAGCATCATCTAGCCCCAAGCTAAGCAGAGCTTGTGTTATGGGTACTAGATGACTGATACACAATACAATGTACATAGATAGATATTTATTATGATACATAGAAAATAGCGATAACACCCGAGACAAATATTCGCAGATCATACAAATATTTGTCCTAAGGTGGGAATCGAACCGCCGCGCCACATTGGTCGTCAAGTCAATAACGACAATAAATTTATTTGTTTTGGCTCATAAAATAAGCATTTACACAAGTCAAATTTTATACTGTAAACAGCTTTACATATTTATTAACAAATAATAAATAAAGTGTTACTGATTTTCTCCGCACTACAATTTTTTGTCGTTCGCGTGCGCACCGTCTCGACGACCAGACGTCCTATTTTTGTATGGATAGAAAGAAATGAAGAAGATTTATTTTTAACTACAATCCTCTACTAAAAGTAGTCGCTTTAACCATCCCATGTTCGCACAATAGAGGCTGTACTAATCACATACAAAAATGGTATGTCTCGTAGTCAAACATTTTCAGTCTTGTCATAAGCCTACTGCGGACTGCTGAGCCGAGTGTCTCTACCATTGACCTAGATTTTTTTTCGGTCTTTACTATTGAGTTCCTGTCTTCAGTTTGCCCAAGAACACGTTTAGCCAACGATTGTGGGCGAGCACTTGTTCTGAATACAGGTAGGTTCACTATTTTTAAGGTTTTTTTTATTATAGTGCTTATGCCCGCACTTGGGGAAAGTAGAAGTTTTGTAGAAATTAACAACAGCGATACCTCTCGTCAAACGATCTATATAAATGTAACTTTAGACTTTGAGCAGGATTGGATAACTTCAATGTTTCCCCTGTAGGTGGAGCTAACGGCGCTATAGTCCGTGAGTCCCAAAGATTTTCGACAGGTTGGGTACTTGCCTCCGTGGCGCAGTTGGATAGCGCAGCCCCGTATTCAGGGGAAGATCGCGGGTTCAAGTCCCGTCGCGCCGGTGTCGGCGCGAAATTTTTGGGATATTATTAAATTCACTATTTTTATGCGGTGCGTTATATTTCAATTATTAAACGAAGTGTAGTCAATTACGGATATGTTATTATTATATGAATATTTTTTTTTATGGTTTATTTGGCACTATAGAATCTGATTGAGACCCATTTCAAAAATGAGTGTAATATCCTAGACCTTCCGCCCGCGCCCCTAGTGTGTAAGCCTATGTGTTTTTCATTTTTTCCACTAGTGGCCAAAAATCTGAAGTGAAGATAATATCAATAACACCTTATTTCTTATTTGATAATAATAACTATGTTTATAGTATAACATTTGACTTGTCTAAGTGCTTATTTTGTAAGCATAAAGAATAAAGTTATTGATTTAAATTTTGTACTCACACGACACCGGTTTTTCTTTCTCCTTCATTCTCGTGAGCAGCGCCTCCTTGGCCGAGATGAAGAATATCCGCTCCTCGGCCTCCTTGGGCGTGCAGACTCGTAGCTCGCGAGATAGGAAGTCTACGCAACGGTTTGCGTGCTGCGTGCGGACCTGCAACCAAATTACATCCATGTATCTACTTTTTTCTGCCCACGGCCTTCGCACGCCTTGTTTTCGGGATAAAAGTAGCCCATAGTAGGTTTCTTTGTTGTTCATATAAAGTAGATTCATGAAGGTAGGTTATCATATGATTTTATATAGAAGTACCCTCACTTCTGTTATTCAGCTCCCTAGTTACAATAAACGTCTAAATCACAACAACGTGTTCTCATTGATATCCTGGATGTAATAGCTACTTTATGCCCAGTCTAACAATTTAATTATTTTTCTATGGCCAATTTGAAGGTTATTCCTATCCCATGGGAAATGATTTATGGGATAAGGAATAGCCAGTGTGTACTCATTCAATATTTATAACATTTATATATATATATTTTTGTGTTGATAAATAATTTTTGGCAAACAACAGCTTTTCAGTAACTTTTATCAGAGCATCTTCAACTTACTTGGTCCAAGTACTCGGGTTCAGAAGCCGAAGCATCCCATCGATTGTTCAGAATGAAAATGTTCGGTTGTGATATTTTCGTCGAAACTTTATGGAAGAAGTTTTTTTCCTGAAACAAACAAGTATAAGTCATAGACTAAGTGAGAGTTGACGTAGGGAGAATCTTTTAAAAATTTGTTCATGAATCCTTAATCGGGTACAACCTTAGGATTAGGATCTTAGTATCTGGATCCAGTATAAAGCATTGGCCAAAACTACGAGTCAAATAAACGGGACTTGAAGCGGGAGCGTCAGCCGCAATATCGCCATAATGGTGCCTTGCAAACCTACGCGGCGGCGTCACGAGAACACTGCGCTCGGCAGAGCGGGACGCAAGTACCTTTCAGTGTTGCCGTTTTAGCGACTTTGCAACTTGAGCAATTTTATTGCTAGATCGGATTTTTTACTGATTTAGCGACATTTTTTTCAGATTTAACAATAAAAATAATGCATCATTCCTTAATTAGCTCATCAGTGTATGATATGGGTTGTTCAGCAATAGGAATTGTTCTCATATCTTCTCATCAACGTCAGACTTTGATGTTAAATATAATAATAATAATAATAATAATGTTGGACAATTCACACAGCATGTGACTAACATAACAATGACAAATTAAGTGTTGGACATACAGCTAAACAAAAAGAAGTTCGCGGTTCGCGCTGTAGACGCACAGATGTACAGCTCTTGTTTCGCGTTGTTGACGCTCTTGTTTCGCGTTGTTGACACTCCCGCTTCGCGTCTCGCGTCCCGTTTGATTGACGCGTAGGCTTGGTCGGGTACAAAGTGCAAGATAGGGCGAGTACTGCACCACGCCACATGTCGCTAAAGCAGGGTGCAATGTACACAATACTCGGTACTCACAGTGACCATGAGCGTAGATTCTGCGTTGGCGACGAGCACAAACACGTCGGCGTCGAGGCAGTACTGGTCGATCCAGTCGTCTAGATTAGGCGTGACGTCCACTCCGGGCGAGTCCACTAGCACCACGTCGTCTCGTAGCAGCGCGCACTGCTCGCGAGGCCAGTACACGTGCACTAGAGAACACTCTTGGAGGCGAGACTCGCACAGCGCGTGACCCAGCTGGCTCACCGACTGACAACGAAAAAGAACAAGAATTTAGATGATGTTCCATGCAAGATGATTCTCTATGAAGCAGGGTGTTTCGTCTAAATCACATTGAATGGAAACAAACCCTAACCCTTATGTTCCGCGTTTTTTCCCGGTTTGGAATTAAGAAGCTCATTTTGTCTAAGAATTTAAACTATTCTCAAAGGAATTTGGTTCTTGTAAAAACTAGACTTGCAAAAATACTCGACTGACCACCACCATGAACGTTTTAGTTTAACAAAGAATAGTTTCTTTGTTGACTATGGAAACTAAAACAGAAGTATCAGCACTGGAAAGCTTTAGTTTAGCATGGGTAAACATATTAATCCAGTCAACAAAGTGGTAAAATGAAATCACGAAAAGTATCTCGGAGCAACGCATGCGAGTGAAGAAGCTAGTTAATACTAAAGCTTTTCCTCACCTGTACATTGAGCTTCTCCTCCGAGCCGTCCGTCCTAAGAAAAGCCTCATCTGTGTCTGAGCCCTCGACCTGCAGGAAACAGTTTGTGGTGTGCCCGATGCCAGACGGCAAGATCTTGTCGTGCAGCATCGCGTTGATTACCGTGCTTTTGCCGTTGCTTGTTCTGAAATAATTACCACATTGCTATACATCAGCATTCAGCACTGATACTACCACTGCTAAACTGTTTTATACACAGACATGCATCTCGAGCCTGATTCAGTCAACATCAACAGGTTAGGCTCTGTCCTTTGTTATTTGTGATATTTTCTGTATATTTATAATTAGATTTTTAAATTTGACGATTCCCATTTACAGCAGATATAGGAATTATTTTGTAAATAAACGTAACCAAGTGTGCCTTGTGCTCCTACGGCCGATAAATGTATGAGTATGGAACATAGAACTCCCCCAAACGACGCCACGAATAGCGGTCCTGAGCTGCCTCCATCCAACGACTCCCTACAAACGCTACAATGTCGTCTGTCCCTTGAGTGAGAGGTCTTCCCACACTCCGCATTTCGCATAGCATCGCGGTCGCCACTCGAGAACCTTTATTACCTCCCCATAGGTTATTAACTTATTTATTAACAAACAATAGTACATTGTTCACCTAGGCGAGAACGTGCCTGATTCCAAATTCAAAATTAGAAGAACTTCCCGTGCCAGCCTTCACTTGGGTTCTTTTTTCAAAATATTGTTCGGAAATCGGAAGAGGCATGCGGACTTGGAGTAAAAACTTTCTGTCGTTTGACCTATTATGAAAATAACCATAGCTACCGGCCGATCTTTTAGGAAATTAAACAAAAATAACAGGTTAGAAATAGATTTTCATACAGTTTTCTCTCCCGCTAAAACGCGTGAGAAATGAAATTCCATAGAGTTTTTCCTCCCGGATTCCTATACGCCTGCAATGACTTACTTTCTTTCTTATATTTGGAAAAGGAATACGCAACTTTCCGAGCAGGTGTAGTTTAAAATAATAAATACCTGCCAAAGAAGGCGACTTTCATATGGTCTCGCTTGAGCACCTCCCGTATAGCTTGCACTTTAGACACATATCCTTGGACGCTTTCCACCTCCGCCGCCGAAACGATGCCTTTGTCGCCAGATACCGCTAAAAGATATCAAGTATTTTAATAAATTATTTATTTACTAGCACCCTGCCCCACCTTCACATGAGTACACCGAGAACAGTTTAATAGATCTTATAAGGGGAATACTTCTGAAATAATTATTTTCATTTGGTTTATGCGGCGCGCGCCAGCGAAATTCACAGATTTTATTTTAAATTTTTATAAACATTTTCATATTTCAGACAATTTAAATTTAATATTTTTGTTATTATAGTGCGTAAGCCCTCGCACTCGAGGTAATCTCAGGTCGCGGGTTCAAGTCCCGCCGGAGTCGTACATTTTTGGGATATTATAAAAAATCTTCCGCATGTATCACTCCGTTCATTGGTGAAAACCATACCGAAATCCATATCTAAATAAGGTATTAATCTATATAACCGATCCAGTCTAAATAAGGAAACAATAATTTGTGAATGAATAGAGTACATACTTATTAAAGTCAATGATCAACTCACAGTAGTAGAAAGTGCTAGCTTTTGATTATGAAACAAGACTAACAGAAGGAACTATACTGAACAATGCTTGAGCAAATAAATTGCTTTGTAAAGTGATACAAATACCTGAAATATTTGCAGATCGTACAAACATTTATCCCAAGGCGGGAATCAAACCACCACATTGGTCATCGTTTATTTTTGGAAATGCATAGAATTAGTTTTCTCTTAAAAAAATTATAATAACCAAGATACCAAAATGTGTACCTTGTTTATTATGTCATGCTATATCATGATTCACAACCATTTATTATTATATCTTAAGCTGATGTGTGTATATCCCAGTCTTTGTCAATGTACATTAAATATTTATTTTTCCAGTCCACTTATTTTTAAAAGAGTTCATTGATGGGTCACTGATCACCATGAAAATCTATGATTTAGTAGTTGATCTAATTATGTACTCACCATGCATGAATGTGACAGCATCCTTGACATAGTCATCAATCTCAACAAATATGTCATTGATCTTCTTCTTGGCCCTCACAAATATCTGCAGCGGAGAGTCCACATTGGTCATGTTGACACGCACACCGTTGTTCAGGGTGACGTTGTGGGGCCCGTCGCCCGCCATCATGGATATGGTACGGTTAACATAAGCAGCCATACGGGAAGGAAAGCACTCTGGTCGTTAGTTGAACCTTGTAACCATATAGTCACTGTACAACTTCTTATAGTAAAACAACATGCACGGTACAACTGCAACAAAAAATAAAAGGCTTTGAAGTGCTGAAGCGACACACCACTCAGTGCTATCTAAATTAAAGAAATGGTTATGTTTAGGTAGGAGTACTCTTTTGTCTGTATTTGGACTCGGAAAGAAACAGTTTTGGGAGCAACACATTTGGTTTTCTATACCAATGTTTTTGTGCAGCCTACTATACTGTAGCAATTTATAACAACAAAATAGAGTTTGTAAATACCAGAGGACACAGTGTATGAATATAGAATTATTAGACATTTGAGCTTTAGAATTAAATCTAGTAAATATTGTACTTGTTCCCAGTCTACTCAATAGTATTCACTATAATAATATAATAAATGTAGGTTGGTGATCGAAAGGTTTCATTAATCAAGAGGTGAAGTATAAGCCACCACAGAGCAAGTCTCATCACTTCGGTCATTAATGTAATTGTAAATTTTTGTGCTTACACTGCAACTGGCTGGTTTGCTACCATTGAGGTTATCTTGTGTCTACTAAACGAAGACAAAGAAACTAAGTAAATAGCTAAATTTATCAAAATAAAAAAAGTTGCTAAAGCAAGAGGTGGGTAAATTTCTAACAACAGGCAATACACACACGCAAATAATTTGCACCTTATCATCTCGTTGCATCATCGAATTTGATACGCATCCCTGCAGATTGAGCCGCATGAAATTCGTACAACAATGGGCGATAATTTTCATCAAAATGCACTCGAATTATAGTAAAATAAGACGTAAAACAAGTGACAGCCGCAAATTTTTCTAAGTCAAGACTGAACCTGAACAACAATTCACAGCGAATTAACGAGAAAGTATGTACTGCAATTTGCAATAAATAATTACTGGGACTTACCTGCGCTTTATAATATGTTAAACTGACATTTTAATTGAATTAGAATTTTAATTCGGGGTGGATTTACCAATTAATTTTTCGTAGATTTTTTTGTTTTCTCTTTGAGAAATTCACGAAATCCTGACCTTCCTTCCTTATTCGACTATGGAAATAGAATTAGTAAAAGCCTTTCTTTGATAGGTTGAAAAGATATCTATCTATTTTTTGACCAATCAACAGCTGGTATTTTCTTTCGAGCCAATGAATTTTGGGGACATGGTAAGGACCGGTGGTGGGGACGGGGACAATATGCGTTTCGTTTCAGTCCGATTAGATGGATTAGATTTTTCCATACTTGGTGAACGAATGAAGTGGGGTATTTACACGGTCAATAATATCAGGATATGATGATAATATTGATAATATTAGCCGTATCGCAGTAGCGTGATATTATCACAGATTATCCAGAAATCTTGAAATCCGCTATATGATATGATAATACAGTACATACAGCTACGCGTTTCCAGCGCTACAAAAAGTCGCCGTTTCGCCGCCGCGCCTTGGGCGTGCGCTCTCATCGTGAGGGCGCGCACCCACACGGTGACTTTTTGCCGTGTTTTTGTACCGAGACTCATGTACGAAAACTTTTGCTATAACTTCTTTTTAAATGGCGCCGCTTGCTCAAAAACATCAAAGCAACTGTACAACTGTATAGTTGTACAGTTGTGGATATACTTATCTTTTGGTGCACACCAGTCAAAAAAACAAGCTGAAATAAAGAATAAAATAAACGTAAGCTAAGGCAATATGGCTATAAGGACTTTTGACTGTTCATTTATGTAATGGAAAATGTAATAGAAAATTGTATTGTCATGTGGTTAGGAGAAAAAAGAAAATAGGTGGGTGACCAGTAAAGACGTGTATTTTACACAAAAATAAAGAAAATATGTAAAACAAACGTAGGCAATATGGCTATTTAGGATTTCGCCTGTTCACTTACAAAAAACATAGCAAAAAAATATTTTGTCATGTCAATGGTGTCAAGTGAAGTCAATGTCAAAAACATAATAAATTTTAATGGCGGCGCTAGGCAGCCAGCGCTAAACACGACAGTGTTCTATCTAATCGTTTGATGCATTTATTTTGTAAATAAACTCTCACATGGTTCTAGATAATTTTTCTCACCTTAATCCTGATATCTTTGTGCTAAAAAGCTGAAGAAATGTCTCGATCTGTGCGTGCCGAAACCAGAAATCGTGTGAAAGATGACATCAAAAGGGTCATGCAGGCTGTTGAAAAAGTTCGCCATTGGTAAGAAACTCTGTTTTATGTTCTACTTTATTTATTTCACAACAAACCTTATGAAATTAGTAAGAACTAATTATTATTACAGGGAAAAGAAGTGGGTGACGATAGGCGAGACAACCATGAAAATATACAAATGGGTACCGATCTCCAATAATGAGCAGAAGAAGAAGCATGCGGCTAAAATAGAAAATAAGGAAAATACTCCCAAGAAAACACTCGATTCCTCTAACTCTAACTTCGGCATGGCAGAAGATTCAAATACATGTAAGTTTAAAAAAATTTAGGAAGGCTGGCCTTGAGCTACACAGTGACACAAATAAGTCAAGGATACAGGTAGGTATAAATTTGGCTAAGGTCTTAAATAATGATGATGGATGTGGCGCAGCGGGCGAAGGTCCGCCTGTGATGCAAGAGGTTGAGAGTTCGATTCCTGTTTTGAGACAAATGTTTATAATATTTTGTTCTGGGTATTTTCTATGTATAATATTTGACTTGACTTCTTTGTCATGGCAATATGTGTCTGGTTTGCTGCATAATATTTATGCATGGTATTATGTATATCAGTCATCTAGTACAGTACCCATAAAACAAGCTCTGCTTAGCTTAGCTTGATGATGCTGTGTGGATTATCCAACATTATTTATTATAATAATAAATAAATATCAACATAAAGCACATCTTGTGTTTTAGGCATACTAGACTAAGTGTATCGCATCATTTAGATTTGGAAAGTTTACATTCAATGTCAATGTTTCTCAGTTAATGGCTCTGCGTCTTCGACAAAATTCTGCCAATGACCATAATGTTAAGTGTCATAAACCTAACTGAATTAAAAAAATCATCAAAATTAAAAAAAATTGAAATAGATTAAAAATGTATTCAGAAAATCAAGATACCAGAGTGTTTTACATTCAAACATGCACATTTTATAAATTTGCAGGTTTCTCAACTGTGAGCGACTCACAGGGCCCTACAGAGTTCACATCCACACACTTCTCCGAGGACTCCAACTCTCAGAGCAGCGGCACCACTACTCCGGCGAAGCGGTTAAAAACTGATTGAGACTCCTGAGACAGCCTCATAATATAACCTTTATAACTGGGATGGTTTTATGCCCCAATTAACAGCAGTACCAAACAAGTATTGTTTTTGTTGGTACACATTTTTTTATTTAATTATTAATTTCATAACTTCTTGCTACCCAGGCTTGATTCTTTGACTCGGGATCCCACTAAAGGTTTCCTATTATATGCTACAAGTGAAGCAATGGATATGAACAGGTAAAACATACTGCAACATGGATTGCTTGACATTAAAGATTTTTAGTATATTGCAACAGTATTTACTAATTTAAAAAATTTCTTTTGAATGTGAAGTTGAATGAAAGTAATGTTTTTGCTAGCATACATTTTAATCGTGATTAAGTTCAGAATACCTGATGTGGTACTAATAGATGGTTCTTTATTCAAGAATGAGCTAAATAAATATAATAAATAATTTATAAATTGAATGAGAGCATTTATTCAGGTGATTTGTTCTGGAATACAAGCTTTTAACTCATACTTTAAAACCCCTGTATTCCAGAAAATTAATCTTTACGAATATGATAAAAGCGAAAGTAATTTGGTCTGTCTGACTGATACCCTGGCCTACAAATGGCTGAACAGCTTCCTAATGAAATTTGGCAGGGAGGTAGATGGTATCGCGGGGACAGACATAGAGTACTTCTTATCCCGGTAAAGTGAAGCCGCGGGCAGAAGGTAGTAATTTATAAAAAAGTTGACTTACAATTAATGATTTGAAGCTGCGCTTATAATAATTGTATATTGACATGAAAAAGTTATTGTAAGCTGTAATAAATAGGTTAAATATGTGAAGTGCGCGTTTGTATAACTGTGGATAACGTTGGGAAATGTTGAAAATAAGCTAATTTTTCAATAAACAACTTAGGATTGAAAGGAATTTGTTTTGTTGAATTTTATCTCTAATCCTCACTTAGAACAGAACTACTAAATAAATACATAGTTATACCACTTACAGTAATTTTCATTACTTCGCATTCTATTCGTAAAAAAGAGATGTTATTGCTGTTTTACAACTTTTGAGTGCCCATGACGTACACCGCTAAGTTCTGGCGAACTTCCGGTAAGTAGGTACGGCGCACCAGGCATGGTAAGAAAAAGGTATGGTCTACAGAGACACGATGGTCACGTGGGTGATACTTGCTTACGTCATCATCGTTATCCGCGAATGAGAAGACTACTCTGTTATATACAAAGTGTTACCTTACCAACCAAAAAAAATCGTAAAATCGGGAGTACCTGTATGAATCTGATAAAACTAAGTACCTACTTATATGTTTTTTTAGTAAATTGTACTTATCACATAGACTCGTGTTTAAACTAACGCTGGTTTGACTGATCTTACAAACATAATTGACGATTTTTTTTTAAATTGATTTTGTATTGACCCTTATCACATTTGTTCCCCACTTCTACGTTTTGTTAAAATAAAGTGACGTGTCACTCCCGGAGGAGCAGACCTTGGATTAGGGAAATTTACTTTAAGCGCCAAAGAAAGTACCTACTTACTATGTCCTTGATAAGCGGTGAAAGTGCTACACTCGGGTGGTATTGCTAAGGCTACACTACTTGACCCCTATCTACAAAATAAATTGTAAGAAGCAATCAAAAAGGTACGTGCTTGTACCATAATATCTCTCTGGTCTATAACAGGGTGGTTTTGTTCTCTTTGATTTGAGGACACACCTTTACGACTTACCTTGACCCAAGGAATTTATATACTAAGTTAGTATATAAATTCCTTGCCTTGACCTTTAGACGAATTTATATACTAACGTTACGTCTTGCCAATGCGTATATAGATGGATTGATTTTTTATTATATTATATTAGATTTATTCTTGACTTCTCTGTTATTGGCAATATGTGTCTGGTTTGCCACTTTTCTGCCAGTTCATGGAATGGAGGCGGGATTACAACAATAATATGAGCGGTACAATAATATGGCATTGACGAACACAACACAAATAACGATCCTATGATCCTATGCCTTCCAAGACAAAGAGAATACAATACTTACGAGTACCAAAATGCCTTCAAATGACTGTCAAAACATGTCAGTTTGATTCGTTGATATGTCAGAATCGTAAAGATTTCTTAACAATTTGCCTAAATAAGTCAGGAATCCTGCTCGTAGTAGTTCATTAGATCTCGTAGGTAATCGAAAGTAAGCGAATTTATTGTGAGTATCGTATCTGATTGTGGAGCATCTCCAGGATGCAGTTTCCCGGTCCGGAAAAGTACAGCTCAGCGCCCAACCTGGGGGGCGGAGCGTCGGGAGGGGGGAGCGACCTGGATGTACGTCGGATGTACAGCCTCTCTATGTCCCAGCTGAAGAAGATCCCTGAGATTAATACCTACCAGCATAAGCCTTCGCCTTATGTAAGTTGGTTTCACTCACAGACATGATAGGTACCTACTATGTGTGCCTAGTTTCACTGGACTTTACAGTCTATACACTAGCCAAATTCGATGTGGAATGTTTGGAAACAAACCGGCAACTTGCCCTTAAATTCACTCTGTTCGAGTTCCTAAAATCCACTCTGTTCCGAATCCTTCATACGGAATTTACATTACTTGTCGATTTGTGATCCTTCCTTCAATTGCTTACAATTAGATCCGAAACTCGACGCCAGTCAAGTGAGTTTTAGCAAACATTCTACATCGAGTCTGGCTGGTATAAAGGACGTATTGGATAAAATTATTATCAAGATAGAAATATAACTGCCTTGTTTTATTGATTTTCTCTGCACGTCGCTTCTATAATAAGCTTCCATCTGAAGCAACTGAACTCCCTATTCGTAAATTTAAACAGTACATTAAACAAAATCTTATCAGGAAGGCCTTTTACTCCATAGATGATTACATCAATGATGTTAATGCTTGGCCAGATGTCGCTCCGTTCCGCACTGTCAGTAGTATGTAAGAAATCCAATGTTCTGTTTAGCTTTAAAGAAATATTGACATGTATCTAAATTGCATTAAATTTAGATTTAGATAGGAAAAATAATGTGCTAGTGGTTTCTTTTTCACTTCTTCCACTAGTGGACAAAAAATTGAAGTGAAGAGAATATCAATAACACCTTATTTCTTATTTGATAATAATAACTATGTTTATAGTATAAAAATTGACTTGTCTAAGTGCTTATTTTGTAAGCCTAAAGAAATAAAGTAAGACAAGATAGCAAAATGTCAGAGAGCAATTGAAAGAAATATAATGAAAATAAGGTTGAAAGATAAAGTACGGCTTATAGAAACCAGATCTAGAACTAAATTTATAGATGCTCTACAACACGCACTTAAAATGAAGTGGGGATGGGCCGGACACGTAGCCAGAATGCCAAAAAAAAGGTGGGCCACATTAGCCACCTCATGGAAAGGCCCCAAGGGCAAAAGAAGAATTGGTAGACCCCTAGCAAGATGGTCAGACGAAATCAGAAAATATCTGAAAACACAAAATTGGACAAGCGTCGCAGAAGACCGAAAACACTGGACAGAACTGGAGGCCTTTACCCGAGAGGGGTCCTAACTACTTACAAAATATCAATATTTAATTCAATCGATATAATGATCACCAATCTCAATATTATGTAGCAAATTTTTATAATAAATGTATCTACTGACATGAATTATATTATAATTGACATAAACTTTAAATTAATACAAGCATGATTGATTAATGTTATTTAAGGTTATGGAATAAAAGGCTTTTTATAATGAAATAAAGTTATTGATTCTGATTCTGATTCTTCAATTTTTTGTCCACTATTAGAATTTTTATTTTATAAGAAGAAATGAAAAAAAAATCGTGTAGGTATTAAATTAAAACCGCGAAATAAAAAGGAAAGTAACATGAAAAGGAACAATATGTTGCCCCTAAAGTTTAAAACCATATAGGTACTTAATTGGTTTTGTTTTACAAGTTATACGCCAACCAAACATTTATAGAACCTTCGCTGGCTGCACGGCTACAGCCCGAAGCCCGGGGTCATTAACCTGAACCAGGAAGGAAGCACCATAGCGTTCTATGCAGCCTCCAACTGCGGAGTCCTTTACAACTGGACGACCAACAGAATGCGGATCCTGCAGGGGCATGTGAGATCTGCATATTTTACCATCATAATATATTTCTCTCGTTCAGTCCAAAATTTTACCACAGCGCCGCGGCACCGGCGCTGCGGTGAAGCCATTGCTGGCGCTGGTAAATAGAAAAAATGCCATACAACTTCTTATATTTTTGCTTCCGCGGCTGTCTCCTACCGGCGCCATGCCAGTGACGTCGTGCCAATGGTGTACCTAACTGCGATAAAGTCCAATTGGATCTTAGGTGAAGGTTCGCCTGCGACGCAGGAGGTTGCGGGTTAGATTCCCGCCTTAGGACAAATATTTGTACGATCTGCAAATATTTGTCTCGGGTGTTCTGGGTGTTTTCTATAATAAAAAAAATTTTATTTATCTAATATACTTTATTAGGTACATAATATCAGTCATCTAGTACCCATAACACAAGCTCTGCTTAGCTTAGGACTAGATGATGCTGTGTGGATGATCCAGCATTATTTATTTTTTGGATCTTAGGTCGTTCAGTAAACCACGCAGTGTAGCCTATAACTTCCCCGTAACTACATAACATCTATCTCCTTGCCACACATGATCCGTTGAAAAGGTCTGTAAAAGGTAGATAGATGTGACATTTTCAGAAAGTTGGCAATATTTTTTTTCCGGCTATTGGTCAGTAGTACCTAGCTGTAAATTGTTGAAAAGCAACTGTAGATAGCTATACCCGGGACATTAAATATTGGGATCCGCTTCAGCTTTTCCTAATCAACTCGGCATTTTCACCAGCGGCACATGATAACCAACATCGCAGCGGACGCGTCCGGCAAGTGGCTAGTCACAGCGGACAGCGGCCCCGATAACGTAGTAATCGTGTGGGACAGCCAGGACTGCTTCCCACAGCGCACGCTGTTCCTGCCGCACGGCTGGGCGCCCGTCGACAAGGTCGCGCTCAGTGCTGACGCTAAGTACCTACTGACCTTCGCCTACGCTGAGAAGCCTACGCTTCATTGGTGGATCTGGTCGTTCGGGCATAGTGAGCCGCATGGTTGGTTTATTACGAGTACCTACTTACAATGGATAACCGGTCGCATCGCTGAGGCTTGGCAGTGTTAAAGACCGGTTCCGCACAACTACTTAGGTATTTAGGTAGGTACATAGTCACATTATATAGATGTTTCACCTACCATATAGCCAGGCTTACAGACAAACCGAATGTTTTACGGTTTAAGTTAGCTATAATACTATGTATAAGTAATAATTATAGTTAAACATAAATAAATGAAAAGAAGCTCCGTAGCAGAGCCACCGTAGCTATTTCGTAGCAGAGCCGTAGCTATTTCGTATCACTTTCGTAGCAGAGCCGTAACTATTTCGTAGCACTTTCGTAGCAGAACCGTAGCACCTCCGTAGCAGAGCCGTAGCTATTTCGTAGCCAAGCCATAGCTATTTCGTAGCGCCTTCATTTCATAGTTCCTTTGTAGCAGAACTCCATAGCCGAAGTTGAAGAACGTAGGCATGGTGTCTTCGTAGACCCCCTAAAAAGGCGTGTAATGTTTTCAGGGTTCATGTATGTATAGATGTGAGTATCTCTGCTCCACCATGACTTTAAATGCCCTAAGGCTGGGTTACCCGGATTTAGGGATTTTACACTGTCCGTACCTCAATAACCAGAAGGCCTATAGTTTTGAAATTCAAACATATTGTAGTTGAGGATATGTTTTAATGCATCACTAGACAAAAACACGATTGGTGACATTTCACCCGATCACAAAAAATGACAAAGTTACCTCTAAATGAAACTTTAAACGATCACTGTGAATAGAAAAATTAATAAAATGACACAAATTGTATACCAAAACATTGCAAACGTTATTACGCAGGACATCACTAGAAAATATTTTTATATGTCATACAAATATTTTTCAAAGCACCTAAATAACTACAAAATCGTGCTCGGCTGTCTGCGCACCGTCTTGCTTCTTGCTTGCGTCTTGCAAGTGCTGGGCTCACCTCGCCTTAACAGAACAGCTTTGGATGTATGCGGTATAGTTACCATCCTCATCGTATAACAATCTTGTCGTGGATTCCAGCGAAGGTGTCAGTGAATGTTCCGAAAGACGGTGTGCTGTCTATGGCCTTCAACCCGCACGACTCAGCACAATTCATGCTCATTACCAAGGCAGACGTTTGGATAGGACTTTCCAGCGTTAGTTTTACATTCAAGTTATATTCATATAGCTCTAAATTCTAAATTCTAAAACTATCTTACTACTGGGAAAATGTCTTCCCCAAACTCATACAGGAATCGCGCTTGTTTATCAGGTAATTCAACTTCACTACATAGTATAAAACAAAGTCGCTTCCGATTGTCTGTCTCTATGTATGCTTAGATCTTTGAAACTAACAACGGATTTTAATGCGATTTTTATCATAGATAGAGTGATTCAAGGGGAAGGTTTTTATGTATAATTTAGTATCAGCATTGTAACCATGCGAATGTGCCGGGGCGGGTCACTAATGAATTATAAAATTGACGTTGTGTGCTATATTCAATTGTACATAGAAAAGAGCCGAAACAAGTATTTGTGAATCGTACAACATTTGTTGCGAGACGGGAATAAAACCCGCAACCTGCATCGCAGAAGGACTAACGCTGCTGCACCACACAGGTCGTCGAAATAACGATAAATCCTTAACATTTATAGAAAATATTCGTCATGGAAAGAGGACTTCTGAAAGAAACGGACGAATTCCAATTGAAAATCCGGAAGATTCCCAGGAAGATTCGCCCCGAGCACGGGATTTTGACTTGCTTCACGTTTGTGGAGGCCACGTGTCAGGTCAATGTTTCAATTATTATTATTTTCTTAGGATTGCGTACATGTTGTTTCTATTAACGATCAGCATGAACATTTAGGGCCATTATAATCTTAGAGGTAAGCCTCCTAGTTGGAGACTAGTCTACTTATTTACATTACAAAGATAGGTGCACAATAAAACCTTTAAATTTAATAAGATGCACATGCAAATCTAAATACTAATGGTCCGCCAAAATACTAATGCACATGCAAATCTAAATACTAAACGGTACGCCATAAGAGAGGAAATACATAAACAAGGAGTTTCAATTCTGCTATTATCAAAAAATCCTTGGAGCGAGCGTGTAGAAAGGAAACACATTTAGAAATTGTATATGGATTTAAGAAGTTTTCATTTTGTCACATATTTTTAGGAAGACTTTTAGAATTTTGTAAACCTTACACCTTTTTTTGTAACGTAGATAGTGAACGAGTCCTAAAAAAAGATTAGTACTATTTGTTCTCGTTTTTTCATAAAAGGTTTTTAGCCTTTCACGACTTATCTATAATTCTCTTGGTTTTGGGAATTTAACGTCAACTTCCAGCTCAAAAAGCCACCCTGTATATTTTAGGTCCTGGTGGCCACGAGTCGGGGCGCGTTGCTAGTGTTCGGATATACTATAGAATACCAGGAGAATGCGAAGGCTAACAACTTTGAACTGCTGAAGTACATCAAGCCGCTGAAAGTTGAGATGCATAAGATAAACGTCATCAAAAGTATTGACAAGTGAGTATATCCGTATTAACGTAAAAAGCTAATTTTACAGATAAAAAAAACTATTAAAAAGCCTGAAAGAAAATACTTTTGACTCATTCGCCGCTTTCGCAGCTACTTAGCACATTTCTCTGAAAATCAATCTAGATATAATACATGTTTTACTCATTACATCGTGAGCTCTAAGCCTCATCTGTAAATAATAATTATTTATCAACATCTACACTGGTATGACCAAGTGATTAATTGGAAACTATAAAAAACCGAATGATCTTATCTCCGCTTTTTAAGCTATAATTTTAAGCATATTCAGACTTACGCTGTATTTGCTACCCTTAGGGGTAGCGTAGTTGCTGCTGGCTAGCTGTTTCGCGCGATATAGGCAGAGAATTTCAAAGAAAATTTTTAAAATTAGGCGCGGTCCCTTTTGGCTCAGGACTGCTATTGGTGGCGTTGTATGGGGGAGGCCTATGTCTCGCAGTGGACGTGTATGGGCTGATATAATGATGATGATTGAAGGCCTTGGATTCGTGACGTCGTCTTCAGCGTGGATTATATCAAAAAACAATAGACAGCGGCGGTAGCTTTTAAAAATTTACCTCATTTGATCCGTTATCATATGAATACCGCGTAGGTACGAATAGGCATTTTTAAAAGAAAATTGTTTTTTTTTTCAGTGTGATAGTGACTGGCAACTCCGTCGGCGAAATACACTTCTACGACGAGCAGGTGAAGCTGCTCTACTGGGTGCACAACTTCCACGTGGACTGCGTGCACGGACTGAGTTTCAACCTGCGCCCGCGCAGCTACCAGGTCTTCGACCCTGCTTGTGAGTGCTGAGCCCTGAGTTTGGTTACGCGATAGTATCGAAACGACATCGAGAGAGTACCTATACGATCTGCAGATATTACTTCCCGGTCTGGGTATTTTCAATATGATTGAATATATTAAAAATGGATGGTGGAGGTGACTATGTAGAGTACTGTAACGATACCTATAATATAAATTAATTTCACTTAGAACCATCATAAGCGGATTCGGAACATTCACTGACAGCTACTCGGATTTTCATCAAACAAGCTAGTAACACTCTCGATCATGTTCCCCAAGACCATGATTTGTAAAACTCAAATATTTAACACAAATCATGGTAAATATCCCGTTACTATAATTACTTGATAATGCCGGTGTTAATAACCATGGCACAGATTAGTTAATGACCATGATTTTAAATGTTTTTGACAGATATTAATCTTGTTGAGCTCAAGCTCAACTGACTTTGAACAAATTTTTGTGTATATACCCAGGTGACCCTAGAGATTACAGATTCCTTTCATAATTCCTATATGGCTCGCCCTAAGCCCTCCTACACATGTACAATTAACTCTTCGAGTCAACTCTACTGCCATACACATACCATGTAATTCAAGACCAAGTTTGTTCTTCCCTCAAGGATTACGATTGGCGCACGTCGCGTCTTTTTCCCGATTCGTGCACTAAAATGCTTGTATCTCATAAAATACTAAAAATTTATCTATTCTGTAAAACTATATAGAATCCTACTAATATTATAAATGTCAAAGTTTGTATGGATGGATGTATGGATATTTGTTACTCTTTCACGCAAAAACTACTGAACCGATTAGGCTGCAAATTGGTATGGGTATAGTTTGGGACCTGGAATAACATATAGGCTTTTATCCCGATAAAACGCAGGCGAAGGCGCGGGCAGCAGCTAGTCTAGAATAATTATTCTTTCTACCAGTTTATTTATTATTTGCAGCTACATGCTTTGTGTATTAGAATTTTGTCGATACCTTCAATCGATTATTCCGCTAGTTAAGTAGCAAATGATACAAAAAAAATTGGATATCCTAATCCCTTATCCTAATAAACTTGGTAGGCGGCAAGCCGTGTCCGTGTTGGGAGCGCGTGGTGACGGAAGAGGACCCGGCCACAGGGAAGCCTCGGCAGAAGCTGCTGCGCCAGGAGCTGCCATCGGACGCTACCGCCGGCGGGAGGCCTTTCGTCGTCAGGGACTTCATTATCTGTGAGTTTGTTTCAACCGAATAAAACGTCATAAGCATAAGTTCTAAAGTCTCCGCTGGCTCGGATTCGTCGAGATAAAAGTAAAGTTATTTACTTATATCTCGATATAAGTTAAGTACATGGACAAAATATGGAGAGGATCGGGATGTCAAATAAATATAATTTGATGTTGCAAAAACTCGACTTCGATTTCCACTGTTTAAGTTTTTTGGACAAAAACTAATAAATTGTATGGGACCACCCCACCAAAAGAAATAAGCGAATTTGACGCGTCTAGCTGGCGAGAGACATCGAGGACCGATGCCTGGAGAAGTTCTTGTGAGGCCAAGATCCACTTTGCGTGGCTGAGCTACAGGATTCAGTACAAAAGGTGGCGGGTTCGATTCTCACAGCGGCACAAATGATTATACACATATGGAATAGATGGGGCTTTTCATCAGTACCCTACGTCCAAATGTTTAATTCACGTTTACGATGATTTTCATAAGTAGGTCCACAAAAAATAAAAACGTCAAGAGCGAGTTCAACTCGCGCAACGAGGGTTCCGTATTTATAAGACCATGATTCTTGCCAAATTTCATGATTCTAGGTCAACGGGAAGTACCTTATAGGTTTTGTGTGCATTTGATTCCCATACAAATTTCAAAGAAATTGGGCATTAATGGCTGTAACTTTTGATTGCGTTGACTTAGAAGTTTGATTTGTATCACGGCTCCAAGAGGTTACGGACCTGACTATTTGATGTTAATTTCAACTCGATAGCTCCACGTGTTTCTGAGAAAAGAGGGTTCAAAGATGGACAGATGGACAAACGGACAACAAAGTGATCCTTTAAGGGTTCCGTTTTTCCTTTTAAGGTACGGAACCCTAAAATTGACAGTAATGAGCATGGTGGCCATATCCACCTAGCATAGTTAGCTATGCTAGGTGGATATGGCCATCATGCAATAAAATTTTCATCTTTTTAGATGAAGATCTGTTGCCATGGTACCTGAATACAAAATTCTGTAGGTAATATTTTTGTAAAGCAGTGAAATGTTGCATACTGAATACCTTTCCGTCACGGCGGCGGCGGACTATCTCAACGGGGACTAGCGGCCGTAATTGGCATACCAACTTTATTATGTTAAGGGGCTACCCTGCCCCAAATCACACTACCACCTATTTTATCGTATTAGGTATAACGTTAAACAAAGGACTTTTCAAAAATCCCTTGGCCCGTTTCTGATTCCTATCATAAGCTTATTTTTAATGCCTCCGTAATAGTTTTATATTGTATAGCTTAGGAAAAAATGCGAAAACCTAGTTTGGTGGAATCTCTTCCTAAACTATACAAAATAAAACTATGATAGAGGTATTAAAAAAAATCTTATGATAGGATCACAAACTGGCCAAGGGAGTTTTGAAAATTCCTTTATTTAACGTAATAATACGATAAAATAGGTGGCGGCGCTAGTTTGGGTCAGGGAACTGCCTTAAGTAAGGACCATTTAAATGTTAGTTAATGTTTTCATTTCAACAGGGACAGGCAATGATGGAGTTGGGTTCGTCGACTTTGCTACCGAAAGACTCAACCAAATAATGAACAACAGGACGTCTCCTGCTCTATCAATAACAGTTCATCCTGAGAAGTACGTCTATTAAAAACTAGCTGCTGCCCGTGCCTTCGCCCGCCTTTTATCGAGATAAAAAGTAACCTACATATATGTTATTTCAGGTCCCAAACTATACCCATACCAAATTTCAGCCAATCAGTTCAGTAGTTTTTTGGATGAAATAGTAACAAACATCCATTCTCACAAACTTTGCCATTTACGAGTATAATATTAGCCCGCGCGTTCTCGAAGATAAGTAGTTAGTAGGTACTATTACTTTTTCTATGAAACTGTTAAGGGCCTACAATACCTCACCATTGTGTGAAAAGGATAGGCTTGGGATTTCGCGTTCATATGAGCGGGACAGAGTAGAACGTCATAACCGCAAAAATAATGTTTTTGTTTCTTTTATGGTAAAAATAATAGTAACTTTGAAAATCTAAAACACACACCGTCTGCTTTATACTCTGATTGTTTACTGTACAAAGTATCAAGGCTTATTTTAACGTATCTATTGAATAGTGACGGTTTAAAGTACAGTTTAGAGTGAACTTTGTTTTTTTTTTCTATAGAGAAAATTTTATGTAATCGTGTTTTCGAACAGTAGTGGTCTAGCATCAATTCTGAACTATAACATATTAAAATCTCAAAGTAAATGCTTCAGAATTGTGGAAGATATGATCGTTGAAAATAACTGATTTCAGATAGTATCAACTAACTCTTAAACACGAAATGTGTTGTGAACCAAAATCCTAACAAATACCTACCTACCACTAGCTACTTTTACATTATTTACCTTATATTGTATTAATCTTCGTCGGTCATCTTTTTCAGACCTCTCTTGTGCATCGGCTACACGGATGGCTCGGTCGAGATGGCGAATTTCTTGCAACACAGACTGTTCGCGAGGATCGACCTCAGGGACCACTACAAAGTCATAATCCCTCCCAAAGACGACTCGATAAAGTGCGACTATGAGATATCAGTGCCGGAGCTATCTGTCTCATGTCTGAAGCACTCTCCTTCAGGTGAGAATGAGAATAATCTTGCCACGATGGTCGTTTATAAAAAATAAAATAAAATAAGCATTTATTTATGGATAAGTTTTAAAAATCTTATATCCTTAAGACGAGGTGCGCTCGGTTTGGCGAGAGAAAGACGAACGAACACCGCGCGGGGAAGACGAGAAAGGGAGGCAAGAGTCGCGGAACGGCCGGCCCGCGCGCACTACTCACCGGTTTTTATTTTTAAATTGCGTTTGCTCTCAAATAATACTCTTCCGCAATAAAATAAAACCATAATCCTCTAAAGTATTTATCTGAGAACACGTACACGAAATTTTATTGAGATATGTTAAATAATCAGCAAATGAAATTGGTTTTTCCGTAGGAGCATCTCTGTAAAAAATTAAGATTTAGAGGAAACTTCGTGATGTTTTTCTATAGAGTCAAGTTTAGTCAATCGTGTTTCGGCTCCCATAATTTATTAACTAGTATCCTAAACTTTAGATGTGCATCAAAAAATAATACAAAATTCAATGTGTTCTTGCCTTGAAATTGATTTTTCGTACAGTTAAAACGTGGGTTTTGGGATTCAATTCACCTTAATTTAATTTTACTTTGTCCAGTTTGTCGTTCGACATAGGCCTCCTCTAAGGTCTTCCAATGGTTTCTGTCCTTTCCAGTGCGGGTCCATTCTGGGCCGGCCACCCTTTTTAAATGATCTTCCCATCTTTTGTTTCGCCTGCCTTTACTTCTTTTACTTCCTCGGGGATACCATTCGGTTATTATTTTTGCCCATTTCTCCTTTTCTTCTCTTAGCATTTAAATTTAGTTTTACTTTTTATGTTTTGTAGTCTAACTTTGTCTCTATTCTTCTGACTCCGATTACACTCCTTTCCATTTCATTTTTCTTTTCCATTTTGACATACCTGTTGTTCGGTTAGTGCCCAGATGGTCGTTTAACAACTAGTTAATAAAATATATATATTTATATTGTATATTACGATTAATAAGATTATCTGCTTACTTTGTGGTTAGATATTATGTTCTGTGGATATACATAATTAGTAGAGTCGGGGTTTGCTATTTATTTAACTTTTAGTAGGCGACCGATGTGGCATGGCGGGCGAAGGTCAGCCTGCGACGCAGGAAGTTACTCGGGACCACAGAAATCCTACTAATATTGTAAATGTCAAAAGCATAGATGGATTTATGGATATTTGTAAATCTTTCACGCAAATACTACTGAACCGATTAGGCTGAAATTTGGTATGGGTATAGTTTGGGATATATTTGTGGCGTCGTACGGGGGAGGCCTATGTCCAGCAGTGGACGTGTATGGGCTGATCATGATGATGATGATAGTTTGGGACCTGGAATAACATATAGGCTATTTTTTATCCCGATAAAACGCGGGCGAAGGCGCGGGCAGCAGCTAGTGTAAATAATAAGGTAGTATTATTTACATTTCAGTGCTCGGCACTTATGTTTGTACGATCTGCAGATATTCATTTGTGATTTTTTCTATGTTTTAAAAATATCTATCTATGTATGTATTAAGAAAGAAAATAACAATCAAATAATATAATCAAATTAAACTAATATTTACAATTGAAACAATTGAGCTAACTGCAGACTGTTGCAAACAATCTACAGATATGTAATAAGTACATAGGTTAGTAATCTCGTAATTATGCTCTGCTTACTTTGGGGATGATGATGCTCGATTGTCCAGCATTACCTATTTAATATTTATGACGACCTATGTGGCGCGGCGGTCGTAGGTGCGCCTGCGACGCAGGAGGTTGCGGGTTCGATTGCCGCCTTGGGACAAATGTTTGTATGATCTGCAAATATTTGTCTCGGGTATTCTGGGTATTTTCTATGCACAGTAAATGTCTAAATAAATATCTATCTAGGTAATATACTACCTAGTGCCGATAACACAAGCTCTGCTTACCTTGGGGCTAGATGATGATGTGTGGATTGTCCAGCATTATTTCTAATTTCACTGATCCAGGGCTCCACCTCGCTTGCGGTCTGAACACGGGGCAGCTGCTGTTCCTTGACGCGACCACCCTGACGATCATCACGGAGACTCCCTTCCACGACACCAAGCATGAGGTGCAGGAAATCAGCTACAGCCCCGACTCTTTGATGCTCGCTACTGCTGTAAGTTGCAACGGAAGCATCAGCAATACTTGGTCGTTTGGTTGTTTGGTTTCCGAGACGAATGCAGTGAAATAACGTACAGCTTTGAGGCTTGCAAGAAACACTTTTACACTCTGTTATCAAATACGATTGCTTTTTTCCTACTCGTAGTTTTACTTGTATACTATGCAAAATACTTGCCAACACACATGTTTCCAACATTTTCAGTAATTCCACCTGCCGTGCAACAACACTGATGTCCATCATAATTTAAGCGGGTTAACTACGAACCTAGTTTGTGTTGGAGGAACTCCAATGTTCACCCGCACTCACCCTGATGAAGTCTCTTGTTAAGGAATGAAACGTTGGTGTTCCTCCAACACAAACTAGGTTCGTAGTTAACGCGTTTAAATTATAATGAATTCGTCAAATTACGAAAGGTTTTATAGTAAAAAACACGATGATACTTGTAATTCTTTATTGTACACAGTAACACAATACATCAACTTATCTAATAAGATATGTACATCATCATCATCATCAGCCCATACACGTCCACTGCTGGACATAGGCCTCCCCCGTACGACGCCACTAATAGCGATCCTGAGCCGCCTCCATCCATCGTCTCCCTGCGACTGCTACGATGTCGTCGGTCCATCGAGTGAATGGTCTCCCATGTAGGGGGGGATTTGCCATAATCACCATGCTTGTCAGGCGGATTAGTGATCGCAATGTTGGTGTTGAAAAATACTCAGAAGGAAGCTGCTGCCCTTCCTCTGGTAGGTTCCCTCAGTCGACTCTTACGACATCCACGGGTTGAGTTGGAGGGGTCGATATTCGTACGCCGCGGCCCCACGGTACATATGTACATAGGCGAGCTTAACCCTGAAAAGAGTTTTCTTCCAGCAAACCTTAGAGCAATAGGAGATAACTGATGTCGTTTAATTTCGAAGGACATCGGTAAGACGGTTTGCGTGTACAAATACGACTGCGAGGCCTTCTGCTGGACCTTCCTCGGGAAGCACCGGGCGCACTATCAAGACATCTCCTCGGTTTTCTTTCTGCCTGCGAAGCACAATGGGGAATACAAACTTCTATCTGTAGGTAGGAGAATTTGATGACTTTCTTGTGTGATTGCGTCAGTTGTGTAAACTCCATTTACTTAAGCAGACTTGTATACTTGCTGCTTTTTGTACCTATCTTCCTACTTATACAATACAATACAAAACTCTTTATTGTACACCCCAAAGACAAATAAAACACATAGACATTAACATAAATCAATGGGCGGCCTTATCGCTTAGAAGCGATTTCTTCCAGGCAACCTTTGCTTACTCTTTCGCGCAAAAACTACTGAACCAATTGGGCTGCAATTTGGTATTGGTATAGTTTAGGACCTGGAAAAACATATAGGCTATTTTTTATCCTGATAAAATGCGGGCGAAGGCGCGGGCAGCAGCTGCAAACTGTGACATTTACAATATAATATTAGTAGGATTCTGTTATTGTCATGCGTCATAAATCTATGTAATTTATTTGAATATTGTAGGAAAGGACCGTATAATGGTAGAGTACGACATATCAGCCACCTCGGACGAGTTCCTGGAGGTGCTGAGCCTGGACCGCGTGGAGCAGACGGCTGTGCCCCTGTGCGGTATCGTGTGGCCCACGCCCCCTGACTTGAACCCCGAGGAGTGTCGGCTGGACCTGCCTATGATTCTGTTAGCTAACAATGAGGTGATTATACTCCTCCGTACAATGGACCTGCGAAGTCTACATCCTACACTTAAATTCTTCGATCAAACAGATTTGGTACATCGTCTACGTCCCCTAGTTTGGACTTAACAATAAGGTGATTATAGGTATGAATATCTACATATATTGGCTTGCTTAAAATTTGTCACTCTACATTAGAATTCCCATAGACGCAACATCTAAAAAAAATTACAAAAATATTTATTTCTATACTTAACTTAAAGTACAATAGTGTAACAGTATTTGAGATTCCCTTTTAAGTAAAGAAAATACTTGTGTTAGGGAATCTCGCTCTTCCAAAACAAAAGCTTCTCTTCCAAACATCTGCGCCTAAATAAACACCAAATAGTTTCACCAAATATGCCTAAAGGCCGCCATACCATACACGGACTGCTCGAGCAGTCGTAGTCTACAGCTTGAAGCTGCCATTGATGATAACTGCTTGGAGCAGTTGATACCAACTGCTCGAGAGCGTGCAGGCGGGAAATGCGCAGGAGGTGGAATGAAGAGCGCGGGCGGAGGTAACTGCACGAGAGCAGTCGACAGCTAGAGCAGTCCGTGTTTGTCTAGCGACTGCTTGACCGCACGACCGCCCGAATCAGTTCAACTGTGTACGTACAGGACAGTAGTTTACTGTGCAGTGGCAACTTGAAGCAGTCGATAAAGACTGCTCCAAGCAGTCCGGTATGGCGGCCCTTAGTTATTACTTAGTGTTATTTATTAATAAATGATTAGTATTTCTAAGTGAACAAAGTGTGAGTTGTCGCTTTTCGACAGCACAAGTATAAGATAGTGAACTACGAGACAACGATGACGCTGTCGACGGTGGTCGGGCCCCGCTACCGTGACCCGGTGCAGAGGATGCAGCTGGTGTCCAAGCTGGAGGACGGCCAGCGGCAGTTCTACCTCCTCTTCGTCACTAAGGACATCATCGGCCTGCAGAAGATGCCGCTCGACGGGAACCCCTGGAAGCATGTGGGGATGCTCGGACATCCTATTGAGGTAACATACTTGATTGATGCATCTTAGAACAATATGCATTCAAATATGGGCTTAAGCTCGTCATCTTTAGATACATTATCAGTTAAAAATGGCTCATAGAATGTTTCAAGATGTGGCCCGAGCTGTCTTTAAGTTACCGTCACAATAAACATTTAAGTAAGGTTATTTATTTATTTAAAACACGTGTAACTCTTTACCGTATATACCTAATACAATTCATAACAATACAAATGTTATTTGATCAATGCATCGTAGAGCTGTACCTAAATATTCCCCGCGAATTAAGTAGTCTTGGGTTATACTAGGCAAAATCCGATAACTGTGACTTACGTTCCTGCGACTTAAAAATATCTGTGACAAATACCATTGACAAAATACTAGCTAGTATTTCTACCAATCGCGTACAAATTAATTGTTTTAATGATTGAATAATATATTTATTGCAGCAAGAGTACCGCTACGTAACGAAATATATTTATTGCAGCAATAGTACCGCTACGTAACGAAAATTCCCCTTGAATTGTATGTGTATAACGCAATGTAACAACTTTGTTACATTGCGGTATACATTTCAAATGTCCAAGTATAAAATACTAGGTGTGTCTCATACTTAGTGATATTATCAAAGAGAGAATATAGAAGCGATATTATCTAGCTGAACCGATTTATTGCGTAGGTACCTAATAAAATAACAACGATATAATATCGAGCACTCGACACTGGCACTGCCTGTGACTGTGAGACAGTCACAGATATATTTAGTTCCTGTCACTGTGAAATACCGCCAATTTTCTATACCTGTGACTTTTATCAGTGACGATAAATACGCCTCAAGCCTAGAATTAGGTTGCTCTGTTATAAGCGATGCATTTTTTGTTTCTTGTTTAAAATGGCTACCTATATTTGATAAGTTTCTGTAGACCAAAGGATTGTGGTCTAGTCTAGAGTACCTATAGTGTAAAATCAAGCAAACTACGTTCGTAGAATAGAGAAAAATTATCTATGGCACATCGTCATCAAATGCGTAAAACGTTTGAAATATATTTCTTCAACTTCAATAATTTATGCAATGTATGCCGATGCGAAGTCATTTTTGTCTATTTCTACCCAGACAACTTTATCTGTGCTTTGTCTAATGGTGTTTTTTCTCTATTGTTTTAAGGTGAGACAAATGTGTTACCGAGAAGACTTGGCCATCTTATTTACCATCGGCACCAGGGATAGTGCGGCTAGCCAATGGGCAGCCAATTACAGGTATGTACCTTACCTACTGCCTGTCCTTTGTGATACCTGTGATAATAGTATAGCAAGATATGTATACTCCGTGCTGGGACGGATGGGAATGGGGACCATTTCAAAATTAAGCGGGCTCCATGGAAAAATACCAATTCTGTTCGAACTGTTTAAAAGATTTTATCTAAAACGAATCTAATAGCCCCGCTACACGCTCAAACATTTGTGCATGTATGTTTGCGCAAGCAAGATGGAGCGTGTGGCCTGTTCATCTTGCTTGTGCAAACTGTGTTTGTTGTTTGAGCGTGTAGCCGGGCATATTATAACATCAGTAATGAAACAAATTATAAAATATGTCCAATTACAAAAGGTTGAAATTGTAATTAAATTAAAATCTAAAAAGCAAAGGTATGACATATAATTATTTTTCAAGATTCCATCTCAATTTGACAAGGGTGGTATTGTAGGTATAATAAATGTTATGTTGAATAATTAATTTCAGAAGGTTCCGTTCCATCAGTCTGATCGCACGCGCACTATTGCCTAGTTATGGCCTCAGAAATCTAAATAATTATTATTTAGATTTCTGTGGTTATGCCTCTATGTCTGGGTAAGCGACAAGTGCAAGGATAAGCGATCGCTGGTAATAAATATAGTATTATGCAATGCATATTATAATGAGATAATTTATTCATTTTGATTTATGCCATATTCGTCCCGTGCAAGTTCGACCCATATAATAAATTGTGCTTTCGTCGCGCATTGTACGCAGCATTTAGCCCATAATATATTTTATTCTAAAAAATATTCTATTTAAAAATAGAAATTTTAATATTGTGTAATTGAAAAATTTATATTTGCGTGCTTATATAAGGTAGAATATAAATGGAGAATATTATAATTTTAAGATCTACATTGCAGCATATTTATATTCTGGTAAATTAACATGTTTAATTTTTAATTATCTTTCCGTCAGAGCACCGGATCTGACGACAGAGGCGGGCGGCAACGAGCTCGACCCGTACTACTGCCTGATCGAGAACGGCCGGCCAGGGTGGTTGTTCCAGGAGGTCAGAAACAAAATAGATATGCCTAAGGTCAAAACAAGAATAGGTGCGTGGGGCGGAGCAGCAGGTATTGCTCGGTACAACGGGGTACGAGAGAGCGGTAACAGAGCTCAAGACCCGCGCTGAGAGCGCCCTGCGCTATAGCGCAAGGCGGATCATTGCGTTCTTGAGGGAGGCCTTCAGCTGCAGCTTCTGTGGACGTCCTATGGCTGAGATGATAATGATGTTGATTATTTATTACGTATTCATGTTGAAACTAGCCCCCTTATTCATAATGGTCTGCTAACTTAAAACAGCTGCTAAGCAGTGTTATTTCTCACTCAGACTTATAGCAATAGACGAAGACAGAGTGAGACCTAGCAATGTTTTAAATTAGCAGACTATTATGAATAAGGGTGTAGGTAAATATAATCTCTGATTATTAGGTAATTGTTATTTAAAAATTGTAAAACTTTTGTATTACACATAAATTACATGATTAACTTTAATATCTAACTGTATAGTTAAGTAGGTAGGTACCAAAAATTTTATATACTTACCTTGATGTTTTCGATTTCTCTTCCCGATTTGACAGGTCTTTTTAAAAGCTTCCATAACACACTTAGCAGATTCCTTGAAGCGTATAGTCTCGGTCTACCGATATTGCGGCCAAAAGTGTCGTTCCCGTGTAGGCCTTACAAGTCGTCTAAGTATGTACAGAAAAACAATCGCTACATCTATGTAGCGCTGTACACTACAGGATGGTTCACCATCCTTCGTGGATGCAAGGCCATTGATGATAAAGATGTTTTCTCAGATAAGTGAAATGATTATTTCTTTTTGAGAAATAAATGTACTTACCTGAATGAAGTTAAAAGTAACCTTTAGCGTGGTGTAGACTTGACATGCGAGAGGGATGTCTTGTGATGAGAGGGTTAGCTATGTCGAGTGAAGTAGTAATGTGAAGGGATATAAGAGGAGAGGAAGACCAGATAAATGTAGAAGACATGGGTAAGAATGGTGTCAGTATGGAGATGATTGGTAATAGTGGGAGAGTGGTGGAAAATCACATGTTTTGTCGACCTTATATAGAGTGGACTTACGGACAAGAAGACAGATGTTATTAATATTAAACTACTAGCTGCTGCCCGCGCCTTCACCTGCGTTTTATCGAGATAAAAAATAGCCTATATGTTATTCCAGGTCCCAAACTATCATCATCATCAGCCCATACACGTCCACTGCTGGACATAGGCCTCCCCCGTACCACGCCGCAAACTATACCCATACTTAATTTTAGCCCAATCTGTTCCGTAGTTTTTGCGTGACAGAGGAACAAACATCCATGCATCCATACTCACAAACTTTCATATTTATAATATTAGTAGGATATTGTCAGGTTTGACAATCATACGTGCGCGTTCGACTTATTCCCCTCCGAAAATGAGGTGACATTAACATTTAGTTGTGGTAACAGGTCCGCGACCTGTTCTACTACATCCAGATCCTGTGCCAGGGCACGTTCTCGCCGGCCATGCGCCGCGTGCAGGACTACATCCCAATTGAGTCGCTGCCGGATCTCATGCGGGCGCTCGGCTTCTTCCCCTCCGAGTATGAGGTGACGTTTATACGTTTAGTATTGACATATCCTGCACAATTGACCATTTATCTATATAAGAATATGAATATTTGTAGACCTAACCAAGGCCTATGACACCGTTTCTGTATCTATACACACCATTGAACACAAACTTAACCACTGGATAGCAAGGCTACCTACATACATATATCTGAAGAATAAATAATTAACGTATTTATAAAAAATGCTGGACAAATATACGTTTGGAATGATACTCTATGTTTGGAATATAAAAATCTAAATTATATAATATGCTCTGCTCTATATGTCTCTGCACTCTGCTCTACTTTTTTCCGCTAACTCTGTAAAATATGGATTCTATATTGTAAGGAAATGACTCTAGCTTAACTTGCTAACTCAGACTGAATGCAGATAATTTCAATGAATTTATTTCAGCTTAATACGATACATATTTCAACCATAGTTTAATTAATTAATTAAAAATACCTTATAGGAATACACAATCTGACTGAGTTTACAAACGCATGACACTATGTGTGCGCACCCATTGCTTAATGAAAGCGCTTCTCTTCTGCGTCCAGCCTTCCAGCTATAAGTTTCATATAGCTATAACAGATAGATAAGACCCAATCTATATTATTTTTTAGCAAACGGCCGTCAACAGATATTATCCCGAATTGTATCCGCATCATTATGTAGAAGATGCTAATAATGATGTAAATTTTGTGCCCAAAAAATGCACGTGTGCAAAATAATATACATAAAATAAAATATCTGGACATACATTTGAAACACTCAATTTTGAGGACGTTGTGATGTGCAGGTAGAGAACCTGATAGTGGAAGCTAAGCTGAAGGTGTTCCTGAAGAGCCCCGTCACTGAAATAGACTTCGTGGAGTTTGTCAAGCTGTACTTGAACCACCGTCCGGCTCTGGGAGACTCCTTCAGGTACCCACTAGACAACTAAAGCCGCTGAATATTCGGCCAACAAGGGCCAAGCATAACTAGCGCAGCTTCTCGTGCCTTATTCTGGGATAAAAATTAGCCTGTAATGTTATTACATTCAAAGGCATGCAATTGATAATTTCTGATGCTGAATGTGATATATTTGGTTTTTTAAAAGTTTACAGTAAGTTGATTACAATTCAACCACTGCAAAACCTTACTTATACCACTTTCAGCTACTGCCTGTGCTTCCGACTATGTCTTACCACTAAATAGTAACACAGTGTCATCAGCTAAAGTTATTATTCTAGCATTATTAAGTTCCATACTGCACAGTCCATTTATATAGACGAGGAATACCGTTGGAGCTAGAACTATGCCTTGAGGAACTCCATATGGCATAATTTCGTCCATCCAAATGTCTGAACTTTCGGATTTAACAATAAATAATAATAAATTAGTGTGATGTCATGTCCTTGCACTGAGAGAGCATGCTCTTTGAGCTAGGTTAGGTTTAAAACAATGTATTGTTTAAAAAAAACGGTACCTAGGTACCTTCAAAGCTGGCAGGCGCTTGAGGCAAGTTCGTAACTTACAAAACATTGCTAGCGGACCCGTCATAACTTCCTTGTCTTTGGACGAATTTCGCAAATGAAATAATGGCCGTTTTCAATCTGCAATTATTAGTTATGCTTGTTTTCCTGAGGACAGAGTCTCTGCCAAAAACTTAGACCGAATATCTATCTTCAAAAACATAAAATAAACATTCTAAACAAACTCGAAATGTCTCATGCTGTATTAAAAACATTTTTTTTTCCTGAAGTACCTAGTACCTTATTTATTCATTCATATAAGAAATAAGGTGTTATTTATATTCTCTTCACTTCAATTTTTTGTCCACTAGTGGAAGAAGTGAAAAAGAAACCACTAGTTTTTACCTTACCATTATTTGTATATAAATTTGTTTAAGTGCTTATTTTGTAAGCCTAAAGAAATAAAGTTATTGATTCTGATTCTGACCCACCGTTATAAGTACAAGGTTGTGACAAACAAAGGAAGATCACTACTTGCCAAAATATAAGTTGGCAAGTATGGCACAATCATTGTTATGTACCTACATATTTAATTAGTTTTTTTTTATACCATTTACAAGTATATCCTACTTACTATTATAAATTTGAAACACTAATTTAACTCTGTCTATCACTCTGTCTATCTATTACCTTTTCACGCCTAAACAGCTGAACGAATCTTAATGAAATTTGGCAGGGAGGTAGATGGTATCCCGGGAACGGACATAGGGTACATGAAAAGCGCGTGCGAAGTCGCGGGCAACAGCTAGTTAGAAATAAAATTATTTGTTTTTTAAACATATCGAAATAGGAAGAATTTTGAGATATTTGGTAGGCTCTACCCACATATGTATGTTTTGACATTCCAGTCGGCTGCGTGACGCGTTCCGCACATTCGCGTCCGTCCGCCGCGACGAGGTGTTCATGACTCGGACAAACTTCATCGACATGCTGGCCACACATGGTATCTTGTACTTATCTTATTTTATTAACCTTTGAGCGCCACACTCGCATATATGACCATATAACATACATATAAGTAGACAAGAACATACGTAGAGGGAAACTTCCGCCCCGGACCGGCTCAAGGTCGCGGCTAGACGTTAAACAGAATACTTAGTCTATCTCAGTCGGGCTGTCGGCGACGTCCGCGAGCCCGACTGACATAGGCTGAGTATTTTGTCGTAACTTTGAGCCGATCCGTGACGAAGTTTCCCCTCTACGTATGTTTCCTGTCTATTCATATGACACGACAGGCACTTGCGGGTCCTCAGCGCAAACGTCGTCTATTCTAGTCAAAACACCCGGCCTACAACCAATGTAAAAAATAAATACCATTAATAAAGAAAATTTGAGTTAAAGAAGAGGAACAAATTAGAACTAGTATTGACAATTGAAACTAATCAAATTAATATAATGTTTATTGACAAAGAAAATAACAATCAAATAATGTAAACAAATTAAACTAGTATTTACAATTGAAACAATTGAGCTAACTGCAGACTATTGCAAGCAATCTACAGATAGCTCGACTGGTCCATATCAATACCAGTCGGAAGCGTCCTTAAGACGCTGTCTGCATTGCCTCTCTGTATGGCAATGCTAATGCGCTGCGCCAGATACTCACCAGCTCTCGGGTCACGCGTCGCTTCGATCAGGCGCTCAGATATATAATGTTTATGTAGAACTATGGGAAAAATTACATAATAAATTGCTATGGTCGGGCCATTGAACTCTATTACTAGCGTACTCAATGTGCCTAACAGGACGTATGAACATGTTTTATGTAATGTCTATTTTTAATGTTTTCTTCATGGTGTACAATAAAGAATTTTGTAATTGTATGCTGTATGTATGTACTAACTCTAGCTATAATTAGTTAGAACATAAGTTACATATCTATGTACATATTTGTAGTTAATAAATTAATAATACTAGAATATGAAATAAAGATATTGAAAAACTAGTATTTGAATTTTAAATTTCTCAAATTACAATATATTTTGTTTACTTTCTGCTTTGTCGTAGGGGACCCGGGAATGCGTTTGTGGCGTTGCGCCCAAAGGGAAGATCTGAGCCCTTTGTATGGGCTGTGAATTAGTTTAGAAAGGCAAAAAAATTTTAGTTTAGTTTTTTTATACCATACATTTGACGCCTTGCAACACCTCTACTGTATAGAGAGAGGAACTAGGTACTTTTCGTAGTTTGACAGTGATTATATCGTTTCATACGATTCAGACGCAATTTTAACGGAAAAATATATATTTGTTTTAACATTAATGATAAGTCGACGACCCATTGGGCGCGGCGAGCGAAGGTCCGCCTCCAACGCAGGAGGTTGCGGGTTCGATTCCCGCCTTGGGATAAATGTTTGTACGATCTGCAGATGTTTGTCGCAGATGTTCTGGGTATTTCACATGTATATCTACGTATAATAAAAATATCAATCTATGGAATACATATTATATTTTATGAAGTATATATCAGAGATATATCAAATGTTATATCAAATGTCAGCATAGAAAAGTTTTTTTAAAACATTTCGTATTTTGCACAGTGCTTAAGCACCCTGCTTGCTCTTAAGATTGAGTTCTGCCTGTAGTTTGTCCTCACCAGAAGTACATAACTCTATATAAGTCGCGTACCTAAATAAAGATCCGGTCCGTTCATGTCATATTGGGTCAAAGATGATTTTATTATCTATTTCTAAACGGGAAGTCATGTGCGAGAGTCTGTCATTTTCCATCACAATATTAATCAATGCGACTGAGGCTAGGCTAACGAATTGAGATGACACGGCAATTGTGTTTGTTTGTTTGTATTGCAGGCGAGTGTTTTTCCCGCGAGCTCGTGTGGTACCTGCTGTCCATCCTGTGGGGCCACAGCTTCGAAGAGCGCGCCGCCATGCAACCTGAAGACTTCTCCTTCCTGCCAGATGTAACTGCTCTTCTACTTTCCTATCATTTTAAGTGGTTCCTCATACTTTTCCTTTGTGAGAATCAGAATGATGAGTGCCATTACTGCGCTTATTAGGGAAGACATCTCTTGGGGTTTTGGAAAATTTGCTAATTAAATACCTATTTGATGGACAGTCCATACAGCATCATCTAGCCCAAAGGAAAATAAGCAGATTTTGAGTTATGTGTACTGGATATGTGATGCCGACTTCATACCTACATCAGATATCTATTTTCTTCATGTATAAATATGTATGTTTCTTGTACTTTCCCACTGTCTGTAATGTGTCGTGCGTGTTGTATGTGTGTTATGTAGGCATGGCCAAATAAATATATTTTCTTTTCTTTCTTTCTTCTATAATATGTTTTTTAATAGACAAAAAAACCACCCAGACCTGGCACTATCTGCAGATCGTACAAACATTTGTCCCGCTCCCGCTGCGGGAACCGAGCCTGCAACCTCCTTGAGCGAGCGGACCATGAAAAATAGAATTTGTTTGCAGAGCATAACGTACAGCAGCCTAGTTCAAACACACCTGTTCCACTAAGTTCAACTATAAGTTCAACCAGTTGAACTAATTGCACCAAAAAATTCCAGTTATTTCAAAATTGATATTTTTATTTTAAAGTTGAACTTTCTGAATAACAGAGATCCTTTTATATAGTTCAACTTTCTATTTATTTTTCAATTACATAGAAAGCTATATAAGCAAAATAGAAATAATACACATACCTACCTATATTGACTTTGAGTGTAGGTATGTGGAGGAGTTCCTTTTGCATGATAAAGCAATATTTTTTTGAAAAATGACAATTGTTACATATGTCCTTATTCTAGTGTCACCGTATAGAATCATCATCATCAGCCCGTATACGTCCACTGCTGAACATAGGCCTCCCTCAAACGACGCCACGAATAGCGGTCCTGGCGGTCCTGAGCCGCCTCCATCCAACGACTCCCTGCAGTATAGAACAGAATACAATATAGAATATAAGTTCCTACATAAAGTCTATTCGGTGGCTTTAACATGATCATTCTTTACTTAAAGAAGAAACAAAAAAGTGGTTCAATTGATCCCAAAGTATTTGTTTGCAGAAGATAACGTTCAGCAGCCTGGTGACCAGCATCATGGGGATCCAAGAGCTGGAGGACGAGCCGGAGCAGCATTCGCAGGCCCCCTCGCACTACTCGCATGCTCCCTCCACACCAGACTCTTACTGACCACTCCACTCCAGGGTGTACATCGATAAGTAACTCGCAGGGACCTTAATTTCCATTACCTCTTCAATATCAGACCGGATCAGACTAAACTTTTGCGTAGTTCTAAGCTTGGAATAACATAATAGTTTATAAACAAAACTTGCATCTAAAATCTATAAATCTTACAAGTATTGTACCTAGGTCATATTGCAAACAACAGTAGGGTTATGGACTGAGCTGTTACACTGGCCTCCCAACCCAAACCAGGGGCAGGGGTAGGTGTCTGGTGTATGAATTGTTAGATAGGTATTATTCAGTTTAGTTTCGGTACAAGAATGTGTACACTATCAAGTTTCTAAAGTTCGACGAATTTATCGTCGTTGGTAGGTACCGTATATATGTACGTACGTACCTAAAGTTAGTCACCAAAGTGCATTGCTTGCCTTCCTACACTTCTATTTATGGCAAACAGAGATGATAAAACACAAAGGCCAGCTAGGGTTGCCAACTTATTGTGGTTCGAATATAATCGGTTTGAGGATTTTGCTCGTAAAATGAGTAGGATAGGAAAAATCTAAATAAATTGTTTCTGTTCAACATAGTCATATTGCATTTTGTCAAAACTATTATGTATGTATCTACTATAATACACGTGCACGTTTGGGGCCCTGAGGTCCGCCTAGCAAGCTCGGTTGCCAAGAACTTGGGGAGACTTCCACTCTTCGTTTTAGTGGCCAATAGCTTTACGCCTTATAGCAATATATAGCTTGAACAAATTGTAATTATTTTACGTTCTTTATATTAGGTGCAAAAAGACGGTATTTTGTTAAAATGTGCTTAAAAAAGATAATAGTTATGCCTTTTTTCGGTCGAAGATTCCACTACGGAATTTCTAAAACATAAAACACAAAAAAGGCTTCTCGCTACGCTAACTGATAACTTTCTTGTCTTCCAGCCAGTGCGTCATATCCAGGGCTCACTCCCTCCCAAGGAGTCTCTGAGCTCAGACAAAAACAGAACAATTTTAGGTAAAATTCTTGGTTATTCCATGTTAATGTTACTGGCGAGCAGAGCGAGTCAAGAGTAATTTTTTTTAAGCACATTTTAACGTATAGCTTCATTTTTCCAATATAGAGAGCGTAAAATAATAACAATTACTGGTTTAAATTAGGTACCATATAAAACTTTTGTACAGTAACTAAAATAATGGCGCGCAGCGTAAGTTAGCCCTTTTTGCTGAAGCTTCTAATTAAAACTAGAAAAGACAGGAATAAAAAATATAATAAACTATTCTGAGGGATGTATGTAGTTGTTTTTTAGATTAACCATTTTGACCACAAATTGAGGCTACAAAAATATATATGTAGGTAGTAGTTTTGTCTTTTATATTTCTTTTTTTTTTCAGAAATATATAGTAGGATACTATGTAATATAGTAGTGTTGGCAACCCTAAGGCGAGAATACGTATAAATTGGTAGGTACGGCTGGAGTATAGCTTGATTCATAAAATCATAACATAACTAACACTAAGAATGGTATTCTTCGAATGATAAAACATAATAAATAATGCTGGATAATTCACACAGCATTATCTAGCCCCAAGCTAAGCAGAACTTGTGTTATGGGTACTAGATGACTGATACACATACATATAATACACTACATAGATAACGGTCTATGTCGTGTATTATATGTTTTTTATTAATCATAGAAACATTCAGAACACCCTGAACGAATATCTGCAGATCGTACAAATATTTGTCCCGAGGCGGTAATCGAACCTCCTGCGTCGCAGGCATACCTTCGCCCACCGCGCCACAGAGGTCGTCACTAATTTAGGTAGGATAATTGCACAATCAGTAGCTGCGTCGTTTAACTGACATAATAATGTACGAAAACATCTGTCAAAACCATTGATATGTCAAAACCGTCTATTAAAATGTAATTGTCCGATTATCTTTTCGTAGAACACGAGCCTGAAGATATCTGCAGTCAAAGGTCAATGTGTCTCGCTATCTCTCCAGTTCAGTGCAATGTGGTGTTGGGGACACTTGTGCTGGGGTCTGGTGGTACTCAGTGTGGGGCGATGTGGGACTATTTACTTGGAGACCAACGAACCGTCTTCTGATGAGGTCTGTAATACCACGTGGTCTAGTCTAGTATTGTAGAAAGTGTGTTTTTTAACGAAAATGTTCACTTTAATTAAATGCATTACTTATTTATCGTAAAAGTTATTGTTTATTATGTACTTATCTAGTTCAAAAGCTCAAAAACTTGGTAGGGACCTATTAAGGTAGATTAAAATATATTTTAAACCGACTTCAAAAAAGGAGGAGGTTCTGTATGTACGTTACGCGGCCGCGGTATCTCCGCCAGTTATGGAGCAATTTAGAAAATTCCTTCACTATTGTATAGAAAAGGATCAGAATCAGAATCAATAACTTTATTTCTTTAGGCTTACAAAATAAGCACTTAGACAAGTCAAATGTTATACTATAAACATAGTTATTATTATCAAATAAGAAATAAGGTGTTATTGATATTCTCTTCACTTCAATTTTTTGTCCACTAGTGGAAGAAGATCCCGAGGTGGTCCCATAAAAGATGTTGTCCCCAGGGGATTTGTATGTATCCCGCAAAAAATAAAAAGATTGTAAAAGTATGAGATTTTGAAGTCGGTTTATCGTTTTTTAAAACACGCCAAGTTAATGTATAATAAATAAGAAAAACGTAAGAAATATAAGTTATATATAACGGACAAAGGAAAGCCGCAAAGTTGAAGTGGGATTGGGCTGGTCACGTCTTCTGCTGATCGTGATGGCTGCGGGGAGTGGGGGAGGACATTGGAAATATCGGAATGACCAGGGCTAGTAATAATTTTGTATTTGTACCTAAATAAATAAACAAGAGGATGTAATAACGGATACTGATGATGTGCAAGCAATTGTTTGTTACGCCTACTCATCGCCTACTGATGTACTAAGTGTATAGGCGCATAATAATGCGACACTAGCGCCACTCTTTATTTTTTCTTCTATTATCGTTATGGAAAAGAATTACCAAGCAATCTCACCGCCAATTAATAATACCCAGTATAAACTATTTTTCGACACGTTTGTAATAGTTTTGTTTCATTTAGTATAAGCAGAAAATAGTTTATTGCTTTTGGTGGCCACCAAACGCAATAAACCATTTTCAGCTAAATGCTCTTGCACGCATTGTCTGCTGCGTGTATCGAAAAATAGTTTATACTGCGTATTATCAATTGGCGGTGAGAACATTTGGTAATTCTTTCCCATAACGATAATAGAAGAAAAAATAAAGAGTGGCGCTAGTGTCGCATTACTATACACCTTATGTACTAAGTGTCTGCCTCGTTGGTCTAGCGGTCAGCTTGTTCAACCGCTGATAATGAGGTCCTGGGTTCGAATCCCGGGTCAGGCCACAGGTTCTTATTGAGGTTTTTCTAGCTAGAAAAAGTCACAGTAACAGCCCGGAGTCAGGATGTTGCCGGTGTTAAACCTCCGTGCCTCGGAAAGCACGTTAAGCCGTTGGTCCTGCACCTGAACACTCCCCGGTCGTATCGGTCTGCTCATCTGCTGGCTTATCGGATTATGAGAGTGAGGGAATAGAGAGTGCACCTGTGCTTGCGCACACACTATACACCATAATAATATGTCTAAAATACAGAGTGATTTAACTATAGGTAGATATGAATTAAGTCATTACACCGTCCATCGTCCATCCGAATGTAGTTTTGATATTTTTGCGGAAAACTGCAAACATATCACAACTAGATTTCGTTTACCTACAATTTTCCTGAAATGATTATGAAAATGTTTATTTTATTTAAACTCGCAATAGCAAAGCACTAATACCTACGCAAGTCTGCAAGTTCCAGTTACAGCAATATATGTATGTACTAATATTGTCCATTCCATCCCCAATATATGTACAATATTATTAAGTACTAAGAACTTATCTTGCTGTACCCTATCCGGGTCTGCCGGAATACCCGCGGTTTCGGTAGGTCGCGTTTTTCCAGGAAAAAAAAAATGCCTATATCCGTCACCGAGATACCATCTACCTTCCTCCAAGATATCATTAAGATCCGTTTATACGTGAAAAGGTAAGAGACAGAAATGAGTTTCTTATGAATTTATAAATATTACAAGCTGTTCCCCGCGGTTTCACCCTCGTTTAATTCGAATTTCACATTTCTGTTTATGAATTTGATGTTTTACCAAGAGAAAAAGTAGCCTATGTTATGTACTTCCATTCTTCCAACTAACTCTTTGCCAAAAATCTAGTCAATTGGTTGCTTACTTAGGGCGTGAAGGACATTGTTTGTCCTTCCAAACACACTTTCGCATTTTTAATATTAGTTAGGATATTTATATTGTATGGACGGCAGTATGGATATTGTCGCAATAAAACATTTGAATTAATTTTGTCAGATCTCGTACATGAAGCGCTACGGCTACCTGCCGGAAGAGCGGCCTGGCGAGGAGTTCTCCTTCACGCCGCAGTCCATCTCCGAAGCCCTGCGCCGGCTGCAGGCCTTCGCAGGGCTGCCGCAGACCGGTGCCATGGACCACAACACTAAACAGGTGAGGGAAATACACGAAATGAAACAGTTTTTCTATGTGAAACGACCTCTGCGGTGCATTAGGCGAAGGTCCGCTTCAGAAGCAGGAGGTTGCGGGTTCAGTTCCTTCCTCGGGACAAATGCTGGTAAGATCTATACCTAGATATCTGTTAAGGTTGTTTTCTATGTATAAAATAACTACTATGAAATATATTATGGAAGATATGTATCAGTTATCTAGTCAGTACTTATAACACAAGCTCTACTTAGCTTGGGGCTGGAGCTGGGTGATGCTGTGTGGATTGTCCAACATTACTTATTATTTTATTTATAAGCGAAAGATATCACAACCGAATTTTACAAAATAAAAATAATGTAGGGTGAAGATCCCTACACTTAGTGATAAGTGATAAGATGATAAATTGATATTAAGGATGGGAGCGACAAATGAGACCACCCGAGTCCGTGTCAAAACGTGAACTGATTTATTAAATGATAATTATGCTTGGTACGTAGTGCGAGCGGCTCGTGAGAAACGCCGCGTTTGCAAAATAATGTACTTGACTGTAAAAATAATACCCCGACATCGAGCTACAAACATGTCATGAAAAGAAAGGACAAGAGTATAAAAAAAAAATTCAAAAATAGACAATAACTCGAAAACCGTTACTTTTACATTTTTCACTGAGTATTTTTTTTTATTTCTGAACAGTTATACCCTCTACCTAGGGGCCAATGAATACGCAACATTGGCCCCTAGGTAGAGGGTATAACTGTTCAGAAATTAAAAAAAAATACTTGATAATTTACGTGCACACGTGATAATTTATCGAGTGATACTCATTATCACGGGATAAAAATGTCATATGATAAATGTCGAGTACCGGAAAAAACTGCATTCTCGTGCGACACTCATCAAAGAAAAACCCTCGATAAATACAGAATTGCAGATTTTGAGAATACGCTTGTTTATCACTCGATATTTTGTTAGTTCTTGCCATATTTATCGAGTAGATATATTGTCAGAATTGCCCTCCTGTAGGTAAAGGATTGACCACTTCTTGTGTACATTTATGCATAAAAAATAATCTAAAATTTTTTTTTCACCACTTCTGTAGCCGCGAAACCTCTGGGGGTCATCCAGTTTCTTAGAATTAATAATTTATGTTGTAATATCTGTTGAATTTTAACCAGCTTTTCAGGAAGAAAAGATGTGGCGTCAAGGATTTGGTCGATGGTTCGAAGCCTGGCAGGTCTCGGCGCTACATCACCCAGCAGGGATGGAATAAAAGAACTATTACATACAGGTATGAACTAATTATTTCAGCACTATTACTTTCACTTTTCAGCCTTTATAGCGCGGACAGCAAGGGCTGCAATGATGACCAAGCATGAAGGCCGAGACTTCGCTTACGGCCATCACGGCGTGGCGTGGATCAAGACTTGTGTAGGTATTAGTGCTTTGCTATGCAAGTTTGAATAAAATAATCATTTTCATAATAATTTCAGAAAAATTTTAGGAAAGCGAAATCTAATTGTGATATTTTTGCAGTTTTCCGTAAAAACATCAAAAATATATTTTGGTGGACGATGGACGGTGAAATGATATGTATATTCATATCTAATAGATAAATCACTGTATTTTAGAAATAAATAATATTTTTTTATTCTCTAATCAAGTTATTGAAACAAACCTACTACGGTCACCAACGAAAAATAATTTCTTGTGCTGAAATCAATTCAGCCTACCTAATGTAGTAACTAAAAACGTTCAACCTTCTCAAAAAGTCTAATTTCTAATGTCTTGAAAGAGTTTTCATACCTATAGGTACGTTATCTCGAATCTCGATGCCTATAGGTAATATATTCAACTCGCATGTGTTACCTTACCTTCTTGGTTTATATTCATTAAGATGCCTTTTTAATAAACAATAGCTGGCCGCAAGACAATGACGCCTTAACCAATGTGCAAGCTCAAAGTCTCTCTCTCTTATGTTCGGAGTTTCTCTACACGATAGAATCCCGAATACCTACGGAAATCCGTAGAAGAACCAAAGTTACTGACATAGCTTTCAGAATTAGCAGGCTGGCTGAAGTGAGCAGGCCATGTAGCTCGTAGAACCGATAAGCTGGGGAGTAAAAGTTCTCGAGGGGCGACCGCGATGCTGTGCGAAACAGACTGTGGGAAGACGTCCCATTCGATGGACCGACAACATTGTACCTAGCGGTCGCAAGGAGTCATTGGATGGAGGCGGCTCATCACCGCTATTCGTGGCGTCGTTGTGGGGAGGCCTATATTATTTTCTGCAGCGGTGGACGTATTACGGGCTGATAATGATAGCTGGCCACAAAGTCTTTGCTCAAAGAAGGTTGTCAGAATACTATATTTAAGTAAGGCTAATGCCACACTACAAAGGGCCTCGCTTATGCTTAGAGCCAAGCGATTCGCTTAATTTAATCAAATCGCATAATATACCGCAGGCATAACCGCAGGAGATAACTACCTCTCCCACTAGAGCTGTAACAACTTTGAATTCTTTATGTATCAGGGTAGTGAACGGGTCCAGCACGCTAGGCCAACTGCGGGTGGAGGAGCTGGTGACGCGAGCGCTGGCCGTGTGGGCCCCGCACGGGGGCCTCACCTTCTCGCGGTGGGATGACGGCCGCGCCGACATCATGGTGTCCTTCGCGGCAGGGGACCACGGGGACGGGTGAGTAGACTAATTAGACTAGACTATACCTACACACAGGTTGCGGGTTCAATTCCCGCTGCGGGACAAATGTTTATATGATCTGCAGGTGTTTGTACGGTGGTATATAACAAGGTACTTTTATGTTATGTACAGACATCTGGTAGGTGGTAATCATTCACCTATATATTTGCCACGCCACCGCCGCCGCCCGCGCCGCAGGCTTATTATATTATCTCTTTTCATATTTCTAGTGAAAATTTGCATATAATGAGCTTTCCATCTACATTTATAGATTAACGTGATTAAAACATCACGTTGATCTATTTAAGTTAACATAGCTGTTGATTTCCTTCAAATGAAATAAATCAAATCATCATCATCATCAGCCCGTACACTTCCACTACTGGACAGAGGCCTCCCCCGTACGACGCCACAAATAGCGGTCCTGAGCCGCGTCCATCCATCGACTCCCTGCGACCGCTACAATGTCGTCGGTCCATCAAGTGGATGGTCTCCCATGTAGGGGGGGATTTGCCATAATCACCAAGCTTGGCAGGCGGATTGGTGATCGCAGTGTTGATGTTTAAAAATACTCAGAAGGAAGCTGCTGCCCTTCCTCTGGTACGTTCCCTTATTCGGCTCTTATGACATCCACGTGTTGATTTGGAGAGGTCGATATTCGTACGCCGCGGCGGCCCCACGGCCCAATAAATCAAATAATGTAAAGTGAAATGTTTGTAGGTTCCCTTTCGACGGGCAAGGGCAGATAGTAGCGCACGCGTTTCCTCCGCCCCACGGAGCGCTACACTTCGACGACGATGAGGTGTGGGGCGACCACGAGACCAGCCTCGAGACAGACGAGGACATCACGGACTTCTTCGCCGTGGCCGTGCATGAAATCGGCCACGCGCTGGGCCTCTCGCATTCTGACGTCGGGGCCTCCGTCATGTACCCATATTACAAGGCTGGAGTGGAGACGCTGCATATGGATGATATTTTGGGCATGCAGGAGCTTTATTGTGAGTTTTGGACAGACACGATCCCTGTCCCAAACAAAAATGCAAAATTGAGCCGGAAGTCCAACATACTTATTGCAAAATACTGTTTTTATGTTGTCAGAAGAATACAAAAACATATAAAAAAAATAAAACCAAACCGTTGGTAGGTATTACTACCCTGAAACACATATGGCTCAGGAGCGTAGAGAGACTTTTTGGTTCCTGCACGTTCATGATCATATGTGGTTCAGGGGAGTTTTTATATATTTAGGGGGTCGATTACAAACGCCACGCTATTGTATCAAAAACTACACCCAACTGCAAACAGAAAATCTCGCAAAACGATATTACAGGCGCAGCAAGACATTATCAGGGAATTCTTGCTATTGGATAATTCATCAGATACGAATGCCAATACACTGAGTAGTCCAAGACCGTCTACTAGTTCGATCACACATCAACATTTTCTTCAAAAATTCAGCGAAAAGACGACAATAAAATCATCCGAAAACGTTGTAATGGATGCTACGAAGACTTGCGAAAAGATGGTACAAGCTGGGAAATTGCTGCTAATCAAGTCAAACGCGTAGATACCGAGTGTTTGCAATGCAAAAAAACCTTTTGTTTGCCATGTTTCAAAAACAAACATAATTAGAAATAGACTAGGTATTTCTCATTACGTTTGTTTTAATTTCGTAAAAAAAAAACCGTACGTCTTGGCGTTTTTCTTTACTATATGATCGTCTTGGCACGTCCAAAGCATATTTAGTACAATACCAGCGCGTCCCGTCCAAATAATCGCTATAGAAGTTGTATGTGTGTGTCGTGAACCATATGTGTGTCAGGGGACACATATGGTTCAGGAACGTGTTAGTGCTTTCCAAGCGCAAGTTTCCTGAGCCATATGTGGTTCAGCGGACAGGGAACGTGTTAACTAATTTAATCCAACAATTACAGAGAAGAAAATGTACCTTCCTAAATAAATAGTGCTAGATAATCGAGAAAACTAAACGTTTTTTTTTCTATGAATGCCAAAGTAATGAGCATAAACGGGTAGTAGTATGAATAAATGGGTTTTAAATTTTTTTTCTATCTTTTAAAATAATTGAGACAATTAAGATCAAAGTTTGCATTTTCATTCGAAATTATATTATGACGCGCGCGGCACTCGATCTGTCCCGAAGCCGGAATGAACCCTGCTTCGTAGGCGGTCATTCGCCCGTTTCACCACAGAGGTCTTCAGATACTTATAATACCTACCTAAGCTAAGTACTGTTTGTTGATCTACAGTGCGTGAGAAGTCTGAGTCAGCGCCGTCGTCCGGCACGCCGCCGCCCGCCGTGCCTGGCTTCACGCAGGCCGAGGAGGACAGCGAAGAGAACGACTACCCAGATCTCTGTATGACCACTTACGACACGCTGCAGGTCATACAGGGGAAGATTTACGTGTTCGAGGAGGAGGTGAGATACAACATACGGATGTTTATTCATTAGGACTTATCACACTATCAGACTAATGACTGTCAGACGGATGGACCTGTCGGACTGTTACTGTAAACAAATCGTGACTTGAGACGTGCTTCAATCTGAGTTGCGTTTGAGTATTAGTGCGTTATGGCATTCAACCTATCTATACCTCCCCTAAAGATCGTGGGCTGGAATGATGATACCAAATTTATACACAATCTAAAAAGCCTTTTTTTAGAGACTTTGGAGACTTGCAGTTACAGGTTTTTTCAAAAACCTATAGCAAGTCCTCACAATACAGGTTTTCACATAGACTATTTCTCTATATATGTTTAGGTTAAGCTAAAAACCATCTGTGAAGAGGAAAATAAATAAATTTTATCTTATATTATAAATCTTATCCCTTGCAGTGGGTGTGGGTGCTCCGCGATCGCAACCAGCCGGAGCCGGGCGCCCCGCGGCGCTTCCACGACGTGTTTCACGGGCTGCCGGAGCGCGTCTCTGTCGTCAGAGCCATCTACGAGAAGCCCAACGGGAATGTTGTCATATTTTCTGGTGAGACCACTCACACGGCGCCGTCCTCAAATTATTTTCCACAGCTTTCTATGGATTTTGTGCCTTGTGATCTCCGATGAATACACATTTGCACACAGATCCCCAAAGGTGTTCAATTCAACGATCCTATCCATCCGAGGTTGTCTGGTAGAGATCGCTCGTGAGCGATAAGACCGCCAATTGTCACATTTTATTGTTACAAATGTTTTGTAAATTGTTTTGTTATGTGTGTAATAAAGCATTTTCTATCTATGTATTAAGAAGTGACCGTGTCAGCAGGCTTACCTCATGATGATGATATCGATGCACAGGATAATCTCCAGTAATAAGGAAGGCCACCTATTTCTGTTAATGGTCCAAATAAATTAAACAAAAAAATAAATCCGTAGAGATTGCGCGTCGTCGTCGTATGCCTACCTAGTACCTTTCCTCCGGGATTCCTCAGCAGGTGGACAAAATTGACATACTCACCAAAAAACTCCCATGCATTTAAATTACAATAAGGTACCAATTATGTACCGATTTTGAAAATACTTTCACTATTGTACCTATAGAAAATGATCCCGAAGGGGTCCCATAATTTTTTTATCCCCAGGGGATTAGTTATTTAAAACTACTGCGGGCATCATCGTAATCCAATAGTTATTGTAAACATGTTTGTGTGTACGTTCCTAAATAAATTACTTGATTAGTATTTATCCCGCAAAACTTAAAATAAGTGTAAAATTAATGGAATTTGAAGTCTATTTATCGTTTTATAAAACACGCCATATTATTTCTGGTGAAGAGTTTACGGTTCATCCTGCTGACCATAACTTTTGTTACCTACTCCAGGTCGTCATTTCTGGGAGTTCGATCCTTCGTTCCGCCTGCTCAAGCGAGGCAACATCTCGAAGCACTACTCCATTCCAGCGAGGGTGCCAGAACTGACCACCGTCTTCACTTCAAACTACAACAATAAGACGTACCTGATAGAAGAGGAACGGTTCTGGCGGTACGATGAGCAGACGAGACGGATAGACAAGGGGTACCCGAAGTCGATGTCTGCCTGGAGGAAGGTGCCTTATCCTGTTGATGCTGCTATTGTTTGGAAAGGAGGTACCTATACCTACGCGATCCTTTACTCTGACACTTTTTACAGACGGCCTCTGTGGCGCGGTGGGCTAAGGTCTGCCTGCGACGCAGGAGGTTGCGGGTTCGATTACCGCCTGGGACAAATGTTTGTACGATCTGCAAATATTGTCCGGGTGTTCTGGGCATTTTCTATGTATAGTAAAAAAAATTCTATCTATGTACATATGTATTGTATTATGTACCTATATCAGTCATCTAGTACCCATAACACAAGTTCTGCTGAGCTTGGGGCTAGGTGATGCTGTGTGGATTGTCCAACATTATTTATATTCTGGTCATTATCACATCACAGCCTACATTTTTGTACCCTAACTGTTACACTATATCAGGGTTGGCATGATTAAAACAAATGGTTTTAAAACACATGTTTAAAACAATGTTTAAAACAGTTTGATTTTAAACCGTGTTTTTTATCACACGTTTAAAAACACAGATTAAAACAAGTTTTAAACATTGTATAAAACGATGAGAAAAAAACAAGCTTTAAAACTACTTTTCATTGCGAATGAATGATATAAAATGAAAGTAATATTTTTTTGATAAGTTATTTATTCAGTCAAACAAAGATCTAAGTACCTACCAAGTACCAGGATTTATATGGGTAATGGGATAAGATAACACGTATTTTTGAAACATGCATTAGATAGTACAGAATATTAAAAATTTCAATTTAAAATCAATCAAAAACAAAATTATAACAAACAAAATTACCTATATTTAATAAACATTATAAAATCAAAATTGTTTGTCAGTCAGGAGAGTAAGACAATATGACAAGATCAAGATAACAATTATTTTTTCTTTTCCTTATTAAGGAATTTAAAAACTGTAACAAGTTTTGCAGCTTTCTCTGTACCCAGTTTATTTCGTACGTCAGAATGAATAAATCCAAATGTTGAAAACAGTCTTTAAATTCCAGCACTTGAAGCTACAGCAGTGTGAAGCTGAGCCACTAAGTTCATTGTTTGACCATTAATTTGTTTTTTTAATGACTGCCATCATTCGAGAGGTCCGACCTGATTTACTACATGATCTTCAAATAGAAAGTTATGAAAGGGATCTGTCATTGCCCTGTATTTAACAACATAGGGCATCGCCTCTTTGTGATAAGCTTCTATAAATAATAAAGCCTCAGAAATATCTTCACTCGTGAGTTTTTCACCCCTGTACTTAGGATGTAGTAAGTTTGCTGCAAAATGAGCTGGAGACATTGCCATTTCATAACGAGCTTTGAACTTCCTTAAATCATCCAATGAATACTCGGTCTCACGCAGTCGTACATTCTCTCCCTCAAACATATTTTTAAGCTCTATCCATGCTTCAGTCACTTCGCCAATACAGCAGGATGTCTTTTGGGAGATGTCAAGTGTAACTGCGATGTTTTCCAGTTTTTTGTAGAGAGCCTGGACTTGTTGCTTCAGCGCCATGTCATTTACTTTCAATGAAATTGACAGATCTATAGCAGTTGAATGATTTAAGCATATATCTGACATTATATGCCAATTTTCTAATAACACTTTTAAGCAGTCAGCCGTTGTGTTCCACCGTACCTGTTGTGGTATAACAATTGCTTTTCCACCAGCTTCTTTATATTTGGCAGATGCAAAGTGAGTGTATTTGAAGTACCGCATTATCGACTTAACTTTATCAGTAATATCTTCTGCATTCAAATCCTTTGCTAGAAGGTTTAATATATGTGATGAACAGCCGTATGTAAGTATATCCTCGTGAGAAGCTAGTTCTTCCTGTTGGGCTAAATCTCGTCTCATACGGCTCATATTTGCTGCGTTGTCTGTCACTACACTTCGCACCGTACATTTGTAAGTTTCACATTGTTTTATTGCCGCAGTAGTAACTTTAACCAAGTTGTCAGCTGTATGGCTTTCGGCTCCTGTGTCTATTGTATCAATTAAATGAGATGAGTCTGTCAACACATCGGTAACACAGAAACAAACTATCGAGTCCTGCCTGACATTACTCCACCCATCAATTGCCAGATTAACAACTTTGTTTTTCAATTCATTTTTTACGGCTTCTTGAGTCGAGTTGTAGACTTCGTCGAGTAGCTTGCTAGCAATTTCTTTGCGGTTTGGAGGTTTATATCCTGGGCGTAAAATTTCCATTAATTTCAGTAACTCTGGGTGTTCTACGTGGTTAAAAGGCGTGTTAGTAGCAAACATATAACGAGATAATTGTAAATCAATTTTCTTCTTATCTTCTTGACTTGTAGCAATAATAAATCTTTTCATTGAAATGTTCACGCTCGCGCTGCTGCTGGTACTGGCATTTTTAGATTGAAGAGTAGTAACAGAAGATGTGGGTGTAGCAGAAGAATTATCTGAAGATCGGGAAGAACCAGCATCACTCAACAACTCCTCCTCCACGTCCCTGTCCGCGTCAAGATTTGCGTCAGTGTTAGAACCGGTGGTGGTGCTACATTGCTGGAAGTGTGCCTCCATTCTTTTCACAAGTCCAACTAGTTCTTTCTTACATTTTCTGCAACGCACCCTATTGGTCTTCAGTGTGGTATTTTCTTGGGGGATCGATGTGAATTGTTCCCAAATTGCATGCTTTTTGCGTCCTGGAGTTGACATTTTTATGAGGTGTTATCAGTCGCAGAATTAATAATGAAATGAAATGTGAGAAAGAAAGGCACTCGTATTTATAGAATTCATATTAAGTAATTCCCCGCCGGTAAAGTCCCGTTAGGAAAGTCCCTAATGGATGGCTGTCGAATGGAATAGTGGTTATTTTATTCCCCTCATTTAAATATAAATATTAGGGATGGGCCTAACTTCGGCATTCTTCCGAAATTCGGTTGAAATGCCGAACATTCGGTATAAGAAAAGAGTGAAATAGTTGCACAATTTTGATTTTAAGATTAATAAAACATAAAAAAAATCAAATCTGTCATACTCACTCATACCTGATTAAATAAATAAGCCTTTTACATAATTTAAAATCATGGTAATTTATTTATTAATCAAGTAACTAACTGTCACTATCAGTTTCCTTTTTCGACATTTCAATCTTAAGTTTTAGAATTAAAAAATCAAATTCAATAAGTTCTTATTAAATTAGGAAGTCTTATGATTTGAATCAAATAAACTTTTTGAAAATTCAATATATTAGTTATTTATAGGTATATTTTATTGTTGTTTGTTAGTTGTTACCATATAAGTGCAGAATAAAAACCGAACTTCGGCATTTTTGATTTTTACCGAATGTTCGGCCGAAATTCGTATTCGGTTCAAACCACATTCGGCCCATCACTAATTAATAAATATTGGGGGTGCCCCTATTCATAGAATAGAATTTATAGTTTATAGGTATTTCCCCGCCGGTATAGTCCTGCTAGGAAACATTCAGGGTGAATGTAAATCGTTTAGTAGTGATTAGAGATACGCAACATAAAATAAATGTTTATCCATTGATCGTTTTTTGTCAATATTTATTTTACTATAGAAAATTTGAAAAGTCAAAAGATCTAGTCTGGAAATGAAACATTATAGGTCGAATTAATTTAAAATAATGCCCTAAACTAAAAAGGACAAAAAAAAAACAAAAAAAACAAAACAAACACTTGTTTAAAACAATTTGAACTGTTTGTTTTATAAAATTTTAAAAAAACTGTTTTTTTTCCAACCCTGCACTATATCCCCTGAGTGAGACCTATCACATGTGCAATTATCTGGTTCCAGACACGTTCTTCTTCCAAGGGCCGCGACACTGGCGCTTCGACAATGAGCTGGTGGCCGCGCACGAGTACTACCCGCTGCCCGTCGCTCAGATCTGGTTCAACTGCGAGCCCGATGCAGAGATGAACAAATACGTCTCCAATGATTACCCTTGACCGTAGATCAAAGAAAATATTTTCGTATATGCCTTGACATACCTAGACTCAATTCTAGAATTCAGGATATCTTTTGTAAACAAAGATATTTATGTACTTTACTCAAACTGATAACAATAATAGAATAAAAACTAGCCCCCAAGTGAAATATTTAAGACTTTAGACACTTTAGATAGATAAATAGATAACTCTTTACTGTACCATACAAACACAAAATACAATACAGCAAGGAAATGCTAACAAATAAAGAATTACAAAGGGCGGCCTCATCGCTTTAAGCGATCTCTTCCAGGCAACATTGGGATGGACTGGACATAAAAAAACAATATAGACACTTTATGGATTGCAAAATACTTGAAATAATTGAAAACGAGGTGACGGCAATGTTAACAGTAAAAACTAAAACTTCAACAACACACGTGCAGCGTAAAAGGTGGAAATTTATGTTTAGAAACGAATGGACGAATGTTATTATAATAAACGAAAGCTATGAAGACCAGAACTTGTTTCGACCTTGTACGAGTTGTTTCGATAATACCAGTGTCGTATTTGTTACTAATACATATTTGTTTGTAGTATTGTTGGTGTTGCTACCAAAATCTATAATAAACTACCTAAACTATATAGAGACATGAATTTACAAATGTTTAAATTAAAACTCAAAAAAATGTTAATTACAAAATGTTATTATAATCTTAACGAATTTTTAAATGATAAATTATAATTGAATTTGTATAGTTTAATTGTTGCATGGTTAGTTTTATATGCATGCCATCTCTCCTAATTTGCATACTGTTACCGGTCAAGCATGTTGTTTCACCTATATTTTTGACATCTTTTATACACATGTTTTTTGCAAATAAATATCTTTATCTTTATCTTTGTTACTAATATTTCGTTGGTTTTGTAACTCCTTTAATTTACAAAAAATATTAAGGATATATTTTTTTTTAAGATTAAAAAAGTATAGTTATATTGTTTCAATACATATGAGCGGAATTTCTCATAGTCTTGGTGTGGGTTGTGTGCGGAGCCATCAGACCTACACACACAGTTCTATTATATTTCTTTTTAATTCTAAAATTTAAACCGTAAATTTTAGAATTAAAAAGAAATAGAACTTAAAAATTTAATAATATGCAGTTTTCAGAACTTTGTTAAAGCACACAACACACTACTACTGTATTATAATATAGTAAAATGTAATATTGTCTATAGTATTTTTGTTGCATTAAGCAATTATATATTATTGAGTAATGTACATTTAATAATTGCGTGTTTGTGCTTCAACCAAATGGTAGGAACATAATTGCGTAATTACCATATTTTGAAAGACCTGGGGCATGATTATGTATGGACAATCCAAACGCGTTACACAGATACGACAAGACAGCGGCGTGGAATCGGACAAAATCGTATTCCCTATGTCATACTTGCTATTCCTTACCGCGACACGGTGCGATTAGAGCACGATTTCAACTGTCAAATAAACGCGCTCGCTCCTTGCGTGTTATGGCACAGATTAGCGTGTTCCTGCAATAGTTACTACGGCTCGTTTCTTTTTAGTCTCTGTGTATGTGATTTTTTGTTTACATTGTGTACATATTTGTACTATTATGAAAAAATTCATAAGCTAGATGCATTATACATAGAGAAGATCAAAGAGATTTATCAGGCACCCACGAATTGAGAATATATGGACGATTCTAAGACAGCTAAGACGGCTACGGGAGTCGGGAGCGGATTCACTCAATGGACCTCAATATCAATGTACCTACCTATCAATGCAAAAAAGGGATACCTATAGACAACCAATGCGTGCGCATCCTGGCTACTGCTGGCCTTCGCAGGGAACAGCTGCAACTCCAAGCTCGTGCACTAACGTCATTTGGCACTTCAGAGGATCTCCTCTAGTATACATCGGATAGGTAACGACGTCGCCGCCGACGAAATGGAACGGAAAGACTCGGACACGCCGACAATTGGCCCATCACCAAGACTAACTAAGCGTCTACTGAACCTGACCAGAACGCGTCCTAGTGGGGACACTCACAGGGCACTGTCCACTGAACAAACACCTCTTCACCGTCGGAGCAACAGACAGCCCTTTCTGGGTGCCTCAACGACGAAGAATCAGCTGCTCATGTAGTCATGGAACTCAAGAGAGTAACAGCGCAACAACACAAAATCCTCGACCAACTCATGTCACTCCTCGAAGCCTGTGAAGATTCCAGAAAGATTCTACGCTTTTGAACAAAGGCTGGTTACACTAGAAAAAAAAATCATGCACAATGGACCGGAGTCTCAGTGCGAATAAAAGAGTACACATACCAGATCCATAGCTAGATATACTTTTTTCAGGTTGGTGGGTGGGCAGTGCACCCACCAAACTGAAAAAATTAACAGGATATATGAAATAAACTTGATAAATAAATTTGCCAAATAACAATCTTTCTTTTATTTCGTTTTTATAAACAAGAGATGCACCTACAACAGAGATGCTTACACAGACAATAAGACATAATTTATAGATTTATTACAAACAAGAGATAAAATTTTACACATTACAATCACATTAATTTCTTGTGTAATAGTAATAACATGCATTAATTATTTTTGCACACTTTGTGGGGTAATCATTTCAGGAGTTCTATGCACTGTTCAACACAGATCAGATGTATAAATGTGCATATTAATGTAGTGGGCTTCTGAGGTATGATCAGCTCTAATTGGTTTTGGGGATAGCCAGAGTCCCCTAGAAGCCACTCAATTTTCCACTGTTGTGCTATCTTCAATGAACCGGCTTATAGACCATGATTGCCGAACATAACTATCATGAGCGGCCCTCCAAATTTTGCACATATGCCAATTATTTTCAAACCGCTGCGCTGTCACATATCTGAAACAAGGCAGATATAATTTTCATTGTGTCAAATAGATAAAAATAGGTGCCATCCTCCTCCCTTGGACAATCTTGCAGATCATCGGTGAAATGCAACTCTGCACAACCATCAAGAAATACGGGCATGATGAACTAAAATGTAATGTACACTTACAATGGCACCATTGATGGCATGGTATCTTTGATACTTACAACAATTTGTGGAAATTAAGAGTTATATCTAAAAAAAAAAAATTATGGGTCCCTACATATAGCTAAGCTACTAAAATCACTTTACTGTCAGTTTTAAGGATTAAAAAATAGGTACAATATAAAGGTACTAGGTATAACAGCGTAGGTGTATTACTAATTTTATTGATGCACTTACTTATGTCTGGTGTTATGCTTGTACACTTTGGAGTCATCCTGCTTGCAAGGATCCCGCATAAAAAAGAATATAATTCTTTTTGTAGCGCACAAACAATTTAAGGTCCATTGATAGAGGGTCCGCAGAATCCCTGAGTAACCTCCTGTTATTTCTAGTGCTTTGTTGGCGCCAGCATCTTACGCGTCTTCGTAGAAGAATATTCATTATTCTTGCTGCTTCTCTCATGGTTATTGTTTAGAAAACCTTAGTAGTTTGTGGTTTAAAAATGATAGATATTTTTAGGTTATACTATTCAAAACAAACAATGAAATGAAAACTATTCGTTCCGAAACTAGTCATGCCTGTTTGAATGATACAAATCATATTTTTTTGACCTCTAAACTTTCTAATCACACTAAATTATTGTATATTACGGTTAAGCTAGCTTATAATTGAAGATATTTCTATCTTGAGTAAAAAATTGGAAACAAAAAATAATTTATAATAAAACCGATAATTTCCGAGTGGACCAGTAGTAAAATTTTGAACGAATCATGTTAAATGATAGAAAAACAAAACACGGGGCATAGACAACTAGTCTTGTGGCATACAGAATACAATTTATTAGATTCCACACCAAGGCACGATTAGGAATCGTGTTTGTGTTTAAAACACGTTGTGACGTCACACGGTTTGGGCAAGGAATCTCCTATGTCATACAGAATCATGCCCCTGTAAGGGCTGTTTAAATGTAAGAAACTAGTTGTAAACGTATAATATTATAAATGTTGGTCTTTAACAAAATAAAATAAATAAATAAATTATGCTACACTAAGAAGTTATTCGTTAAGAATTTGATCCGATCTGTGTTCTATTTGCCTACAAATTACAGACGAACAGGTAAATATATGTATCAATTAAGAAATAATTAAAAAGCTAGTTTTGTCACGTGATCTTATAGATCTAAGAGGGTAGACAAAATGTTCTATTAACTGTTTCTTGAATAAATGATAACCAATCATGTTCATTAAAAATATATCATTTATTAAAAGTTCAATAAATCATATTAAATCGATGATGTAGTAACGGCGCCCGGAATGTGTTCAATAAATAATACATTTTGTCAAAGATATTACAGAATAATTATTAATACTGTGATGGATGTCGTATACTTTGTAATATAAATCAATTTATTTATCTACATTATTTCTAAAGTATCATGAATTTCTTTGTTTTTGTTCAAAATAATCTTAATATTTTGTGCAAAAGGTACATAATGAAAGGGCAAGAGTTGACAGACAAGCACCCCAACTACGGACATCGAATGCCTTATAAATAACATTTAACTATCGTCTGTTTCACTATATAAATTAAGTTCAATATCGCATCCCTGTTTTGAGACCCTACGTAAGCTAATAGAATGTGACCGAAAAAAGGTAAACAAGACTTACATCAATGCTATAACATTGTAACAATTTGAGTGGAAATAATATACTAGAACATTTCCCGAGTGGGGTGTATATGAGAGGCTTCCTTTTGAATCTGCAGCATGTCTTAGATGGGCTAATTCTTAAGTATATAATGGGGCAGTATGTGATGACGTATGAAAACATGAAATGCTGTTCGCTGGTAAGCGTTTCACTTGAGAATGGCTAAACTGAGATAGTGATATTAATTTTTGGTTTTCGTAAATTCTAGTAAGAATTCCTAAGTACCAAAATTATACGGTGTTAAAGGATTTTAATAATGTGCATGAAATGCTTAAGGTAACTAATGTATTTAAAATCGTGTTAGTTACATAATAAACAAATACAAATTAAGTTCATAACAATTAATACTGTATCCATCTAAATAGCTTTCCAATTACCGCATTACACATATTTTTTTTTTTTTTTTGAAGTTAGAATGGGAATAGTAAGCTGTCTTTATAAGATTATGCCATCGCGGACTTTTTTGTAAACCTATAAAAAAGGAATATCACCTTTAATTGCTTTGTTATATATCAAAGGGACTTGGTTAGCGCAAGAGCCTTCGCAAATATTTTATAACGTTCGTTTTACTTAAATGTTCGCAAAGGCTCTCCGCGCTAAGCAAGCCGCCTCTGGCAGCGCGGACGTAGACTTACGAAAGGGACCGGTACATTAGTCTGTCAACCGTCAAACTGGTTTAGTTTTGGCGAAAAGAAGTGCCAGATAAAAGGAAGCTTCTCATGTAGTGTGTAAGTGTCTGGGTGTTTAGTTTAGCTGCAGCAGGAGGCAGGGTTGGGGTCCTTCCCGGAGCGCTTGGTGATGTTGAGCCGCGTGAACTCCTCTGCCACCGTGGGATGGATGCCCACCGTGCCCATCAGCGTCTCCATCGTCAGTCCGCATCTGTAATAAAACACCTTTAGTTACTACGGATAAAAAGCGCGAAGACCGAAGGACAATGGTTTACTAATATTATAAATGTCAAAGTTTGTAAGAACGGATGGATGAATGTTTGTCCCTCTTTCACGCAAAACCACTGAACCTATTGGATTGAAATTTGGTATGGGTATAGTTATGGGGACTGGGAATAACATTAGGCTATTTTTTATTCCGATAAAACGCGGACGGCGCGGGCAGCAACTAGTTTGTAATAATTATGAACTTACCAAAATGCTTATTTTGTGAGCCTAAAGAAATAAAGATCGGGGCAAGTTGGCAAGGCGTGATCGTGGCGTCGACGCCACGATCACGTCTCGACTGTTGGTAGTCCGGTAGCTATCGTGGACGTATCGAGTAGCTATCGAGACGGGACGTCAAAAAGGTTCATATCTGGGATGAATTATACGAACCATTCAAAGTGCTGACGCCAACCACGATAGGTAGGTACCGCACCAGAGACAAGATAGATAGGTTTGTTCTTTTTTCAGATGAAATGCTAAACCATTCAACCCAGTTTATTATTATTCATCTATGTTCGAGCTCCATTTTATTTTACTATAAAGTACTTACACAAAGGTGGGAAATTAATTTTTGGTCTATTTTTTTTATAAAACTCAGATTAACTTTTTATGTCAAAATGTAATGCTATAGGTATACCTACACTTAGTTCATCTACAACCACAAAGACGCGAGCAAAACTATTTATTTTTCTCACTTTCAGTTGATCCTAAAAAAACATAAATAGTGAGAAACATGCTACATTACATAGCTGGGTGCTGCAGCTGGACAATCGCACCATAACTGCGATTGTCCAGCTGCAGCACCCAGCATAAAACTACCAACATAATTTACTTACCACATTATGTACTTACAGTAAAATATTTACCAAAAACAAATGTATGTAACCTAGAAAAATAAAAATACTGCAGATATAGTTCCTGGTGTTGTTTGAATGTAAAACTATTGTTAATTATTACTTACTCTGTAGTTTTAATATTGATTAGCTACTGTAGCATAAAAATTTGGTTTATTTCAAATGTTGTTTCAGAAGACGTACTTATCTACATATAGTTTGTGAAGTTATTTTTGGAACAGAAGTTACTGTTGTTTGATTGCACAAAATTTTGGTTCATTCTTCCCAGAGCTTAGCTTAGATATAACTTTTACTGAAGCTTTTTTTTACTATCTTCGCCAATATGTAGAAAATCGGAAAAAGTACGCTAATGCTAAAATAAAACACAAATCACAACACAATATGTAATGTCATTCAGTCAGCACTCAGCAGTGCTGCCAGTCGAGTCGAGTCAAAAGTAACCAAACCATGATGAAAATGAAACCTTATAGCGTAAAAAGGAATCTTACATAATTTTGGTACATACCATTCGTGTGGGTAATTATTGTCACCCCAAGAGTGCCAAGATGGCCCCTTGGGCCCCTCAACTACATGCCTTCGAGTTATTCTACCAGTTTTCCAGTCTGTTCTATGATTTGAGAAAATAAATATAGTGTTTGAAACTTGAGATAGGTGCCTACAACAAAATAAATAATGTGTTTTGGCCGAGAATATTTGAGAACATTGATTCATAAACTTGGATTTGGATTTAAGAAATGTCAGTCTAAAAGAACATTACTGATTGAACAACAAAACATCGTATCGTGGCGGTGGCGTTATCTTAATGTGATAAAGAAGCGCAGGAGAGACCAAAGAAACATCGTTTACCTTGATGAAACATATGTCAATTCGTCTTTAAACGTACCGGCGTGTTGGCAATCCAATGAAGAACGAGGGGTGCTGTCGCATATTGGCAAAGGGCCACGTCTAATTATTGTACATGCTGGAGGACAAGGCGGATTCATCGATGGAGCTCTTTTAATTTTTAAATCTAAAAGCAAAACCGGAGATTATTATAGCGATATGAATTTTGTAAACTTCAGCAAATAGACTAGAGAAAAGTTATTGCCAAATTTACCGCCAAACTCCGTTATCGTAATGGATAATGCCTCATACCACTCGGTACAGGAGGAGAAAAAGCCTACGATAAAATCCACAAAACCCATCATGCAGGCCTGGCTGCAAAGACGCAATGTGCAATTTGATATGTCTTTAAGAAAATGTGATTTGTTGAACTTAATCAAGCAACACGGATCAGAAAATGTGTACAAAATAGATGAAATTTTGAACGCGGCAGGTCATGAAGTCTTAAGACTGCCTCCACATCACCCAGACTTGAACCCCATCGAATTGGTCTGGGGCGATATCAAAGGGCAGCTCGCAAAAATTGAAATTGATGCAAATTTAGACAAAAAGAAAAATACACTGGAACAGTTGTTCGCCGAATTTTCTGTAGAAAAATGGGTTAACTGCGATAAGCATGTTCAAACTGTTGAAAATGAATACTGTCAACACGATCGCATCGTTGATGAAGAGATGGACCGATTTATAATTAATTTGCAAGATTCTGACTCAAGCTGCACAGACAGTGAAGACGATTCAAGCGATATGGATATTATTGACGATTAGTCCTACATAACTTTAATAACTTTTATCTGTGGTTAAATCTATACTAATATCATGAAGAGGAAAGATTTCATTGTTTGTTTTTCTGTTTGTATTGAATAGGCTCCGAAACTACTGAACCGATTTGAAAAAATATTTCACCATTAGAATATTTCATAAAAGGAGTTAATTGTTGTTTTAAGTTTTCGTACCTAAGAAGCTGTTATTAAAGTAATTGTAAATATTGCCAACTTAGCCAACAATGCCTATCTCGAGGTATGTCTTGGGATTATTGACTCCGTGTGTAGCGCTACCCGCCCCCGCTCCCTTCTTACCGCGCAGAAGATACGCCAGTTAAACGGTCGGCCTATAGCAACCGAACCGGAGGAAGATACTATTGTATGAGCGAGTAAGCACATTCATTGCGGTATTCATAAGTGCGAAAGTGAAACACATGCTTTTCTTGTTGTATAGAAAAGATTTCAGTTTCATGTATTTTGTAAATTCTGAAATGTCACCTAAAAATAACTTTTTATGTCGTGGAACCTAGAAGGAACCTTACTGATTTAAAAATCACATAAAAGGTTCTTTTTGGAACCTTCTGGCAACGCTGCGCGCGGCCCCATTCCTTGGAGTATATAATTTATGTTCCTTGCGTGCGGCTCGTTCAGAAACATGGAAAGAAGGAGGAATAGACATGTTTTTTTTCTGTAAGGTATTTTATACCTTTTTATGGGTAACGCACGAAAATTAAACCGAGTTGCTTTTACACAATGGAGTACCTAAGTATTTATTTACCTATTCAAGTAACCTTATAATTACTTTATTTGAAAACTTTTCCCAAAATATAGTTGCTATAGCGACGATACACAGAATCTCAGTTATTGAACGCAGCATGCTGTTTGCGCGCGCATTGTGAAAACTCCGGTACATAATAATACTAAAAAAAATATTTAAGTATTTCCGCACGAACCCAATCGCGTTTGGTGCAAATCAATAAAATTCTCGATTCCCGATTTAAAATTCCCGCCATCACAAAGAACTTGACTTTCTTCCAACATGTCACATCACAAAGAACCAACCAGCAGCAGCGCGCCAAATCAATATCATAATACATAGGTACTCCACCCTCTGGGCTTAGCTATGCCATAAGCATGGGCGAAGGAAATCCTTTTTTTTAGTAGCCAGACAGAGGAAGTAAAAGCTCTTTTGATATTTTCAAAATACAAAAGGAGTTCTTACTTACAATACCTTCTATTTTGTTTATTCTTGGTTGTATGTTTTGGTTGGCGCGTTTCCTATCAAAATATTTTATTAACCATATCTTTACTTGTTTATAATTTTTCACGTTGTTGTTGACTTGTTCTAGCCAAGTTTTCATGGAAATTAATATGAACATCCGTGAAGTTATTGTCGATTAATTGTACCTCCTATAGACTGAAATGTTAGGAACCTAGGTATTGCTGTGTTAATGATGTATTTTGTGATGGAAATAAATTAATAAGTTACAGTAGGTAGTTTATCCTTGGTTGTTTCATTTTATAGGTAGGTAGGTTCCTTTACAATAGCCTAAAGCCAAAGTCTAAGTTAGTTTTATAAGAATTGTAGAGAAAGGTAGGTTTCATAAGTTGGTAGGTACAATACTAAAATACCTATTGCGGTAAAGCCCCTATTTTGAAATAGGTAGTGCCACTTATCTTACCTACAAATTTTATTAATTTAATAGGCTTTAGTCACGTAGAAAGGAGAAGCAAAGAAATTCTCAATATAAGGATAGTAGGTACTTACCATATATAGGTAATTAAAGATTATTTATCGGGTATTTATCGCGTACCTTTTGTTATATTTTCCCCTACGTTTCCATCGTTACAGCGATCGTGGTCACGGGGCGATCTTTAATTATGTCAACAAATCGCGAAAGTTTAAAAAGTTTCATATATAGGTACTTACATAGTAACACACAAAGCCCACTGTTATTTTTAGAAGGAATGGATAATGCTTAGATAGAACATCCACAACGTACAAGTGCCTAGGTACGTATGTACCTACACTACGTTCATCTCCAAGCTAACATAATTCCTAGAAAACTAGCTAGAAACAGGGTCAAAACATTGAAAAATAATATACCTAGATAGTGAATGATTCCCCTAAATCTTAATTTCAAATCAATTGTAACAATATATTTACTTATTAAAAATATGAAAAATCATACATTTGTTTTCCGTTTACAATTTATTTTCTGATTTTTCATAAAAAAAGACGCAACATTTTACAATAAATTATTTTGTGAATTACCTTATAAAAAAAAAATATTTCCCTTCTTTCTTCTAAAAATATGACAAGCATTTTGAGATATTATTTATACCTTGAAACAGTTTTATACTATTTTACATATAAATATGTAAATGTTTACGTTAGTAACGTAAGCATCATTCGGACTCGCAATTCTGTAATTTTCCTAAAGATTTGGACGTCTCCTCACGTTAGTAACTTAAAGCGATCGAAAGCGTAGTTCCACGTACGCACGATAGAGGCGCTGTACCAAATTGTATGGAAAAAGGAGACGTCACGATCACGTCTCGTTACCAAATTCCAGCCAGACTCACGCTACTGATTTAGATGTCGCCAAAACTAGACTTTACTAATTTAAAAGCACTTAAAACGGTGCCGTCCTTCATTGGGACCATCCAAAAAGTACGTCACACGCTAAGGGGGAGGGGTCAACGAATTGTGACATTATGTGACAAGGGGTCCTAAGTTTCGTGACGTCACATTTCAAAATCTAATAATAGGTAAGTGTCAAAATGCTAGTGTTAAAGTTAGTACTATCAAAGAAAAACGTAAAAAAAATATATATCTAAAATTAAAATTTCTATTTCAGAGAAATTTCTACTTGATTTCGACTTAAAAAAAGAATTACATACATAACCCTGAATGAATAACTACTTGCTAATTTTGACTTTCTTTGTTCCTTAGCCCTCAAAATAACACAAAAACGTTGATACTTTAAAGGGCATTTTTTGCGATACGGAGTTTAACTTTGATACATTCGAAAATAGTGAAACTTCTATCTATATAATGTATATTATTTCATGCATTTGAAATGACTTTTCTCACATTGTCCCGGTTAATATGGTGAATAATTAATGATATATAAAATTAATTTAAATGGAAATAAAACTAATTTCGAAACTGCTGTTTTAATTTAATAATTTCGTGATGTAAAATTACAAAATATGTGACATCACACTATGGAGGGGGGGTCTCACAGATGTGATCAACTGTGACAAGGACGTGGGTGGGGTCAAAAAATCATGAAATTAGTGTGACGTACTTTATGGATGACCTGACCCCTTATTGCTTTCCGTAGCTGTTGCTGACACTGAGGTGACGAAAGCTTAGAGAGAGAACCAATGAATCGACAGACACACTGACAGCGTAAGCTTTGTTATAGGGTCTCCCGTTGTCACAATTTGGGTACGGAACACTATGACATCAGCCGTCCTCCGCTATTTGAAGTGTACTTACTTGATGGCGGCCGCGAAGCCCTGTATAATCTCCCCGGCGACCGGGCCCACGAAGTGAAGCCCCAGCACCCTCTGCGGCGCCTCTCGCAGCGCCACCGCCTTCAGGTAGCAGTTCTTGATGTTTCTCTCCGGGATGAAGAACTCGGTCGGCTTGTAGTAAGCGTGATATACTTCTATGTTGTCGGCGCCGTGTCTGGAGAACAAGTGAGCGCTTTATTCAGGAACTGGAAGCAGATTTGTGAACACGACGCTTCTAGCCATTGACAGCTCAGAACAGATAGACGTCACAGCTGTCCGCGTGGATGGTTCTCTAACGCCTCCCGCCGATATAAAAGACATCTAAAGGTATTATTGTTGCTTGTTACCTTTGAATAGCAGTCTCCTCGCTCAGCCCCACAGCCCCGTACTCCAGCGGAGTGAAGACAGTGGTAGCGACGTTGTCATAGTCCATCGGCTGCGTGGAGTTCCCGAAGAGCCTCCTGGCCAGCAGACGGCCCGCGTGGATGGCCACCGGAGTCAGCTCGGGACGGTTCTCGAGCACGTCGCCGACCGCGTATATGTGCGGGACATTTGTTTGTTCCGTCTCAGCGACCACCTTGCCGCTTTCGCTGATGCACTGGAATACAAAAAGACAAATATAAAAAATACAGATTACATTAAAATATAATAGATTTGCCAAGCAACTTATTTCTTTCTCTTTTAATTTCTGCAGGCAGCTCAGGACCTCTACTTCCTCCATTCTTTCGGGAAAGCCCATCACGCATTGGCAAGTGGATTAAATAATATACTGAAGGTAGCTGCTTCCATTCCCCTGGTAGTTCCCATAGTTGGCACTTACGACATCCACGGTCTGAGCTGGAGAGCTCTTTGTTACACCCCACCACGGCTAGAAAGGTTAAACTTTCGTTATGCCTGACGAAATGGTGCATGTAACTCACGTTGACTCCCGCGGCCTGCAAGTTGAGCTGCTTGGTGAGCGCGTACCGCCCGGTGGCGATCAACACGGTATCGAAAACGTCTTCACTTCTGGAAATTATAAAGTAAAAAATATATATTTGAGAAAATAATACAAAATAAAAACAATTAAACCCTAAAGCACATCAAAAGGGACATCTGTTCATGCTGAGCGAATTTTAATTCTGATTTTATTAGTCTGTTTTCTCACTAAGCTGGGCCTGTATCAAAGAATTATATAAAACTAGCTGCTCCCTGCGCCTTCGTCCGCGTTTTATCGGGATAAAAAATTGCCTATATGTTATTCCAGGTCTTAACCTATACCCATACCAAATTTCAGCCTAATGGGTTCGGTAGTTTTTGCATGAAAGAGTAACAAATATCCATACATCCATCCATACAAACTTTGAGATTAATAATATTAGTAGGACTAGCTACTGCTCGCGCCTTCGTTCGCGTTTTATCGGGATAAAAAATAACCTATATGTTATTCCAGGTCCCAAATCTGATATGGGTATAGCCATACCAAATTTCAGCCTAATCGGTTCAGTATTTTTTGCGAGAAAGAGGAACAAACATCCATACATCTATATGATACATGAATCCTTACAAACTTTGACATTTATAATATTAGTAGAATGTTTAAAAAATCTTCCTATACCGCAACAAACAACATCTCTGTTAAAAGAAATTTTGCAAAGATACCTGGAATAACCATGCAACGGGACCACTTTACCTCTTTATAGTAGTACTAGCGGCCCGTCCCGGCTTCGCACGAGTGGACATTTATTTTTAAACGTTTAGGCATACCATAAAGTAAATGCAGCACAAAGCCTATATTAATCAGTGATAATGTAGCATTCAAATAATGAAAGAATTTTTAAAATCGGTCCAGTACTTTTTGAGCCAATTCTTTACAAACATACTTACATACAAATCTTTCCTCTTTATAATATTAGTATAGATAGATAATGTAACTCACATTAGGTTCGTCTCACTATTCACCCAGCGCGCTTTCAGCTGTCCGTTCTCTAGTTTCTCGACAGCCAGCGGCACCGTCTTGTGCTCGAACTTGACGCCCCTTTCCTCCATCTCGTTGGTGACGGCACGCGCCATCTGTTGGTCGAAACCGCGCAACGGGACGGAACGGACTAGGACCTTGGTCGGGTAACCGAGCGAGTTGAGGAAACCCGCGCACTCTAGGCCGATGTCTGATTAGTGGTTAAGAGAATTTTGGTTTTTGATGTGTTCATAGTGTCATGGGAAATTTATATATTCAAAAGGACTTGAGAAAGTTGTAAGGTTCGATTAGACCAGTCGAATATACGCATCTGCATCATGGGAAATGAGAAATTACCGTAACGCACATCCCTATATTTAGGAGTCTGAGACTGGTAGGGAATAATTACAAAATTCTTTATAGTACACCACGAAGAAAACATTAAAAATAGACATTACATAAAACATGTACAATGGGCGGCCTTATCGCTTAGAAGCGATCTCTTCCAGGGAATTCGTCATACTATAAATCTTTTGAAACTATCATGGGTAGGAAACTATCATGGCAACATTATAGTCTTCCTACCTGCCTTAAATTCGTATCATTCTACCTGCCTTTTTTACATTTTTCCTGCCTTTCTTAAATTCGTATAATTCTTTCCATCCAAAGGTTGCCTGGAAGAGATCGCTTCTAAGCGATAATGCCGCCCATTGTACATGTTTTATGTAATATCTATTTTTAATGTTTTCTTCGTGGTGTACAATAAAGAATTTTGCAATTCAACACGTTGCATGTCACGCTAATGGGTTTTGGCTCTTATGGTATTATAATAAATGTTAATATTTAGTGGGGACCAACGGGAAATTTACTTTCCGTTCGTCCCCACCTTTAATTACATGGGGACGAACGAGAATAAAACTTCCCGTTGGTGGGACTGGGGACGACGCGTGGTGACGAGCGGGAATAACCCATTTATAACGGGATATTTACAATGATTTAAGTTTTTTTGTCCTGTAATATTTCGTCACAGTTTCATGCGCCATGATCATGGAACAACTCTCTGGGTCTCTCTATGGTTCCGTGATCATGGCGCATGAAACTGTGACAAAATATTGCATGAAATTGCGCTCCATCTTAGGCCTCATCTTCACTTTTTCGTTTTAGGAGTAAGGTATTTAAAGTATTATTATTAGGAAGTAAAAGGATACATCCGGCGCCCACGACCAGCGTCTTGCCGGGCGGATGTGACAGGCTGAAGATATCATCGCTAGTGATGCAGTACTCCGCGGCGCCGGGGATCTCCGGGTAGTGCGGCCGCCCGCCCACCGCGATCAGGATGTTCTTGGCAGTCAGAGTCTGGGGGCACACGTTACTTATAGGACTAAAAGCAAATGTATGCAAATGCATCCGTAACACCATCGTATTTTGGGGTAATTCGATTAACGTTGAGGCAATATCCAAGTATCAGAAATGCTGTATATGAGATATGTTTCGTCTGAAAGGAGCAGATTCATTTAAACCTTACTTTGCAGAACATAACATCGTTAACTCTACCTTACTCACTGTATATTTACGAAACATCTACATATGTTGGTTACAAATAACCCTAGTTTGTATTGTCAGCTCTCCGATGCAGTCTCTCGAAATGTACGAGATCAGAGCAAAGTCTGCAGGCCGAACTCAAAAACTGCTTTGATGCACAAGGGTGTATTTTTCATGGCCCATTTACAATAAACTACCCAAATCATTATGAGAACAACCGCCTTCACAGGTTAAAAAAATATTAAAAATCATTTTGGAACGTAAATGTCATTAATTCATTATACTTAAGTGACTTTATGGCAGACAAATATTTTTTCGATAATACGGTAGCAAATAAGTTATAAAATATTTATGGTTTAAATTTTTATGCAATTCAATTTCTAATTTGAATATTTAATTGTTTCGATTTGAATTTACTTTCCATAGATTTAAGTGCTTATTTGATATTGTAGAAAAAATATTCCACGCCTTACCCGTAGAAATCCATTGTAGTTTCTCATATTAATAAACGATATCTAATGTACCTTACACACATGGATTTGATGGAATAAAATATTACTTTACTTTAATGTTATAAAAAAAATGCTGGACAATTCACACAGAATTATCTAGCCCCAAGCTAAGCAGAGCTTGTGTTATGGGTGATATACTTAATATAATACACTACATAGATAGATATTTTTTTATTATACATAGAAAACATCCAGAACACCCTGAAAAAATATCTGCAGATCGTACAAACATTTGTCCCAAGGCGGGAATCGAACCCGTGTTAAGTAAGGGTTCGATATAACTATAACAGAGCAATATCTCGCAGAGGGTAGATACGCTCTAGAGGAATGCTATTATATTAGTTCATTAGGAATTTTGTTCCGAGAGGATGACTCGCAGCTCGCCAATCCTAATTAGATAATATTTCATCAAATATGTCATCTTCAATCCCATTCTTTATCTCCACGACTATAAATGATGTTCATATTGACGATAAACTGATCAATATAACAATCCCGTTTTTCTATATATACCTAATGTTCATACAATAACAGAAGAGGCACATAGGAAGCAATTAAAAACAAAAACCTTGAGAGCAATTCTTCATCATCGCAACTATAGTATAAGGTACCACACCAGGGTTGGAAAAAAAACAGTTTTTTTAAAATTTTATAAAACAAACAGTTCAAATTGTTTTAAACAAGTGTTTGTTTTGTTTTTTTTTGTCCTTTTTAGTTTAGGGCATTATTTTAAATTAATTCGACCTATAATGTTTCATTTCCAGACTAGATCTTTTGACTATTCAAATTTTCTATAGTAAAATAAATATTGACAAAAAACGATCAATGGATAAACATTTATTTTATGTTGCGTATCTCTAATCACTACTAAACGATTTACATTCACCCTGAATGTTTCCTAGCAGGACTATACCGGCGGGGAAATACCTATAAACTATAAATTCTATTCTATGAATAGGGGCACCCCCAATATTTATTAATTATTGATGGGCCGAATGTGGTTTGAACCGAATACGAATTTCGGCCGAACATTCGGTAAAAATCAAAAATGCCGAAGTTCGGTTTTTATTCTGCACTTATATGGTAACAACTAACAAACAACAATAAAATATACCTATAAGTAATTAATATATTGAATTTTCAAAAAGTTTATTTGATTCAAATCATATGACTTCCTAATTTAATAAGAACTTATTGAATTTGATTTTTTAATTCTAAAACTTAAGATTGAAATGTCGAAAAAGGAAACTGATAATGACAGTTAGTTACTTGATTAATAAATAAATCACCATGATTTTAAATTATGTAAAAGGCTTATTTATTTAATCAGGTATGAGTGAGTATGACAGATTTGTTTTTTTTTATGTTTTATTAATCTTAAAATCAAAATTGTGCAACTATTTCGGAAGAATGCCGAAGTTAGGCTCATCCCTAATATTTATATTTAAATGAGGGGAATAAAATAACCACTATTCCATTCGACAGCCATCCATTAGGGACTTTCCTAACGGGACTTTACCGGCGGGGAATTACTTAATATGAATTCTATAAATACCAGTGCCTTTCTTTTTCACATTTCATTTCATTATTAATTCTGCGACTGATAACACCTCATAAAAATGTCAACTCCAGGACGCAAAAAGCATGCAATTTGGGAACAATTCACATCGATCCCCCAAGAAAATACCACACTGAAGACCAATAGGGTGCGTTGCAGAAAATGTAAGAAAGAACTAGTTGGACTTGTGAAAAGAATGGAGGCACACTTCCAGCAATGTAGCACCACCACCGGTTCTAACACTGACGCAAATCTTGACGCGGACAGGGACGTGGAGGAGGAGTTGTTGAGTGATGCTGGTTCTTCCCGATCTTCAGATAATTCTTCTGCTACACCCACATCTTCTGTTACTACTCTTCAATCTAAAAATGCCAGTACCAGCAGCAGCGCGAGCGTGAACATTTCAATGAAAAGATTTATTATTGCTACAAGTCAAGAAGATAAGAAGAAAATTGATTTACAATTATCTCGTTATATGTTTGCTACTAACACGCCTTTTAACCACGTAGAACACCCAGAGTTACTAAAATTAATGGAAATTTTACGCCCAGGATATAAACCTCCAAACCGCAAACAAATTGCTAGCAAGCTACTCGACGAAGTCTACAACTCGACTCAAGAAGCCGTGAAAATGAATTGAAAAACAAAGTTGTTAATCTGGCAATTGATGGGTGGAGTAATGTCAGGCAGGACTCGATAGTTTGTGTCTGTGTTACCGATGTGTTGACAGACTCATCTCATTTAATTGATACAATAGACACAGGAGCCGAAAGCCATACAGCTGACTACTTGGTTAAAGTTACTACTGCGGCAATAAAACAATGTGAAACTTACAAATGTACGGTGCGAAGTGTAGTGACAGACAACGCAGCAAATATGAGCCGTATGAGACGAGATTTAGCCCAACAGGAAGAACTAGCTTCTCACGAGGATATACTTACATACGGCTGTTCATCACACATATTAAACCTTCTAGCAAAGGATTTGAATGCAGAAGATATTACTGATAAAGTTAAGTCGATAATGCGGTACTTCAAATACACTCACTTTGCATCTGCCAAATATAAAGAAGCTGGTGGAAAAGCAATTGTTATACCACAACAGGTACGATGGAACACAATGGCTGACTGCTTAAAAGTGTTATTAGAAAATTGGCATATAATGTCAGATATATGCTTAAATCATTCAACTGCTATAGATCTGCAATTTCATTGAAAGTAAATGACATGGCGCTGAAGCAACAAGTCCAGGCTCTCTACAAAAAACTGGAAAACATCGCAGTTACACTTGACATCTCCCAAAAGACATCCTGCTGTATTGGCGAAGTGACTGAAGCATGGATAGAGCTTAAAAATATGTTTGAGGGAGAGAATGTACGACTGCGTGAGACCGAGTATTCATTGGATGATTTAAGGAAGTTCAAAGCTCGTTATGAAATGGCAATGTCTCCAGCTCATTTTGCAGCAAACTTACTACATCCTAAGTACAAGGGTGAAAAACTCACGAGTGAAGATATTTCTGAGGCTTTATTATTTATAGAAGCTTATCACAAAGAGGCGATGCCCTATGTTGTTAAATACAGGGCAATGACAGATCCCTTTCATAACTTTCTATTTGAAGATCATGTAGTAAATCAGGTCGGACCTCTCGAATGGTGGCAGTCATTAAACAAACAAATTAATGGTCAAACAATGAACTTAGTGGCTCAGCTTCACACTGCTGTAGCTTCAAGTGCTGGAATTGAAAGACTGTTTTCAACATTTGGATTTATTCATTCTGACGTACGAAATAAACTGGGTACAGAGAAAGCTGCAAAACTTGTTACAGTTTTTAAATACCTTAATAAGGAAAAGAAAAAATAATTGTTATCTTGATCTTGTCATATTGTCTTACTCTCCTGACTGACAAACAATTTAGATTTTATAATGTTTATTAAATATAGGTAATTTTGTTTGTTATAATTTTGTTTTTGATTGATTTTAAATTGAAATTTTTAATATTCTATACTATCTAATGCATGTTTCAAAAATACGTGTTATCTTATCCCATTACCCATATAAATCCTGGTACTTGGTAGGTACTTAGATCTTTGTTTGACTGAATAAATAACTTATCAAAAAAATATTACTTTCATTTATATCATTCATTCGCAATGAAAAGTAGTTTTAAAGCTTGTTTTTTTCTCATCGTTTTATACAATGTTTAAAACTTGTTTTAATCTGTGTTTTTAAACGTGTGATAAAAAACACGGTTTAAAATCAAACTGTTTTAAACATTGTTTTAAACATGTGTTTTAAAACCATTTGTTTTAATCATGCCAACCCTGTACCACACGTTACCTGTGTATGAGTCACCGGTGATGCATTTTGAAGTTCTCACATTACGTGCATGACCCACATATGGGCCATGAGCCCTCCCATGTTTAAAGGCTTGTAAACATGTACATGCGTGAACTTATCCACTTTTATCAGCATACACTTGTAGCCAATGAACTAAAAAATTAATTGACAAGACAACCGAAGGTCTTTGTCTTGACTTGTAAAGGCTTATGCCCCATATGTAGCTCGTGCACTTACGGTGAGAAAATGCACGCACCGGTGGCTCATGCACAGGGATCGTGTACTCCCCGAGTCCACCGATATAAATACGAACCTTCTTAGAGCCATTCTTCAGCGTTGCAACAATGGTGTGAGGGTCCTTAAACTCCCCAAGTCCGTTGATATACTCAATCTTCTTATCCCGGAGGTCGACTCTGGTGACCCAGTTGACAGACTTGATGTGGCATTGCACGGCGTCTGTGAGCGCGGCCCAGCTGATCTTGATGTCTCCGAGGGACGGGATCTGCCATCCGTACTTTGCTGCTTCCTAAAATTAACACAGGATTTGTTGTTATAGAATGTGAGCAGTGACCACTCGTATATCGAAAGCACAGATTACAGAAATACTCCGTTATCTGTGATCTAAACTCGAGCCATTCTCAGGATCCAATGATTGTAAACAACTCACAATGTCGCGTCGAGTTTGAAATGGAATGTGTAAATTCGTTTTCCCAATTAGGAATAAATGTAATAATTAGGATATAAACTGGAAAGATCATATACAAAAAATTAAGACAACTCTCTAGTTTCACGTACTTCTCAGGAAACTTAGAAGAGCAACTAACCTGAAAACTGCCGTTTCGGTGTACTACGCCTACGCATTTGCTTACAGTAGGCAGTTAATATATATATAAGGAATCCTACTTTGGGGAAATATTACCGACATCCTAAATCGTTTCGTACTATTTCAAAAATCATGTATTCTATTTTGGCGCAGCTAGTATCATGTCTGTGTGTATTCTAATCTTAGTTACTATAAAGAAGACCTAGAATCTTAGATACTATAAGCTGCATAGTTCCGACCATGATTCCGACGACGCGACGCAACGCACCTAAGGGGCCCAAAATCCTAAGTCTATGGCGTTGCGCGTAACGAACACAGAAAAAAGGTTGGTATTAGCACCAAATCTCTAGAATTATTAACAGACTTCAAAAAGAGGAGGTTATCAATTCGTCGGTTTTTTTTTGTATGTATGTTACGCTTATCACTATTTTATAGAAAATGATCCCGAAGGAGTCCCATAATTTTTTTTATCCCCAGGGGATTAATAATTATCCCGCAAAACTTAAAATAAGTGTAAAAGTAAGGGAAGTCGGTTTATCGTTTTTTAAAACACACCAAATGATTTGTTTACTACAAATTGAACTGAAGGTGAACGTGCCGTTGTTAATTGAAAATGACATCAAGCAAAAATTAAGTTAATAATATGCAAATGTAACAAGGGCAAAAAAAAAAAAACTATCTGTTACGGTCGAAATCACATGAAATATATTTAAAACTTGTACTTTGATTCTAGAAAATCTTGTGCAATATGAATGATGAAATGAAAGTAGGTAACTAAGTTTGATTGTTTTATTTTCTCGCAATCCAGGAAAAAGTAGTTTTTCACTAGGGCCAAAACCAGTCATTATAACTCGATCTTGTTGTCCTCCATCGATAAACTCGGGAGTATAACAATCTCGTATGATGGGGTGGTTTAGTCCCTTTTAAAAATTCTACTATTTAGGTAAAGTCATGTTTACAAACATTGTATCTTAAGTTTGGCCGGAGTATGTTTAGCTCATTCAATTATTTTATAATAAAAACTATATACAGATATGTATAGGGAATGATATGATTTAAAATTACCTCATCATGATACAGGATCAGTTATGATTAACCCAAAAATATATATTATTTCACATTTATAGATATTTATCTGATAAAAATCTACTCGAAAGATAAATGATTTCAACTCGAAGTACTTCAATACATTGTTATTTAAATATTGTTAGCACACAATGATACTGATTAGTTTGTTTCCATTTAATTTACATCGTATTTGTAGCAAAATAGGTGTGAGGTACCACCACAGTACCACGTACCATCAACAGAAGATCTGCCTTGACACCACAAGGGTGATGTTTCTGTGAAGTGACCGGTTGCCACACCTGGCTTGCTCGATTTCTTTTGTTTTGAAAGACCAATAGGACCGTCGTATTTCGTGGGTCTGGTCAGATACATAATATGTACATATTATGTATACAATACCCATAACATCGTAGACGTCATCTTATAATGATACAGAAAACCTGTTTCTTGTTCTGTTAAGGCGAGGTGAGCCCAGCACTTGCAAGACGCAAGCAAGAAGTAAGACGGTGCGCAGACAGCCGAGCACGATTTTGTAGTTATTTAGGTGCTTTGAAAAATATTTGTAGGACATATAAAAATATTTTCTAGTGATGTACTGCGTAATAACGTTTGCAATGTTTTGGTATACAATTTGTGTCATTTTATTCATTTTTCTATTCACAGTGATCATTTAAAGTTTAATTTAGAGGTAACTCTTGACATTTTTTTTGATCGGGTGAAATGTCACCAATCGTGTTTTTGTCTAGTGATGCATTAGAAAATATCCTCAACTATAATATGTTTGAATTTCAAAACGATAGGCCTTCTAGTTATTGAGTTACGGACAGTTAAAAATCCCTAAATCCGGGTAACCCAGCCTTAATGTGTCTAAGTATTTTTTCTTCTTTTTCAATTTATGTTTTTTTTGTTCGTCCGTATTTGTTCTTTTTGTTAACTACTTTACATATCGAAACGGCTTATTGCTAGTTTCTTCTCGACATTGTTTGTTATCTCGTATCGTCTCTATGGTGAACAAAGAACACTATGTCCATAATGATGAATAATCTCATTGTGTGAATTTTTTTATCAAGAAGATCCGTACAATGAGCTTTTCTTAAAAATTCGAACTAAACTCTGTTCCGAAGGCGAAAAAAAAACCGCGAAACACGTTACCGAACTTGTGAAAGTTAGGTAACGTGTTTCGCGGCTTTATGCGATAAAATAGTAAAAACTATTTTAGCGCATAAAGTGTTAAAAGTAGAGTATTCTCATCGTGCATAAACGTCTTCGTCTTGGGCGTGATTAAACCCTCTTGCATTCAGGATTCTAGTTCGCTTGTGAGTTACTCTAGAATCCTGAGTAGCGCTTGGGATTCAATGACTAATTCTAATGACACCCGTGACGTAAGACACTGCTTTACACACTCGGTGCATAATCTACTACAACAAGGCACATGGTAAGAGCGCGCGGCCACGGCGACTTTTTGTAGTGATGCAAACGCGCGTCTGGTAAACGCGCGACAGCATCGCGACTGTATCGATGCAAACGCACCGACTGTATCGATGCAAACGCGTGACCGTCTGAGAGAAAAAGCGCTCTAAAGCGGGCTTTTATCTTATAATTGTACAATCAATCATATCAGCCCATACACGTCCACTGCTGGACATAGGCCTCCATAATAGTACGTTTGACCACAATCTCACTTGATGGTAGGTGACGACGTCATCGACGATGTATCACGAAGGTTTAGAAGACACCTATTTAGTCTTGTTTTGAAGAGACCCACCCGGTAGGCCAAGCACAGGTATGGTTGTCTAGGGTAAAATAGAGAAAAATTAAGTCACATCTTCATCAAATGCCTAAAGTATTTTCCTTTAACTTAAATAATTTACGCAATGTACGACGATGCGATGTCATTTTTGTCTATTCTTTATGTGCTCTATGATTTTACTCTAAACGTGCCTAAATAACTAACAATCCCTGAGCTTGGCCTACAATAATTGTAATTGGCCGAAAAATCAGCAACAGGCAGCGTACAAGCACATCATAATGTTTTGGCTTGTAAAAACCTGACAATCTAACCCGCCACGTAAAAACTATTGAAAACAATTATTGCGCAACATGACGTCACTCCTACTACACTGTATCAATCAGTAGGTGATATTACTTACATTATTCAACCGAGATCTGTGCCTCGCGATGACTTGACAAAACGCAACATTTGCAATTTCGTCAAGTCATCTGCAGAAGTCAGTTCATGCCTACCGCATCATTGACGATCTGTTTATTTATTTGTGATGATGACCAGAGATATCGATGATATGGTCGATTTCATTCGAGTGATTCTATGCCGTTTTACTTCTGCAATATCATCATCAAGTAGTCATTTGACGATGAGATTGCAATTCATCTTATCGTCACTATTTCTAGTTCAGTAAATAATAACTCGCTGGTTCAAATTCAAAGTCAAAGAATATTGGGTAGAAAAATTGAGGGTTCACAATTTTTCTACCCAATATTATTTTTCTCTATTCAACCCAAAACATTTATGCTCCGTTCAACCCAATCCAAGATCTAAGTCACAGTCAATTTCTAAACAGTACAGACAACTTATTATTCATAAAAAAAAAAGAGTTTAAATACATATTTTCTTTATTATTTACCTACATAAATAAGTAAAAAAATATTGTAGAGCAGTTGTAGAGTAGTAATATAATTTATAAGTAAAGCAAGGTAAACTATACCGATGACTCATTAAACCATGATACCGTCTTCGGTGATGACTCATCATCACACTACGAGTAGAATTACATCATTCTAGGATATAGCTGGCGCTAAAACGCCGACCGCTTTATGATGGTCCTTCAGTAAAGAATTTTGAAACAAAAACCTATAGGTTATTGTAGGTCTAACTAAAGCAGTTAAAGTGTTCTTCGCTGAAACGTGTGATGCCAACTTGCGTTAAAACAAAATCTTTTGTGAATTTGTTTATTTCATTCTTGTCTCAAATTTTCAGACACTACACGAAGAAAAATATAGAATTATACGCGTTAATGTTGCATTTTATGTGCATGATAGAACTACGCCATACAAAAATAAAATGTCACGATTACGTCTCTATACTATCGTCAAACCGAACTCAGGGCCCGTTTTCGTGTTAAAACGAAAACGAAGTTTCTGATTCTTTTTCATGCAAACGCTATTCTTATGCAAGCGACATAAGAATTTATTTTGCACGAAAGCGAATCAGAAACTTCGATCTTCTTTTTCAGAGTAGCATCCCAGGTCTCAGAGCAAGGCTGGTACCTATAACCATACCTATGCCAGTACTATTTAGGTACCTGACTGACTATTTAGGTGCTGGAACTGTAACAATGGTTCCATGATTGGCAACTACCTTTTTAAGATTCATATAGAAAAACCTACACGGTAGTACACAGTATTGATCGACAGTTGTCCTAGAATCCACGAGTATAACTAGACGAGTAGAGTACGCGAGGTCAAGGATCCTTCCTTGGTCATTATTTAACGGAAAAAATCGATTCATACTACCTCTACCTATGCTCGGTTTTAGAATACATTTATATTTTTTGTAAACAAAAAGTGTTTTAAATCCAAAGAAATATTGGTGGAAAGTCCTAACCTACTAATATTATAAATGTCAAAGTTTGTATGGATGGATGCATGGATGTATGTTACTCTTTCAAGCAAAAACTACTGATTATGCAGAAATTTGGTATGGGTATAGTTTGGGACCTGGAATAACATATAGGCTATTCATTATCCCGTTAAAACGCGTGCGAAGGCGCGGGCAGCAGCTAGTAATTTATAAAACCGTTATTATAGAAGTAAATCGCCGTTCGCATCAATTTTTGCGTTTGAAAGCTTATATTGATAATTTCATTCGTCTGTCGTCAGTCTTTCACTTCTTCCACTAGTGGAATCAAATTTTACTTAAATTTGATTCGATACGACGAGAGAAAAATTTTATAAGTAGTAAAATAAAAGGTTATTTATTTACCTTTTATTTTACTACTTATAAAATTTTTCGAAGTTTGACGAATTCATTATGAATGTAAGCGGGTTAACTATGAACCTAGTTTGTGTTGGAAGAACTCCTTATTTATTGATATTAACTTAGTTTTACATGCTTATGTTCTTTATTTTGTAACCATAAAAATATGTACGTTTACGAACTCTAGTTTGAACCTTTTCGTTGTTGAAGTTTTTGTTTTTAGTGATTAGATTACTTTAATGTACTTGTAATCACTTTTTGTTAAGTAATAATTCATAATGTCTTACTTAGTTGCCATATTTTTTTTTAGTTTCATTCTTAAAAGAAAATACCAATCAAATAATATAAACAAATTAAACTAGTATTTACAATTAAAACAATTGAGCTGCAGACAGTTGCAAACAATCTACATATAGCTCAATATCCTGTATTCTAGAACAGAGTTTACCTACTCTCTCATATTGATGAATGGATTGAATTGGTAGACTTCTGACGTTTTGCTGCTATAGCTCTAATCGTTTGTACGTTGATAAAATTACATTAGGAATGTGTGATAGAACCTTGATAAAACATATGTAATTTCGTATTTGAATATTGAGGAATTAGATAAGTTTACTCCTTATTAATTGATTACAGTCTTGACAGACTTAAAAATTATTCTGAATCTCTTTGAATTTAAGTGACAGTGTGAAATTCGTCATGACAAGAAAATTCGTTGCCCTCCAAATAAGTCAGTACTTTTTATTATGAGCAAATTGTTTGTGCATGCAAACAGGCATGCACATACAAAGTTTGCGCAAGCAAGATGGAGCGTGTGGCCGGGCTCAAACCAGTTTGCGCAAGCAAGATGGAGCGTGTGGCCGGGCTAATCTTGCTTGCGAAAACTGGTTTGTGCAATCATGCATGCACAAATGTTTGAGCGTGCGTGCTTTAATAGAAGCATTATAGAAAGTAATACTATTAATATTTTTAAACATAAATTGAGAGAATTTATATTTGAGAAGGCCTATTATTACAATGTTAATGAACATTTGTCAAATACATTCTAGAATAAGACGATTCATGCATTATTTATTAATTTAGGTACATATTGTCATTGTATATATTTATCGTGACTTTGCATGCTGTTAAGCTGATCACGGTTGTGCTCATTCTCATTTCGCAAAATAAATATAATTTGAATTCGAAAAACTTCTGGTTATTCTAGAATACTTTTACTATAAGTGTTTCTATAAAATACAGTAATATCTAACCTTACATCAAATCTACATGCAGCATAGTTTTTCGAAACTATGCAAAAAAATTCAACCCTGGTTTGACGAATGACTTTCACGCCAGATTTTAACCTCAGATTACAGAAGAGTTTTTTTAACTTTAATATGTATATATTTATTAGAAGCATATATATTTGTGAGAAAAAATCACAATGTTTTTTTAACTGCCACAAAACCTCAGACAAAATAACAGATTAACTATACCATTTTCAAAACTAAATTATGTATCACTCTGGACCCCAAGCAATTGGTGTTAAGATATAATAATAATTTACCTAAAATATCAAAGAAAAAGAAAACTTAACTACATTTAAATACTCACAAAACAATTTATTTTAATAGAAAAGGCTTTCTGCACGCTCCACATATTTTTTGATGGGTAGCAGAATTGAAATTCCTTGTTTATACATCATATTGTTTTATGTATTTCTTATCTTCTGTTCATAGTTTAATTCCTCTTTATCGTAGATTTATATTTGCAATGTTATTTTATTTAAGTTAAAGGTTTTATTTTGTAAATAAATAGATTAGAAGAATTCTCCTACAAGTTAACTTAGTTAACTAGTATATTGTAGTACCCCGGCAGGGTTCATGTTAATCAATAATCATTTGGTAATATCTTTATGTAACAACAAGTATGCACCAAATAATTGAATTTGTATCACGAACTTCTCATAGGTATTCTGTAATCTATTTGTTTATATCTTAACTCGCGTAGGTACGGCCCGCGCGGGCTAGCTATTGGATGTACACTAATTCGTTCAAAAGATTGGATATTCATTGTTGAGACGTACATACCAAAGATTCAGCTGGATTCCAACCCTCCTTATAGACTGATTCACAAACAAGGGCGCTGATCCTTAGCACGTAGCTTGGTCAAGACGCTTCTATCAGCGTGAGAAGGCAACAGAGTGCGCGCTTTCAGCGCCAACGACTCTGCTCAGCGCAAAGCAGTATAATTGGGTATCAAAAGTTCATTAAAGGCTTATTAGGTTTGTGAGTTGCCTATGAGTCAGGACAAAGTTTTTCTTATTAATATAAAAATAAATCTATAAAGTATAAACTCAACCTTCAGCATGTAGATATTTATTTAAAACTATAATAATGCTGTTGCTACTAACTAGTCAGGTACTATGGTTCTACAGCTATATAACGGTAAGTCTCCTTTGTTTGTGTGGGTCGAGATGGGCGGATATGGCGCATTTGGCTTAGCAACCAACCGGCTCTTATTAATCACAATGATGGGAACTGACAGATGCTATTTTGCACCTAGTAGCTTTGGCTATAGGTCAACTTTTTTATTGAATGACTAATGGATTTTCCTTTATATACATATATGATTATGTCTAGTTGATCAACATAATCTTGAAATGTTTATTCTAGATGTAAAATAATAATGAATAACAGAAAAATTTATCTAATGAAACAATGCTATAGGATGGCTAACTTTAAATTGATGAAAAAGTAAAAGAACTAGCCACACCAAGAATATCCAAGAATAAGAGCACTTCTGTTTCAGGATTTTTCAGACAGCCCAGCATGCCACTTACCAATTTCTATAAACAAAACCAATCATATCATTGTGTGCCAAATGCTACCTACCTACCCGTAACAGATTTCCACAAAGTACCAAGTAAATTAAAAGATAGACTCTTCTACTCTAGCTGAGTATGTGGTTATCGTATCTTCTAGAATATCATTTTACAAGTCATAGAAGAACTCAAGAATTTTGTCCACCATTCTAGAATGATGCTAATTATCCCCCGTCATGCCACACTACTAGAGCTGACTACTAATTTGCATTGCCTTACTTATTAGTTTCACACAATTTAACATATTATTATGTACATAAGTACCTACATATTATTATGTACATAAGTACCTACATATTATTATGATATTTACAAGCATGAGTAGATTAAGCTTGACTGACAGAAAATATTGAAGATAAATATGTTGACATAGTTTCCGAAACAAATGATTTATAATTCTTAGAAGTTATGAAACAGTTACTCACATGAATACTCTCTCCGAGCAACGCAGCTTGATGCATCAGCTTCTTGGGTATACATCCAACATTCACACAAGTACCACCAATACCCCACTTGGTGCCCTGTGGTGAGGGCTGTACAAAGTCGAGCACGGCTACCCGCTGGCCGAAGTTGACAGCCTCCTTGGCGCACGCCAGACCCCCAGATCCACCTCCAATGACCGCCAGGTCATAGTCGAATGATCCATCTAGAAGAGCCCACCATCTAGTTACATCTGTTTTCACTCTTTATTTATATGTCAGCTAAGTTTATAGGTGGATTGGTCATAGTAATTTCACAAGAGACCAAATTTACATTGAACCCTTGAATGTGACATTAGAAGGAACATATGGATTGAAAGAAGGCAGTAATAGGTTCTTTAGAATTTAGACTAGAACTGTGGCAAAGTAGATTGTATTGGTAATAATAAAAGGTCATAAAAGTAGGTTGTTGTAATGTAAGTTGGGTAATTGTACCTTGATTGAGAGGTTAGGTGATTACCTACAATTCGAGGTCATGATTATAACTAGTTGGTTGATCTTAAGTACTCACTAGAAACAGATCTTCTCGCCAAGATTTCCACTCTACTTGCTGTTTTTACAGGTTTTATCAAATTATTTACCCTTACAATATTACTCAAAAACGTCATTTTGACGTGAAAATGTGACAGAGACAAACTGATAGTGCACTACAGATTGCAGGCAGTCTCTACTACCGAACTTAGTAAAGTTGTGAAATTCGTAAAAACTACAACCCCAAAGATGAACTCCGTCCTAATCACAGGCGCTAACAGAGGCCTCGGTCTAGGAATGGTGAAATATCTCAACTCAAAAAACAAGGCACAGAAAATTATCGCGACATGCCGCAAAGTTTCGGAGGTAAGTATCTTGGTATGCTAACTCTGGTGCGACTTACCTATTACAGGTGCCATGCTTTTATTAGAATTATACAAAATCACACACTTATTTGTTCACTTCACAAAATAACTGTAAAAATTCGATGTACGAAACGTTTTGCACACCGTGGTAAAATGATTTTGGATAATGGTTTGGTACCTTACCTACCTACAAATAGTCTACCTACTTATACTACATAAAAAAAAACTAACGCTGTCTGTCTCTGTCCAATCGATTGTTCTACAAAAGGAAAAGAGACAGAAATAACTGGGATATGACGTATGACCTCGAGTGACGGACAGAAGCGGTAGAAACATTTTGTCACTGTCATTTTAGGATGACGCATAGGTATGCTCAGTACATAAAGCATTTAGAAAATGCTCTAAGGCTCAGTAGCCTTACCATGTATTATGCATAACGTAACACGTTATCAGCATTAATTGCGCTAATTTTAACGTACATAACGCACCACGTTATTTATAACGCGTTATAAGCGCTAATTTCTATCGTCATAAATAAATAATGCTCGACAATTCACACAACGTTATCTAGCCCCAAGCTAAGCAGAGCTTGTATTATGGGTACTAGATAACTGATATACATAATACAATATATTACATACATATATAGATAAGTTTTATTATACATAGAAAATTACTAGAACAACCTGAACAAATATCTGCGGATCGTACAAATATTTGTCCCGATGCGGGAATCGAACCTCCTGCGTCGCAACATCGGTCGTCAGTTAAATGATAATGAAAACATGTTTAGCGCTTATAGCACTTTTTTACAACAATCGCAACCTCCTGCGTCGCCACAGCGGTCGTCAGTTATATGTTAATTAAAACATGTTTAGCGCTTATAGCACTTTTTTACAACAATCGCAACCTCCTGCGTCGCCACATCGGTCGTCAGTTATATGTTAATTAAAACATGTTTAGCGCTTATAGCATTTTTTATCACTAATCTAACGCGATATGACATAAAAGGGAAAATATTCTGATAATTCACTTCATAGCGCAGATAACGCATTATTCGCGTTGAAATTTGCGCAAATAACGTGTTACGTTATGTGGTATAATTATAATCCATGGTAAGGCTACAGATATGCTCTTCCGAGACACGATGGTCACGTGGGTGGCTCTTGTGGCGTCATCATCGCCATCGGCGAATGAGAAGACGAATCTGTTTCCTGGTAATACCAGTAGCGTAAAACCGTAAGTCCCCGAGGTCCTGTATGAATCTAATAAAATTATGTAGTTTTGTATTTACCAATGATTTATCACATTGACTTGTATTTTCTTCTGACTGACGGTGTTTTGACTGATTTAACAAACATAGTTGACGATTATCATTTATATATAGATTTTTCAATTGACCTCTATTACATTTGTTTCTCAACTTCTACATTTTGTTGAAATAAAGTGGCAACTGGACATTGACGTCACATGAGCCACTCCCGGAGCTGGCCTTGTAAGTGACTTTTATCACATTGACTCGTGTTTAACTAACGCTGTATTTTTCAATTGACCCATAAAACTTGTTTCCCAACTTCTACATTTTGTTGAAATAAAGCGGCAGCTGGACAGTGACGTCACATGAGCCATTCCCGGGACCCGGAGGATCTAGGGATGGGCAAATGAAAAAAATGTATCGATTTTAATTGTATCGATATTTATTAATAGTATCGATATATGCATAGTAAAATTTATTGATATTTCGATATTTTTGGTCATCACCATTGTGCAGACGCAAAACGGAGCGTGTAACCGGGCCATAGATCAATAAAACTAACCCCAAGCTACGGAACGTAGGCTAGTAGGATCTTTGACCTCAAGAAGAAGGAAGGAAGAGCAACATATCGATCGACCACAACTTTGACACTTACAGTCAAACATAGAAAATCAGTGCTACCAACACAAAATAGGAATGTGTTCACATTTATCGATATCAATGAATAATCTGTCCTACTATAATTGGTAACCGGAAATAGATAATCGTCTACAATTAAAGAATATCGATTTTAATACATATGAATTTTGATATGTAATAAATATCGATATATCGCTTTTAAAAATATCGATTAAAATCTGAAAAAATATCGATATTTTTACCCATCCCTAAGAGGATCAGACTTTCTTGGATCATGGGATGACGAAGAGCTCGAAATTATTTACTTTCCCTACGTTTTCCCGTCCAATTATATATATTATTTGTAAAATAATACTTTATTGACAAAGAAAATAACAATTAAATAATATAAACAAATTAAACTAGTAGGTATTTACAATTGAAACAATTGAGCTAACTGCAGACTGTTGCAAACAATCTACAGATAGCCCAACTGGTCCATATCAATACCAGTCGGAAGCGTACCCAAGACGCTGGCTGCATTGCCTCGCTGTATGGCAATGCTAATGCGCTGCGCCAGATACTCACCAGCTCTCGGGTCACGCGTCGTTTCGACCAGGCACTCAGATAATTTTTTGAAAACCCGGAGGGCCTCTTTACCCCACGGACCTAGGGTCTCGACTCCAAGGGAAGCAAATGCGTAGGCTCTGTCGAGACCTGTATATTTGCGCCTCTTGAGATCCTCGGCCAAATTTGCCGCCGAACCAGCCCTCACGGATGTCCTTGAAAGATGGGAAGGCGCAAGTGTGTCGACACATGTAGCGTCCCACACAATAGGCCTCCCCAGCTCCTAAGGGACTCTAAAGTCATGCCGTCGGGCCTCTTACCATCGTCACGCAACAGACCATTCGGTTCGAGAATAGCTGGTACGCTAGATTGATTTGTAAAATTTATGTAAATTAGATAAAATTGTAAATATCTGGTTTATCTATTTACGGTATAGGTCTTAGATTACTGTTTATTTGCATACCTAATGTTATTAGTTTAATTTTATTAATTTTTCCTCTTCAAATTTAAAAATCTCTTAGGTTTTTTTTATTTACCGCTCACTACCGCTCATATACCTTTACGATTTACATCTTTGTATGGTAAAGTAACGAATCTGCAAAATAGTACAGAGCGAAAGAGCGAGAGAGAGCAAAAAACAAGTTGCTGCAATTTCGACCTCTGTGGCGCGGTGGGCGAAGGTCCGCTTGCGACGCAGGAGGTTGCGGGTTCGATTCCCGCCTCGGGACAAATGTTTGTACGATCTGCAGATATTTGTTCAGGGTGTTCTGGATGTTTCTAGGTATAATAAAAAAAAAATCTATCTATGTAGTGTATTATATTATCATGGACCAGTTGAGCTATCTGTAGATTGTTTGCAACAGTCTGCAGTTAGCTCAATTGTTTAAATTGTAAATACTAGTTTTATTTCTTTATATTATTCGATTGTTATTTTCTTTGCCAATAAAGACCTATTATATTAAGTATATCAGTCATCTAGTACCCATAACACAAGCTCTGCTTAGCTCGGGGCTAGATAATGCTGTGTGAATAGTCCAGCTTTTTTATTATTATTTTGAAATATGTAGTGTTGAAGGACCTATTTTGAAGTTTATATCTATTTGTATATTTAATTGAAATCATGATCAAATATATAATTATTAACATACAATAATTCTGGATTAGCGTAATAATGCAGATTCGCGACTTTACCACTGCATACCTACATAGACAAAAAAATCAAATCAATTTAGCCCATAGTAAACTAACGTAGGTACCTATGTGTCATATTCGCGACTTAAAAAATTAAATAGCAGTTCGTTTCATTATTTAACTGCAAACAAGCGAATCTTATATAAAAAACGCATGAAAAAAATTATTCAGGTAAGTACATCAAAAATATTTATTAGTGGCGATTCAGAGGTGCAAATACAAGAGTCGGGTATGTATACATATTATTTGTGTCCTTGTGTGTGTTTCAAGTTTTATGTGTAGGGTCTCCTTAACTTTTTTTTAATTTATTCTTAATTCAACCTGCGCCGTCTCCTTGCATATCAGGCTCAGGCAGACTGTTCGGAGCTGCATCACACACTGGGAGACTCATCTACAGAGTGATTGGTAGCTGGGTGCAAAGCTTCAAAGAGAAGCTAGAGTAGACCAATAAATAGACTAAGTAGACCTATGAATGAAAATGGGCTAAATATGCAAATATGTATGCAATTGCTTATTAATCCAGTCTCTTTATTAAGGTTTTGAAAAAAAACACTTATAAAAATAAAATCTATATTTCAGGAACTGGAACAGATAGCCAATCAGAATAAAAACATCACAATCGTAAACCTAGGTGAGACTTGCTTTTAGTGTTTAGGGTCTCAGATTATGGTAAGTAGGTATTCCTAGATTATTTTCATCTAAGTGGCATTCCCATAAATTACTTTGACAAATGACGTGTAGTTCGTCAAAACGGTGAAAACGTTTTGGAAGGTTACTAAGACGGCCATGACGCATAGCGCAGCGATGGGCGGGCCTCAGGATGTTACAGGTTCGATTCCCGTACCTAGCTAGTGTGTATCTAATTACCTACATAGGTAAGTATAGGTACCTTACCTACCTACTATTTATTTATTTATAACTAGAACGAATTACACTACCTATAATAACAAAAAAAGATAGGTAGGAATTGTTAGGAACTCACTTCACACAGTAAAAAATAACTTTATATGAATTTATAATATGAACCTATACATTTTATATAATATAAAATATATTTTATTTTATATACCTATCTGTGGTGTTTGGTATTTACAAGTAATAAGTTCATAAGAACTTATTACTCTGCTTGTAAATACCAAATAAAATACCATCCACCACAGATATTTTTATATACCTACATAGATACTAAAGATTGGGACAGGTTTGTCCGTTGATGTAGGAAAGAATAATGTATAAAATTATATAGTACTTATGTAGGTCGCACGTTACAGATGTATCGCAGGTATCCAGTTTCGACACGGTAACATCGCAGATCAAAGCCGCCCTCGGTGGACAGGGTTTGAACTTGCTCGTCAACAACGCTGGCGTCTCCACCAAGTTCACAAAGCTCGCCCTCGTGAAGGTAGACCAGCTCATGGAGAACCTGACCGTCAACACAATAGCGCCGATCATGCTTACCAAGGTTAGTAGCGAACCACCATTTTTACATTCAAATTCTCAGTATCCAATCGATGAAGTCACTTTTTATATAATCATATAATCAAATTATTAGGTAGGTAGGTAAACATGTGAAGTCCAAAAACCGTTATTTAAAGGGCGCGCATTTAAGTTTAAAAATTTCGTTACTGAAAGGAAAAGACGCAATTACTCGTAGGTAAAAAACATATGATCATAGCATAATATCATTATTCATTACATTACAATAAAAAAAATACTAAGTGTCTTTTCCTTTCAGTAACGAAATTTTAAACTTCAAATGTATATAACGGTTTTTGGACTTTTAGACCTATATACCAAACGCCACAGAACTATTGTATCGTGTTGGCGCTTAGAGAATTCTAGATACTCTAAGTGTTGGCGCGAGATTCAAAATTATTTGTGACTTTTGACTTTTAAGTTTTTCTGCGTTTCACAAAGAATAAAATTAAAATAGGTAACGGAAAAGTAACTTGTCGCAAATCTTGAACTATTTTCTATACCTACCTAAATACATCATAAAACAAACTTCGATTCAATTTGGGAGCATTGAGGAAACTATTGATTTTTAGGTTTTTTAGCATGCTTACTGACACGAAAAAGTTAACCTATGTATGTAACATTTTGAAACAAGTAGTAGGTACATAACGTTCGAAGGGGCTTCCCTGGAAAGTGGCGCCCTCATTTCTGTTTTTCTACAATTCTAGACTTTCGCTATTCTGTTAGATAAATCATTTAGATTTATTTTTATTCAACAGAGTCTGTTGCCTGTTCTGAAGCAAGCATCCGACGCCAACAGTGACAAGCCTATGGGTGCCCAGCGCGCGGTCGTTATCAACATGAGCTCCGTGCTCGGTTCCATAGCGCAGAATGATCAAGGTGGCTTCTACCCATACAGATGCTCCAAGGTAAACTAACTCATCAACTCTGGTTAGAATAGTACCTACCTAGTAGGCATTGGAGGTATGCAACTTGCTTCCAACTTCTCTGAATTTCTAACGCATGGTTATCTTTTTTGTAGGCAGCGTTAAACGCAGCGACGAAATCCATGAGCTTAGACCTCAAAAAAGATCAAATCTTGGTCGCTAGTATGCATCCTGGATGGGTGAAAACAGAAATGGGTGGGAAAAACGCACCGTTGGATATTCAAACAAGCGTAGAAGGCATCTTCAACACAATCTTCAAACTCGGCGAGAAAGATTCTGGGAAGTTTTTGCAATATGATGGGACAGAGTTGCCTTGGTAGTTGGACGATGATGCTCGCTGTCGAGATGAGCCGTTCAACACACACAAAAGGCTTAGGTACATACCTACGCTTAGTTTTACGAAACTCATAGGTAGTGCCTTGATGTATAGGTAACTTGTCTATGCTAAGTTTACTGTTGAATAAATATTTTGTACCGTTATTCTCAACGTTCATTCCCTCAGTCAGTTTCTCTCTTCAACTTTAGGACCTAGTGTTCATTAAGTTAGCAGCCTCCATGAGGATCTATTTGCTTGTTCTTTTCTACCAAAAGAAGAAAACTGTAGGTACCGACTTACCTTCCCATATGGATTTGCTGCTCCTATTCACATCAGAGTTCAATTCGTTATTTGTTTTTTTTATCCCTAAAAAAGTTTAAAATTCGTTACCATAGGCTAAGTAAGGTGCTTCTCGTAGCCGTCATAGGGTACTTCTCTACAGGTGCGCAGCCGATATAACACAGTATAAAACCGGTATGGATGATGATAACGATGCCTTTCACATGTGTCGAACCAACTAATTTGAAAATCACTTCTAGTTAGGAATGGTAGGTATTTATGTACCCTACAATATGGTGTATTTTAGATGGGGAACCAGAGTGGGAGTCAATCTGGTACTTAGTTATTTAGTTTGTTAAAATCAGATTCACAGACCCAGCAGACAGCAACGGTGCAATCTACGTTAATCGTGTATGCTGCCCAACATTTGTGTTTACCTATGTGTGCAATAATGTATTTATTAAACAAAGCACCTTTTGAAACGAACTGACCGCGATACCTGTTGCATTCGTTCTTATTCAAACATATAATATTAGGGTCCATAGTAGCTCACGGCGTCTATCCTCGCTCCATTATCAAAGAGAATACTATAAATATATATATAGCAAATTAAAATTATTATGTACTAAAAATTTTACATAGCAAACACTAGATTTTTTCCGATTTGCTTATGACATACCTGTCTACTAATCAATGTCGCTATCCGCACTTATTTTGATCAACAAAAAGGTTTTATCGTAACCGGTGAAAAAGAAAACACCTTTTTGGTATCAAAAATCGGATTTATATTTCCGTTTGGCTGCAGTTATTGAACGCCAGTCATCAATTTGCCAGGTTACAGAATTGGCCGTACAGCACAGCCGAGTATCAAGCGTAACATGTACTTTTATAACAATGATACATTTTTTTCGGACCTAATAACCTAAAAACTTACACAAACTACCTACAAAGATATACAGGTAAAGCCTAAAATATCTACAATCAATAAGTTATATACAGGATAACAATACAGTTTAAGTTATGTATGTACAAGTCATTGGAAATTATCTGTAACCTGAAAAATTTTGATTTTTCCTACATTCTGGACAGTACCATTTGCCTTTAGGCGGTACCATAATGCCGACGCATTCGAAATGAAACCATTCGATGGGACACCCTTCTGCGTCGCACGCAATCATTTCTGAAACTTCGTCATAAGGACAACGACAATAACAGTACACGCTCTCGCCCTCGCGCGCCTCGCGCACAGGAGGTCTCTGGAAGGCGTAGGGCAGACTCGAAGTGCCAGAATTAAGGTAATTAGGTGGAGGAATAGGCGGTTTACTCGATTGATGGATCTCTAAATTCCCTTCGTCGCTTGAATCTGAATCGCTCGAGTCCATGGACTCAGAATTCATCAATATTCTCGGAGGCTCAGGGTCTGGGATTGGTGCAGTCAATCTTATAGGATCTGTGTAATGATTGTAGAGCCGATTCGTGAGAATAGTCGAAGGCATTTCTTTTTTGACTCTGCTTGTAACTGGTGAGGGTAAGTCTTCTTTTCTCCATTCTAGTTTTGGTGGTTGTTGAGGTTTCAATGCAGATAATGAAGTAGGGGTGAGTTGTTGTGCTGATTGTTCGTCGTCACTTGAATAACCGTAAAACTTATTAGGCACCCTTCTTCTCTTCGAAGCCCTTTTATTTTCAGCAGACATGGATGCGGCAGTGGTGTTGGCTGTTGGCGTGACAAAAGTGTGTTTAGGAGGAGCCTCTGGTATTTGTACTGTGTTTGATTGTAATGATATAGTTATTTTATTGGGGGGAAGTTGTTGTGATGAATCTATTTCAGATTTAGCAATCACATCTTTAGGAATGTTAATTTTAATAGGAGCATGTTTTTTAGAGCTCTTAGATTTTTTCTTCTTTTTGCTTTTTTTCTTTGAACTTGAAATTTTTTCCTCGGTATTAATTTCAACAGGTTTAGTTCTACTATCTGTTTCCAGTTCAAAATCATCTTTGATTGGTGTCGGTGTTACCGGGCGGCTTGTTTCTCCTGAAACTGAACCTCCTTCAGATTGCGCAACTGATGCCAAAAGCATTAGCTGGTTCCGCTTTTCTTCATGTAATTTATTTGCCATCAATTGAGGATTTTCATCGTAAAACTCTTCATCTGTTTCACTTTCAGCGGTTTCTAAATCTGACTCTGCTATAGGTGGTTCTACCTTTTCTGGAATCAATATTGGAGTCTCCGACATGTCCATAACATCGACGTTTGAGCCGTTACTAAGTCTTCTATTAGCCATTGATTTTTTTCGGACACGTTTTATCTTTTTCTTTTCATTGCGTGAATCATCTGAGGAATCTGTATCTGACGAGCTTGACGAAGAGGAGCCGCTGCTAGAGGAACAGCTACAATTTGATCCACAAGAGCAACTCGAATCACTATCACTGCTGCTGCTACTAGACGAAGACAACTCGCCGGCACGATTCTTTTTAGGTGTTTTCTTGCTTTTCTTTTTGTCGAGATTGAAAGTGTCTTCGTCCCCATTTGTTTCAATAGGTACTAAGCAATAGTCGTGATCAGATTCACAGACATGTTTTTTGATGGGAACTAAAGGAGGTGTTTTTTGCTTTTCTACTTTAGCCTGATACTTTTTGAAGTTGTCCCATATATCTAGAACCACTTGCTCACTGGGTTTTTCATCTTCAATAGGCTCTGGTGGTTTATCTTCTAACTTTACTGCTGGTGCTGGTTGTTCAGTAGTTGATTCTTCATTGCTGGTATTGTCTAGGCTCTTGGTTGGGTCTTCTGGTTTTATAAGTAAATCTTCTGCTTTGACCTTTGGTTTGTCTTCGTTTTTTTCTTCCTTACTTGGCGGCGGAGGTAATCCGCTGTCTGAATCATCACTACTGTCACTTTCAGATAGATTAAGTGCAGGTAGATTTACATCTAACAATAGAGCATCTTTTTCTTTATTTTTTTTCTTTTTAGGTTTCTTTGCCAACTGTTGAGGGTCTACCTCTTCTTTGACTTCGGAAGTGCCTGCTTCCTTGGAAGGTTTCTCATCAATTAAATCAATGACAGGTACAGTTTCATTTGGTGCTTCTAATTCAGGCTGAACAGAGGCAGGTTTAACATCGCTTAAATCTTCAGAAGCTAATTTCTTTAAATGTTCTTCAGCATGTTTACAAAGAAGCTTTTTGGATACAAACTTTTCAGTACAGTTCTCTTCAGTGCACACATGGGGATATTCTTCTGAGTGGAATCTTTTATGAACTTTTAAATAAACTGGTTTTGAAAACTGAAAATTGCATTCATCACATGCAAAGATAGCTGGAGGATTGCAAAAATGATACACATGAGGCCACTTCTTCTGCATACATTTCTTGCACAATATGCTTTCAGTGCCATGTTTCCAAAACAGGTGATTAGTTATGTCTGGCTTATTTCTATAAGCAATGCCACATCGATAGCAGAAGTGGTGCAGCTTATGTTTCCAAACATGGTTCGAGAGGCGTGCCTGGTTATGACAAAACTCTAGGCATACATCACATGTATGATGAATTTTTCTTAGATGAACCATTAGCCTAAATTGTGATGGTATGGAGTCTACATTGCAAAAACAACACCTAAACTTAATTTCATACTCTGAATCATATGTCCCAGGGCATAAATGACATAGTAATTCACTATAGCTAAAAAAGTTTGTTTTACACATAACACACAATAATATAGTTTTTTGGTGCATTTTACGATTGTGGAAACAGAGATCTTTGTGAACTGCAGTTTTAAAATAACACTGAAAACATTCAAAAATATGTTCATATTGTACATTTTCACTTTTTTCTTCACTGTCATATGAGTCCAAATTGATATAGACTGTGCTTAATTCTGCAGCTCCAGACTCTAATTTTGCAGTGATTGTTTCGGGCATCAGTTCTTCAGCAGTGATGCTGTCCACTGTAGCAGAGAAGCGGTGTTGGGCAACCATGTGCAACGAGAGCTGTTCACAGTTCACTGCAATCTTACGAGCATGATTGCAAAAGATACAGTTGAAAACAGTTGAAGTCAAAAATACTTTTAACAGATCTTTGAGTGGATATCTATCTAGGGGTTTATTGAGAGACAGTTCAGTTACAGGTATTTTAGGTTCCTCAATGATTGGCTCCAGTATGGGTTCCGGTTCAGGCAGTTCAGTCTTGGGCTCAACTTTGACTTCAGGTTCTTCATTTGGAACTGGCAAGCTTTCTGCATCCTGAGCTACTTCCATAGCATCTTCCATAGTTATATTCAAATCTTCTGTTGGTGCTACAACTGTTTCTAGTTTTGGTGGATCAGGATCTTCTGCTGTTGTGGTATTATGTTCATCTACTGTCAATTTCTCACTGCCATCACTATCAGAAGAGTAATCACTGGATGAATCTTTATCTAGAAGTTCTTTTGGAACTCTAACTGTCAACTTTGGAACCCTATTTAGTGTATTTTCATCATTTTCTGGTTTATTGTCATAGATTGTTGTCTTTATTGCATTATCTGGTTTGTGCTCTGGTTGTTTTGTTTCAGTATCTAAGTTATTATTGAGTATAGGTTTGACAGTGGTTTCTATTTTATTATCATAAATTGTAGTTGTTTTAACAAAAGGACTGTCTGCTCTATCACAAATTGTCATTTTGATTGAAGGGGTTTTAGGCAGAACTGGACCTGGAAATGATTTGTCTTTTTCATATCTTTTAGGTGGTCTCCTGTTTCTAGAAGGAGGTTTATTTGCAATTTGCTGACCAACAGTCGGATCTACAGTTGAGTTTATAATAACTGGTGAATTGGCGTTATTCAGGCTGAGCTTCAATTTTATACCACACTCTTTGTCAATAGGTTTTTCAGGGATTTCCAGGTGTACATTTCCTTTTGACTGACCAACAACATTATCAAGCCCTGGAGAACCACTTTCATCTGAATGGCTTTCATCTCCATTAGGCAGCACATTCTTGGTAGGTTCTACATTATATGCATTCCAATTTAAAGGACTAGGTGCAGGCTTACTGACTGCACTATCAAGTTCTATTTCAGAGTCTCCACTATGGTTCAATTCTTTGTTTGCTGTAGTGAAGCTCTCAGGATTGATTCTTGTACAGTTGGGTATAGTATCACTAGACTGGGGCTCAGACTTCGGTGTCACTGATTCTACTAGAATGTCTTTGCTGTCTCTCTTTTCATTAGGATGTGCTGTAACATTTGTGGAACCATTTAATGTTAAATTATCATTGGTGTTTAATGTACTTTGAACACTATTTGGTTTAACTGCATTTTTACTGACAAGAAGAGGCACTGGTATTGATTTGATATTACCACAGTCATGATTGAAGAAGTCGTCTTGTTCACTGCATATTCCGTCACACTCGCAGCACATGAGATATAGAGTCCCATTATAAACATTGAAGAATTCTTCTTTGCTGTCATAGTTGAACTCTTTTACATTGTGTTTGTTGGTGAGATGACTTGAAAGTCTTTCAGCTTTTGAAAACATTCCTAAGCAAAACAGGCAAATGTGTCTTTTGTGCTTTTCTCTCATGTGCAGAAACAGATTCCAGTTCTCATAGTAAGTTCCACATGCTGAACACAGATAAACTTTTCTAGTAACTCTTGATGGCCCGCCGCTTTTACTGTCATTCCCAGTAGGGTTTGGAGTTGCTTCGGGACTAAGTGTGGGCTCCTTTGATTGTGCACGGCATGCCAACTGATGTTCTTTTAACATAGCCAAGGTCTTAAATGACATAGAACAACACTTACGACATTTAAACTTCACCATGGGCTGTAAGCCTAAGTTTTGACCATGCTCCTTCGTAACAGGGGCTTTCATCTGTTTACCCTTATCAAGTTTTCCTCTCTTGTACTGCAGCAACTGACTTTTGGGCACAAGCCGAGGCACTGGCTTGTCTTGCTCATTGTCAATACTGCTGTCCATGTGTGATGAAACATTATGAAATTGACTGCGCTTCGGAATTAGTTTTGGTGCCCTTGGAGCTGTGGTTGGTGCATTTGTATCACTACCTTTATTGATAAAAGGCTTCTTTCTCTTCAATGGATTGTAATACTGAAGTGAGTTATCAACAAATGGTCTTTTCCCAAGGTGAATTCTGAGAGGATTGATACGCTTAGGTTGCATGTCAGCGCTTGCGGCGTCACTGTGGCGGTGTTGTTCGAAAGGCTCATTTGAGGGACTAGATGACTCGCCCCCAAAATCGTGTCCATTTGTAGGGAATTTGGCGGGTCTTTCACCATACAAGTTTCCAAGTGATGTAGAAGAGATATTTTCGTCTCTAGCATTGTTCGTATTACTATCTTCCATAGTTTTCTGAAAAGATAGAAACACGTGCTTTGATTGAATGGAAAACAAAAGACGCTCAAACTCGAGGAAATCGAAACAAATTGAATTTCCCATTGGATGGACAACACTATGTGACAATAACAAATACCATACCTCTGAAATCGAACGTCCAGTACGTATACAAGAATATAGATTCGTTTCCATGCATCCGTTTGGAAAAAGCAATCCTTACATCAGGCCTGTGAAGCAGCCGCGGGCTGATCATTCCCGTAAAATGGCGTCACTTCGCAGTCCGAGGAATGGTGCTATCAAAAGCTTGGCTTTGGGTTTATACCACTAAAATCACAGATCACATTCATTTTCATAGGTTTTTTTTACACAAATATCTTGGATTTTTGTTGGAATAATCACAATGAATCGTTTATTTCCAAACACATTATCAAAATTCGTAGCACACAGTAGCTAATTCATGAAGCATAGACAAACCACAGATAATCGTTTTTACTCGTAATTTTGGCTTTTTAATAGAGTTGAAGTACACACGTGTTTTTGTAATTTGGCATAGACAATTTCACAATCGTGCGTGTTCAATTAAATAATCGACTAAAATAATCGAGTTGGCCTTTTAGCTATAATAATTGATTGATTCGTAGAGATAGCTTGATCGGCCAACCCTATTTATACATTTTAGAAAAAAAAGGAGATTTGTCGAAAAGTGCTTACGGACGGGTTGTAGTTTTCTGTTTTTCGTTTTATTTTGTGAATTTCAGTTCGTTTAGTTGTTACTTGGACAATGCTGATTCAAGATGATGTCTGAACAGTTTAGAAAAGTAGAACCATATTCTCCTAAGTCCTCACCTCGAGGAGGGAGGTCACCAGTTGTCTCTCGCCAAGACTCTTCTGGTACTCTAAAAACTACAATATCACTAGGAAAGAACCCATCCATAGTGCATAGTGGACCATTCTATTTGATGAAAGAGCCTCCAGGTAACATTTTATCTATAAAGAATGAAATATACCTTCAGAATCGTAAATAATGTTACGATTTATATCTCATTTCAGGAGAATGTGAACTAACGGGGGCTACAAACTTAATGGCTTACTATGGACTAGAGCACTCGTACAGTAAATTTAATGGAAAGAAATTGAAGGAGTCCCTATCATCATTCCTCCCTAATCTGCCGGGTATAGTAGATGGCCCGGGACAGGAAGATAACAGTACCTTGGGATCTGTAATAGCAAAGAGACCTATTGGAGGCAAAGAGTTACTGCCTCTGACGAGTGCTCAGCTGGCTGGATTCCGGCTGCATCCCGGCCCCCTTCCTGAGCAGTATCGCTATGTGAGTGCCACTCCCCCCAAGCGACATAAGAGCAAACATAAGAAACACAAGCATAAAGATGGAGCACCCCCAGGACAAGAAACACCATTGCAAGGTATGTTCTCTAAACTGTTTGGATGAAAAAGGATGAAATTCAATCAACCTCAGAATTGATTAGTTACAGTAACATTTTACAATAAAAGATTACATTTGACATGAAATTTCATTACTTAGACAGAAAAATTCAACCTGACATTTCTAAATTTCAGATTCATCAAACCCGGACACATATGAAAAGAAACACAAAAAGCAGAAACGTCATGATGATGACAAGGAACGCAAGAAGAGGAAAAAGGAGAAAAAGAGGAAAAAGCAAAAGCACAGTCCTGAACATGGAGGCCTCACTCCCAGCCAGCACCCCATACCTTAATACTAGTGTTGTAAGATGTCACCAATGATTGAGCCCAAAGAGAAAGTCTGCTGAACTTGTTATAAGAAATGTTTCCCAAATTATGTTTAGTAAACTTTGTGACAAGGTGGTCATAGCACTGTAGATAGCAATTATAATAATAATAAATAATACTGGACAATTCACACAGCATTATCTAGCCCCAAGCTAAGCAGAGCTTGTGTTATGGATACTAGATAACTGATATACATAATAGAATATATTACAGAAATTGTTTTTTTATTATACATAGAAAACGACCAGAACACCCTGAACAAATATTTGCAGATTGTACAAACATTTGTCCCGAGATGGTAATCAAACCGGCAACCTCCTGCGTCGCAGGCGGACCTTATGAACTCTAGGATAATGTGGTTTGAGGTACAGGTGCAGTCTTTAATAAGTATTCTTCTTATTTTGTAGGACTGGTTTTTGTATGAATTGAGAAATGTATATCAGGTAATTAGAACCATCTATGGCTAAATTTGTGCCAATATGAATTTATATCCAATATCTTAGTTATTGATCTTTGTGATTTAAAGATGAGAACAAGGTTCTGTTCCATGCACTTCCACTGCCCATTGTGCCCGTGCTGTAGATCAGGCTACGCAGGGCCGCGGGCGTCGCTGCTGCGGCTGAAGCTGGGCAGTGAAGGGGTTAATCACCTTTGTTCATAATTTAGTCTTTGGTAGTGATTATAATTTCAATTTTGTAGATACTAACTAAATACTGGCTGTACAGAATCCAATACTGGCTGTACAGAATCCAATACTGGCTGTACAGAATCCAATACTGGCTGTACAGAATCCAATACTGGCTGTACAGAATCCAATACTGGCTGTACAGAATCCAATACTGGCTGTACAGAATCCAATACTGGCTGTACAGAATCCAATACTGGCTGTACAGAATCCAATACTGGCTGTACAGAATCCAATACTGGCTGTACAGAATCCAATACTGGCTGTACAGAATCCAATACTGGCTGTACAGAATCCAATACTGGCTGTACAGAATCCAATACTGGCTGTACAGAATCCAATACTGGCTGTACAGAATCCAATACTGGCTGTACAGAATCCAATACTGGCTGTACAGAATCCAATACTGGCTGTACAGAATCCAATACTGGCTGTACAGAATCCAATACTGGCTGTACAGAATCCAATACTGGCTGTACAGAATCCAATACTGGCTGTACAGAATCCAATACTGGCTGTACAGAATCCAATACTGGCTGTACAGAATCCAATACAGGCTGTACAGAATCCAATACTGGCTGTACAGAATCCAATACTGGCTGTACAGAATCCAATACTGGCTGTACAGAATCCAATACTGGCTGTACAGAATCCAATGAGTGTGCACATTAAAGAAATGTCTCTTTGGGCTTGACACATAGTTGTAAGTCACATAGCTAAGTAAATTAAATTAGATTTATAGTTCTTACTACTTCATTGTTTCTCAAATTCATTGTATATAAGCATTTTGTTTTGTTTGATCTTCTCAACCATAATAAATCATGGTATCAATCTAAGAATGTTTTTATGTAACTCTTCTGATCTCTACAACCCGATTTCACCAACTCAAAACTCAAAGTGCTTTATTTCCTTTAGACCTTACAAGACTCTTGGACACGTGACAAAATTAAAATTACATATGTAAAACTGGGAAATAAAGTACATAATCACTTTGATTTTTGTTCATATCTTTTTAAGGTAAAGTAAAGAAGCAAACAAGAAACCTTAACCTTCTTAGGTTGTAGTTTTCGAGTTAATAGGAACTCTACTACTTCTTACTCAAGGCTAATAGGAAACTTACAGGCTGGCGTTTATGAATGTAATTTAAAAGAGGGTGCTGCTGTTGTTAAGTGCTCATATACACGCATACGACGCAAATAGCATTGATCCTTTCAAAATTCTGTACCTATTCGTTTTCCTGTTCTGTGGCAGTAGGTACTATACCTGGTTCTGGAAACCAGTTTTTTTACTATACATAGTAAACACACCTTGAGCAAATAGCTACAGATCATACAAACATTTTTTCTGAGGCGAGAATCGGACCCGCAACCTCCTGCGTCGCGGACCTTCGCCCGCTCACATACATAGGTCGTTGACGACCTATGTATAAGTTAGAATTTTCTGCTCCAAAACTATTTCAGAGTGAAAAAGCTCAAGATAGTAGGTATCACAAACTGTCCAATCAAATTAACTACTATTTACTAGCTACTGCACACGCCTTCGCACGCGTTTTATCGGGGTAAAAAAAGCCTATTATATGCCTGTTATTCCCAGGTCCCAAACTCCAGCCATACCAAATTAAGTTCAACAGTTTTTGCGTAAAAGAGAAACAAACATCCATATTCACAAACTTACATTTATAATAATTAGTAGACAAGCTGCTGCCCGCAACTTCGCCCGCGTTTTTTTTTATAAAAACACACATAGCCTATAAGTTATTCCAGGTCCCAAACTATACCCATAACAAATTTCAGCCCAATCGGTTCAGTAATTTTTGCGTGAAAGAGTAACAAATATCTATACATCCATCCATCCTTACAAACTTTGACATTTATAACTAAGTAGGATAGGTATTTACTACTAAGGTCCAATCAAAACATAATATTAAATATGTGGCCACAGCGGCGGCGCTAGGCGTGAAGCACCACTACTAAGTCTACGACCGTAAGCGCTATGCACGCGGTACACGCGTGCGACCTACGTTGTCAAACGAACCTACACGCATCTAAAACGCGCCGCGTGGCCGTGCTCACCGAGCGCAGCGGTGCGTGGGAGAGCTTTACACTTTCAGTGCCCACGACGACGCACATCTAGTTTTGAGAGGAGTCCCACATGGTGCAGGTCACGCTGCAGAGACTGAGCACGTTAACACATTTCTATTGCCCCTTTTAATTAAAGAAAACAACAGTTTCAGAGCGAAGTTTATTGAAATACCCGAATTTATACAATTTAGTCTGTTTTCGCTTCTTACAAAAAGACAGGTTGGTCATCCTAAGTTACAAAATCAAAATAAATTAGTTGTACAGCACCAAAAATAGATACATCATAATTACAATACAAACTGTCAAGTCCTACTTAAAAATTATGCTGACTTACATAAACATTCACTTACACACGGATTATTCAACAAAACTGGCACAACCAGAATACTAGTCATAATGTCACAGATCTAACAAACTTTAAAGAAAAGTACAAGAGTATTGGAGCACAATATGCAGTATGCACTTACATTTAAAAACGATTGTTTTTTTAACAAATATTGCACAAAAGACCTATTTCGCAGTGATGCCAGACCGTCAATAATAACATAAATACAATGCTGAGATGGTAACTTCAATAAAATAGAACAAATATAAAACAATAATCCTTTCTTATAATAATTATTGATCCACATTAAAACAAGGGATTATTTTCGGAAATGCAATTGTAATAGGAAAATTAAGATAATCACAATTAACTATCATGGATGGAGAATCCAAGATATTTTTTGTAAACCAAAGTGTTACAGAACCTATGAAATATAGATGGAAAATATCATACGACACTGGTATCATCAGCGCATATTATTAGCAGTTTTGAAACAATTTTGGTTTTGAAAGCTTTCATTCATTATTTCATGCGTCTTTTCCGTTTTCGAATTCGACTGTGGTTGTTTTTATCAGTGCCACTGCAATTATTCGTTGAAGTTTTAGCGTATTATTGTTACCAGTTTTCATCTAGTTTTCATACATAAACGTTTTTTTTTACAACAAACATCTTGGATTCAAGAACCGAGAACAGTGTCATATTGATATTGGAATTTATAATCGCGTTTTTTCAGTGGAATATTTTTTTTGAGCAATTTATAATTGTCCGCAAAATAATTCAGTAAATAAATCCTTAAATGCAACATAATTATATGCCAGGAGCTTCAAATCAAATGTTTTTACAACTTATACAAGATTTTGATAACATTGGCAAGTAAACTAAAATTATATAATCACTTCACTTACAAACTGTTACATTATTAGTAATTTTAAATACAAAGGGAAATCGGCAAACTATAAAATAAAGTTAAGTTTAAAATGTACAAAGTATGAGCATAAAATAAATTAATTGTGTAAAAATAAACAACTTTACATTAGTTATAATTATAATACAGAGTTAAAACAATATACAATGACATACTGTTACACGTATCACTCCTATCCAGGAACTAAATCACTGCAATATACTAAATATTTAATTCATTAACAATTCAAATTCAAGTTAAAGACAAATCATTTCTTGTGCACAAAGATCTTAGCCCTTATTATTTTTTGTAATAACGTTGGCTGAAACAATCTTTGCTTGTGCATAACGAAGATGGGTCAAACATTGAAAGAGCAGCAAAATACATTGGAACAATAAGTCACAATATGGCGTAGCGGCGCCGACGAAACACAGTTCAACTCAAATAGCAAATACAACAAAAGCGTATTACGTGCCTGCGTACTTAAAGAATGGGTCTGAGTATGACGTCATCTCATGCTGTCCCGCTCATATCGCATACGAAGTGACGTCGGAATACTCAAACGCAGAGTTGCGTTTCAGTATTCGAGGGTGAGCAGAACAGCATAAGAGATGACATACTCAATCCCATTATTTAAGTACGCAGGCACCATATGCTTAGCAACTAACGAATTCGACTTGAGTGAAAAGCGAATATTTTCTAATCTTGTGCGTAGATGACACAAGTCTCAAGAAGAGTTTGCTAGTTGCCCGTAATTTAATAAGTACAACTAGCTAGTCAGTGCATTTGTGTATGACTAAGCCACCGACACACATTCATAATACATCAGTAGGGCAAGCACGGGGTTTGTTTTCTAAAGTAGAATAGAGTAAAATGACGTCACTTTGCCATAGAATGCGTAAATTATTTGAAATTCATTCCTTCAACTTCAATAATGTACGCAATGTATGCCGATGCGATGTCATTATTGTCTATTCTACCCTAGAGAACAATCCCCATGCTTGGACTGCTGGTATTCAGCCCGATAGACTACAGTCGTCAGTACAATTGGATAATTATTTTCAATTCTACCCTAGAGAACAATCCCCATGCTTGGACTGCTGGTATTCAGCCCGATAGACTACAGTCGTCAGTACAATTGGATAATTATTTTCAAACAGGCTATCATTTCTAATTAATATAACTAATACCGAGCATATGACCTGAATCACATATTATTAAATGTCAGAAAATTATAAATCAACTCATAATAATGCACATGATGCCAAATGACTTCATAATATTTTTGTCATTTGCGTAAATATTAGCCTATTTTCTTGTCCATTACTCACATTAATTTACTTTTAGCCATTACTCTCCCAATGCATGGCAAACGCTATTATGCGACTACGGAATTATACTGTCAGATACATCTACGCTTTACGTTATACTTTCACGGTTTGAGCCATTCAAATACAAAACCTACTTTACCGACAGAGTCAAATCAACATTGTTGGTAACACGTACTTGCTGCATAGCGTTCCCGCTGTTTTCCAACCGCTGAGGTCTTGATTGAAGGCCTATTTTAAATAAAATACGCAACCGATTCGTATCGTTTCTTTTTGTGGGAATTGGTACCCTATTTCGGTGTATAAGAGTACACCAATTGGCCGAAACGAAACTTCGTGTTAGAGAATTAAAATAGACCCCCTGCTCCGTCTTCCAGCGTTGAGGTGGCTTTCAGCTTTGTCACAGGTCCTTGAGGAGTGCAGATTTAGCGTTTTTCAGTTTATCAAGTCGCTTGGTGAGGTGGCTGTTCTCCGTCTCCAACTCTTCAACCCGGTTGAGTGCCTCTCGCGCCTGGAAATATCAGCTCTATTAATATAGGAGCAGATGATCTAATTTGGCTTCGAGGGATAATGCACAGACACAGATATTGGTAATTAGTATTATATTTCATGCAAGACCTTACCATATCAGAATTATGAGGGAGGTTACCCAATTATTTACAATGAAATTTCAAAATATTAAAACTCAGGGACCTAATTTCTATAAAACGATTACTGGGATAATGATTGCAACTTCATGCGGGTTTGATTTAAATTTATTAAAGAGCTTTATAAAGCTAAGTATACAGTATTATTGGATGTATCATTTATTATACATAAATAAATAATGCTGGACAATTCACACATCATTATCTAGCCCCAAGCTAAGCAGAGCTTGTGTTATGGGTACTAGATGACTGATATACACAATACAATATATTACATAGATAGATATTTTATGTTTTTTATTATACATAGAAAATATCCCGAACACCCGAGACAAATATTTGCAGATCGTACAAACGTTTGTCCCGAGATGGGAATCGAACCCGCAACCTCCTGCGTCGCAGGCGGACCTTCGCCCGCCGCGCCACATCGGTCGTCGAAATAAAGTATTTACAAAAATATATTAGGTGTTTGTTACACACACAGTACAAGAGGATTCACACAGTGGTTATGAGGTGAACCAGTACCGTTAGCTATCGCCATTATTGATAACGGCCCAGAAGTCAACGACTTCCTGTAAAATAAACCATTTGTGAGAGGACACCATAAATGTGCATAAAAACGAATGTAATCCTTCTCTAATTCATAGCTGATACTGCATACAGCATATAGCTAAACTAGTCCCGACAGGCTGCTTAAGAATTAGCAAACGTAGGGTTAAATTTCTTGTTATTGATTTTACAAATCGAAATACTGCAAATTCCGTCTAACGTGTTTGCAACACTACTCAATTTTTTCCAATGCACAATACAATTATTTTTCAAACTTGACAACTTACGATTTTTTTATAAATATTTGAGATTGGCTCGAGTATAGATAGATTATTGCAATCTGCATTGACATATCATAGGAGGGTATTTCCTTTATCCCTGACCCAATCAGGCCAGCTCTAGGTTACCTCTCTCAACAGCTTTTGCTGCCTTGGCCTCTGTAGCATACCTCTCTCTGCAGCTTGCGGCGCTCCTGCTTGAGCTGCTCCTCGGTCTCATCGTGATCGCCCTGCCGCTGCCGAAGCCTCTGTACTTGCGCCTCAAGCCGCACGCTGGCCGCCGCCTGTAGCGCCGCCTCGGCCTCCGCGCGCGCCGCCCGCGCCTTCGCTTCTAGCGCCACCTTGCGGAGACTCTCCACTGAAACAAGACAATGAACTTTTCATACGCACTTATGTCCTAAGGGGCCGTTTAATTATTACGTCAGCACCCAAGGGGAGTGGGGGGGGTCTTTGTATTGCTTATTTTTGATGACATGGGGGACGGTTTGGATGATCATTACGTCAGCAATAATTTTTCTCCGTCGGCGTTGTCTGTCGGCGGCTTAGCTCAGCTCAGAGACGATTGTACTAGAAATGTTTAATTTGGTAAAGTAAGAACGACACCAAGAAAGTAGTAAAATAAATAGGGTCAGAGCTTCGCTTACTTTCGATGACAAGGGGGGCGTGGGGTCCGAATTGACCAAAATTCTGCTTACGTAATACCTGAATGGCCCCTAAGCTTGCGTGCACATGGCCCAGCCGTCGCGTACGCGCCGAAATTGCTACACAGAACGTGGCGTATAGTCTGTTTACACGGACCGTCGTCGCGGCGCCCCCCGAAGACCCGACGACACACCTTCGCGCAGTCGGATACGTTTACAATAAATGTATATGCTGCATCACATACAATTTATTCACCAATTTCCCATATAAGTATAAGAAAAAAGGTATGCTCTTCCGAGAATCGATGGTCACGTGGGTGTCGCCAGGCTACGTCATCGCCGCCATCGGCGAATGAGAAGACGACTCTGTTTCCTGGTGATACCAGTAGCGTACAATCGTAACTCCCCGAGCTCCTGTATGAATCTGATAAAACTATGTGGTTCTGCATTTACCAATTATTTATCACATTGAATCGTGTTTAACTAACGCTATTTTGACTGATCTAACAAATATAATTGACGATTGTCATTTTTTTATGGATTTTTCAATTGACTTTTATTACATTTGTTTCCCAACTACTACATTTTGTTGAAATGAAGTGGCAACTGGACAGTGACGTCACCTGGCGACGCTCCCGGAAGAGCATACCTTATTTTCTTATACCATGCAATTTCCAACACAACTGTAAATTGGTTCGGAATAAACTAAATGTAAATTATTACGAAGGTGTCGTATTGATATTTTTATTAACACACTTCAAAAGAAGGAGGTTATCAATTCGTCTGTTTTTTTTTTGTATGTATGTTACGCGGTATCTCCGCCAATTATGGACCGATTTTGAAAATTCTTACACTATTGTATAGAAAACGATCCTGAAGGGGTCTCATAATTTTTTTATACTTAGGGGATTATATCAGGGGATGAGTATTTATCCCGCAAAACTTAAAATAAGTGTAAAAGTAAGGGAATTTGAAGTCTGTTTATCGTTTTTTAAAACACGCCATATTATCTGTTATAGGTTTTGGCAAAGATGTTTTGGTATAGATTAAAGGTTCCCCAATCACGCCAGATCTATATGATATCTTTTTATTCTGTAATCTTATGAAATTATTTTTATAAACTCAGAAAAGTTTATGACACTTAGCATTACGGACATTGGCAGAATTGTGTTGAACAGACACAGAGCTAACAGAAAATTCAAGTCAAAGTGTTGTATGATGCCCAAGGCCATACGCTTCTTCATTTAACTTTTGTCATCATTCTGCTTACAAACGACAACAGAGTGTCAACTTACAAACGACATCCGTGAGAAAGCTGAAAACTGAGATATTTGTAGAAGTACTTTAATCGGGCAAATTCAGCATCACACTACTCAGTCCATCAGTCATTCAAAGTTTTTAGCATTGAAAGCAAAGGGTGATATGATGGATTGAAAAGCTTAAAAGGGGCATTTACAACTTAGTTATCATATATCATCATATCAGCCCATATACGTCCACTGCTGGACATTGGCCTCCCCCATACATCATATATATAACTTAGTTATATATAATGGTTATAGCATAATTAAGTTATTACATTTTATAAATCTGCACCATTGCTTCGTTTTACTATGACTACTGATAGATGTGATTATTATTTTTAGTTTTAAACACTTTCTGCCTGTGAAACAGGTTTACTTAGCCTAGTTCAGGCAAATATATTATTTGAGACCTTTAGAAGATAAGATAATTGACGTTGTAATCCGTTTAGTCCTAAGTTGTTTTGAATAAAATTAATTTATTTTTCTTTTATCAAGTTAACAAGACTCACATTCGTTCTCATAGTGCTCGTCGTGATGCGACGCGACGCCGTTCTGTCGCGCGGCGCGTTCCTCGTTTAATGTCAACTTCAGTTTGCGCACTTCGCTTTCTAGAGACTGCTTTGCGGTGACCAGATTCTGCAACCGTACGTCTGGAAAACAATATTGTGCCTATTAGTACAGGTCGCGTCACGGTTTAATAGCGCTGACCTTGATGCGCAGAAGTCGATTTTTAGATTTTTACTCCGCTTTACTCCTGCGCAGTACCCCCCCTCCACTTTCGCCGAGCGCTATTAAACCGTGACGAGACGTGTATTGATGCAGTCACTAAATGGTACGTTTGGTTCTTATGGCATAATGACAAGCTGGATGGAAATGGCGCACTAGAAAATACTTGAACATACAAATTAAATAATTACAACATAGTGACCATTGGCGGTCTTATTGCTCAAGAGTGATCCCTACCAGACAACCTAGTATGAATAGGATGTACATGGGGTGCTACTATTATGGTACTACGTAAAAAAAAGTAGCGGTATCCAGTTCAAAGTTCTTCATGAAATACTCAGTCAAAAACCGTCACGTCCACTCAGACACTCACCAAGCGTGGCCTCTCCGTCGCCCAGCAGTTGATCCACCTCCTGCGTGAGCAGTGCTAGCGGCGGCACGTCCCCGAAGCCGGCGGCCTGCGCGCCGGGTGGCGCCTCACAGAACACGCGACCGGCGGCGGCGGCGGCTGCGTCGCGCGCCCGCACGGCGTCCCTCGCCGCGGTCAGCTCGCGCTCCACACAAACGTGCTCGCGTTTCAGCCGCTCGTGGAGTGAACACTTCTCTCGGTGTTCTCGCTGCAAACATTACACACTTTATAAAAACTTCAGATTCGCTGGACCTCTTCAGCATAATGAGGACGTTAACCTCTAATTGAAATATCGCTAGATCAAAATGATACAAATATATTGCACTATAAACAATATTAATATAGTAGCTGACCCGTGCCCACTTCGTTGGGCGGTTGAACAATTTTTCCATAATTTCTCATCGTTAAAACCTTCTCTGGACTACTACAAACATTTCAAAACCAAAATCAGGTAAATCGGCCGTTCTAGAGTTTTAGCGAGACAAACGAACAGCTATTGATTTTTTTATATAAAAATAAGAAACGTTTGTATGGGAAATAGAAAAGGGCTGTTTTTAGGTTAGACCGCTATTTGTGGCGCGTATCGTATGGGGGAGGGTGGTCTATGTCCATGGCTTTCATCGAAACATATGGCAGGGTACAGAAAGAAGGTAATCTCCTTCAGAAAGCTATTATTTTATGAAGCAGTCCTAAAGGAACTGCTTTTCAAAAATTTTAATAGGTTATGGGCCCAGTCCACTTTCTGTGGATCTGAGAATAGTGAACTAAAACACCATTGCTATCATGTGATAAAGCCGTGCGTTCTCGTCAGCGCGATCTAGAGCTCGTACACTTTTAGTAGCGACATCTAGTTATGTCAACTATTGAGCAAAGAAAGAAGTACTATCTGAACGAACTGCGAAGGGAAATATCAAGGCAATATCGCACTCCGCATGACATTGATGTGCGCAAAATACGTGTCAGCCCACATACAGTTTCCGTTGCTATTTAATTTGTTCATATTTTTAATACTTTGAAAATTAAATTTGAAAATTAATTTATCTTCCTTTCAATACGCTTGTTTTGGCAAAAGTAACTTCTGAGATGCGGTTACGACAGCGTGCACGGTGTATTTATTTTTTAAATTTAAAGAATTTGATCCGAGACGGTGACGAGACGATCTGAATTGCGCGTAAAAGACTCTTGCGCAAAACACATTTGTAACAAGACTGACCTGCAACTGTGCGTAGTCCTCCTGCAGCTCGTCGATCCGGTCCTTCAGCAGCTCGAGCTGGTAGCCCAGCGACGCCTTGTCGTTGTCCAGCTGGGCGTTGAGGATCATCGCCTTTCGGAACTTTTCTTCTACTTCTTTTAGGTCGTGCTGCAAATGATACAATACTAGGTCAATCTTCTGATATAGAAAAAATATATAGTCGGAGGCCTTTGTTACTAATTGTACCCTAGGGATATGGGGGGGTGCCTCCGACTACCTAAATCAAAAGAAAATTATAAGGACAATTAGGTGAACGCTTGTTTAAGAATTTTATGTAGTCGGGTTTTAGTTTTTTACTATTTTTTTTACAACTTTTTGCTAATAGCTTGAGAATCGTTAACGCTCGAAAACGGTTTCGGAAAGTACAAACAAAGACCTTTGCAACGATACCACACACATATTTATGATTTTCGACCCTTACTTAGACCCCCGTTATCTCATTAGACCCCCATTTTTATCTGTCGCCTTTAACCATCGGGCAATTATGACGAATCCTAGTCATACGACAACTCATTTGTTGAAATCGGACCAGCAGTTTCAGCTCTATGTGGGAACATAAAAATCGTCTACATAATCGTTCATACATAGGGTGTCAAACTCATAACCCTCCTCCTTCGGTAGTCGGGTAAAAAAACGCTGCAGCTTCGTACATTTAGTTACCTCCGAAGTACAGAACTTGTGATAGTAGTTCTGTACGTTGAGCGTCCATTGTACGTGTCATATGTAACATCTCTCTGTAATATTCTTTTTCTGGTGTACTATAAATAATAATAATAATGGTGGACAATTCACACAGCATTATCTAGCACCAAGCTAAGCAGAGCTTGTGTTATGGCTACTAGATAACTGATATACTTAATATAATACACTACATAGATAGATATTTTTTATTATACATAGAAAACATCCAGAACACCCTGAACAAATATTTACAGATCGTACAAACATTTGTCCCGAGATGGGAATCGAACCCGCAACCTCCTGCGTTGCAGGCGGACCTTCGCCCGCCGCGCCACAGAGGTCGTCCAGAATTCATAAAGAATTTTTGTATTGTATTGTATTGTAGAGCGGCGTTGCCGTCCTCGTGCGCTAACGACATAAAGCTGAGGCTGGACCTGTTTAGCCTCGCACATAGAGAAACACCAATCTCATTTGTTTGTTGATGACCGATGTGGCGCGGCGGGCGAAGATCCGCCTGCGACGCAGGAGTTTACAGGTTCGATTCTCGCTTTAAAACAAATGTTTGTGCGATCTGCAAATATTTATTCCAGGTGTTCTGGGTAATGTCTATGTAATAAAAAATATATATCTATGTATTATGTATATCATCCATCTAGTACCCATAACACAAGCTCTCCTTAGCTTGGGGCTAGTGTAGATTGTCCAGCATTATTTATTTATTTATTCATCAGACTCTGCATGTAAATATTTCCGTTATGTTTGTTTGTTTGCAATTTTTAAGTAGTGTTTAGTGTAAATTTTTTATTATCTACTTTTGCTACAAATAAATATCTCTTCTCTCTCTCCACGTATATAAAACATATAGTCCCTGAACAAATAATACTGCAGACCAGACAAACGCTTGTCCCGTGGCGGGAATCGAACCCGCAACTGCAACAGAGGTAGACAATCTCTGCTCAGACTGTTATCTAAGTGAATGCCCTCTAACGGAATATTTGGGAGTAGGGAAGTGAGGTTATATCATGATTTAAGCTGGTTGATTAGAGGAGAACTTTTAACTTAGAGAGGGTTGAAATTACAATAACAACTCTTTATTGTACACCACAAAGAAGTACAATGGGCGGCGTTATCGCTTAAGGCTACTAAGCTATTTCTTCCAGGCAACCTTTGGATGGATAGAAGATTTACAATTTAATAATTGCAAGGGTGTATACAACATCCTACTAATACTACTAATATTATAAAAGTGAAAGTTTGTATGGATGGATGTATGGATATTTGTTACTCTTTCACGCAAAAAACATGAACCGATTAGGCTGAAATTTGGTATGGGTATAGTTTGGGACCTGGAATAACATATAGGCTATTTTTTATCCCGATAAAACGCGGGCGAAGGCGCGGGCAGCAGCTAGTTAATACATAAAATGAAATTATACAATTATATACATACATAAAGTAGAAATATATTATGTAATAAATACCGAGAGCAAGATAGATAGGTACCAATATTTACTTTTCGGATATATAAAAATCTTTGACGCGAGCTTACCCTCAGGTCTTTGATACTAAAGGACTCGTCCACCGAGTCTTCTGAACTCCGCCGCGGTGAATGCGAGATCGCCGGACTGAGCGCCGCCAGCCGAGGACCCCGTCTGCCGACCGTCTCTGGGGAACCAACAAACAAACTAATATTACTATACGTTTGCAGACAAAACGAGGAACCAAAGAGAATACAATACTACGAGCGAGGAACAAAGAAAGATGAAACAAATCAATAAGAATTGTTTTCGTTCGCTTTTTGACAGCCATTGACAAATTCAAACATTATTTAATGTCAAAAAGTTCGGAGCTTTCAAACTATTATCTCAGGGAAGTAGGTTAGGTATATAAACGAAGTTTTTAGTTGTAACCATAGACCTCATTTTTTTTCTATCCATTATCTATGGTTTTTAATATGTACTTATTTATTACACACATTTATTCATACGTTGTGTTGTAACCACGAACATGGTAAGCACTTGAGTGGCCGTAGGCCGTATTTATAAGTTTTTTTGTTATAACTCTATTGAATAATAGGATAAATAACCGGGATTAAGTATAAATATGAAATAAATTGCAAAAAAATTTAAATTAGAAATAATATGTACTATAATAATGCTGCAATTTTTATTTTATTCACATAATTCGAACATCTCAGGAAATGTATACTTTGAGAAAACATTTCTTGTCAGTCAGGATCATTCCCAGCCAGTTCCTAGGTCATTTTCTTTTACGTATATGATACATACCTGCATACATGTCATACGCCTTGTCAGCATGGTCCTCTTGTTCTCTCTGCTGTCGCTCCAACTCTCTCATACGGATCTCGCGAGCCTCGGCGCGCGCCGCTCTTCGAGCTGCTAGGCGTTGTTCCGCCTGGAACCAAAGATAAAACATCTTAGAATATACTGATTACTGATACCACAAGCAAAAGTAGAAAGGTTTTCCTAAAAAAAATCGGCCAAATCCAAACCACTTGGACTCCTCTTATTGCCTATAAAGATAGTATTTTTTTTAGTAATTTAATTGAACTGAAACCATAATCATTTCAAACTTGAAATGGTACAAAAAAATACTTATTCTTGTTTATTTAGATCGAAACATAGCTACCTATTTTTATTTTATTACTGATGCAAATTAATACGTACAAACCCGGGTTGATATATTCGAAATCGCTCAAATATTACGATACGAGCCCAAGGGCGAAAGATCACGTTGCTGGTATTAATTATCGAATAGGCATCCCACGCGACCTGATATTTAAATCAGCAAACTGTTGTGGGATGGGATAGATGTATGTACCTTAGCTTCATTCATCCAAGTTCTAACATTTTCCAGAACAGATAAATCTGACACAACCACTCTCAACATGCTAGGGGGCAACAATCCCCATGCTAGGGGTAGCATGGGGATTGTTCTGTAGTGTAGAACAGATATAATGACATCGCAACGCCATACATTGCGTACATTATTGAAATTAAAGGAATTAATTTCAAATTATTTACGCATTCGATGTGTCGAAGTAACGTAATTTTCTCTATTCTACTCGTACCGTAGACAAAAATCCTCGTGCTGGATCGCGCGTGGCTGGTCTCTAAATGTGAGTAGGTGGTGCACGATTGTGATCTTCTCAATCGATAGATAATGATTTGTTTTTATTGCAACTTCCACTGTTTTAACTTCTACCATTATTATCCAAATAAAGCACCTATAGCGTTTTTGTTCTAAGAGACTGATGACTTGAGACTATCTACAACATCGTCCTACAGTTGCATAATGTAAGACCTCATACAAAGCGATGTTTAGACTTCAATCGGCATATTATATCAACTATATGATGTGAGGAAGTGTCCGTGATGAGTTTCTCAATCGCGTGGGCGCACTATCATCACCGCTAAATTACCAGCCGTGACATTTACCACATGCAATTAATCCCAGAGTATACTCACATAGTTCACAGCTGAATGTTTCGTAACTAGATCAAGCGTTTTTAAATAGAAACCCTGTAATTATAAACCGCGCAGATAAGCTATATTGCTTTTAAATACAGCGAATGGCAAATTAGGTTATTGAAATTATAGGTGAAATAGCTGCAGTTAAGTATAATTTGTGTTTTCTAAATAATAGACTAACGGGCCGATTCTGAGCAATTACTCTTTAGGACCACGCTATCACGTCAAGCTGATGTTTTCTTGACCACACGAGCTCCTGCAACGCAAAATTGAGCCGTATGCTGGAAAACCTATAACCGTAAAATTTGGAACACCTAATCGAATAGAATGAGTCATAGACACGTCTACGACTAGTGTAGTGAATCAAGTCAAAGCACCAAACAAAATTGGCGTCTATTGAAAAAGTGATTGACAAAATGGGCCGAAGAACCGGATTGAGTCATATAAAAACCAATTTCCGATGCTCTGTACTAATTTGTTGAATTTACAATAGACGCATTGCACGATCAAATTCGTATGGAGGGTGCGGCTCTCGCTTTTAGATTGAATTAATATGTTAATAATTAATTGAACACTACCAGACTTTTTGCTAACGAAGTGTTCTACTCGATAGAATCTGTAATTATTTGGCTTGTTTTAAAACTTCAAATTCCCGATGATTATAATCGACTTCGAATGCCATACTATTGCACTGTTTTTAAGTTTTGCGGGATTATTACTAAATCTTAATCCCCTGGGGATAATATTTTTATGGGCATATAAACAATAAAACATGCTCGTGTGGGTTCGCTTCCAGTGGTGAGTAACGAACCCGTCTCGTGTGGGGAACCCCGTGTCTAGACGAGCGGTGTAGAATTATGTGGAGATTCACATGGCACGCGTTTAACAGAGCCTTTAATATACTGACCTTGCTTAAACGGGTCTTCCTGCTTTGCTGTTTCTTTGACAGCGTATTATGATTTCATCGCTAGTCCTTCAGGAGGGCTTGTTGAAGATGTGTGAAAAGTATCGTCACGCGTGTGTCTTAGAAAAGAGAAATTAAAGGAGGAGTTTCAACGCTTTCTACTTTCAATCCCAAAATGTTAAGAAAACATTTTCAAGTGGGAAAAAGTCTCAGAAAAATATTTTGTATGACCAAAACACAACACACTTTCAACAGTTCATACTACAGAATACTTGAGATAGTAATGCAAATGTTAACAGTAGCTGATGCCTAAACCAACACGTGCAATGGAAGTGGTTACTGTTTTGTTGATACTGACCTCAAAATTATGCGGGTGACAAAGGCGTCGAGCTGAGCTAAGCACACCGTTACATGCGGGCTACGGGATATAGTGGCGCAAAAGAGGCGCTTGCGCATCCTTACTCTACCGCTTACAAATTGACGAACTCAGACATTAAACCATGGTACAGAATGAATAGTAGTAAGCAAGGTTTCAGTTTCATTTATTTACCATTATATACTATTACAGGCAAGTCAAGTTCTTGGAAGATATGGCGGAACTATATGTATATATCCGACGTGAACGAACTTAAGTTGTTTTGCCCGCAACAAATCACCAATCAATCTGACTTGTACAGCGTTGTTGAAAATAATATAATCTGTAATGGAACAACCGATTACCACACTCCACACCAATCAGCGACCGATAACAAAACAAGCGAAAACGCTTTGTTTCACGGTATGTATTTTATATTTTACATTGAATGACCGAGACTTAGGTCTAAAACGGCTACTGTTTATGGACATAAACACGTATGAAAAGGCACATCCAATATACCTAGCCAATAGCGACTGTGAGATAAGCTGTTTGCTAAGGCGGTACATGACCGCATCAAGACTCTGAGAAGGTCATTTCCCCAAACGCTGATCCTTTATTGTCCTGTCTGGCTCAGAATGTAATTGAATCAAATCTAGTATTTTCGGTGACTCAAGTTTTGGGAATAAGATTGGATATCTTATTCCCACCGGCGCCCCCGCCAGCGCTGGAGAGATGACATAGAGGACGTGGCCGGCGTCACATGTACACGACACGCCGCAGACAGGACTCTGTGGAGATGGATGGAGGAGGCCGAAGATGGGTGCCCAATTCAATGGACAATAATAATGCATCACATACCTAGTGAATTTATTAAAATAGATTATGAAAATATTATTCAAAGATGCATGAAAATACATTTCGAACATAAATGTATTATTTAATTCAATGTAACTATTTAATTTATACCACAATTTAATCTATACTTATAATAAAACTGTAACAGGGCCAATTCTGTACATTGAAGATATTTTGAATTTTTTTTTGAGGGCACTCTATTATCGATACTGATGCCAAAAATGTATTTTTTTTCCACCATGCCTGTCTGTATCTTGGCCGCGCATAGCTCCGAAGCTACTGAACGTATTGAAATGAAACTTGGCAGGATTTGAGTTGATACTATGAGGAAGGACATGGATACTTTTTATCTCGGATTTCAATAGGGTTCCCTTGGGAGAGGGGATGAAAGTAAAATTTGTTGGCTGAGAGCGATAGCCCCCCACGGTGGGGGGCACTGGCAGTGGGGCCCTAGGCAGTGGGGCCCCCAGCAGTGCGGCCCCCCACGCAACCGGACCCTCCCAGTAGCCCCCCGCAGTGGGGCCCCCACATTGCCCCGCATTGGGACCTCAGTAGCCCCCACAGTGGGGGGCACCGGCAGTGGGGTCCCGGAAGTGGGGGCCGCCGGTAGATGGCCCCCCGAAGTGGGCTCCCCACATTGCCCCCCAGTAGCCCCCCGCAGTACCCCACGCAGTGGGACCCACTCAGTAGGCCCCCACAGTGGAGGGCACTGGCAGTGGGGGCCCCCGGCAGTTTACCCCCGCAATGGGCCCCCCACATTGCCCCGCAGTGGGACCCCGCAGTATGGTAAAATTTCTTGGCTGCGCATAGCGCTGAAACTACTGAATGTATTCAAATGACACTTGGCATGATTTAAGTTCATACTACGAGGAAGGTCATGTAATACTTTGTATCTTGGAATTCGTTAAGGTTCCCTTGGGAGTGGGGATGGAAGTAACATTTCTCGGCCTAAAATAAGCGCAAAAACTACTGAATGGATTCGAATGATACTTAGCATGATTTGAGTTCATACTAGGAGGAAGGACATAAAATACGAGTCCATACCCCAAAGCCAACAAAACGATTACAAAATTGTTATTAGTGCCGATAAACGACCTACTGGACAGCATCCGGTTTGTATAAAGATGTTGCCGTCGTCCTGGTAGATCAGCACTGTGACAGGTGGGACATTGTGCTGCGTACCCGGGATGACAGCTTGCAATGCATTGGCGAAACGCACCAGGCATTTGATGTTCTTCAGTCTCTACTCGCTTATATACCTACTGTCGTGGCGAAGACGGATACAACTTTGATCTTCGACTCGGTCTCACGGTTCGGTTTGGTTCACTAAAAATGTTTACCGCCCAACGAAGTGGGCACGGCTCAGCTAGTTCATAATAAATGTTAATATAAATAAAATTAAGAAATGGTAAGTTAAATTTACATCCATAGAGTACCGAAATGTTACTTAATTTTGGAAATAAATGGCTTACTTACTTACTTTATCTTATTCCCAAAACTTGAGATTATCGTCCTTTAACTAGAACACTGTTTATATGCTTATATGTATGCTTATCCTTGTTCCAATATATTTTTATAATATTATTTAGACTATTAAATGAATATCCTTCTATCGTCCACGATATTGGAATTAAAGTAACAAATGAATCGAACAGCAAGGATAAGAACAGATAAGCACATAAACGGTGTTCTAGTTAAAGGACAATAATCTCAAACCGGTATGTTGTACGTCAATATTGAATTGAATGTATGTTTATCAGCTAAGAATAAAAATAACGGAGGAGCTATGATAAGGTAGAGTAGATTGTATATAAGTAAATTACCTAGAATTTGCAATGATAAATTTGATCCAATAACAATCCATAAACAGGATAAATTTCAGTGCCTAAAATATCACGTAGGTATATATAAACAGGAGACGTTTTAGTGACTAAAATATCACGCAGGTATATCCTCAACTTTAACCTTAAAAGATACCTATGTTTTCTAAAGTCACAGTCAAAGTTAAGCACACAACAAAACAGGATGAAGTCTTACAAATATGTAAGCCCGTTAAGCGACTAATGATGCCTCATTATAAGTCTAGCCACTCATGGCGAAATGACTCCACTAATGTAGACGCGTCTCTTGAAAGCGACTGAAGATGTAGAGAACTTTAGAATTTCTATGAGATTATGTTGTATCCACTAGAATCATAGACCTTTTAAATTGAATTGATAGGATCACTGTTTGTTATCTTAACAGCACTTTTTAGGCTAAAAAAAGCGACAAGTAAAAAACTAAGGGCATTTTAAACCAAATTTATTTTCTTAGTTCTGCAAGAACGAAATCTGCTTCGTATGCGCATACATTATCACTTATTTGGTCACCGTGTCGACATTTCCAAGAGTGATGCTAATTTTCTTCAAAGACGACGCTTGTACCGAATATTATGTTTTGGAATGTCACAAAACTAGTTTTTGTGGTATATTGTTTACATTATTTACTTACCTATTTATAATGTCACCTACTGATGATACAGGTTAGAAAAACATTAAAGGCTAGGTTGTTATCTAAAATAATTGATATCTTGCGGTAGGTAGAGTAGTAGAGTATATAGCCTCACTCAGCTAAAGAGAGACAACAGTATTGATACGAAAATTAAGTAATGATTGTCCTCAATTTGGGTTTTGGAAGGAAATCAAAGAAACAAACAGCTGTGTGTAAATCGCAATGGGGTAAAACTTAAAATATATAGCAAGCCAAATCATTCCCAACTCGAATTATAGTTAACGATGACCTCATCCCATATTGACATTCAATAAACATTACACCGATAATAATTATCGCTGTTTTGTATATCTCATTGGCAGCAATGCCCTCCAAAAATAACTATTACTATTAGCAACCTGCCCGGTTGATATTTAGGATCAGCCAAATGCCAGCTTAGTGCAAATACCTATACGACAAGATGCTGCATTCGCGAACGGCACACATTAGTCTATGTACAAGTTATGATCATATGAAGCACTCACGTAAAGTACAGATATATATGCGATTGTTCGCAAAAACAGTTCTAGCGGGGACATGGCTGCATGGGTTCGAGCGATCGAGGCCACATCTGCAGCGGTGAGGTCACCGATCACCACATGTCGTCAACGCCACTCAACACAAGTGATCATAAACAGCTTTATATTCGCACTGATGCTTCAGCTTCGGCGTGAGGCTTCGATGACGCGAACCATGAATAACATCAAGTTCATGAATGACAACAATTGATGTACGTACTTGAAATAATTTCAAGACACGAGACTTGAATTGTAATAAGCACTTACGTAAAGAAAGACGAGCCTGCTAGTGAGGGCTAGCAGGCTTTCCGGAAACGACATAATCTCTATGCAGATCTATCGCCGCAAGGCCGAGCCACCGCGACTTGTCGGCATGTATCAGACTGTAACATTTACTGAACTGACCACTGCCCTAAATTACCCTCCTATATTCCTTACATTATGAAGCTATCACGACAACTACATTATCACATGTATGCTCTAGTGGTATTTTATAGAAAACACTTGAGTATTCTCGCACACAGAGAAGCTGATGACTAACGCAAACAATGTTCACCTGTGACAACTTCACTGAAACTGCGGCCTCAAGACGGACGTGCAAAGAAACATTTGAATCACGATAAGATAATATTTGAATCGACCTTGGTTACCCATTATAAACCATGGGAAACGTTAATTATAATAGAGTTAAAGAAGCCAAAGGCAACTAACTTAATAACTCGAAAAATTCTGTTTGGAATTTCATGAATCATCTATGAATCAGTAAGGAAATCCGAAAAGGACATTGATAATTTCTCAATGTACAAAGAAAGACTCGTAACGGATACCTACATGGCTGTGCTGGTCTCCAATAATCCCAACAATCGATGGGTTTTGATCGCCGTGAGAATCCCGCCTTACGGCTGCAATGCTGCTTTCCATATCACTAGATGGTTCACTATTTATAAGTCCGTTAGTTTTTGGTTCATCGTCGGACTCTTTATAGCCATTATTTTGAGAATTACCATTGGTTAACTTTTGCTGAACTTCTTCATTGACAGTTTCATTGATAGCAATATCAGATGGTTGGTTCACGCCGCGCTCCAGGATAGTCTCGTTATCGGAGTCCCCAAAGTCCCCGTCAGTGAAGGCATCTCCGCTCTCTTCGTCACTGTGGTCTGGGGTAGCCATTTCTGAACGATGTCCCATCATTAACGTAGCGCTTATTTGTTGTACCGCGGCAACAATTCGAGGAATACAAACAGACAATTCCAAGCTCTGTTTACGAATTCCCACATTTGTGTCGAGTTTCAATGCAATATTCCCGTCACTTGTTCCATATCAATGAAAAAGGGCACTGCGTTATTATAACTGCACTGACTCCACCGATAACGTTGGCTGGCACTTATTAAAATAATCTTATCTTTGATATTTTCCACTTTAGGCACACATCACTCCTTGACCAACATTCTTTGTTTCAGTCCTAAATAAATAAACAATATTTTTATGTAGCCGATTTCAACAACAATATTGATAGCTAATCAAAATTAGCTTATAAACAATTAGAGAGAAGATGGTGTCACCGAAAATACACTTGGGTGGGAAACAGGTGACAAATAATAAGCGATAGTATTAGAACACGTGAAAGGTAGGTGAGGCGAGCCTCGCTCGCGGGCGTCTGCGGCGCGGCGGTTGCAGCGGTCGACTGACTGTTCGCAAACAGCACAATCACCCAGCCCACTGGTAGTTAGTGGTAGGTACTGTGCGGTATGCGTACGCTATCGCTCTGGCAATGAATCGCACCCGCACCGTTACGTGACGCGAGGAAGCGGACGCGGGAGCGGGAAACCGCATCTGTTATACAACGTAATTCCAGAGGAAGGATAAAATTGCACTTGATGACGTACTAATTGTACGACCGCATGATAAACAAACAGGGGTTGCAAGCGGATTTACTTTGCGCCGGTTTGATTAGTTAAATGCAGAGATTAAACCACACGCGCGTATAATTGAAAAGTTACAAGATTATTAATAAAAATACTAATTTTGATGCATGTTTTTGCAGTCGCAATAATAAATAGCAAAGATTGCATAAACACCTGACGTAACTACTAAAACTGAGGGCAGGAAATGCTGATATGATTATTTAATTTTTTTCATTAGTTCCAACGTTTTGTACAAAACTATACTTGAGGCAGCAACAACCGCGCATTGAAATTGAATACAGAAGGAGAACATTATACCTATGTACGTACATATGTATATCATTCGTATTTTATGGCAAACTTGTAAGTGATAAAAGAGGCTAATGTGTCAGAGTTATTTCTGTAACCGAGCGGTTCATAAAGTTTGATTGATGATGATTTGGTGACAGACTCTTCTTAGGACTACATGCAAAAGGAACAAGTTGGGCATTCATTATTTCGTTCGAACTATGGTAATAAAATCAAAGAGGGCCTCATTATATTTAACAAGCTGCTGCCCGCGCCTTCGCCGCGTTTTATTGGGATGAAAATAGCCTAAATTATGTTATTCCAGGTCCCATTCCAAATTCCAGCCCCCAATCAGTTTTCAGCTTTTGCGTGAAGCGCGTTTTTGCGAAAAAGGAACAAACACCCATATATCCATACCCACAAACCTTGCCATTTATAATATTAGTAGGATAGTAGCATTATATGCCGCCGAGTTATGAATGTATGCCATGTCTACTCTCGCTAGCAAAAAACATAGAAGACTAGTAGAATAGACATGCATGATCATTGAGGAAGGTACCTCTACATTTCTACAATAACTGATTAAAGCTTAAAAATTCATTACTATTAACCGGCTTTAACTAGTCCAACAAATGTATTATCCGCAGAAAATTGCTCCATCCGGGAAACCCAACTACTGCAGGTTTCCCAGTTGCAATCTAATCACCACGTCATCCCCGAAGAAATAAAACGTGTCCCGTCTAACCAGTATCTTTCAAAGTATAAGCTCATAAGCGGTCAGGTTTCTCACGCTTTCTATCTCATTGCAGTTATGACCAAAATAAAGGTGTTCCAAACGATGTAGCATTAGGAGTGGTGAGTGAGAAAGTTATAATTGGATTTCTGGGATGGAAGGATCGTAATGAAAGTGAAAAACTTATATCACACGCTGAAGGAAATTTCAGTGTTATGCTAACTAGATTTAGAGACTGGAGATAATTGTTCAGGAAATTTTTAAGAGATATTTTTCTAAAAAAATGGTGATTGTGGTGGTTTTAGTTAGAAATATCTCTAATAAAACATCCTTTTATTGACCATCACGATGCACTGCAAGTTTCAATGAATTACAATAACAAGCCACCGTCACCGTCTATAGGTATACGCCACCGGCTATACCTGTACAATAGTTACGTGTCCATCCAAAGGTTGCCTGGAAAAAATCGATCTTAGCGATAAGGCCGCCCATTGTGCAACTGTTTCTGTGTTTTCCTGTTCTGATTTTCTCTTTCTTGGTGTACAATAAAGAGTTTTTTTGTAATGTAACAAGTTAACCTTCTCAGCGCTAAGAGGCCAAAAGATACTATTATCCTAGGACTGGCCGCAGCACGGAATTTGAACAAAGGTGCAAGGACGTCACGGAATAGGGATTCCGTGGTCACGGCTCTGCCTGCAGCACAATAGAACAGCGTGCTTGCGTAATGTACGACAATGCAAAGGAATAAACAGCACTGACATAGAAAGCCTTCTGTCGTTCTCATTAGTACCATGATGCATGTTAAAACACTATAATTTGAAATGTAGGCAGCTACAGGTTAAAAGTACAGTGTGATAAAATCTTAACAAATCTTTGCATACGCGTAAGTCCCTATGCCTTCGCTATGATTTTTTGGTAGAGTTCTCTCACTTTCACTAGTTATAATAAACCCATAAAATGATTAAAACGCGAAATGCTGTTAATTTATTACGTTTTAACTAACTAAAATCATAAATTAAAGGTTAGCAATTAGTCTAAAAATGTGAAAGCATAATTTTAACGACCTACAGAAAACTGGTTACGGTCTATCAGATTTATAATGTCATGTCTTCAACGGTGACCTTCACTCAAATCATTTTAAAGTTGATGAAACGCCCTAAAACTATTTTAGGAAGAAGGCTGACGCAATTTCGCTCGTGGTTCTGCTGAATGACGTCATTTGATGCATAATGCCGATGCATAAGGCAACTAGATTTAGCATATTTGGGTAACTGCTTGAGATAAGTTCAAAAATTTAGACCACAGAAATCAATGAACAGGAAAGAGGTTGCGTACGCGCAGAACATAACAGTTACCAACCCATTTCTTCCAATTCACAGAATCAAACTGGACCAAATGATCGGCTGCTCATTAGTTGGTAATGTAGAAAACCTGAGCAAAAAGTGCGCGAGCGCATCTCATGTAAAAAAGTAATTGAGGTATCGCCACGCGACAAACGGACGCGGATCGATGCCAGAGCGATGCGGCAAAAAGTTATCTGGAGCTCATTATACAATGCCGGTTATAGGGCTGCCGCGGGCTACCTCTGCCAGCTACCAACTTTTTAGGTTTCAATAATAAAATCTCGTGCATTCTTTGATCAGAGAAAACCAGTCCAAGTATGAACTAGTTCAAATTTTCAGACATGTTCCTGAATCCCAGATAAAGAACCGGTAAGTAATCTCAGAATTAATATTATGTTAATTTGTACGAGATAAATACTTTGGCTCACGCACTAGAAGGCTGGTACGGGACGTTGAACGATGGATGCCTCTGGCCGCGTGCGCATACGACGTACGCGGACGTAAATATCTTGACATTTGCGGGACGCATCACACGCGATACCATGCGCATCGGCGCTTTCGTAATAGCAAAGGTGAACGATCGATGTTAGATTTAATTATGTCTATCGATTGATCGACGGGAATGCGACGAGAATATGGACGTGATTCATCGGAGCAAGTAATTGTCAGGCGGCATGGCATCGATTTCAGAACGGCCGTTGATGATTCGATCTATTTCATCTCTAACGTAACGACATTACCCACAATAATTCATAGCTAGGTGCACCTACACATTGTCTTGCAACTCTTTTTGCTTGCTTTCGATCAGGTCTTGGTTGAAAATCAGTGTTTTTGCTTTAAGCAAAAAATTTCACTGAGCCATGGCCTTTTTGTCACACTGCAGAACACACAAAATTAAATGCACTAGAAGTTTTGTGGGACAAATAAAATTAATTATTATTTTAATTTTGCCACTTTTTAATGAGTAATCCATTTGTAGGTGTAAAATTGGAAAAAAAAATACATAGGTACTACTTTCAAGAAAAAAAACATTTATAACCGAGCCATTTTTAATGTACGATGTTTGTAAATAACTCTCAACAAAACAATCCAAAATTATAATTTTTGTGGTGTTTCTTAAAAATATTGTCAGCGTTATGCATTGTAGGAAGGAACGAGCTAAAGTTGTCTAGTAGTGCAAATTCTGACTCAAAATCGACAACAAGAAAGTGATTTTTAGGTTAAGCATGGGAGCAATGTTTACATACATTATATATTCAGTTTGGCCATAGTATAGGTTCCAGGTAAGCAGGTTATTCATCGACACAATCATCAAGTCATTCAGTATCATTAAAAATGCAAAACCATCAATCATTTCCCTAAATCAAGCTCATTCCAATAGACATCAATGTCCATAATTAAGAGGAAAACAAGCCGTTTACAAACATTTATGGAGCTCTAAATCATGGCGACAGGGGAGCTCTTCGGGACTATATTTAGAAGTCATTGAAGTGCCCTGTGTGATTCAGCTCTCAGACGTGTCTGTCGCGCCGCACTTATGTTTTGATTGTATAAAATGGGATAGGTCGGGTGGAGCCGGAGAATGTAGAACATTGTTTAAATATTCAGCAACCTCAGCAGCTGCATAACTTACTATCCTTTGGTCCTTCGGTGAATGAATATGGTAACGGTGAAACTCAGTCCTTTTCTTTACCCGACTACCGAAGGACGAGGGTTATGATTATGACACCCTATGTATGTATGTATGTAGCCGATTTTTATGTTCCCACGTAGCGCTGAAACTACTGGTCCGATTTCAACAAATGAGGTATCGTATGATTCGTCTTAATAGCCCGATGGTTATAGGCTACGTGAGGTCAGATAAAAATCTAGCGAGATAGCGGGGGTCTAAGTAAGGGTCGCAAATCCCAATGTTAGTAAATATGTTCGTGTGTGGTATCGTTGCAAAGGTCTTTGTTTGTTCTTTCCGAAACCGTTTATCAAATTTTTGTGAGGTTAACGATTCTCAAGCTATCAGCAAAAAGGTGTAAAAAGATATAGTTAAAAACTAAAACCCGACTACATAAAAGTCTTAAACAAGCGTTCACCTATTGTCCTTATCATTTTCTTTTGATACTTAAGTAGGTAGTCGGAAGCACCCACCCCATATCCCTAGGGTACCTACAATTAGTAACAAAAGCCTCCGACTACCTAAGTATCAAAAGAAAATGATAAGGACATTAGGTGAACGCTTGTTTAAGACTTTTATGTAGTCGGTTTTTAGTTTTTAACTATATTTTCTTATAGTTAGACTTTACAAGAATCTTGAAGACACCTCAGAAATAACAAATTACCTAGGAAATAAAGTGGTCACTTTGATTTTTTGTTAACTTCGGCTGGTATGCGTAAGGACTCTACATATTCATTTTATGATGAATGTGAGCGGGTTAACTACGAACCTAGTTTGTGTTGGAGGAACACCAACGTTTCATCCCTTAACGAGGGAATTCTTCAGGGTGAGTGCGTGTTGTGTTGTGCGAGTGTACTCTACAAATTTTAAAATCTGACAATCTAGCTAGCTTATTGTTAGCAATCTAGCTAGCCTATTGTTGCTTATTGTCAATTTTTTCATAGAACCTTGAACTTGAAAACGAATAAATCAATAGTAAACTGCATTGAAATGCATTCGTTCCGTTGTGATTCGTATTTTTTTTTATTACCTAGATATAATCACGTATCACGTTTTAATTCGTACATAATATGTACCTATCTAGATATACAATAATATGATGATGACATGACGATTTAACAGATTTCGTAACAATGTCGAATATTATGCAAAATGTTAATAGCAGCTTTCACTAAATACCGGTTTGATTTTTATGAACATCACAAATTCACAAAGCCATCTGTACGGTACTTTATTCCTAAAAAGCACAAGCTGATGTAATTTTGATGTAATCGCAAAGGTAGAGTCTTGTATAAAATTGTAAGCGTAGGTAGAGTGGAGTACTTATACAACTCTGCATTTGTAAATGAGCACAGGGACTTGTGTTTTTAACCCCAGAATAATCAAACGCAACTCAAATCTCGTCAAGCACGTCTCAATTCATGATTTTTTGACAGTTTTCCATGAAAATCTGTCAAAAACACCCGTCTTCAGACTTGTTTAAATATGAAAAAAATGCGTTTGAGTATTCGGGGAGTGAGTCTATCTTGCATGTGTGATACAATAGATAATAAAAGGATTTTGTGATACCCATAAAAATATAAGCATTTTAATAATTAAAGCACAGGACTTACAACTTTAGGTCTGACCAAGCAGACAATCGATCTGGCGGATGAGGAATCCTCATCGCTGCTGCTCTCCAGGCAGTCGGAGAGGGAAGGCGAACGACGCTGCTGCCAGGCCTTCAGCGGCCGATCGGGGCACAGCCCCGGCATCGGTTTTTCGACCGTCGGGCTCACCAGCGGCGGCAACCACGGGCCCTGCCCGCGCCACCACGACACGAGAGCTGGTGCCACGCCGACAACCATCGCCAACCCCAAACGAACCATCTCGTATCAATTCTCACTTCTTTAGCCTTACAAGTCCTTTGTCATGTTCAATCTATCACAGCACTAGGAAGCGACCGCTCTAGCGACGCATTGTTCATAAATAAAAACGTCTATTTTTGATCGATGCAGTCTTACACTTTCACACCGGCAATGTGTCACTGAAACCGGCGAGCGGACACGCCGCGGATTATCCCTCAACGCGACAGCGCGGAGGTGCAAGCACGTGCTTTATTAACTCACTTTATTATTATAATCGGGATGATAGGTCCGATCGCGTGCCAAATACCGAGAGACGCCGCCGGCTGCACGGCGATGCGGTCATCATGCACTAAATATTAATTCGCAATCCACTGGCGTAATTGTGCAGGCGAACGACTTCCGATTGCTTAACGCGGCTGAGGAACTACGCTCGATGCGCAAAATTCACCGTTCTACAGAAATTCACGAACCGAGAAGGTAGAAAGTAAATTCGGGTGCAGCATGGGACGGGGTTCCTCCGCGATCGCAGACAGACGAGTGGCGGTCGTTGACGCTGGAGCCCCCCTCCGCGATCCGCCCCTCCAGCCGCCCGCCCAGAATCCTACTACCCCTTGATCCTGTAGGATTTTCCCCGGTCAAATTACCACACACGGAGACTTAGCGATCCCAATTATGTGATGAATCATGAAGCATCAAAATATTTTGTGCGTCTACATAGGTGATTTATTCTTGAACATGTATCAAGTAATACTTTGTAAGAATGTTTCGCTTTCAACGCTAACGCAATCTTATAAACTAGGTCAGGCACGTACGAAGTGTATGCAACACAGCATTATTAGAGGTAATAAATGATCCATGCATAATGGAAATCATTAAAAAAGTACATGCCTGTCTGAAATTGGTGAAGGAAGTGTTGCATAAAACTCTGAAATAGAGTTACAAAAACTTTGATGAGGAAATAGTTTTAACTGCTGTTTTCCTGGTTCAAATTATACCAGGATGTTTTGAACAAAAGGTAACTGACAGTGATAATATTGTTAAAAATCAATAATTACTAGTACTATGACTCAACAAAAAGCCTGAGGAATACAGACAAATTGTTCGATAACGAGAGAATGGCAATAAATATTTCCGGCTAGTCTAGACCGAGAAATGGGAATAAAGGAAAAGGGGAGACCAAGACTGAGCAGGATCAATAGAGGTGAATAAACCAGACTATTCATGTGCACTATGCACTAACAACGGTCCTTCAACCCTCTTTGTTCAACGCGAACTTGCAGAAGTCTTATGATGAGATTTTTTACAATCCTCTCTATCTACGTTATCTGATGTCAAGTAAAATCTTATAAAACAAAGCCGAAAAAATTATGCAAGACATAAAGACCATGATCGTATTGATGATATTATATATTTCCAAAAAACTTGTAGTGTACGTGTGCTTTGTTTAAAATCCTCAGCCGATAGTCAAGATCGACGATCAAATGAAGTATTCAATACAAAGAAAGCACACGGATTACCATGTACGCAAAAACGCCCAGAATTGCATAAGCCAAGCTCGGACGAGGAGGCGGGGATGGAACCGAAGCAGACAGATCGATACCCTCTGACGTCAAAGCCAGACTGCCTGCATGGCAAGGAGAGTTTACAGATAGTTGTCCAAGTACACATTTTTTGATTACTTGTGTATTTCATAGCTCCAATAAAAAGCCCGTAAAAGTAACTGCACCGCGATTAGTAAAATAATCATAAAATTCTTGCAATCAAGGATGATGGACATCATTTAAATACTAGTTTTTGGGTGACCTTTAATTAACAAGCAGCATGCCGATCACGCTGTGTATACAGCAAAAGAATTTTCATTAGGTATGTATTTGATTTAGGTACAACCACGGTCAACGAAATGCACAAATTCCCAAAGCACTCATGTTACCCACAAGCACAACGAATAGCGGCTCAGGACCGCTATTCGTAGCGTCGTTTGGGGAAGGCCTATGTTCAGCAGTGGACGTGTACGGGCTGATGATGATACATGTTACTATAACAATATCTGAAAGCTTAATTCTTACTTGAGTAAAAAACGCCGAGAGCTAACGAGTATCAGAATTGTATCGTCGACTCCTGCCAATAACCACGCGCAATCTCAGCACTGCTGCACAATGACAGTATTGCATTTAAAGGGAGTCCGCACCACACTCTCGAAACTTTCAAAATCACATTAGAAAACTCAAAATCAGCAGCCTTAGCGTTAATTGCGGCAGGTGTAAACACCGTACAAAAAAACGACCCCTACACACCATTTCCGTGCTCTTTACAACTAGGTTCTCTAGAGCTTCTATGAAATGGGGCATCCCCAACGCATTCAGGCTACTGGCAGGTCAAACCGCAGGCTGCTCCAGAAGTAGGACACTATTGATCGCCCTGGAAAGGGGGCGACGACCCTAGGAGCATGACCTATTTACAATACTCCCTTTTGGCTTTGGCAAGCAATGCCTTTTTGTTTTTGCAAGGTGCTGGCATAATGTCGAATGCCTATCACATTAATAGAACGCCAATGCATTAATCTTTAGAGATGTGTAGTTACTTTCAGCGGGCAAATTTCCGTAACATTTCTAATAGGAGTTTGAGGCGACGACGACGTAAATAAAGACGGTTCTGATACAGGAATTTAATCTTTAAATAAGGTGAAATGGTATACTCCAGCTCATCTCCAGCTGAACTCATACATGTTCTCCTTACTTAATCTCTTTCTTGTTGTTGGTTTTTTTTTCCAGATTTTTCCCAACTAGTCGATTTGAGCTATTTCCTTCATGCTGCCTTCAATACAGCCAAATATTTTTCGAACTCGACGCTAAGAGAATTTCGGTTTTTTGTGTTTCGAGTGGTTTACGAACATTGTACCTTGAGAATGGATTGAGTATAGATAGTATTTACTTAATTTAAGTCATTGAGATACAGCATGACAAACACTAAGTGGACCGCGCCATACGCGTTTTGCAAAAAAGGAAAGGTCGTTTGTGTCCAAGAATGTAATCTATCGTGTTGTCGACAAAAATGTTTCCGTTTGTATCTGTGTGAACTGTAGTGTAATGTACTCAGACTCAGGATTCTGTTCTGATAATCGGTCGGTCCGTATGATTGTAGAATTAAAATTCAAGATACATTTAATACGACCTCTGTGGCGCGGTGGGCGAAGGTCTGCCTGCGACGCAGGAGGTTGCGGGTTCGATTCCCGCCTCGGGAGAAATATTTGTACGATCTGCAGATATTTGTTCAGGGTGTTCTGGATGTTTTATATGTATAATAAAAAATATCTATCTATGTAGTGTATTATATTAAGTATATCAGTTATCTAGTACCCATAACACAAGCTCTGCTTAGCTTGGGGCTAGATAATGATGTGTGAATTGTCCAGCATTATTTATTTATTTATTAATATAATTAGGCGCAACTTTAAAATAGGCTCAAAAGGCACTAAACGTACCCAGTATCCTCGAAGCACGATAGAATGGAAACTAATGAATCAGAATCAACGATACTGTAACATGATTTTTCGTCCAACAATCTGATGATAATTAGAACAGGTAAAGATAACTGGCTCCCGACTGGCAACTGGCAACCTTTCGTAGAATTTGAAACCAGCACAATCCGATTTATTTTAGATAACTAAATCAATACCCTGGACTGATGGAATGAGGTTCAGTGCCAGTCTGTCCAATTATCTTGTCAATAAATATTGCTTTAACCAACAGTTGTTTTCCCTTTGAATTCGATATTATTCTGCAGAACCGACTGTATTCGGTAAATAGTCCGTGGATCTGTAGGTGTATTCAGAAATTTCGTTTCCGAGTTAAAGACATGGATTCTGACACGCATTCGCGTGAAATTCAAATATTTTAACGATTTTTTTTATATTTTCTGGAATCTGCAAGGAATAATACTGGCAGAAAAGTAGTTTTCCACAAATCGTAGACCATTTTCTATGAGAAGACATGTTACAATATATGAAGTATGATATAATGAAGTTTTTGCTAATATTTTGATTTTTCCTATTAAACCTTTTATATTATTAATTGTTCCTAAAAGTAAAAATATTCGAAATTTTTTAAAACATATATTAATCGAAAATGTTCTACTATTAAAGGCAAATTACTTTTCCGCTAGTTATGCTCCTTGTAGTACTTAGAAAATATTAAATTCTGGTAAAATATTTGAATTTCGCGCGAATCTGTGTCAGAAAGGAAGAATTTCTGAACAGCCCTGCTGCTCTAGCTAGAATAATAGGTAGGCCCTACCTATTATTCTAGTTAGAGCAGCAGGGCTTATTATTTTTACCTATGAATCATAGGAATTCAGTTACATCTGATTTAAAAAAAAAAAAACAACATCTTTAAAAGGAACTTTAGGAAAATCAACTTTGCGACGAGAGGCCAAAGAAGGCTAGAAAATGGGCAAATATGCCCCTCGCTGCTCCAGAATTTGAGGCAGACGAGACAACGCGCATATTTGCAGCGCAATGCAATTGAAGCAACAAAAGAACAACAAAAATAGCTTGATGTTGATTCTATTCTCGTTTATGTCATACTAGGTAAAATAGGTACCTGGATGGAACTGAATTCCTATGATTCATAGGTAAAAATAATATGTATGTGTGTATAATACGTATCAACATCATAATATGCAGTGGCGTAGTTATAATAGGGCTAGGTGATGCAGTGCACCAGGGCGCCTAAGCTCAGAGGGCCCTTGAGCTCGCTGTGATAAAAAAATATTTAAGAAACAGCATTGGACAAAACCGCCTCCGACATTTATCATTAATTGCAATAGAAAATAAGGCGGCATCAAACTTGGATTTGAGTGAAATTATAGACGAACTTGCAAAAATTTAAGTGCGCAAGTGATTGAGAATAGGACTGGGAATTCTGTTAAAAATCGTATTTATTTACGTTTATTGATCTCATCTATATAATATATATTTTATATTGTCATACGCGTCGTTGTTTATTTATTCCCATTTTCTTTTATTGAACACAGAGATTCTACCCCTCATAGAGACGAACTCCTACTAGGGACTACTCCTACTACGTTTAACTCACTATCCTATTCTTATCGCTATCTATAAGTTTGAAGGGCCATATAGGTTCCCGGAAAGAGGACCCGATTCTTTATCTACACAGCGGGGCCTTTGTCCACCTAGCTACGCCGCTGATTATAAGCCGATAGAAGTCCACAGCTGGATATATGTATGCCTCTCAGATCACCACAATGACCTGTCCTGCGGGGCCAACATCCAGTGCTTTCCTGCAACCTTGGGTAAGGTATCGACGGACAATACGTATCGTCTCTCGATCCTCAGTTTATTCAGATCACGAGTGAATAAAATGGTTGGTTAACTATTATCATATCAGTATCACACACACAGGTGGCACATTGCCCCCTATGCATGAAATAAAGACAAAATGTACTCCATTTGTTCCCAGTTCCAACATAAAGCAGTTTTGTTGATGGACTGTATATAGTACGCCGAAAACTCGCGCAAATCAAAGTAAACAGTTGCAGATACTGTCAATTATTAGTATTGTACAGAGAGCAGCATCAATTGGTAACCCTCTAGCGGTAGAAATGTAAACATTAAAGGGGTTACCAATTGATGCTGCTCTCCATACACTATGTCACAGCTATAAAATATATATTTTAGTTACATATATTTTCAGATTTTTTGTTGAAGCTAATAAATTGTAAACTAACATCAGAGTCCAGTATGTTATGAAGTGTGCCAATGTTGATAGTTTATATTGGGTAAATGTAAACATTCTAAAAGTTTAATAACTTTAGGCTCTTGAATATGACAACCGATGTGGCGTGGTGGGCGAAGGTCCGGCTGCGCCGGAGGTTGTGGGTTCGATTCCCGCCGATCTGCAAATATTTGTTCAGGGTTTTCTGGTCGTTTTTTTATGCATAATAAAAAATATATATCTATGTAATATATTGTATTATCTATATCAGTTATCTAGTACCCATAACACAAGCTCTGCTTAGCTTGGGGCTAGATAATGCTGTGTGAATTGCCCAGCATTATTTATTTATATTAATTTGCTACTATTATTCTGTAAATGCATGTAATTGTTTCATCATTTGTAGTTATCAAACTGGTTATCTTATCAATTGATAAAATAACCTTTTATCTGTATTGCTAGTACTGCATTTTCTGGTATTATTTTGCAATTCAAGCAGTACTTAGATGTGTTTTTAAAGTAAATAATTAATAACTCTGCTATCTTGTTAGTTCTATATTTTACTCAAGGATACTTTTTAGTGATCAAACTTTGATTATAATATAGGATTTTGGGTAAGTTCCTAACTCAAAGGATTTTGATGTAATCCATAACCATAATATATGTACAAAAAACAATTATTTTGAACACAAAATTTACATATTTAACATACCTTCTGAAATGAGGTTTTTATAAATTTTATGTAAGTAATTGTATGTTTACTTGCATCAAATAAATAATTTTTACATTTATTTATATATATTCTAATCTAAATAAAAAATCTAAAATGTTACAAACAACTTTGACAGTTAAATGTTTTTGCCAGATTAGACATTGATTATTTAAACTACATAATGCACTCACCTCTTTAGCAATCTGGTCAAGAGCTTGCTCCTCCGCCGTGGCCCTTGTCTGGGTGCGTTGCCGTCGAGATGGGTCCATTACCACTCATTCAGTTTAACTTAATCTGGAAATAAACAAACATTTTTCAGTATGGTGTGTATAAAACTCTTTTTCTTAAATCTTCATCTTCTCTATAAATCTCTTACATTTTAGTAGAAAATGTATAGGGTAGATCCACAAAGGTCTAGGTACTAAATATTGGAAAAATAAAATTGCTAAAAGAACCTACTTTCCAATATTTTTTGATATTCAGAGGTAAACCACAGTATTAGTAATACTAGTTAGCATATGGATAAATGAATAAGGTCACAAGGACAGTAAAGAACCTTGGATTAATTGTATGTTGTGTCAGTCGCACATAATTACATTAGCAGCGCATGCCTTATCTACTTGTTGCAGGAATTATTGTTGCAAGGTTACATCCTCTGACTTAGATGATTATTCATTAGAAGGGTTAATTGGTAAGGAATTCATGTACTGCTGGATGTCTTCGTATAAACACTTGGTTTTCAATCCGGCAGCAAATTTTGAATACTATTTTGATGATGCCATCTGTTTTTTATTCATAGTCACCCTTATGATGAACAAAAGGGAGGAAGAATTAATAGTAGAGGATTTTAGTCAGTCAGTAGTTAGCCGAAAATTCGTAAACAAAACAGGTTAGCAGCAAATCTGGAGGGACACTAATTAGCATAAATCAGAAACGGGTTGGTCATAACCTAAAGGGTTCATTGCGCTTTTTCCGCATATTTATCACCTTAAATTCGTGATCAATTGTAATAGGAGGAAAACGGGTGGGCACAAAGCCAACATATTTTTTTGTGAGAGTCAATGCTATGACATCATGTACTTACTGGTACAATTACAGATGTAAACACATCACTGCAAGAGGCCGTGCAGGTGCTTATCGGCCAGTAGTCCTGAACTTAATGAACGAACGCACTAAAAACACTAACAAGAACAATGCACGTAAAGAAATAACATTAATTCCGAGCAAATACGGCGACACTAATTCACTGCCTACACGATTTATTTAAAAAGCACTGTCGAACACACTTCTTCTAACTGTTGGGCAGTCTTTAGGCAATATACTAAATTTTTAGGAAGAAAATATTGGATATTGATCTGATTTATCGGTAAATTACACAATTTTTATAAAGATATTTTTTTTTACAAAGCCAGTGACATGCATGCCATTTCCATTTTGAAACGGCTGCGTTCGAGGAAACTTCAAAATAATAATGACATTTGATAGAGATGCGTTCAAAATATTCTGGTGAAAAAACTGTTGGATCCAGTAAAAAACTCATTTATTCTCACAGATGTACGAGGGATGCTAACGCATACTATTCTATATGGCCCACGACGACGTACTGTCCGTCTGCAGCTGCGTCTGGCGGGGCGCGGCGGCACAGCGGGGCGCGGCCCCTACGTGTCGCACTGCCGAGGCTGGGCCGAGAATGCTTTAAAGTGCGGTGCGCAAGCTTTAGACAGGGTTATTGGTAGGTAATTCACTTACATTGCATAAACTGTAGTTTCTAACCATACCTCTGAGTAGTCTGTAATCATAACGAACACGCTCGTTTCTATTTTACTGGGGGTGGGAGTGGAACGTTGATCTTTAGTACTTACCTAGAGTAGGATAACATTGGGTTCAGAATGAGAATGTTTTTCTTTTCGTATCAAAGGTGTTTTTTTTTTAAAGAACGTGTTCATGATGATGGGCAGAACCTGTAGTTTTTTTTTAATTTACTTACAGTAAGTGAATTACCGTAGCCGTAGGTATAGCTGCGTAGTGTCGCTTAGCTGTGGGGCGTCTGCACGAGGCGGTGCGGCTCGGGTGCCGGGTGGCTCCAATTAGGTATGAAAAGTACCTCGAGTCTCTTTCCCAGTGGCGGCTATCTACTCGACTTGGTAGGGACACTCACTAGCGTGGCCCCTGATGGGTTTTGATTTTAGGAATTACTTGCATCTATAAGTAGGTACATAAATATCCATGGGTACCGGTTTATCCAAATTTAGACCTGTATCTAACTAACGGGCTGATTCAACGATCCGGCGGCGGCTCCAGCAACATGCACTTTGGACTATCGTCGAACTCCTATTTCGCAAAAGGAACCCTAAAAAAAATGATTATTTTCAAATCGATAAAATGCAAGCCGATGCGACCGCGTCTGATGTTGCTTTACTTCGGTAATCGGTACTCAACTTGGTATGGACGTTGCCGTTGGACCCGTTGGTTATTTATTTTAATATTTGTTCGCGTCAATAGTTATACATACAGACCCTGTCAAAATTTAAACTGTCTACCTTTACTGTTCAAGAGATACAGCCTGGACAAAAGAAGAGCAAAAATTAAATCAAGTTTTTTGTATGGGGTTCCCATTTTTGATTATTATTTGTTGTTGTAGCGGCAAGCGAAATAAACATTGTGTTTTTGTTTCAACTGTATACTTTTTATGATTCATGAGAACAGAGGAACCCTAATGATAGGATTAAGACGCCATGAATGAAGAAAGAAAGCAAGATTATTTCGAATTATTTATTAGATTCTAACACATTTAAATACAAAAATTCATTCACACATTAGTTGTGACTAGCCCCACAGCTTATTCCGTCTTGGTCTTAGGCTGTTCATCCTTATGGTAAAGGAAGACAAATGAGAATATGAAAACGCCCACCATCATGGAGAATGCGCTCACGTAGTAAGGATAGGCGCTGGGGATGAAACGCTCGTACTGGGTGTGCTGGAGAGGACGCACTGACACCTGGGGAAAAAAAACTTATACATAAATACTGTCAATATGGTTCATATAAACCTAGGAGGTACTGCAAGGTTTTTTATATTGGCGAAAACAGTCGCACTAATATTATAAGGAAGTTTGAATGTTAAGACAATTTTACCTTTTCACGATAAAACTACTCAACGGATCAGGCTGAAATTTGGCATAGATGTAGTTTTAGACCTGGATTAACGTAGGCTACTTTGTATACAGGAAAAAAAGCGCGCTACACCACAGGCAGGAGCTAGTCGTAAACAATGCTGGACAATCCACACAGCATTACCTAGCCCCAAAATTAGCAGATTTTATAATTTCCAGTTATCCTATCCAGTGGTGATTTGGTTCAATATTTAAAGAATTTTTTTACTAATGTTGGCATTTGCCCTCTTAAATGTCCTTTTCTAAAAAAGCCTAAAAACCAAATCTAACATCACAAAACAAAATTCTGGAGGAACAAACAGAATTGTAACAACCTACATAGTTAATATTTTTTAAGAAATAAATAAATGTTATGTTATGAATAGGCAAAGCCTAGCCCAGCAATGGCTCAAAGACTAAATAGGTTATATTCTACCAACTTACCTGTGTGGAATGATAAAGCCTGGTATATCCAACTCTGTCGTAATCAACCTTGAACTGGTAAACGCCCCACACATCAGGCACCTTGAAGATAGCTTCGTAAACACCGTTGGGTTTCTTCTGCAGTGTCGTGCGAATGAAGGGGTCGATGCGGACAAACTCCAGCTGGACATCAGTGGCCTCAAATGGCTGCCACTTGCCATTCTTCAGTTCTTCAATCTCGATTCTGTAGACCTGGAAATGTTTAGTTAGAAGTTGGTATTGTTTGTTAACAAAGTGCATAAACTGAGCACATATTCATGTCAGCTCTATATAACATTACAAAACGTGTTTTTTCAACATTGACAACCTTGATCGTTCCTTTTGATAAGTAGATAGATACATTTATCGCCGATTGTGGAATGGAGTTGTTATATTTATAATTCTCTCTTCTTGAGTCTCGAGCCCGAACTATATAATCGCCTGTCGAGGTTGACCCTTACCCAGTTTGTGCTGTCCAGATAATACAATAAATGTTCTGTAACTGTAGTAGAGTAAGCCTGAACTTCCATCATCATTAGAATGACAGGAGCGTGACCACAGACTTTGCTAAGGACTTATAAGCTCAGATTTTGTCTTTGACAATAACAGGCCATTCTTAGCAAATTTTGTCTACACCCTGGATCCTTATTGAAGTCTTTTTTGCTACCTCACGCTCCAGCTTAATATCTCAAAAAGACGATTTATTTTCATTAGCCAGGCACGCACTTTTGTATAAGGTCAGAAAGATCAATTACTTATTTACTTACAACAGTGTCAGTAATAGTGTAAGTGTTGGAAGGCTGGCTCTCCCCCTGGCGGTTGTGCCTCACGCGGCGCACGCGCAGCTGGCCGCGCTCGCCGAACACCCACTCGCTCAGGTGCACTGCAAGGGCTTTGTTACCAGATAGATCTGCCTTGATCTTGTCACCCTGGAGGAAACATTTAGATTTAGATTTTGTTTATATGTTTATATACCAAAATAGGAATTATGAACTAAGTTTAAAAATTGTTAAAAGCTTGTCAGTGGCAATTCTATTATTCCATGTGGTGGATGATTCCAGAAATGGGTAATTACTAATTTGAACTTGCAAGTTCTATAAAAATTAAAGTAGAACACTGAACTGGAAGGTATTTAAAAGGATCATTATAACTAAGATAATATACATTATGTTATAACTAAAGTTGTAAACAAAACATTTCGTCAGGTAAGTATGATATGAATGAAGACAAAGGCATAGAGTATTCTTGTTCATTATGAATGTAAGCGGGTTAACTACGAACCTAGTTTGTGTTGGAAGAACACCAATGTTTGATCCCTTAACGAGGGACTTCTTCGTTGGTGTTCTTCCAACACAAACTAGGTTCGTAGTTAACCCGCTTATATTCATAATGAATTTATCAAACTACGAAAGTTTTTATAGCATTCTTGTTTTAAAAAATGTACAGTGCTAGTGATTCTTTTGGCACAAAACCTAAACTAAGCTACACACATACTTATCTGAGAGTTCTCAAACACCTGTCAAAGTATTCACAAAGTCCTAGCCCACATGAACAGTTATACTTACATGAACCTTAGCAACAGGAGAGTTGAAAGCCTCATCAGAGAAAAAGAATAGCGATCCACTGAAGATGATGCGGGCATTGTTCCTGGCTTGCAGGGCAGCAATGAGGACTGTCTTCTTGCCCACAGCGTGAGGGTATTCCTTAACCTATGAAATTAAAATAATTTTTTTAACAAAAATATAAGCAGTAACTATTTTCACAAGCACAGCACTGTCTAACAAACTTACGATACAAACTTTTCTGTTCCTCCTTCAAAATTTAATTTAGCTGTATTCCATAAACTGAACATTATCAATAGAATCAGCATAGTATATCCTACAGAATAGCCATTTTTATTCATACACATTCAGATAGACAAGGTACCCAGAACTGTCCGGTAATATTATATTAGGTTAGGTACATACAAATTTTACCATCACTTTACCTGGCTTTTAGGATTGTAACTGTAAGCAGTGGAGTCAGCGGTCAGGATAGGCAGCACTAAGCTATTTTCCTTATCCAGAATGAGACCAGTGCCTTCGAAAAGCAGAGGCTGGGTGTTGTACTCGCCAACAATCGTGGGAGATTTGATCAGATTTTTGGGTGATACAACAATCTTTGTGTGCTCTCCATCATCTGAGGTATCATAGTTGAAATGGTCAATTACTGCAGCTGATTCTTCATCCATCTGAAACAAATAGGTATTAAACAGGGAGGGCAATACCCTGACATAAGGATGACGAAACATCACATTATTGTGCTTGGTTAATTGGTATAATGTCCATTCTTTACCTCAAAGCCACATTCAGAAGCTATTTCCCTGTAGACATCACCAGCGGATGCTGTGCCCGCCATCAGTAGGTTTCCGCCGTCATCTATGAATTTTGTGATGGCCTCCGTGTCCACTTGTCCGCCAAATTCCAGCACGGTTGGCGCGAAGATAATAAGATTCTTGTACAGATACTCTCCATACTTCGAGAGGATTAGATTACCATCGTCGGCAAGCTTGAAAGTGAGGGTGTAGCCACGGTCTACAAATAAGAGAAGAGTATGTGAACGAAGATAATCATTGAGCAACAGTAGTTTGACTATATTTTGATAAAGTATATCTTCTACACTCGGGAAATAGTGAAAAACAATAAAAACCGGCTTGTCAAATTATTGATTTCATACCTTGCAGGGATTTGAAAAATTGAGAGTGAGTTTCACGGACATTTAGGTTGTCTACTAGTACCAGTGTTTCATGTTGAGCTAATGCTATTGAAAAGCACGAAATTAGCCCTAAAATTACAGAAAGCTTCATTTTTCACCAAAAAAGTAACCCTTTTCAACAAAATAATGTCTGACGTGGATTGAATTCAAAGACAAAAAATATAGAGCAAAATATTTACACTTCTGTAGTCTATGTCAAGGCTTATTCTTCGTCTATGGCATCAACAAGGACCTCAAGGACGATGGATGGACCATTTTTGTTGGTTTCGCTGTTGTTTTAGTCGATTATTAATGGTACAACTCTAATTGATAGAAACAAGCGTAGATTGAGGATTTTTTGTAAGGAAACAAACACACAAAAAATTGTCGATTGTTTTATTTTGATTGACGTCTCGTCGATGTAAATTTATTTTTGTATAAAATAAAACTTCGTTTATGGCTATAAAAAGTTGATTGTTACTCTTACAGGGCTGTTGAAAACACGTCTCCCTAACAAAATGATATTATCTAGATCAAAGCACCGTTCAACGGTGGATATATGTGCTGATTGCGGGGCATCAGGTCGGACGCTGTTCCTGTTTAATTATTCTTAATTGGTGTCACCGTGGTTGCTAAGTGTTTTATTGTGATCACAGATCCTTCGTGGGCGTCTATAAACCGTGGGCTACTGCTCTGCGCGGAGTGTTGTAGCGTGCACCGGAGTATGGGTCGACATATCTCCCATGTCAAGTCATTACGCCAGGGATCCTGGCCACCCTCGCTACTGGCGGTAAGCCCCAACATTTATTATTTACATGCATTTTAATACATCCATTACTGTAGTACAGTACAGTAGACAGTTTTGAATCTTCTGAAACAGTAATTCAAAATGTTTGATGCTATTTCCATAAAATTTTATATGATACAAAAAGATAAGCTGACATCAGAAAAGATCTCTGATATCCCTGCTAAACAATTGGTTAGGTCATAGTGTAAACACCAGACTACCAAATAGAATAGTATTCATATGTTCCTATGTAAACAAACTTGTTTGTTGTTATAATGTAGGTAATTTATGAAATTTGTTCCCAAGTCTCATTAATTACATACACATTATTTCATAGCATAAATAGCATAAATCTTGTTGATCTATGTATATGAGTGAAGAGTAAAATAACTAACATAAAATTAACACATTTTTTTAAATAAAATTTACCAGTTAGTAATATGGCTGCAGTTTGATAGTATAGTCATAATACATTACATTAGAATTAAAAACGATTCAATTTGTTTTTACTTGTTGTAGATGGTCCAAGCACTGACAGCACAGAATGTAAACTGCATCTGGGAACACTCCTTGCTAGACACATCAGCACCAAAGCATTTGAGGAAAAAGCCACAGCCAAAAGATCCATTACAGTAAGGACTAGTTAAATAAAAAACTTGACAATAAATTGTTTGAGAAATAGAATAACCCCCTTATTCATAAAGGTGCACTAACTTAAAATAGCTGCTATGTAGTGTTATTTCTCACTCTGACTTTTGTCAATAGAAGAAGGCAGAGTGAGAATTAGCAATGCTTTAAGTTAGCAGATTATTATGAATAAGGGGGTAAGCCTATAAAGGAACCCTGCATCCTTAGAAACTGGTCAATATTCCAATCCAAGATGCAGATATTCAAAACATCAAAAAAATAAAATCTTTATTGACAAAGAAAATAATAAATAATATAAACAAATTAAACTAGTATTTACTATTGAAACAATTGAGCTAACTAAAGACTGTTGCAAACAATCTACAGGTAGCTCAACTGGTCCATATCAATAACAGTCTGAAGCATACCCAAGACACTGGCTGCAATGTCAAAGAAAGTGAATCATATAAATAATAATTGACTTGAGGATGCATCTTAGATCAGATGGGCTAACTCTAGCTAGACAGTTTGCAACAGTCTGCAGATAGCTCAACTGTTTCAACTATAAATACTAGTTGTATCTGTTGGATTTCACTAAAAAGTTTATTTTTTTAAATAATAAACACATTAAAATTTCAGTCATAACACAGGCTCTGTTTACTTTGGAGCTTGCTAATTGATGTGAGATATCCAACTATATTAATTTACTATTATTTATTTCTAGCCCAATAAAGTCTGAATTTATACTAGCGAAGCATCTCCGGCTAGCATATGTGTTGAGAGCGAGAAGGGACGAGCCTCCAAGTGAGCTTGGCAGACAGTTACACAGTGCTGTGAGGAGCTCCTCACTTGATACTGCAATGAGGTTATTGGCGCAGGGAGCAGACCCTAATTATTACAACCAGGTATTAATAATTTTTTTTAGGACTGTAACCCATTAGCATATCACTTGAATAACAAAATTATTCAATTTGTGAATAAGAGTGTTTATGTCGAAAAAAATGAAAAAAAATTAATTTTATAATTTTTGATTAAGAATGTCTATGTTGAAAAAAATTAAAACAGTCTTTTTATATAAATACTTAGCCAAAGCCAGATGTTGTTGAAAAATTTACAAATGTCAATAGGTACAACAGATTTAAAATGTTTTTTGAATAAAGTTCTGGTTTTTGATATCTTGCCACTGGACTTAACCCTACAGCGCACAGTGTGCCATATGTGGAACACACGAAAAAAGGTCAAATATCTCCATAACAACTAGCTAATAACGCTATCTAGCGGCATTATTTCGAATTAAAATGTATAACCCCTACATCGGATAGTTTTTATGCTAGACACATTGACACTAGTGAACGGTAAACATTATTTCAATCAAAATTTTGTGGCGGTTGGACGAAAAGTTTTTACTTGAGTATCAATGCTATAAAACTAATAAAAAATATGGTGTTTGGAAACTAAAAAAAATACTGAAGGTAAGTTTACATTTCTTTTTTACAATAACATTAATTTTTTATAATTATAATGAAAATTGTAGCACAAAAATTGACATTTTCCTTATGTGCCTGATATGTCCCACCGTGCAAGGAAGGTTCCATAAAACCTTTTTTCTTTACAGATGAAGCACCGAAGATTTTGTAACGATGCCGATATTGAACATTTCCTGGGTGTTCCATCGGGCAGTGAAGATGACCTGGAGATGTCTGAGGAGGATAGTGACGATGATTTGATATCAATTCGTGATTTGCTGATGAATGAAATTGAACGGAGACCTCAACTCCGTCAAGAAGACATCTTTGAGGAAGACTTCAGTAAAACAGGACAAAAAATTGAAGTGAAGAGAATATCAATAACACCTTATTTCTTATTTGATAATAATAACTATGTTTATAATATAAAATTTGACTTGTCTAAGTGCTTATTTTGTAAGTCCAAAAAATTAAGTTATTGATTCTGATTCTGGATTGGCCAGTAGCTCAATAAATACTAGCAATTTCATAAGCGACATTCGGCCTAGTGTCTCTGTTCCAGTCAATACTCCATCGGAAGCTACTACATCGAGAGGGGTAGTTACAACTAGATCTTTATCCTCCCAAGCTATAGCACTTCGGCCTGCCCAACCAAATATTAGATTCAGTAAAAATAAGAAACGATATAAATGGCGCAAAACTGATTTTCAACCACCCGTTACTGACTTCAAAGGAGATGATACTTTGGGCGAGCCGTTCATGGAATATGTGGTCAATATTATGTGGACGTTGACTGCCCTAGTATTATTCGACATTACAATCAACACATGGGAGGAGTTGACTGACTTACTAGACTCTTTCATTGGGAAGCATAAGATAAATATGCGTACAAGAAAATGGTACATGCGGCTGTTTTATCACCTGCTGGATGTGATGCTGATCAATAGCTGGCTTTTGTACCAAAGAGTTGAAAAGAAAAGACAAAATTCATCACGAAAGATGAAATTACGCGAATTTCGATTAGAAGTAGCTAAAGCGCTTTGTCTGTCCAGGCCATCACATACGCGTAAAAGAGGACGACCATGATCCTTCGTCACGGACTTGCTAGAACAGAGAAGAAAGAAGAAACCAAACGTACTACCCAAAGATTCCAGGACTGATGGTATCAACCATTTTCCCATTTGGTCACCTTCTCGATAACGTTGCAAGATGCCTGCATGTAAGAGCAAGTCATTTGTTACTTGCGAAAATTGCAATATTGCACTGTGATTAGAACTGCTTTATGTCGTTCCATAGATATGAGAAAATAAATAAAAAATATTATACTAATTTTATGCACCTTTGATCTCCCTAGAGTTCTTATTAGTTGAGAATTCTAAGTCTTTATGGTTTTTAAAAGTGTTTTAATTTCCTGAGTTTATTCAATTATAATAAAAATTACAAATAAATAACACTTTTATTCATATGTGTATCCTCCTATACATTGCAAAATTTATGTACTAAATTCATTCTGTGCCAGATATGGGACATAGTATAAAACTTTGATTTTCTCGGTAAGTATTGGGTTCCTCAATTTTTTTACTTACATTCCCGTAACAAGAGTAGTATTTATAATGATATAGATTTTTTTAGAAGCAAAACAAAAAATCGTGCACTGTAGGGTTAAGGCGCGCGCCCACGGCGACTTTTTGTAGCGATGCAATAGCACGACAGCAGCGCGACTGTATGACCGTCTCTGAGACGAACGAGAACTGACACGGTCGCGCGACTCCATCGATATGTCGCGTTACTGTCGCGCGTTTGCGCCGCTACAATAAGTTGCCGTGTGGGAGCGCCCTCAAAGAATGCTATTGTTTGTAGTTTATTAATCGTAGTTTTGCACAATTAAATAATTATTGGTCAGTTATTCAAGTTATAATAATTTTCTAGGAAAAGGGTACGTCATGTTTACACGTAGCCTGTCGAGCGGGGCAGCCGGCGCAGGCCGAGCTGTTGGTGGCGTGGGGCGCAGACCCCTCCGCGAGGGACCAGATGGGACTGACACCTGCTGTTTGTGCTAGGTGAGACGCCTTTTAACGCATTTACCGTTCTGACTTAGAGCTCCTTCATACAGCATCCGTTTCCCGCTCATTACCCTTTCGCGGTGGAAACCCGGCTTTAGGGTTGCGAGCTGCAAGGGCGCGCCGCCGCCGTTCTCGAACCAGCACGTCTTAGTCGCTCTTTGGGTTTATATTTTTAAAATTATTTTATACTAGCTGTTCCCCGCGGTTTCACCCGTGTTAAAATCGAATTTCACATATCTAGGGCGATAAAAAGATATTTTTTCCCGTATATCTCCCATGGTAATTTGATATTTTGCCAGGACAAAAAATCTATGTATGATACTCGCCATCCTTTCACCTAACTATATGCCAAAAATCAAGTCGATTGGTTGTTTAGTGAGGGCTTGAAGGAAGGACAAAAAACCATACACACAACACAATTTCGCATTTATAATATTAGTTAGGATACAAGGTTATTGGTAATTCACTGACACTGCGTGAACTGCTGGTTCTGCCCATCATCACAAACACGTTTGTGATGATGGGCAGAACCTAGAAGACGCCAGGTCCTAATTCTCTGGTATTGATAGTAATTACTCTCCTCCATTCAAGAATCTTGGTTCAGAGAGGCTTTATCCGAACTAAAAGTCATCATCTAAAACTAGATTGGTTTTTTAACCGACTTCAAAAGGAGGAGGTTTTCAATTCGTCTGTATGTTTTTTTTTGTATGTAAATACATACTTATGTAACTTATGTACGCGATATCTCCGCCAATTATGGACCAATTTTGAAAATTCTTTCACTATTGTATAGAAAATAATCCCGAGGTGGTCCCATAAACTCCCCAGGGAATCAGTATTTATCCCGCAAAACTTAAAATAAGTGTAAAAGTAAGGGAATTTGAAGTCGGTTTATCGTTTTTTATCACGCCAAATTATATAACATAAAATAAATAAATAAATAATGTTGGACAGTGCACACAACATCGTCTAGCCGCAAGCTAAGCAGAGCTTGTGTTATGGGTACTAGATGACTGATATACATAATATAATATATTACATAGATAGATATATATTTATTGACAGCAAAGATATCATGTTACAGTAAAATTAGGCACTTAGCAGATATGTATGTATAGTTAACATTATAGGTAGGGTATACGGTGACCTACAAACTGTGAAAAATAATCATTGCTGAGGGCTTAGAGACTAGCTCCCTTATTCATAATGGTCTGCTAACTTAAAACAGCTGCTAGGCAGTGTTATTTCTTACTCTGACTTATGTCAATAGAAGAAGACAGAGTGAGAATTAGCAATGCTCTAAGTTAGCATACTATTATGAATAAGGCGGTAGGACTTTACCTATGGATGTCACACTAGGCCGAGCCTTTGTCGTGAGGTCCAGATTCAGGTATTTTATTTTTATATTTTGTTTATTGAGGCACAAACAGTATTCAATATTCTAAAAATTAACAATATAAAGCTATGTATTTATACACCAATCAAGTTCAACTCTTGTGTCATACCATAACAGTCCTGCTAATACTCGTATAATCCAAGTTTAACCTGATCTACTCTGCTACGAGATCTAGATCTGTCTCATGTTTAAATTATACTGATTCTATATTATTGCCAATTTAGTTGTACTGCTCTATTAGCCATACCAAGGTCATCTAAAATAGAGTAGGTGCGACCTTCACTTTTTCCTTATGATTATATTGTACTTACACCCACTTTATAGTTCAAGGCTCATCATTTAGGAATGAGAAAAAGAAGGTTGTTTTGTTTGTGGTTCATAAAAATGAATATGAAATTCAACTCATAATTAACGTGCTCGAAGTTGTTGGTTTACGGCCTACGGTAGGCCTATACATCTAAAACCTTACGTAAGGGTATGTTCCCACTGATGCTGATCGGAGACGTTGAAGAGTGTGAATATGTTTCCGCTCCGCGACTGTGGGAATGCACCCTAAATCCCTCATCGATTAACAGTAGATGGGAAAATGCAGCAAAACACCTTATTTCCAGACAAGGCGGCCACATGGAGCTATCCGACCGGATGACAGAGTTAGTCCACGAAGCCCCAGACCGCATGATCTACTTCCTAACGGGCTCCCGCCCCGCGCGGCCCGCCGGAGCGCCCTACAGCCTGCCGCCGCCGACCAACGCGCACGAGATGACGGACATCGCTAAAGCAGCACGAGGCAAGCTGCAGCTGGTAAGGAACATGAAGGCTGCCTAAAAGCAAGCGGATTACACCCACGGGCTAAGTCAGATGGGCCGGTTCTTAGCTAGTAAGTCACAAAGTACTTGGCGTGGCGCGGTGACCCGTGGATCTAACCCTATGACACCAGAGATCGCCAATTTTCCTGATCCCTTGCCGTTTCAGTCCAAGGCCAAGAGGCCAGTTAGCAACAAAATGGCTATTTAACACAAAAATTTGCTAACTGCACATTGTTTTGAAAATGTGAATGGGGATGAAAATGTCTCTAAAAATATAGATAGTCTTCTCAGACCTTTTTCCGGCAACAACGCTGGTTAAAGTCCCTTACTGCCCTGCCCAATAAATCCACCCTGTACATGTACACACTAACCCCCATCTCTTTAGTCATTACCTCGTCTTCGACTCAACCTCGACTCTACCTCCAAATGCGTTTTGGGTATGCTTGATCGCACAAAATTCCTCCACTTAAACTTACCTTACAAAATTTTCTCATACGAGTGGAGAAATAAACTGTCATCTCAAGGTACGTCGCGACCTACCTTGAATTCTCCTCAGATTTTCGATTTGAGATTGGTCTGAGATTTTACGCAATAGGTAACTTTCAGGTGGGCTTTCTTGCTTCTGTGTCGAGTTTACAAAACAGTGGAATTACTGTTTTACAAAAGAAAAATTAACGATTAAGCATACCGAACTCGAGTATAAATTCTCTAAAGATATGGGTGTAAGTCTCTCGAATAATAGGAAGTCGAATAATAGGCGCTCGATAATTTTTGAAACGCACGTTACCTAAGCGCTCATTTTAAATCGCTTAATTTGTAATTGCTCGTAATAGGCCTTCGGCCACTTGGACGACCTACGGAGTCACTGATTGCGAGGTATCCTTCTTATATTATAAATGTCAAAGTTTGTAAGGATGGATGTATGGATATTTGTTCGTCTTTCACGCAAAAAATACTGAACGGAATGGGCTGAAATTTGGTATGGGTATAGTTTGGGACTTGGAATAACATATAGGCTATTTTTCATAGGGATGAAACGTGGGCGAAGGCGCGGGTAGCAGCTAGTTATTTATATTTTCTGATGCTAGTCATTGACGCAAGTTGTTACAGAAGCGCGGGCAAAATATAATGAAATTATGTTTGTTTCAGCTACCAAACCATCTATTTGAAGAATTAGTTATGGATATTTACGATGAAATCGACCGCCGAGAAACAGAAGCGAGTGAGTACACAGACCCCACGTTCTTGTAGTTGGTACCAAACTAATATAGGCCAAAGATAAAGCTACTATATAATATTTAACCGACTTCAAAAAATAAAAACTAGAACGTGGTCTATCATATGTTAGGCTGTATGTATTTTTTTTATGTATGTTCGTCGATGTCTCCGTCAATTATGTACCGATTATGAAAATTTATTCATTTTTGTTTAAATAATGATTCCGATGTGGAGTATTTATACCGTCACACTTAAAAAACAACACATAACGTGACTTTTGAAAAATAACGTTTCCTTGTTTCCTTTCATTCGTCGTTTCATCCATAGACTTAAGGATATAAAAAAAAAATACTATCGTTTCATCCAAACTAAATTATACTCTGATTTAACTAGATGTCTCCACTTGAAAAATTATATTTCATTATTCAGGAATTTGAAGTCCGTTTATAGTTTTTTCAAACACGCCAAATTTGCCTTTATTCTGCTAATTAAGTTCCTAATTTTTAAACCAATAATTCGGGCTACTGTCTGATTATATCTATACTGTGTCGTTTCCCTTGCCTCGCAAAGCACGTTAAGCTGTCGGTCCTGCTCCTGACCTCTCTCCAGCTGTGTCGGTCTGCCGTCCCAACGGATTATGAGAGTGAGGGAATAGAGAGTGCATCTGTGTTTGCGCATACGCTTGTGCACTATAATATATCATGCGCCTCTGGGTAGTCTCCGTTGAGATTGGCCGTCGTTGTCGAAACTCGGCTAGGACGATATTACTGTGTTGATTATCGCAGAGAGCTTAGGAGTCCAATGAGCCAAGTATCCATCTGTGTGTTGCTAGTTCCGGGATGCTATCCGGAAGTCTAGGTCTATTCTATGTACTAAATAGTTTTCTATTCCCTTCCCAGTATGGCAAACAAGCGCGACCGGCTTAGAACGAAACGGTGTTGCCTTCCTTCCGGTAAACCCAGCTTTGTCAGCCCCAAGGAACCAGGGGCGACAGAAACTGGCGCGACTGTCTAGCGCAGAGATATCCGCGCTGCTGAGGGATGTGCTGGTCGATGCGACCAGGAGACAGCATATAGCCACGCTACAACCCAGAGGTATGTACTACCCATTGTGCTTGTTCATGTTAATGTCTGTTTTTTATTTAAGAACGGAACGGATAGCCTTATTCCTCATACAAACGTCTTTCCGCTTCATTTGAAATTTTCCATACGTAATCGGATGAAAAATAGCTAAATTTGCAGCGATTTCGTTTTTGAAAAAACATAATATTTCAATGAGAGCGAAACTAATTTTGACCACCAAATCGAGTCATCTTCAAGCAATTTTTTATGCATGATGCACCTTTATTCGAAAATCTGTCGCGCTGCAAACATCCTAAATATATTCAACATTATAATAATCAAAAATATTTTTGAAATCTATCGTTTACTCAAAATTAATCGGAAAGTACGAAAAAATATCAAAAAAATGGTGCCAACACCGAGCACACGCACACAGCCACATGACAGCTTCGTATTAGATGGTTAGACGCGTTTTCTCACTCATAGCGCGCCCCATTTCATTCTACGTAAAACAACAACAAATCCGTTTTTGTTTGGGAGAGGTTCGTAGCCTTCTTAAGCTTGTGGTGTATAATAAAGAGTTTTGTATTGTCTTGTATTGTATGTGGAGGAATCAAGATTGACATAAATTTACTGGTACTTCTAATAATATGACCCACACAATATAATGAAGTGTGGGAAGACCTCCCACTCGATGGACCGACGACATCGTAGCGGTCGCAGGGAGTCGTTTAATCAAGGCGGCTCAGGACCGCTAGTCGTGGCGTCGTTTGGGGGAGGCCTATGTTCAGCAGTGGACGTATACGGGCGGATTATGAATATGCACGCCTGCACGCAGTTGAATACAGTTACTAAAGTAGTTAAGACCTGATATTGTATAAACAGCTTCCTTCTGAGTATTTTTAAACACCAACACTGCGATCACCAATCCGCCTGCCAAGCGTGGTGATTATGGCAAATCCCCCCTACATGGGAGACCATCCACTCGATGGACCGACGACATCGTAGCGGTCGCAGGGAGTCGATGGATGGAGGCGGCTTAGGACCGCTATTTATGGCGTCGTACGGGGGAGACCTATGTCCAGCTGTGGACGTGTATGGGCTGATGATGATGATTATGATTGTATAAAAATTTTGTATACTCGCAAATAAATGATTTTAAGAATTTTCGTACTACAATCAAAAGCTTTTTATTGTGTAAATCATTCTATAATATTGACGAAACTATAGCTGATGAATTTTGTATGTAATCATACGATTGTGTATGACTTTTCCGAGTGTACGTGATTGTATCAATAAGGAACAAATAAATGAACTGAACTAATTGATTCGACTGTTAGATACCATATAGATTACGAAAGGTAGGGTTACATTTATGGGCAATTGCGTGCGCTTCTATAATAAGCTTCCATCTGAAGCAACTGAACTCCCTATTCGTAAATTTAAACAGTACATTAAACAAAATCTTATCAGGAAGGCCTTTTACTCCATAGATGATTACATCAATGATGTTAATGCTTGGCCAGATGTCGCTCCGTTCCGCACTGTCAGTAGTATGTAAGAAATCCATCTGTTTAGCTTTATAAAAGTATTGACATGTATCTAAATCGCATTAAATTTAGATTTAGATAGGCAAAATAAACATGTATTAGACACATTAGTGATATTATAATGTGCTAGTGGTTTCTTTTTCACTTCTTCCACTAGTGGACAAAAAATTGAAGTGAAGAGAATATCAATAACACCTTATTTCTTATTCGATAATAATAACTATGTTTATAGTATACAATTTGACTTGTCTAAGTGCTTATTTTGTAAGCCTAAAGAAATAAAGTTATTGATTCTGATTCTGATATCCAGAGGAGGGCGTTACTGACCAAACCAAAACATGCCAAAACGCAGTTTTATACCCAAAGTAGTCAACATCGCTTATTTCTTATTTTAAACCTTACCTTGGATCAAAATAAACGTATTTGTAAAGTATAACCGTTGTTCCAGCACTCGGTCTCCTCAATCCGCTCCTCTCAGCGAGCCATCTGAAGCACCTCTCCCAGATGTCCGATGACGAACCGCTCTACGACTCCGTGGCCTCGGATGAAGACTACGCACACCTGACACCTATTGACCTAGACGTGAGTTATGTAAAGACAATCTTGTGGTTTCTGAAATAAATCTGGAATTTGCTTGAACTTCAGCCAGCAAATTAGATCTATAATAAGCAATTCTATGAACAAGTCAATCGTGGAAAACGATGGTGTTTCATTGATTTGTGTTGGTTAAGTTTCCTATGGCCAGTTATGGGTGGATGGCACGTTTGAGCCTGAGTGATGCCTGCCAGACAATGATGCTGGACTGATGCCACTTAAATCATCTTCCGTTGACGCTAATAGGTTTAAATTATGGATGATAAGAAAAACAAAATCTTCAAGATCACTATATTTTAAAATATACTATAAATATTTCTGTTGCAAATCACAATGAAAATATAAAATGTTTTGAGTGTAATCTGTTGTAGTAACATTATGTGCATAATACATACATATTACATATTTATTTATTTATTTAGAACTACCAACTTCAAGTGTATCCTCTACACTTAAAGCACACAAAAAATAACACTTAAGGCATCACCAAATGTGACCCCCCAATTACAGGTAGTTACAGCTAACATATAGAATTAGATTGGGTTGACAATATATTAACATTAGGTTCAATTCTAATGTCGCCTGAACTAATTTTATAGCACTTAAAATGTTGCAGTCCCTTCTGTAACGATCGAAATCATCACTAATATTATAAATGCGAAAGTGTTTGGTTGTTTGTTTGTTTGTCCTTCCATCATGCCCTAAGTAAGCAACCAATCGACTTGATTTTTGGCATAGAGTTAGTTGCAAAGTTGGAAAGTAACATAGGCACCTTTTTGTCCTGGTAAAACATCAAATTCCCATGGGAGAATTACGGAAAAAAAGACCTTCTAGAAATGTGAAATTGGAATTAACCACGAGTGAAAGTGCGGGAACAGCTTGTAAATAATAATTAAAGCATGCATTTTAGTGGTGTCAAATAAATTTTAGTTTAGTCCACATCTGAATCGATAATAATGCACAGAAACAATAAAAAGTTATAAATTTCCCCAACAGATATCAAACATCCCCCGAGCAGGCGAGACAGTATCATCCACCTACAACCCTTCACTACCCGCAGAACATCCCCTCAACACGGAGCTCCGGCGGACGCAGTCCCCTGTACCAACAGAACAGAAGGAACAAATAGACACGCTCAAGAAAGAACTCAACACTAAAGACTCCACCATCACAGAACTGAAGAACCAACTGAAGAACCTACAAACAATAGTCGAACAACTGACGAAAGAGAACAGCGTGCTCAAAACGAACAGCATCGACGACGATCACAGCATGACGTCACAGCTCTCTATGAACGAGAATCTATCCACAACTAGTAATGTAGTCGATAGCGTAAAGTGTCAGGAGAGAGGGAGAAGTCTCGAGACAGATCAGCTGACTCGCTCTGATGAGACGGACGCTAAGGCACTAAGAGCGCAGCGACCGGTCAGTATGTTTGAGGCTAGGGAGGGACCAAAGAATAACTGGCAGGTTACTAAACATCAGGTACTAATCACGAATAATTTTACTAATTTTGCGGGGATGGCGTCTAAATAGCCTATAAAATGAGGCATAATAAATAGAGTCTGTTTCTATCAAGTTATAAATCACATTATGAGTTTATCGGTATAATATTAGACCCCATTTCTTGAATATTTAGTTTAACAAAATAATAGTTATGAAAGGTGTGTGAAGTAGTTAAATTTATTGAGCTTTGTAGTGAACATTTACATGTAGTTTCATCGATAATTAAATTCCATTTAACCTGGTTGATGTTAAATTCACATTATTTTGGTAATACCTACTAGTAAACTTGTCATATTTATGAGTTCTATTTTTATTCTCAAATACCGAATATTTGACGACCGATGTGGCGCGGCGAGCGAAGGTCCGCTTGCGACGGAGGAGGCTGCGGGTCTGATTCCCGCCTTGGGACAAATGTTTGTACGATCTGCAAATATTTGATCCGGGCATTCTGGGTTTATTCTATGTATAGTAAAAAAATATCTATGGATGTATGTATTGTATTATGTATATCAGTCATCTAGTACCCATAACATAAGCTCTGCTTAGCTTGGGGCTAGATGATGCTGTGTGTATGAATAGACAAGACCAGAGTAGAGCGGAAACTTCCGCCCCGTACTATCGGCGACGGCCGCGAGCCCGACTGAGATACACCGAGTATTTTGTTTAACGTGAAGGCTTATATCGCGACCTTGAGCCGGTTCGGGGCGGAAGTTTCCACTCTACTATGTTCTCGTTTACTGATATGGTGGATGGCCCAACATTATTATTTGTAAAATCAAACCTAATGGATTCTACACACAGAAATCGGCGAAACAGTCGGGTCGGGTTCGTGTGTTATTTTAGTGTATAAACTCGAATACTGCATCTAGCCGCCGAATAATCGACAAAACACTATGTTTTGTCGACTTGTCGGCGGCCCGGCAACTTTGGTCTGTAGACTCCATAACAAATACGTTCGATCTATTTTCAATGCATAGCGATCCTACTGGCTGTGTTTTGACATTCGCCCGTTACCTACGTAGCTAAGCTTTGCTGAAAAAGCAAAAACATCTATCTCTGTCTTTCTTCTGAGGTTCATATCCCTTACAGCTGACAACCCTCTCAAGCCTGGATCGGTCCCTAACCCAGAGCGTCCTAGAAGGCGGCTCCGAAGCCCTGCCTCCGTCAGATATGGTGAAACGACGCGCGGAGGCAGTGACCCGCGCAATACAGGAGCTGTGGGCGGCCGCCAGGGAGCATCACGACCTGAACGAGCGCGGCGAGGGGATCAGGCAGGCTGTGAGGCTGTTGCTGGCGATATTCCCGCAGGTAACACTTCTTACAGTCCTACCTCCAACAGTCGTGGTGAAACGACGCGCGGAGGCGCCCACGCAATCTCAACCCCTCCAACACAGCACAGAATGTCGTTAGAAATGACTGTGATTATGGCCTCCCTTGTTAGAGTGTGACATGGTTAGCAGTGGATTTGTTGATGTGCTGTTCTTATGAGGTCGCTGGACACCCCAAGGTAGCTAAACCCATACTAAGCCACTCGTACTAAGGTTTTTCTCCACTTTCATCATTCGCACCGCTAAGGAATAGAACTCGCTGCTGTTTTTCCGGCCAATCACAATCTGGGTTTCTTGAAGACAAGAGTGAATAGGTGTCTAGACCTTCGTGATACACCATCGGCCACATCGTTACTTTCCATTGGGTGAGATTGTGGTCAAACGAAGGTGTATCTTAACTAATAACTTAAGTTAGTGCGTAATCATAATATGGATTTTATATTTTATTTACTGTCAAATTATTTGACATTGTACGAATATTATTGACAAATTAGCATATGTATCTATTTTTACTTGTAACAACTCCATCTATGCTACTACTTCAACTTATATAATCAATCATACCTACTTTTACTTATTTTAATTCAAAATAATTGTAAAATAATAGTTGCGCCCTGACAGGGTTGTATGCATGGTGTACCCACTAAGACTACCTACACCTAAGAACAATACCTGTATGCATGAAATCACAATAATAAATCATCATCATCAGCCCATACACGTCCACTGCTGGACATAGGCCTCCCCCGTACGACGCCACAAATAGTGGTCCTGAGCCGCCTCCATCCATCGACTCCCTGCGACCGCTACGATGTCGTCGGTCGATCGAGTGGATGGTCTCCCATGTAGGGGGGGATTTGCCATAATCACCACGCTTGGCAGGCGGATTGGTGATCGCAGTGTTGGTGTTTAAAAATACTCAGAAGGAAGCTGCTGCCCTTCCTCTGGTAGGTTTCCTTAGTCGGCTTTTACGAAATCCACGGGTTGAGTTCGAGAATAATAAATCATAATATTATAAATGCGAAGGTGTGTTTGTTTGTCCTTACTTCACTACACTACATTTCCACGGTAGTTTTACGGGAAAAAATACCTGGTCTTCTCTAGAAATGTGAAATTGGAATTTAACGCGGGTGAAACCGCAGGGAAGAACTAATTAATTATAAAAAACATACTTACCAATTCCTTTCTGCCGCAGACATGCTCAGACCCGGAGCTAGACAGCCAAGTGTCCTCTCTCCGGTCCGCGTGCGGCGCCGTGTGCTCCGCCTGCGCCCGGCCGTCGCCCGCGCTGGACGAGGTGCGCGCGGCGGCCTACGACCTGGCCAAGGCGACCAAACTACTGCTCACACACTTCCATCTAGACTCCTAGCGAATGGAGACCACACGCTACTGTACGCTGTAGTGTGGACAAATTATGCAGCGAGTATACTACCACATCCCGGACACTTCACCATAACAGAAGCCTTGGAGACGTGCAACAGTATGTAACGTGTAAGATCCACTTCATGGATTTTTTGTTTTAGCTACACATGCGAAATAACACGTACTGGACAAAGTGCTAGCAGTGGTTGCATATACTTACTAAGAAGAATAATGTTGTTTACTGGCAATAGCAACCAAACTAATGCTCACACACTTCCATATCGACTCCTAGGGAATAGTGACTGCACGCTATATAGTGTGTACTAACGGAAGGAAAGTGGCCTTGGGATGGGACTGGTTGTAAGTAATATATTAACTTAATCGACAGATTGTACACTATATGCCATAAAGTTATTTCACATTTTGTATGCGAAAGGAAACGCCTAGGAAAGCGCATGGCGAAACCTATTTGCGAAAGTTGTGTGGCCAGGAACCCAAACCATACGCGGGATGTGTTATCTCTCAGGGAAATTATGCCGTGAGTATTAAACCACACGCGCTGGTTAAGGGAACGTTACGAAATAAGAAGCAAAAGCTTCTATCACAAAAATACCAAGCTTAAAGAGAAAGTTTAAAAAAACTCAAGTAACCCTTTGAAAAAAAAAGTTATCTCGAAACTGAGCTGGAGTCCATCACGAACTAACTGGTATTTTATTGTGGTTGTTTGAACACGAGAATTTTGTTGAACAAAATATCAGCGCTATGGCATGATCTGCTCTGCAAAGAATTTCAAAGTTCGTTCATCTAAATACTGTGTTTTGAATTGGTTTAAAAAGGTTATGCATTGTTTTTTAATCCAAGAAAAAATTATCACTTGCCATATGAATATAAATTTAGTAACATATATTAATGTATTTGAGAAAAGGAGCAGAGCATAATATTGTTGTATGCAATTGTCTCTTGCGTGTCATATTGAACTCTAGTGCTGTTCTAATAAGACAACAAGTTGCGCACTACTATAGTATTAATTTTATAATGTTAGGATCTTAGTAAAATATAAATTTAATTATCTTGAAAATATGGTATGAACTTTAATTTAGTTTTGATAAGAGTATTTTCAATTATTTGTAGTTTATTTAAATTTACAAATCAATAATGTATGATTGTGTTTTTCCAGTGATAATGTGCGAATGAAATGCAAAACTTTAATGCAATTTCATAAGTCAATTTACTTTCCAAGGTTTCTTATAAAATGACTATTTAACAATGTATTATTTTGGTTCATTTTTACTGCTTGATTGGACGACATGTACCTAAATGTTATACCGCTTTGTTGATTAGAGTAAAATATATAAACTTTATATAAAAATACTAGTTTATGAGTATATGCTCTTATATCGCCTTACGTTACTGCTTAAAGAAGGCGAAATGTGAAAGTATTGAGTATATCCATTTAAGTATCCAAAAGTGCATTACGGTTGAAATTATAGGCGTTATTGTTGTTGGTAGGATTAGGCGTCACCACGATTGTTCAAATTGGTGTAACCAAAGCTTTTGTTATAGACTTATAGTAAATTGTATTTATATAATTACCTCCTTACTTATAATCCTCTCTCAAATTGTTTCAATGTTTTCTCTATCATTAAAAATGTGTGCGGGTAAACAACAAACCTCATTTGTATTAAAAGAACACCAACAACGTTTCATCCCATTCGCGCGAGATTCGCGTTCCTGCGAGCACAAGATGTCCCTCGTTATGAGACGAAACGTTGGTGGTTTTTTTTAACACCATTTTTGTTAAAAGAACACCAAAGGTATCTTAGTTAACCCGTTTATATTCATCTATGAATTCGTTAAAATACGACAGTTTTTATGGTATTTTCAGTCGTTTACAGATGAAAAAAATTTACCCTTCTTGGCGATTAAATCTCAGAGATATTTTATAAGTAAGAGAGTGAATATCTAAATAGGTAGGTATAACTAAAATAAAGTAACGTAACTTGAAAGATTTGTAACACTTATTTCTACTATATTATACAAAACATCACTGATGTGAGTTACACTGATGTGAGTTACACTGATGTATACAGAACAATTTTGAGATTACACGAGAAGGCTTTAGTTTTTAAGTTATTTCATATTTAAGTCACGTCACAAATCACCATTTTTGTCAATTTAATTTTATCATTCCATATTATGTGTTCTTTTTCTAATTTCGATTTGTTAAATCTATAACTTTTCCATCTATTCATTCTCGTTCATAGATAGGATTTTTTTTGTCCGTATTCTCAAATCATGCAATATAATTATACGAAATCAATGACGTTGTAATAATAAAAGATGTAAGTATAAAACTCATTAGTTGTGGCAAAATATAAATCTTTTTTAACCGACTTCAAAAAGAGAAGGTTTTCAATTCGTCTGTTTTTTTTTGTATGTGTGTTACGCTATATCTCCGCCAATTATGGACCGATTTTGAAAATTCTTTCACTTTTGTTAATTTTCAATTTGAATTTTTATCCCCAGGGGATTACTATTTATCCCACAAAATTTACAAACAGTGTAAAAGTAAGGGAATTTGAAGTCGGTTCATCGTTGTTTAAAACACGCCATATTATTTCTTAAAACTAAAAATTGAGCTTTATTTTCGTGGTTTGAGAATAAAGATATGCGTAGTCATTATAGTTTTGAAACTAGACTAGGCGAAATATAATAAATGCCTTCGAAGATGTTATGTATACAATATTTATCATAGTTTTAATATAGAGTACACAATCAATGTATCCAGAACACACAATTTCATGATTTCAGGTAACGAGGCTAACATTTTCTGTAGACAAGTAGTAAATTTTATTATAAATTCGTTCTATACGACTTAGATATTGATGCGTGTTTTTCGTTTACCACTTGTCTAGAGGAATTTGGTCTAAGATCGCGCACCCACGGCGACTTTTTGTAGTTGCAAACGCGCGAGCACCCCTCTCCACTCTTCGTTCCCCCGATGTCGTCTGAGACGGTCGCGCGTTTGCATCAATACAGTCGTGGGCACGCCCTCTTATGTTCTGTACAAATGTTCTTTAAAAATCATGGTGCTTGTTAGTGTTCTGCCCCGTCCAATTTCCAAGATAGATCATCACTAGAAGCAGTCAAATGCAGTTTTGACCTCCCAGGTAAAAATTATCGAACTAGCCTAATCAAATTAGCTCAAAAAAGGAGCGGACACGGATTTTTTGTAGTTATAATTTACCTTTTGTTGTGGGCCACTGGCAGTCTTAATTTTGACGATCGGTTCGATCCTAAACAGAATTTTAGAAAATTATTTTTCATAGTACATTTGTTATATTATAACAAATTTTCGTGTAAACTTGAAAATACACAAAAATTTACCCTGAAATTCAAGATGGCCGATGACGCAACGGGTCTGGTACCTCGAGAATCAAAATTTAGACTGCCAGTGACCCTCTGAATTTCGAAGGAAAAATTCAACAAAAAAATCTGTGTCAAATCCTAATTCGACTGGGCTAAAAATGCTTTCTAGAAATCTGGCTGCGGTTTAATGCCGGTTACTGACTAGTGTAACCGGGCGTAATTTTCCATTCGCAGCGACCATGATACGTCAAAAATCCGTCTTGGTGTTCGTTGCGAGCGCCTTCTCTCCCCGTTTATACTACATAGGTGTCTTCTAGACCTTCGTGATACACCGTCGGCCACATCGTCACTTTCCATCAGTTGAAATTGTGGTCAAACGAAGGCATATCGACTATAAAAAAACTGACTACTCGAACGCTCGCTGTGTAACACGTTATGATGTTACATTACGCCTCGTAACGCCAGTCAGTGCTCGGATTTAAAATTACTTAGTATTTATTGATCCATCGAATTTTGCAGATATGCTCCTCCATAACGCGATTAAATAAAACCTATTTCAATGAGGAGATTTACTCTTACAAATTGTAACGCTCTATGTACTGCCGTAAGATCCCACCAGTGAAGTACCCAGTACACATTGAATTTGATAAAATTGTGCCTAAAGATGTATATCCAATTTGTTACTCGAAAACAGTTGTGTAGATTTTATAACGGTTGTTTTATAATAATATATTTATATTAGGTTGGTAGGTACTTGGTAATTAATTTTATTATTGTACTTTTAATGTAACTATTTGTATTGTATTAGCTTTCATACAAATGTAGGTAGGTTATATGTTATGCGCGTGACTATTATGTGATCACTATAATTATGTGCCAATTTTTTTGTGAAGGCGTAGGGGTGCATATGTGAGGAATCCTGTCTTATTTAAATTATATATTGCACGCTAAAAACACAGGTTAAATAGTGATTATCTCTGATATAATATAATAAGCAATTCACAATTTAAAAAACGGAAATTGTATTCAAATGTTTATGACAGGATCTCGCGACTTGCTGATGTTAACAAAGTTGTAATAAATATTAATTTTGAAAATATTTTTACGTGTTTCACTGAGCATTAGACGAGTTTATAAAATGTATTTTTCGTACCTTACATTAACTCTTACAAATAGTTATACCGCATAATTAGCTACTAACTAGTGCAGGGCCTAATTCATTTCTAAAATGTGCTTTATGCTGAGGTTTTTAAATCACAAAAACAAACCTCTTATATCCGCAATCCGCACTGCGCCGAGTTAATTTACGTTAGATAGATACGTGATCTCATTAGACCCTACACATTTTTGCTCAGGGTTAATTCTTGAATCAAAGGTTTTTGTAAACACCTGGACAATTATCCAGTAGGTAGTTAGTTCTGTTTTTGTAGCCATAATTATCTAAATTGTGTCAATTTGTCCCACGCGTAACCTTGACGATTTGTTACGAAAATGTATGTGGAAAAAATAATGACTAATAATACATTCAAGCACGAAAAGCGTACACAAGGAACCAAGTGTATCTCGAACAAGCAGTTATACAAGCTGATACACAAGAGTGTTCCAAGTTTGTTATGATATGACCCAAGCGCATCGCTTTGACCCAGTTGAAAAAGTTCTGATGGAACTCGTATTAAAGTACACAGTACCTACTATACTACAGTAAACTTATTAATACCACACTTATTGAGTAGGTACCTACCTATGTATGTAGTGTCATTGCGTGACCAAAACGGTTAACCTCCAACCACCCGCTTCATTCAGTTGTATTGTAAGCTACCTTCAGATTTAAATGAATATACCTAATTTGCTGACTGTACTTGTACATAAGTATAGTAAGAGTCAGGTACGAGTACTTACGTTACCCCAACATAAAGTAACATGTTGACTGAATCGCATGTACATAACTATATAGAGCCGCATTAGCCGAATGACAATGCCATATCTGTAAACCTTTCAGTAATCGTATACTGTGTGGCATTTTTGTACGGGCAGTAAGCACAGGTACCTTATACTAAGTGCTAAATAAGGTGGCAATACAGGCCATTCACCTGCTCTACGAATTGCAAAATAGTACAGGGTAAGTTATATCGCTATTCTGTCGCTTTCCATATAAACGTCAAGCCATACAAGTGTCGAACGCAAAAGATTCGAATAAAACTACAAACAAATAATTAATATATCAAATTATTATTTACAATTGAAACAATTGAGCTTACTGCAGACTGTTAAACAATCTACGGGTAGCTCAACTGATCCATATCCATACAAGTGGGAAGCAAAGAAAATAATTTCTGAAGTTAGGTGTACGGCAATAACCTACGCTCCCCTACCTAGAAGAACCGTGACAAATTTTATTATGCTAATCGCATTATTTAAAGAAATAAAAACGCGACTCATGTTTGTTGAAAACCGTTTTGTATTAGAAACTCTATAGAACTAGCTTCAGCCTTGTACCTACTCGCAGTATGAGAACTACTTGATGACACTACTTGAGGAATCTGCTGATTCTTATATGTAGATACCTAACTAACATGATTATCTTAGGAAAAAAATATAAAATAAGCTGTATAAAACTAAATAAGTAAATCTATCTGCTTATTTTAGTAGTTAGGTAGCCTGAATCTTCCATTGCTCTGATCTTTATATTACTTAATATAAAGATCAGAGCAAGTGTGACCATTTGATCAGTTGACTCGGACAGAGCATTTAAATTTATGCCCATAACCAAAATTTAAATTTAAAGTAGGTAGTTTTGTAACTGACTGTTTGAAGAGCTAACTAGGCCTGTTTTGTTTCTGACTGTTTTTTTTATAGGTGCTCTAGGTCGTGGCAAATTAGGTAGATCTTCAAAAGAGTCTGGCAACAAATCCCTGACCCGCAAAGTTTAAGAGCACTTCCACAACACGATTGCCTGGTTTCCCCCAAAGTACAGATAGCAGATAGTGGTACACTCATAGGTTATCTCAAAGCCGTAGCTCTCTCCGACCACCACGTGGAAGGCTGGTCCAAACTTCTTGTCCATGGTCTCCTTGATGAGTCTGGCTGCCAGCTCGTTGTTGGCAGCATATTTCTCGCAGGCCGTTATCGACAGCTCTACTGCTTCTTGGCGCATTTCATCGCTCATGTCCGCAAACTGGGGATACAAGAATTTTATTACTTTCATCATCATCATCATCAGCCCGTATCCGTCCACTGCAGAACATAGGCCTCCCCCAAACGACGCCACGAATAGCGGTCCTGCCGCGGAGCTGCCTCCATTCAACGACTCCCTGCGACCGCTACGATGTCGTCGGTCCATCGAGTGGGAGGCCTTCCCACACTTCGTTTCGCATAGCATCGCGGTAGCCACGCGAGAACATTTACTCCCCAACGGTTATCGGTTCTACGAACATTATGACTGAGGCATGCCCATCGCCACTTCAGCCTGCTAATTCTGAGAGCTATGTCGGTAACTTTGGTTCTTCTACGGATTAGTTTAGTATTGTATTACGATTTACGAATAAGTTTTGGTTGACGAATTATTCCCATAAAAGTAGTCGGGTTTTACAATCAGAGCCATTTTCATTAAAAAAACAAAAAATATTAGAGATCGGTTCTTTCGTTTCTGGATCTTACGTTCCGAAGTACTTGACAACCTCTGTGGAACAGCGGGGTTAGGTCCGCGGATCTTCCGCCTGCGAAGTAGGAGGTTGCGTGCGGGTTCTATTCCCTCGGGGCAAATGTTTGTACGATCTGCAGATATTTGTTCCAGGTGTACGGGGTTTTCAATATGGGTATAATACGTCTTATTTTAAGTGTAATAGTTATCTGGTTGACCTCCACATAACACAAGCTCTGCTAACTTTGGGGCTATATGTAGACTATGCTGTGCGGATCCAGCCTTATGAAAATAAAAACTTATCTACAATGGTGATACTCTACGAGTCTTTATAACAGGGCTAGGGGTCGCTTCCCGCTATCTGTCTGTCTGGCCCTATATATGCTTAGATCTTTAAAACTACGCAACGGATTTTGATGCGGTTTTTTAATAGATAGTGATTCGATTCAAGAGGAAGGTTTATATGTATTATTTGCCCCATGCGAGGCCGGGGCAGGTCGCTAGTATATAATAATCCGACATTACGTGTTAGTAAATAAGTTTACTTTATGTATGTTGGACTAAGGTATATATTTTTATATGGGCCGTAGTTTTTAGGTTTTTACATCCTGTACTTGACTACCTGTGTTGCCTGAAATAAATGATTTATTTTTATTATAATAAGAAAAGTCTATAGATACGCTAATAATTCAGGCTATAATTGTTGCGCCTTAACCTATTACAGGTATTAAGTACTTCGCGCAACAATTATCTATCTTAAACTCTTATAAACAATGAATCTATGTATTTTTCCCATGCTACCTCTTAATCACAAAACACAAAGGTACAGTTTACCTCCTTCTTAGTTTATGTAACACACCAGACACACAAACAAACAAAGAAATTAAAGACTACTTAGAATCTACTAGATAACACGTAGACAATACACAGATGAACAATAAGTAGGTACTAACGCAGCTAGTATCATGTCTGTGAACACACCTAAGTACATACCATGTACATACTTAGGTATCGATAACATTAAAAGATCCGGGTTGTTTTAGGATAGCATTTCCATACCGGAAATGCTATCCTAAAACAACCCGTTGCAAGCACCTGGCAATAACAAACATCGATCCGGTTGAAATATAATTAAATCAAGAGTGTGCTGTGGTCTAACAATATTTACATGAGATTTGGAAACGAACGTACGAACAGCTTTGTTGTGATGATGATGGCATAATGAAGACAAATTCGTCAACACGGAGAACAGTTACGCAATTCTTAATTATGTACAGTCAGCAACGAAGGTCAAGATGAAACCGTTCCACAATTGAGTACCTATGCAATGTTTGCTTGTCGTTGTATGGTCATAAAAAATCGATGAACACATTTTTTCAAAAGTAACTGAACATTTTATAAAACTAACATTTTACTCAGTTAATAGGTACGAGTAGTATACATATTTCTTTCACGAGTGCTGCATAGTGATTTATGAAACAATATATTATTTTCCAAAATCGCTAAAGAGGGATTGGATTGTAATTTGTCTTGTTTTGTCGCTCAATTGTGGAACGGTTTTGTGTTAAGATGGTTAGTAATGTTGGATGTGTTCATGTACTTTTGTTGCTGACTGTACTTTAAATTATGTCGTACCAACTTAATGCCCATGTCAGAAAATAATCGAATAAAATGGGTAGTAATGAACGTAACCCATTGCCAGCCACGGGTTCCTACAAGCACTAAATGCGGCCGATTCTGTCGCACCCAGATGAGTGACCAGAGATCCGTGTGTGGTTGAAGAGAACTCTTCAACCATACACGAAACTGCTGAGCTTCAGCTCCGCTAGGAGTCATCCCAGTGGAGCTTTGTTTTAACGAGATTGCGCTTACGCATATTAAGTATATCGTGCGTGTACCTATATAGTGTATCTAGACTAATCCATTTTTTTGTGCGTAGAAAACACCCAGAACACCCGAAACAAATATCTGCAGATCACAGAAGAGGCGGATATCGAACCCGCAACCTCCTGCGTCCCAGGTTGCGGGTTTGATTCCCCTTCGCGCGCTGTGCCACGGTGACTTCCACGCAGGTCCACGGAAGGTTTTTGAGAGCACAGTTACCACGTGGCTATCTTTGATATTGATAACCACACAAAGGCACCGTTCGATAGTTGCACCGTTCGATAGTTTGTTGAAATGTGATCTATCAAGAGTTCCAGTGGTCGAGTGCGCCGCTCCACTGCACACGACCATTACTCTCCCGGACCTTGACTTCACCGAATTTGATATCAATAAGTAGTGAGCTGATTAATTTTATTATTATAATTTTAAAAGCAGCTCTCATTCATGATTGGACGAACAAGTCCTACTTATTAGATTGCATAAAATAAGGGAAGAGCGGGAGAAAACCTGCGCTGATAGCAAGTACAAAAAAACTTATAAAATAACTCAAAAATTTTAAACGGTACATATCGCAGTAATAATATTTCATCACAGTAACTTAGGCCAACATTCCTACAACCCATAAATAGTCAAGTTAAAGAACTAAACCACAGCAAACCCGAAAAAAATATTATTTTGTGTAACGCGTTGCATGCACTTAAAATGAGAACTCAACTCACCCTGACAAGAGGATAGGTATGAATGATTATATCAGTCGCTCCTGGTGCGGCCGTCGCCCCAGCTTCACCCTCTGCCATCGTTGCTATGAGCCACTTAAATAATTACAAAACGTGAAAATATTCTTTTTCGAAACGAGAAAGCAACATGCGATACGTCTCGCCTGTCTCAAGCCTGTCTGACGTCTCCCCACTGTTTACGCGTTGTCAGGGCAACCGACAAAAGCGGGAAGATGTGATTGATTTTTCTAACGACTGGCGGATAGCGAGCCAGTCAGCGTCACAAGTACTAAAGTATGGTGTACACCAAGAGGATACATGCTCAAGGCTAGGACGATTGCACGTGTGAGGCCTCTTCAACACACCTATTCTTGTAAGTTCGTGTAGGTACGTTGTTAGCGTGTTGTTTGTTCGTTGTGGGTCATCGAGAAAAAATCTAGCCTCTAAAATCTAGACTCCCTGATGAAGACTTTGGGACATTGGGATAATAGAAAATGTTTTACGATGATTACAATAGCTCCTCGCTGCCTGCTGCCCGCGCCTTTGCCCGCGTTTTATCGGGATAAAAAATAACCATATTATTCCAGTATGCTGAGTGTGAACTGCCATACTGTTTACTACAAAGTTTGCGTAACTTTTTTTTCTATGGAATTTCTATTTTTAAAACTTCCTGCTTGGAGCGCTGTTCAGGAATTCCATAGAAAATAAAGTTACGCAAACTTTGTAGTAAACAGTATGGCAGTTCACACTCAGCATACAGGTCCCAAACTATACCGATACCAAATTTCAGGTTCAGTAGTTTTTGCGTGAAAGAGGAACAAATATCCATTCATTCCTGTGATTCATTCTCACAAACTTTGACATTTATAATATTAGTAGGATAACGCAGAAACCCTACAACATCCGTGATCTTCAACCAACGAATTTATATACTAACGTAAGTAACTATATAAATTCCTATTCTTTATTGACAAAGAAAATAACAATCAAATAATATAAACAAATCAAACCAGTATTTACAATCGAAACAATTGAGCCAACTGCAGACGGCTGCAAACAATCTACAGATAGCTCAACTGGTCCATATCAATACCAGTCGGAAGCGTGCCCAAGACGCTGGCTGCATTGCCTCGCTGTATGGCAATGCTAATGCGCTGCGCCAGATACTCATCAGCTCTCGGGTCCCGCGTCGCTTCTTAAATTCCTTGTCTTAAACATATTGACTTCGAGCTTGCAGCCGCATTGGACGAACGAAATAACCCTGATCGAAGTAAGTTGACGTACCGTGGCAGCCATAGAGAAATAAGTAGGTGGCAGCACTTTGTCAATATTATACAAGGCGTAATAAAATATCAAAATCAAGAATTGACATTGTCAAATAATTTGTCACTGGAATCAGTGTTGCCGGTGCGGATCTTATTGGTCCGTTTTGGACTTTTTTGTACCTATGCGGATCTTTATATCTATTTATGCATAGTTTGCACTATGTATGGTAGCAGAGAATATTATTCTAACAACAGTGAGTTAAATGCCGTCGTTTTAAACTTATTTGGTTCCTTGAACATTTAGTTTAAATGACTCCGTACCTAACCTACCTACTTAATATTATTATGTAAATGGTTGTATGGTTTGGCTACAAAATTTATAAAATAGAATAGTTAATTGTTTTAACTGTATTCCGTAGTTGGTCTTATGAACTACTTTTAATCGTTCAACAGTTTATCCTTTCGGACGCACCTACATAATAAATTATAAATATATAATCTATACTTATAATAAAACTGTAACAGGTCCAATTCTGTACATTGAAGATATTTTGAATTTTTTTTGGCGGACTCTCTATTATCGATACTGATGCCAAAAATGATTTTTTTTCCATCATCTCTTTCTGTCTATGTCTTGGCCGCGCATAACTCCGAAACTACTGAACGTATTAGAATGAAACTTGGCAGGATTTCAGTTCATACTACGAGGAAGGATATAGGATACTTTTTATTCCGGATTTCATAGGGTTCCCTTGGGAGAGGGGATGATTGTAAAATTTCTTGGCTGCGCATAGCGCCAGAACTACTGAACGTATTAAAATGAAACTTAGCATGATTTAAGTTCATATTACGAGAAAGATCATAAATACTTTTATCCCGAAATTCATCAGGGTCGAGGAGAAATTTCACTTCCATCTCCTCTCCCAAGGGATTGGGAGAGGGGATGGAAGTGAAATTTCTCGGCCTCGCATAGCGACGAAACTACTGAATGTATTGAAATGAATCTTGGCACAATTTGAGCCCCCACAGTGGGGGCACCGGCAGTGAGGTTCCGGCAGTGGGGCTCTCGGCAGTGGGCCTCTCGGCAGTGGGGGCCTGGAAGTGAGGGCCCCCGCAGTGGACCTCCTACATTGCCCTGCAGTGAGATCCTCAGTAGCCACCCGTAGTGCCCCCCCCCCCCCCCCCGTACAAGGGTAAAATTTCTTGGCTGCGCATAGCACTGAAACTAATGAATGTATTCAAATGAAACTGATTTAAGTTCATACTACGATGGACATGTAATACTTTTTATTTTGGAATTAGTCACAAGGGTTCCCTTGGGAGTGGGGATGGAAGTAAAATTTCTCGGCCTCGCATAGCGCTGAAACTGCTGAATGGATTCGAATGAAACTTAGCATGAATTCATACTACGAGGAAAGACATAAAATACGAGTCCATACCCCAAAGCCAACAAAATGATTACAAAATTGTTTTTAGCGCCGATAAACGACCTACTGGACAGAATCCGGTCGGTATAAAGCTCTCGCTACCAATGATGCTGCCGTCGTCCTGGTAAATCAGCACTGTGACAGGCGGGACATTTGTGCTGCGTACCCGGGATGACCGCTTGCAACGCATTAGTGAAACGCCAGGCATTTGATGCTCTTCAGTACTCGCTTATATACCTACTGTCGTGGCGAAGACTGATACAACTTTGATCTTCGACATGCATTGCAATTCTACGCCTAGATACATTTTACCAATGAGAGAAGTTCGCTTGCTCACCTGCAAAGGTTTCGAGGTTTGTTCAACCGTTGTCTGGTTTGCGCTTACGCCAAAATAAAAACGGAGCGTTTCGTTTATACATCAGAACAGAACAAATCAGGGAAGACTGCGCGCTGAGAATTATGTCGATCTGCGAGACGCCATGAATCAAGATAGAAACTGTGAAGATTTAGGACGACGACTGGTGATTCTTCCTTCCAGTTTTAGAACTGGAAAAGAGATGTATAATGCCCTATTCTCCAGTAGGTACTATCAAAAGCTTTGGAAGCGCAACATATACCTAGGTGAATGTGGAGCTGTGTGACGTCCAGTCAATAAAATCTAGGTAGGTATATGTAAATCTATACTATACTACATTAATAAAAATAAGTAAGGTTTTTGTACGGGGTAATCTATGAATCTACTGAGCTGATTTTGAAAATTCTTATACCTATTGATAACCACGTTATTTGTGAGTGTTATCTAAAATATTATTATATGGCTATATAAAATATTATTATCAACAAAAAATTTTTACCGCCCAACGAAGTGGGCACGGGTCAGCTAGTTAATAATAAATCTAAGCATGTTAATCTAACCATGCCTTATGCCTTCGTTTTGCGTTGCCACGACGTAATTTTTTTAGAAAGAGATAGAAGTGTCGAAAGTTCTCGCTCACTCTTTTTTTCAGCTTTTGCTACTTATTTGATATTTTACAAAACGGATCTTTTTGTCATGAGGTTCGGAGGTTTTTCATTTTGACTGCTGGCAGCACTGACTGTATTGTATCAGCTGTTTTGTGTTGTGATTCTTGTTTCCCATATTTTTAAGTAGACACTCTTTTAACCAGTAAAGCCTTAGAAACGATGGCTTCTAGATTTAGCGGCGCCTTACAACTTACAGATCTCGATGATTTCATCACACCCTCTCAGGCAAGTCACTTAATCTGTATAAATTCGAATCACATCGAAACCACTTGTTTAATTCCCCTTTTCAAACAGGAATGCATAAAACCTGTGAAAATTGAGAAGAAAAAGACGAAAACGGGTGCAAAAATCAAAATAGGCGAGGATGGATACTTTGATATATCATCTGGCAAAGAGCAGAAGCTGCAGAAGGTTGAGATCACTTTGGCAGACTGCCTCGCTTGCAGTGGGTGCATTACTTCTGCCGAAAGTGTGCTGGTCACTAAGCAGAGTCAGGAAGAGTTGCTAAGGTATGTTAGGCGTACTGTGCAATTAATTTATCTTTGACTTTACAGTAGAAGTCTAACTGTAACTGCATATAATAACATGCAAATAGGCTGTTATAAAATAGATTTTATATTTGATTGGTAAGATAAACAGGGTTTACTCTTTGAATGGTGCAGTCAGGGGTATCTTAACTGGTGTAGTTACCGAAAGATGGTCTTAGTCTTATTGTTAGTAGTCTATCCATATTTTTTTGGAAATTTGTCTAAAATTATGGACAGTCCTCTAAGACCATTTTCCTTTAGCTACACTGGTTAGGGTTCCTTTCCTTACTGCCCCATTCAAAAAATCCAGCCTTAGGTACAGTATACCCAAACAATGTGATTATCTATTTTCTTTAACCTTGTGTAGCACTGTTTTCTTCTATTACCAATTGTCACACAAAATAACGTAAGAAATGTCCATTATAATTGTTGACTAACTGGTTGCCTTATGAAAGTGTTTGATATTACAGAGTATTCTCAGAACGGAAGTACACAGACAACAAAGGTGCCACCAAGGATGTGAGACTTATAGTGGTGTCTCTGTCACCACAGCCAATACTGTCCCTGGCTGCTCGGTATAAGTTATCACCAGAAGAGGCTACTAACAAACTTGCAGGTACAAAATTTGATGTAACCAACCATGTTTTGACAGTAATTAAAAATATAAGGTTCCCTTAGAACAGTTAAGCCACATTTTCTATTTCTTTACCAAATTTGTTTGCAGTTGCATTTTCCATAAGGTGATTTTTACATGTACATATGTATGTTCCTTTCACATTCACTATTTGTATCGGGGTGATGAATAAGGTTACTCGTTTTGTAAACAGGTATTCCATATAGCAAGTAAATCAATAAGATTTTAAAAATATGTTAATATATTTTTAGGATTCCTTACCTCAAAAGGTAAAACAGAACCGAAAATCACCCTTAAACAGCGCCATAAAGTTATTATCAAAGATCATTAAACTACGCAAGTTCAAAACCCTCGGTGCGCGAGTGCAACTCGCACTTGACGTTTTTATATTGTACTAGCTGTTGCCCGCGCCTTCGCCCGCGTTTTATCGGGATAATAAATAGCCTATATGTTATTTCCGGTCCCAAACTATACTCAATACAATTTCAGCCTAATTGGTTCAGTAGTTTTTGCGTGAAAGAGTAACAAATAACCATACATCCATCCTTACAAACTTTGACATTTATAATAATAGTAGGATTAAGTATATCAGTCATCTAGTTTCCCATCATAACACAAGCTCTGCTTAGCTTGGGACTAGATGATGCTGTGTGAATTGTCCAGCATTATTGATTTATTTATTATAATTGTTTATTTATGTGCAGGCTACCTGAAAAGCCTCGGTGCAGACCTGGTACTGGACATGACTGTGGCTGAGGACTTGTCTTTACTGGAAGCCCAACAAGAATTCATACAGAGGTACCAGGAACAACAAAATGACCCAGCTGCCAAGAACCTTCCTATGCTCGCTAGCTCATGTCCAGGTGAAGCAATACTTTAATTCTTTTTAATTATTTTCTGCAGTATCATCATCATCATATCAGCCGATACACATCCACTGCTGGACATAGACCTCCCCCATACGACGCCACAAATAGCGGTCGTAAGAGCCGACGTAGGGAACCTACCAGAGGAAGGGCAGCAGCTTCCTTCTGAGTATTTTTCAACACTAACACTGCGATCGCCAAGCGTGGTGATTATGGCAAATCCCCCCTACATGGGAGACCGTCCACTCGATGGACCGACGACATCGTAGCGGTCGCAGGGAGTCGATGGATTGTATCTAGTACTCAACTTAAAATACCAACCAAGTGTATTGATTAAGGCAGGTACGCAACCAGCCAAGATTGAGTAGGAACTGGGTATCTTTTTTCGAGACTTTAAATCCCCCTTACAGCGATGCTTCTCACGGGCGGATGACTGAGTTACCGCCACAAAATTTCCGACAATACTTTACTCTATTTATATTCAGACACTGTTCTACTCCATTTATATTCAGATTTAGGTAGAAATTCTGAAATTAAAAACAAAAATCTCTATAATTTATTTCAGGTTGGGTCTGCTATGCAGAAAAGACCCACGGCAGCTTCATCCTCCCCTACATATCAAGCACAAAGTCCCCTCAGCAGATCATGGGGTCCCTGGTCAAACACCACCTCTCCCGAACTCTCAGCCTGGCCGCAGACTCTGTGTACCATGTGACTCTCATGCCTTGCTATGATAAGAAGCTGGAGGCTTCGCGGGAAGACTTCTACAGCGATCTGCTGGCCTGTCATGATGTGGACTGTGTTATTACTGCTAGTGAGTATGAGTATACTTATTTATTCATTCATATAAGATTATATGAGAGGAAAGAAATCGAGGACGTAGGAATTTAAACTATAACTGGATAGCACCTGGGAAATTAACCACAAAGGACAAAAAAGGCTGGCAATATTTAAATGAGGCCTAAACCCAGCAGTGGATGCGATAAGCAGCTGATAAAACATCGATTTCAATATCACATAACTTTTTGCATTCCACACCTCATGAACTCAATCTTATCTTCCAGTTGAACTGGAACAGATGCTGACCACCTCCAACAGCACCCTAAGCAAAATGACGTCACAGGAGTTGGACTGGCCGTGGGGCGAGGCGCCCCCTAGCGGCGTGAGACGACACATCGGCTCCGGCTCGGGGGGGTATGCGGACCAGATATTCTTGTATGCTGCTGAACAGCTGTTTGGAGAAAGTGATGCGCAGCTTACTTATAAAAATCTGAGGTTAGGTTTTTTTTTTAACCTACTACTAACAACATAAGGAGGATTATGTTTTTAATCTAGTATCTTTAGGTTAGCTAGCTAGCTTCTTGTCCACAGTTTCACACATCGTCGTATGTACCTACCCATAAAAAAATGTAGTTAGCCTTCTTTAGGATTGATACAATCTCAGCCCTTGACAAGTTTTATTTAAAACTCAGCAGTAGGCATCAGCGTGAAATGGAAATAACTATAGCACCCGGCTGAAATTTCAGAAAATAAAAAATATAACACGTTAGAAATGGATTTCTATTGACTTTTCTCTCTCGCTAAACGCGTGATAATATAGTACATTGTTCATCTAGGCGAGAACGTGCCTAATTCCTATCCAATGTGTCATTTGAGGCCCGAGGCGCAGCCGAGGCCCTTAAAACACACGAGGTAGGAATCGCACTTTCTGCCGAGTGATACATAGTGCTTTATACTACACCTTCGAGGAAAATAATAAGCAGAATAAATCTTTTATTTCTGGCGGTGTCATAAAATTTCACTATCACTCGACGACATTCTGTAGAATTAATAAAATTGCCTACACCAAATTCAAAATTAGAAGAACCTCCCGCGCAAGCCAGTAATCACTTGGGTTCTTTTTTCAAAATCATCATCATCATCACATCATATCAGCCGATCGACGTCCACTGCTGGACATAGGCCTCCCCTAAGGATCTCCACAATGACCGATTTTGCGCTGCCCGCATCCAGCGATTTCCCGCGACCTTCACTAGGTCGTCGGTCCATCGCGTGGGTGGTCTACCTACACCGCGCTTTCCGGTACGTGGTCGCCACTCTAGAGCCTTGCGGCCCCAGCGGCCGTCGGTCCTACGAGCTATGTGCCCTGCCCACTGCCCCTTGAGTTTCGCAACTCTGAGAGCTATGTCGGTTACCTTGGTTCTTCTGCGGATCTCCTCATTTCTGATTCGATCTCGCAGAGAGACTCCGAGCATAGCCCTCTCCATTGCTCTCTGTGCGACCTTGAGCTTTCTGACGAGGCCCATAGTGAAGGACCATGTTTCAGTGCCATATGTCATCACTGGCAATACACACTGGTCGAAGACTTTCGTCTTGAGACACTGCGGTCAGTGGGACGAAAAGACACCACGTAGCTTCCCGAACGCTGCCCATCCGAGCTGGATTCGGCGGTTGACCTCCTTCTCGAAGTTGGACTTTCCTAGTTGGATGGTTTGGTAGATAGATAGGTAGACATAATGGTCGACAACTTCGAGGGTGTTGCCTCCGAATAATACGGGAGTTGGTACTACATGGACATTTGACATGATTTTCGTCTTGTCCATGTTCATTCTAAGAACAACTCTTTCGGAGGCTCTACCGAGGTCACCGAGCATTGTACTAAGGCCCTCCATGGTCTCAGCCATGACTACGATGTCGTCTGCAAAGCGAAGGTGAATGATGTACTCGCCGTTGATGTTGATGCCTAGCCCTTTCCAATCCAGAACCTGGAACACATCCTCCAGCGTAGCGGTGAACAGTTTCGGAGAGATAACGTCTCCCTGTCTCACTCCTCGCTGTAGTGGAATAGGTTTTGAGTTCTGGTCCTGTAATCGGACTGACATAGTGGCGTTTTCGTACAAGCACTTCAGCACTTCGATGTATCGATAGTCAACTTGGCACCTCTGGAGGGACTGTAATACAGCCCAAGTCTCGACCGAATCGAAGGCTTTCTCATAGTCCACAAACGCTATACACAGGGGCATGTTATACTCTTCAGTCTTCTCTATAACCTGCCTTAGCGAATGTATGTGGTCTATGGTACTAAAGCCTTTCCGAAAACCGGCTTGTTCGGGGGGCTGGAAGTCGTCAAACCTGCGCGCAAGACGGTTAGTGATGACCCTGGAGAACAGCTTATAAACATGGCTCAGAAACGAAATGGGCCTATAGTTCTTCAGTAGGGTGTTATTACCCTTCTTGAAGAACAGTACCACTACGCTTCCGTTCCATGCTTGTGAAGTTTTTCCCTCGAGGATGATGGAATTGAACAGCTTTTGAAGGGCATTAAGGATCGGTTGTCCACCCGCCTTCAGAAGCTCAGAGGTGATTCCGTCCTCCCCCGGTGCCTTGTTGTTCTTGAGCTGTTTAAGGGCCATACTAATTTCGTACAGGCTGACGTCCGGGATATCATCGGTGTAATGCCGGGTAAGTCTAGCTCTTGGGTCTTTTGCTGAACTAGGGACGGGTTTTTGCACCGACGTGTACAGCTGTCCATAGAACCTTTCTACCTCCCTCAAAAGCTCGGGTTTCGACGAGATGATCCTGCCGTCATTGGTCTTCAGTCTCGTCAGTTGGCTTTGCCCAATCGACAGATCCCTCGCGATCACTTTAGAGCCTTTGTTCCGCTCAATAGCCTCCTTAATACGGTTGGTGTTGTATTGGCGTAGGTCGCGTTTCAGTGATTTTGAGATTTGTCTATTGAGCCGCCGGTATTCTGACGCACCCGCTGAAGACTCCAAGTTTAGTTCCCGTCTGTCCTCCATGAGCTTGAGGGTATGGTCAGAGAGTTTCTTAGTTCTATTTATACGTTGGGCCTTATAGAACTTAGACCCTGTCGTAAGGAGAGTCTGCACAAACCCGTCATTATAATCGTTCACGGATTCAACGCTTGCCAGGCATTCGAAACGGTTTTGAAGCTCGAGCTGAAAGCTTTCGGGGTTCTGGATCTGGTTCTGTGCCGGGCGGAGCGTGGACTTCATCAGCCGAGATCTTTCAAGCTTAGTGTTGATATTCAATGTGCCTCTCACAATGCGGTGATCGCTTCCGGTCTTAACCGCGTTGATCACAGAGACATCATTGAATATTTGCTTTTTAGTCGACATGATGAAGTCTATCTCATTTTTGGTCGCATCATCTGGGCTCATCCAGGTCCACTTACTTTGTGCCCTTTTCCTGAAGAAGGAGTTCATCATGTAGAGTCCCTCCTTCTCCATGAAGCCGGCTAGTAAGTGTCCCCGGTGGTTTCGCCGTCCGACACCAAAGTTTTCGACTCTCAGCTCATCGCCGTTCCGTTTCCCTAGTTTCGCGTTGAAGTCTCCCATAACAACGGTGTAATGAGTTTTGGTGATATGCATGGCTCTGGAAATGTCCTCATAGTGTTGTAGGTTGCCAGGTCCAATCTCCGTTTGTGGTGGTAGCCTGGTATCTGCCGGGGATTCTTAGCACCCCTTGCCCCGCGACTTGCTTGGCCGCTACCATAGCCAAGGGTAGCGGTGCCGCCGGGAACTGGGGGCCGATTTTTATTTGTGCTTGTCATGTCTTAGGGGGGGTTTGCCATAATCGCCATGCTTGGCAGGCGGGTTGGCGATCGCAGTTTTGGTTGTTGGTCCGTTCTACAGGGGGCGCTGCTGCCCGCTCCCCGGTGTATAACCCTTAGTCGCCTCTTACGACACCCGCGGGAAGAGGTGGGGTGGTGCATATTCTAGGCCCACACGGCCTTTTCAAAATATTGTTCGGAAATCGGAAGACGCAAGCGGACTTGGAGTAAAAACTTTTTCTAGTTTGACCTATAATGAAAACAGCAACTTTCCGAGCAGGTGTAGTTTAAATGAAATTCCATAGAGTTTACCGTCCTGCATTTTAGTAAGCTTACAACACAGATTACCCTCAAATTGGGAGTAATCTGTGGCCTACAATGACGTGCCTACTTTCTACCTCATGTTTGAAAAAGGAATAAGTGTCACTTTCCGAGCAGGGGTATAAAGGAAATTGTAATTTTGTTATTTTCGTATTATATAACTTCGATAGACTTTTTTTGTTCACGATCTCACATGATGGTAAAATCACATTTCAAATTAAGATTTGAATAAATTAATTTATTTAGGCTTAAAAAAAATAAGGACTTATTGTTAAGTCATATTTTATACTGTAAACAGTTTCATATTTTAGTATCATCATCATCAGCCCGTACACGTCCACTGCTGAACATGAGCCTCCCCCAAACGACGCCACGAATAGCGGTCCTGAACCGCCTCCATCCATATTTTAGTAATTACTATTAAATAAGAAATAAGGTGTTATTGTCTATCTCTTCACTTAAATTTTTTGTTCACTACTTAGTGGAAGAAGTTAAAAGAAACCATTGGTATTATCAGTCATACATCACATCACATCATCAGCCCATACACGTCCACTGCTGGACATAGGCCTCCCCCGTACAACGTCACAAATAGCGGTCCTGAGCCGCCTCCATCCATCGACTCCCTGCGACCGCTACGATGTCGTCGGTCCATCGAGTGGATGGTCTCCCATGTATGGGGGATTTGCCATAATCACCACGCTTGGCGATCGCAGTGTTAGTGTTGAAAAATACTTAGAAGGAAGCTGCTGCCCTTCCTCTGGTAGGTTCCCTTAGTCGGCTCTTACGACATCCAGGGGTTGTGTTGGAGGAGTCGATATTCGTACGCCGCGGCCCCAAGGCCCAGTCAGTTATCAGTCACATAAGTGTCTAATAAATGTTAAGTGACGATGTTTTAAGACGGTCTAGACTAGAACACAACAAAAACAATAGATTCAGGCCTTACTTTGCGGAAGTCCATTGCAAAATATGAGAATGAAAAATATTTAGTAACAATTCCGCGTATAATAATCTACACGCGGGTGTTATACGCGGAATCGTTACTAAATATTATATTATTAAGAACACAACAATTCCATTTGGTCTCATTGTCTTTGATGAGAATTCGTAGGTACCGACAGTACCGAATAGCCCCCGAATACTCAAAAGCAACTCAGATTCACCTAAGCACGTATAAATTGATCAATTTTTGATAGAAAATCATGGGAAGCTGCTAAAAAAATACGACATGAGAAGTGCCTAAACCTGAGTTGTTTGAGTTCTCGGGGGGTCTCAAGATGAACCCTGATTACAAATGGCTTATTTAGCTTGTCTGGTGTCAGCTAGTGGACGAAGAATTTCTTCCCCTTCCCCCAGGAACCCTGACTTCCGAGAAGTGATCCTGCAGAAGGACGGTCGCGAGGTGCTCCGCTTCGCGATTGCCAATGGTTTCCGCAATATTCAGAACCTTGTGCAGAAGCTCAAGCGAGGGAAGTCGCTCTACCATTATGTCGAAGTTATGGCCTGTCCCTCAGGTTTGTTCACTCTCTATTTTTTCCTTTGGTATTAAGTCCATCATGTGCCTACTTGATGTATTTAATGTAATTTTTTGATGTCATTAATTTTTAAAGAAAAAAATTATTTTCACAGCCATTGTTGATTTAGTGTCGCCCAGATTGGAACCTGTTTACGTATTGAATAAAACTGATTATTACTCAACTCAATCTCATTATTATACCACACTAGCTGCTGCCCGCGCCTTCCCCCACGTTTTTTCGGGATAAAAAATAGCCTATATGTTATTCCAGGTCCCAAACTATACCCATACAAAATTTCAGCCTAATCGGTTCAGTAGGTTTTACGTGAAAGAGAACAAATATCCATACATCAAACAAACTTTGACATTTATAATATTAGTAGGATTATTGAGGTCATAGCTGAATATTTTTTTTTTTTTCATAATTCAATATATGTCTGACCAATTGAGCTATCTGTAGATTGTTTGCAACAGTCTGCAGTTAGCTCAATTGTTTCAATTGTAAATACTAGTTTAATTTCTTTATATTATTTGTTATTTTCTGTGTCAATAAAGAGTATATTTGTCTTAATTGGGTAGGGCCAATGGGTTAACAAAATACTACCACCTTGACAAGAAATATTTCTAGTTAATAAATCTCAATTTATATGAAATTTTGAAAAATAGGACCCGGTTGGTTCCAGCAAAGTAGTATATTGGGCGTGATATTGATGGTTGTTTCCCCATGTGTGTGAAACAAAGTCATATCTGCATTTCAGGTTGCCTAAATGGCGGTGCCCAAGCACGCCCGGCCTCCGGCGAGAGCAGCCGAGAGCTGGTCACCCAGCTAGAGTCGCTCTACACGTCTCTCCCCCTCGCAACACCCGCTACCAACCAACTCGCGAGGACACTGTACACAGAGTGGCTGGACGGACGAGACTCCGACAAGGCACGCGCTATGTTGCACACAGGCTATCACGCGGTGGAGAAGTCTGATGTAGCGCTAAATATAAAGTGGTGAATAGAGACATAATTATGTTGGTGATAAAGACCCATTCGAGGTTTGTGCGCCAGGGTACTAAATCTCAGCTTAATTATTGGTCTTGTGCGCCACATCCGTTCTATTTTTTGGCAACATCCCGTCTATTTTGAAAGGTAAAATCCGTAACGAGCGACCGCTATTCGAGCAGGTGTAAAAATCCATTCTTATCCTTATTATAATTGCATCAAAATGTTTTAAATTTTCAACAACCGATCGACTATCGGGCAAGTGGTCGTCATCAATGACATGTCACTTTCTGCCAACTGAAAATGTAACGTGTCTTCTACATAACTTTCGGGTTTATGAAATATAAATATTTAATCTTGTAATTAGTGAATTGCTTCTGTTGTGATTTAAATAAGTTTACTTGTGGCTAAAAGCTATACGCCAATTATTTTAACGTAGTATGAGGTAGGTTAGTTTCCTTCCTACTGTGAAATGTACCAGAATTTTTGTAAATTGTTCTATATTAATAGTGTATCAGTTAGTTATTTAAGAACAAATAGAACAATATAATTGTTTAAAGACTATGATTGATTTTGTTTGATGTGGAGTGACTAGTTTTGCATTATAAATAATTAATTGTCTTCAGGATGACCTCGCTACAAAACAATGTTGGTACTTGCACTGTCACTTACGGACTCGTATTTTTACAGGTTGTACAGTTGAGCGGTGCGTTTGCTTGTTCACACGCTAAAGGAACGACAACGACACAATATTTTAAACACGTAACTTTTACGATATAGGTACTGACATTTTTGCAATTATAATATACTAGCTGCTGCCCGCGGCTTCGCACGCGCATTTTCTGTACCCTTCGTCCGTCCCCGGGATACCGTTCAGCCGTTTAGGCGTGTAAAGGTAACAGACAGATAGACAGAGTTACTTTCAAAATAATATTAGTAAGGATTTTTGGTGCACAGAACAACTGGGACAACATTACAAGGGTACAAGACAACTGGGAATACGCGTAATTAGTGACTACAATAGAAAGTCTTAAAAACCAAAAATCATAGAATCAAAAATAAATTAATTCTGTTTTTCCGATAAAACTTTTGAAACTATATTTATTCACAATACTAAAGTCATTTCGAGGGCTCAAAAACATTGCAAATATTTTTTCCGTTCTTAAAAGTATCATATTGTAAGTAATCTTATCGGGTTTTGAAAATCGTCAATTCTGGCAAAAATACCTACCTACTTATGTATTCGCTTTTCGGGAAAAACCAAAGCAATTTAACCATGACCCTCCCCGCTCCGTTCCCGTGACGTGCCGCAACAACAACAAAATCTAATGAATAATCGATAGAATCAAATCAGGTGTAGTGTAAAGTGCGCGCGCGCACCGTGTTGAACAAACGCTCCCAGTGTTTACATAACAAACGATATCACATCGCTGCATCCACCAAATATACGAGACGAACAGATTAAACAAAACTAAAAGAAAATTTCATCGTTTACTTTAAAAAGAAAAAAGTAGTGAAAAACGCACGCTCATTACCGACATAAAGTGATAAGGCCCGGCTACGTATTAGTTTGTAAGCAGTGATGGGTGATTTTAGATTGAACAATGCAAAACTGTACCTAATAGTGTTTTGTACGACGACGATCAAACTGGCTATAAGCACGGGACTCGGCAAATGTCCTATCTACCCCTCGCTCCCGGGCTTCGATGTCCAAAGGGTGAGTTTTTGAACTTCTAGTAATTTCGTTGACTTGCTTTTATGAACTAAATGTATTAAAAATGGATAAATGAATTCAATAGGAATCAAAACCCTGTAAAAAAATAATAGAAGATTAAAAAAAACTGGATAGGATTTTATGATAATTATTTACTTGTGAAATATGTAGATTGGAGTAAATTGTTTATTTGTATAAAGATACGTTTGTTACGCTAGACAGTTGTTAGTACATCCTTTTAACTATGTAAAATACTGAATAGAAGTTATTCAGTAAGGTGTCTCGTGAAGCACCTTGCTCCTCTTAAATTGGCTCTAGCAATTAGTTATAAAATGCTAATTAATATTATAAATGCGTTTGTTTTATTGTTTGTCCTTCCTTCACGCCCTAACCAAGCAACCAATCGACTTAATTTTTGGCATAGTTAGTTGAAAGGATGGAGAGTAGCATATGCTACTTTTTGAGCTGGTAACGCGGGTGAAACCGCGGGGAACAGCTAGTAGTGAATAATGCTGGACAACCACACCATTACCTAGTACCTAGCTAAATATCAAAATATCAACGTGTTTTATTTTCTTTAGACATTACAGGACTCTTGGACACGTCACAAAATTCAAATCACCTACCTAAGTAAAACAGGGAAATAAAGTGATCACTTTGATTTTTTTAAGCAATCAATCAATCAATTTGTGAAAGCAAGCAGCTTTTGTTATGGGTACCTAGATAGACTAGATAACTGATAACTTATCCCGAGGTGGGAATCGAACCCACAACCTACTGTGTCGCAGGCGGACCTTCGCCCGCTGCGCCACCCAGATCTTCAGATGCGTATTTATGTGAAATTCAAGTATGTAGGTTTTTTTTATTTGAATGGTAAAGCGTTTGACCATAATGCATGACACTTGAGAAAGTGAAGACGCCCGTAAGAATGCGCCTGTTTTCCTAAAACATAAATGTAATGTACCTAAACTTGTTTTACCGACCAGCCCCATAGCATAGCGTTTTTGTCTAAGCTAGAATAGAGAATTCGCTGATATCCATATTATACTGCGTATATTATTATCGTATTCGATGTCGTTTATCTATTTATAGTGTTTTAGTTATTAAACTGACAAAAATAACGGCTAAACGAAAAGAGATACTTGTGGTGATGATTAAAAAATTCAAACACAATCGGTCATTTTTAAAGAGATATTCTCCAAACCAGTAGAACAGGAAGTTCAATTTATCCAGAACTAGAATTTATAATTTTAAGGTGTTTTTTTTTTAATTTTTCTATATCGTAGATTGTTTTATAACTTAGTTTAACTACTTATTATAACAGTTAAATTATGGTTAATAAGGTAGGCAATTATAATACCTAAACAAATTCGATTAGGTTTTTTTTTATTCGTAGATATGTAATAAATTTTTATTTTATTATTCGTCGCTTTTACCTTGTATCTTGGTCCCTTTTTACGGCAATATAAAATTAGCGCCGTCACTTTCTCATCAGTTCTCGTCAGAGAGCATTTATGTTCCTTGCTCATCACATCAGTCATCATCATCAGTCTCGGAGCAGCCAATCGTCAATTAACTCTCTGACCGCCGTAGTCACCTACACATGACAAATCACCTGAGGACCCCTCAGCGTCAACGATGTTTAGAATATTTTGTTCACTTTGTGCTTTGGCGTAGAGAACACGGGAATGTATATGAGTATTGAAGAGAATAGATAAGTTGTGTTGTGGACAAACAACGTAGCAAGTAGGTACCTTATTTGTTATGTCATACAAAATGATGTTCTACAAGGCACGGTACTGAGGACCCTTTTCTATTAACCCTTGATCTGGATCCCATTCAAATACATAAGAGTTGAGTTGGGTCTTGGTTGGTATCTTAATCAGTTGATATTTTTTAAAACGCTATTTACTTATATTGTAACTTGATTATTTCAATTTCAAAAGCCCTATCGAATCTAAAATTGATTAAACGCATGTAAACTTAATTATTTAGATAGGTACCTACTTTAGCAGGCGCGTGAGAAATCGGGCGAGTGGGTCACACCAGCTGAATCTAAACTGGATGTTACCAAATCATTGTGAGAACTTTTAAAAGTCAATAAAAGTATCAATTAACATTACCTAACATGGAAATGCCAAGATTTCAGTTAGTGCAGTGGTAGGTAGCAAATAAGTTACTGGATGTGATTGATGTTACGTAGTGAAATGGAGGTGTGTCCACGAAACGGATGACCTCCTGATATCGAAAAATATAGTAGGTAGTTGGTACCTACTACGTATTTTCATGATTTGAATACAATATAGGTTTAATTTGTCATTGAACGCACCAGCAAGGTGGCTTGCAAATAAGCGCTCTGAATGTGACCCAAAAATTTACTTTGAGATTACACTTGACCGAAGATAAATAGTACCTACCTACTTAAGTAGGTATTAGTCTATTTTTTATCCCGATAAAAAGTCGGCCGAAGGCGCGGGCAGCAACTAGTTATTTATAAATGATTCTGATGCTTAAATAAATTTACTTCCCTGTTAGGTGAGCCATCGAGTACATATCCCTACTCTACTCGATGATGTGAGCCAACCATCAGTAAGAGCCTCCCAAAAAAGCTGAGATAGAAATAAAAAATTAAGATAGATAATAAAAAAAAACAATAATTGCAAGCACATTTAACAATTCTCTATACCTTTAGTGCATGTTTGTTAAATGAGCTCAACAGCTTCACGACTGAATTCAATTTGAAGGTATGTAACCTATAGGTATAAGTAAAATTATAGTTTTAGATTTATTGGCAATAAACTAAACAGGTGGGGCGGGCTAGCAATTATGAAACACGGCTGTTGCAGATGACAGGCACATGGTACGAGGTGGAGCGGTCGTTCTACCTGGTGGAGATCTCTGCCAGCTGCACCGAGCTCAACGTGGCCCTCAACGAGCGGGGATTTCTCCTGCTTACAGTCAACACGGTTAATAAGTGGTAAGAGATCACGGTATGCTTCAGTAACATCATAGAGGTCCGGTCCAAAGACGCGGTAGATAACTAGTGAGCACTGGATGCTCTACTAGCAGGCAAGATGTGTAGCGAAGCACTAAAATAAGCTCATGCATTTGCATGCAATTTAGAAGCGTTTCATTCAAGTAGGTATTTAACACGTTGACTGTCCCGTCTATTGAGGAAACGTGGTACGTCCAATAATAGTTTTTTCATAAACTACTTTATTTTATGTTTCTATGGGGCTAATTATGTCGATGACTGTGTAAATTATACAGGAGTTTTATTTTCGCCAATTCATTGTTCAGTCCGGTCCCTAGAAAATCAAAGCTCTATCTCACGCGTCCGGCCTAGGAAACGCAGTTTAATTGCCTTTGGCAATGGCATGTAATCTATGCATGTAATGCACGAACGTCACAGCCAGACCAAAAATGCATTACATCTATTGCACGGACAGTTAACGTGTTAATCAAACAGTTCATTTGATAAGTGGCAGGTGGATTCCGGTATCGTACTATTTATTATTTATACCTAGGTAAACTCTGTCAGGTAGGTACGTACAGGCTTTAGTACTTTAGTACCTAGTGTTGTGTTAAAGAGCGCTAGGATCACAGATTAGGTAATGTTGCCTGGAGAGGGATTGCGGTCACGAAGTTCCTACCTACTTTCGTAAGTCTATAGCGTCGGATTACAGACATAGCATATCGAGTATGAGGAGGTACCCACCTATCTATCTACCACCGACGCACAGGCTTTGAAGTGCGGGTACGTTACGTAGCCCAGCGACGACGCGCGGCCGCTCCTGCCGCCCCCTCCGTACCGCTGAAGGAAGCTGGAGCTCCTGCGGAATCTGAAGCTTGGCAGCGAGACCCACTTTGTGTATTCACTGCCAATCTTCGGCTACAGAGATGCATCTTAATCCAACTAGACTCTACCTACTTACCATTTTCGAACGTTTCAGGACAGGCAGTCCATCCACAACGTACGGGCTCGGCATCCCGAGCCACAACGGCTCGTCTACCTTCCGCTACAAGCTGAACAACCGGATGCCGTACATCATCGGCCGCCTGCTGCCCGGCGCCGGCCAGTACAACATCCTGTTCACGGACTACTCCCAGTTCGCGCTCATCTGGTCCTGCACTAGCCTCAGCGTGGCGCATACAGGTTACAACTTATTATTTCGGTCAACGTCTGTCTACTACAGGGCTCCCTCCACCTCCACCGTTGGGAGGACCATGGGAAAGTTCCCATGGTCCTGCCAACTTTGCGGTTGACACTGTAGTGTTGGGCTATCCTCACCCATCGCCCAATTTTCGCGGTCTTGTGTGCATCTACAATACTAATGAGGTCGAGAAACAATCTTCTTAAAGTTCAACCGCCGCCCCGTCACAGTCTGAGGAGACTATTATTCTCCGAAAAACGATCAAATTGTATAACTATTGATTTCTATCGTAGGTACTTATTTACTACTCAGCCGCCGCAGTGCGAAGGGCGCGCTGATGGGCATCCCATAATAGGTACCTATTTAAATTCTAAACAGGCGAGGTGAGCCCAGCACTTGCAAGACGCAAGCAAGAAGCAAGACGGTGCGTAGACAGCCGAGAACGATTTTGTAGTTATTTAGGTGCTTTGAAAAATATTTGTATGACATATAAAAATATTTTCTAGTGATGTACTGCGTAATAACGTTTGCAATGTTTTGGTATACAATTTGTGTCATTTTATTCATTTTTCTATTCAGTGATCATTTAAAGTTTCATTTAGAGGTAACTTTGACATTTTTTTTGATCGGGTGAAATGTCACCAATCGTGTTTTTGTCTAGTGATGCATTAGAAAATATCATCAACTATATTAAGTTTGAATTTCAAAACTATAGGCCTTCTAGTTATTGAGGTACGGACAGTTAAAAATCCCTAAATCCGGGTAACCCAGTCTTAAAAAAAACATTATCTTACTTCAGATCGCATCTGGGTGCTGGGTCGCGAGCGTGAGATCGAGGCGTCCCTCCGTGCGCAGATCTACGCCCTCATGGTGGAGCTGAGGCTGGACCCAGACCGACTCATCATATCCAAGAACAACAACTGCACGGCCGTCTTCACTGATGCCGCTGACAACTAACAACTTTTAACTAAATAGAGAGCAACTGCATACTGATATACATGAGTTAGACAAAGTTTTATGAACCAGACGTATCGAAAATGTTTGACAACATTTTGAATATTTCGAGAATTCGGTTCGTAATATCACAAAATTTTAAAAATTATAGGAAAGAAGCAGTAATCAGAATTAATTTTACGAATCTAGCAAGTTTTTGCTTGGCCAGTGGGAATAAAGGATTTTATTGATGACTACACCAATATTTTCCTTTGTCATTATGACCACGCACCAAGGCAGAGAGAAGGCATAGGCGTCGTCATCAATTTAAATAGAATAGGGTGATAATAACGGGTGCAAAATAAAAAAATTACATGATATAGATATAACATATTTATTTACAGTCAAATAAATTAAGTAGGATATTGATATAAAGTTATGTAGTAATAATGGAATGGTTTTTTCTTGTGATAATCTGTAGGTACTGTAGAAGTCCATACCATGTATGTGTATGAGTAAGGTCTCTGGACTTTTAATAAAGCTTACAACCAGGAATGTTGCCAGCTACAGAGTCGCAAACTTGTGAGACAGTTGAATAAAATTATATGCCAAACATAGCTTTAGATAAAAACCGGAACTCTGGTATTAAATATATATAATATATAAGAATCAAATACGAAAAAGTTTGTGATGCTTTATGAGGTTGTGCTAAAATAAAATTAATTTGTACCATTGAATGTTTCATAAAATTACATGTATTTGGTATATTTTACATAAATACTTGTACACCAAATACTTTAAACCAAACTGGATGGAGTATTTGGTGTAGAAATTTACTTCATCATAATAACACACTTCAACCCCACAGTCCCACGCTAATTATTAATATCAGCACTCACTATTGTCATTATTTCTATGTATAATCATAACAATAGCACAGACAGACTTAATACTTGAAATAGAGTAAATTTATTTTACCTTTGCTGTTATTTAATTTAACATGCAAAGGCTAAAAGATCTTTGTGTATAAATATTACAGATCATAAATACAGTATCAAATATAACATTAGGCCATAGAGACACATAAACGAAAATACAATTTATAAACACACCAAAACTTTAACATAAACTGCGTAAACAAAAACAAAGTGCAAACAAAAACAATTAAGTACTTATCTACATACAGCAGCACAAAAATGCTGCCAGATCAAAAAATCAGAAAAATGGAACTGCTTATAAAAATACACACACATAAATGAACACAGTAAAATTGCTATGTGATCACAAACAGTCTGTGATGATTTTGAGAAGGTAGGAAGATCATTATGTATTGTTGGTTTCCACACAACTCCTGACATCAGTTATTTTAATGCACTCTGCATCTCTGGCCTCGTTGTAGGAAGATATGCTATTTGGGCTCTCGGGTGTGTGCTCAGGGAGGGACGGGTACGAGTTCTTGCTGCTTTGATGCGAGATCTGAGCTGAGTACTGGTGCATCCACAGCTGCTTCTGCTCTACTTCTTGACTCACTACCACAAATACTTCTTTCTCTTTGCTTTCTAGCTGCTCTTTCAGGTATGCTATTAAATCAGCACTCTGAAAAGGTAAACTTTATAATAGAATAGAATACAAGATTTAGGATTACAGAGCATAGAATAAGAAACTTTTAAGAATTAGGGGAGGGCCGGGCTTTAATTATTTCCAGCAGTTAGTGATAACAAGGCTAAGCTAGGGAATGTTGTGATGTGAAAGATTGAATCGTAATAATTTTTATAAGCTTTTAGTCTACTTGTTTGTGTGGGCCAAATCTCGCAGCTTAATTTTAGACCAGTTATCCAAAATTAAGTCCTCAACTGATGAGCTGAAATCCGGCATACTTGAGTAAGTTCAGTGACAATGCAATTTTATGGTACCAGCGAGCTAGTCTGATGATATAATGGAGACCCAAGGTAGCCATAAGAACTCCTAAACGAAACATCTTAACCATGTTGAGTTTGGGTTCCTCGCATTTCTTGGATCTGCATATTAATATCACACCTAGTGGGAGTATAAAATACTATTCAGGTGTAAACTTATTTTTTCTCGTGGATAAAAACTTATATTTATCTAAATTAATGTTATGTTATACTTTTGTCTTCCCAACAACTTTGCCCATAGATGGTATCATTTTTACATAAAACTAGCTGACCTGCCAAACGTTGTTTTGCCTTCAACCCTTATCACTTAGGGGTATGGAAAATAGATAGTAGCCGATTCTCAGACCTACTGAATACGCATTTAAATTTGATAAAAATCGGTAAAGCCATTTCGGAGGAGTACGGTAACTAAGATTGTGACATGGAAATTTTATATATAAGATAAAATTAAAAACCATTGTTTTTTTTATAAAAAAAAGTTATGATTGCTGCTTGCGTTGGAGCATAGACACTGCTGTATCATGATTGTTTTTCTTTTTCAAGTATTCACGTATTTATTTTGCAATCCTAATACATAAAATGTGAGAGGTCTTAAATATTTCACTTAGGGGCTAGGTATTAGGAGCCCTGTTAGGGCGCCATGCAACTTGAGAGGTAGCTATTATAATTTTGATAGTTACAATCAAACAACAGACACAGTAAAAACTCAAATAAGCTATATTTACCCTGCCTATTAGCTGTGGTGATTCTAGCTTTGAGTCCAGGTTATAAAAGTTCCCCTGGATCTGTCTAATGGCGATCCAGTGCCGCCGCCGGAGAGGAAGCATCACAAATCCCAGTTTGTAGTCCGATGGCACATTTAATATGAATCCACAGATGTTTGATAAGTCTAAGCAGCCAGGGTCTCTGTAAATAATTAAAATATTTTTTAGCCAACTTAAAAAAAGGAGGTTCTCAATTTGACTGTATGTTTCTTTGTGAATTCTTCATTTATTGGAAATCACAGTTAGTAGAGTAGTAGAGGAGTAGAGTACGAGAGGAATAATGTACGAGAGGAATAATGTACTGCATCATCAAACATGGAAAATGGGGTTCGATGGTCGAAGTTTTATGAGAAAAGAAGCCGGTGAATTCAACTTCAAAATGGTACTTCAGTGGACTGCAGCTGCAACAGGTGTGTCTATTAGCACTATAAAAAGGATTTCTAGCCGAAGCCCGAATGGGTCGCTAGTTGGTTAATATCACTTTTCTATTTGATTGTACTTGCGGAGTATTGCTTCCGTGCCTATGTTCACAGAGCTCATTAAGTTTTGCGATCACTCTACCTATGAATGTTGAAAATATTTAGTTAGAATAGAATAGAAATAGAATAGAAAAATTATTTATTGCCTTATATAATAAATACCAATTACATTTTTATGCTAAAGTAGAAATCCTTCTACCATTAGCAGAGAGGGGGTGGCACAGCGTCAGTTACTACTTTCATGTGTGGAAATTTGCAACAATTTTTATTATAATTATTATTCTTTGGATCAGTACTTACTTTCTTTTATCAAACCAAATTGCTTCACATCCTTTCTTTTGTAGTGCGGCCATAATAACATTGATATCATAATTGCCAAGGCCCAACAGGGATCGGTGAGGATTGATCCAAACATTGGGGGACAGACTACTGCATATTGCATCTAATTCTGATTTTAAATATGTATTGCGAGTCTGAAAATAACGTTTCAGTGTTATTCATAAATTAGTATCTATAAGTGATTAGTACATACAGGAAATGATTGAAACCAAATCAACTAAACTTTATGATCACTGTGAAAAAGCCATATGACCTTCACAGCCATAATTCGGTAATTTTACTAAGTCTCAGACAAGGTCAAACTTACCTGGAATAAATTATTTAGCGCGTGTAAGGCGCATAGTTCTTTTACTTGTTTTTCGTGATAAATCATCGGCTTGGAAGTCATCTCGTCGGTAGTCTTTTCGACATGTTCCCCCAACTAAACTTCTAATCTAATGGTTGGCCCGAACTAAACAAATATTCACGATTCGAAGCTCACTTGTTTTAATTTAGAAAAAGCTAAATTTACATAAAAATTACTGAAAATGCAAAACCAGAATCCAACCAAAACAACTTGACAATTTTTTTCTAAAGGTGGTTGAAATGCTGCCACATTAAAAACAAGCAAATGTTGCCACGCTGTGCCACCCCCTCTCTGCTAATGGTAGAAGGATTTCTACCTGCTGATTTTGTTCGTCCAATGGTGGATATTGTCGGACTTCGCAGGCCATTTTATTACTTATTTCTCTATGCCATTTTTGACCTCGATTTTGACGGAATGTGAGGCAAGCCTTGTCAGTATTGTATTCAAAGTAGGCTTGTTCTTGCTCGGTCAGTAAAGAGATCGCTCTGTCCTAGTACAATCTCACTAACGTACTAGTTCGGACTTCTAGTTCTTTTAGTACCCCACTCGGCAAAACTTTCGGGTCCTTTTTATCACAAAAGGGGCTCCTATATTAATGCTCCAAAATACGCAATCGATTGTTTTGTGTCAGAAACTAGATTGGATATTATTAATATTTACTGAATATTAAATAAAATATTATTTCACCAAAACATACACGAAAACGGACGAAATATCTATTTGATGAGGTTTTAGTTTATTGTCGTACAGTTTGATAGTTGTCATTTGGACAAGTTACTATGGTTACATAAAAGTTGTTAATTATTATGTCGCAGTGAAAATAAAGATATGAAGTGCACGGATCGTTTTTCTTATAATATATAGGAATATGGAGACTTCCTTGTGCAATTGATAACGACAGGAATTTAACACTATTTACCGACGAAATATCGAAATGCAATGCTCCTTTCTTTCTCGCAACAAAAATAATACAAGTAGGTACATACATATTACACTTACAAAAGTTGGAAACATTAAATACTAACAGCGCAATTTGATCCCTATGTTCAAACAAATAAAGTTTCTCATTCATTATTACCCCTCCGTCTCTTTTAGTACCGGGGATTATGCTCTGTCTATCTCTGTTCTACCTTATTCGTTCCTTTGAAACAAGTTCCTACTGAACTAGAGAACTAGATGCATATCTCCGTCTCTCTTACTACCGCGGAATATGCGCTCTCTCTATCTCTGTTCTCCCTTAATTATTCCCTTGTCTTCTAGTTCCGTCTGACACGGAATCACGGAATGTAACAGTGAACTAAAAGAAACATTGTACTAGGGAACGAGTAATTGAAATGCATTCTCAAACAGTTCTTTTTATTCTTGTTATTGGATTTTAAACTTTATGTAATAGAAAATAGTGATTCAGACGCTAACTTTTTTAGTGGTTTCGAGATTTCGTGACTGAAGAGCAAGTGAACTACAAGGAACTAGTTGAGCTGAATCGTTCTTACTAGTTCACTGGTTGGAACTAATTCATTTAGTTCATTATTCCTGTACTACACAAGACTAATTCAAAGCTTAATTCAAAGAGAATATAATATGTATGTACTGATTGTATTCTCTTATCTTTGCAAACGGGAAGCGGGAGGGACGGGACCGTTGCGCGCTAGGTACTCGTCAGTATTGTATTCTCTTTGCTAGGTACAAACAATCAAATCAAGTAAAAACCCGCCGCGTGCCCAGCCAGAGAGAGTATTATTGTTCTGTGCGCGTGCCCGCCGCTTTAAGTTGCGTAGGTATTTTCCGATTCCTATAAATGAAACTGATATGTACGACGACGGGAGCGATAATTTCTTTGTTACCCACTTGGAACATCTCAACAATTCTTTTACAAAGTGAGTATTGATAAATATGTACATTCCTCTCGTATACTTGGGACATCTGACTCCAGCCGTAGTGTTTTTTTTATTGATTGTGTTATTTTCAGGTCATCCAATGAAATAACAAATGTTCTACGCAAAAACTTTTGGTGTCCCAGTAGTGCTTCACTAACAAAAGCAACAGTTGATCAAATTGTGGATGAAACCAGAAATTTAGTATTAAATGCCGATGTAACCAATATTAAAAACTGGAAGAGCTCTCTAAGGTTTGGCCTGAAATTGTAAAATATTTTCTACTCTAACCTTATCTGGGGGTCTTAATTATATTTTTTTTTCTCAGCACTATTGATCCAGTATTCTTGTTTGAAAACTCAGTTTCTTATTGCCAAAAGTGTATGGTTGCTTCTACTACTAGAGGATTTGAAAAATTTAAAAATAATGAATGTTACTGCAACTTGGGCTTAGGAGTTTCCTTGGTTAGCAGAAAGTCTAGTGCGAACAGCACAAACCAGAAAACTTTACTTTTTGGAAGGACTGTAAGTGCTGAAAGTTTGAACGGAGATGGTAACTCTAGTGATGGTACTCAATTCAAACCCCAATTTGGCTGTAAAAGACCAGCAGATCAGAATTTCAACCGAAATGCCAATAAGACTTCGAAATCTGATTCAATTCTTTTTAATGAAGAAGATGATAAAACTCATAAGAGCAATGTAGCCAAAATTACCTTTAAATCGGCCAGAGAGCATCTGCTAGCCTCGAACTCTGCTGCTCGACGGACTCTGGGTGCCACTCGGAAAGCAAAAGCCAAGTTTGTGTCTCCGATGATTGGAGCCCATGAGTAAGTATAATAGAAAAGATACAAAACGTGGTATTCTTAAATTTTCGAAATAATTTACTAAATATTTCTACTCTGCAGAGAAAAACAAGAAGCTAATGAACCTGGAATTGTTGATGAAAGATTGAAACATCTGGATCCAAAAATGATAGAGCTGATTGAAAGTGAAATTATTGATAAAGGCACTCCAATAAGTGAGTATTTAAATTTACAGTAAAACAACTCAAAGTGCATTATGTATCTTAACATAACAGGCATTGTCTCTCTCTCCATAATATTTGCAGACTGGGATGATATAGCAGGTCTGCACCTAGCCAAGTCAGTGATCCAAGAGGCTGTGGTTTGGCCGCTGCTCCGGCCAGATATCTTCACAGGCCTGAGGAGACCTCCTAAGGGAATCCTGCTGTTTGGTCCTCCTGGCACTGGGAAGACTTTAATAGGTGGGTTATTCTTATTCTTGTGTTTGATCAATTATTGTGATCATGATTATTTTAATCTCGTGTGCATAATTTGTATGGTGAGGGGCAAGGGGAGTTTTGTGTAAGCATGAAAAGTATTTAATAAGGTAGCAATAATTAATAAAAAATATTTAATAATAATGCTTCACATATTGTGCGTTCTACAAGTTATAGAACTAGGAGAAAAGTAGTTTTCCGCAAATAAATGTGAATGAGTACTTGTAGAATACAAAAAAAAAATTCTTATTTTTATTTCTAGCGCGACCGATGACTTGAACCCAACGTCTGTTAACTTCTCTCGCTTGCACGCTTATGCGAGCTACGGCTCGTATTCGGGTGCAAGCGAGATGAAGCGAGGGGTGCGTGGCCTTACTTGGTCTAACGAGATTTTATGAGTTGAGTGGTAGAAAACTGTTGCCAATCGAAGAACGTTTTGTTTTTAACGTTTAATTTAAATAAATGTGAACTGTAACACACTATGGAGTACTATAGAAATAAAAAAATTCAATGTCTTCAAACGAATATCAAAGTCTATCAAATGTAAAATTTGCGTCATAGTAGTGGATTAGAAACTAATCGCGGGCCACATGCGGCCCGCGGGCCGAGCTTTGGACAGCCCTGATAATTATATATTAAAGCTTGGTATATATACGACATCGTAGCGGTCGCAGGGAGTCGATGGATGGAGGCGGCTCAGGACCGCTATTTCTGGCGTCGTACGGGGGAGGCCTATGTCCAGCAGTGGACGTGTATAGGCTGATGATGATGATGATGATGATATTATAGCTACGTCTGTGATGGGCTTTACGATGATTTATTCTGACTGAAGACTGATACTGATCAACCCTGCACCATATGAAATAGTAGGTACTACGTAGCTAACTAAACATTATCGTCGTAACCGTTTTAGTTTCATTCTTCTGATATCTTAGATACCCAATAACGGGGGTCTGACTCAAGTGGTTCCAGAGTTGTGACGGTTTCAAATTCCGAGATGTAATGGCGCAGAAATGTAGACAAAGAATTGCTAGGTATGGCCTCCGGCCCTATTAAAATTCAATAAAAAAAAAATATTAATAAAAAATGAGACCTCTCTGTAGGCCTAGATCGACTGTCATTTGTTTTTACTATGAATTCGTACACCTTAACTAAGCTAACATCTTTCACCGTTTCAAAATAACGTGAAAGCAATTAAAAATATCTAAGAATTCCATTTTTATTTTTCTTTATTGATTTTCAAATAAAATAAATGGAATTCTTTGGTATTTTTAATTGCTTTCGTCTCATTTTGAAACGGTCAAAAAGCTTAGTTAAGGTGTACAAATTCGTAGTAAAACAAATACAGTCGATCTAGGCCTACAGAGGTCTCATTTGCTAGAGATTCGTAGGTATGATAATAGTCTTCCTAAACGAATGCGCTGTCTACCTATGCAATGAATCCTACTTCCTATATGTGTTGTTTGTATGGATGGATATTTGTTACTCTTTCACGCAAAAACTACTGAACCGTTTAGGCTGAAATTTGGTATGGGTATAGTTTGAGACCTGGAATAACATAAAGGCTATTTTTTATCCCGATAGAACACAAGCGAAGGCGCGGGCAGCAGCTAGTATATAAATAAACTTCGATAGGTACTATTGAAACTGGGGATGATAAAAAACAATACAGGCTAGAAAAACAAATTTTTTTTTAAATATTTATTTATTTATTAGTATAGGTCCACCAACAGTATACATATTAAGCTTATATAATAGATGTTGAGACAAGTTCTAATATATATTCCTTATATCCTTTAAGAGGTGGACACAGTATTCATTATGCTTAAATTTACTAATAATAATAAAATATAACACACAAACCCGCTATGTGTAGCGGCGAGATGTAAAGGCGAGAGCCTTTAGATTAATTCTCATAAAGGGCCTCTGTGCTGTTGGCTTCGGCTCCACGCATGCCTCCCAAAGGACCGGGTCACTATATGGCCCGTGATCATGGAAATGAGAAACAGAATAATAAAATATTAAAATAATAAATAAAATAAAAAAAATTGTACCTACTACGACAACATTATTAATATGTAATTAATAATGTTGTCCTCCTAGCCGAATTTCGACCGCCGCGGCGGCGGCGGACAGTCTCAACGGAGACTAGCCGAATGCACAGGACATATTATAGTGCACAAAAGTGTGCACAAGCACAGTTTCTACTCCCTAACTCTCATAATACGATGGGACGCTAGACCGACACAACCGGGGAGAGGTTCGGTGCAGGCTTAACCTGCTTTCACTCAAGTATACCTCTCATAACACACTTGATTTAATTGATTGTTTACGCCCCTCGCCCCTTTGGAACCCTTTGTTTCAAAAACCCTCCATAGATCCTCACTAAGTTACGTTAAGGTCACTAAGTTACGTTAAGGTCATTAAGTTAACAGATACCAGCATATTTCACATGTCTTATCTGTTAAACCTATTAAAATCCTACCTATTAAAAGCACAAATTGGATCAACATTTGGACAGTTAAGCTTGAAGTTAATACTTCACCATACGCCAAATCACCCAAGCTGCGACTGAGAACTTCGTTCGCTTTGCTCACTCCAATCAATGACTGTTTAGGTAGGTAGTTGAACATACTGCTCCTTACTAACGATTACTAAAGATTACTTACTACCCACGATGCTCTAAATTAAATGTGTATAAGATTTAATTTAGAGCACTTCAACTAAAACTAGCTTCGGTAAAATAATGCAGTTTATATTAAAATTGCCTTATTAATTTAACATCCATAGGAAAGTGCGTAGCGGCGCAGTGCAACGCAACATTCTTCAGTATATCGGCATCCTCACTGACGTCCAAATGGATCGGCGACGGAGAGAAGATGGTTCGCGCATTGTTCGCGGTCGCTAGGTGCCACCAGCCAGCGGTAATTATTCATTTGACATTATGTTAAAGTAGTTACAAAACTTAGTAAAAATTATCCTTGACTCTATACTAACAACCCCAGAAAACAAATTTCCAGAAATCCGTTCTTAGTGAATGCTACGTCCTACAAGAAACCTCTATGCAAAACTTCAGCCTCGTACCTCTTTTAGTTCCTGAGATTTCTTGATATGTCAGTGAGTCGCCTAATTTTGACTCCACACCATTGACCTTTAGGGTGTGAATTTGAAAAAACCCTGAAACACATGTCTGTTTATTTTAAGTCATCTTTCTACTCTAAAAATTTTGTCGGGCCAACGTTACGGTTCTGAAGTTAAAACAAAAATTAACATTGACCCCATTAGAATACGAATTTCCAAAAAGCCGGTCTTGGCGGGTGTGCCTGCCTACGTCCTAAAATGAACTTCTGCTGGTTTGTTGTTTTTAAAATTTTTATGTTGTGACTGTGTGTGTCTTGTGATTGTCTCTCGGAGCTTGGTACCCGCGGACCGCACCCCCCGCCTCTACCCCGCTAGTGACGAGAGCAAACCACAGGCTAAATTAAATTGCTAACTATGCTAGATCAAGTTAGCACCTTCGATCTGTATCCAGTTTTAATCTTAGGTAGCATTGGTGTAGGTATTGTCGATTTTCGCGATAGATCGTCACTTTCCGTCAGGTCAAATTGAGGTCAAACGAAGGTCTTTTAATCATAATTATTTAAATACCTAAACACTGCGTTTCAGGTGATATTCATAGATGAGATCGATTCCCTGCTGAGTCAGCGCAGCGATAGCGAGCACGAAGCCACGCGCCGCATTAAAACTGAGTTTCTGGTGCAGTTCGATGGTGCTGCTACAGGTTGGTATAGGTAAATACACGTCTCGTCCAGTTTTATTGAGCTCGGTGAAAGTGGAGGGGGTTCTGCGCGCGTGTAAAACGGTGTAAAACTTCTACGCATAAATTTCAGCGCTATTCAACTGTGACGACCTGTACTATAGTGGAAAGTTACCTGCCAAGTTATAAATACTTGAGTGGGTAGGGCCGGCACTGTTGCGACCACCACATAAAGCTACACGTAATTTTACCCTTGCTGCTTTTTTGTGTATTTGAAGCCAAAAGCTAGATGTTTTCTTATTCTGCAGCGGATGAAGATCGTCTCCTCATAGTGGGCGCCACAAACCGCCCTCAGGAACTGGACGAGGCGGCGCGCAGGCGGCTCGTGAAGCGGCTCTACATACCGCTACCGGAGGCCGACGTAAGATATATCCAGCATTTCATTCTGCAGCGGATAATTATTCAAAGTCGGACAAACATGATAGATGACAACTGATTGGGTGCCGAGAATGGGAGAAGCGTTAGACGCCCTGTTGCAAGGTGTTTCGACGAAATTGTCCCCACACACAGGTATCTCTATACTTAAAAGAGGGTCCCAAACCCATGCTATGTACATATATTAATTTAAGTTTACTTGAATTAATATTTTGTACTAGCTGCTGCCCGCGCCTTCGCCCGCGTTTTATCGGAATACAACTTACCATTACATGCTATTACCGAACGAAAAATCGGCCAGAAAAAAAAAATGTTATAATAAAAAAACTAGCAGAGCATAAAAAAGTAGATTGACTATGAACGACGCCGAGAGAACTAGCACGAGGATGAGAATAGCGCAGGGGCGTAAGCAATGGGACAACTAGACGCAAGTGTTTGGTTTGGATTGGAGGCCTGTTAGCCAACAGTGGGTGGTCGGGTTGTGTGTGATGCTGATGAGACTCATTATAAACTTGGGTGCAAGCAAAACTAATAGGGATGACGACAGTAACTAATAATCACATAAATTTTGTATTTACCGTTAAACCTGAGCCATAAATTACAAAATACGTATTATATTTTATGTTTTGATCGAGATTATAGGAGATAGCTGCGCATGGGTAATGTAGGTACCTCTAGCCCCGCCCAGGTACCTTACTTTTTACTTCTGCGCAATAACGGTCAGCGCTAAAGTTACGTGCCGCTATGTATAACTCCAAATTACGCCGATGACTCGTCTGATCGATCTTCTTTTGTTATTAAGGGTCTCATTTAAGTATAATGTTATTCACTTGCAGGTGCGTCCAGTATGCTTCCAAGACTTCACGAATGCCCTGCAGCGAGTGAAGCCTAGTGTTTCCCAAGATGATCTAGGACAGTATGTGAAGTGGAACAATACATACGGACAAGGCTTTTAATAAAAAAATTTTTTTTACACTAATACTTTTATTTCTATTTGCTCTACGCTTAAAAAACTCCCTAAAACCTGCAATCATCATCATCATATCAGCCCATATACGTCCACTGCTGGACATAGGCCTCCCCCATACGACGCCACAAATACCGGTCCTGAGCCGCCTCCATCCATCGACTCCCTGCGACCGCTACGATGTCGTCGTTCCATCGAGTGAATGGTCTCCCATGTAGGGGGGTTTTGCCATAATCACCACGCTTGGCAGGCGGATTGGTGATCGCAGTGTTGGTGTTAAAAATACTCAGAAGGAAGCTGCTGCCCTTCCTCTGAAAACAAAAAACCTGCAAACCATTAGGTACCCATTATCATATTCCATCGTAGAAAGAGAGGTAGGTAGTTAATCATAAAGCTAGGCTGCCGTCATAGGAAGAAAAGCCGTAACTACCATAGAATTATAAGGCTCAGAATAGCAGTTGACACAAACGAGGTGCATCCAACAAAATTCGCCGGTACCGGCGAATTTTGAAACTACACTTGCGAGCTATAAACTGGAATCACTTCATCGCTGGTTTTTGCAGACCATATTTTACAGTTTCCATGCAATAAACTGTAGGTTGTGGTATATTATTTTAAAGATAATTTTATTAGCTTTCAAACTCTTTCGATATCATAGCGAAAAAAAAGTTCATCATATGTCATGGAACGTGAAAACAAAAAGACATACATTTTTGGAACGAAACATCAATTTTTTCAAACTCCTGAATCCCTTTAAAAACTGGGAATTTATGCAATTTTGTCATCAGTCCAATATATCACTTCATTCAAAATACTGGAATTACAAGAAAATGGAAACCACACCAATAGAAGCCGCTCAAATCGTCCAGCAAGGGTTCTCTCAGCGTACTATCGCTCGACAGCTTCATATGAGCTAGTCCTGTGTCTCCAAAGTATACAAGAGGTTTAGAGAGACTGGAAACTTAGTCCGAAGACCAGGATCTGGACGACAGCGATGCACTTCGGCGAGAGATGACCGATTTCTCGACATCTAACCGGCGTTGACGTCCAGCGGGACCTCGGAGAAGTTCGAGGGAGAACTGTCAGCGAGTGGACAGTGAGGCGAAGACTCAAAGAAGCTAACTTGACCCCAAAAAAGCCAGCAACGGGACCCAAAATGTCCACAGCCCACCGACTAGCCCGACTTCAGTTTGCTCGTGATCACTTAGATTGGGATATACAGCAATGGAGCCGAGTTTTGTTCGCGGACAAGACTAGGATGTGCCTGCATGGCAGCGACCGTCGACGGAGAGTCTACAGGAGACCGGGAGAGCGATACGCACAATCCTGTATAGCGGAAACAGTGGCATATGGGGGTGGGTCTTGTATATGTGGGCGGGGATTTCAATTGAAGCTAAACCGGAGCTGGTATTCGTACCCGGTGGAGGTCGGGGAGGAGGACTAACCGCAGAAAGGTATATCAACGACATTCTGCTGGGTCATGTACTCCCTTACGCCGGGTTTATTGGCGAAAATTTCCTGCTAATGCACGACAATGCCCGCTACCACACCGCTCGTGCGACTAGACAGTACCTGGAAGAAGTCGGGATTCCCACAATAGACTGGCCAGCCGTCAGCCCTGACATGAACCCTATCGAACACCTGTGGGACGAGCTGAAAAGGCGGGTACGAGGAAGATCTCCAGCTCCGGCGTCAAAAGAAGACCTAAAAACTGCTCTTATCGAAGAGTGGCAGGAAATTCCACAGGATTCCATCAGGAAACTCATTAGGTCAATGAAAAACCGTTTACAAGCAGTCATTAGGGCCAGGGGTGGCAATACAAAATATTAAGCGGGAAATAACAAAGATTTCAAATAAAAAATTTATATTTTCATATTACTTTTTATTAATTTAAACATCCACAACTTCGACCTATTGTAATAATTCACTAAATGAAGGTAGGAAACTTAATTAAATTTAAATAATTTTTATACCATTCGAAAGCTAACAAAATTTCTTTTCAAATGGTATACACCAATCTGCAGTTTATTCAATGGAAACTGTAAAATATGGTCTCCAGAAACCAGAGATGAAGTGATTCCAGTTTATAGCTCGCAAGTGTAGAACCGTTAGTACAATACATCAAATGGCGCGGAATGCAGCTTTCACATAAAAATATTACAATGGTGTATTGTGCGATAAAAGGGTGCTAAAACACTACAGAGAAGAAAAATAACACTACTAAAGTTTCATTTCACTTGTAAGTACAAATTGTAATTTGTAATTTTGCATAAAACAGTCATCAAAACTCATAAATAAATTGAAATTTTTTGTCCACCATTTTCGTGACAATATTGATATGCACGCGGGAAGAAATACCCCGATTTTGTTACTTAGTTTATGAAATTAGAAGAGAACTAAATCCACATTGGATATGAACTTACATGTGGGGGCAAACTTTCGTCCGAATGATAAATAGTGATTTATTTACATCTACTAGGGAAAATCGTCGTTTAAGTTAATCTTCAAAATGACTCAACGATATTCTGAGAATAATCAAATTGTAAAATCATATTGAAAATTGGTATCAATGAATACTATGACATAATTTGTGGCCGCAAGAGCGCTTTTCTCTAATTGATTCTTTTTTACTTTTGTTTAATAACATTAGAATTATCATATCACACACCTGTTAGTTAAAATAAGAAAATTACCCAACTTTTTAGGGAAAATGCCATTCACTTGCAACATTCAATCATCCGAATGTTGAGTGACATCCTGTATTTACGTGCTGTGAATGACACTATCCCTCTGCTGAGATAGCAGCGAGTTTTTACTCTATGGTAACTACTATGTTGGCGAGGGCGATGCCAATATACATAGTTACGGCTTCTCTTCCTATTACGGTAGTAGGTTAGTCCGTATATAAATTTCTTGGTTAGTCCCTATAAGTCCTTCCGAGGGTTTATTCGATCAACGTATTCCATTTCCATAGTCCTGTTCTGACTCTATGCCATATATTTGCCAGTGATAAAAGGAAACCCAGAATTCCTAGATCTTTGCCTTTCGGAATGGCAAAGATAGTTTTTGTCGCGAGGATGGATATAACGGTGCATTCCGAATTACGCTAAACTCCTAGGACCAAGAACTTTATGGACACCGCCTTTCAGTTTTACGCATGCCCGTTTTTATTAGTGTGCAGTGGCAGATTTGTAACAGTGTGCATGACTAGGGACGTGACTTTGCTGCCGAGCCGAACTGGCTTCGGCCCAAACTGGTCCGAATCAGGAAAATACACTTGAATGTCGATTTCATTCCTGATTCGTTCCATATTTAACAGGCACGTTTTAGTACTTTCAACTAGGGTTGTTGCTGATACCGTTTTTTGACACATAACCTGATGCTGATGCTGATTTTGGCCATGTGCGTGTCGGAATCGCGAACCGAGTATGCCACACTAATTCAATGTAGATGATTCTACCAATCGAAAACGAGTTTCGAAAAACTATTCACATTTTATAGAAAAGCTACGCACTTTTTTAGGGTTTAGTAAACAAAAGGTACCAACGGGAGTACTAGCCTTCCGCTGTCTGTCCATCTATCGGGCTTTATTGTACCTCATGATTCGTAAAAGGTAGACACTTGCATTTTTCAGTATGTATTTAATTTGCCGCTATAATAACATACTATCAAAATAAATATTAAAATTAATGGGGGCTCGCTATAAAATATGTTTTATGGCCATTTTTTTGCTCCACTCACGCGATGCAAAAATATAAAAAAAAAGGATTAGTGTTCGCTCCGCTTTCCGTTGCCTTAGTTTCTTGGTGATTTTGGGCAAGTGCCGCTATAAATCCTGAATTTTTTTGCTCATCCTTCCAATTCCTGCTTGTATAGTCTAGAGCGCTAATTGACACTTTGAACTTATAGTCACGGGTGTGAAACATCCTTCATTCAGGGAGTCTAATGGATTAGCTATAAGGACTTATTTTGCGTAAATTTGTAATTGTTTATATGTTGTTTTTGCCCAAAATTTTACATCGGTGTCGATGTCATTTTGTAAGACTAAGAATATAATTTTGCAAAATTTATAAAAAATATGGGCAATAAATAAGATAACACCTTACAATATATTATTATATAGCAAAATGCGCGCGGCTTTACCCGCATTATTGATTTAACGTTGTTGTTTTTTGTTTATAATGTTTATATTAGTGGCATTGGCATTTTGATTGATGTATACATAGATTTTTATATACTGTTAATTTTAAGGATATTGTATCGTTTGTGCCTTAATAAAAGAAAAATATAAACAAGGTAAATACCTACGAAAAATTTATATTTTAACTAAAATCAAATTACCTAACTTTTGGAACGAAAACTTCCGGAAAAAACCGCGTGAAAATAATTCCAGGTTATTAAAGCTATTATCTTGTTTATTTCATTTTGCCTCGTACTTTGAGTTATATAAACTACTTAAATAAATCCTACGGAAACAATAATGATAAATCAATACTACATGCTTGAGAAGAGTGTGAAAGACAGTACTTTTCTGTACGAAATCTTGAATTGGGACGAATCAGGAATGAAATCAGCAATTAATTTTATTTTCCTGATTCGGGCCAATTTCGACCGAAAACTAAATTTGATGGTAAGCGCATCACTATAACAGATGCTAAATTTATCTCTGCTAATTATTCATAGTTTTAGACATTAATTGTATCCTAGACCCATAGGAACACATGAACTAGATTGTTAAAAGGTTGTTACTACAGATTTCTAGTAATAAACATCATTACTTTAGTATTTATACTGAGCGAAAAACTTACGCATTTAATGACAAATCCAGGACTTTTACTCCACCTTTTGTGCTTTTTTAAGGACAGAACACATTAGAACACGACATATTTTCACTTTTTCAACAAAGTTTTAGGTAAAACGCAGTAATTTCTTAGAATTTCAATAAAGTTCATCAGTCTTACCACAACTTTGAACTATCTAGTCAGTTACAAGCTGACACGATTGACACTGACAGTGCAGTATTGCTATACATACACCAGCTATCTCTTTTACTCATAGTTTGACTCAGAGGGATAGACAAAGATACATGACAACTATGGTGATACATAGATATAAGACCGGAAATGACTACGAAATGACTACGAAATGACTAAACATAAGTCATTTCCGGAAATGACTACGAAATGACTAAACATAAGTCATTTCCGGTCTTATATCTATGTATCACCATAGTTGTCATGTATCTTTGTCTATCCCTCTGAGTCAAGCTATGAGTAAAAGAGATAGCTGGTGTATGTATAGCAATACTGCACTGTCAGTGTCAACCTACTTATTTCTCTATGCTATCAGCGCTGTAATCGTAATTCGGAATGCACCGTAAGCTTACCCTAAATTTCCTGTCTACAGGTTATGTCAAATGTTAGTCACTTTTTAGCACTGTCAAAAACATCTGTGTTTATATTTTGTTGTGATGTAAGCGTTGATTGGGGTTGGAATATCTTATCGTTCGCCTTTCGCGGTTATTCCAATAAAACAATGAATTTATAGTGATATAACTGACTAATTCATGTTCTATAGCATAAATTAATTCGTAGTGATTCAAATATCCTACGTGTTCGATAAAAATAAGTGATGATGGAGGCCGACAACAGAGTTGTCGTTCTCATCGACATGGATTGTTTTTACTGCCAAGTGGAAGAGAAACTCAACCCAGAAATAGCAGGAAAACCTATTGCTGTGGTCCAGTACAACCCCTGGAAAGGCGGCGGGTGAGTATCAAGCATTTTGATTGTAAATGGAAAGAGCAGCAATGCAAAATTTGTTAACCTATTCAAATGAATGAATGTCAAGTTTTTTATTAATTTTGTAGAATTATTGCTGTAAACTATGTAGCAAGAGCCATGGGCGTCAATCGACACATGAGGGGAGATGAAGCCAAGGAGAAATGTCCAGAAATAGTACTGCCTACTGTTCCATGCTCAAGAGGAAAAGCTGATATTTCAAAGTAAGTTATGCTAAAATCCTGTGTATTTGGTTTTTGTAAATTATAGTATAGAATAGAGTAGTAAAAAATTAGATCAACAACTTTTTCTTTTTAAAAAAGAATACATAAAAATATGCCTATCAGGTACAGAGAAGCTGGCAAGGATGTAGCAAGAGTTTTACAGAAGTTCACTCCACTATTAGAAAGAGCTTCAATTGATGAAGCTTACTTGGATATCACTGACCCAGTAAGTACTTATAATTTCTGTGTGATTTCTATAGTTATAAGAGCAGCACAGAGAAATTTCTTTTATTGGTAATGATAACTTATTTGACCACAAACACCCTTGAGAAAGTGAAGATGTGGACTGAGATGGAGCATGCTTTCCCTAAAAGAACTTATTCACTCTGGATTTGAAGACTACTGGATAAAAAGATGCAGAAGTTTGTTCCACATGCACTTATAATGAAAGTAGAGCAGAAATGTTTGGTTCAGCACTGTGGTATTGCATTGTTTGGAAATTTATATGTTTTGAAATTTTTCAGGTCCAAGAAAGATTGAAATCCCTGAACCCTAGCTCAATAATAACAAGTCTGATCCCCAACACATTCGCACTGGGCTATGATAATGTGTCAGAGTTTCTGGCTGATGTCCAAAATGGTGGGTCAGAGTTCATAGAGTTTGACTATGAACATGCATCTCGGCTGCTTGTGGGGGCAGTTATTGTAAGCGAGATCAGGGCTGCTGTTTATGAGGAGACTGGTAAGTCTTAACCTGCATAAAATTGACTGATTTTATTTATATTGTCTTCTGTCTAAAAATCTTACTAACCCTGTTCCTTATTCCTGTGGCTCAGCGACCCACAGTAGATCTTAGCCTCCAATATCAAACTTCACCAGGCATCTTGGTTTGAAGCTGCTCGCGTCAGCTACTGTGGTGTAAGGGTCGTTATCGCGTTTCGTTCAGATTCCTTTTCAAGATTTATTAAAAAACTGAGTATGGAGGAACTATTGCCGTTTAATCAAGGTTTAATGCCACCAAGCACCAAAGAGCTATGTGGCTGTATAAAGTAGTAGAGAAAAAACATGTTACAATCTCATTACGCTCCCTTTCCAAACGACCAATCACCAACTTCAATGTTTTTTTAATCTAGTTTGTTTTCAAAAAAACTTGAGTAAAATTCTTCTTATTACATAAAGAAATTATCAAAGAACAGGTATGTTAATAAGGCCGGTTTGTTAAAAAAGCGGTTGCAACCTCGCGATATTCGAAGTTTTATTTTTGTCAAAGAAAAAACTTCATTCCAATTCGAACTGACGGACATCAAAATGTTTATCGAGTTCAGCTCTGTACAGTGGCTCGGCTTTATCCCGAGCATACCGCAATGAAGCAGTCGTCCCCACACCTCAATGTGGAAGGACTTGCGTCGCTACGAAAAAAATTAAATATTAAATCGTGTCGCTCGGAGGACTTTGTCACGGTTGGGCGATCATTACTGTCCAGTGATTTTAAAGTTAAGTAATTTTTTTTATTGTTTCTTAGATACCTAATTTTGATCGTTATCATTGTACTGTTCTAAGTTATATATATATATATAAAAGATTTCTACTACATGCGTAATTTGAATAATCTATGATTATATACCAAATACAGATTTTTCTCCAATACATTACCCTCCATTTTTCGAAAAACTGTACTGGATAGTAATAAAAACGTTTGGAGAGGAATGTTTTGTTTTGAAATATTACTAGGTAGATGACAACATTAAATTTTATGGATTTTTATATTATAATTCCTGCATTGCTCTGTGATAAAGAAGACATGATTCTGAGAATTCTTTAGAGTTTGAGTGAGCCATGTGAGAGCAGAAGAGGACCATATAATTTACTGATATACTAAATTTTAATTACGAATAATTTCTAAAATATTTCATTAAGAAAATAATAAATGATTGTGATAAAAACTAATTTGTTATTATTTTTCGTAAATCAATTTTATAATTATAGGATTTTTTAAAGTTTAAGTATTTGTTCTCGAAACGTAGTTTGATTATGAATAATTTTATTATAATTTTTGTCTGTTTTGTGAAAGCATTCACTTACTAGGTTTATAGATTTACGGATTTATGATTACCGTCTCCTGCCATTAAAATAATAATGTTGTTTTAAATTATTAAAGGACTGATTGATATGTATATTTATTTTATTGTTTGAACATCCCACATTTATTCTATAAGTATAATAATAGTCTACCCTATAGGTAGGTAACAATATTTCTTAAAGTTTTATCTTCACTCATTTTTATTACCTTACAGTCAAATATCATTTCACCCCAAGCATAGTTCATTACTATCCAGGCGATTTTCACTACCTTTTACACGTTCATCCCTTTCCATAGCTTTATTAAAAAGTTTTTGAATTACAAAGGTGCCTTTCATAGATTCATAATCAGGATACCCGATCTATAAATGCAATAAAATATCTAAAAAATCGAAAAAAATAATATTCTCTCCAAAATCGAAAATCCGAACGAAACGCGATAACGGCCCGTAACGTCAAGTTCGAGGAGAAATCTTGGCTGTACTTTCGAATAGCTGTTACCTCCAATTTGGTTCAAATTTGGTATAGACCTTTTCAATATATGCAAGTTTGCCAAGGGATTTTTGGCGCAGCTCAATATTATTCGAGAATAAAAAAAACTATTTAAAATTCTAATTTAGATTTTTCGAAAAATATTGAGATGCGCTTAAAATCCCTTGGCTTGTTTTCTTCATTCAACAAGTATAATAAACTTTTCCAGGGCGCAAGCGGGCGCGCACAATACATGCTCCAAAATAGGCTTGCGTAATCAGCAGCCTGCCTAGAAGACGCGCATTAAAGCAAAAAATATGTTTTTTTGCAACTTCACAGAAAAGTAATCTTTTGTTTCAGGATACAGATGTTCAGCAGGCATAGCCCACAACAGAATCTTGGCTAAACTCGTCTGTGGAATGAACAAGCCCAACAAACAGACTGTCTTGCCAAAGCATTCCATTGATGTTCTTTACAAGTATGTAGTCAATCCCTATTCTTTATTTCTTGTTCCTACAATAAGCCTTCAGCCAGGGACGAGTAAAATATTCTCTTCATCATTCCATTGTAGGGAAAATTTTACAATCTTCAGTTATTGTTCCCTAGTCTTAATAGATGTTCATGTTTCAGGACACTTCCAGTGAAGAAAGTGAAGCATTTAGGTGGAAAGTTTGGCTACACTGTTTGTGAGCTGCTTAACATTAGCAATATGGGAGAGTTGCAGGTTTTCTCTGAGAAGCATTTGCAGAACCTGTTTGATGAAAAAAATGGGTAAGCCTTGTAATTCCAAGTTGAAAATTACTGATGTGACTTTAAAGTCGTAATTTATGGAGACCCCTAACTATTCTGTTTCCAGAACTTGGTTATACAATATAGCCAGAGGAATAGATCTGGAGCCAGTACAAGCAAGATTCAACCCTAAAAGCATTGGTTGTTGCAAAAATTTCAAAGGAAAAGCGGCACTTTTAGACTTAGACAGTATCAGAAAATGGCTCAGAGATCTTGGTGATGAAATAGAAGATAGATTAGAGAAAGATGCGTTGGAGAATAATAGAACGCCGAAACAGATGGTCGTCTCTTTCTCGACACAGATGCCAGATGGTCGTGATACTAGTTCGTCTCGCTCTTACAATTTCGGTATTGAGGATGAATTGTGTGGGGAGCTGTTTTCAATGAAGGCTTTGGAACTGCTTATGGAGAGTGCTGAAGGAACAAAAGTCAAAGGTAGTACATAATCATGGAAACGCATCTATTTAAATGGTATGATATTATTGTGAGAAGTTTAAAATGTTTTTTATTTACAGAAGGGGACAGCAATAGAAGATTAAAAGCGCCAATCAAATTTCTGGGTATCAGTGTTGGGAAATTTGAGGACAATGCAGATATCAAGAAAACTAAGAAAATCAAAGATTATTTTGGTGCAGGAACATCAAAAGTTGATACACATAAACCAAAAGAAACTACAAAACAGAATAATGAAATGCAGAATAAAAACAAAAATAATGACAAAGAGTACATTATGAGAAAGTTCTTTCAAGTTACTGATAAAGACAAAATTGCCAAACCTAAAGCTGTAGCAGAGGTTTCAAATTCAAAAGAAAACAAGCCTAACATAGAAGCTAGAATAGCCGAAAAAGTTAAACCAGAAGTAGACACCGATTTAGAGAAGCAAGAGTCCTTCTTTGCAAGATTGTTAAGCAGAAAAATAGATAGTGATACCAGAAGTATAGACTCAGAATCTTCACAATGCACTGTAAGCAAACCAGTCAAGCCAAACACTCCTCTTTGTGAAGTAGAGGCTTGTGGAGATGCCAGCAGTGATACGCACTACTCTGGGTCAACTATCAACGAAGAAATCGACAAAAGCATAGCTTTGTTTGACGACGATCCTGAAGAAGTAGATCGCGTCAAAAACATGAGAAAATTACTCAACTCTACTATGGTAATAGAGCGTGGCACTGAAACCGAAGATCACATCGCAAATGATGAGGAAACCAACGATGAAATAGGTGCAGAAACAAATCGTTATGAAAACTTGCCTGTGAAACATTTAGTACCTGAAGACAAAGAAACAGTATTTAACTGCCCAGAGTGTGGAAAGTCTGTTCCAATACACATGGTAGAGACACACGCGGATTACCATCTCGCGCTAAAACTGAGAGATGAAGACAGACAACAAGTTAGAGCGCAAATACGAGAGAAAAAGCTAACCGTCCAGGAAGATAAGAAACAAAGGAAACCTGCAGAGGAAAGGAAACAAAGAAAACCCCCAGAGGAAAGCACGTCAAGAAATGATTCTGTGTCATCTGTGGCTACATTTTTAGTAAAAATAGATGATAGTATACCAACCGAAGTTTGTACGACATGCGGTAAGAGAGTGCCCATTGAGAAATTAGCAGAACATTCAGATTTCCATGAAGCTCAAAAATTGAGCAGAGAGCTAAATAAAAGAGCTACACCACTTTCGGTGACGAATGAATCTTGTAAGAATGCTAATCTTTCAAGAAGTAGCGTGAAGAGGAAAAGGAAATCTGTGTCACCTGTAAAGAAATCTAAAATACCCAAGTGTAAATCTATAGACTCGTTTTTTCGAATTACATAATATTAATTGCAATGCGTGCCCTGGCCACACCACCGCTGTCATTGGGTTGCAGCACAGACATGGTAGAGCTGCGCCTAAAGGGTTGCAGGGGGTTGCAGGCGACCCTAGAGATGGTGCCTGAAATCGTACTTATATCGATGGCCACGGCATTGGTCCATCAAAAGTCGTCATGACATCAGAAGTCGGTAGTCTGAGATTAGATTTTTATTACACAGGCAGCTTGTGGAGCTGATGCGTGTACTTCTTGTCTCTGCAATTTGATTAAATATTTAACAAGTTCAGCGCCAAGGAATCGTATAACTGGTCTTAAAATATTATACTGAAATATTATGTGATTACCTATGTTTATTTGTATACGTAGTCTCCTAACCGGTTTTTTTACGACTCCCATGTGTATAACTAGATATACACTTGGGCTGTGAGAGTTGTAATAGGGTGTATAATGAAATTATAAACGTGGCGCTGAACGTGTTAAGAATACCTATTCTAATAAGATTAGATCTGAGCCCCGAATCCGGTTGACAATACCTACCTATCAAGACGTGATTGTGACCGACATCTTATTTTTCTATACGATTTGGTACGAGGTACAACGCCTCTATCGTGCCGACGAGGAACTACAGAATTCACATGATATAAAAATGAGAAGTCGCGATACTATCGTCAGCAGGACTCTATTATGCACTACTACCTGTTTTTCTGTGATAAATATTGAATAAAAAAATATTAATAAGTATCTCGACTTGAGTTTTTTTACTAAAAATGTCTCGATCCCGTAGGTACCTAATCACAAAAAAGTTACCTACGGAAATTGAATTCGCAATTTTCCGTAAGTAGCTCTTACTTCACTACGCGCTTCGATCAGGTATCAGAACAGTACCTAGTTTAACTTTAAAAAAAAATGTTAAAAACTAAAACCCGACTACATAAGTCTTAAACAAGCGTTCACTTATTGTCCTTATCATTTTCTTTTGATACTTAGGTAGTCGGAGGCCTTTGTTACTAATTGTATATATATAATATAAGGTATATGGGGTGGGTGCCTCCGACTACCTAAGTATCAAAAGAAAATGATAAGGACAATAGGTGAACGCTTGTTTAAGACTTATGTAGTGGGGTTTTAGTTTTTAACTATTTTTTTTTTATACCATTTTGCTAATAGCATGAGAATCCTTAACCTCAAAAAAGGGAAACGGTTTTGGAAAGTACAAACAAAGACCTTTGCAACGATACCACACAAGAGCATATTTACTAACATTGAAATTTTCGACCCTTTCCATCTCGTTAGACCCCCATTTTTATCTGACGTCACATAGCCTATAACCATCGGGCTCTTAAGACGAATCATATGACACCTCATTTGTTGAAATCGGACTAGAAGTTTCAGCGCTACGAGGGAACATAAAAATCGGCTACATCCATACATACATACATAGGGTGTCAAAATCATAACCCTCTCTTAGTCGGGTAAAAATTTTAGTCGAAATGGGAAAAGGAGATTGTTCTATGTTGTGTTTTGTTTTTTATATGTCGCTGCAGCGAATCTTCAGCCTACTAGTTTGAAGAACCCATTTTAAAAACAACCACGCTTTAGTTAAAGTTACATAGTAAATAACCTGCAAAATGCCATATAAGGGGTGCACAAGCACCCCACTCTTCGTTCCCTCGTCTGATAGTCGCGCGTTACAAAAAGTAGCTATGTGAGCGCGAGCTCTAAATTGCTAAATATAGAATGCATGCCTTTCCAAGAAATGTATAATTATAAAAGACCCCTAGAGTAATGTTTTTTTTTTATATTTTATAGGTTCTGTTTGTACACTATCACATTTGATGATACGGCCGAGGTTGTAGCACTCTTGCCTAGAAGAACCTTGTTCACTCTAGCCTTGAAGCCCTCTAGATTGTAGGTATCGGGAAACGCAGACGCAGGTAAGACGTTCCATACTTTTTAGATTTTTTCATTGTTGAGCAACAAGAACAAAATCGATTAAAGTTTCGAAGAAAACCGATTATCATAAAAAATCGTATCAGAAAGGATTAGGACACGACTATTTGATTATCTAACTACCAAATATAAAATAATTTCATTGAATAGTTTCCACAAACTTGTACACTGGCACACATATAGCCCATAACAAAGAAGTCAAGGTAAAATTAAATTAAATCCAGCAATACTTTTTACAAAGGTTTATTGATGTAAGTCTAAGCATTGAGGATCTCAGCCTGGAGTTTCCTCCATACGTCGAGTGGCCCGTGCTCGCGCTGGTACTTGACGTTGCAGCCGTCGTTGGTGAAGCGACCGTCGTCACGCAGCGCCTCGTACTCCGCACGGTCGTACTTCGTGAATCCCCATCTCTTGGACACATAGATCTGGAATAGAAGAGCTATATGAGAACAAAGCCTAAGACGCGTCCTAGCTGTGGATTAATTCATTTCAATGTAAGGCTAAAGCAGCACTGTGAAATAGAACCACCGAATTTTTTAGCGCGAGCAAGTTTACGTACTTAGTGCCGTTGCCGCGCCGGAGCGCAAGAAAAATGTGATTACATAAAGAATTGCGAAAACAATTGTTTCATATACAGTGCAGGCTGACCAGTGAGGGTAAGGTACAACGGAAAGGCATCAAAGGGAAAACCCCTTTGATGCCTTTCCGTTGTACCTTTTTTTAAAGATTATGAAAGGAAATTGAAGCCAATCTAAAGCAATCACGAAGGTACCATTTATATTGAAAAAAAGGAAGGAGTTCAGGAGCATACCAAAAAACTTTGTAAGCTTGAAAGAAATGTGTGCTTTTCATAGTGGATAGGGTTCAATATTCTATCAAATTTAAAAGTTACAATTGGTTCCCTTTCACCTAAGAATGTATTTAAGTAAATGAAATAGTTATTTCGGGGCTAGACCATGCTGTGTGAATAGTCCAGCATTATTTATATGTAAAAAATTACCTTCTGACGGCCGGGGAACTTGAACTTTGCACGACGCAGAGCTTCGATGACCGCCGCCTTCCAACGGTCACTGGAGCGTACGGACATGATGGGTTGTCCAATGCGCACACGCGCTACTGTGCCTTGGGGCTTACCGAAGGCACCACGCATCCCGGTCTGGAGCCTGGAATTATTCAAAACAAAGTTTTATAACATCCATTTGACTTTTTAATTGACATCTGTTTTGATTGAAAGTTCATCTAATGTTGAAGAAATATAATAAATCAAAATGAACAAGGCATTAAAAAATTAAGTAAATAAAAGGGGTAAGGTTTAGAACAGCTGGTGGAGATTCATAGTGCAGATTGTTGCAGCAGATATAATTCTTTAAGGAGTCAGTTCCAGTATCGACTGCTGTTTTGAAATTTGTTGACCAGTGGTTGGATGTAATCCAGCACGTAATTATTTAGTTGCAGGATACACAACACATCAAAATGCTTTTTACTTTGCTGCCTTAGCGACAGATCAAAAATATCACCGTTTCCATGTCAGTGTTTAACTCTCAGTGTACCCGGTGAGATTTAATCAGTTTTTTTTTATCCTATGGAGTCTATGGAATCCCTACACATAACTCATTGATTTTTTTTAAATTAAATCAATATCTGTACTTGCTAATGGTTTATTATGCCTAACAACATTAAAACCACAATATTTAAGTTTTGAGGCCAATGTGAAACTTTGCGTCAGAGCCCTAACAGGCAACAACCTAAATTGAGGGTTAAGATTTTGAACTTTCTAAGTGAACATTCATTGTATTTACAGAAATATAGAACTTTCTCTTAAGATTTATTGCTACTTAAGATTAGCTTTTTACAGGCTGGCTTACTTTGTTCAAGTAAAAGCAGTAACATAGTTATTTCTTACTACTCACTTGCTTTGAATTATTTCAAAGCAGTTCTAACTGCTCACATAAGTACTTACACAGTATAAAATAGCAAACACTAAGATCTTGCTCCTGTACTTCACTACAGTAAACCAGCTCAATACTTTTCAATTTGAAACATAAGAATGAAACTCACCTATCAGCTCCAGCACACGATAACATTTTGTTAATGCGGATGACATGGAATGGATGCAGCCTCATGCGGATATGGAACTGATCCTTGCCGCAGTTCTTGACGAGGTACTTGTTGCAGCAGATACGGCCTGCCTCTAGCGCCTCCGAACTTAGCTGTTCGTACTCGTCAGACACCAAGTGGACACATAGCGGGAAGTCGTCCACGGCAGCCTTCTTCTTACCCAAGTCGAAGATACGGATCTTCGCGTCGGGCACACCACGGCAGAACCGGGACTTTGGGTATGGTTTGTTTTTACAATACCGGTAACTGCAAAACAAATAAAAACACTGTTTAGCCACTGCACTTCACTGAAATCCAATCTCGGGGACGAATAGGTTGGAATGCAATATTTACCATCTTGCTGGCCGGCGCCCCATTGTGATCTGAAATATACAAATAAGTCAGCTTAGAATAAGTCACAGGGGTGGTCCACTTATTGTAGCATTAAAATATTGAGCACTTCCTCAGATTCAAACAGATTTCTTCGATTTACAAATTAGATCGCACCTTCACAAAGCGACTCCGTTGCTTGAAAGAACTTGAAAATGACAGATGATAAGACAAGACGTAGACAAAACATGACAAACGATTTTGTTTGGCACATCAATAGAGCCAGTATTGCCAGCTCGAATAATCACAAAGTCAAACGTGTTGGTCTTGGGATGATTAAAATTGGCTTGTACTATATACGCCTAAAATATTTTTGATTGGTCTCAAAAGTGTGAGGAAGCTAGGTGCATGCGCCTGGAGAATATCTTCAAGGTTAGGCATTTTTCCCTTCATTAGGATTGTAGAAGAATAAAAAGTTTTTTTGCATGGCAGCGGCCATAAAGTTGGCAGCACAGACTATTTTAACTGTCAATGTCAAAATACAGTTAAATGTCAATGTCAAGTCATCAAATTGACGTTTATGCTGGCTGGCATGTTTTTCTCGAAAATTATCAAAATATTTTGTATCATATAATACATACAATAGGCAGGCAGTGAAAAGTCATCAAAATGGGTGCTTTAACCAGCCGTCAACATGCTGGTGTAGAGGAAGCCGATGTGGTATCGAATCACGCTTACAAATATCCACCTCGATCAGGTAAGTACCTACACCCGTACATACTGTCTATCTGCGGTCTAAACCAAGTAATAGTACAACGAATGGCCTTCCGTACTGCTCTATCAACTGCGCTTGTCAATAAACCCTCGCTTTTTTATTTTAGCACTCTATAATAACTACAACTTAAATCAGTGTATCAGCTACACCTACTTGTATCACCACCCTTAGGCCATCGAGAAATAAGTTGCTGCTACCACAGCCTCACCTATTTGCTGTCCTTATTCCCAAGATCATAATAACGACTTCTAAACCGCTTTGAACAGGTAACTACTTTGGGAGCCATTTTATCATGGGAGGAGAAAGATTCGACACACCACAGCCAGAGGCTTACCTGTTTGGTGAAAATGCAGATCTAAACTTCCTGGGCAGCAAACCTACACCTGTGAGTGCCACTATTATACTAAACTCAAGCTATCTTTGCACCACTATTTATGTGTGACTCAACAACAATGACATTGCATATTTTACCAGATAACTGGAAATAAAAGTATGGATTAGATTGGATAGTCGGTAGAAAGCAGTGTAGGTTTGTTTCACACACTTATGAAATATTTTGATACTGCCATGACAGCATGTATTTGCTGTAATTTAATGATTTTTCTTCAATGAAACTTTTAATCACATTGTTTTTAAGATAGACTAACTATTAAGATAGAATAGACAGAACAGAGGTGTTAGAAGAGTAATGTAGTTGCGTTGTGCCTGGTACCCTCATTAAAATGTGCCAAACAACAAATTCTTTAGTATTGTTGCTATTAGAAATAAAGAATATTACAGATCAAGATGAACTACACATATAAATAAAAAATTTAATAAATAAATATAAATCTTTTTTTAGATAACAAATGGAACTTTAACATGCTATCAACAGAGAGAACCTATAGTTAGGGTTAGTTATTTTGCTTAGATAATACCAAACAATTACTAAACCTGTCTTTATTTAATTTCAGTTCCCATATCCCCCACCTCAGTCAAATGAACCAACCAAAACATTGAAAAGCCTTGTTAATATCAGAAAAGAGTCGCTGAGGTTTGTGAGATGCTCAGAGCCTGTGGGTAAACTGTCAGATACAGACAACAAAATTGGAGATGGTGCCATGAAATCAGCTGATAATAATGGGAAAGGGACTTATTATAACATTGAGTTTACATTTGACTGCGATGTTAGATGTGCCATCACAGTATTCTACTTTTGTACTGAGGAAATCACTCCTACTGGGGTAGTGTGAGTATATGTATTAATTTTCTTCTTACCTTTTATATGTACTTAGTTTGTGAAGGTGCAGCATAATGCACTAGGTACTATGATTTGTAACCAAATCACAATAATAGAATAAAGGCAAAAGTTTGGATAAGTAAATAAATAATTGTGGACAATCCACACAGCATCATCTAGGTCCAAGTTAAGCAAAGCTTGTGTATGCATAACATAAATAGTTCTGAACAAATGATTGCAGATCGTACAAACATTTGTCCAAAACCGGGAATCGGACCCGCGACCTGCGTCACAGGCGGATCTTCGTCCGTCGCGCCACATCAGTCGTCATGGAGAATAGATGTGTGTTACTTCTTCATGTTAAAACCACTGAAAGACTTGGCTCAAATTTTTCATAGTTGTAAGTCTAGACCTGGAATAACACAGGCTACTTTTTATCACTTAAATCAGTTCCCATGGGATAGAAATCACCTTTAAACGTTTTGATAGAAACAACGCGTGCGAAGGCGCGGGTAGAAACTAGTCCACTATATTTACCATTTTGGACACCTTCATATTATTTGAAGATGATGTTGAACTGTCCAACATTTTATTCTAGTGACATGTTGATGGGAGAATATCTGCTTCCTCCTTAAGTCAAATTCATTACTGCTTGAGTTTCAGTCATGTCTCCGCAACTTTAATGATGGCATCAATTAAAATTAAGTAGTGGCGGCCACGATGCAACTCGAAAATGAGTGTTGGGAGACCATCCACTAGATGGACTGACGCTATCGTAGCGGTCGCAGGGAGTCGATGGATGGAGGCAGCTCAGGACCGCTATTTGTGACGTTGTATGGGGGAGGCCTATGTCCAGCAGTGGAGGCAGATATGATGAGACTACCCATGACGCACACTTTAACAATGCACAAAATGCGACCTTGCATGCTATTTCGGCGAAACTATATCTGAGCAGTAAAGGTGTTAACGGCACTCATAAATAAATAAATGCTGGATGTTTGACAGTCATCATTCATCAGTCATGGTGTCAATCAATACAGGTACTACCCCCGTGACCCGACAACAAACTCTCAAACATACCACTACAAGAAGGGCGCCAATCAGCAGTTCTGTCAGTTAGCACACGTGTTCGACCCCTCCAAGCATGCTGAGGAAGACTTGGTTTACAATGCTGATAGGGAGATCATACCTATCGCTATATACTGCGTCGTTGATGAGGGGCAGGAAGGTAATTAACCTATAGACAATTCTTGACTCTCCACTTCTTCAATTCTACCTATAGACAATTCTTGTTACGGATTCCTTTAATCAAGCTTCCTTTGAATACCCCCTGAGTAGTGAACAAAAATGGCAATAAAAACCCAAGTTGCGAAGTGACGGCGATATGCCCTGCCCATGGGGCATCATCGAAAAGTTTGAATTGAACATCTCCTATACATAATATGGCGTGTTTTAAAATACGATAAACCAACTTCAAATTCCCTTACTTTTACACTTATTTAAATTTTGCGGGATAAATACTAATCTCATTTTATGGGACCCCTTCGGGATCATTTTCTATAGAATAGTGAAAGAATTTTCGAAATCGGTCCTTAATTAGCGGAGACATCGCGTAAAATACATAAAAAAAACATACAGACGAATTGAGAACCTCGTCCTTTAGAATTCCGAAAACCGAACCATCCGCTTTTTCATACATATATTACGCAACCCGCATGATCGATGCGCCGTCACAGTTTGTTATATTAGAAAAAATCTCAACTCAAGTGATTTACGTTTTTTGCAATTGGAACAACGCACTATTGCACTGACCGCGATTTAATGCGAAACGGAGTGTAGGAAGACCACTGGATGGACCGACGATATTGTAGCGGTTGCAGGGAGTTGTTGGATGGAGGCGGCCCAGGACCGCTACTCGTGCAACTTTTGGGGGAGACCTATGTTCAGCAGTGGACGTATACAACCTGAAAGAAATTTTTTTTATTTACCTTAAAACTACTATACACAAAAACCTTAAAACTATGTTAATGAATACTACTTAACTGAAAAATATAATTTATTTTTGTGTGTAGCAGGTTTGGCTGATGAAGATGACTATTGCTGTCTCAAAAAAAATCTATAGTAAACAGTTTTACACTTTATACAAATAATCAACCACCATTATGAAAAGAATCACATAACTAAAAAGATTTGGTGTAATATTTTCCAGAGATACGACAATCTCACACCACCATAGCAGTTGTAGAAAGGCACTCAGACGGTACCTATGTGCTAAAGGCTTTGAAGCAGAAGCTCTTTGTAGACGGACTGTGCTACCTACTGCAGGAGATCTATGGCATTGAAAACAAGAATTTGGATACAAAGGTATGAATACAAAACATTTATAATTTGTTTACTGAATAAGTTCTGATTCTGACGCTATAGATTGCTCAATATAATGTTATGCTCATTCAAAAAATCACTAATAAAGACACACATACACTTATAAATTTGACTTGTCTAAGTGCTTATTTTGTAAGCCTAAAGAAATAAAGTTATTGATTCTGATTCTTATCGTAACGAAAAAAGAAGCTAAACGCCACAGATATAACTTAAGAACATCTCATTATCTTTCTTTGCATCAACCAAGAACTAACTATGGAAAGAGGAACATAAGTTTTGAAGGAGCACAATTACATAACAAAATTTCCAAATGATATTAAAGAATCCACAAGTCGTCTTGTTTTCAAGAAAAAGTTAAGGAAATATGTGTTACTAAATACCTCTAAAACCTTATAAGGAATGTTAAATTAAACTAATTCATTAATAATTACAGCCTTAATTTTTTAAGCTATAGAACTGGTATAATCTAAGTACAAATGTAAAAACTTTTCTGTTTAAGTGAACAATTTTCTTTGAGAAGTAATTATCTTTCAACATATTATGGACTTTACCTACACGCGGAACTCGCCGACACAGCACGGCGAGTTGCGCCATTTCAGTGTATTACACTGAAATGCCTACAATATCTGCCTACAATATTCATAGTATGAATATTGTAGGCAGACATCAGTGTTGTTAACTTGACAACAAGCTGGCTACATTCGCTACTATCACATGAAGGATAATAGCTTAACCTCCAGTTTTGTCGTCCGACCGGTGTCTGGCCGCTCAAATAAATAAATAATGCTAGACAATTCACACAGCATTATCTATAAATGTCCAATTTGTTGCTTGAGTTACCGACCGGTAGTATGGATACCTATCCAACCTCGATAAAGAGGTCAGCTCACGAATCCAACTCGCATGAGCAGCGTTTGGCTATGACTTAAGGATCCGAGACGTGGTTGCTCACTACAGGCCTTGTGCATAAGCGCAGTCACCCAGCTGGCTATGGAAAGAGCTATGCTGTGAGTTTCTCTACCTACGATCGATGGACCGACGACATTGTAGCGGTCGCGGGGCAGAGGCGGCTCAGGACCACTATTTGTGGCGAGGAGGCCTATGTTTAGCAGTGGACGTATAAGGGCTGATGATGATGACTGTAAACGTCAACCACAATAAATCAGTTTGATTCTAAGAAAACAACATTTCGCTGTAAGTGAATGAGTATAATGTTCTTTGAGAATTTCTTTATCCACAAACTACCAGTTGCCTTAGTTGGCGTTAGCAAAGAATACGTTAAAATATGCGTCATATCCCTTTCAGCCAAGTTCAGACGAGGAGACAGAGGACGGTGGCTCAGAATGCGTCATCTGTATGTGCGACGTACGAGATACACTCATACTGCCGTGTCGACATCTTTGTCTTTGCAACTCCTGCGCAGATTCGCTGAGGTAAGTTGGTATTTAAAATTCTAAGTTTATTTCAAATTCTTGTCGAGTCTGACATGACATAGTTTGCCCTCAAAAACTGTAGTATAAGTTACACATTTGTTTGATGCATGAAACATACAATTCATTTCCTACTACGCATGCACCAAATGCGTAGTTGGAAATGAAACCGAATGTTTTTTTCACAATCCAATCGAAAATTTATTCGAAAAAGTAATATTACCATACCGTCACTAAAATAATCATTGGAATACCGCGGGCCGTGCGAAATAGATCGCGAAGTCTAAGCGAAACTTAGCGCTACCGTTCTCATAATGCAAGTGTTAAGCTACCAACTGACCACCCCACAGGTACCAAGCCAACAATTGCCCCATCTGCCGCGCGCCCTTCCGCGCCCTACTTCAGATCCGCGCGCTGCAGCGCAGAGTGACGCCCGCGCCCAACGCGCCCGCCTTGCCGCCGCAACATACGCCCGATGTACGTATAACTATAATACACATTTACGCCCTACTTACAATTGGAGCGTTCGCCCACTGCGACTTTTTGTAGCGATGCTTTACAAAACGCGCGACTGTATCGATGCAAACGTGCGACTGTCTCAGACGACATTGGGGGAACGAAGAGTGGAGAGAGGTGCTCGCGCGTTCACAGGCATTTCTGTATCGATGCTGTATCGCGACTGTATCGATGCGAATGCACGTTAGCATCGCGACAGTATCGCTACAAAAAATCGCCGTGGGCGAGCGCTGTTATGGCAACCACCTGCACGCTTTCACCTCAACTAACCTAGACTCTAGTAGTTTCAGCACTTTTGGTCTGAGTCCAGAACCTTACACGCGTAAAGATAGGCTTATGTTACGAAGCCAGCGCTGGCTTACTAATTGGCCTCGTATAACTATAATACTAGTTTTTCAAGACAACCCAGCGCTGGCTGCCGGCACTGGCGGGAATAGAGCGGCGGCCTATTTTTCAAGTGACCTCCGCCCGCGTGCCTCGCAACGCAACCACCGCGCCAGTTTGAGGACGCGTGTAGACGCATCGCGCCAGTCACTGGCGCATATCTGTAGACTGTTTACACGTTTGTTTTTGTTAACCACAAGAATAATCCAGGAATGAAATGAATTCGGTTGGCCTCATCTAAACAAACGGGCCAGGCCAGCGCAGGCTTGTCTGAGGACTGGCGCCAGCGTTTCACACTTCATCTAAACCTCGCATAAGAATCGGATTGTTACTATTCGTAATGTTGGGTCAAGTTGAGCCTCTCCATTTTAACTCATCTATTTGCGTGAGCTTTGCTTATAAAACATACATACTTGAAGACACTAATACATGTCATCATCATCATCATATCAGCCCATACACGTCCACTGCTGGAACTTAGGCCTCCCCCATACGGCGCCACAAATAGCGGTCCTGAACCACCTCCATCCACCCCTGTGACCGCTAGAATGTCGTCGCTCCATCGAGGGGATGGTCTCCCTACACTCCGTTTCGCATTGCATCGTGGCCGCCACTCGAAAACCTTTACTACCCAGCGGTTATCAGTTTTGCGAGCTATATGACCTGCCCACTGCCGCTTCAGCCTACTAATTCTGAGAGTTATGTCGGTGACTTTGTTTCTTCTACGGATTTCCGTACTCCGGATTCTGTCACGTAGAGAAACACCAAGCATAGCTCTCTCCATAGCCCGCTGAGCGACTCTAATTCATCTCTTGTTCTTTATACAGGGTAGTATGGAGAACATACCAGCTGGATACGAGCCCGTGTCTCTGATCGAGGCGCTGAACGGAGTGCACGCGCCGCCCGCCGCGCCGCGCCTGCACCCCGCCATCGCCAGCCCCGACACTGACACTGCCTCACAGGTACCTACTATTATTATTTGTGATACGCAGGCAGCTCATAAGCTGATGCGTGTATATCCGAGTCTTTGTCAATGCACTTTAAATATTCGTCCAGTCTGTTTTTGAAGGAGTTCACTGAGGGAGCACTGATGATCACTGATTCCAGTAACCTGTTCCAAGTTTTCACTATGCTATTAGGCAGTATATGCTCTGGGTTAGCTGGTACTTGGTCCGCGTTGCGGCTTCAACGAGTGTCCTCTCAGGTGTTTTTGTTCATTATATATTAAATTTTTGTCTTTGATAAATTTGGTATACCATATCTGTTGGTGAGGATTTTCAAGCATTATATAAGGTCCCCGCGCTCTCTACGTTTCGGAAGAGTGGTTAGCCCTAATTCTTGCAGTCGTTCTTCATATACTGTATCTACACTGGCTCAGATATGGAGAACATCCCAGCTACTTGGCACTGATCCTGATCTTTATTTCCACTGTGCAACAGCAAGCTGCAGAGATCCTGAACCGTTGTAACCTAGAGCGCGGCTCCACCATGAGCCTGGGCAGCGCGGCGGGCACGGGTGGCGCGGGGGGGCGGCGCGCTCGCTCCTCCTCCCGGGACGACCTCAATGCGCGACAACCAGCCAGCGAGGTATTCTACACACTGCTGTAACATGACACTCAGAGAGGTACAATGTTGGACCGCTCGCTGTAGCCTAGGGTGTGGCTCCAACGTGAGACCAGCCAACCAACGGATTGCTTGAGTTCCACATATGTCCGTTCCGCGTCACGTCAGAAGGAACACACTTTATGCGCCTTTTTCCATGCGACACGGCACGTTGGTGAGACAGAGCGAGCGCCCTCGGCCGTCTCTTTATGTAGGAACTGCGCCGCTTAGGCAAAATACTAGAAAAAAGCGCGGCTCGCTTCCCTCGCCACGCTTTGTAAGGACATGCGGATCCCTTTGCTCGCCACGCTGGGTGATGGATTGTGGCTCGCTTCGCTCAAGCTGTAAAATATAACATTTTTGTTTCAGTTTCGCATGTCAGTACTGCTGGCGCGCGAGGAACAAGCAGCTAAGTTGGCCGAGGAGAAGACCACCGTGGATAGTCCACTGCTGAGCAATAACAAGCCCAACCATGTCACTAAGGTAAGCCTGTTGGTATGTTCATTTCCTTGTTGCACGAAGACATGAGGAAAAGAGAACGAAGTTTACAGTATTTATATACAAAAGGGGCCAAAGACGTTGATTAGCTCGAGTGATAAGTTGAACCAAAATTCACCTCTACATTCGAAATCAGCTTTCGGTTCCCGTATCACCTTATTTAACTGCGCACGGCAGTGCAAAAGTGCTGACATTGTCATATCTTTAAAACCTTCCGTAAGGAGGTCTGTCTCTGCGTACCTACTGATACTGCGTAGGTACTGAGCGGAACTTCTGGCGCCACCGCCGCCGACTAGTTACTGATCAAATTATTTCCGTCCCCAGTCCACCCTCAGCCTGAACCTACCCAGCGAAACCCGTCGCTCGCTAGAAGCATCTTGCTCCTCCGTAGATATAACAGAAGGCAACACGCTGCGCGAACCCTTGCCGACTGCTGACGCGCACGAGGCTGAGCTCGACAGCGAGACGGAGCGTTTGTCGCCGCTATTGACGCAACTCAACGGGGTAAGTGGAAGGATGTGGCCATTGTTAACTCATATATCTATTAGCCTCGCTCCTAACTATATATATAAGGTGTTAGTCGAATTAGTGCACAATATCGCGGGGGGATATTCTGTTGGTGCCACAGTATAATATAAAATTAACAAACTGGGTCCAAGGTCAATATTATACCTACCCAAAATTATACAAACCCTTATTTTGCAAGTTCTGTTTTACCTTATACTACAGTCCCTCCAAACAGATGATTGGCATACATTATGGAGGGCATTGACCGTGCGGCGCGGTCCACTCGCGCGGAATGAACTCGTTGTCGCTGTTTCAAGATCACGTATAGCTCTGTCACTTTCACAAAGGGGGCGGGGCCACTGCGGCAACAATGACCGCGAGTTATAAAAGAGCGGTCGCCTTATTTTGGGATGGCTAAGTGCGTAGTAAAAGGCGTTATTTGAGACAAATATTCGAGACAAATTAAAAATTCGGCAAAAATAAAAATCGTTTCCGGCTTACTTTGTTTAGTGAAAGTTAATCTGTAGCAGCAGGTGAGTAACCTCCAGCGGTATTGTGCACTAATTTGACTAACACTCTGTATACATACACATATATCATCCTCTGGTGTTAGATATTTATAATGTTATTTATTTCTGACAACTTTAGATACACTCCTGCCTTTCTTAAATTCGTATAATTCTATCCATCCAAAGGTTGCCTGGAAGAGATCGCTTCTAAGCGATAATGCCGCCCATTGTACTCGTTTTATGTAAAGTCTATTTTTAATGTTTTCTTCGTGGTGTACAATAAAGGATTTTTTAATTGTAATTGTAATATTTCCAAGCGTTTTGCAAATTAGATATAACAGAAAGCAACACGCCGCGCGATCCCTTGCAGACTATACTAAAGCGCACGAGACTGGGCTCGACAGCGAGACGGAGCGTCTATCGCCGCTACTAGAACGACACATTTACTGGAAGGCTTGCTCAAGTGAATCTTTGCTTCCGTCTCTTGCCGTATCAGTCCTCGACTTCATCTCTCAAATACAGAATCCTCAAGATACGACGAATGATTTGTAAAATTATTGGGTTTAGATAAAATATCAGAAAGTTTAATGCTTCATTCTTGCGTCATTAACTGTATAGCTAGAGTAAATAGCGTAAAACAAAATTGGACTTACAATCCCCAGGTTATAAAGCACGGATCCTCGCTCTCCCTACCGGTGGAAGGGAAGCCGGAGACAGAAGCAGAGGCTGAAGGTGACAACGCACTCCGGCTCGCGACGCCGCACCTCGCGCACATCGACGATACGGACACGGACGAGCCGGACAACCGCGACTGTCAGTATACACCTTTATACCGAAGTTTACATGAAGGTCGAACCGGTTGTCACAAAACCTTATCAAATCAGTTTGAAAATTTTACCTTCTAATCGATCGTAAAAGAAGCGGATGGCAACATTTTTATGCTAGTTAGTTTAGGTTTTGTACAAACAGAATCGTATTGTCAAGTTTGTTTAAACAAGCTTGTTTTCATCAGGAGAAATAACTCTATATTTCTTATAGGAACTAAAAAAAATAACGGATTTATTGCGTGTGAAAAGTGCTGTCAAACAAATAATGAAATGAGATACAGTTAAAAGCGTGAGCTATATTGAAATAATAAGTAATCCATTATTTATCTTGTCATGCTTTTTATACTGAATTGCGGTTTAGCTGTTTCATACAGTCCACACTCACACCAACACATTGAAACTAAATTCCATACAGAATACTATCTACTAACTTGTACGAGTACATACTAAAATTGTATCATAGTGATGCTCACAAACTTCACTACAAAGTAAAACAAAGGCGCTTCCCGCTGTCTGTCTGTCTGTCCCTATGTATGCTTAGATCTTTAAAACTACGGAACGGATTTTGATGCGTTTTTTTAATATAATTTAGTATCAGCACACGTGCGAAGCCGGGGCGCGTGCTAGTTCACTATAAAACGACTGTAGTACTTTGAAGTCAGAAGAAAATGTAGACTGTTGCTAGCGTTGTTCTGTCGCTTCGAGTTTGAACAGAAATCCTTAAACCTTTGATAATATAGTATTTTTAAACTGCATCATTTTGTGGTACCACAGATTATATAATACTATAGTGGTACTTTATATTCAGAAAGAATTAATCAAAGATCTTTCGTGTTCTAGATGCGAGAATTTGTTCAAAATAAATACTTTTACATATTGAGCAAAACAGTTTAAAAAAGTAGCAATAATGATACCAGATTTTTTCGGATATGTGAATTTGAACGGAAAATAACATAGTGATGACTAGCATAGAGTGAATAAAACTGGGCAATAACCACAGCGCCGTCGGCAGCGTCGCGCGTTGACGCCGACTCGTGCGCCGGCGAAGACTCCGACTATTTCACTCCGGAGGACGGCGCTGCCACCATACTGACCCATCCCAAACAGATCAGACATCCTGTAAGTCCAGCCTGCTGGTAGAGCTTGCGTTTTGTGAGGCAGAGAGTCAGCGTTTCGGTTATTTTAGAGGCTGCCCGCATATTAGCTACTATCGATTATGATTTGAGCTATAGTTAGTTGCTTAACGCGTCCACTGCCAGGCTTCAGCGGCGCCACACCGACGACTGTTAAGGACACGTCTTAAGCTCGATCGTCGACACGAGTTAAGCTAGGGTAGCAGCTTTCGTTGTTTAAGTCATCACAAGCATCGTTCTATCGCATATAGCTACGGTCTTTCTTGCCTTGCCGCTGAAACGTCCAATGTTTTTTATGAGCTACCGTGCGGTGCCTATTTTATGCCACTGTCCTGTTGCGAGAAAACTATCATCTGCTCAAATAGTAGCCAGTGTGCGGTCAGCCTTACTTTAGTTGCATTTTTAGAACTTAACGTTGCTCCTCGGTAATCACTAATCGTATTAAAATATCGTTCAATCAAGTTAAGAAGACGGGCCGTAAGCTTTTTAGTTTCCTTTATAGCCACATATTTTCAATTTATAGTTGACAAACATTGTTGTATTGTAGGTACTAGTTAATATTAAAAAAATATATATAATAAATAAAGAAAATAAATAAAAACTATCGTAGTTTGACGAATTCATGACGAATATAGGCGGGTTAACTACGAACCTTATTTATATTGGAAGAACACGTTTCATCCCTTTACGAGGGACTTCTTCAGGGTGAGTGCGGATCGAGCCGCACGCGTACCTCCGCGACCCTGAACTGACTGTCAGCTCATGTGGGTGGTATTTGGAAGTGGGAGGCGCTCCTTCGTGATGCTGAGTAGTAAGAGAAACTTACCTACAACGAAACGTTAGGTGTTCTTCAAACATAAATATGGTTCGTAGTTAACCCGCTTACATCTGTTATGTACTAGTTAATTAACGACTTAGTTTAGTTATATACCTAAAAAAATTACGATAAATGGTAGTTAATCCTGAAATTAGATAAGACATAATGTAGGAAGGTTTTTGTTTTGTAATTTTTTGGCTGGCTCTCTGTCGTGCTGTAGTGTAGTGTGTTCTGTGTTGGTTTTGGATTATTTTGTTCGCGTTGTGTGTTTAATTTGCACTTTCATTATCATTATTATTGTCACTCTGTTTATCACTGTCAAACGACAATCGGGAGCTCTGAGGCAAATCTTTCCTTTCACCGAAGAGTCGGGGATACCTATGTGTTTCTAAGTATGGTATTTTTAATGCACCTATTTATGACTAGATGGCGTTAGTAAAATGTGCAAAAAACGAGAACGCGCTATGGCTAAGAAGCGTTTTTGTCAGTGGTTGGTTTTGCGTCGTTTTACTGTGAAACTCTGGATTTATCTATCTACACTCTTTTATTTCACTGGGTCCTGATACTTCTCAAAATAGTTTTTTTTTTATATTATTATAATTTATTGACGACCTCTGTGGCGTAGCGGGCGAAGATCCGTCTACGACGCAGGAGGAGGGTTCGATTCCTGCCTCGGGACACATTTTCTTACGATCTGCAGATATTTGTTTAGTTAGTGATCTGTGAGTTTTCTAATGTATGTATAATGTATGTAGTAAAAATATCGATCTATGTAGTTTAATGTATTAAGTAACATATCAGTTATCTAGAGACACATGCTCTGCTTAGCTTGGAGCTAGATGATGCTGTGTCTATTGTGCAGCATTATTCGCACGTCCACTGCTGGACATAGGCCTCCGCCATACGACGCCACAAATAGCGGTCCTGAGCCGCCTCCATCCATCGACTCCCTGCGACCGCTACAATGTCGTCGGTCCATCGAGTGGATGGTCTCCCATGTAGGGGGGGATTTGCCATAATCACCACGCTTGGCAGGCGGATTGGTGATCGCAGTGTTAGTGTTGAAAAATACTCAGAAAGAAGCTGCTGCCCTTCCTCTGGTTGGTTCCCTTAGTCGGCTCTTACGACATCCATGGGTTGAGTTTGAGGGGTCGATATATTATTTGTTTACAAGCACCACAATTAAGACCCGACTTGTACTTTAGCTTAGTAGGGTAGGACAAAACTCGTTTAGTTATTGACTTACTCGCGCGAATAAAATTTATTTGTCGACTTCAAAAGAAGGAGGTTATCAATTCGTCTGTTTTTTGTATGTATGTTACGCGATATCTCCGCCAATTGTGGACTGTATTAGAAATTTCTTTCACTATTGTGTAGAAAACGATCCCGAACGGGTCACATACATTTTTTATCCCCAGCGGATAAGTATTTATCCCGCAAAACTTAAAATAAGTGTAAAAGTAAGGGAATTTGAAGTCGGTTTAACGTTTTTTTTAAATACGCCATATTATTACTAGCATACATTTGGCGCTGAAGCGCTTTCGTAAAGGGCGTTCTAAAAATCATGTGTTCCGATAAATCCGTACACATCCAAACGCACGCTTCGTTCGGATGTGTCCGGATTTTCGGTATTCAAGCAACCTACTCGGTCTAGAAGAATCGCAATATGAAATGCAAAAATATCATGGGTATGCTATGTTACATTATGTAAATTAATTTTATGGGATAATGTTTGTAGGAGGGAACGGCCAACGGAGAGTGCACGCCGCAACGGTGGGCGCTGCCGCATCACGTCACCTCGCTTCCTGGTATGCCCGGTAGTGTGCTTTTATTACCTTTTCATTTATAAAACTCTTTATTAAACAAATTGTCTACTGGTTATAATTTTCTACCCGCGCCGCAGTTTCGCACGCGTTATTCCGGGATGAAAAGAAGCAAGCGTTTCATTAACTCCCTGCAGTCAATCCAATCTTGACCTTAATTTAATTAATTATTAAACTAAATAAATAAATTAAGCCCACTGACATGATAATTGACAAAGCCTTGAAAGTAAAGTAGGAAAAATTTAATAATTAACTATTGTTTATATTTTAATTTATCATCAGCCTGTACAAGTCTACTGCTGAACATAGGCCCCCAAACGACGTCGCCATGAATAGCGGTCCTGGGCCGCCTCCATTCAACGACTCCCTGCGACCGCTACATTTACGTATATAATTGCGTAGTCAAACTACACTTTCAATTATTGAATGTTGAACTTACGCGACCTTTTTACTAAATAAGCGATAAATACCCAAAATACTTCAAGTTATAATAAGAACATTCTTTACTGGGGGCCCCAATGCCGGGGAACCCACTGCTAGTGCCCCCCCACTGCGGAGGGGCTAATGGGTGGGTCCCGCTGCGGAGCAATGTGGGGCCCCGCGGGTGGCCCCAATTCCAGGGGCCTACCGCCGGTACACCACACCACAATTGCATAGTCAAACTACACATGTCAATTATTGAATGTTGAACTTACGCGACCTTTTTACTAAATAAGCGATAAATACCCAAAATACTTCAAGTTATATTATGACAATTATTCTCTGCAGGCACTCCTCTGTCGCAGGCCAGCGTGCGTTCGTCCGGAGATTCCTACAGCTCGAGCTCGTCTACCCGGCAGCTACTAGCGCGCGCACCCCGCCCCGCCTGCTAACCACTTGTACTGATACACACATACAGACTTACACTTATAAACCTCTATCAACTTATAGCAATGTCCAAGGCCAGCATTATGAAAGCTTTCTCAGTCATCGATCTATGTTTGAGTAAAGAGTCTTATTTTCAGAATCAATATTGTTTATTTATTGTTTAGACCTACGCGGTGTTCGCTACCCAGGACGGTATCGAATTGTTATTAACGGTGTCTTCCGAAATACTATTACAGCGCTGATAGCGATCACAAAATATTTTTGCGTTCCAAATTAGATATCACACGATATTGACAGTTGAGTGCTATCATTAATTCGGAACGGTCATGAGCGCGCTCACGAGTTGCGGTGTCAATTGCATTACAATAACGTTATTTGGGTACGCTAAAATCGATATCATCGCGCTCACACGCGTTCCGAATTACAGTGAGCGCGACAACGAACGTACCGTTTGACGTCTACCAGTCATCAATACATCCAAATGTCACTTTTGACAGAGGCGCTCAGTGATTTCGGTTTGTAGTATGGTCGGTGATATCACAAAATGGGCATGTAATGACGTCATCTATGACGCCACACGGGACAACGTTGTCGCGCTCACGATAATAGGGAACGCGTGTGAGCGCTATGATATTGATTTTAGCGTAATTCGGAATGCACTATAAAATACTCGACGGAATACCGCAGACCGCGCCAAACTTAACGCTACCGCTCTTGGGAGCTAATACCGCTGTACATGCTTTTAGGCTTACAAAATAAGCATTTGCAAGCATTTGCAAGTCGAAGTTTAAATTCAACTTTTTTTATGCTGAAAAATAAAAAAAACCATTGCTGCAATTTGACAGATTTTTATAAAGGGGCTATAGTTACTGGCTAGACTCTGTCAGATATCTTTGTCTGTGCCTGAAAATAGTAAAGAACCATTAGGTGCGCTGAGCGCTAGTTATTCCGAGTAGTGATAACTCTGAGGTTGAAAGTATGAACCAGAAACAGAGGAGGAAAGTGCTGAACTTTGTGGAACTCTTAAAACACAGAGGTTACCTCTGAGTTCGTAGGGACCTAATATAGAAATATTGTACGTAAATTAAGCGGGTTAGAAGCTTTATGACGACATCTTGATAATACTAGGTATTGAATAGACTAGGTCTCGATTGGACTAAGTCGAAATTGACCTAAATCTTGATTCAACTAAATAGCAAAGTGACTATATAGATATTTGACTAAGTCTCAGTTGGTCATAGCTCATAGCGACATGTCGTACAGTCAAGTTGAAAATTATATATATTAAACCAACTTTGCTGCTTCTTTTATTTAATTTAAAAAAGAGACTGCGTTTCATGACACTCAAATTATTTAAATAAGTTTTATTTGAAGTTCAAAGGAAAAAAAGAAATTACGTAGTATTCAATCGCAAATATACACGAGGATTTAATAAACTTGTGGTGAATGAAGTAAGGGCCATCAAGTGTTTAAGAAAATAATTGTGACTTAAAACGTAGATAAGTAAATTAATTAAACTCAAACAACGTATTTTCTTATTCATTGGGTTTTTATTATAAGTTTTGTAGTCCTACGTTCGCACATTAAAAAACAGAAGCGGTAGGGTGGTGTAACCTCGAACCGCCCATTAATGGGCGGAACGCTACCGCCAAAAGTTACTAGCCTCGTTTCGCCCATTAACGAACACTTACGATACATTGCGCTAGGTAGACCGATGTGATTGTAGATAACTGTACTTCAAATGACAAATGACTATTCAGACGTCAACACTATCTAGTCCTACCACGCTTTAGTGAAATATCAATACAGTCCGACCGCGATGTTGTTCTATTCAGCTTTAGTCTTACAGCGATCTAGTCTTTTTCACAACCTAGTCATATCGAGATGTCGTCATAAAGCTTCTAACCCAAATATGCAGATACTTTTAATTATGATAGTTTACTTCAAACTGCCTATAGGGCAGGTTATTACTTAATAGTTATGTACGCCGTGCGTGACATAAGTTATGGCTTATTAATAACTATGTATTTATGTGTACATCTAAGGTATTGTTTAATTAAGTTCTGGAAATGTTCAATTTGAAAAGGAAATAGATATAAGGCAACAATGTAAAATAATTATATTTCTTTTCTTCAGGTTTTTACAGTGCATTGTCTTATATGTATTTGTTATGACTTACTACAATTTGTGGAATTTAATTAAACAAATCATTATTGAAACTAAGTTTTAAATGAAAACCAATTTCAAATTTATTAATTCAATTAATAAGAAGTAGCTCTATGTAGGCCATAAAAGGTAAATCAATTCATGGTGAAAGCAATGATTTATATTTAATGTCCATCCTTTATTTTTCAGTGTCATTCTAACTAAATTATTTCAAGTTGGGCTTTTGCAAGATTTAAGTCATAATTTTGTTTTGTTTCACCCATTTATTCATTATTTATAATAATTAACTACATATTATTTAGCTAAATAGATACATAAGTAAAAGTAAGCAACTATTTTTATTGTAGACTGACATAACATTCCTTATTCAGAATCTTACTGAAATCTCTGAAAATACAAATCTTATTGGCTCTAAAATATTATATTAACATTATAATCAATGAGGTTGTTTTATTTCAAATGCTTAATTGAGTAAAATACAACACATATCACAAAAAATTACATTGTTAGGACTTATGGTAAATAAAAGATATTATAAACTATTCTAGAAATTGTTCTAACTCTGCACTACACAACTTAAACATTATCTATCATAAAGCTGCTTATCGATATTGCTTTTGTCCATCAAGATAAAATTAAATCTATTACTAGTTTGCTTATATTATAAATTCTTAGTTAGCTGTGACATTTGTACTACTTTCTGCAGATGAAACACTGTCAGAACTTGTTGTTTTCCTTTTATTAGTAGCATTATGCATCTTTTTCTCAGCATGCCTTCTTGCAGCATAAGCAGACATTCTTGTGAGCCTCTCTTGCCTCTGTTCAGGTGTCTCTTTTGATAATCTTTTAGCAGCATAAGCAGACATTCGAGAAAGTCGCTTAGCCCGTTGCTCACTTGTCTCATTTGCCAACCTTTTTGCTGCATACTCTGACATACGTTTGAGTCTAACTGCACGTTGCTCAGGACTTTCATTAGCCAGTCTTTGTGCAGCATAAGCCGACATTTTTGCCAGACGCTCCGCTCTATGGCCCGGTGCTTCGTTTGGCGGCCTATTTTTAGCACCTTGTTCTGAACTCATGGATGGCTGTGAGCCCTGAAAACTATCATTACTGCCTACTGCCTCCGTCTTAGTATTGTTTATGTCACTAAACGGGTCGTAGTCTAAACAAAAACCTCTCGTAGTCTCTTCAGCTTCTGCATCAATCTGTTCAGATTTAATCCATTGCTCATTCGTATTCGCTATAACCAGTTTGTTCCAGGAGTCGGAAGAACCGGAATCATCCATATTGATTATTCACCGATAAGGTTATCCACAGGACCATAATAATAACTCTGTAGTCGATTATCATAAATCTAAGCGAACCAATTTAAAATAATGACTTTCTCTGATTTCTCGTATTGTAACACAAAATTCCTCAAATTCAACAACAAATTATGCGAGCGAATGAATGAATGAAATGAAATCCAAAGCTGTGCAAATCACTCCTACCACAGAGTATGAATAGTATGTCCATAAAGCAGGATGTCCATAGTGTAAGGAATTTCCATAGACAAGTGTTTGCGTGGTGCGACTGAATGTTCGTTTCCTAAGGTTTCCTTGAGGGTTTCCTACGTGCGTGAGTTGTCATCAGTGTGTTTTCTCTGTGGTTCTCATTGTCAAATGTTGGCACAAAATCCATCTGTTTTTCAGTAAAATCTATTTTAGATTTTTTGTTATTCAACAAAAACTTGAATAATTGGTGTGTTTATTGTTCAAGTTATAAACAATTAGGATCGTGACGAGCCATCAGATAATTTTATTTCTTCAAAATTTGTAACGTTCTCCTATATAATGAACCGGGGAAAATTTTATAATTTTCTCGTTTTTCATGAACCAAAACATATTATAGCTAGCCTTGCCTCTATAACTTCTCTTTGTCTCAATAAGTCATCCTATTTGTAGGTCTATCTACAAATGCGAGGAGGTTATTGTGAAGGCAGCGCGCTGACATAATGGTGTAATTGGTGAAACAGCTGGTTCAACTTACTGGTTCTGGATAATATCGTAAAGATGGACAGTGTACCCGACTCCCCGGCCAAGTCCTGCCCTATGGAAGGCCTGGAGTGTGAGATACCAGCTGCCTTCGAGAGCGAAACTGACTATTCCAGCATCAGAGGAAAGGTATAACAAAAATCTCTTGTTTACTATGCGGGATTCCCGCGAAAATAAAACTTGAATTGATGATTTGAATTGATTAGAATTTACTGTTAAGGCTTCCATAAAGTTAAAATTGAAATAGCTTGTGAGATTTTGTTGGCAAAATAAACTGTTTTGATTTGATAATTTTAAGTTCAATTGCATCAGCTTTCTATGTATATTAAAAAATATGAAATGAAATGAAAGGGGCTAGATGATGTTGTGTGCACTGTCTAATATTATTTATTTATCAGCTTTGGGTCCCCACCATGGTATTTCCAATTTCATTATGATGCAATATTCCAATATTTTTTGTGACTCATAATTGTTATTACTACATACAATTAAAATTTAGTATTATAGTCAAACTCATCATATCTTATGTTTCCATCTATTAGAATAGCATTAATAAAAGTCACTATAACACCTAAAGCAATGTTTGCAATTTTCAGACAATCCTAGTGAGCCCAAATACAGATGAATATGAATTACTCCGCAAGCAACTTCTGGAGAGGCTAGAGGCGGGCAATGGAGAGATTATTTATGACATTGGACAAGGACAAGGTATGTTCTTAAAATTGAACATTAATTTCACTGAGTCTGAGTGGTGCAAACTACATGTGCAAGCCCTCAAGAACAGGGAAACAAACAGCATGACACTGCTCACTGAACTGCAGGAACCTGCAGGCATGTGCATTATAGGCAATCAACATATTTGACTACTAATACCAAACATCTTCTAAAAACAGACTGAAAAGGCATTTGAATGTAACAAGAACTTTTTTTTTTTCAAAAAGTCGTTTCTATCTTTTGAGGTGTCATTCATAGATGAGCAATAAGTTAAGTTATGCAATTAGATAACTAGACCTGCATGATTACATTTTACATAATTATCAACTTTGTGTGTAATTATTCATGTAGGTATGTTATGCAATGTTAGAACAGTTGTTTCTGTTCCACACAATATCTAAATAGACATTTCAATGGTTTTATGCAAATAACATTGTATTTAGCTATTGACTTTTACCTGTCGCTGAGAAATGTCTGCCTTAATATAAGTGATATATTCTATCTATTAAACATACCATAATGTAGTAGTAATTATAGAGGCCTATGATCTATGTCCTACTTTATTTGAGACAGTATAAACTTAAAATAGTTGGAAATAATGGTCAGACCATTAGGCCTAATTCACACAAGAGTTTAAAAAGCCAGCATTGGTGCTTTTAAAGTGTTCTTGATGTAGTTATTCATACAAATGCTTTAAAACCACTGTTGTCTCCTCTTTCGCTTCAGCAAGACGTGGAAATTATTTCAGCTAAATTACTAGCACTAGTGATTTGTGCTACTAGAAGACAGAAAAGATAGCAAAAGGCATTCTGGGATACATCCTCTGAATGAACCGAGATACCTAAAGGGCAGTTTGTGATATTGTATGTATTAATCTGGCAGTAGTCTGGTCTGTTTCTATATGCCAATATAGAAACGGACGAGACTCCTTTCTATAATTAGCAGTACGGGATCTACAACCCACGACATCGTATCGAAGTTTTGATTAATTAAACCGTGAACAAACACGTCCGCGTCCAGCCGCTGAGCGAGCGCAAGGAACGGCGCACTTACCAGAACACCGCACCAGCTGCGCTTTTTTAGCGCACGTACTATGAAATTTCGTCTATTCCATTTAACGCCCAGCGCTGGAAATACAACACTCCTCGATTAAAAACGCGTCGCGTTTTAAAAGCGCTGACGTGCAAGCATAAACTTGAGAATGATAAGTTATTGATTCTGAATGCATTTGTTTTATTTGAACTTTTTTAACGAACGTCAAAAATGCTCCGGTGCGAATTAGACCTTAGGAAACGTTCTTTGCCACTGTTGATAACCATAGTCTATTTTTTCATGCAAATAACTACAAGGGATGCTGATTAACACTATACTTTACTGCTATTTCTACTCCATTAAAGTATTATATTTCGTGACTCATGTAACGACATTTATGTTGATTTTAGTAATAAATCTTTAATAATGATTGTTGATAAACTCTGTTAATAACTCACGATTTAAGTGACCTTATCCCTCCCTCTCCCTTTCACCACCGGACAAGCCGACGCGCTACTAAATACCATCCATAGGTGGTCGATATACCACTGTTCCGAAACAAACTTTTCTGCCACAGTACCGTCAAAGAGTGGAACGAAATTCCTGCGTCTGTTTTCCCGATAGTGTACCTTCAATCGCGGGTCTTAAAATTACGAGTGTATAAGTTCTGTCTGGAAAGCGTACTCCATGTAAGGTCACATTTCTATTTCTTATGTAAGATAGAGGTCAAACGCTTTAACAATAAAAAAAAAAGGATAATTTAATCCAAGTTTGGTTTAGCATGAGTTCATAGCAATGGTATACAATGTGCGTAATACTACTTATTTGCAGCTTTATTACTTGCGCAACATTAAAAACCGCAAAAACCCGCCACTCACACGTACGTTCATCGCCAAGTATGCCGCTCCTTTGCGCAACACGGTCGTTAAAAACACCGCATGCGTCGATGGTATAAATAAAATAAATAATGCTGGACAATACACACAGCATCATGTAGCCTCAAGCTAAGCAGAGCTTGTGTTTTATGGGTACTAGATGACTGATATACTTAATACAGTATATTACATAGATAGATATATTTATAATATACATTGTAAGAAAATCCGAGACAAATATTTGCAGATCGTACAAGCATTTGTCTTTAGGCGGGAATCGAACCTGCAACCTCTCGCCCACCGCACCACATCGGTCGTCGTAGGATTTGACTTGTCTGTCTTATCTCCAAGTATAAAATGAAACACCTGCAGATGGTCGCGGTCTAACAGAAGATGAGTTCAGCGCGTCCCTGGCGACTCTTCAGTCGCTGGTGAGCGGCGAGAGGGTCTCTCTCGTTGAACTGCGACGATGGGATTGCGGCACAGGACAGATGGGACAGTACCTGCTGCGGACTGAGGTGGACCATACTGATTTTATGGAGATCAGGTAATAATGTAAACAAATTGGTGTTGGAAATTGTTTTGCATAAAACAATTATGTTGCTTACTGATTACAACGTCACTAGGGAACACTCAGTGACGTTTTAATCAGTAAACAGTGAGTTCATAGTATAAAAAATTTAATTGTAATTGAAATCGACGTCGTTACACCTGACTTTTGCAGATGAGCTATTTCTGAATGGCTCATTAATTTTACAAACGTAATCGCAAAAATGGAACCTGCCAATGAGATAACGAGATTTTTATTTGACCACCAATTTGATTGGTCCGTTTCGCTTCGGCTTCTGTGCGATCGCGCCCTAAGTATTTACTTCTTGTGATCTGTAACATGTTAATTTCACCTTCAGAGTCGCAGTTGTAGGCAACGTGGATGCAGGCAAGTCGACGCTGCTAGGCGTCCTCACTCACGGCGAGCTCGACAACGGGCGAGGGTATGCGCGCCAGCGGCTGTTCCGACACAAGCACGAGATGGAGAGCGGACGGACCAGCTCTGTGGGGAACGATATACTTGGCTTTGACAATATGGGTAACTATATACCTACACACGTCGCCTCCTTTCACAATAATAAGTAGGGTTCGGGGTGCCCTCAGAGCTTGGTACCGATCGCTCGGACCGCCCCCCCCCCCCCCCCCCCCCCATTACGGCGCTAGTGTGCACATACAAAAACACCATATTTTATGTTAATAGCCTATTTGTAAGTTTTCTTAAAAGTTTTTAAAAAAATAAAAAAGGCATAAATTGTTGAACTAAATAGATGGATTCTAATATTTTCAATTTCTGTAGGAAATTGGCATTTTAACCATAACTACCAAGACAAATCTTTTTACATCCCTTCTAAAAGTCTTATCTTCTTCCCTCAGGTAATGTAGTGAACAAGCCAGACCACGGCACCCTGGACTGGGTGAAGATCTGCGAGAAGTCATCCAAGGTGATCACATTCATTGACCTTGCGGGACACGAGCGGTACCTCAAGACGACCGTGTTCGGGATGACGGGACATGCACCAGACTTTGGCATGCTGATGGTAAGAACTCCTTGAGATCACTAAAGTATAGTTATTTGGAACTTTGTCTAAGAAGTCTTCCTAGGCGATCACGTTGTTGCTATTTTTGACGATTGAATATTACAGTATAAATTAATAAATAATGTTGGACATTCCACACAGCATCATCTATCCCCAACAGGGTTGGAAAAAAAACAGTTTTTTTTAAATTTTATAAAACAAACAGTTCAAATTGTTTTAAACAAGTGTTTGTTTTGTTTTTTTTGTTTTTTTTTGTCCTTTTTAGTTTAGGGCATTATTTTAAATTAATTCGACCTATAATGTTTCATTTCCAGACTAGATCTTTTGACTTTTCAAATTTTCTATAGTAAAATAATAATTGACAAAAAACGATCAATGGATAAACATTTATTTTATGTTGCGTATCTCTAATCACTACTAAACGATTTACATTCACCCTGAATGTTTCCTAGCAGGACTATACCGGCGGGGAAATACCTATAAACTATAAATTCTATTCTATGAATAGGGGCACCCCCAATATTTATTAATTAGTGATGGGCCGAATGTGGTTTGAAGCGAATACGAATTTCGGCCGAACATTCGGTAAAAATCAAAAATGCCGAAGTTCGGTTTTTATTCTGCACTTATATGGTAACAACTAACAAACAACAATAAAATATACCTATAAGTAATTAATATATTGAATTTTCAAAAAGTTTATTTGATTCAAATCATAAGACTTCCTAATTTAATAAGAACTTATTGAATTTGATTTTTTAATTCTAAAACTTAAGATTGAAATGTCGAAAAAGGAAACTGATAATGACAGTTAGTTACTTGATTAATAAATAAATTACCATGATTTTAAATTATGTAAAAGGCTTATTTATTTAATCAGGTATGAGTGAGTATGACAGATTTGTTTTTTTTTTATGTTTTATTAATCTTAAAATCAAAATTGTGCAACTATTTCACTCTTTTCTTATACCGAATGTTCGGCATTTCAACCGAATTTCGGAAGAATGCCGAAGTTAGGCCCATCCCTAATATTTATATTTAAATGAGGGGAATAAAATAACCACTATTCCATTCGACAGCCATCCATTAGGGACTTTCCTAACGGGACTTTACCGGCGGGGAATTACTTAATATGAATTCTATAAATACGAGTGCCTTTCTTTCTCACATTTCATTTCATTATTAATTCTGCGACTGATAACACCTCATAAAAATGTCAACTCCAGGACGCAAAAAGCATGCAATTTGGGAACAATTCACATCGATCCCCCAAGAAAATACCACACTGAAGACCAAAAGGGTGCGTTGCAGAAAATGTAAGAAAGAACTAGTTGGACTTGTGAAAAGAATGGAGGCACACTTCCAGCAATGTAGCACCACCACCGGTTCTAACACTGACGCAAATCTTGACGCGGACAGGGACGTGGAGGAGGAGTTGTTGAGTGATGCTGGTTCTTCCCGATCTTCAGATAATTCTTCTGCTACACCCACATCTTCTGTTACTACTCTTCAATCTAAAAATGCCAGTACCAGCAGCAGCGCGCGCGTGAACATTTCAATGAAAAGATTTATTATTGCTACAAGTCAAGAAGATAAGAAGAAAATTGATTTACAATTATCTCGTTATATGTTTGCTACTAACACGCCTTTTAACCACGTAGAACACCCAGAGTTACTGAAATTAATGGAAATTTTACGCCCAGGATATAAACCTCCAAACCGCAAACAAATTGCTAGCAAGCTACTCGACGAAGTCTACAACTCGACTCAAGAAGCCGTAAAAAATGAATTGAAAAACAAAGTTGTTAATCTGGCAATTGATGGGTGGAGTAATGTCAGGCAGGACTCGATAGTTTGTGTCTGTGTTACCGATGTGTTGACAGACTCATCTCATTTAATTGATACAATAGACACAGGAGCCGAAAGCCATACAGCTGACTACTTGGTTAAAGTTACTACTGCGGCAATAAAACAATGTGAAACTTACAAATGTACGGTGCGAAGTGTAGTGACAGACAACGCAGCAAATATGAGCCGTATGAGACGAGATTTAGCCCAACAGGAAGAACTAGCTTCTCACGAGGATATACTTACATACGGCTGTTCATCACACATATTAAACCTTCTAGCAAAGGATTTGAATGCAGAAGATATTACTGATAAAGTTAAGTCGATAATGCGGTACTTCAAATACACTCACTTTGCATCTGCCAAATATAAAGAAGCTGGTGGAAAAGCAATTGTTATACCACAACAGGTACGGTGGATCACAATGGCTGACTGCTTAAAAGTGTTATTAGAAAATTGGCATATAATGTCAGATATATGCTTAAATCATTCAACTGCTATAGATCTGTCAATTTCATTGAAAGTAAATGACATGGCGCTGAAGCAACAAGTCCAGGCTCTCTACAAAAAACTGGAAAACATCGCAGTTACACTTGACATCTCCCAAAAGACATCCTGCTGTATTGGCGAAGTGACTGAAGCATGGATAGAGCTTAAAAATATGTTTGAGGGAGAGAATGTACGACTGCGTGAGACCGAGTATTCATTGGATGATTTAAGGAAGTTCAAAGCTCGTTATGAAATGGCAATGTCTCCAGCTCATTTTGCAGCAAACTTACTACATCCTAAGTACAGGGGTGAAAAACTCACGAGTGAAGATATTTCTGAGGCTTTATTATTTATAGAAGCTTATCACAAAGAGGCGATGCCCTATGTTGTTAAATACAGGGCAATGACAGATCCCTTTCATAACTTTCTATTTGAAGATCATGTAGTAAATCAGGTCGGACCTCTCGAATGGTGGCAGTCATTAAAAAAACAAATTAATGGTCAAACAATGAACTTAGTGGCTCAGCTTCACACTGCTGTAGCTTCAAGTGCTGGAATTGAAAGACTGTTTTCAACATTTGGATTTATTCATTCTGACGTACGAAATAAACTGGGTACAGAGAAAGCTGCAAAACTTGTTACAGTTTTTAAATACCTTAATAAGGAAAAGAAAAAATAATTGTTATCTTGATCTTGTCATATTGTCTTACTCTCCTGACTGACAAACAATTTTGATTTTATAATGTTTATTAAATATAGGTAATTTTGTTTGTTACAGGGTTGGAAAAAAAACAGTTTTTTTTAAATTTTATAAAACAAACAGTTCAAATTGTTTTAAACAAGTGTTTGTTTTGTTTTTTTTGTTTTTTTTTGTCCTTTTTAGTTTAGGGCATTATTTTAAATTAATTCGACCTATAATGTTTCATTTCCAGACTAGATCTTTTGACTTTTCAAATTTTCTATAGTAAAATAATAATTGACAAAAAACGATCAATGGATAAACATTTATTTTATGTTGCGTATCTCTAATCACTACTAAACGATTTACATTCACCCTGAATGTTTCCTAGCAGGACTATACCGGCGGGGAAATACCTATAAACTATAAATTCTATTCTATGAATAGGGGCACCCCCAATATTTATTAATTAGTGATGGGCCGAATGTGGTTTGAAGCGAATACGAATTTCGGCCGAACATTCGGTAAAAATCAAAAATGCCGAAGTTCGGTTTTTATTCTGCACTTATATGGTAACAACTAACAAACAACAATAAAATATACCTATAAGTAATTAATATATTGAATTTTCAAAAAGTTTATTTGATTCAAATCATAAGACTTCCTAATTTAATAAGAACTTATTGAATTTGATTTTTTAATTCTAAAACTTAAGATTGAAATGTCGAAAAAGGAAACTGATAATGACAGTTAGTTACTTGATTAATAAATAAATTACCATGATTTTAAATTATGTAAAAGGCTTATTTATTTAATCAGGTATGAGTGAGTATGACAGATTTGTTTTTTTTTTATGTTTTATTAATCTTAAAATCAAAATTGTGCAACTATTTCACTCTTTTCTTATACCGAATGTTCGGCATTTCAACCGAATTTCGGAAGAATGCCGAAGTTAGGCCCATCCCTAATATTTATATTTAAATGAGGGGAATAAAATAACCACTATTCCATTCGACAGCCATCCATTAGGGACTTTCCTAACGGGACTTTACCGGCGGGGAATTACTTAATATGAATTCTATAAATACGAGTGCCTTTCTTTCTCACATTTCATTTCATTATTAATTCTGCGACTGATAACACCTCATAAAAATGTCAACTCCAGGACGCAAAAAGCATGCAATTTGGGAACAATTCACATCGATCCCCCAAGAAAATACCACACTGAAGACCAAAAGGGTGCGTTGCAGAAAATGTAAGAAAGAACTAGTTGGACTTGTGAAAAGAATGGAGGCACACTTCCAGCAATGTAGCACCACCACCGGTTCTAACACTGACGCAAATCTTGACGCGGACAGGGACGTGGAGGAGGAGTTGTTGAGTGATGCTGGTTCTTCCCGATCTTCAGATAATTCTTCTGCTACACCCACATCTTCTGTTACTACTCTTCAATCTAAAAATGCCAGTACCAGCAGCAGCGCGCGCGTGAACATTTCAATGAAAAGATTTATTATTGCTACAAGTCAAGAAGATAAGAAGAAAATTGATTTACAATTATCTCGTTATATGTTTGCTACTAACACGCCTTTTAACCACGTAGAACACCCAGAGTTACTGAAATTAATGGAAATTTTACGCCCAGGATATAAACCTCCAAACCGCAAACAAATTGCTAGCAAGCTACTCGACGAAGTCTACAACTCGACTCAAGAAGCCGTAAAAAATGAATTGAAAAACAAAGTTGTTAATCTGGCAATTGATGGGTGGAGTAATGTCAGGCAGGACTCGATAGTTTGTGTCTGTGTTACCGATGTGTTGACAGACTCATCTCATTTAATTGATACAATAGACACAGGAGCCGAAAGCCATACAGCTGACTACTTGGTTAAAGTTACTACTGCGGCAATAAAACAATGTGAAACTTACAAATGTACGGTGCGAAGTGTAGTGACAGACAACGCAGCAAATATGAGCCGTATGAGACGAGATTTAGCCCAACAGGAAGAACTAGCTTCTCACGAGGATATACTTACATACGGCTGTTCATCACACATATTAAACCTTCTAGCAAAGGATTTGAATGCAGAAGATATTACTGATAAAGTTAAGTCGATAATGCGGTACTTCAAATACACTCACTTTGCATCTGCCAAATATAAAGAAGCTGGTGGAAAAGCAATTGTTATACCACAACAGGTACGGTGGATCACAATGGCTGACTGCTTAAAAGTGTTATTAGAAAATTGGCATATAATGTCAGATATATGCTTAAATCATTCAACTGCTATAGATCTGTCAATTTCATTGAAAGTAAATGACATGGCGCTGAAGCAACAAGTCCAGGCTCTCTACAAAAAACTGGAAAACATCGCAGTTACACTTGACATCTCCCAAAAGACATCCTGCTGTATTGGCGAAGTGACTGAAGCATGGATAGAGCTTAAAAATATGTTTGAGGGAGAGAATGTACGACTGCGTGAGACCGAGTATTCATTGGATGATTTAAGGAAGTTCAAAGCTCGTTATGAAATGGCAATGTCTCCAGCTCATTTTGCAGCAAACTTACTACATCCTAAGTACAGGGGTGAAAAACTCACGAGTGAAGATATTTCTGAGGCTTTATTATTTATAGAAGCTTATCACAAAGAGGCGATGCCCTATGTTGTTAAATACAGGGCAATGACAGATCCCTTTCATAACTTTCTATTTGAAGATCATGTAGTAAATCAGGTCGGACCTCTCGAATGGTGGCAGTCATTAAAAAAACAAATTAATGGTCAAACAATGAACTTAGTGGCTCAGCTTCACACTGCTGTAGCTTCAAGTGCTGGAATTGAAAGACTGTTTTCAACATTTGGATTTATTCATTCTGACGTACGAAATAAACTGGGTACAGAGAAAGCTGCAAAACTTGTTACAGTTTTTAAATACCTTAATAAGGAAAAGAAAAAATAATTGTTATCTTGATCTTGTCATATTGTCTTACTCTCCTGACTGACAAACAATTTTGATTTTATAATGTTTATTAAATATAGGTAATTTTGTTTGTTATAATTTTGTTTTTGATTGATTTTAAATTGAAATTTTTAATATTCTATACTATCTAATGCATGTTTCAAAAATACGTGTTATCTTATACCATTACCCATATAAATCCTGGTACTTGGTAGGTACTTAGATCTTTGTTTGACTGAATAAATAACTTATCAAAAAAATATTACTTTCATTTTATATCATTCATTCGCAATGAAAAGTAGTTTTAAAGCTTGTTTTTTTCTCATCGTTTTATACAATGTTTAAAACTTGTTTTAATCTGTGTTTTTAAACGTGTGATAAAAAACACGGTTTAAAATCAAACTGTTTTAAACATTGTTTTAAACATGTGTTTTAAAACCATTTGTTTTAATCATGCCAACCCTGGTTTGTTATAATTTTGTTTTTGATTGATTTTAAATTGAAATTTTTAATATTCTATACTATCTAATGCATGTTTCAAAAATACGTGTTATCTTATACCATTACCCATATAAATCCTGGTACTTGGTAGGTACTTAGATCTTTGTTTGACTGAATAAATAACTTATCAAAAAAATATTACTTTCATTTTATATCATTCATTCGCAATGAAAAGTAGTTTTAAAGCTTGTTTTTTTCTCATCGTTTTATACAATGTTTAAAACTTGTTTTAATCTGTGTTTTTAAACGTGTGATAAAAAACACGGTTTAAAATCAAACTGTTTTAAACATTGTTTTAAACATGTGTTTTAAAACCATTTGTTTTAATCATGCCAACCCTGATCCCCAAGCTTCAATACTCAATACTTTACATATTATTATTTGTATAATACATAGCCAGCTCTTAAGCTGATGCGTGTATATCCGAGTCTTTGCCAATGTACTTTAAATTTTTATAGTACAAAAGTTTGTCCCAAGGCGGGAATCGAACCCGCAATCTCCTACGTCGCAGGCGGACCTCGCCCGCCGCGCCATATCGGTCGTCATGTATGCTTAAGATAACTGTATTGACCCCAAGGAAAAAATACCTGGCGCGTTATTTTTTTACGACCACACAACCCATAGCTGTTGGTCGGGCTACGAGCAAAATGGAAAATTTAGTAAGAAAAATCCGACACAACCAAACAATGCTGCAATTTTTTATACCATCATCTGGCTTCATCAGAGCTTATGGTATGGATAATTTGTGAATAAACTCTTTTCTCTCTTTTGTTACAGATCGGAGCAAACGCTGGTATAGTAGGCATGACGAAAGAGCACTTAGGACTAGCGCTGGCGCTCTCAGTGCCCGTATTCGTGGTCGTCACTAAGATAGACATGTGTCCGCCTAACGTGCTTCAAGATAACCTCAAGGTAAACTCACTAATACAGAGGACTATTTTTTTTTTTTAAATTAGCTAAGAAATTTAACCTCTGGTGCACCATCTTTAATTGAGCCACTTGCGAGTTCTCTCCATGCAATGTGCGTCTTAATATTCAGCAGTACGCATCACCATCTTAGTGAATCAGTGCAAAATAAACTACTGGGTCTAAGGTTTCCAGACTCTTATGCTACAGTATTTGTTGCATAGTTATCTATCTTTTCAATTAATATTTTAATTTCACTTAAATTTTTTGTTAATAGATTTTTTTTCACTTGAGGCATGAGTACATAATTAGACAAAAAAAAAACTAAAAAAATATAGTTAAAAACTAAAACCAGACTACATGAAGTCTTAAACAGCGTTCACCTATTGTCCTTATCATTTTCTTTTGATAGTTAGGTAGTCGGAGACATCCATATACCTAGGGTACAATTAGTAACAAAGGCCTCCGACTTGCTTGATTCATATTTCTAGTCCATTGTCCTGAAGTTCGAGTTGTTTACGTCGCATCAACTACCAGCAATGTATAATTTTCGTTGCTTTATTCTAATTTTGTATGGTTAGCCCACCAACTTTTTTATACTTGCTACATAGAATAATTTTCTCTGTAAGTGACTTTCCCTAATTCTTAAGAGATATAAATTATATTTAACCAGAAAAGGAGAAGCCCTGGGTCCTGAAACTACAGCCTAGGCTTAGGATTAGGACTCTATAAAAAATACAAAAAAATATAAAATCTATGGATTCAATATGTATATAGAAACAATGTGTCGAATACAATTATTTTAATGTTATTTTTATCTAATCATAGTATTTTCCTTATAGCTGTTGATTCGGATCCTAAAATCATCGGGATGCCGGAAAGTACCAGTGATGGTGAAAAGCAAAGACGACGTCATAGTCAGTGCTACCAACTTCGTGTCGCAGAGGTAAGTAAGCCAATCTGTTTGCTTATTTGACAGTTTCTCGTCCAACCGTACTAATATTATAAAACTGAAAGTACAGTATTACCACAGAAATCTAATAGGGAAGCAGAATAAACATTTCTAAAACTATGCGTGCCAATTACACTTACATACAAAAAACACTTACACATGGACATCTATGGGGCCGAACATATTTCACGAGATTTATATAAAATAAAGAGGTAACAACACGCACAATACTTTCATAACATAACAATTGACTGATATTTGTCGTTTGTTGCTTAGCAACATGGCATGGCAATTTGCTTCATCTTCAATTTTGTCTATAGGTGAGTTAGCGTTGTTATTGTTACAGTAAAAAGAGGTGAGATAGGCTTATTCATTTTTGGTTACAGAGAAAGTGACCAAAACATTATTTGATTATTTTCTATGTAATTCTGAAAATATGTTTAGTCTGCTTTAGGCACAGCAATATGATATCTGTGAGTATTACCACGTTTTTAAGTCGCATCCGCGATATTCCTTAGCGCAGAATAGTGCAACCTACTAAAATCGTATGCCTTTACCAATGAAATACAGACCTTATTGCTTTACGTTTAGATTTTAAATACAAGAGTAACTCGAACTATCTCGTTCACTAGTCCACTAGCCAGACGAATACCAACTGCCGAGACGCTGCCATCCCTTGTAAAGTGTGATATGGGTTTCCCGCGACATTACTTAGATCGTCCGCCTAACTCTACTGAGCGCCAGCGCTTATACTAGAAAAAATCTAATACATAATACTAACGTATACCATGGACACTCCTCGCCCTCCACCTGAACGAGCTTCCTCACACCGCCGCGGCTCCGGCTTTGATAATGGACATAACGAAAGGAGAGGAGAATAAAAAATATATTTTTCGAAACTGTCTCACTCGCACGCACGATATATTCATGAAAATACCCTAGACGTTACACACACTGTTGCACGTGTAGCTTAACACAGTTGCGCATGATGCCGAGACACGGCTTTTGTATGGAGAAATAGACAAGTGTCCGGGGTGTACTTATACTGCCATCGGTTCTGCAAGCTATATCCCTGCGTGCCTAATACCTACTGTCTCTTGTGTTTCGCAATTATAAAAGCTTTAACAGCGTAACTGAATGTCCTTTCGTTGCAGGCTATGCCCAATCTTCCAAGTATCAAATGTGACGGGCGCCCATCTAGACCTACTCACGATGTTCCTGAACCTGCTCAAGACTCGCATGCCGGCGCACGACGACAAGCCTGCAGAGTTCCAGATCGACGACACTTACTCTGTACCGGTGAGTATCCTTACCACCTACTCATGATGTTTTCGTGAGTATTTAGGACCCCAAAACATCAGGTGGTGAGGTCGCCGCTCGTTTCTTTCGGTCCATCGGGGCACCGTGCCCTGCCCATGGGCAATTAAGGCTCGCGTTCCCCACCTGCGTCTTCGACTTTAGTGAGCTCCTTGTCAACTCTAGAAAATATATTTATTGCAGGAATGAGTATAAAAGCCAATTATTTTTGATCCAGGGTGTAGGCACAGTGGTGTCAGGCACAACGCTAGCCGGCGTCATCAAACTAAACGACACGCTGATGCTGGGACCAGACCCTCTGGGCCGCTTTCAGCCAATCACGGTTAAGAGCATCCATCGCAAGCGCATGCCTGTACCCGAGGTGCGAGGGGGACAGACTGCTAGCTTCGCGCTTAAGAAGGTAATAGATAGTAACAGGCTCACTATATATCATTCAGCCTCTTTTCGTTTGTTCTTCTGGCCTGGACTGTGGTTTTTCAGCATATGTAGTGCTATGCTAACTTTAATTTTATCTATGGCAAACCAGATCCTATCTTTCTTACTTATCTAGCTCAGCAATGTCGTAAGCTGTCTACAGAAATGCCGTTGTTAGTCCCTCACAAATCAATGTCAAGGCTCCTTTCACGACTTTTCTGTAACTCTCATGCTTTAGGATTTGACCATCCACTCCCATCTCAAAAAGCCACCATTTATTTTGACTACGAAGTTTTTACGATAATCCTTATTTCTGTACAGATTAAGCGGTCCCAGATCCGCAAAGGTATGGTGATGGTATCTCCCCTGCTGAACCCGCAGGCCTGCTGGCAGTTCGAGGGAGAGATCCTCGTGCTGCACCATCCCACCACCATCTCCTCTCGCTACCAGGCTATGGGTGAGTTTGTCATACCAAGTGATAGCAGAGTAGTCATCTTATCCGTGGTATTGTCATGGTATTATATATATATATATATATATACAAAGGAAATGTACAATCTTATCACCTGGCCATTCACCTACACTAAGAATTAATTGTATGTATGTATATGCAAGAAAAATAAATGAATTATGAAAAACTTTGCATTTTATGCCTTGAGGTACTCTCGTATTTGGCCATTGGGCAAAAGGGTCTCAATCAGATGCAGCCTGCGGTGACTGCCAGTTGTATTCGCTTTCAATCGGCCTGCAAATTGTCCGCCACTGCAGGCAACGTCGCCTAATAGACGACGTTGTCGGCCAGACGAACGACCCCTTACATTGCTGGCGGGAAAGTTAAATCCTTATTGCTTGTTTGTTCAATCCTCATTTGTTTCAGTCCACTGCGGCAGCATCCGTCAAACAGCATCGATCCTGGAGATGTCTCGCGACTGTCTGCGCACGGGAGACAAGGCGCTCGTCCGGTTCCGCTTCATCAAGCACCCCGAGTATCTCAAGCGAGGCCAGCGGATGGTACGTACGTAAAAAAGAAGTGAAGGATGATCTCTGGAAGATAAAAAAGAAGTCTATACCCAGCACTGGGTGCTCGCGGTTACCTCTTCACGCCAAAATTACTGATCGGATCGGGCTGGAATTTTGTTCTGCTCTAGGCCTGGAATAAAACATGTAGGTTTATATTTTAATCCCAATACATTTCCGTCCCAATTACCTTAAAACATAAAAACAACGCGTGCGAAACTGCTCTCAGAAACTAGTAGTTAGATAATTTTTCTATGGAACAGTTAAGAACATAATAGTTCAGCTACAGCAACAGCAACCTATTTATTTGAGCCAACCAGCTCGAAACTCGTTTAGGCCTTTATTTTGGCGTAATAAAAGTTGTCTCAAAAGACTCGTAAAATATTGTGTTCGCTTCGTAAGTTATTCAAGGTCAAATTTCACAAAAATCGATTTTTCAATCAAAGATACTGATCTGCGCCGAAAAAAGAAACTACGCGATCTGCACCAGGGGTAACTTCCTCACTGACGGCAGCGTCATTTTTATGTGCACGCCATGGACATGATAAATACTAGCGCCGGAGGCCATACCTATACAAGTTTTTTGGTGTACCCTGATAACTTGGCTTGTGAACACCATTCTTCCGGGTGGACATCGCCATTATTAAATAATCTCCCAAACAACAGATTTGGACTTTTTATGGGAGTTGCACCTCTGTGACTGCACTCATTTTAGCTTAACGAAGGGACACTGCCTACGTGTGCTACTCACTACGCTCGTGACTCTTAGACTGTTTCGCTAACTCGGGATTCAATATCGGCACTTTCAACAAAAAATCATTTTGCCCACTTGTTGAACAAATAACTGTTGCTTATAGCTGCATAGTAAACTAAATTGTGTTGTCCAGGTGTTCCGTGAGGGTAGAACGAAAGCAGTAGGCAACGTGCTCCGTCCAGAGTTCAGCGTGATGAAGCCGCCGGCCCGCGCACACAACGCCGCGCGCCACGCACCACGACAGCCGGCGCCGCAGCAGCACAGAGACCCGGAGAAACCTCTGGTATGTCTCCCTCTTAGAAATGCTGTTATAATGCTGCCAGCTTGCGTAATAGATAGAAGGGCTGATACCCCGCAGTGAATACTTACGGAGCAGTGCATTGAAAGATACACATGAGATGCGTTAAGGTTGGTTGGAGGATTGGTCACACGTGAAAAAAATATCAGGTTTTTAATACTTTCTAGTAATTTAAATAGCAAACAAGACGTTTTGCTCACATTATAAGCCATTTGCTATGAACCCACACTATAACTTAACTAAGAATCAATAGACTCCAAAACGACATTTGATTTTTGGTATTTTTTAATGGGTTCATAGCAAATGGCTTACAACGTGCGCAAAACTTCTTATCTACTATCTAAATTACTTGTACCTAAGCCTAGAAAATCGTAAAAACCTGATGTTTTTCACGCGTGACCACCCACCTCATGGATTGTATTGTATCATCATATCAAGTGGCTGAGCTCCTGAAGTGTACCTAAGATCACATGCTTTGTAATCGCGAAACACAGTATGTATACATACAGTAACGTGTACGTAACGCAATCACGATCGTAAATAATAAGTAAATAACAACTGTGTTGTTTGTGTAATAGATGGAGGATGATGTAACAGCAGCAGACTCTCCATTTGAGGTAACAGGAGACAAGCGTGGCGCAGCGGCGGGCGGCGGCGCAAGTGCAGCCGGGGGCGCGCGCAGGCCGCGCCGGCGCCATCCCAAGCCGCCAGACCACCCCGTCCCGGCTGTCTAAACACCCACCCACTCTACGGACATACTGCACTAGTCTAGGGGACAAGAAACTGGAATGGATCGTACTGAGCAAAGGCTTTATAAGTCGCCAGGTGGATTGATGTGCAATATGAGGCTAGGCTCCTGTAGTGTGTTCGAAGATTCACAGGATTTGTCTGTGTATATAACTGGGCTACAGTTTGATAATTGTGACTTTGATCAAATTATTGCGTGATTGTACCGTGTATTCACGCGATTTCGTTGCACGAATTGATTATGACCGTCAATTTCAGAATGTAGTGAAGCTATGTTCATAGAGGCAAATTATTGCAAATAGATGTTTTCTGTACACTAAGTACATTTTTGAATCATTAAAGGAACACTGGGCGATGTTTTCTCATTTTGTGAGTTTTGTTTGTGAGCCCATTTTGTATGCAGCAGCAGCTAGGTTTAAGAGAAGTACAATTTTGAGTATTACGCCTATTAGTAGTCCTAAGTAGCAATACATTTTACCTCATAATGTATGTGTACTCTATTTGGTACAGAGGTTACATATTTTTGACTTTGTAATTAATTATTCTTACAGCTGACTATTTCTGATGTTTCTCATGTCTAGTTGGGTTGTATTCTAAGTCTAATAGTAAAATATAAAAAAAAAGTTTTGTGAAAGCAACTAGAACAAACAAGGGATGTATCTAAAATAATCTTCATGAATGTGGGTGTAAATATATTGTCTATATATTTTAAATTAAAGTTGGTTTTAACAAGCTAAAAGCTTTTTCAGACATACATACTAAGGGAGTTTATATTTTAATAAAAGAAACACTTCTACAGTCTTTGGAAATTTAAACACAAAAAAATTAGTGAGGCTAGCTGCAATTCTCCATATCAATATTTTCAGTATTTGATATTTACCAATATTGTGATTGACATAGTTTAAGTAAATGAATATTTTTATTGATTTGAATTTTGAAAATAAAAACTAGCTCAAAACTAAGTCATTGTTTTAATTCAAAATGTAATAAATATCAACTATAACACACTAAAATATGTAACTAAGGTAAGGTATAACTATAGGAATTGTTATTTTTTCAATTGCTTTTTGGCATCTTGGATCCCTTCTTTTAAGTTTTTTTGAAATTGAATGAAGAAAGAAATCAGCCTGTTGACTTTTTGAGGGTCATTCAACTTTATATCTTCGATCTTCACCTTTCCTTTCCAAAATACAGAGACTGCAAGCCGAGCAACCCTCCTCACAGGGTAGGAGTCAGCGATTTTCTGCACCAGATGCTCATTGTTTGCCAGGTATCGAAACAGGGTTCGGAGAGGCATTGCAGCAATCACTTGAATGATGTTTCAAATGAGCACATATTCCTATACTTCTGTAGCAGCTCTCGCTTCAGTCTTAGCTGAGTTCTCAAAATCTCAAATTGCTTGATTTGATCTTGCTTGTTGAATTCAATTCCTGGCAATCTTTTTATCTGAAAATTCAAATGGAACATTATTACTTTTACATAATACCTACTTGGCTACATGTTCTAACCAATATTTGAACAAAATCAATACCTGAGAACGCGCTATCTCCAACTTCTTTTGCAAATCAAGAACTTTTAAACTGCACTCCTGCGATTCTCGAGCTTTGGCTGACGTCTCATGATAGTCCCTCTCGACACTAGAAGAAGATAACGGCGTAGTTATCACTCAGTGTTGTCAAAATTCTATGCTAAAAATAAGTCGTTCTAATAATAATACCTCCGTATGATTTCGTACACAATCGGCAAAAAATCTACGTCTACTTCTTGCACTGATAATGGGTAATTTTGTTCCGAATGATCACTATTATTTTCCATGAGTACGATGATGACCAAATGAGCTGCAAATATAACTTTTCACCTGCCAACAGCAAAATGCTATCATGAGATATTGCAAGAAAATACATAAAATTCACCTCAAGAGAAAACAAATCCTATATGTACTAAAGTTTTCTTAAAACTTCATTTGAACAATTTAGATTTTTGAGGTTAGGTTGGCTGTTTGAGATTATTGCTTGTGCTGTCACTGTCATTTAAATGTGTAGCGTTGTACCTGTACTGAATTTTTTTTTCTTCGAAATTTCGCTTTTGCATTCATTAAGGAGAAGCCGGGTTTTTCGGGCCCGAAAGTTATATCTTTGCAAATCTAGATAATAACAACTAAATAATTATTATAATTAAGATTATGAAAATACTTTGCTTTCTTCAATAAAAATAGTCTTAAAAAAGACTTGCACAGTTACAATCATAATTTAAGCGGCAGGGAGTCGGTGGATGGAGGCGGCTCAAACACTATTCGTGGCGTTATTTGGGGGAGGCCTATGTTCAGCTGTAGACGTATATGGGCTGATGATGATGATGATGATATTAAGCGACCACAGAAATGGTTGTTAAATAGAAGTTAGTTCAAAATAGAACATTTTATTATACCTACATAACATCCCATTGAATCTCTGCGGAAGTCCATGCCATCTATTGAGTTCTAAGACAAAAAGGGGGTTACTTTTCGGAAACGCTCACTTAGACTTTCGAAGAACGTTTCGAAAACGCGTAGGTAAATCTCGTGGCTGGTACTACAACCCTATTTATCTTATTTTGTTCGCCCAAGATTGACACTTTTTTTTATATTGACATGACTGACACAAGTCAGTCATGTCAATATAAAAAAAAGTGTCAATAAAAAAAGTACAAAAGTCACAATCACAAAAAAAAACATTTTTCCTTCCTTGCATGCACGCAAGATGGGATAGATTTTCTTGAATTTGTCTTTTTAAGTTTTTTCAAAGAACGCTCTGAATTTCGTGATCAAAATGGATGAAGTTGCAAAATTAGAACACCTGTCGCTTGTATCAAAAGTTTGCACTGAGTTGGATAACCATTTGGGTCTAAATGACAAAGATTTAGGTGAGTATCCCTGGCTGTAGAATTTACTGCATTCTCTCTCATTTCCTGATATTTTCGTAATTATTTAGCTTCTTTGGTTCATAAACAATTATTTTCCCATTACAATATAGATATTTGTTTTATTTTCAGCTGAATTCATCATAGACATTGCTGACAAAAACCCCACTGCAGATGCATTCAAAAAAGCTCTCATTGACAATGGAGCGGAATTCTCAGACTCTTTCATGACCAATTTACTGCGAATAATACAGCACATGAAGCCAGTCAATTCCAATTCTGATAAAAATGACAAAAATCAAGATTCATCTAATCATTTGGCTAACAAGTTCCCTGGCCTTGCCATTCCTAATGAGAAGCCCCCTGTGTTCTCCTCTGATGAAGCTAGTAGTGATGAAGAGCCGGATACCAAGAAAAGGATTACAGCTAAAGATATGTTCAAAGAAGAAAAGAAACCCACAACAAAAGATAACATTGTTGATCAGGCCATGGCAGAGCTTGAAGCTTTAGCTCCATCAAATGCTACCACCAATAGAAATGACATTAAGAAAATAGAGGATGTGAAAAAAAGAGAAAGGAGTAACAGTGAAAACTGCAAAGACAGTAAAACTAAAAAGAGAGATAGCTCTAGAGATAGGAGTAAACGTAGTAGAAGTAGAAATCGAAGTCGCAGTAGGCACAGAGACAGGAGCAGGAGTAGGGACAGGAAAAAGAGATCTAGAAGTCGTAACAGACACAGGTCAGGAGACAGACAGAAAAGATCAAAGTCTAGAGATAGAAATAGGAGATCTAGATCCAGAGATAGGAAAAGATCTAGGTCACATTGTAGATACTCCCGATCAAGAGATAGAAAAGAAAGAGATTACAAAGATAGGGAGGAAAAGAGGTATGGAGATAGGGTAGATAAGAAATATGGGGATAGGGATGATAAGAAATATGGGGATAGGGATGATAAGAAATATGGGGATAGGGATGATAAGAAATATGGGGAGAGAGATGATAAGAAATATGGAGATAGAGATGAAAAACAAGGGTTTGGAGATTATGGGAAGAGATCAAGGAAGAAGAGTCCAGAAGTGGAAATGAAAGATGATCCAGAACCTGGAAAGGTAAGTCATTTATAATTTTGTTAAAAAGGAAAATACCACCTTTGTCTGTTTACTGAATTGCTACATTATCTCTTACCAGCTCATAAAATTAAGAGGTGCAAGGCCTTTATTCATACATACAGTTCTTAGACTATCAGACCAGGAGGCTTTTCTCCAGCTGTGGGATACAAGGTTAAGTTTATTGTAGTTGTAAATATTTGACAACTGATGTAGAGCAGCGGGCGAATGTCCGCCTGCGACACAGGAGGTGAGGTCCCGCCTTGGAACAAATTTTTGTATGATCAGCAAATGTTTCTATGTATAATAGAAAGTATCTAAATATCTATGTATGTATTGTATTATATATATCATGGTGTTGTATCCATGATACACAAGCTCTGCTTAGCTTGGGGCTAGATGATGCTGTGTCCAAGATAATATATATATATGTATTTAATATAGAATCCTTTTCTAAAAATCTGCTTTTGTTAAACTAAGTAATTTTGATTGATGCTATTCCTTGCAGATATTCAACGGGCGGGTGGCTAACATAGTGCCATTTGGCTGTTTCGTGCTAATTGAAGGCCTGAGGAAAAAATGGGAGGGCCTGGTGCATATCTCACAGCTGCGAGCGGAAGGCAGGGTCACCAATGTTGCGGAGGTTGTCAATAGAGGGGATAAAGTCAAGGTTTGTTTGCATGACAAAATATTCACTCAATCTCAATCAGAACTTTTGTTAGACTTTTTTCTAAATCACTGATTGAGTTTTTCAAAAATTTGCCAAGTCAGGGCCGATATGTGATGGATTAAACTATGTCTTGAAAGAAGACCTATTTTCTCTTGTATTTAAAATTTGTAGATATATTAATATTGGTTATATTTTGTTAACATGATAGATTTGTAGCGCTGCACTACAAATCGTTGTGGTCAATATTATACTTCTTTTAACTGAGTCTTTGTATTTCAGGTGAAAGTTTTATCAATAACTGGTCAAAAAGTATCACTGACAATGAAGGATGTTTGCCAAGATACTGGAAAAGATCTCAATCCCACTTCACATGCTCATTTGGAGGTAAGAATCTTGTTACATTATATCAGCCTAAGATAACCCACAGCTGCCTCCTTTCTAACCTCCTCACATAACAAAATAAGTACCTTATTTTTCCACAATGGCTTCTCAGATAGGTAAAAAAAAACATTATATCTATGCTTGATGCCTCTAAGGTTCATGTTCCAACAGGTTTAATGTGAGAGGATAAAATCAACCTCTTACAGAATTTGTACATTTTGCCCGATTTTGTACACCAAAGACATTTCCCACTAATATTAAAATAAAAATAAATACAATAAATAACGCTGGACAATTCACAAAGCATTATCTAGTCCCAAGCTAAGCAGAGCTTGTGTTATGGGTACTAGATAACTGATATACATAATACAATATATTACATAAATAGATATTTTTTATTATACATCGAAAACAACCAGAACACCCTGAACAAATATCTGCAGATCGTACAAATATATGTTCCGAGGCGGGAATCGAACTCGCAATGACTGCGTCGCAGGCGGACCTAAGAAAATTAACAATATTATAAAGTGCTCAACAGATTGGGCTGAAATTTTGCATAGATGTCGGTCTAGACTTGGAACGACACAAAGGCAAATAAACTTTTTATCCTATAAATAAATCCCTTTGGAATATAAATAACCGTTAAATGTTTCCATCGAAACAAAGTTGGGGGCAGTAACTCTTAATTCTTCAAGAAGTTTTAATTCTCAACCTAATTCTATGTTTAGGCGGAACGCGAAGGTCGCAATCCAGACCGGCCGTCGACCAGCGGCAACGCCACCGTCCTCGCGGGCCTGCAGACTGGACTAGATCTGGATCCTGAAGACTCCAGTCGCAAGCGCGTCACCAGGATATCTAGTCCCGAGCGGTGGGAGATCAAACAGGTAAAAAATCATCTGAATCAAAAGTCTCATGTTCTACTACCCTTCTAGACAAAATAAAATGTTTATTGCGAATCGGACCGATGGTACCCATTGTTCCGTATAGTTATAAGACCTTGCTTCTCGCCAAATTTTATGATTCTAGGCCGACGGGAAGTATCTATAGGAAATATCTATAGGTCCTGGATGAGAATTTTTGGGAATAAACTATAAATTTATGGTTTTCGGATTTTTTCCATTGAAATTAGGGCCTACAAACAAAAATAAGGGAGAAAATTTCATTTCAATTTGTATGCTGACGATTTAAACAACATTTTCGTATGTAATCCCTTTGGATATTTGATGTATAAAACGACTGCCGTGGTTTCTAACACTAGCATATGTGCGTCTTTTCTAACCTCCTTCCTCCAAGCTTCGGTTTCAACGCTGAATTAATTCACTCTTAATTCTTTTTAGTCTTATTTCTGTGTGTGTTTTAATTTAAATACAATGTTAAAATGATACCTTACCATATGTGAATGTGTAATGCAAAGGAATAGAAGATTAATGCGAAAATAATTCAGCATTTGAAACCTTAAAATTGGAAGATGATGTTAAAAACAGCAACAAAATAGCGAGAAGACGGGCTTGAGGTGGTGTTAGGAACCGCGGTAGTCCTTTTGAATATCATAAATAAGTGATTTCAAACGAAAATGTTGTTTAATTCGTCAGTATAATAATTTAAATTTACTCCCTCTTTTTGGTTTGTAGGGCCTAATTTCAATGACTTGCAATCTATCCTCGTAAATGATACCTCCAAAGAAAGAGCAATAACCAGGCTTGTTTTCATTAGACCTTTAACAAAAAAAAACTACTTATTTTAAAATGGCGTCCGAAAACACCGTTCGTTTAAACGTAGAAAATTTTCGTCAAGTTTAAATGACTCAGTAAATAATAATACTCCGATTTAGAATTCAAGATATATTTATATTATTAAGTATTCGTATTAAGTAACAAAGACATTTATGGATGAAAACTTTACAAAAACTGATAACAATAACAGACAACAAGGTAACAGCAAAATGATCACTAAAAACTAAAACATAAAACCCAAACTTCAACAACGCATAATCTCACTTGTGTAGACAAGTAGAATGTTTTTTTTGTTACCGCTCGTACTAAGGGTACTGAATTCAGTTTGATGGTAATATAGCGACGCCGTCAGAGCTCTGAACGTGATATCAAATATCAAAGTGCTTTATTTCCTTTAGACCTTACATGACTCTTGGACACATCACAAAATTAAAATTACATAAGTAAAACAGGGAAATAAAGTGATCACTTTGATTTTTTGTTCACTTCATACTTTTTAAGGTAAAGTAAAGAAGCGAACAAGAAACCTTTATCTTGTTAGGTTGTTACTTTTCGAGTTAGAGCAAAAGTCTTCCCATACTTTTTGATCCTCTAAATAATCTGATATTTTGTAGTAATCCTAGTTAGTTAAGTTTCCTGCAGTAAGAATATTCACATTAACAGTACTTACTTGTTACTTGTTTCTGGACTGGTATCCGCAACTAGGCCACAGGTGGGCCCTTTTTGCGTGTCGGGGGGACTGCTAGTCTAACCACCCGATGTCTTCCAGGAAAGCCAGCAGCTCGCTGACGCCGGTGCGTGCCTCCCTGGGCGTTTTAACTTAACAGTACTCACAGAGATATTTATCATACAAAATTAATTATCTTGATAGAACGATCACTTAAAAAATGTATTATCCTTTCCACAGATGATATCTTCCGGGGTGATAGACAAGAGCGAGCTGCCTGATTTCGACGAGGAAACCGGCCTCCTGCCCAAAGACGAAGACGGAGAGGCGGACATTGAAATAGAACTGGTGGAAGACGAGCCGCCATTCTTGCAAGGACACGGAAGGGCGCTCCACGATCTCTCGCCTGTCAGGTATGTATGTTCCAAACTCCCAACAGAAGCTTAGTTAACCACTAGAAAAATACTTGCCATTCAAGTTAAAGTTTTCTGTCCTTTTTTAGGTGGTCTGGAGGGGCTCAGCCCCGTCAGGATATTATATTAAGAAACACTAGTTATGTACTTAAGATTAAAAAGTATACAAAAAAAAACTTGCTTTGTTAGGAACTGGCACACTCAATTACACATAATAGTTCAAGCCAAGATCTTGCATTACCACCTCCTGGACCACAGGAGGCCCAACCCCCAGCTTCCTATTTTATCTTTACCTTAATTTGATATGTCTAAGTACATTTTTAAATTTTTTTTGTGATGTATCTTTTGCAAATGTACAAAAATGTTTAATTAATACATTGGCATTATCCAATGTGTACATTTACTTGTTGTCTCTCTAAATTAAAATTGGTTCACTAACATGCATAAAACGTTTGTTCTTTTAGGATAGTTAAGAATCCCGACGGATCTCTAGCCCAGGCCGCAATGATGCAGTCCGCTCTCGCCAAAGAAAGGAGAGAACAGAAGATGATACAACGAGAGGCTGAAATGGAAAGTCTGCCCACAGGTAAAACTCTTAGTGTCACATCATCATATCAGCCCATACACGTCCACTGCTAGACATAGGCCTCCCCCATACGACGCCACAAATACCGGTCCTGAGCCGCCTCCATCCATCGACTCCCTGCGACCGCTACGATGTTCTCGGTCCATCGAGTGGATGGTCTCCCATGTAGGGGGGATTTGCCATAATCACCACGCTTGGCAGGCGGATTCGTGATCGCAGTGTTGGTGTTGAAAAATACTCAGAAGGAAGCTGCTGCCCTTCGTCTGGTAGGTTCCCTTAGTCAGCTCTTACGACATCCCGGGTTGAGTTGGAGGGGTCGATATTCGTACGCCGCGGCCCCACGGCCCACGGCTTAGTGTCTAGAATAGTCTATTTAAATTCTAAACTGTAAACCGAAACTGGCTGTCGTGGTAGTGTTATTTTAACCCCGGAAGGAAGACGCGTTCAGAGATTGTTGGACGATCATGGCGAATGGAAGAATTTAGATAGCTTTAGCTCAGCTGTGGAACGAAATGGGTTAATCGTACTACAGAGGAAAGTACATATGGTGAGCCCATTTTGTTCAGGGCTAAAGCTACCTAAAACATCAACGACGCTAAATGTAGCCCATAACAGACTATAATATATGTAGCAAATAGAAGAGATTCTCTGGGAGGGTAATATTCTTTCAAACCAAACACGGTTGTCTTAACTACAAACAAAAATTAATATTTTTGTTATAATTCAGGTCTAAACAAGAACTGGATAGACCCTCTTCCGGACGACGGGCGCGCGCTCGCCGCAAACATGCGAGGCACCGGAATGGCCCCGCAAGATCTGCCCGAGTGGAAGAAACACGTCATCGGCGGCAAGAAGTCTTCCTTCGGGAAGAAGACCAATCTATCGCTTCTCGAGCAGAGGCAGTCGCTCCCTATTTACAAGTTGAGGGATGAACTGACTAAGGTAAGTTTTTCAGTAAGATTTAAATGTTGACTGGTTGAGATTTAGCTGCTGTGTTTAGGGAAACTGTTCAATCTAAGACATTTTATAATATCAAAAATTCTTCGCCGAGATTTTAACGTGCAATGTTCGGGAATGCGCTACCAATTACGTTACGAGGTCAATTAACGGATGACTCGAAAATCCTTGGGACTTCCTACGGACTCAAGCGCCGTTAGCTCCACCTACAGGGGAAACATTGAATCCTCTCCTGTTCAAAGACTAAAGTTACGATTAGTTTGTTTGACGAGGAGATTCTACAATTTATCGAATTATCCGGATTTAAAAATTATGAAAGCCTAATTAGCCAGAGTTATCCGGATTTTGCAATACCTAGACGAGAGGCCCCGCTGAACATAGGCCTCCCCCAAACGACACCACGAATAGCGGTCCTGAGCCGCCTCCATAGAACGACTCCCTGTGACCGCTACGGGCTGATGATGATGAGACGAGAGGCTTCGCGTTACTCAGTTGTAAGGAAAATACCCAGATTGCTGCTAACTCACTATAATATCAAAAACTTTAAACTATTCAGTCTTTTGCAGATTTTTACTATCGTTTGTAGAATCAAAATACATGAAATATCAATGCAGTAGTTTTTGCAGTGGACGTTTTGTGTCGTTTATTTTAAAAACTTTTGGACAGAAATGAACACACGTCTCTCACTCATCAATAGTGAGGAAACAACAAAGTCGATCATGACCCGTTTAATGAAAATTCTTTATGTTCCACAGGCCGTCGCGGACAACCAAATCCTCATAGTGATCGGCGAAACGGGCTCCGGTAAAACGACACAAATCACCCAGTACCTAGCCGAATGCGGTCTCACGGCGCGAGGCAAGATCGCCTGCACTCAGCCGCGGCGTGTGGCGGCCATGTCTGTTGCAAAGCGCGTGGCGGAGGAGTTCGGATGTCGGTTGGGGCAGGAGGTCGGGTATACCATCCGGTTTGAAGACTGTACTAGCCCTGAGACTGTCATCAAGTGAGTATAATACAGAGACAGGATGGCGTGTACTCCGCTGCGGCTTGCAGCAGTGACGGCCATGTCAGTAGCCTCGAGCGAGACTGTCATGTAGTGGGTGGAATTTGAAGTGACTTGATTCTGAATTTCTGCCATAGTAGGGTAGAAAATTCGCAACCCCGTTCTGAACCTACATGTACTTTCTTGATTTTGAGCACATCATCACTTTCCATCAGGTGAGATTGTGGTCACACGAAGGTATACTATAAACTATAAAAAAAAATAAAAAAGAACTTTCAAAAATACATAAATATGCGTGGCACCCTGACCCAAGGTAATTTTTGCCTCCAACAACGGTAGTGCTAGTTGTTCCAGTCCCTTGCCGTTTTACTTTACGTTTATTTATTCCGGGCCCTTGCCGTTTTACTTTTATTTGTGCCGGTCCCTGGCCGTTTTACTATACTTTTATTTATTCCAGTCCCTTGCCGTTTTACTATACTTTTATTTATTCCGGGCCCTTGCCGTTTTACTATACTTTTATTTATTCCAGTCCCTTGCCGTTTTACTATAGTTTTATTTATTCCGGGCCCTTGCCGTTTTACTTTTATTTGTGCCGGTCCCTTGCCGTTTTACTATAATTTTATTTATTCCAGTCCCTCGCGGTTTTACTATACTTTTATTTATTCCAGTCCCTTGCCGTTTTATTATACTTTTATTTATTCCGGTCCCTTGCCGTTTTATTATACTTTTATTTATTCCAGTCCCTTGCCGTTTTATTAAACTTTTATTTATTCCGGTCACTTGCCGTTTTATTATACTTTTATTTATTCCGGTGCCTTGCCGTTTTATTATACTTTTATTTATTCCGGTCCCTTGCCGTTTTACTATACTTTTATTTCTGCCGATCCCTTGCCGTTTTACTTTACTTTAAGTTGATCCGGTCCCTTGCCGTTTTACTTTACTATTAGTTGTTCCGGTCCCTTGCCGTTTTACTTTACTTTTAGTCGTTCCGGTCCCTTGCCGTTTTACTTTACTATTAGTTGTTCCGGTCCCTTACCGTTTTACTTTACTATTAGTTGTTCCGGTCCCTTGCCGTTTTACTTTACTTTTAGTCGTTCCGGTCCCTTGCCGTTTTACTTTACTATTAGTTGTTCCGGTCCCTTACCGTTTTACTTTACTATTAGTTGTTCCGGTCCCTTGCCGTTTTACTTTACTTTTAGTCGTTCCGGTCCCTTGCCGTTTTACTTTACTATTAGTTGTTCCGGTCCCTTGCCGTTTTACTTTACTATTAGTTGTTCCGGTCCCTTACCGTTTTACTTTACTATTAGTTGTTCCGGTCCCTTGCCGTTTTACTTTACTTTTAGTTGTTCCGGTCCCTTGCCGTTTTACTTTACTATTAGTTGTTCCGGTCCCTTGCCGTTTTACTTTACTATTAGTTGTTCCGGTCCCTTACCGTTTTACTTTACTATTAGTTGTTCCGGTCCCTTGCCGTTTTACTTTACTATTAGTTGTTCCGGTCCCTTACCGTTTTACTTTACTATTAGTTGTTCCGGTCCCTTGCCGTTTTACTTTACTATTAGTTGTTCCGGTCCCTTGCCGTTTTACTTTACTATTAGTTGTTCCGGTCCCTTGCCGTTTTACTTTACTATTAGTTGTTCCGGTCCCTTACCGTTTTACTTTACTATTAGTTGTTCCGGTCCCTTGCCGTTTTACTTTACTTTTAGTCGTTCCGGTCCCTTGCCGTTTTACTTTACTATTAGTTGTTCCGGTCCCTTGCCGTTTTACTTTACTATTAGTTGTTCCGGTCCCTTGCCGTTTTACTTTACTATTAGTTGTTCCGGTCCCTTACCGTTTTACTTTACTATTAGTTGTTCCGGTCCCTTGCCGTTTTACTTTACTTTTAGTTGTTCCGGTCCCTTGCCGTTTTACTTTACTATTAGTTGTTCCGGTCCCTTGCCGTTTTACTTTACTATTAGTTGTTCCGGTCCCTTGCCGTTTTACTTTACTATTAGTTGTTCCGGTCCCTTGCCGTTTTACTTTACTATTAGTTGTTCCGGTCCCTTGCCGTTTTACTTTACTATTAGTTGTTCCGGTCCCTTGCCGTTTTACTTTACTATTAGTTGTTCCGGTCCCTTACCGTTTTACTTTACTTTAAGTTGATCCGGTCCCTTGCCGTTTTACTTTACTATTAGTCGTTCCGGTCCCTTGCCGTTTCAGTTGGCGACACGAATTACTTGCTAAGGATGGATGTATGTTTGTTTTTTCTTCAAGCCAATACTACTGAACGGATCGGGCTGAGATTGCATAGATGTTGTCTACCTGGAATATCAGATAGGCTACTTTTTATCCCATAAATTCGTATCGCATTCGCTCCCATAGGATATAAATAACTTTTAAACGTTTCCTTAGAATCCGCGAAACTACAATTTATGTAAATTTATTATACCCCTAATTCGGCGCAGGGATCACCCTGCGCGAGAGGCAGAGACACCTTATTTTTACTAGCACCCCTTTGTGTTATTTACCTCCATGGTAAAATGATTTTGTTTACTGTTTGTTTATTTTATAATCTTCTGTGCCTGTGTCCAAATAAATGTTTATTCTATTCTATTCAAAGGTACATGACAGACGGTATGTTGCTCCGAGAATGCCTCATGGACCTCGACCTCAAGTCCTACTCCGTCATAATGTTGGACGAGGCTCACGAGAGAACAATCCACACCGACGTTCTCTTCGGCCTCCTAAAACAAGCCGTGCAAAAACGACCAGAACTGAAACTCATCGTAACCTCGGCTACCTTAGACGCTGTCAAATTCTCCCAATACTTCTTTGAAGCTCCCATCTTCACAATCCCAGGACGAACCTTCCCTGTAGAAGTTCTTTACACCAAGGAACCTGAAACTGATTATCTGGACGCCTCTTTGATAACCGTCATGCAGATACACTTAAGAGAACCGCCCGGAGATATTCTCTTGTTTTTGACTGGACAGGAAGAAATAGATACAGCCTGCGAGATCTTATACGAGAGAATGAAGTCTCTAGGTCCTGATGTGCCAGAATTGATAATCCTTCCTGTGTATTCCGCTTTGCCGTCGGAAATGCAGACGCGCATATTCGAACCGGCACCGCCTGGGTCGCGGAAGGTGGTTATAGCTACGAACATTGCCGAGACCTCGTTGACTATCGATGGTATATATTACGTGGTGGATCCGGGATTTGTGAAGCAGAAGGTTTATAATTCGAAGACTGGAATGGATTCGCTTGTTGTTACGCCGATTTCACAGGTAAGATATTTTAACTTTGAAATGTCTAATAGTAATAGCACCATCATTAATATTAGACAATCCAATGTCTCTTTTGATGTTCGGAATCCTAAGACTTCCAACTGACACAAAGGACACGTGTAGGAATCGAAACAATGGGAGAGATGAATGCAACCAATCACATTGGTTGAATTCATCTCTCCCGCTGATTCCTGATTGCTCGATTCCTATAAATCGTCACAAGAGTTCATTTATATAGCATTTGTGCGTAGCTTTGTACTGGCATCACGAGTAGTCATATTTTAATCTTTTATGGTATGTATTGTATTACCTAAATATAATGAGTTATTTCTTACACAGGCAGCAGCGAAGCAGCGCGCGGGCCGTGCGGGCCGCACGGGCCCCGGCAAGACTTACAGACTGTACACGGAGCGGGCCTACAGAGACGAGATGTTGCCCACCCCTGTGCCGGAGATACAGAGGACCAACCTGGCCACTACGGTAAGCAATACTATTATTGTTTATATTTATCATTTATAAGCGAGCAGACCCTCAATAAATCCAAAAAGATTTCAGCGGTTGCTTTAAGTTAATGGATGGAGGTGGCGATGGCTCAGGATTGCTATTTGTGGCGTCGTGGTTTGCGGGATGCCTACGTTAGCAGTCGAACATTCCAGCCTAGATGAATAATAAATAATGTTGAACCACCATCCACACAGCATTATCTAGCCCTAAGCTAAGCAAAGCTTGTGTTATGGGTACTAAATAACTGATATATACAATACAATACATGCATAGATATATATTTTGTATTATACATAGAAAATATCTAGAACACCCAGAACATATATGGCATAATAATGGCAGATCGTACAATAATTTTTCCGAAGGCGGGAATCGAACTCGCAACCTCCTGCGTCACAGGCGGACCTTCAATTAATGAAAACATGAATACAATTCATGTAGAGTACGCGCAAATCTTTATAAGCTCTGTGAAGTTGGATTCAACGGCTGCGCACTGAACCGTAAATAAGGCGTGGAGGGGAAAGAACGGGGTGAGAGGGGATCTGTCTGTCAAACCAGGGTTGCCAGAAAGAATACTGGCGTATTTTTATTTTGTCTAGCACATTTTGATCTGCAAAAAAATTTTTTACAATTCAATATTTAAAGAATATATAAAAACATACCCTCAATGACGGATTATTTTAAACCCAAAATGTTAGAATAAATTTAACTTTTTATCTAACGCAATTAACCCAAGTTTGAAAATAAAATAATTTCTATGTAGCAAATTTATTTATAATCTAGTGGGCAATACTGTCGAATGAATGCTTTTGAGTTTTGAGTACAATGACGCAGCAAAGTCTTTGACGTTTGTCCAGTGTTCGTTTCGTTGATTTGATAGTTTGTTCTTGCGATTTTCTGTTGTATTCCCTGTTAATAGCTGTTACTCTTAAACGTTAAACATGCCTCGCATGCGGTTTAACGTACTGCGTCGTCAAACATGGAAAATGGTGTTCGATGTCATGAGTTTCATGACAAGAAAAATGAAGGTCTTAATTTAACCTCAAAATGGTACTTCAGCGGACTGCAGCTGTAACAGGTGTGTCTATTAGCGCCATAAAAAGGATTTCTAGCCGAAGCCCGGGTGGGTCGCTAGTTGATAAATATCACTTTTCTATTTGATTGTCTATTTGTGTGTCTTCAGACTTGCTGAAATCTGAGTTGCGTTTGAGTATTCAGAGATGCACAACAGTGCTTGTCTTTAACATTCAGTAACTATAATGCCCTTTACTTACAGGTGCTGCAACTAAAAACAATGGGTATAAACGACCTCCTTCACTTCGACTTTATGGACGCGCCGCCCGTCGAGTCCCTCATCATGGCGCTCGAACAATTGCACTCGCTGTCAGCACTCGACTCAGAGGGACTGCTCACCAGATTAGGACGCAGGGTAACTAATAACGACTTATAACTCGCAATATAGATAAACGATCTCCTTCACATAGACTATAGACTCATCAATGCGCTCGAAAAATTGCACTCGCTGTCAGCACTCTACTCAGAGGGACTGCTCACCAGATTAGGACGCAGGGTATTTAATAACTACTTATCAATCGCAATATAGATAAACGATCTTCTTCACATAGACTATAGACTCATCATGGCGCTCGAACAATTGCAATCGAGTCAGCACTTGACTCGGAGGGAGTGCACAACAGACTGGACGCAGGTTACCCTGCGAATAACAACTAATAACTCACAATATACTGCCGTAAAGAGTTAGGTATATAGTAGGTAATGTAAGGCTCACCGAGATCAATGCTTTATTTAATAATTCTGAAAAACCGCAAAATCGTCTTAAGCATAATTCTAAATGCTTACGTTACCACAACTCAGTTATTTCACTCTTGCTATGTAAGCCAAAAACAAATCCCACAGATATTGCGGTTATGCTTGTAAAAAAAACTGGTTCGGCTACAGATACGTAAAAACTGTCTTAGAAGAAAACGTAGAGTTAGTTTTACTGATCACGAATATCTGTATAACTCATTTTGGCGCGTAAACCGAGTTATTGCACTTTTGATAAGGACGGCAGTATAGATAAACGACCTCCTTCACATAGAATCGTCATGGCCCTCGAACAATTGCACTCGTTGTCAGCACTTGACGACAAAGCAGAGGGGGTGCACACCAGATTGGGGTGCAGGGTAACTCCTGTAATATTCCACCAAGAATGTCATATAACATAGCTTATCGATGCTCGTAAGGTCATACAATTGTAGGTCATCACGCCAGCCACAACAGCCTCAGCCTCAGCAGCGATTGCTGAAGACGTAAACAGCCGATTCCTGCGGCATTGGGTAGGGGTGCATTCGATGCTTGCTACCTACACCTGGCACTGAGTGCATACCTGCCCGAGTCAACGGGGTTGCTTATTAATTTATGTTTAATTTTAATGTTTTGTCCATGTATTAAGTAAGGTTTCGATTTGTATTTATAACTGTTATGTGTCTTCATATGGACCACTATTACGAGTCTGAAATAAATTATTTTTTCAACATACTTGCTCATAAAGTGGCTTTATGGTCACCGCAATTAGGCACAGAATGACACCCATAATCAAACTGTGACTTTTTCATTGCTATAACTCACTAGTGAGTTATAGATTTCTTTTTTTAAATTTATTGGTTGAATTGGTCTGTTCTTAAAAAAGGTTTTATTCAAAAAAATCGTGTTCTATAGAACAAATAAATTAATGTTCCTATTGCTTGCTCATTTCATTCAACTTCTTATTTAAATAGATAATTTTAACTCGTACGTGTTTAATAAATAAAACTTTCACTCAAATATAACTTTTGTTTTCTCTGTAATAAAAGAAAACTTTAAATTCCCCATTGTGTACGTGGTAGAATAGGCGCAAACCCTATGCGCGGAAAATAAAAAAAAAATCTCATCCCTTTAGTCTGTGGCCGATCGCAATGCGCGCGCATAGGAAAACTGATTAATTTTTCCCGCCGTAGCGAAACATTTTTCACAACTCGTTTTCACCGAGTTTTTATTGATATTTTATTCACAAGTGTGTTGAAAAACGTCGTATGATACACGTGTGTATTGATGATTACCGTCCTCGGCTCTCGTAACTCTTTGACCGCCATAGTCACATACATGACAAATTACCTGAGGACCCCTCAACGCCAACGACGTTTAGAATATCTTTTGTTCACTTTGTGCTTAGGCGTAGAGAATCAATGGCGCCTCGGCGGTAATCACCAATGTTACACACTTGTACCATAATGTACTATTATTTTAAATCTCGCTAAACATTATTTTATTTATTATTACGCAATTTAAAAGTTTAGAATGTTATCAGTAACAAAACTTTATCTTATGAAAAGGCCAACTAAGGGTCAAAACACACTAATGCAGCAACGGCGGCAGCGTCTAGATTAAAATTACCGGAGTGATCGCCGCCGTACGCAAGATGCTCGCGGCGCCCTTTCATACATTCAAGCGCAATAAATAAATATGTATTTATTAATTGAAGTTTAGAATGCTATGATATTGAAATTTATTGTCATTGCCCAGTCGTTTCGGTGTGTTTTGACCCTACAAGTAAATCTACAAGGCCTAATTTCACAAGAGCTTGCCATTGACCATCTTGGTTTTATTGTATTCCAGATGGCGGAGTTCCCCCTGGAGCCCAATCTGTCCAAGATCCTCATCATGTCGGTAGCGCTGCAGTGTTCCGATGAAATACTCACCATCGTCTCCATGCTGAGTGTACAGAACGTTTTCTATAGGCCAAAGGTAAGACAACGCAATTATTTTAACAGTCTTTAAAAAACTGCAAAGGCGACATTTATCCGCGATATTCGAATTCTCTAGTAGTCATGTTACACTCTCTCTCTCTCTCGTAATTGGGATGCATCTCCTAACACCTTATTTCTCAGAATCTATCAGATTCATTGGTCTGGCTGGACCTTACCAAATAAGCACAAATACCTAACGTACCTACACAACTGAAAAATACAACAACACAAATAGCAACCGTCGCATACTGTAAAAATTAATCCGGCAAAGCGCGGCGCGGGTATCTGAGTAGACTCTCTCAGACAGACAGGCGGACCGGACAGACAACAAAAGTGATCCTATTAGGATTCTTTTTAACCAACTTCGCAAAAGGAGAAGGTTCTATGTTCGGCTGTAAATATGTATGTTCGCCGATTTCTCCGTCCATCTCAATCAGATTTTGATGCTTTTTTGGTTTAGTATAGAGAATGATCCCATATATATTTTGAGTTCGGTTTATAGTGTTTTGTAAATTACCTATTGAGTTACGGAAAAAAACACATTCCTTGTACCTTGTTATCGGGAAGACGCTTCTTTGTGTAACCCAGGTTTAAATAAACTAGCACAGGAATCAGCCGCCCGGAATCTAAGTTCCTTATTGCTTTATTGTTTATTCCAGGATAAGCAAGCACTAGCCGACCAGAAGAAGGCCAAGTTTAATCAGCCGGAAGGCGACCACCTCACTTTGCTCGCCGTCTACAACAGCTGGAGAAACAACAAGTTCTCCAACGCCTGGTGCTACGAGAACTTTGTGCAGATTCGGACTCTGAAGCGCGCGCAAGACGTCAGGAAACAACTGCTGGGGATTATGGATAGGTAAGTAATTGCCAGACTAAGAAATGGCCGCTGGACGAAAACTATTTAAAATAATGAACAGTTTTCCGAACCTGCGAATCCGTGAAAATATATACGTTCCCAAGTCATACTACTATTATTGTGGTAGTTTATGCACGCACTTTGTCTGATTTGATTTTTTTTATGCCTGAGCATTTTGTATGCGGAGGAAGGAGGTAGATATGCCAAAGACGAAGCCCTGAAGTGTTTGGATTTATTTATTTGGGAAACAAAAAGCTTATTATACTCAAATAACAATACATTTAAAAACTAGAACAAATAAAGCCAGAACAGCTTCCGCTAGCAATGGTATGGAGATTAGACTAGTGTGTAAGAAACATCTGAATTTGGGCAGAATATATTTTTGTCTAGATCCGTATTTACACGATAGGATGCAATGCGAAAAGAAGTATCCGATTTTAATATGAATTTTTGATGATGCAGTGTGTAACTGATCTTAGAGACTGGTGGCCAAGATTTAATCTGGGTCCGGGTCGCACCTAGTTGGTCGATGGTATCATTAAGATCGTTTAAAGGTCGCTTTATGTAAAAAGAACACTGGCTGTCAAGCTGCGCATTAGGCGATTTATCGGACTATCAACTTTTGTGCGCGAGTGTACCCATGCGCAAAAATACCCCCTCCACTTTGTTCAAGAGTTATTATTACGGGACGCGACCTATATATACTTGGACTGTATAGGCAGAGGTGGGTGTCAAATGCGAAAAGAGGCCTACCCAGCAGTGTTTAATAATGATAATGAAGTTAATGCTGGTGGTTCCGTTGTCTGATGGTTGTGTTGAAGACTTGATTCGAAAGAATACCTAAATCTAAACAATGCCTTTTCCAATCAATCCTGCTAGAAATTGCTTTTAGCGATAAAGCCGCCTACTGTACTGTTTTAATTAAGATATTATATCTTTTCTTTATCGTTGCGTGTCTTATGTACAATAAAGTGTTTATTCATTCATTTCTTTTACAGGCACAAACTGGACGTAGTTTCGGCGGGTAAGAACACGCCTCGCGTCCAGAAGACGATTTGCTCCGGTTTCTTCAGAAACGCCGCTAAGAAGGATCCTCAGGAGGGGTACCGCACGCTAGTCGACAGTCAAGTCGTCTACATACATCCATCAAGCGCGCTTTTCAATAGGCAGCCGGAATGGTATGTTCACTTGCAAGATTTGTATCATTTTGTTTCTTTTTTCTAGATTTCTTTGGGAATTTTATTGTGTACTCTGCTGCTCTGGTATAAAGTACAAAATTCAATTCCGATCTACATTGTAAATATTTGTCACGCCGCCCCCTCGTGGACGCTTGCGCTATCTACTTCAAGCGGTGATTCGATTCCTCTTTTTGTTAATTCGATGACATCATCCATCAACAAGGGAACCGTTAAAAACGATCTCCTTATTAACTATTTTCTAAATTGCTAGTGAGCTGTGTCTTATTTATTCTTTTATTTATTTTCTAGGGTCATCTACCACGAGCTGGTCCAAACAACCAAGGAGTACATGCGCGAAGTGACGACGATAGATCCAAAATGGCTGGTTGAGTTCGCGCCTGCTTTCTTCAAGTTCTCAGACCCGACGAAACTATCCAAGTTCAAGAAGAACCAGCGTTTGGAGCCTTTGTACAACAAATATGAAGAACCGAATGCCTGGAGAATATCCAGAGTGCGGAGAAGAAGGAATTAAGCATTCTGCTGATAATAAATTATGTGAACTGATAGAATGTTGATTTTTTATTGAAATAGGTATCTATGAGATTTAATACGAGGTCATTATGGACCTCATGGATAATCTATCATCATCATGGTTATGATTAGGACATTAAGACCTTTCATGTAGGTATAAATTCTACGCGTAGAACTAAGCTGGGTATCATAAAAAAAAGGTACATACATAATAGAATCTCACTCCGAAGATACATCAGTCGTTATTAAATTTAATTAAAAAATGGTTATGAAGTGCGCTTTTTAAAACAATCTGGCCGCCATCACCCTCGAAGAGATAACAGGGTTTGAAGATTTTTGTATGGAAGGTGGCCTTAACATAACCCGCCACTTTGTTTTTCAAGATTTTAGTATGGTGTTGTTGTTTTACAAAATTGCGGCGCACAATTATAAGGTTATAGAGCTCTACGATGTCTGTGGATATGGGTCATTTTTGTGCCTGCATTAAACAGTTTTTTTTATTTATAATACCTAATTTGCACGGGACCACAAAGTAGGTAGGTAATACCTACTTTTATGTAAACGGGACTATAATGGATTATCATGGCCGTACAAAATTACCTACTCTCCAAGGAAAAAGGGTTTTTTTGTTACTGTCAACATCAGTTGTTCCAAATGTCATCTCGAACGGTCAATGTCAGAAATGCAGAAATATGTCAAAATAAATTCTAGATTTTGTGGTGAAATTCGGCGTGACCAAAAATAGAAGATTTCGCATAAAATCAGTTAGAAAATGAAGTGCTACACACACAGGATTAACTCTAAATTGTAGAGTAAAGAAGATAAACCGATCTTGTGAATATGGAGTTTTTTTCCGAAATAGTTGGAGAGACTTTTGTGCTCGGAGTTGATACCCTCATCATAGGATTCTGCTTGAGACAACTGGGAAAGTGTAAACACATTTTGAATGCTCTGCAGGTAAATTACTTTACACTATTTCTCTTATTTAAGTAAAAATCAATAGAAATGTACCTCATACAAACAAAGGTCAAAACATTGATTTGTTTGACCTCAAGGCATTCTTTATAATCTCAGGCTGTGAGCACACACTGCTGGGTTAAAAACCCAACAGTGTGTGCTCAAGGCCTATGCCTCCTCTCCATTTCGCCATTCTGTCCGGTCCTGTGCCAACCTAATCTACTAGTTTCTGACTCAAGGCATACCAACTTATAAATCAAGCAAATTGAAGTAGCAAAATTCATAACCTGAACTGAAAATAACCCATAACCCAATGTACTTACTGTTTCAGACAGCTCCTGTTCTGGACATAGACTCAACTCTGCATGATGAGATCAAGAAGTACTCCAATGATACAGTGCCCTATGTGGTGATCAGAGGTTTGGTGAAGCCACTCGGGAGTCCTATTGTTAGTAACTACAATAAGACTGTGACTGGTGTTGTTCAGAGGTAAACAAAGTGTTCCAAAAATATAACAAAAACCATTAAGTTAGGTCATTATGGAATCAAACAACACTGTTTGGCATGATAATTTGGGAAATGATAAGTTTCACCCTGATTAACTGGGACAAACCCCCAAAAACATTCAAATGGACACCCCTGATCAAGTTACAAAAAGTGAATAAAAAAATTTATATTGCCAACACATTTCCCTATCTGATGTGTATAATACATGTGTAAGCAATATATACTTTTTAACATTTGGATTGGTCTGACAAGGGATTGATTTAATAAAAACAAAGCACTTGTCAGACCAATACAAATGTTAAAAAAAGGGAAAAGGTGCTTGTGTGCTGGTCCATAATTCTGGCTTATAAGCCCATAAAACTGTTAAACTGCTGATAAATTTGGCTTCCTCAGTGCCAGTATGATCTATTCTCCAGTTATGGTTGTAATTTGCACAATTAATTTCATTCATTGTTATTTTATGCATACTTGTTTATGTCATAAGTCAGAGTGAGAAATAACACTGCTTAGCAGCTGTTTTAAGTTAGCAGACCATTATGAATAAGGGGGTTAGTGGGTACACAATGCATAAAATCCCTGTCATGGCTCAAAAATTCTTTTCGTATTACTCTTGGCATAAGGCTGATTAACTGAGATTTAGCTTACCCATGTAAACTCCAAGGAATGCAAGATTATAATATTTTAGGTTGACTATAAAGGAGCATGTCATAGCTCGGACCTCAGCTGGGTTCTGGTCAGATCAGACACGCACAATCCATGAGGTGTGCAACTCCACTCCATTCGAGCTGACAAATGGCAAATACAGCATTGAGGTCATTGATGCACTGGCTGCTGAATTACTTGGTAAGTCCAGCAACCGCAGTATTGCTCTTATGAAAAGTGCATCTAGCATTTTAGCATTAGATATATTTTCAGAATCACCGAAAAATGCCATACTTCTTTCATGCTAGTTACAGCAATTTTCATAAGGAGGGCAGAGCACTTCATAGCAAAAGCATTATATTTCTAACTCAAGATGTATTCCAAGCAAACCAAATTTTTACTAGTCTTTATTAGTTGTTGAAAGAAATATTGCAATATTAACGTCCACCATGAATGGAAATATTCTCAATAATTTCTGAGGTACCTCTACATGAAGACAGGCATAATATTTTGAGAAATTGAGGATTAAAGATTGCCCAAATATTGAAATCCCTTGCTGATTGATGATTTGAAGCTTATGTTAAATTTAGACTTTTAGAAACTGCAACAGTTTAAACCCTTCCAGACATGGACGTAATATCAGACAAGTTCGCGCCCATGTCCCCCGGGGTAATCGACCACGTATGGGGTTTCTTCTCGGGAGTCCGACAACGTGGGCTCCAGACCATGGAGGAAATGCTCAGGGACGGGTCCTATATCACCGCCATCGGAGAGCTCAGTCGAAGCAACACTGGCGCTCTGAAGATACAGCCGCCGCGGGACGGTCTGCCGCTGTATTTGACTACGGCGACGAAATCAAGTCTGTTGAAGAGGCTGACGAGTAACAGGGATTTTTTAAGGTAAGGATCGTAGTGATTTGTTTTCCTTGGTAAGTGTAATATTATTCTTTTAGATATTTACGGCAAGAGGGCGCAGCGGTTCGTGACGTTAGACTTAAAAAAATCCATTTATGTATTTAATTTCTGCTTTCTACAAGTGATTTGACTAGCAAATGGTAGTTTCGCGACCATTTTAGCCATTATATAATCTGTGACCAAGCTACAACAAATTCCCAATCATTTATGATTTTTAACCGACTTTAAAAAAGGAGGAGGTTCTCAATTCGACTGTTTATTTTTGTATACCTAATATAATGTTATGTTGCGCGATCATTCCGTCAATTATGATCCGATTTTGAAAATTCTTTCACTATTGCATAGATAATGATCCCGACGTGGTCCCATAAAATAATATCCCCAGGGGATAAATATTTATCCAACAAAATTTAAAAACAGTGTAAAGGTAAGTGATTCGAAGTCGGTTTTTAGGGTTGTTGGGGCTGCCCCGGTTCTGCAGGGCATCCCTCATGTTTGCGGAGGCCCAGGTTGATGGCTTTCACGCCATCATCCGCAAGAAGATCGCCTCGCTGCTGCGCAATACATGGGGCAGTACCAACACCATCCTACAGGTTGCAGGCAGCAAGTTTGCTTCACCAATCATGCAGTCTTTCAACAGGGTCCTAACTCTTTAGACTCCTTGGGGTGGGATTTTGTTGAATGGCTGCAGAACTCCATATAATGACATTGATGTAATTTACTTAATTTTATTTTATTATTTTAATTCCAACTTTGATTTTAATTTTATTGTAACCGTTTGGTGTAATGTACCTTCTTAATTATGGACAACACATCTGAATAAACAAACTTTTTATTTTAATTTTTTTTATTTAGGTTTTTGAAAACAATCAAATGATGAGAGTCTATGAACGTTGATTCAAAGTTTTTTTCATAGCAAATGTATTAAAATGTAGCAAAACCACCTTACCTAAGTTGCTTCTAGAATCTAGGAAATACTAAACCTCATTTTAATTACGCGCGTGTCGTACACACGTTTGTTACGTCGGCACGCTAAAACTACTGAACGGATCGGGCTAAAATTTTGCATACATGTTGTTCTAGACCTGGATTAACTATTTAAATTATATTAGGTAATAAGTATATTTAAATTATACTTATTACCTAATGTATTAATTATTATTTTACTATGTAATTAACTAATTTTATTTTTTATATTGGGTAGGTACATTGATTAGCAATTGATTATTATTTTAGTATGTAATATTTTATTTTATTTGTTAATAAGTACCAATGTTAATTAAATTACTTGTAAATATGATTTTACCAATAAAATGACTATCTGACCTACCCACTTTTTACCGGAAAAAAGGCGGGCGAGGCAAACTAGATAAGAAGTATACCTATCTTTAACTCTTATTGGAAAACCATTATTAAAAAAAATTAAGTCAAAGCCATACAATGAGCTATTTATTGACCTTATAAATTGGCGAGCCAATCAAATGCGCTGGAGTAGATTAACAAGACGATTCTTATTGTCAGAGGACAGTCTTCTGTTATGTTTATATCACTCATGTAAGTGGACGTCGTTAAAATTAGTTATTTTAAATCATCATTCCTTACTTGCGTTAACGTAAAACTTGGTAAGGATGATAGATCACTGATAATTTTCTTAATATTCTTCAGTTTCATGTTTAAAAAAATCTGACTACATGCAAAAAAATATCTATTTGACCTGTATCAGTAATAAGTAAGAAGTATGAAAAATAATTTAATAAAAACATATTTTTGACCCTTTTTGTGCGAAGCTGTTCAATTGGCGTGCACTTACGAGTATCTTCTATGATAGTTCTTTATTTGTAGCATATAACTTACATGATACAAAAATATATGATAATGACGATAAATGACGTAAAAAATATTTCCAGATTCATCCTAGTAGTATTCGGGACGCTAGCCGCGGCGGCGTCTTGCCGGATCGCCTACAAGTGGGTGCGCCGACGCGGGCGTCGCATCCAGGAGGACAGCCTGAAGAAACAACTGGCAGCCGGGAGGCGGGAGCGGCGCGCCGTGGCGAGGGAGAAGAATCTAACGGATGTACAGCTCTGTGTGGTGTGCACGGAGAATCCTAAGGAGGTAGGTTTAGTTTTTAGCTTGCGTTATCCAGAACTCAGTTATTATGTTAATATTTTCCTCATAGACATTGTAATGTAAGGGGTCTCACCATATTTACCAAACGCGGTATCAGCCTTAGCAATCAGAAAGTTATATTTTTACAACAATCATTATCTGTAAATTACTTAAGTTTTGCTCGGAATACGCAACGCGAAACGGCGCGAGCGGCCTAATGCCCATACTTAGAGAAGGCTTCTCTAGCTTAATCTGATTGAATCTATAGATACATGGTTGTTGATTAAAGGTCCTATATTCGATAACCCTCTTAGCCAAAAACCTCCACCTTATCACCTAATTGACGACCTTTGTGGCGCGGCGGGCGAAGGTCCGCCTGCGACGCAGGAGATTGCGGGTTCGATTCCCGCCTCGGGACAAATATTTTTACGATCTACAAATATGTGTTCTGGATGTTTTATATGTATAATAAAAAAAAGTCTATCTATGTATTGTATTATATTAAGTATATCCGTTATCTAGTACCTATAACACAAGCTCTGCTTAGTTTGGGGCTAGATAATGATGTGTGAATTGTTCAGCATTATTTATTTAATTTAAGTTATTAAGAGTCTCATAACAGATCTCACTCTTTTCAGATAATCCTCCTACCGTGCGGACATGTCTGCCTCTGTGAGGACTGTTCCGACAACATAAAAGACAACTGTCCCATCTGCCGCGAACGAATCCTATCCAGAGCACCTGCCTTTATTACGTAGAAGCGGCGACTAGTGCAAATTAATAATGAACATAGTTGTCACTTGGTTACTGCAGCCTGTTTCCCTCTCGTAAAAAAAATATAGGTACGACAGGGATGGGACCAAGTGACATTCAGCTGTGCTGTGAGCTTAGATAAATGCAAGATCTGAGAGGTTTCAGTAGGTTCCGTTCCAGTGTTCAGGTGTTTGGAGCTGTGTTCAAAAACCCGCATAGGTCGAGATAGATATAACATTCAGTGTACCAGGACAATGCAAGGTGCTATAGTGGTTAGCTTTTCCTGTGTACAATTTAGTGTGTACAATTTAATGATAATTACCATTTTTTCTTCACTTTCATAAACTGTTTATGTACCTAACTTTTCATATTGTAATTCTTACCTGAAAGTCCAAATTGCTAATTGCTTTATTATATTTATATTTGTCATAATATTAATCTTTGTTCCTTATTGTATCCTTATCCTATTCTTTAATGTTTCATCTATGCAGATGTGTGTATTTTACTATTATAAAATGTTCCAAAATAATATTACTTATATATATATTTGTATACTTACTATATTTATTACTCTACTATGAAATGTAAATTGTGTGGTTATCTAAAATATTCTGTAGTACATTCTAGGATAGCAAAGCGACTTATTTAATTGTCATACTTACCATAATTGTTTTGTTTGTAAATTATTAATTTAAACTGCTATAAATAAGCATTCATTGTGAATTGTGATCTTTGATTAAATAATGTTTTAGAATAAATATTGATTTTATTATTTAGCCTGAGCCCATAAAGGTCAAAAACCTATCTGCAATGAACCCATTTTCCCACAAGTGCCACCACATGTATCATCATCATCATTTATTAGCAGGTCATCTCCATTGTCTATGTTATCTTCTGAGGCCTCTATCCTTTCATTGGAAGTCTCATCCAAACCATATTGCTCCAACAAACTATTTATCTTAGAGTTTTCTTCTGGTTTTTCAGTACTACATTTCCCTGAACAACAATTCTTCTTATTGCACTTGTTATTTTCCTTCAAAATATTTTCCCGTTTTTTCTTACTCCTAAGTTTGCTACCATTTGGTAACTGAGAAGTGTGGTCATCATTTAAATCTCTCATAGCGTCTTCTAGATTACCATTAGGGGCATTTTCTTGGGCCTGTTTCTGGTCATATTCAGCTAGAATCCTTTTGACTTTGGAGCTCTTTCCGATGCCTAGTTTAGGTAGGCCTTTGTTCAAGCCTTCTAGCAAGACACAGGCCTTGCATACTTCTTGTGAGGAGACAAAATTGCATCGAGTGCACACCCTCTGGGATGGCAGAGATACTTGCTCTTTTATTGACATGGTTTCTCCTAAAACATTATAATAAAGTAAGATAACTAAGTATTGGATATTCTTCTTCCTACCTACTCTCAAGTTATTAGAGACAGCATAAGAAAGGGATGCCCTTGCTCTGCAGGGCACCACAGAGCAGGCTAAAAATTTAAGGAATCTTAACACAAACTTAGCTGCAAATTGAAAAATATTAAAGTATGTGAGTCACAGAAACACTAAGTTTACCTGAATAAATTATATCCATGATACAAGTAGGCCTGATTTTCTCCATATCCTTTAGCAATGCCCTAGCATGCCCTCTGTATGCATTAGGAGCAAACACACACTCTGTTGAAAAATAAACTAGTTTCTTGTAATGTGCATACATAACAATTTCTTTCTCATATGTGTATTTTAGGGGCTTTACCCTAGGTATTGTGCCTTCACTGCCCTGAAAAATAATGTTTATAATTTAACGACTTTCAAAACTTCACTAGCAAATCATGGCCAAAATTGTTTACTTACTGTAGCTATAGCTGTACACCTCTTCAATCTAGCAACATCCCCTCTCAGAACATTCATCAGCACAGTTTCAGCAATGTCATCTGCATTGTGTCCAGTTGCAATACACTTAACACCCAGTAACGCAGCTCCCCGGTCTAAAGCCTGTCGTCTAAATACTCCACAGAATGTACAGTTGTTCTTCCTGCCAATCTGTGCCACAATCTCGTCCATAGTCCAGCCATACAACTCTTTGTAGGACAGGATCTTTAGCGGCATTTCATAATCATCGCGATTTCTCTTAACAGTTTCGAGGCTATCATCTCGATAGCCAGTGATGCCTTCATCTATAGACAGTAGCATCAGGTTCAAGCCATAGTCATACCGCTCATTCAGAGTTTTGATGACGTGCGCTAGTACTGTGGAATCTTTCCCTCCAGAGGCAGCAATAGCAACAGGGTCTCCTCTGTTGAAGAGTTCACCTTTAGAGATTGTAAAGTGAATTTCTGTTTCAAAAGCCCAGTAGAAACAATCTTTGCATAAGGCATCGCCAGTTTTTGGACGCTGTAAACAGAGGAGTGCTTTATAATAAAGTACCTATGAGAAAGTTTCATCAACACTATATGTACAAAACATAACCAAAAATGAAAATATTACCTTTAGCACGGCGTTTTTACCGCATCCAGTTTTGCAGGGTAGGGGCATTTTGTGAAAAACAATAGTTTTAGTTTTACTCCAGTAGAGATAGGTCTATTACTCTCAAAATTGGGTACCTACGGTATATAAAAAGTACTCTGTGGTACCTACCTAACAAAGAGAATACAATACTGACGAGGTACCTAACTTTTATGAAGAAAAGAAATGCGTTTCGTTTCATTTATGGAGTTTATATAGTTTTGGTTTCGCCGTTTCGTTCGCCTTAAATTAGGGTTCCGCTCGTTTAATGTAGCCGTGTTTGTCTGCGTGCTGCTACCGCTACTGATTGTAACGTGTAGTGGTTTAATTATCTTTTATAATAGTGTACTTTGTGTTCTCTTTGATCGTCGTTGAAATTTTAATGTGGTCGCTTTAATAAAAAAGAAGGGGGCACTTCCGATTCGAAAAGTACCTAGATACCGAATTTTGTCATGAAATTTGGCACGGACATTCCTTTAGCCCAGGGCTGTCCAGTCCAGGCACGACCGCGGGCCAAAACCAATCACTGTATTTAGTGGTGGGCTGAGCAACAAATCATCATCTGCAGTGCCGGCATAGCGCGAGCTCGAACCTGGGGCGGATTTCTACTAAGAAACGGAAACAAAAACGCTGAACTGCCTTGGGGGGGGTTGGTTGACAATACCGACCTTCAACTTCTAACATGAATAAGTAGGTACCTAAGACATCGGCACATCGGCAATTTGAGCGAGGTAATTTTGGAGTTTGCTGAGGTGGGGTTAGCAAAGACATACGTCGACAACGAGCGGAGATAGCCTTAACATCATGCCCGGGCATCATAACGACCACACCCCGTCTGTTTGTAAATTTTGACCGATGACCTTAACCCGACGTCTGTGGACTCCTCTCACTCGCACGCACACACGTGTGCGAGCGAGATGAAGCGAGAGGTGCGTGGCCTGATTTGGTCTAATGTAGAAAACTGGTGTGAAGCGAAGAACGTTTTGTTTTTAATTTTCAACGTAAATAAAAGTGAAGTACCTACAATAAACTATTTAAAATAGTAAAACAATATAAATGAAAAAATGTCTCGTAAAACTATGAAAGTATATCAAATATAAAATGTTCATAACAGTAGTGGATTAGAAACATTTCCCGGGCCGCAAAAATATTGAATTTTTTAGCATACCTACACTGTTTAGTGTTTAGCACGTTCGGATAAACTTCCGAATAGCTGTTATCTCCGATTTCATTCAAATTTGGTACAGACCTTCTCTTAAAACAACTATAAAAGCAAGTGTGCCAAGGGATTTTTGGCACAACTCAATGTTTTTCGAGAAATTACTAAGCCAGAGGCGCGAAGGGAGTGCAATCTCCACCAGCCGGTGGTGCCTGCTACTTGTTACGCAATGGCGGAGGCTGCACTTCCCACAGCGCCGGAGCCAAACTTCAAAAATGTAGAGAAAAAAAATATTTCAATTTCTCCAAAAATATTGAGATGCATCTAAAATCCCTTGACACAATTGCTTGTATCATCAAAGAGAAGGTCTGTACCAAATTTGAGCCAAATCGGAGGTAACAGCTATTCGGAAGTTTATCCCCATTTTATCCCCTATGGGTGCTAAACAGCGTATACTCAAAATATTCAATATTTAGAAAAATATTGCGTGTCGGCAAAAATCCTTTTAAGGCTCTTAGATAGTTTATTGTAATGTCCGTGCAAATGTATTCCATTACAAAATTCGGTAACTACTTTTCGGAAGTATATCCGAAAAGAAAAACGCCCTTTTTAATCATCCTATTTTTAATTTAGTCATGTTGGGCATAAAGTCAGTCATCATAATATTTTAGAATAGCGAAAAGGAACCTTCATGACAGTCTGCGACTTACACTTGCAGCAGCAGACAGCTAATTTGATTTTTGACAATGACATTATTATTTATGCCAAAAACAGCTGATTGATAGTTACAGATCTTTGACATGACATATGAATGATTAGGTTTTTGTCAGGAATGAATGAAATGCAGATTTATTTATCTTTGGCCTTACATTTCGCAACGAATTCCGAAATTCTATTTTCTGTTGTTTTCTTCGTTTTCCTTGGTTATTCTCTCAATATATAAAGAATTTTGTCCGCTGGTCATGTGGCACCAAAATTTTAGTTTTATTGTACTTTCAAGGTTTATAAGCGAGCTAACGAGTCATGTAACGGGAAATTAAGTGAGGTGGTCAGTGTTGATGTGTCCATTCGAGCCCCACTCTGTTGATGCCGACCATCGTCCTTAGGCCTATGTTCTCGCCAAGATGCACGAGCTCCTCAAACACGTACTAAATGAGAGGGATCTAACTCGAGCCGGCGATATTTTCGCAATTCCGGACTCTGAAATAGTAGACGACCTGAATGAAGTCGTAAGTTACCGCTTTATTTTCATATTCAAATAATTTACATAAATTACTGCAGTACGAGTGGTTATTATCAGTGCGAATTGTTTTTTGAGCTCGTATTTATACAGTGACATTTAGAACCACAATAAAATCAACATTCGCATTTAGAACCACAATAAAACCATCATCCACTTTACATAAACAGCTCCAAGATTTGAGAAAATCAAAGATAACCAGTCCTTTTTGTCTATTATAGATTGACATTATCAAAAGACCAAATTTTGTAGATAAGATAACAACATCGATATTTTATTTTAATGCCCAAAATTTATTTCCAGCTGAAGCAAATCACGGACATTTCTTCGAGGGTGGACTATTGTCGTAATGACAGAGACCAAGCATTAATCGAGATATGTGTTACAAGGGTGACATCATGTGTAAAAGAGACTGGGACACTGGACAAATACTGTGGGGCTTTAGTAGCCCTATTGGAATCATGTCTACATCATAACTTGATGCCACTCGGCCATTTGAGAGATGATGACCCTCCACATGCTAAAATTGCTTCAGATATTATTGCCTGTATTGTTTTGGTGAGCATTTAGTTTTTAATGAAGGGATTCAGGGAACATTTTTGTAAAAATATTGAAGTTAATAAAGACTCATATCTTACTTTACTGCTCCCCTCTTTCCACTTTACCAGCATCTTCATCACCATTACAGCAATTATCCTTTAACTTTTACTGCTATTATACATAAAGGGATAGTAAAAAAATAACAAGATTAATAACTTAAAAGAACTAACCACGTTTCAGTGTTCAAGCCTCTGTTTTAAGGGTCCGTACCTAAAAGAAAAGGAACCCTTATAGGATCACTTTGTTGTCCGTCTGTCCATCCATTGGTAGTTCAACCCTCTTTTCTCAGAAACGCGTGGAGCTGTTGAGTTGAAACTCTTGGAGCTGTGATATAAATCAAACTTCTAAGTCAACACAATCAAAAGTTACAGATGTTTATGCCCAATTTCCAAGTGAACCACGTGCACACAAAACCTACACTTTCTTCTTGTTGAACTAGAACCATGAAATTTGGAAAGAAGCAAGGTCTTATCCATCTTGGAAAAATCCGAAAACCTTTAAATAGTTTATAGTTACGGAACTCTTGGTGCGCGAGTCCAACTCCCACTTGACGTTTTATTTATTTCAGTTCTCCTTCCCACCTCAATCTGAGAAAGAGAACTTTGGAAACAAAGCTGTGATGGAGCTGTTCTTACCTGTGGCAGTCCAGTTCCTACACAAAGGCAATAGAGAGATATCGCGGCACATGGCCCGGTATCTCTCCTTGGCAGCCAATCATCATGCAGTGCTGTTAAAGCCTCATGTGCAGACTATTATGGACTCTATCATGTCAGGTGAGAGGTTTTATGTTTAGAACTAGAACTTCAAAGAAATAAGTACAGAAACTAGCTTACCACCGCCGCCACCTTGATGTCTTTTAGCGTTTTTTAGCTCCGGGGCGGGAGGGGAAGCCTGGTCATACATGGTACGATTTAAGACTAACCAAGAATAAGACAGGTATTCTCGTCACACATCACGTCATCTCAAGCTGTTCCGCGTAGAGCAGATACGAACTGAGAGAGCCAACTGAGAGCATGAGAGATGACGTCATTCTCAATCCCATTCTATAACGCAGGTTATACTAATAATGCACTACTGCTGTGTCACATCACTACGCAATAAAACAAAGTCCCCCCGTGTCTATGTGACTCAAAAACTAAAAAACGGAAAATTATAAATAGTGATTTCTGAGGATTTATTTGATATGGCGACACACAAAGATCACATCAGATAAGGTGCGCGTCAGAATTTACCTATCACGCCCGAATGCGCGCGCGCCGTTGTTGCACTAAAACCCGGGGTGCACGCTGTGTGGAGTACGCTGACGTACCAATAGGTCGGTGGGATTTAGAGGGAACTTTATTTATGACCTACGAATAAGTCACCGGGGCGTGAGAGGTTAAGTTTCCCCTTTGTCTACAAAACATTGAGATAGGGGTTGTACCTATACAATCTCAATTATTATTTTTCTGGCCTAGAATGATAGGCCAGAAAACGTTATATATAAAGGCCTAATGACCTTAATAAGTTAATGCGCGTTGACGTGCTTCATCGTACGATCTAATTTAAAGGAGCTGCTGCCTCCTGTCTGGAAGAGATCGCTCATTGATGTCAACTTTTCCTTCTGTATGTATTTTGTGTTTGTGCGGTACAATAAAGAGTTTTCATCTATCTATCTAAAGAGAATTCGCAGGACGAGCGCTAACGCGCGTTGCGAGCACTCTTCACTGGTCAGTCTGGTCAAAAAGTACGCGAAATCGCGATGAAAGCGCGCGCTCACCTACGCCAAATACAACAGCAAACGGACGTTACATTGATAACTAAGCGCGCGTCAACGCGCGATCACCTGCTTTAGAGATTTTTTCTCTAAGCGCTAGCGCAGCGTTAACGCGCGCTCATGTACGTACGTTTGTTAGGTTAATACCAGGATTTCTAGACGCGCGATTTGAAAACGTGCTTCGTTTGCCATCTGAACATAGACTAAAGTGTGAAGCTGTGAACGGCTTCACACTTTAGTTTATGTTCAGATGGCAAAAGGTGAACCCCTAAGCTGAAATACATACATATGTATGTCCAAAACATAGATTACAGAATTCTGTAATCTATGGTCCAAACCTTCATTCACCGTTCCATGTGTAAGATTTCCGCTACCACAATCCATTATTTTCTTACAGGCAACTACCCTCTTTGTCGCATCCTCACCAACCTCTACGAAGTTTCCCCCGAGCCACTGGAAGGCCACACAACAGCACTCGTCTCACTCCTTCCCCATGCAGAACAGGTCGAGAAGAATTCTCTCTTCTCACTCTTTGAGCAGATAGCTGGGAGAAAACCAGAGGCGCTGAGGAATTGTATACCGCAGCTGATATCGTACCTGTGCTTGAATACAACTGGGCAGAATGATCCAGGGTGCATGTGTGAAGATATACTGCAGGTAAATAGCCATCAACATAATAATTTGGCCTGTTTTAAAAAACGATAAACCTACTTCAAATTCCTGAACCTACCTCTTGTTTACGCCCGTTGCCATGGAAACTGTTTGTAACCCCTGGGATATCGAGATCTATAGAATAGTGAAAGAATTTTTTAAATCGGCCTATAATTGGCAGAAATATCGCGTAACATACACAGGTCACTGGCAGGATAGTCTGCATTTTGGTTGTTGGGGTATCAGACCCGTTGCATAGTATGCGTAAGCGAACATTTTTGTTTATTGATTTTTGTTTGTAGAAATTTTCCTTCGATATATTCGCCTGTTGGGAGGCTCTATACGGGCATTAGATATCATGAGTTCTTGGAGGGGTCGATTCTTACGCCGCGACCGCCATGGCTATTTTGGCCATTCTGTTGCATACAGGGTGGGCCATGAATTAGTTAACATTAGAAAAAACATTAAAAAAACTATTGGACATTATATTAAAAAATATTTATTTACCAGACATAATTAATTATGATATCTAGTAGATAGCATAATTAATTATGCTATAATTATCTCGATTTTTGCGTTGTTCTGAGCGAGCAACGACATTTTCAAATTTTCGGCGGCAAAGAGTCCGTGGATTCGAAGGCATTTCATGGCAAATTATTTATTTTAGTTTAATCAGTTTCTTTGGTTTATGATGTAGACACAGCTCTTTAAATAAACCGACAAAAAAAAGAAGTCAGAAAAACACACAATTCAAAAAATTTTGTTAGTGGCGATCCCGTCTCTTCGAACTTCTTCATCCATTTATATAACAAAGGAGCACTCGGTCACTGATTCTAGCCATGTAAATCGTATTCAACGCGAAAAGGGCGTCTCACAGTATTGAGAAAACTATTGTTTTACACAAAGGGCACGCTACCGTCCCATAAAGCGATGACGAAGCGATTTTTACTATGTTTTGTGATCGTTTCTTTCGCGGTCCTATTTAGTAAATAAAATGAAGAAAGTTTTTCTATAATCATCAAGCTTAGCAGACGGATTGGTGAAGCTGCAGCTCTTCCTGTGATAGGGTCGCCATTTCTTACACAGTTGGGTATCTACTCTTGTATTTGCAGGTGCTAGCTTGCGTGTCCCGAGCCCGGGTATCTCTAGTCACGGAGCACAGCGCCGCTATCCGCCGCGCCGCGCAGCCTCCGCACGCTACGCCGCGGGCAGCCGCGCTCGTCGTACATATACTGACGCAGAGAGGGTACACCAGTCGGGTAAGAATACTTTAGTCACGGAGTACAGCGGACGCTTCGATTTGTATGAAAACAGAGGGCCTAGAGACACTTATCGTACGCCACGCCATCCGATATCCGACTTTTCGTCGCGTTCGGTGCGTGGGCTTGTTTATTTTATAGCTTTAACCTGTCGCTATCATGTCAACCGATGGACGACCACGTCGACCACTGCTGAACATAAGCCTCTTCTAAAAAGCACCGCCACAGAACTTTTTTCTTTGATCTCGCCAAGAACCGGTCCTGCGTTTCCTGTAACCAGCGGTTTCTCGTGACCTTCATCAGGTCATCAGTCCACTTTGCGCCTTTCGGCACACCACCCCGGACATTCGCCCATTTCTTCATACAGTCGTGACTCGGCACATCGTGCACAACTGTGTTGCGCTACACGTGCAACGGTGTGTGTGAATACTAGGGTCTTTTCATAAATATATCGTGCGAGTGAGACTGTTGCCAAATTACTCAAGACATTATATTTTTTATTTCTCTCGCAGAAAATGTAAAGTACAACATTAAAATAGAATAAACGTATGTCCATGATCAAGCAAACAAAACATCGAACACCATCATCGGCGTCGACTGTCAAAGTCTATGTTAGTTACATACAATTCAACATTGTTTTTTGTATTTCATTGGTGTGCAATAATGTGTATTTTGTATTGTTAACAGGGAGCAGCTCAAGAAGCGCTGAACTTCATCCTAGAACGGCTGGCGACGGCGGAGCGCGGCCAGCAAGCGGCGCTGATGCGGGAAGCAACATCGCTTTGTAGCGCTTTTCCTGCTTTGTTTACTGACAAGTTACTCACTGCTGTCCGGGCTAATTCCAGGTTCTTTTGTAATTTTCGGCTAGAATCTGACTTATTTCGTAGGGATAATTGAGTCTCTACTTTCTCACACTCCTCCTTTGTCACAGATAACGCCCGTGGCGTAGAGGACGAAGTTCTGCCAGCGATGCAGAAAATGGCAGGTTCGATTCCTGCCGCGCGCGTATCAACTGTTTGAATGATCTGAACATTTTTGTTTCAGGCCTTCGCGCATTTTATTTATAATTTTATGAACGTGATGGCAAAAAATAATTTCCGTAGAAAAATATCAACCATCCCTCCCTACTGAACCATAATGCTTGATGTGCTTACTTTGGGGCTCGCTGTATATGTGCAATATCCACCATTATTTACTTGAATTCCTTCCAGCAACCGTCCGAAACCGGCCGTCTCCCACAGCGAAGTGAACCGCACATCGGGAGGGGTCACTATCGTCAAACTGGGGGGCCAAAGCAACGGCACCACCTCCCCTGCGGCCGCGACCACAACCCCGGCCCCCGCCCCCCCGGTCCCAGCCGGAGGCGGGTATACTAGGCGGGCCAAGCTGGGAGATTCTAGAAGCACTGGACGATTGCATCCGGGACCTAACTCGCATCGGAGCATGACTAGGCTGAATGTTGCAGGTTTGTTCCATTTACATGCCCAACAAGTTTGTCAATTATTTTGGTTGCGGCCCTGTGGCCAGTTTGAGAATGAAAATAAATGAGAATCGACAAATTCTCGAAACCAACCAAAATATTCGAACATTTTGGTTGGCTTCGAGCATTTGTCTTGAGACTTGCATGGTACACAAGTTCGTACTTGCTCGAGATAGAGCAAGTTTATCGAGATACACGTACGATATACGTAAGTGTATCGTACGTGTAATCTGGTGTTGAAAAAATATGACAGATAATATTTACTTAGACATTTATCCAGTAGCCATAACACAAGCTCTGCTTAGCTTGGGGCTAGATGATGCTGTGTGGATTTTGCAGCATTATTTATTTATTTATATAACATCTACCATTTAGAAGTTTCGAATTCCTGAATTGAAAGGAGGTTGATTTTAATCCGGAGCTTAAAATCAGGCTTTTTTCCTTTAACAGGCGTTCTCTACATATTAACTAACACAATACTATTTTCAGGTGGCTCAGTGGGCGGACTACACAAAAGCATGACAAGACTGTCTTCTTCACAGCAGATCAATCAACAAAACACGACCGGAACTAATACTACAAGTATGTTTTTACATTTTATTTTCATTGCTCTCATCGCTTGAACCTTATTCAAGAGGGTTCTCGAGTCAAGGTACGGTGAAAAGAAATGGCCGAAAATATTAGCATTTGAAGCATGTAAAATATGATATGAGTTAAACCGTAATGTAATTACACAAACCGTTATAAGTGACATGGCGTCTGCCTCTGTGGCGTAGCGGCGTAGGTCGATTTCCGCCTTAGGACAAATGTTTGTACGATCTGCAAATATTTGTCCCGGGTGGTCTAGAAATTATCTATATATAATAAAAAATCTATGAAATTTACAGTACTAAGTATATCATCAGTCATCTATACTTGCGAGCTATAAACTGGAATCACTTCATCGCTGGTTTTTGCAGACCATATTTTACAGTTTCCATGCAATAAACTGTAGGTTGTGGTATATTATTTTAAAGATAATTTTATTAGCTTTCAAACTCTTTCGATATCATAGCGAAAAAAATGTTCATCATATGTCATGGAACGTGAAAACAAACGACATAAATTTTTGGAACGAAACATCAATTTTTTCAAACTCCTGAATCCCTATAAAAACTGGGAATTTATGCAATTTTGTCATCAGTCCAATATATCACGTCACTCAAAATACTGGAATTACAAGAAAATGGAAACCACACCAATAGAAGCCGCTCAAATCGTCACCCTAATCCAGCAAGGGTTCTCTCAGCGTACTATCGCTCGACAGCTTCATCTGAGCCAGTCCTGTGTCTCCAAAGTATACAAGAGGTTTAGAGAGACTGGAAACTTAGTCCGAAGACCAGGATCTGGACGACAGCGATGCACTTCGGCGAGAGATGACCGATTTATTGTCAGCACTTCTCTCCGAAATCGACATCTAACCGGCGTTGACGTCCAGCGGGAGCTCGGAGAAGTTCGAGGGAGAACTGTCAGCGAGTGGACAGTGAGGCGAAGACTCAAAGAAGCTAACTTGACCCCAAAAAAGCCAGCAACGGGACCCAAAATGTCCACAGCCCACCGACTAGCCCGACTTCAGTTTGCTCGTGATCACTTAGATTGGGATATACAGCAATGGAGCCGAGTTTTGTTCGCGGACAAGACTAGGATGTGCCTGCATGGCAGCGACCGTCGACGGAGAGTCTACAGGAGACCGGGAGAGCGATACGCACAATGCTGTATAGCGGAAACAGTGGCATATGGGGGTGGGTCTTGTATGATGTGGGCGGGGATTTCAATTGAGGCTAAAACGGAGCTGGTATTCGTACCCGGTGGAGGTCGGGGAGGAGGATTAACCGCAGAAAGGTATATCAACGACATTCTGCTGGGCCATGTACTCCCTTACGCCGGGTTTATTGGCGAACATTTCCTGCTAATGCACGACAATGCCCGCTGCCACACCGCTCGTGCGACTAGACAGTACCTGGAAGAAGTCGGGATTCCCACAATAGACTGGCCAGCCGTCAGCCCTGACATGAACCCTATCGAACACCTGTGGGACGAGCTGAAAAGGCGGGTACGAGGAAGATCTCCAGCTCCGGCGTCAATAGAAGACCTAAAAACTGCTCTTATCGAAGAGTGGCAGGAAATTCCACAGGATTCCATCAGGAAACTCATTAGGTCAATGAAAAACCGTTTACAAGCAGTCATTAGGGCCAGGGAGGGCAATACAAAATATTAAGCGGGAAATAACAAAGATTTTAAATAAAAAATTGATATTTTCATATTACTTCTTATTAATTTAAACATCCACAACTTCGACCTATTGTAATAATTCACTAAATGAAGGTAGGGAACTTAATTAAATCTAAATAATTTTTATAACATTCGAAAGCTAACAAAATTTCTTTTCAATTGTTATACACCCAATCTGCAGTTTATTCCATGGAAACTGTAAAATATGGTCTGTAGAAACCAGCGATGAAGTGATTCCAGTTTATAGCTCGCAAGTGTAGTACCCATATAACACAAGCTCCACTTAGCTATTATTTATTTATTTACGAGTCATCAATGTTCTCATTTGATTTCCCAGCTGCATCAAACGGCAAGGCTCCACCTAGTGGCGTGACGGTGACGTCAGTGGGCCGCGGGCGACCGCATCGGAACCACCACCACAATATACTGATACTGCCCTCCAATGCACAGGTACAACAGGGAAATATACAGAAAATATTTAAAGTAGACTTTCAGGTCAGCTTACACCCAGAGGCGACGCTGCACTTTTATAGATTAAAAATGTATCTTTGTTTACTACGCAAAATGATACTTTTATTGACATACTACGAAAACTCGGCATCGTGCTGCATCTCGAGATGCCTCGCTACGCAGCGCGTTGTTTTTATGATACTGATTCTAAATATAACTTTATTTCCTACTACAAAAGATACGCGAAAATTTTATTGACAATATACGAAAACTTCTCGCGCCCACGACGACGCACTGCGTCTCGAGATGCCTCGCGTCACGTCACGTCGCCGTCGCGTGTCGGTGTGAGCTGACCTTTAGGATACTATATTGCGGCCGCCGGAATACAGACGATGAAAAGGGCTGAAGACCGGGCCCAATGGCGATTATTATTATTATGTGAAGCCTGTATTGAGAAAAATTATCAGATTACGGTGATACAAATTGCACGAACAAAAGAAAAGTCACTGTCAAAGTTTCTACCTCAGAGAGATTTATAACATGGCGTCTCTTTACGCTAAACACCGTGATTAGATTCTAATCCCCAGAAATATTCCGTTTTTTTCATAACGATTAGACTAACAGACTGACGTAAAACAGACTTCCTCATGTCCACTTACAATTAGTTAGCAATAATTGAAGCGGAATATTTAATTTGCAGATCACCGGCCCTACAATAATCTCTAACCCACTCACACCGAACAAGTCAGCGGACGCACTCACACCGTCCGCCGTCTCCATCCAACACTCTAACACCGCTCTCGGCCACGTTTCCGTAATCAACAACACCGGCCCGTCGATCATAACCCAGACCTGCGGATCCGGACCGTCCATCGGCCCAAGCTCTAACAACGTATCCATCTCCGGACCCGTCACGGTGACGTCACGGCGTAACAATACAAGCGTGACGATGATAAATTCGAATACGAATGCTAATCACAGGATAAGTGTGTTCGAGCCCTATCCTATGAGGGATACAGTGCAGCATTTCTGTGAGAAGCATCTCGATAAGATTAAGGCGTATATGGATAATGTTTCGCTGAGGTTGCCTCCGCCTGCTAAGTGCACTATTGAAGGTCAGTTCAGTTGATTATAGTTACTAGTTTATTACCTACTAGCTGTTTACCGCGGTTTCACTCGCATTAAATTCGAATTTCCCATTTCTAGGGGGATGAAAAGGTCTTTATTCCCGTAAATCTTCTATGGGAATTTGATGTTTTACCAGGACAAAATGTAGCCTATGTTACTCTCCATCATTTCAACTAACTCTATGCCAAAAATTATGTCGATTGGTTGCTTAGTTAGGTCGTGAAGGAAGGACGAACAAACACACTTTCGCATTTATAATATTAGATAGGATTGTGAAGCCTGCAAAAGATACATAGTTTAGATAATAAAAAAAATGTGCAGGCAGTGAAAGAACAGATGAAAGGCAACCTTACCTTAAAGTACATATCACCGACCCCCCCTTAGTCTTCGGCAAAAAGTGGCAGGAACATGATGAGCAACGAAGGTGGTAAGTTGTAATGTACTATTTGTAATCGTTGTATAGTATAACAGAATATCTATTTTAGGTTTAATGCTAAGCCTCAAATCTGAGATTTCGAGACGCAGGCTTGCCTACCAATTTTAGTGTGTGACGACGCGACGACGGCACAAAAATGGCATAGCCTTTTTATCAAAATCGGCATGATCTTTTATCAAAATCGAAACTTCGTCGCAAACTCAATACAGCTGATAAGTCGAGTAATTTTGATATTTTTTTCTTCGTTTTTGTTTGCCGACCGGAAAACTGGATTTTATTTTACATCTATTTAACGCAGTTAGCAGTGGCTACCCGCTTATGTCGTTCCTCAATCTCAATATTTATTTATCCACCAGAGCGTCGTTCCAAGAAGCAAGCTCGTCTACAGTTCGGCTGCGGCCGCCGTGGCCCGCATTGCCTGTACGCGCGAGCGTTATTCTCCATGCGGACGCGCGCGCCCAGGGTTTGGATACACCTGATGTTTCTGGCGCTACAGGCGAGGCACGCCGCCGCCTTATCCTCGAGGGATCCAACAGTGGCCAGTCTGAAGCACTGCTGGGATATACTGAAGTGTGAGAACAAGACGTTTCTCACGCTTGTTACTAGCGCCTTCCCTGGGATCAAGGTAAATGGATCTACGAATAGGTCTAATTTAGCTTTGAGATGAAGTGTTTGTAAACGGTGGCCAATAGAAATAAAAAAATACATAAACCCATTTATGCTCACCCAATGGCAATCTTAGCGCTTTAAGGATGCGAATGTTCGCGGTGAGGGAGCGACTTAAGGTAGGTGGCCTGAGATAGAATAGTAACACTGAGATAAGCCTAGAGTGAGAACGCCCTACCATTGATTTGTTCTTTCATCTCTACTCACTAGCAACACTTTTCACTAAAACTTTTTTCTTAATCAAAACACCTGTCACCCACAGGAACAAGAGATGCTACTTAACGAGCTCCGCACAGCAGGTTTCTTCGACGTATTCGAGCTGACGCCCGCCTCCAACGGCGGCAACGCCACCTGGGGCTGCTTCCTCTGCACGCGGCCGGAGAGAGCGCTCGGCTTCTTGGCTGCGGACGGACAGCCGGTCATAGAAGGACAGTTGAAAGAGAAGAAGGGAAGATGGAGGCTGTTTAGACGGTGGCGGACTAGGTATTTTACTTTGTCCGGGGCGCATCTGTCTTGTAAGGGATCGGTGAGTTATTTTAATGTACTTCGACTATGTACAGTGACGTTTATCGTTATCCCTTATATTTTTACTAGAATCTGTCGAATGAAATTTAACATGAAGAATTTATAATAATAAAAATAAAACTGACGTAATTTACTTGGAACCTGTCAGTTGGTACCTTCCCTACCGATAATCTCTGGAAACGTGAAGCGTTTTGAAGCGCACTTTGGTAACAAGCGTTTTAAAAACCATCTGGCTTCCATTGAAGCACGCATCAGATTTTGCCAAGAACGCTCTTAAGCCATAATATAGCTAGATTTGTGTATGTAAAATAAATAAATTGAATTATAGTAAATTAAGTATTTTTGACTTTCCATCTCTGTAATAACTGTGAAGAATCTTATTACGCAATCTTACCCCCGAATACTCAAACGAATCTCAGATTTAAGCACGACTCAAGTGACGATTTTTTGACAGATTTTCATTGAAAACTGTTAAAATATCGCGACATAAGACGTGCTTACATCTGAGTTGCGTTTGAGTATTCAGCCGTTAGCTATATTTATCAGTTGTCCGATTCACTTAACTTTTACCAACGCCATCTAGTAACTCCTAACATACTAACTAACATGAATGTTCACAGAGCGGTGGAGAAAGCATAGACATCACTCAGATCCGGTCGGTGAAGGTGTCGCGCGGCGCGCGCAACATCCCCAAAGCTTTCGAGATCTTTACGGGAGACCAGACGCTGATCCTCAAGCCAAAGGTATGGATTCGCAGGAATGATCAGTCTTAAAAACTTTCAAATATGTCCTTTTCAGTATCACGTAAAGTTTACCCCCTTATTCGTATTAATATGTTAATTTAGAATTGTGTTATGCAGTGTTCTTTTTCACTGTAACTTTTCGAATCTTTCAACTCAAAAATATCGTAAGAAGGGAAAACGGAGGCTTCGATATATATAGAGCCTCCAGATGATGATGTGACAAAGATATTTAACTTAATTCTAACTATAATTTTCTCTCAGAATGTTATTTAATTTTTCCTCTTTAGCGTTTTAGTTAATCGAGTTCGATGTAAAAATCTTATTGGTGTTTTTTGTTATAATTTACCGCTCATATTGTTTGTTACTCGCCTCCATTCCACAACTATGAAATTTCCATGAACTGGACACTAGCAGAAAAGTGGCAACCCAGACACATATTGCCATTATCAAAGAAGTCAAGTTTTAACTAACAATAAGTTTTCTCCCAGGACGGTAAGAATGCAGAGGAGTGGGTCCAATGTCTGAGCATCGCGGTCGCGCACTCGCAAGCCCGAGATACGCCTGCCAAGGCCAACTCTCTGCCGGCTAGGGGACTTACGCTCAAGAGCTTCTGAGGTACACGTTTTCCTTATAAGCAAGCCCGAAACGTAGTCAAAAACGTTTATTTTTCCTTATAAACATGACAAAAAATCAGGAAAGTCGAAAATATTGAAACTAAATAATTTTAAGCACAACATAATGACTCTGTTCACTTCTTTTTAGGCTTGAGTTCTGAAGTGAAAATGTAGAGTCACGGTCAACCATCAATAAGCTGAAATTAATCAATTGATTGGAAAAACTAGAAATGATTACTTCCCAGTGGTTTTGTCTCATAATCGTCCATAGGTGAAAGAAACTCATGTAGATGCTATTTATTTGTACAGGGAGATTTATAGAATGGTTTCAACCGTTGACATTTTCGAAACGCGTCCCTCTGTATGTAGTTTCATATTCAACTTCTTGGTTAATGGCTCTGCGTCTGATCGACGTTTCTTTCATCTAAGGTAAAATGCCAAAATGTGTCTTTCCGAGATGATAAAATTGTTATGGTGAAGCACAGACATGATACTAGCTGCGCCTTGGTGAAGCGATTCGTTCAGTAAAATCCGGCCTGTTTGAATGTCACTCAAAATGACCGAAATAACTTTGCATCGACCCCCTGCCTTGGTAGGAAGAGGCAGGAAGATGTTAAGATGAACAATGAAGGTTGTAAGTTTTAAATGTTAGATAATATATGTACTATTTATAGTCATTATAACAGAATTATGTCCAAAAGATAAAAGAAGAGAAGAAGTGTTAATCTAATATCTATAATATAAAAAAAGTTACTGAGTGCAAATATCTGCCATTTTGTAAAAAAAAACATATATCTACTGACATAGTTTTTAAGAAATTGTAACACTTGAGAACTTGAATACACTGCCAAATTAACTTCTACAATATTTGGTGTTGGGTTTTGTATACTTACTACAAAACAAGACTTATGAGCATTTTATGATTGATCACTCAAATTGTACCTTATAGAGATAAAGCTACAGCTCAATTTATCGTGTCAGTTTATACGTTAATATTACATTAATAATACGAAATCATTTTTATAGTGTTATTTATTATGTCAAAGTACAATGAAATATAAGTAAATTGTTTTGAATTTTTAGTCCGTCCCCTAGATTATGTAGGTACACGTTTATTTAGTTATTTAAAGTAAATGTATATTGAGTTGGACTCGCTTTAATTACTTATTCATAACCAATGGTTATTAACCGTATTATGAAGAGTGTGGTTAAAAAACATCTTGCGTCCAGGGTGAATAGAAAAATGTTGAAACTTTCAGTGTGTATGTATATTTTATCAGACAAGGTTTTATATCAAAAGTTATGAAATGTTTAAGAAACTACATGTTCTTTTTAATTGTTATAAATGTTAGTTTATAAGCATTGACATAATTTTATTGAGATTTTATAAAGCTAGAAGACTGATAGCTGGTCATGGCACTTTGATAAAACAAAGTATTTGGAAACCCAGTGAGGCCAAGTGTACAAAATGTACAAATATTATGTAAATGAAAGAATATTATAATAATCCTATACATTTACGATTTTGTAACGACATGCATGGCATTTTATGTCATATAGCGATTATAATAAACGCGAATTCGTTTTATTAGAAAAAGTTATAAGTTATCGTCCTTTCATAAATCAAATAAGTAGGTACTTGATTTATTTAGTGATTCGAAATTGACATTCCCGTCCTGTAAAACAGCATTGAAATAAAAATTGTTTGGTCTCAAATATTTAGTTAATACATCATGGTTGTTTATAAGAATGACATTATTTTATAAATATTTTTTATATTAAAGATATGGTGAGGCGATGCCAGCTTTGTAACAGTCTTCCGTATAAATGTAGATAGATGTTTTATTTTAATTTATGCACTCACTCCTTTAAGGTTTGGGCCCAACTTGTCAGATTGTCATAGGTGTCTAAGGCTCAATTTACATGGGCATGGCAGTATAGCGTCGAGAACGCGACGTGGCCGGCCGCGGTCTAGACTAGAACGCTGACAGGACGCGTATGGCTGCGCGACCTTTTCGAACTTTTTAAGTGATAGTTACTGATCTTATATTTATCTTGATAAAGTTTAAAATTATTTGCATTTATTTACACAAGGAACACTAAGTCAACGATTTGACACTGAAAGTGCTCGCCGCGCCTCTGCCCGCCGCTACCATCCCAGTGTCAATTGAGCCTAATAGATGAAAATCAATAAACTCTCTTTCGTAGTAACTTATAACTAGGGCCCAACCTTTGTTTCGCGTTGGTACAACTTGCCATTTTTATTTATTGCACTCCCATGATTTTAAGGTCACTATTGTAATGGCCTTTTCTTACCAAATATTATGTTCAAATTAGTTATGATTTTTAAGCATATTTTTTTCTATAATCGCTTTGCGTCTTACTGTGAAATAAATCAATTATAATGTGAAATACAATTTTAAATAAAATTAAACAGAAAATAAAACAATGTACATTTTAAGTTATACACCGCAGTCAGAATACTTATGAACTTGGTGCTAATAATAATACACTTTTGTACTTAATTTTATATAAAAGCTTCCACTTAATTGAGTCTGCTTTTTGCTATATAAGGGTTTGACATAGTACTTAAACTGCCTTAGTTATTAAGAAATAAATATTTCTGTTTGTATAACTTAGTTTAATTTTCAATATTCAAACTAAGAAGTCAGAATATCACCAGGTTTCATTCTGTTCAATTGTTTTCTGAACCCGTCATTAGGTTGTATGGCTGGCCTTTTGTCCTTCACTAAATTATAAGCATCATGATATGCCATACACTCAAAGTTCATCAAGTATCCAATCGCCACCATCGAAGTCCTAGAAACACCGGCATTGCAATGAATTAACACATTTTCTAGTAATTCTACAGCTTTAGCAATAAACGGTAAGCTTTCTTGCAAAACAGGTTTAATATCTGTTTCAGGCAGATCTAAGCATTCGACAAACTTTTGGTTAACATCTGTTTGTATATCAATGCCTAGACTCAAAACGTGTTTAATATCGTAAGTTCCTAGGACGTCATTAGCTGTGCAGTCTTGCGATCCTATGTATACAAAATCTGTTATTAAAACAGGTGTTTTGTCCGGTTTAGTGTCGACTACAAATCCGTAAGAGCTAGGTAAAGGAACATTGTTCTTCTCTATATATCTTTGACCGTCCAATTTAGTCACAACTGTTTTAGTCTCTTTCAAATTGTCTTTCTGTCTTTTAAGTTCACTTAGGAAACTCATTGTTTAAAGAAACACCTCGTTTCTAATGTTTAAAGTTCACTTTTAGCTAACACTTCAATCACACTCACTCTCGGAGTTCTCTTGATTGTCTTTTTCTCTCACTCTATTGACTATCGTGTTCTCTTGATTGTAAATGAGATCTTCAGGATTGTATTCGACGTTACAAAGGTAGAGTCCGTCGGGAGGCCCGCTCTGAATGAAGTTCAGCCAGGAGTGCTTTGACGGTACCTGCAGCATCACCTTTATTTCCTTGGGGTCGACCTTACCGATAGCAACTGAGTTGAGGGTACCGACCATGCGACGAATCTGAAATGAAGTGCCAATTGAATCTGAATTTTATCCTTTGGAAATCCCTCAAAACTTATTTATAATCCTAATCGAAAATAATATGAAATACACGCATCATCATCATCATCATCATCATCGTTGGTCTACTGCTGGTCAAAGACAAGACATCACCTTATGCACCCTGTCTTCGCTATTCTTGACGCATTCAGCGTCTGCCATCTTTAGCAGGTCGTCATTCCCTTTGGTCGGAGGGCGACCTACACTACGTTTGCTGAGTTTTGGTCTCCACTGAAGTATAAATGAGCTATCCAACGATACCCCACATTAAAGGCTAAGTGAGTTAAGTAATATTCATCCCAAATTTAGGTTTTAACGTTAAGGTACAGACTTATTTTTTTTATTTATTTATTTATAATTTCTAATAGGTTGTTAAAGGAGGAATTTAGCATTATTTTTGATATTCCTGCAGCTGTGCGCAAAACGCGCAAGTCGCGCGGCGACCAGGCACCTGCGGGCATAACCGTGTTTTGAGCGTGGCACGTGAATGGGTAAATTAGTAATTAATGACCGAACTCTTACTCCCATGTAAATCCAAATAATTATTATTTTGCATTACGATGATTTTTTTTCTTCCTTTGATCTTCTGGTTAAAGCTTTGGTTGCCTGGAAGAAATCGCCTTAAGCGATAAGGCCGCCTATTCGTTTTTTAACAAACTGTTTAGTTATAAGTTTTTCTGAATAAAGCATTATCTATCTATCTATTTTAGTCTGGCTTGGAGTCACCAAATGTAAGCACCTCTATATACACATTGTGTGTTTTTACCTAAATGTCTGAAAATCAGAGATTGGGTAGAGAGGTTAAGAGATCTCTATCACTCCTGAAATCATACCTGATTATGAACAAAAGCTCTTCCTTTTATTTCAATATCCCAGTAGTCGAAGTAATTTTCTCTCCTACTTGTATATTCAGTCACAATAGGCTTCCCTGGCCGCACTTGTATGGAGTAGATCTCCCTGCGATTGTGTTTGTACTCAAGCAGTTTGTCGAATTTCTTGAAAGTGGTGTAATCATGATAGCCCACTAGGTATTTAGCACCTTCTTTGAACTTTTCTATGTCAAAGTCTTTTAATCTACAAGCAGATAAATGGTAAGAAATTCATTCCTACTCATGAAATCGGCAGGAGAATCCTTCCTAGCGACTTATGGAAACAAGTGCGGGTTCTAGTCCCGTCGTCGAGGTCGTAATTTTTTAGGATATGTGTTGTTTAAATTCTAAGGTCTAAGGAAACAAAGTTAAACAAAGTAGGAAATGACTTAAGGTTGATCGTTTCGTATCGGCGCGCGATTCAGATTATTTTGTGATTTTCAATGTATTCTGCGTTCATGATAAAACATGATTCATAAAAAAATGGATTACGCTTACTTTTCCGTTAGTTTTATTCCTTGTAGAAGACATAAAATATTAAAAAAAAAATAATTCCCGCTAACACGAAACGATCTACCTTAAGTTTGTAATCCAGCTAAAGAATGCAGTGTAATGCTCCCAATAATGTTCAGCACCCAAGCTCGTACATTCACTACTGAACCATATCTTCTCTGAATGAACCTGCCTCCTGCAAGGCGAGTTTTGCTAGAATCACTATGCTTGGCAGGTGGATTGTGTTCGATATACACAGAAGGAATCCGCTGCCCTTCCTTTGGTAGGTACCCGTTGCCGACTCTTACACACATCCATTGGCCAAGTTGGGGGGTTGATTCTTACATCATAACTGCCACAGTGAGGGTCACAAATAAGCAGCGACTCTTTTAAACAGAACTTGCCTAGTGAACTGGCACCTTCTCCATTCTTCCACTGGTATGACAGACCCAATGCCGACATTTTCAGCAAGTTCTATATGTGGTTTCAAGACTGCAAGCCTGTAAAGGTTATAAATAGTTTTAATATTCAACATGATCTTCAAACAGAAATATGACTGGTGGTCCCACTAAGTAGTGGGACTGGTGATCCCAATAAGTAATGGGACCACCAGCTCTGTTTTTCAAGAGAGTCATGGTCCCACCATGAGTAATAGTGGGACAAAGTTGGTGGGACCATGAGTCAGAAAGCAAAAAATCACGTTCTTATGTCCTAAGCTATATAATATTTACCTGTACTTGGCTGTCAAAAATGAAGAAAGAATTTTATGGAAATGATGATGTTCAACAAAATCTATTACCTGTATAAATAAGTTCTACCAATCGCTTGAAACCTAGCACTGAAATTGTCATTTACTCTTAAACATTTCTTTACAAAAATGGGTGTGCTAGATTTGAAGAATGATTTGTTCATTTCATAAGCCACATTTTGAGGTTCATATATGCCTTTTCCGGGTCTTTCCAAGTCAAAATGTGCACTTGAGTTCAGAGCATGGACACCTCCATCTGTTCTGTAACAATTTAGATTGTAAAAACTGCACAGTAATAATAAGGTAGAGATATATATATTTGTGTTTTCGAGTCAATGATTTATTTAACTCTGCTTTGTCGGCCACATATTCACTTTGCATCAGGTGAGATCGTGGTCAAATGCTAAGAGAATACAATACTTGGTCAAATGAAGGTATATTGAGTATAAAATCAACTTGTGCCGCAGGCCTGTATGTATGCCAATAGGCAACCATAAACAATCATTAACACAAACTGTGCTTATCTTGTATGTATGCACTTACCGGCTCGAGAGTGTAATGTGAGGATAGTTGAGAGGCCGCAACTTCAAAAGAGCCAGTTCCATTAATCCTTGCACACTTTCAGGATCAGGGTAGTTGCGACCAGTTCTAGTCCATATTTTTTCTGAACGTCTGTGAAAAGAAACAGATTAGGTATAGAGGTAAAACACAAACGTATTTAGGTATATTCTCTTTGCATTTGCTTGCAAAGAAGACAGAATAAAGTACTAAAGACTTATTATACATACGTACCTGAACGTTGTTCCGATATAAGAAATAAAGGTAAGGTATCGAGCTTTCATTCTATCGTAAAAGTACTAAGTAGGTCTACGAAGCAATTTCATTAAAAATTGCATAAAAATAACGTTAGGTAGAATACATTTTGTTTGTTTACATTCGGTTTTGAGGTTATTTTATTTTGTGTCACGATGTTGAAGTTTCATAATGAAATTAATCTATGTCAACGTCGATGTCGAATTATTCACAATATCAATGTCACAACACTGCATGGTTCACAGGTACGTCATCACATCACGTCATTTCTTTTACAAAAGTCAGCTGTCTGTCTGTCAGCTGTGTAATTCTCTTTCATTTCAATTTGTGAAAAATGGCTCGACGGACGTGGCATTTGTTTACTTTGATAACGTTATTTACGGTTTTATCACTCGTTGGCGATGTTATCTCCACTACGCCGCCGGCACCATGGTATGAGAACCTCCCTGCAGTCACCATGGATTATAAAGTTCACATAGATGCAGGCAAAGAAGACTGTTACTACCAATATGTTCAGCCGGGAGCAACTTTCTACGCCAGTTATCAGGTAATTTATTTTATTTTTCCTTTAACGGTAATAGAAATCAAATGTACTATCAATAAAAAGTACAATATTGATTGGTTTTATTAAATTCTAACTGAATTAGTCTGATTATGGAACTCTGAAACAGTAGGTACTTTATTTTTCATAATTTCGAGTGTACTTTCTTGAACAGCACTTTAAAAACTGGCTTATCGATACTTTGGCAAGCAAGCCTAATCAATATCGCAAACAAGTCTCTGCATAATTAACTCTACTTGTTGTCATCATTGCTCACTTGGATTTTTTGCATTATATATATTATAATATTTTTTATTATTTATTTTAATTATAGGTCCTAAAAGGAGGTGATGGGATGTGTGGGTTCGCCGTCCGCCATCCCAACGGTCAGATAGTCCAACCGTACGAGTGGAAACAAAGTGCAGAGTATGCTGACCAAACCTCTACAGGAGGCTACTATGCTGTTTGCATCGACAATCAGTTCTCCAGATTTGCTGGGAAGTTGGTGAATCTGTACCTGTCTGTCATACGATACGACATGTGGGAGAAATATGCGAAGGAAGTGGAAGAGCTGGATATGAACATTTCCAATTTTACTGTGAGTTTATTATCTAAATACAGCCCTTCTGCTTGAAATAACTAGTAGGTTCAGAGTCAGAGTGGTATCTAGTTCAGAGTCAAAGTAGTATCTGTAATACTACTTCATTACTTCTAACACATAAATATTTGTCACAAAAAACTTAAAACACAGTGTATATACTAAGATTTTAAGTTGGTTGTTCGTTTTTTAAAAACAATCAAATTTTATTAATAGAACAGAGAAATTGCATATTCAGAATTATTTACAATATTTTTAACCTATTTAAATTATCTATTGTATATATACATGTATACACCAGGTACCCAAATATGTCCTTGCACAAGCTGAGAAATTAAGTAGTTAGTTTGGATGTTAAGCTTTATTTTGAACCATGCTTAAATCATTCTACCAATCAGTTGATTAAACTCTCAAGTTGAATCTATCTTAATTCTTTATTGAACTAACCAATAATATTTTTTCTGTTGATATGACTTGTTATGCATGGTATAATAAGAGTACCTGGCTATTATTTAGTGATAGTGCCATGTAATAACCACTATTTTTTCCCCCATTCATATAAGGTTTTTGCATGGTCCAAAATTTAAGAGTACCTACCTAGCTAGTTTTGGTATAGAGTTATTATGACATGTTTACAGCTATTATTTCCTTTCCAGACCTCCATCCAATTTGTGGAAAGGAACATCAATGACATCTTGCAATACCAGTACCACTCCCGTGCTAGGGAGTCAAGAGACTACAATCTGCTGCAAGACAACAACACCTATGTTTTAAGGTAGGTGATATTGTGGCCCCTAATTACACTAAATTAATTGTGTCACCGTTGGTATTGTATTGTTTTAATAATGGTATTGTTTTGTGAGGTGTCCAAGAGTCGTGTAAGGTGTAATGGAAATAAAGCATTTTGAGTTTTGTTTGAACAGGGTGTTTGGTATTGGGACCAACATAATTTATTGGAGAGTTGGGGGGATCATGACCTACATTTGTCCGGTATTATTGATATCCTATGCAAGTGTCACAGGTTGCTGAGATATGTTTTTTTTAAATCACACGAAATGTTGCTTTTAAATCATCATATCTTTTTTGTTTGTGGTTATAATGCCACAAATTAACTTGTGCTGTATTCTTTACATTCATTCTAAATATATTATAACATCATATACTAAATTAACTTTTTTTTAAAGTTATAATCATTCAAAGTTATAAATCGTGACAACTTCTAAATTCAATAAAAAAATAAACTAAAAATCATATTGAATTTAGTTTTCTTTTAATACTTACTTTTAACTTTTAGATAATTCTCATAGAATCTTTCACAAAACAAAACCCAAATTAAGCAAAGCATCTTTTTAAGGAAACAAATATGAAGAATTTGCTACCTCTGTATGTCACTTACTACTGATCTGATCAGGCAAAAATTTGGTCTTAGATTTGGAGTAACTTTAAAGGCTGTTTTATTCAAGTGAACCTGCAGGCGAAAGCTAAGTCTAATTATGTTTTTTTTTGTTGCAGGTGGTCACTAATCCAGATCTTGGCAGTGGCAGCCACAGGCTCCCTTCAGGTATACTTTGTAAGGAAGCTTTTTGACACTAAGCAAAATTCATCTAAGACTAGAATTTGACCAGGTTTTAATAAAATTGGTACCTTAACTACTTACTCTTCAGAGATCTGTCTTTAACATTTTAACCTTTCTGTAACTGACGCATAATATAATTGGTGCATAATTTAGCTAGCGTCTCTTGAGTATTTTTGTAAAAGTTAAAAGTTGCCAAGTATCAATTTAAAAAGTGTAAGTATACGTAACTATATAAAAAAAAACAAAGTATTCTATTCTTAAAGAAAACTGTCTAAAGAAATCTGTTATCATTCCGCAAAACATGCATTCCTGAACAAAGCACAAATTATATATAGGCAGGAGTACGCAAGATTTGTTATTTCTAAACGAAAATATTCAACAAGTTCTTCCTAGTCTGCTTTTTAAGATCTCTGGTATTCATTGTTAACCTTATTGTTTATTTTACTGTTGTTTATTGTGCCTCCCTGTTAATGACTTTATGTTCAATTTACTCTAACAAATCAATAAATTCACCGTGGTAAATCAATCGCCGAGCAGCGACTCGTAAAGTAATTTTATTGTTTCTGTAGTAACGATTTGATGTTATTATTTAGCTATTATATTTTCTAGACTAGACTTTTGTTAAGGATGGTGAAAGACCCTTCGTGTTACAAACTTACAAACATAATAATCGAGATTATTTAATTATAGATCTGAATATGACATTTTTTAAAGGTATTTTTGATAATATTTGCATTTTTATACGTTTTATTTGCTATTGGAGTACAATGTTGCATTGTTTCAAAAGTTTTATTGTAGGTTTATAAGTAAATGATTTAATATTGTATTAAATTAATAATAAAATAAGTACTTAAATACCATCTTTCATTTACCCTTAATCCACAGGCATGATACTAGCTGCGCCTAAAGCCTTCTCATACCTTTAAACGAGCAATTCTTATCAGAATCTTCGAAACGGCTCCAACGATTTTCATGTAATTTAGTATACAGGGGTTTTCGGAAGCGATAAATCGATCTAGCTAGGATTCATTTTTAGAAAATGTTGTTTTAACTTTACGATAGGGCACTCCCATAGACAAGATTTCGACGCTACAAAGCCTTCAAAGTCAAAGTCAAAGTCATAATTCAAGTCAAAGCGAATATTAAAACATTTTTTTTTTGTTGGGAGCAACCAAATTCTCTGACGACACAAGGCTACTCCAGCAGGTGGGGTTGTTAAGCCAATGAGTGTTTGGTTGTAATTCGTATTTAAATATAATTTCTAAAAAACACAATATCCTACCAAAAAAAATCATCAGGTACTCTAATTTAATGGGAGGAGAATAAAATTACAATTTATTTAATACAAGTTTATATTTTAAATAATCAAACTATAAATATAAGTAAAGACGCTTAAACTAAACATATCTATCTATATACACAATAATTTAAGTACAATACATTATTCATTCATATTATGTGGTTTAACATTGTGATTACTTACCTGAAATCGGAATGTGAAAAATTGTGATCATTTTGATTTTCAAAACTAGAAATATTTTAAACACTCGGCCGCATAATATGACTAGGCGTTTTATAGCGGCCAAGCGAAATCTAATGTAATATAAAATTATAGCTAAATAAACTATACAAAACAATGGAAATCTCATACGTAACTGTACATTCCAACTAAATACAAACTTCTTCTGAGATTACATCTTGATAAACAAAAATAATACATAATCTAGGCATAATGTCAATAATATACTTAAAGCACCTTTTACAATGTACAATTTGGTGCGAATAACAATTGTTACGGTTAACCTAACTACTTAAATACGAGTACCTACCAAGTTAACGCTAGATTTTTCGAAGACAATAACATGGTCATACGTTATAACCAAAGACATGTAATAACGTGATAGATTCCGATCTAGTACGTTACGATTTCATCGTAGAAAGTCTTATTATTTCATCTTTACTTTGTATTTTAAGTGCACTTCTATACATTTAAATTAAGGTGATGGACATAGTGATTTTATAAATATTCACGGGTATTTATCGCGTTTATTTACCTATTTTTTCCCACGTTTCAATAGGTTTACACTGCCGTGGTCACGGGATGACTGGAGTACTAGAGATACTGCTACCAAGTGAGGGTAGTTACAAAAAATACTGCCCCCGCATCGCAGACGCGGTAGCTCCAGTACTCCAGTCATCCGTGACCACGGCAGTGTAAACCTGTTGAAACGTCGGAAAAATAAGATAAATAAACGCGATAAATACCCGTGAATGTTAATAATAATGTGTTCAGATTGCGTAAGTTTAAAAAACTTTATAGTGATTATTAATCAGCACGCACCAACGCTATATGCAAACATTCATTTTCCTACCAAGTGGTGCATGATAATGATAAATGTATGTATTAGGTAAATGTTGTTCTACTTATTGCGGACTACAGATCAATACCTACTTCTGTGTCCTGTAGGTAGGGTCTCAAATAAATTTCGCAAAATACATATGTGCATATTCGACAACTCTGTAAGTAAAACTTTTAAACTTTCGCAATTTGTTTAAAGATTTTTATCGGGTTTTTATCGCGTACCCTATGTTTTAATTTGCCCTACGTTTCACTGATTAACGATGTTACGTTTAATTAAGTTATGTAAGTTCCATGTCGCATAGCCGAGACTGGGCAGTGAATGCGTTAATAACACTGGCTTTTACTCTCATAATTACCCTATCCACTAAACCCACCAATGCTGCCAACTCTCCAACAGTACCTACTTACAAGGTAGGTACCATCAAGTGTCCTGCGTGTGCACAAGTAACCAGTCAATACCGGTGGCTCAGGCTGCGAGCTCTGTTCCTTTCACAATAATCTACTTAAGTCCACAATAGGTAAATATTAGTATCAGTGCTGCCAACGCCCACCTGCTAAGTCCAACAAGCGTGACTTCAGTGCCTCTTCCGCCCGAAGTATGTCCCCGAGACCGTCAGCAGTTAAAAGTGTCAGTTCGGACAGTGTCCGAAATTATTGTGTCCGAAACGTCAGCAAGCCAGTTAATACGGCTATTGTAGGATGCGAGCTCTAGCTTAGTCCATAATAAGTCTACCAGTGATGCCAACTCTCCACTGCTTACTCCATTAAGCGAGACGTTAGTGTCTCTTCTTCAGTCCGAAGTCTCCAGGAGTGCAACCAGTCGATACCGCTGTCGTAGGTTGCGAGCTCTCTCCCTCTCACAATATTCTACCTAAGGCCACAGTCTACCAGTGCTGCCAACTCCTCACTGCTAAGTCCATCAAGCGTCACGTCAGTGCCTCTTCTTCTGTCCGAAGTAAGTCCCGGAGAGCGCCAGCAGTCGGTACCGCTGTCGTAGGTTCCTCGCGCGGACATGTGCTGAGGCGATCTCTGCGGTGTACGCTCCGGGGAACCAGCCTGCCTCGCCGTCGCGCGTTCTCTCGCCGTAGAACCAACCTGAGGGTGTTAATTGGGTTTAATATTTATTATATTTGGTTGATTTAGACGCCATTGAACAGAGCGCCGCTGTGAGCTCGATAAGAAGCTGGACAAGCTCAAAGCCCGCCCACCAAGGGTCATTCACGCGAGTTTTTACTCTAAGAACACTACGTTGTCAGCGGCATTTTGACATGCCCAAAGTGCGCTACAAGCTTGAGTATATGCAAGCCATGACAGAGCGCACAAAAGGGTACAAAATGAACACCCTAAAGAATGAGTCCCTAAGTCTCAGTCAAAACGCCTGACCAGTCACAGAGTCACCGTAGTAGCAGTTTTTGAAAGACCACTGACAAAGAAAGTTTTAAAAAGTTATGACCTAGTGGTTATGTAGCAACAAAAACATACACTTGAGCTTTGCACTATAAATAAAACCTAAATAGACTCTTCAAGAAGATTTTATGATCGATTACCTAAACAAAACACTCAGGTGCGAATTCCCCCAAATCTTTTGACAGATCTTCTCGTGATAGTTGTACGGGACCAGGATTGAATCGGAATCAGTCGGCACGGCACCTATGCTATGAGTGTGGACTGTATAAGCTGTGTGCGTGCCTTGATGTGCTTTCCGACTCCGATTATCCTTATGTCGGCCTCTGTGTACGTTGTTTGCTGGGATTCTGTGTGGGTCGAGATTGAAACAATGGTGTGGTGCAGGTATACGCAGGCGGGTTCGTGGTGCGTCGGTGTGCGAGAGAGAGGTCCGTTCCTTCCTATTATTTCTGTTCTTCGGGCGCGCACGTGTGTTGACTGGCTGGGCTGACTGACCGTTGCTAACTGACAATCTATACCGTCTTTATCTTCATCTCACCCCTTGTGGGGGGGTGGGGATAGGGTATCGGGGCTGAGCCCCCTGGCCCTGGCTGGTCTCCACCCATTACGATGGGTGGGTCTGTTCGGTTTTGCAGGATTTCTTTAGACACCATCACCGGTGCCGCCTATGGCCTCGGTGCGATCTGGCCCTGCCGGGGGAGATCCCTGGTTACCCAGGGAAGGCCCAGCGAACCGATCAGCGACCGAGGCAGCGGCCCCCAGTGATGGTGCTAAGTTTTGTGTTTCGGCTTCTTGTTTTATCCTGGATTCTCTGGCATATGGCTTATATTTCCTTTTTCCAGGCTGGTCCGGTGGTCTGGCATGCTGCGGGGCGATGTCTCTAACATGTTGGTGATCGGAAGCGTCTGCTTTACCAAACATGTTAGAGAGGAGCCTATTGATGAAGTCCCCTGTCTTTTCCATCTTGAGGTCACGAAGTATGGTCGCATTCCGCACGTACCGCGGAGCTCCTACGATTCTTCGGAGTGCAATGTTTTCCTGCGCTTGGAGTCGGTTTCTATTGGTTACGCTCAGATACGGGTACCACGCTGGAGCTGCGTAGGTGAGCCGTGATCTGAGGTAGGTTTTGAAGATCATAGTCTTGGTCCGAAGCGGCAGGCGTGATTGTAGAATCGGTAGGAGCTTGCTTCGTGCTCCCCTGGCTTGACCAATCACTTGGTCGATGTGCTTTTTGAAGCTGAGGCGTCGGTCGATGGTGACACCCAGGTATTTGACATCTGGTTGCCACGGGATGTCCTTATCCATCAGCTTCAAGGGAGTTGGGAGTCTCGTGTTCCCCGTAATGATGGCCTGGGTCTTCGCCACGTTCACGGAGAGCCTCCACTTTTGTAGCCACTCTGGAAGGACGTTGAGGGTTGGTTGCAGTCGTTTCACGGCGTATTCTGCTCGGTAAGATGATGCGTAGTAGGCTGCGTCGTCTGCGTAGAGTGCGAGCTTTGCCTGCCCAACAACAGGGATGTCGTCGGTGTACCAGGCGTAGCATGCGGGCGATAGGCAGCTTCCTTGTGGGACTCCAGCTTTTACGGGCTTCTCCGTCGAGAGCACGTTCTCGACTGCAACCACGAAGCTGCGTTTTTGAAGGAAGCTTGCGAGGATGGTAACCAGCTTCCTCGGGGCGTCGGACTGGGACAGTTTGTACAGCAGACCCTCGTGCCATACTCTGTCGAAGGCTTTCTCCATGTCCAGCATGACTGCAACGACATATTCCTTCTTGTTGTGGCTGGTGGCCATTTCGTTCACTAGTCTGGTGATCTGCAAGGTGGTGGAGTGCTCAGCTCGGAACCCGAATTGTTCCTCCCTTGGCGTGATGTGTGGTGTCAGATGTTCGAGAGCGATCTTCTCGAACACCTTCGACATCGTGCTCAGCAGCGTGATTGGCCTGTAGCTTTCGGGATTCCTGGCATCTTTTCCGGGTTTGGGGATCATCACCACCTTTCCGACTTTCCATTTCGTCGGGAAATGGCCACTCCTGAATATGCCGTTGTATAGCCGTGTGAGAGTTACCACGGTTTTCGGCGGCAGGTGCTTGAGGGTTTCGTTCGTCACATTGTCCAGTCCAGGAGCCTTCCTTCTTGGCAGTCTCTCTATTGTCCTTTTGACCTTCCCCGGTTGTATGAAGATTGCTTCCTCTTCCTGGGGTATCGCTGACGTCAGATATTCTGTGGTATAGTTCTCGACATGCTCTGTGTGGTGAACATCTGTGGCTGGATTTGGGGAGAACTGTTTTTCTAGGCTGGACGCCAGAATTTCGGCTCTGTCTACAGCTTGGAATTTCAGATTACCATCTGTTCCCAGTAGCGGCTGAATGGGTTTTTGCTCACCAGTTAGTTGACGGCATAACCGGTGCACTGACGGTATGTTGTCGGCTATGGCGTCAATGTGTCTTTCCCATCCTTGGGCGGCATGGTCATCAAGAGCAATCTTCACGCGCTGTGCCAGCGCGTTCACTTTGCTCTTGGTCCTCGAGCATTTGGTCTCCTGCCAGAGCTTCCGTTTCTCTCTCTTGTCACGGATAAGGTCCCGTATCCACGTCGGGAGGGGGTCGAGCCTCCTCGGTGTCGTGGAGGTGTGCGATGCTGTGTTGAGAGAGTCTTGGATTGCTCTGGTCAGTTCCTCCGTGGCCCATTCCACGTCTTCGGCGGTTTCTATGGGTCTATTAATTGTCTTCCCCTGTACCTCTTTTTGGAAGGTCTCCCAACAGATTTTCCGTCGTGGAGGTGGTAGGCTGGTTCTGCTTGGCAGATTTCTGAGCGTCAGTAATATCGGTCTGTGGTCTGAGGGAAGGTCCGTCAGGACGCTGAGGTCTGGTATCGCTTTTAGGCCCTTGTGTATAACTATATCGAGGACGTCCCCATTTCCATCGTCGGTATAGTGGGTCCAGGTATCAGGTCCTATGATTTCGTAGTGGTGGTCCATCGAGTCCTGGTATAATATGCGCCCGTTTTTGCAAACCCTGCTGGAGTTCCACAGGGTATGCTTGGAGTTTAGGTCGCCAGCTACTATTGTTGGAATCTCCGAGTCAAGTAGTATTCTCGTATCTGTGGTGCTGATCTTCGTATTCGGTGGCTTGTAGATCGAGAAGATTCGCATGTCTTCACCGGCGACGTTCACAAGCACACCCAGTGCTTGGAATGTGCGGTATTCAGATATTGGGATAAGCTGGTGTATCACCCTTCGATGGACCACCACTGCCAGTCCCCTGTAGGCCATCCCAGTCTCGTTCACTTCGTCCTTCCGGTACACGAGGTAATTTGGGATTTTGAAGTGAACTCCGGTCTTCAGACGCGTCTCGCTGACCAACATTATGTCTACTTTTTGCTCACGGAGGAAGAGGGCCAGCTGTCTTCCCTTCCCCGTGAGCGTTTGGGCATTCCAGTAGACAATTCTAAGATTGTCCCCCATTGTTGAGGATTTTCATCAGACCCATGAGGGTCGCGGTCTCGGCATCAGTACCGGATTGCACCGCTTCCAGAATTTCCTTGAGGACTCCTATGGTTTGCCCGAGCGAGTTCCGCCTATCAGTAGCTGCATCTTTGCTCGCTTCGGGCGCAGGTGTTTTCCTAGGTTTCGTTTTCTTTTGTCTCTTTTGGCCTGGAAGGTTGGCTGGTGCCATCAAAGTAGATGCCGCCGTCTCCTCGATGGTGGCAGGTACAGCCGGTGCCGTGCCTTTTCTGCCTCTTTGGGGGACGTTAGTGGTCTCAGCGAGAGTGCCTGCTCTTTTATTGCGCGACTCCTTCTTGAATACCGGGCAAGACTGATAGTTCGCCGGGTGCGATCCGCCGCAGTTTGCGCAGGTGGCTGGTTCGTCTCTGGGCCGCGGGCATTCGTTAGCACGGTGCGACTCTCCACAGCGCACGCATGCTTGTTCCCTGTGGCAGTTGTGGGAACTGTGCCGGAACTTCTGGCATCTGTGACATTGCGACGGTCCCTTCTTCCCTCGCCATGCCTCGATGATGATGCCCGGCATCAGTAGCAGCTCACTTACCTCGTATATGCTAGGAATCAGGTTCGGTGTCTTCTTTAGAGAGACGTAGAAAATGCTCCCAGGTCTTCCTTGTCTCCCCTTGATATTCTTGATATACTCCGGAGAGAAGCCTTTCTCCTCCAGGGCTGCATGGATCTCTTCTATATCCGTTTCCGATGGGAGGCCTCTTATTGCTACCTTAAGGCTTCTCTCCGCTGGCAGTGAGTAGGAGAACCAGCTGATGGATTGCTCCTTCTCAAGCTCGGTCAGGTACGACTGAATCAGCCGGTACTCTGTTTCATCTTCAGGGTTGAACCTGATTCCTTGCCCGTAGGGACGTCCGTTGGGTGCTCGCCCCAGTCTCGCCGCTAGATTCCGAAAATGGAGTGACCAGTTGTCCAGTTTCTCCACAACTAGTGGCGGGTACTTAGGTCCCGTCTTCGGGGCCATATTGGGCGGGGGCGGGGTTTGCTTGTTGGGCGGCGTCGGGGTTGACAATCTATGCATTTTTGCGCGTATATTTATATCATTTCCTAAAATTACTGTAAGCTCTCTCCCCCGCATCCCGGGCACACCACGTGCTGTTTTGCGTGTTCATTTATTTAACAACTTACTTCTAAAGGAATTACAGCGTGTTATTTATCTATTTACTATATACTAATTAATAACTACCTAATTCCATTTAGATCTATTTACTAAGTAATTTGTTAAACTCTATGTGAAACGCCGTGCCTACCTGTAAACTAAAGATATTTATCCTATGTAATAGGTATGTATCTGTTATGTATCTATCTATTATTTACTATGCCTGTGTACGGTATCTGTTTAAGCCTGTATCTATCTATTTTCTAGCCTATATTCAGGTACCTACAGGGCCTATCTTTTATTTTTACTGTACTATGCGTGGTATTTAACTATCTATTATTACTAGCTATTCATGTCTTATTCTATACTATACCATCTTAAAGCTACATTGTGGTAGGTTTTTATTCATTACTTTTCTATCTATTTAATTAAACTATGATCTCTATGGCCGTCCGGAATATTCTCCCGCCGTCCAGTGGCTCCGCCGTAGACGCTGGAGCCTTCTGTGGTGGAGGACGGCTCGTTCCTCGGCAGGATGATCACCTTCTTGGTCGGTCTTCTCAGCACGCCCCCTTTGGTCCGCACGTCGATGGCTCGCACGACTCCGTCTGCTCCCGGGTAGACTGTAACGATGACCCCCCTGGGCCATGTGTTGCGAGGCAGGTTGGAGTCTGCGATGAGTACCAGGTCACCCACCTGGGCGTTGAGGCCGTTACTGTGTGGCTGGCGGCGACGTTGTAGCTCGGGGAGATACTCTCTGAGCCAGCGGGCCCAGAAAATATCGGCAAGGCGTTGAGAGGCCCGCCAATGCGACCTGCCTATCAGGTCACCATCGGTGAAGGGGCCGAGCGCAGGGGTACGCCCCGGCCCTAGCAGCAGGAAGTGGTTCGGCGTGAGGGCTTCTGGATCCTCGGGGTCCACTGAGACATGGGTCAGTGGACGACTGTTGACTGTGAATTCCACTTCGGCTAGAAGTGTGAGGAGCACCTCCTCACGCGGTTGGCGCTCGCACAGGGTGGCTGCGAGCGCGGTTTTGACGCTCCGGACTAGGCGCTCCCAGGCCCCGCCCATAAATGGGGCACCAGGAGGGATGAAGCGCCAGGTGATGCCTCTGGATGAGGCCTCGCAGGCTGTCGCGCTGTCCAGCGAGGCGCGAAGTTCCTTGTCAGCTCCGCGCAGGTTGGTCCCATTGTCGGACCAGATCTCGACGGGGCAGCCTCGGCGTGCGATCATGCGTCGCAAGGCCATGACTGCGGCGCCCGTCGACAGGTCGGAGGCGAGCTCGAGGTGGACTGCCCGGGTAGTCAGGCAGGTGAACAGCGCCACATAGCGCTTCGCCGTTGCGCGCCCGACTCTCACCGCCAGCGGGCCGAAGTAGTCGAGGCCTGTGTGGGTGAACGGCCTGCTGTGGTGCGCCAGCCTTCCAGGCGGGTGATTGCCTGTCGCTGGCTGCGGGGTTGGCGCCTTCCTCAGGTGGCACGGCAGACAGCGGTGGATGACCATGCGTGCAGTCGTCCGCAGGCGCAGGATCCAGAAGTGCTGGCGGCACTCGTTTATGGTCGCCTCGACGCCTGTGTGCATCATCTGTCTGTGGATACTTTCAATGTATAGTTTAGTGACCCTATCATTACCATCTAAAATTGGAGGTGACTTTGTGTGTTCACCTATATCTGTGGCTAACCCAATTCTAGTTTTGATGACTAGTATGTCATCCTTGATCTCTATTGCGAGCTTGCTCAAGCGACTGTTTTTCTGTAGATCTTTCCCTGCCTTCAAGGCTTTGATCTCATCGGGGAAGCTGTGTTCTTGTCTGGCCTTAACTATGTATTGTTCGGCACGTCTCAGTAAGGCACCTTCTATTGGCAGGTACTTGTCAGCGGTGGGTTGGATCTCCCGCCGCTGTTTCTGTGCTGTCTTCCTTTGGGTTCTCCAATCCGGATCGCTATCCTTGTTTCTCAGTGTTCTCTTGAACTCGACTCTTTCTGTTTTTCGCCGGAGAATATCTATAAATTGGAGGACCCGAGCTGTTGTTCTGACAAGTCTCTGGTATTTAGAGAACCTGTCCGGATCTGGAAGCGCTGTAGCTATGTTTGATTTCCGTTTCTGTTCTGTGTTGAGTGAGAGTGTACGTTCTTCACCCGTTTCTTTGACTATAGCGGGCTCTTCTGTTGGCCAAGTAGCGGGATCTGCCTTGAGGAATTCGGGGCCGACGTACCATCTGTGGTGTTTATTGAAATCTGTGGGTATATCTCTAGTAGCGTCGTCCGCGACGTTGAGTTTTGTAGGTATCCAACGCCATTCCTTTTGCTCGCTGTGTTCTTCAATGGCTGCGATCCTGTGTGCTACGAAGGGCTTGTATGACCGCGCTCCTGTTCTTAGCCATGTTAGTACTGTTCTGCTGTCTGTCCAGAAGTACCTCTGATCGGGCTTTCTGTCGTGTTCTGCTACTACCGCTTCTGCCATCCTGCTACCTGTTACGGCTGCTTGTAGCTCTAGTCTCGGGATCGATAGTAGCTTCAGTGGTGCAACTCTTGCCTTTGCTGTTATCAGTGATATCTCGACTCCTGTTGCAGTCACGGCTCTCCAGTACAGTACAGCCGCGTATGCTGCTTCTGATGCGTCCACGAAGGTGTGAAGTTCCAATCTCGTGGCTTCGCTGTAACCTCTATAGCTCCTAGGTATGTTCACCTTCTTCAGGTTTTCCAGTTGGGTCAGCCACTCTTCCCATCGCGGCGCTATGTCTTCGGGAATGGGTTCGTCCCACCCTGTTCCCCTGCGCCATATCTCCTGTAGGAACTGTTTGGCTCGAGTGGTGACTGGTGAAGCGAAGCCCAAAGGATCGAACACTGACATAAGGATTTTCAGCATCTCCCTCTTGGTTGGCTGCTTCTTCGCTGTTATACCCTGTGGCAGACGCGTCATGTCGAGGTTGAATGCTATTTTATCTGTGACTGGATTCCACATGATTCCAAGGGTGCGCTCGGCTCTTGTGCCATCGTCCAGTTGGCGCGGCGTCTGTAGCTGTCCGGGCTCGAGCGCTTCTAGGACTTCTATGCTGTTCGATGTCCACTGTCTGAGGTTGAATCTCGCTTTCGACTGTATCTCCTTAACTTGATTCGCTATTTCTATCGCTTCCTCTGTTGACTGAAAGCTCTGTAAGTAATCATCCATGTAGTGATTCTTAACTATTGCTTTAGCTGCGGCTGGATACTCTGCGCTGTGTTTGTTCGCGTTTAGATCCTTTACAAATATTGCTGTCGCAGGTGAAGATGTCGCTCCGAATATCAGGGAGTTCATTCTATATTCTTCGGGTGGTGAGTTACCTCTTCTGTCTTCCCTCCATAGATATCGAAGAGCGTCTCTGTCTGTTTCCTTTATCTTCACCTGCATAAACATCTCAGCAATGTCCGCCGAAACGGCTATTCTGTGCTGCCGGAAACGCATCAGTACTCCGGGTAATGACTGTAGCAGGTCGGGCCCTGTTAGGAGTTTATCGTTCAACGATATTCCAGCTGTTTTTGCCGCTGCGTCCAGTACAACTCGAAGCTTGTCCGGCTTCATAGCGTTGATGACTGCGAAGTGAGGTAGGTACCATATTTTCTTTGGATCTGTAGTTTGGGGTACGCGTTCCGCGTAGCCATTATCTGTAAGGTTTTTCATCTGTGTTTCGTACTTTTTCCTCATGTCCATATCTTTGTCTATCTTTTTCTCGGTACTGTACATTCTCCGCAGGGTGTTTTCTCTGTTGCTGGGCATGATGACATTTTCCTCCTTCCACAATAGGGTCGTCTCGTAGTGTCCGTCCGGCCTTTGGGTCGTATTTTCCCTAAGTTTCTTTAGAGCTTGCTGTTCGGGATCGTTGGCGGGACACTTCGGTGTAATCATGAGCGACTCTACTGCGAAGTGACGGCGTAGCTCAGCGTTCATCATATCATCTGTTAGATGGTTTATGTACTGCACTCGCTGGCCGAGTGATCGAGTCCGGGAACCGTGCAACACCCAACCGAGCGGGGTAAGAGAAGCCGCTGGCTGCGTGATGTCCCCTGTCTTCATACTGTTAGTGACAAGAAGATGCCAGTTATCTTGTCCTATGAGGATCCTCGGCTTGGCGTTTCTATGCAGTACATATCCCTTGATGTCTCGCAGATGCTCTATGTTTTCAATGTCACCGTGTGAGATGGACTGAGGTGAAAGCTTCAATCTTTTCACTGTTCGAGCTTGTATGTCGTGCGTATTATTTGCACCTATCAACTGAAGTTGTATTCGCCTCGACTTCATTTCCTTGACTGTCGCGTCGGCTATTGACTCTATTGTCAACGGATCGTTGGGCCCGGGGGCCCCTATTGTGTCCGCGATGTATTCGTCCACCAACGTGACAGTCGATCCATCATCGAGCAGGGCGTATGTCCTCACTTGGCCTCTGGGGCCGGAAGCTGTGACCGGTACTATCTTGAGGAACGTCCTGCTGTCTGTTGAGGTTCGTGACGATGCGACCTTCTCTATGTCTTCTTCCTTTCGTTGGAAATGAAGGAGTGGATGGTGCCACCTTTGACATCCATCCGTAGCGCAGGCTTTTTTGAGACATCTGTGGTTCTGTGTTCTTATTTTAAGGCACCGGAAGCAAAGTTTGTGCCTTTTAGCTATGTCCCATCTATCGTCTCTAGAAGCTTCTGTTAGTTTTTCGCACTTCAATATGCTATGGGGCTGTAGGCATACTGGGCACTTCGGCTTCTTTTCCTCTTGACTACTGACTGTGTAGGCTTGCCTCTTGCTCTGCCTTTTGTTTGAAGAAGAGGACGCCTCTGTCTCGGGCTCCGCGTACGGGCCACATCTCGCTGCCTCTCGCTCGAGGAATCTCGCTAGCTTTATTAGGTCGGGTTCGCCTGTATTATGTTCTGCCGCGTACCTGTACCACTCGTGTTTGAGTATCGTCGATAGCTTGTCTATAGTAGTCCTTGTTAGTTCCAGATTCGATAGGAAGTGGACCCGATCTAACGCCTGCAGTGTAGCCACGACGTTTGCTACCCGACTCGCGAACACACATATCTCTCTGGGCGAATCTGTAGGCCGTGCTAGAGAGCGTAATCTATCTAGTTCGGCTAGGGCTATTGAATCCGGTCTGCCGAATCTAGATTCTAGTGTCTTCATTATGGTGTCCGGTTGGACATTGTAAATTAGCAAGCTCTCTACAGACTCTCTAGCACAACCTCTCAAGCATTTTCTTAGTCTACCTATATTTTCTGTTGCTGTGTAGGTGCTAGCGGATTCCTCGTAAGATGCTTTGAATGCTAGCCATTCTTGGAAGGCACCGCTGTATGTCGGCAGTTCCGAGAACCGGTGGTGACCTGCTCTTATAGCTTGCGCCATGGCAGAGGCCATTTTTTCCATTTCGCTACTGGGCGGCTCTGCTATGACTCCCACCGGTGCGGTAGCACCCGGTTGTAAGCACACGATATTCCTGTCATTTAATTCATGTACATACCGGTTTGCTCCCGCTGCTCCCTGGAACTGGGCGCCTCCAATGTTGGCACTAACACTGCATCCAGCATTGTTCACTTGGTTCACGTTATTTAACACGTGGGCACTATTAACTATATTATCACTGTTCATACTGTTCATTTGATTCACGTTATTTAACACGTGGGCACTATTAACTACATTATCACTGTTCATTTGATTTGCACTGTTTAATTTGTTTACACTATTAATTAACTGTTCTATTACACTATTTACGTACAACTGTCCACTGTTCAACGGGGCTGGCTGTGCGCCAGCTGTATGCCGGTCCTCCGGCGTGTGTGAGAAGAGGGCGGCCTTCGCCGTTCCCAACGGCGGCTGCGCGTTGGTAGCGGCGGATGTTGTTCCCGGCGGCAGCGGCTGTGTGACGGCGGGAACCTGTTCTATATCTGCCGGTATCCTCCTCTCCTGTGTGGCGAGACTGTCATTCTCGACCTGGGGTTGTCCGGTGGGATTCGACTTCCCGCCCGGCTCCTGTTTGGCGCGACTGTTATTCGCGCCGTGTGGGTGGTCAGCTATGGCCAGCAGGGTGGTGTCCCTCACCCAGTTCTCAATCCGCCCGGTGTCTTCCCGTTCAGTGATTTCCGTTCCCGCCTCACTGTCAGAACTACTCTCCTCTTCTTCACGGAGTTTCTTCAGCGTCGCCTCGGCTAGGCGAGCCTGGATGCGTATCAGTTCTATTTCTGCTTCCGCTATCCTCCTCTTCTTTGATCGCTTCGACCTCTTCGACGTGACGGTTTTCTGTTTTCTGTTCTTCACGGGGCTCCCGCCGGTGTTTTCGGTGACGGTGGCCAACGTGTCCGTCGACGTCGGTTGTGTACTTTCTATGTAGGTCGCAGGCGTATTAGAGGTGAGGACGTTCGTGCCGGTGCTGGTTGCACTGGCGGCGGCAGTTGATGCTGTGGGCTCCATACTGTGAACTTCTGACGGGCGCGGCGCATCGGGCGCTATGTTTCGCGGCGTCGACTGCTGTGACGCGGTCGGAGGAGGCTCCGCCGCCGTCACCCCGGATGCAGTCGGCGTGGGTGCCGGACCTGTCTTCATATTCCGACCGGAACCGCTCGCTGACCTCAATGTCACTACCATTGTTCAATCTAAACCCAAAAAGATCCGGCTCGAAGGACCAGAATGTACGGGACCAGGATTGAATCGGAATCAGTCGGCACGGCACCTATGCTATGAGTGTGGACTGTATAAGCTGTGTGCGTGCCTTGATGTGCTTTCCGACTCCGATTATCCTTATGTCGGCCTCTGTGTACGTTGTTTGCTGGGATTCTGTGTGGGTCGAGATTGAAACAATGGTGTGGTGCAGGTATACGCAGGCGGGTTCGTGGTGCGTCGGTGTGCGAGAGAGAGGTCCGTTCCTTCCTATTATTTCTGTTCTTCGGGCGCGCACGTGTGTTGACTGGCTGGGCTGACTGACCGTTGCTAACTGACAATCTATGCATTTTTGCGCGTATATTTATATCATTTCCTAAAATTACTGTAAGCTCTCTCCCCCGCATCCCGGGCACACCACGTGCTGTTTTGCGTGTTCATTTATTTAACAACTTACTTCTAAAGGAATTACAGCGTGTTATTTATCTATTTACTATATACTAATTAATAACTACCTAATTCCATTTAGATCTATTTACTAAGTAATTTGTTAAACTCTATGTGAAACGCCGTGCCTACCTGTAAACTAAAGATATTTATCCTATGTAATAGGTATGTATCTGTTATGTATCTATCTATTATTTACTATGCCTGTGTACGGTATCTGTTTAAGCCTGTATCTATCTATTTTCTAGCCTATATTCAGGTACCTACAGGGCCTATCTTTTATTTTTACTGTACTATGCGTGGTATTTAACTATCTATTATTACTAGCTATTCATGTCTTATTCTATACTATACCATCTTAAAGCTACATTGTGGTAGGTTTTTATTCATTACTTTTCTATCTATTTAATTAAACTATGATCTCTATGGCCGTCCGGAATAATAGTGTAACACCTATCCATTATGCGTTGCGCATCCAACAAGCAACAACGCTAAGAAATGCTACGCAGCTCAATAAGTAGGTCTTAGCGAGTAAACATTTCATTGTCATAAGCATTTTGGGTTCGTCATTAAATGAGACATCGAAACGACAGCTTGTTTCCTTCAACCTACCCTCCACGAGTAGAGGAGCTATATTGCAATAGAAGCACCAGAGACGGTTTTTAATCTAGTCTACATTCTCAGTCGCAAAGGTCCTGCTCCGGTACATCAAGGACCTGGTTAGGCAGGGGGACAATGCACAATATATTTCTATGCGAGATGTCAGTGCAGATCCCAGTTCCCCCACTTAGAATACCTAAGTCTACATTCATCAGTCTTTACGTCATCTGCCTGTACCGTACCTTCGCTGGTCTTCCTAGTGACATTAACGACGTCCCCCTCAGCTAACGTCAGTTCATCGGGCTGTGCTGGTGAGTACGCGTACAGCGCACAGACTTGCGGACAGTCCCAGCCCGCGTAGACAGCTTCGCCCTCCGCGTTGTTGGCGCCGCTCGCTGCTAGTGCCTCGCCCCAGCGGGACGCGTCTGTTTCACTTGGGCACGACATCAGCTGAGAGAGAAAATAATGGTTGAACTTCTAACATATGAGAGATGTAATCCCTGCCTGACTGCAAGGAAGGTCGTGAACGGGGAAATTGAAGAGCTCCGAAGTAGGCACCTATTATTGTTATTAAATAACGTACCTACAACAAAAGAAGAAGAAAACAGCCATTATAAGTCCCAAGAAGGTATCTACTCAAAATTATGTCTCAAGAGTGTAACGAGAATCAGCAAGCATCTTTTAACGTCATGTTGGCATTTAGCTGAAGGAGTCTCAGCATTTTTAATGATTAGGATTTATTGAGACGTTTTTGTTTAACACACTAAAATACTGTGAAACAATATAATTAATATAATTAATAATTTAGAGGCTAGAATGAATAAACGTTAATTATATCAAAACACTTAACCTAATTTTTACATTTTTGTTTTGCCCCGAGCGTCATTTGGACAGTGATCCCAACTCATGATCAGGATTAAATGATTAGCACGCAAGATAATGCAAAAAGCGCTCACATAATGAAGACATCTTCGTCATTCACAGCCGTACTCTACTGCTGATTCATAGACACCACATTTTTGCAACCTAGATAAGACATTGAAAGACCTCGGTGAAACTCCTTACCATCTCCACAGTCCTGCCATCATGGTTTTCGAGCAGCGTCAACAAGAGTGCATGCTTGGCGTTAGCGGCGCCGCCCTCGCTCGAACTCACTTCTAACAGTGAGCGGGGGCAGTGATCCACCGCTACGTATAGTTCATCACTGCAATGAGAGATATTACTTTTGAAAGCTGAATTGACCATTTAATAATCTAGATAACTAAACAGTATGAATAATAAATAATACTGGTCAATTCTCACAGCATCATCCAGCCCCAAGCTAAGCAGAGCTTCTGTTATGGGACGGTAGGTACTCGATAACTGATAAACTTAATACAATGATATACATAATATAGATATTTTAATAGACATATAAAACCCTCGGAATAAGTATCTGCAGATCGTAGAAACATTTATCCCGAGGGAATCGAACCCGCTACCTCCTTTGTCGCAGCCCTTCGCCCGCGCCATAGAGGTTTGTCATGAACGGCTATGTAAAGTCATAAAGTTCCTTTTTTCATTTACTGCTTCATCTCTTTTAAATTAATTCCTCGTAATATTTAAGTTATATGTGCATTTTCACAGTTTAGTTTTTTAGTGAATTTATTTTAGGTATAAGTGTTTGTCATCTAAAAGTTGAAAGTCTTTTGTACCTGTTTTCTAGGTCTCATATCAAACTCATAGGCTACTAGAATCTTTGGTATCAAATAATGGTATGTTGCTTCTTACCTCTTTTTCTTAGTAATCACGAGCATGTCGTTAAAGAGGAACAAGTAGAGTGGCAGTTTGTGGAACTTCTTCCCGAAGGTGAGCTTCATCTCGTCCGTCTTCCAGATCAGCTGCGTCATATCACCGGAACGCACCAGCCAACGGATAGGCCTACGAATGGGGGTTGGTTTCGATTGTTTAGCCATTTTTAACGAATCGTAGACTAGTTAGGATCGATCATCATCTTCAGCATAAAATAGTCCATAGTATTTCAACTCAAAATAATAAGTTGTATCAAAAATATTTTACAAAATTATGTTACACTAACTGCTGCCCGCGTCTTTGCCCGCGTTTTAACGGGATAAAAAAATAGCCTAATATTATTCCAGGTCCCAAACTATACCCATATCAAATTTCAGCCTAATCTGTTCAGTATTTTTTGCGTGAAAGAGTAACAAATATCCATACATATATCGTTACAAACTTTGACATTTGTGATATTAATAGTAGGATAGGATAATACTTTGCAAAGATCATCGATCAAGTCACCTTTCGACAAACATCTTTTTATTAAATAGATTCCTCCGCTTATTAACCACTATGACATAAATACACACACAGTCATACTAAAACCGAAACTAAAAGTCGCAGAAATGGGAAATTTTATGAGGTTTAATTACTATCCCATATAATCCCATGATATTCTCCGTACACCTTGGTTGCCTGGAAGAAATCGCTAAGCGATAAGACCGCCAATTTCAATGCCTTTGTAAGTATATAAGTTTAATAATGTACCTACTGAATTTTTTGTACGGCTATGTAGTAAAGGATAAGCTATCTATCTATATTACCTGCGATCTCGTCTTCCACAAGCCGGGCCGAGGTTGGGTGGATTGCGGATGTGGGAAGGGAACTCAATGCTCTGTGACAGCCGGAACATTTCTTCTATTCTTTCTGTGTTTCTTGCACCCTCATTGCATTGCGACACAAACTGTAATTAAGAAGGAATTGATTAATCAATTTGAATTGTATTTTTTTTCGATTTTAATAAAGCTTTTGGCACCCTTGACACTGCTATTTTCTGTGATATTAGCTCACGTTATGGCGCTTATTACTGTGGAAGTTGTATAAAACTAATTCGATTTGGATTCGGATGTTTATAAACAAGGCTCGATATTGTGACTAATATTATTCCTTGTCTTCATCTAGCACCTCTAGAACTAGCTATTCTGGGTACTAGATACTCTAGGTGTTCTACTAGCTAGCTGAGTAGATACGTACGTTGTTAAGTGTAGCCAGCGCGTGCATGCAAGGCTTGTGTTCGTCGTCGTGCGTCGGCAGGTGTCGCAGCACCGCGTCCAACAGGAGCGGCAGGCGGGTGACGCGCTGCATCGGCAACATTAGGAACGAGTGGAGGGAGAGAGACTGGCAGGCGGGGTGACTTTCCATTCTGGAAATTAAACGATGATCTTATTTTAAGTGGGAGAACCTAAACAGGCTAACCAGCCCAACTCCTTGAAGTACCGCAGCAGGACGTTTAGTGATTGCCAGCTTCGTTTCAGCTTTTCTGCAGGTGTGGATGTGTTTGATGTCTCAATGAGACTCCTCAGTCCCGTCTTGTGTTTGGCCTCCTCTGTTAAGAACCTATTCGGTATCTACTTTATATTTAAATGCTTTCCTGTATGGTGAAAAGATAGAATGCTTAGAACCGAGGTGCATGGAGAAGTATTGCGGTCAGCCCCACTATGGGTCTAAGTTTTTAAGCCACACGAGTCTCTAAGCCACACGATTAAGTTATGTGAAGTGAACCTTACCTCCTCAGTGCGTTAGCGAAGGTGGGCCGCTCCCTCAGCCGCTGCAGCGCTTTGACCATCAGAGCCTGATTCTCGCAGTACTTCACGTACACATTGAAGTGCTGCTCCGCGTGCTGTCTCACGATGTCGCAGATCCCTTGCAGCAGGATATTCTCCTGCCAGCACTTCTCCAGCTCGTTCATTAGGAGTTGCGAGCATTTGCGCACTGAGGGAAATTTTGTAATTGGTAAAACTATCATGGTTATAATAAACTCGTAAACAAAATCGTGGTAACTATCTCGTGATAAGTAAGTGATTCTTGACTGGCAAGTTGTTTTTACTAAATCCTAACTCAACCTGGTTACGCTTGAATGGACAATATCAATATTTTAAAAAACTTTTTAAGAACAAGTTTTAGCATCATCTAGGATCCAAGTGCTCAGGAAGACAAATCCAACGAACACAAACTCGACGTGGTTAAGTCGTTTCGGTTCGGAGTTCTTAAGGCCACCTTAGGTCTCCTTCATCAGACCAGCACGATGGTACCATGACATTTGCATTGTCACCGTATGCCTTTCAGTTCAATCAATTGAGAATAACTGGTCTAAAATTCAGTTACAAGATCCCACACAAACTAGCAGGGCAAGTAAATAAAAGCTTGTAAAATGATAGCGTGCAGCAATTGCAGAAGCAGAAGAAACAGAAGAATTTAAAATAGTCCTACTCCTTGCCTGACCTAATGCTTGGTATTGAACTGTTTTATAAATCATCATCAACATGAGGTCAGACCATGTTTATTAATCGGTAGCAGGTTGAACGGTAATGTACCTAAACAGAAACAATTCTCTTAGAAAAGATCAAAATAAAAAAAATTACGTAGGTACATAGTAAATACATCAAATCGACATCCACGTGATCCACTCGACGAAATTAATAATTGCTTTTATGATGGAATATGTAGATAGAAATGTTAGACTGCAAAGTTTACCTGGTAAAATGGTAGAGAAGAGAGTTTCCCAATCCGCCCTAGGGAGTATATGGGATTCTCTGAAAGCGGGGTGGGCGATGAAATGTGCTTCCAGAACGTTCAGCGAGTTTAAATAGGACGCCTCGGATGTCAGCAGCTCGAACTTAGCCTCTTGGAGACGCTTCTGTGCTGGTGCTAGGGAACCTGTGGACAAGTAGATTGAAACTTAGTAAGATCTATTATATATTAAAGCGACGTATAATTGTAAATATGAGTTTACTCTTTCATTTGACTCTACATTTCTTTTTTGTGGAGGAAAAGCGCTGGTAGAAAACAAGTATGGTCTGTCAAACCTTTACTATCTATGCCTCTATTTAATTAATCTATGGACTCTCAACAAAAAAAATACATAGGAAGCGAAACTGGTCTTATGTCTAGTATATTTTTAATTAATGGGTGCCATGTGCCATAGCATGTACAAATTATGGGCTCTATTTAGTATGTAACTTTTTAAAGTAAATAAATGGAACTTAGTAAGATCTAATAAATCTTAGACGGCGCATCTGTCATGAGCTTATCAAACTTAAACCTTGATGGTGGTTTAAGTTGATAAGCTCATGACATCTTTCTTCAGTTTGAAGAAGAGTTGTCATCGTCATCATTTCGGCATATTTAGACGCGCTGAGATACGTACGCAACAATGGATCAGATAGGTCTCCTCTCTGACTATTGCGATATTAACTTCTAGTTTCTTGCAAGTCGTCTTCAGTGATGGAACTGCATATCTATAGTTAATATGTTATCATATCAGCAGACCATTGGGCGAGTATTCTGCATCGTACGTCAGACTCGCATATCGCCAGGCTCCCGGCATCAGACAGTCTAGAGTAGGGGGTAGAGATACTCACTAAGTACAGCAGATTCAACGACCTCAGGCACCTCGCACCACAGGGTGCGGGCGGGGCCACGCGGCGCCACTAGTGCCATGGCGGAGGGGCGCGCGGGCGGCGGGGGGCGCGGTGTGGGCGCGCCGGCGCCTGCGCTGGGGTCGTACGCGTCAGAGTCAGAGTCACCGGTCTCTCGGCATACGGACTGAAAGAAACAAAAACTGATTAGGAGGATCATTGTCAGATTTGCAGCTTCGACGGTGGCTAATATCATGGGACTGAAAAAGACTGGAAATAGGAGACATCCATTCTATCAGTTTTTTTTTATAAATAGATATAATTACATGCAGGCGGAGATCAAAGGCCACTTTGATGACTAAGCTCCCGGAAAAGTAATACGAATCTAGATTCTAGAACGCGACGACGTCTTAGGAGATTAGGAGTTTACTATTGTGTAGATCTCTCCTTCCAGCGAATGATGGGCTACACAATACCGTACTTCATACATAGGTACTCCACACAGTATATAAATGAATGCTTAATTAAATAGTGACCGTCAGACGATCATAAAGAAGTCTTGAAGTTTTTCTTTGACCTTGCCTTCTCGCCAATCTATTTATCAATTTATCTATTTAATCTCGCCGAAAATAAAGAAGACGCCAATCTTTACAACCTAGATACCTACCATACAAGCTATGTTATTACGTAGGTAGTTTATAATACTCGTATACTTAACAAGTATAATACTTAATAATGTACAATACAATACAAAACTCTTTATTGTATGTACACCACAAAGACAAATAAAACACATAGACATTTACATAAACAAGTACAATGGGCGGCCTTATCGCTTAGAAGCGATTTCTTCCAGGCAACCTTTGTAAGCCAATGTAAGTCATTGATTAAGACTTGATTTGAAGATAGATTATAACCTTATTGACAGGGTGCATAAATAGGTACTTACAAAACCGTATTATTTATGTTTGCAATAAAAATACTGAATATTAAACTGTATAGGCAAAAATCATAGCGAGTGCTAAAAAGATCCCACTTCAGATTTCACCTTGAATTAGCATGTCCATTGATCTCAAAAATCACGTCAACATTAGGTCATTATCAGACCAATACACCAGCAAGCTACCTAGGTTATCTGAAGGTCGTGGTACCCAATTACACCCAATTAGCCCCAAATTAACGCTGCATTTGTTCTAACTGGTTCAGATTAAATTGTCTGCTTCCTCTTACCTCTGTTTATTTACCAACTTAATTACCTACTTAAATAAACCGCAAAATTATGTGTTACTATAGACTTTTGAAAATGGACATAACATAATTTTTAAACGATTTCAAAAGGTCAATTCTTCTGTATGTTTTTTTGTATGTACATATGTATGTATGTTACGCGATATCTCCGCCAATTATGGACCGATTTTGAAAATTCTTTAACTATTGTATAGAATGATCCCGAAGGGGTTTATTTTTATTATATATATATATACATATATATATATATATTATCCCCAGGGGATAAGTGTTTATTCCGCAAAACATAAAATAAGTGTAAAAGTAAGGGGATTTGAAGCCGGTTTATCGTTTTTTAAAACACGCCATATTATTTTTACATAATATGGCGTGTTTTAAATATTTTTTCTATGGTATGTATTTATATATATATATAACCCGTGGATGTCGTAACAGCTGACTAAGGGAACCTACCAGAGGAAGGGCAGCAGCTTCCTTCCGAGTATTTCTAAACACCAACACTGCGATCACCAAGCCGCCTGCCAAGCGTGGTGATTATGGCAATACATGGGAGATGGCTACATGGGAGACCATCCACTCGATGGACCGACGACATCGTAGCGGTCGCAGGGAGTCGATGGATGGAGGCGGCTCAGGACCGCTATTTGTGGCGTCGTACGGGGGAGGCCTATGTCCAGCAGTGGACGTGTATGGGCTGATGATGATGATGATGATGTATATGTACATCATTATTCTGAATAGCCTGTCTGTATTATAGTCATTCCAATGACGATAATTATTATGGTTTAGGTATAATTATAATCTTCCTACAAAAGAACAATAGGTAGGTATCTGTTCTACGAAGTTTGATGAACAAAGGACTTAACGTAAGATTAAGACTGAGACTGAAGTAGCAAGGTATAAGTCTAGCCTTCAGTACAAAAACAAAAGAAAGTTTTTATCTGTAAGATGTGAAAATCATTATCTATAGTCCGATTTAGAATCCAAGATATTTTATATCAACAAAGAGATTTATGAATGAAAACTTAACAAAAACTGATAACAATAACTGAAAACCACAAGGTAACCAGCAAAGTTATCACTAAAATCTAAAACAAACATCAGCAATGCATAATCTCACATGGTGTAGCAGAAAATGAATCCGAAAACGAACTAGAGATCTTAATTGATCTTCTTGATAAATGAAAGCTTTCAAAACCAAATTTTTTTTCGAACTTCGTTTCTTTACTTCGACGATACCAATGTCGTTAAATATTTTTCACCAATATTCCTTCAGGAGTGCTGTAACCCTTTTGTATACAAAAAATATTTTTGTTTATATTTATTTTTGAATCGGAGTTTAATTCTGAGCCTGAGGAGAAAGCTATCAGTGATAATAATCACACTAATAAACTAAAATAATAATAGTTTATTGCAGGCACAAAAACGACCCATATCACATAAGAATACAGTGCAGAATTAAATATAGGATTAACGAGATTCGAAAAAGATTAAAATTTACATAGGAACGATAGGCTACCTATTATCTATTTCAATAGGAATAAATGTGAAGGTCTGGATGGATATGTATTTGTTACTTCTTCACGCCGAACAACTTTATGAGTAGGTCTGACATATTGGAAAAGTTCTCATCTCCATGACACTCTACATTCATCTCAAAGACGAACCAAACTACCGCTTATCCCAAAAAAGCCGTGGCTTTTCACATTATTACTTCCCGAAAAATAATGTTATGTATAATTGGTAGAGCCAGCTTGGTAGTGCCTTACTTCTGCCTGAAAGGTTGAGATAAGGAGACTCTTTCTTACCTCTACTTTAGCCGCGTTGTAGAACTGGTAGAGAGGCTCGTGCGTGAACAGCGAGTGCGGGAGAGGCGAGGCCGGGTGCGAGCCGGAGGACGCTCCGGACGATGTGGACACGTTCCCTGCTTGGTAGAGACCTGCTTCTGCGTACCTGAAAGGTAGAGACTTTACTAATACAGCGCACATTGATTTTATTTTAATTCTAATTGGTGGACCTGTGATGTAGACTGATATCTCGCGTAGAACTAGATATTGTGCTAATGCACAATACACATTAAATAATAGCGATATATTCTATTCTATTCTATTCTGCAGAGGGATAATTCCTATATTGTATTATGTATATCGGTCAGCTAGTACCCATAGCACAAGCTCTGTTTAGCTTGGGGCTAGATAATGCTGTGTGAATTGTCCAGTATTATTTATTTCCGCAGGACCGCTCGCTATTATTTTATTAGGAGAAATAAATACGAATTGAAATATGAATAGAACTTCCAGAAGCCATAACCCTTATAACTTAATTATAGTCATATATTTATTTGCAAGAAACATATGTGCATACAAAATACGGTCTTCATTTAGGTATAGGTCCATTATGTTTTACCATGATAAGTTGGCATGCAAAAATTTAAATTAAACCCAAGTAATATAATGAAGAAAGAAAGAAAAAACGAGTTAGACAATTTTTATTATTAATTCCCCAATAATATTAATTTCCCAGGAGGTTCATAATTCGGGTCAGCTTTTTTTTTACAGTAGTCAAAATATTCACTGACTGAGTAAAAGCAGCAGTCAAGTAACCATTTATGTAGCTTTAGTTTCAGGCTATTGTAGGGTAGCTCCTTGAATCCATCAGGTAGAGCGTTATACATATGTTAATACTCATACAGAATGCATCCCTTCTAGTGAGTGCCAGATTAAACCCGGGGTAAAAAAGCTTATTATAGGACTTGTTTCTTAACTGTCTTTCACATCCATAACAATTGAAAACTTATTAATATTTCCATACCGGGACCTCCCTAGTGGTTATTAGGAACTTAAGTAAAATATCTGCTTAGCTTAGGGCTAGATGATGCTGTGTGGATTGTGTAACATTATTTACTTATTTATTTATCATGTTCTTCAACTTTATGTTGCAATAACGGTGAAATAGATAAATTAATTATAAAATTAAAAAACAAAGGCGACGCGCGTCCTCGTTTTACCGAATTGTTATCACGTTGGAATTTATGACTAAGTATATCAAATGAAAAGAGTTATAAAATTCTTCGAAATTTTACTTTTAAATTTTATGCTATCTAGTTAAACTTCTGTTATTGAGTTCTATAGGATAACTTAAACGAGAAGTACATAAATAGATAACCAGGTAAAAAAACAACATCTTGACAATGGTAAAAATCACTAACAAAACAAAATTACCTGAGATTCCCAGCACCTCGAGACGATAATCTTTCTCCCACAATAGAACCAATAGGTTCCCACGTTAATCCGTACATAGAACAGTCAATTATATATTTTCGCACTATTTACTGGATAATTAAAGATCGTAAAGAAATACTGTGATAAATAAATAACTAAAGTCAACGTGCGTACGAGAGTCACTCCACGAAAAAATTTAACGCGAATCGATAACGATATCGCAAAAATCAAAACAATGTAACTGATAAAAACGGTGTTAGATAAATAAATATCAACAGAGGTTTTAATTCAAACTCGCACCAACGGTCGTCGTCAGTGAACGAGCCCGCGTACACAATGGCGGAATTCGGAATTCAAAGTTGTCGTGTGACCCAATTAATGGGATACCGGCGAGTATTAGGGGCATGTGGAACCAGTTTGTGAATTTATCCATGCTTAATCATCTGAGACGTAAACGTAATTTAAGTTTGTGATTGAGAGAGACAGATAATTTATTTACCCAAAAATAAAAGTTATCTATACTTATTAACTAGACAGTACTTAAATCTAAATAGTAGTTAAGACAGAAAAAATATGAGACGGTTATTATGGTTAAAATGGGTTCCTGCCTCAGTATGTTGCAGTATTGGAGCATTTGCCCAATACTGCGCTGTTTTTCAGGCAGGCTCTGGGGATTGGGTTTGGCTTCAGCTGCCAAAGGTGAGATGAAAAATTATCGATGTGTGGGAATTTAATTTAGTTTTTAACCAAACCCTGTAAAACCAATGTGAAAAAAGGTAGAACAAAACCTTCAGAATAACTAGTCTCGGTACAAACAAAACTATGAGGTAGAATTTTTGTTGTAGTTTTATTAACTCATCTGTATTGTTTTGTTATTTCTCTACTAATGTAAATACTTAGAAGGAAACCAACAACAAAGATAGGCTACTATCGGATATCGACCAACAATTGTTTATACAGGGTTTAAGTAATTCACTGTTACTGCGTGAACTGCAGAACTGTACAATGAAACAGAGTTAATCAGTAGTTCTCAATTAAAGTACAAGACGTCCAAAATAATCGCCACCCGCTTGTCTCTCACACCTCGGGTCCTTAACGGTGCGGTAGGGAAAACTGGCTTTGCTCACGGGTATGAGTCACCGCTGCGCTAGCGACGTCATGCGCGCGCGCAGCCTGACTAACCGCACCGACAGACATTGCTGATAGCGCGGGAAGCAGTAGTGTCAGGATTGTTTGGGGAAGTCGGACAAGGATTTTAACTAGGCATTGACCTTCCTATTATAATAGACAAATAATTATAAGCAGAACCTAACATATAATTATCTGTTAGATTCTGCTTGTGATTCTACATAAATAAACATTTCTTACTGGCGTTCCACCTTTCGTGCTTTACCTGCTTTAGGTAGGTAAGTACATGAGACTATTCTTCGACAGTTTTATTAAGATCGGGATTAGAACCCGTGTCTTTGCATAAAACCAGAAATTGGTATTCTAACTAACAAACTGAGCATGGGAACATTGGCTGCAAAGTTTGGAAGTGCTGATAAATATAAAAAAAATGCCATGGTTGCAGGTTCAATTACCTCGTGACGTGACTCTATATTACTCTGAAAGAGTAAAGCGCTGGTAGAGCATTGCGGTATGACAAACCTCTAATACCTGCCTTTATATGTATGTTATGTTTTTATTTTATTTGTTAGGAAGTATCTATTTTAATTAACTGCCTTGTAAATATGATTTTACCAATAAAGTATCGGTTAGACTATGACTTGAGTGCTGCACGAAATAGGTACATTTTATTTCTAAAGGAAAACGAATCAGTGGAATTAAAATACGGTCAAACTGTATTTTTATTTCATTAGAAAGATGAGTGAACTTTTGCATCTAAAAGCCTTTTCTGACCACAGTTCCAAACAAACGGATTGCGGTTTATTGCAAGGAAATTATCACTATCTCCTTTTCGACTGATAAAATAATTACCATAAGTGTATATCTATATTGTTAGGTATTTTAGAAATGACTATTAATAAATTAATTTTGTACTAACGGCGTAAAGTACAGGTTTTACCGTTACTTTGATACAAGTTTTCGAGGTGAATAGGAACCTCAGTTTATTACCTTACCTATAATATAAACCTAGATTTTATTTCCGCGGTAAATACTGTCTGTCTGTAAATACTTGTAATACATGTAAATAAAGTAATCTGTAAATAATGTAATAGATATACATAAATAATGTAAATACATGTAAATAATGTAATCTGTAAATACTGTCTGTCTTACCTTTGCTTTGTCAAATAGATGAGGATGAACCACGGACCAAAGTTTACCGGATGAACACATGAATTTAACCGAAATTTTACCTGAGTGTAAGGTGAAAATTAATAGGTTAATAGAGCAGGCTTTTTCAGTTTTTACCTTGTCGTTGCATAATATTGTTTATTTAATTGATGAACATCAGACCAGCATCTTATTATAACTGAATTAGGCATTATGATAGGTACCTACCGCATGTGTTTTAGTTAAATTTAAAAATTATAATTTTACTGTGTGTTTGCAGGACAGTCCTAGACAGTAGACCTACTATTTACTCCAGAATAAAGTTTTGTGGGACCATCTCAAGATCATTCTCTAAACAAAGGTAAAAGAATCAACAATTGAGGGCAGATATCGACAAATATACTACAGTGTGTCGCAGAATAAAGTGCAACCCCGAAAGGGGGTGAAACTACATAAAAAATATCAACAATAAATGGAAAACTTTTTTATTATTAAAAAAGTTATTTACCTTATTGATGAATTTAAAATGTTATTAGTTACTTAATAATAACTCTATTTACAAGAAAAAATGATTTCTTCCAAAGTAGTGGGTATATTTTATTAAAATTAAAGCCTGAACACATGAATAATGACATGAATAATGTCAAAAAGTGATAGTGATGATAAAATAACAAATATCTCACAAACGAGAGTCAACAATTGACAAATATATAAAACACATGCGTACAACCGAACATAGAACCCTTTATTGAAAAATATCGCTCTCGTAAAACGCCTGTTAAGATGGAGCTTTTATAGAAGGCTAGTCTAAAGACCTATTCACATCAATCCTAAGGACTCCACTTTTCACTAGGAAGGCAGGTATGTAGGTAACCTTTTCTCATTTGGAATTATCAAAAGGGCATTAGGCCAACGAAGTGTAAATCAGCCATTGACCTGCGGTGAACTTTGTGCAAGCGGTTCTGCTTGACAAGTGGACCGGAATTGCAAGCGTTGCATGACACGCAGCTTTCATCTGGAGGCGACACTAAATGCGTGTGTTGAAACGCACTGGGTAGCCTAGATACCTTACTCACTTGGGATCTTTATTATCCCAAATAAATAGCTATAGGTAAACTCCAGGTTATAGGTACTCTACCTTAAGGCGCCAGTCCAATAGGCTCTTTGACACATTATATAATACATTCCTCTGAAGGAAAAGGATCCTTAGGATTTATTTATAGGTATTTAAAAAAATACAGTAATCTCTCCTAGAACTCTAGGCTTACAATTAGACACCAACTACCTACATTTGGTCAACCCTTTGTCTCAGTAGGTGTTATACTGGCGCGGAAAAAGTCATCTTACGAGGACTAACATCGCAAGTTTGATATAACTCTAACCCTGACATATTTTTGGAATTTTAAACAGGTTTTACAACATAGAGTTATCAATACGTAGACTTACCAAGAAGTGTTGGATTGCTGCGATTGTGGTACGATATCGGAGCTGCACTCCGCGTACCATGAAGTCCTAGCGCGGGGCGCCTTCTCCTTGCGCGACAGGGTCGGCAGCAGCCGCTTCAGTTCTGCACGAGATTTTAGAGGTTACAATACAACGTTAGTGACTAACAACACCGATCAAGATAGACACAAAAATGAAGTTGTAACCCCAATTGACGTTAAATATTGGGGAGTTGTAATTGATGAACCATTTCAAACGCAGAGCGAAAAACTGCGATGCTTTTGAAGATTTGAAAAAATCATTTTCAGCGATGACACCCTAGATATGAAAGCACTAGGTATATCAAGTGAAACTAGATTATAGTCTACTTGCACAGGTAAAAGACTAAAAAAACAGATTTTCGCTCTGAAATGGAGGGCCTGTACTCGAAAAAAACAAGGTCCTGATTTGTTTTCGTGCAAACGCTTATCTTTCTATTTTAAATTTAATTTTAATTATTTAATTCATGACTTGTAATAATTGTTACCGATAAAATGTATATCTGTCTATCTTATGCAATTGACATAAGAGTTTATTTCGCACGAAAAATAATCAGAAACTTTGATTTTATTTTTCAGAGTTTACCTTTTTCCCCTGACTACAATTATAGATTTTTCTACAACTGAAAACTACAAAAACTAAGTGCTTTTAACTTGTAGCTGTGATCTTGCGTTTGAGTTGTGACGTTATTGACCGGAACAATTTAAAAACTAACACCAATGTGGACATATACAATAAGTCTGATGACGTAAATTAGTCAGACGGTGCCATGAATGATGTAATAATAGCTTAAAATAAGTATATGCATCCAAGTGCAACGTCTCATACTATCTGAGACGGTAATGATAAAGTTAATGATGCAGGAAACATTGTTCAAGTTTACTACAAGTTATAACCACGTCGTAGATACAAGGAGTAGGTGCATCTAGTTATTGTGATGGCCTATCGTGCAGATAATAAAGCGACTGTTCACTTGAATCCGTAAGTTTAATTTTATGCAATAGCTTGGAAAAATACAGAGAATCATAATAACTACGTATTTAAATATGTAGAAATAGCACAGATCTTTTAATTCTTCTACTATTTGAATTTTGAAGGTCAATAAGTACAAATTTAGTCACATAGCAGCTATTGCTAAACGGTTTGGAATCGCTATTTTATGATATTATCACAATTAGCCTGTCGGCAAACTGTTGGGGTGATCTTCCTCTGGTGTTATTATTAATGTAGCTAAAAACAATTTTGAAGTTTAAATAATCATAATAGTGAACAATGGCAGTGAAGTTAAGTCATAATATCTATATATGTCATAATATGCAAATAAGTAAGCTAAAGTTTAGGAAAAACACGAGGAAACTAATGTTTTGGGAAATTGTGGGCGTGGGTCAAGGATAGGAAGATTAACAAAACGCTACAAAAAGTGAACACAACTAAATGCAATTAGATCATCAAACGTAGGCGGGCGTTTGAATTTATTATAAAGGCCTTTGTTAAAGATGCGCTACGAAATAGACAATTAAAAAAAAATTAAACTTACAACAAAAAACCTTAAAAACAAATAAAAAGCTGGTTCTATGTTAGTACAAAGAAGAAAACTCACGCCCCATCATTTAAAAAATAACACATAACATTCACAGAAGTTAAAAACGTTTGTATCGACCTTAGACGTGCATCGCTTATCCGATCTTTGTGGTGACTGAGCCAGTACCTACTGAGTGCAGTTGTGGAGGTCACGTGACGTCATCGTGGTTGTAGTTTCATAACTCTATGGCCGTACTGAGTGTGTATAGTCCAATCATTCTGAAGTTGCGCGCGAGTGCACAACACCTCTGCATGGTCTTCAATCACATTATTGAAAGAACTGAAGTAAGACTTCGAAAATGAGATTTTTACCGCAATATGTTTATTTATTTTTGTTAATGAACAATTGTTATTTAATATGGGTGATTGTCAGTACGTAGTAGCTATCGATTGTTGATGCGACGTATCAATAACATCAATATTATATCAACAGCCCTTACCAGTCCACTGTTGGACAAACGCCTTCCCTGTTATGAGCTTGATTGGCTCTTATCATAATTATATATTTTCGTAGGTATCATTATTATATTCATGATCCCATCATTTGCCCAATATATGTACATACATATGTATATATGTACCTAAATATGTACTCGATCTCGAAAAGTCATTAAAAAGAACCATTAGAAAAAATATGTTGAGCTGTTGACTGCCCGGACTCTCTATTGGTCAAACTAGACAACAAAGAAGGTGTGATCTGTAACCCATAACCAACGCAAGCCAAAATTGTTTCAAACTGGTAAGGCAGATCTTACGCCGATGCTACATACATACATATATAGATAGTTTTTTGTACGGTCTGCAAATATTTGTCCCGGGTGTTCTGGGTATTTTCTGTTTGATAAAAAATATCTATCTATGTAATATATTTTATTAAGAATTATTACGAACGTCTCACGAGAGACGTGCTAATTCTCAAAGTCACACGAAAAGTCATCTAGTACACAAGCTCTGCTTAGCTTGGGGGCTAGATGATGCTCTGTCTATTGTCCGGCATTATTTATTTATTATTATATTATCTACCCGACAATGTCCAAAATAAATTACCTACCTTATGGTAGGTAGCTATGACTAACGCATTACGTTAAAGCTGAATAAATTAAATATGATTTAGTGTGTAGGTACTAATTTATTGGCACAGATACAACAGGACAACCCTGTTTTGACTGCTTTTTGTCAAAGAGAAACTTCTTTTAACACTACTTCTACTACTATAAATACTATCAGTACTAACAGAATCCCACCAACGTTAAAACAAAACGTGATAACAAACAAAAGAAAGCCATACAAACATACGACATTCACAAGAAACATTCTACAGGAATCATGCGCCCTTCACTTGGCTCAATAACTTTGTTAAAGCTCCAAAATAACAACTTAAGTTATGATATAGAGCCACTTGCAGGCGTTTAAAAAGCTCTTTTAGGTCTTAATTTAAGCTAAATACAGATGAGTTAAAGGATAATACATTTGTAGTGAAATCACTTGAATAAGGACTGTTTTTAGTTAAAAATAACTGCTAGAATGAACTTAATGCGATTAAATGATATCCCTAAATTCTGGGAGCTGGTAATCGTATGCTTGCTACTTTTTTGGTCTTTAGTAAAAGAACAAAAAAATTGCCTAGAGTGGTTTTATTTGAAAACGTCGCGTACAATATTACCTGGTTCTCTCTAATTTGTTTTGAGTTTTGAAAATTTGTTTCAGTTTCCCAGTCAACACGCTGTCTCTATCTCTTCTCTATGACTCTATCTCACCTGTATATCTCTATCTCATCTCTATATCTCTATCTTCTTACGAACTTTCACGAGTTTAGAGACTTACCCCCTTATTCATAATGGTCTGCTAACTTAAAACAGCTGCTAAGTAGTGTTATTTCTCAGTCGTATTTATGTCAATAGAAGGACAGAGTGAGAATTAGCAATGCTCTAAGTTAGCAGACTATTATGAATAAGGGGGTCAGTTATTGGAGCCAAGCAAAGGTACTAACCTCGTTTTAGCGCTGTCTTCGCCTTAAATCAATTCAGAATAATACTATTCTGTAAGTAAGCTAAAATATAATTGTTTAATAAAGTATGATCTTTATACTCGACGCGACAGACGTCAACTGAAAATTCTATTTGATCAAGTAAAGTAAAAAAGTCAAAATTGTGGTACAAGTTAGGGAACAGAAAGTTGAAACCATAAGGTTGACGCAGATCTGATGCGCACTACCGCAATATTTTATCAATTTTATATTGACGACATCAGATGACAGACAGATTGCGAGTCATACTCGTCTGAAGCTTGTGGGTATAAAATCTGTGATTATGGGAAGCCATTGTCACTTGTAAAATTGGTGGTCAATTGGTGGTGGTTAGGGCTCTTTAAATTTAGACGTTTCGTCTCGGACCGCTGCGGCACCGCAACGGTACACAAAGAGCCCCTACTGGTCAAAGGTAACGAGTTTAAGCCCATGTTGCGCTGCGCTGTAGCAGCGCGTTGGATTAATGTGCGTAGAGCTTAATCTCCTGCGATGAGTCTAAACCTTAAAAGTTCACAGTGATGCCCTAGGTTGTAAATTATTATTGCTACATTAAAGGAGCATTATTTTTGTTAACTAGCGAGCTGCTATACCTTGTTAAATTTTACCAAATTATCTAGAGCATTAAATAGCATAATTAGATCATCAATAAAGTAAATCAAGAGCATTTCTACAAGCAAATAAAATCAGTTGACGTCCGTACCTTCATTGACAGCGCTAAGATCGGTCACACGCCCCAACGGGGGCGAAGCCCGAGTCGGTACAGGAGCCCCCGTCATCCCGTACTGTGAGGCCGGTGAGAGTGCACCGGTTGGCGACTGGCGCTCCCCGCTAGGTGACATATTCACGATGCTTGGTGATAAAGCCCCATTCGGTGATAAATTCGTTTTTGGGGACAGTTGCATAGCGCTTGCCGAGTGATGCGCGCCAGGCAATTGAGCCCTGTTGCGTGAGGGAGCGGTTGGTTGCACATGCGTGAGGGGTGCTGGGGGCGGGGGCGGGGGCACCGAGGGGCGCTCGAGGGTGAGGCAGGGCGAGGACTCTGCCCAGGTGGAGCGCAGGCGGGTACCTTCGCGCCGTCGGGAGGTCAGCGTCTCCGAGCTGCCCACTGCGTTGTCGCTGCTGGACACAAACAATAGGGATAAGACAGTAATCAAGAACAAACGAACCTAGCCAACTGGGTCAATGGCTGGAAAATACAAATACTTATAGAAAGAAAGAAAGAGCGGGGCAATGCAGCCAGCGTCTTGGGGACGCTTCCAACTGGTGTTGATATACCTGTAGTTTGTTTGCAACAATCTGCAGTTAGCTCAATTGTTTCAATTGTAAATACTAGTTCTAATGTGTTTCTATTATCTGATAGAAAGAAATATTATATAGACAATATATTTTTAAACACAAACACCCAAAATTATAAAGTGTTTAAAAATTCTAGGCAGACTCCCGGCCGATCTGATGCCACTTAGATCAAGCACGTGGATGCAAAAGGCTGATATAATTTTGGCCGTCGCGTCGCGAAAAAACAAAGTTAATATGGGCCAAGCCTGTTCCTAAAATTATCAATGAAAAATTAAAATATTTTTTTTTTCTAGAAAAAATTGAGCGCGTTGACCTCGTTTGTTTGTATGAAGATTGTGATACTAGCGTAAATTGATGGGTTTCTTTTCAAAATTCCTAAGTCAAATTAGATCTTTTACAATTGAAATAGTTGAGCTAACTTTTGACTGTTGCAAACAATATAGATGTAGCTCAACTGATTCATATTAATACCAATCGGAAGCGTCCCCGTGAGGCTTTCTGCTTGTTGTTTCGATTATTTTCATTGTTAATAAAGCTTTATCAATATACATATTTCTAATTTGCTTGAACTCATTATGAGTTGCAAACAATTATGATGAAAACAAAAAGTAGTTTATTTAAGTATTTACTTAAACTAATTTTTGTTTAACATACTTAGTTTTTATAACTCATTTATCAACAAAGAAAACTACAATCAAATAAATACTTAGTTCTTATTGAAAATAACTCACCAATTACTAAATCCGCTGTCGCCATCCATAGAATCGGTGAGGTAAAAAGTAGAGTTTGTTATCTTCAGCGCACTAGGCACGTCATTGATGTCCACTGCGATGGACGTGGCTCTCCGGAAACGACTCTTGAACGAAAAGTAGGCCTTCCTCGAAAGAGTTCCACTGTCCTTCTTCCCCTCACTTGTAGGCGTCACTGGTTTATCCATCTTCTCTGGCAGCGCTAGTTTCTCCGGTAAAGGAGGTGTATCTCCGTTACTCAACCTTTTTTCAGTATTCTTAAACTCTTTACCGTTTTCAGTCTCATTGTTGTCAGCAAAGTCGATATTGCTGTAAAGGTGATGGTTTTGTGGTTTTTTGTAGTTGGCGTATATCGGGGACTTTTTGCTTTTCACTGTGTCGTATATACCATTTTGAGGTGGTGATTTGAAAGGATTTCCGTCCATTGCGACTGAAAAAAGGCAAATATATAACGGGCTGTTCTTACGTAACAATGTCGGTGAAACTAACTGAGGAACTGTAGGTGCATAAAGTTTACTTCCGTATGGTTGTGCGTGTTGTCTTGCACTGTTTCTGATTTTATATTTCGTACGCAAGTGAAACTGACTGATATTGTGCTCTACTAAGGCAGCTGACTACAATAACGAGATAACAGGTGATACTGGGGATAACGTTTTCTTTTTATATGGCAGAAGGATTAATGAGATTGCGTTCATACGTTTGGCTATTTGAACAGCAATGATATGATCCGATATGGTCTAGTGGCTAGGATACCTGGCTCTCACCCAGGAGGCTCGGGTTCGATTCCCGGTATCGGAATATTTTTTGCAAATTTTTGTTAGGTTTCTACTTGGCAGCTTACCAGAATATCTTTTAGTGAGATTTCTCTTGATTTCCTTCATTTTCTTTTGCGCGGCGCTGGCTATTTTGGTAAGCGTGTATTGTCCGCTGGTAGGTGGCGTTGGCAGTCGCGACGCAGGTAGAGTCGGCGGCATTGCAGAGTATTTGGACTGGAATGATGAATAAAACAACAAATTAATTTTCTTTATAATAAATAAACAACCACTTGTCCACTTGCTTTCATGAAAAATCTATTATGTCAAATAAAAGCCTACATAAGGTAAAAGTTAAAAGACGGTTATAGGTACGGATAACACAAGCTCTCCTTTCTTTGGGGAAAGATAATGCTGTTTTGATTTCTAGCATTAGGTACTTTTTTACCACTAGTTACAGATTTACGAAAAACCAACGACAGGTTTGTACAGTTGCCCGAAGAATCGACTAGGCGGCCACCTCAGGCTTTGCTGGTATCTCAGTGGAAGCCGTATACGTGAACTCGACGCAACAATGTATGTACTAGCTGATGCCCGCGCCTTCGCCCGCGTTTTCTCGGGATGAAAAATAGCTTATATGTTATTCCAGGTCCCAAAATATACCCATACCAAACAGCCCAATCAGTTCAGTAGTTTTTGCGTGAAAGAGGAACAAACATCCATCCTCACAAACATTGACATTTATAATATTAGTAGGATGTAGCTGGAGACCAGGCGGGCAGAGATTCAGGGACATGTTTTGTGGCGGAAGTCTAGACTCTTAGGTCACTGAGCCAAAGGAGTAGCCAACCTTGTCACAGTCATCATCAGTGTCGCTGTCGAAGGAGTCCGAGTCATCGTGGTGTGGGATGACCGGCGGCGCGCGCGGCTCAAGCGACTCGTACAGGTGCCCGGAGTCACTGCTGTCACACTCTGAAGACAAAGGAAAACGTTACAGATTTTGAGAACACGTCGTGTTTTTTTTTAACGTACGAAGGTAAATAGTTCTATGAAAAGTTATAGACCTATATATATTGCATGAAGTACCCTAACAAGATTTCACATTGGTACGCCACCGTAATTACTTCAGCACGGCTATTCTAACTCGATGGAAAAGCTTCCGTGTCTCGAAATCTGACACAAATCCGCGCGAAATTCAAATATTTTAGCGGTTTTTAATATTTTCTGCGTTCTACAAGGAATAAAAGTACTTAAAAAGTAGTTTTTCATAAATCGCTGATCATTTTCTATGAATCTATGTTCCAATGAAGTACGATTAATGGGGCTTTTGGTAATTTTTAGTAATACATCTCATAAATTATTAATTTCTCCAAAAGTCGAGTTGAATCGAAATTAGTTAAAACATGGGTTCATAGAAAATGTTTCACGATTTACGGTAAACTACTTTTCTGCTATTGATATTGCTTGTAGAACGCAGTAAATAATAAAAACCGCTAAAATATTTGAATATCGCGCGGATTTGTGCCAGATTTCGAGTCACGGTAACTTTTCGATCGAGTTAGAATAGCTGTGCTGATCTTCGTAACGTAGCTACGTCACGTCGAAGTTCGAATTTTTACATACGGTTTTCATCCTCAAACTTTAGCCTTTTTAATTAAAGTAGTACAAATAATTTAAGGCAGTTCCCAGACCCAAACTAGCGCCGCCACCTATTTTATCGTATTGATATTTCAAAAATTCCTAGGCCAGTTTGTGATACCTAATACCTATCATAATTTTTTTTAATGCCTCTGTAATAGTTTTGTATAGTTTAGGAAGAGATGCAAAGTTGCAGTTTTTGGCCACCAAACTTGGTTTTCGCATCTCCTACTAAGCTATACAATATAAAACTATTACAGGGGCATTAAAAATAAGCTTATGATAGGTAACACAAACGGGCCAAGGGCTTTTGGAAAATTCCTTTGTATATCGTAATAATACGATAAAATAGGTGCCGGCTCTGATTGGGTCGGGGTAGCGCCTTAAGTTGAGTTTTATAAGAATCTACTCGGGCAAGAAATACTGGTTCCACTTCCGTTTATCATTATAAAAACTAGCTGCTATTTGATAAAAACGCTTAAGAAATACAAAGTATAACAAAATCTTTAGAGCTTTATCACTGATTTGCGAGCGATTTCAAAGCGACGCGATTGCGTAGCTAGCGCGCCTCGACGACGCAGCGAGCACGTCGCGACGACGACGCCGCGGGCGCGGTCAATCGCTCGCAAATCGCCAGTGTGATATGGCTCTTAGCGAGCGACTTTCGATTTTAAATACGATATTTTGTGTATACAGTAGGTAAGGTCGACTTTTGTCAAAGCAATTTTCTAATAGATCTATTCAAGTTCATATACCTACCTACAATTTCCTAATGGCTCTAACTAAATAACGTCATCCGCCAGAACTGTACAAAAATGGTAAGAGTCAAGGTCATGGCGACGGTTAGCAAATCGTGGTCACCTGTAATGCAATCCACGTCATTCACCGATAAAATTACCAACTGTCGCAACGCAACCACTCGTCATTTGTCAGTGGACAGTTTACTGATTGACTTGACTGGCGGCATGATTGATAGAAACTAGGAACCGATCATATTATTGCCAATAACAAAGAAGTCAAGTCAAGTTATTATTTTGAAGTTTATGACACTCCATACTGACACTGGCAGAGTCGTAGCGAAAAGCAAGCGGCCCCATTAAAAAAAGAAGTTGAACTTGATAGAAACTTATAGAACAAAGGAAAGAAAAAGAAAATGGCTGACCAGTAAAGACGTGTATTTTACACAAAACTAAAGAAAATAAAACTGACGTAAGACAAGGCAATATGGTTTATAACGCTATCGCCTAACAAAAAATAAAATTATAGAACAAAGTTGTTTACAAAGAATAATCATATTCGTTGTTTAGAACAAAACTTAAAAACAAAGTTATAATTGGCGATCTCATTATGTACTCGTATCGAGTGTGGTTTAGGCTACTAAATCGGGCACGGGAAATGGCATGCATTGGCTTATTATAAACACGTAGTCTTTCACAATGAAATGTTTTTTTAACAGACTTAAAAAAAAAGAGGTTCTCTCCGTCCTTTATCCATACATATTGATTTACATACATACATATTTTTTATAGTTTTCATTACATATTTATTTATAGTTTTTAAAAATTATTTCGCTGTTTATTGGAGAATAATCCCGCAATAGTCCCACAAAATTTTTATTCCAGAGGGATTAGAATTTGTTTCGCAAAACTATGTGATATAAAACGATTTAAATTTAATTTTTAGTTTTTACAAAATATTCAAATTAAGTATGTACCTCCTTATTCAGTTATTCGGTGAAAGGTGCAATTGAGGCAAATTCGGGACATTTGTCAAAGGAAATAACTTGCGCGAATAGCACCTACCTTCCTACTTATTATGACCTAACATGATTTCTCCCTTTGGTCCATTTTAGTAACAAATGGTTCCTAACTAAGCGTTCGTAACCAGCACGTCGAGCATCGTCAAGGTTTTTGTCCTCAAGTTACCCAACTTCTGCATCGTTTGTCATAGCTTCGACGATCGTTCACGCAAGCGCAAAGGAGGACATGACCACAACGAGATCGGGACTTGACTTGACTTCTTTGTTATTGGCAATATGTGTCAGTTATGCCACTTTTCGGGGAAAAAAATGTCTGACCAGTAAAAACGAGTAGGTATCTAACACAAAACTAAATAAAACAAACGTAAGGCAAGGCAATATGCCTATTATGGGTTTCCCCTGTTCATTTCAAAAACGTAAGCTGGCTGATCTTAGGTTAATTTATAAAATGAACAATGTATAAAAAAAGGCACTTTTCTGTCAGTGTCCAGTTCATGGTAATTTCATAGTCAATGGAGACGGGATTGCAACAATGATATGAGCGGTAAGAGAAGTCAACAATGGTATGATTGCATACAAAATTCATCAACAATAGCTTCCGTCTTCGTCATGTTTGTCACACGACCTTGTTTATCGAAAACAGCCTAAGTTGTTAGAATCTTGACCCTCTTTCAGGCTGATCTACATAACATACTTTGAACATTAATATGGACCGCTGCCAGCCAGTTATTACCGTTATTACAACAAATTAAAATAGAAAGACATGACTTACTAAAGGCATTGGTCTTCAACGAAAACAAGTTTAAAACTTGCAAAGTTAAACAAGGAGGTATACAAAATTTTATAGCAATTATATATAGATAATGAAAAGAACATTGCAGTAACGATTCTGTTAATTATTCAATTAATATTATTATTACAAGTTGACCCAAAAACGTTGTATTTTTTTATACCAAATAAAAAAAATTACCAACGAATTTAAAAAAAAACACATCAAAATCATAAGCATGAGTTTGATTACAATTACAAACACTGTGACACGAGATTTTTAAATATAAATAAATATTACCTAACCCAAAAGAAGGCATTTTATCAGAAACAATTGCATTCGTAAATTTTCTATGAAATCAAGATTTTAGCCATCATAATGTCTTATAGGATCATCTGACTTGAGCTGAATCATGTTACGTACCCAAACAATACAATTACCACACTCAGAATATCCAATTATAAGCCAATTAATCTATTAATAATTTGGAAAATTACAACCAAATAAAAGAAACATTCTAAAACTAGCATTTACAATTCAATCAATTGAGCTAACTGCAGACTGTTACAAACAATCTACACGTAGCTCAACTAGCTTATTTAGATATCGATATCAAAGTACCTAGATAAACAACTGGGATCTATGAACCCAACTCGTTTGAGAAAGCGAGCAAAGCAATTGATCAATATGTAGGCTCTGAATCACGGCCTGATATTTCAAGAGGCTTGTCATTGCAATTATTGCAATTTTTACTTATTATATATTTCAGGTATTCCATACATATCCGAAACAATTTCCGACAGCTTCATGTATGGAGTTGCATATTTATAACGTCGTGTACGGATAAAGGTTTTTAAAACAATTGCGCATATTATTTTCCTGCTATTAAATCATTGATCGAGCAGAACGAATTTTATCGTAAAATTTTACATACGAGGAAACACAGAAACTAGAAACACGATTTGGGAAACTAGGAAATCAATATTTCCTAATACGTGACTGAGTTTGCATGCGTGGAGTGCAATTTACCAATGAACGCGGCGATGTCCTGGATTTCAATGTCCGTGTCACGGAGGACGGTGCGGATGCTGAGCCAGCACTGCTGTTCCAGCACTTCGATGAACCTCACGCTGTCCAGGTTCTTCTGCGGGCCCTTAGCCACCTCATCGTTGCGGCTATAGTACGGCACCTTCACGTTCGTTTCGAGATACACAATGCTCGACGATGTTACGGAAACTACAACAATAGCCAATCTAGGTGTTAGAAACTTCAAGGCATTTGCGTTTATTCTGATTCTACAAGCTTAGATCATCGAAGCGGTGACATTTAACGTTAAATTAGTCATGAATAGTTTATGCTAGAGAACCGGTTCGACAGATCTAAATGTGCAGTATTTACGAAAATGCCAAATGAGTCTAAACACCTTGATCGCCAACATTTCTGCGGAAAGTCCGTGGCCTCGGCGGCGGCGGCGGCGGCGGCGGCCCAACACCGCCGTTCGGAGGTAGCTCCGAGATCATGTTTCATCATCACCACTTCACTTCATCACTTCAATACAAGCCATAAATGTTACATTTGATAACACAGAACTTGCGAACACATCCTTTTGCACTTGTCCACTGTTATTAAAATAAATTTTCCCACTGAAACGCACACAATTAGCTGTACAAAATATTCGTCCGTTTAATGTTGAGATTTGAATAGTGTTTTCCTCGGCCCAGCTGTGTGGTCAATAAGAAAAAAGTGAAGCGAGAAGCCGGCAGCTGCGTCGCCGGGCGTCTCAGGGTCGACTGGTAGTGCCTGCAGAGTACCAGTTTGTTCCATCACGTTCGGTTCGTTTTTTACACTACTTCAACGCTAAATGCCGTGATATTACAAACCACCGAATCATTTGTAACAATCAGTTGACATTGGGATCTATTCATGGTCAGATTCACGTTTATTTTTAATTTATCGCCAATATTGGATTGCCCTAAGTGAAATTGAGGATGGATTACCGTGAAAACAAAACGTGTCTGGCAAGTCCATTAGCATAATAGCTTTTCAAGTAGATCTATGTGCTCAAGTGGGCTTTTACAGTAGCGATTATGGTGCAGTTGCAAAACAATAAGGTGTGTTTGAATATGGCGTTGCAATCAGAGCAGAGAATTGCGAAACAATGAAGGCTAGCGCATAATCTGTTAGCAGAGAGCAGCTGTATAATCAATTAGGTATCTAAGACAGAAACTGCAAATTATTATAAACTCCATTTGAAGTTGAGGCAATAAAAACTAAATCTAATTCGCAGTTTAATGATAATGACTGTAAAGACTTAATTGCAAAAGCATACCTCTCTATACAATGTAATAACAAATCTTGACATAATAGTAGCATACAGCAGCATAATGCACTGTTTTACCGAGACACTGACTTTCTAAAGATCTGGAGATACGCAGAAAACATTGACAATGGCTTCTTTGTTTCATCTGGTGATGCAGAAAAATCAAGAGTAGGCACTTAACCTTCCCGTAGAAGACTTATCAAATAATTCTTAGAAAAATATTTTTCGGTATTGAAAATCAAACTTGTTATGGAAATAGATCCTGATGGAATAACAACAATCTCAAGATAAAACAGGTTTATAAACTAGGCATTACTATAGTGTTGCAGTTGGTAACTTATTGTAATGCGAAACGAAATTAAGATCTCGATAGAGCAGAGAATGCGATGAATAACGATTAACCAAATACGGCCTTAATGGAGACACGAATTCCAAAGCTCTCGGTCAGAGTTCCGGCTGTCTAGAGTTGTTCGTGGGTAGAGCAAACCAACATTGGAGAGATATTATTGTTCTTTGAAGAATTATCATAAACTTGAGAATATTAACTTGAGGCTATTTATAATGGTAAAATAATAAATAAATAAATACAGACTAGACTTGACGTAAGAAAAATGAAAAGCTTATCTCGTGAAAGTAAAAAAGTGAAAATTTGCCATAAAGCTACAAGCCTGTTTTGGCTGTTACAAACAGTAAAATTAATATGTTATGCTACGCTCAGAACCTCACCGTGGAATGGTATGATGATGCAAACTTAATGATGAATTGTAAGCGGACGAAGAAAATGATCGATCTGACATTGAAGCAGAAATGGTCGAATTGAAGTATGAAATGAAAGGATCTGTAATAACTACTCAAGGCGGTCAACACGAATTGAATAAATGAATAAAAGTAACAAGAGTGGTTAACAAACTGAGTCTGAGACAATCGAAGCATGACCACAGATAACGTGCAGTTTGAATAAACGAAACACTAGAAAGCAAATACAGACTGCAAAAACATTAAATTGTAAAGTCACTTGGAGTAAGTTTTCGTAATAAACATTACAGCAGACCGAGGCAAATACACTTGTAGGTATTTCACAACAAGATGGACAAACATAACACAAAATTCATTGAAACATTCAAAGTGAATTTCATAACTACACATTGATGCTTCAGTGGATATCAATACTGGTGTAATAGAACGTTTTACGAAGTATACACAATGCGCGAGTGATTTTCACTGGCTGGCGGCAAGAGGCGGGCGTACGGGCGCGCGCGCAGGGCTCACTCACGGACTCGCCGCAGCCCCTCTGTCCCTCTCCCACGCAAGCCTTTGGCGGATAGTGGATACATGACAAGACAACTGTAGCAAAAGCGTAGGAGTACTTGAATTGCCATTTTGGTAGCCCTTTATTGCTAATTTCGCTGTGCTATCGCAATGGATAATCTGGAGAAGTTAATGCCACTGTTCTTTTCGATTGTTGGAAAAACCTTGGGAATATACCTAAGTATATTGGGTAGGTAGGTAAAATAAAATAAATGATAATACTTATATGAGTGTAGTCTTCGTTTATGCCTAGAGTCTGTGTTAGAACCTTTTTATATTGATATCCTAGCTGTTGCCCGCGCCTTCTCTCGCGTTTTATCAGGATAAAATATCCTATATGTGGTATCCAGGTCCCAAACTATAACCGTACCAAATTTCAGCCCAATCAGTTCAGTAGTTTTTGCGTGAAAGAGGCACAAACATCTATACTCACAAACTTTGACATTTATAATATTAGTAGGATGCCTTTTAACACTATTTAAAAATGAATCAATTTGATAATTGTCAGGGTCACAAGCCATATAAAATATTGAATCAAATAGATACCAACCAGAAAGCCAATTAAATTGAAGTCAACTTCGAGTAAACTGGTCCAGCAGGACTTGCGAAAATTCTCGATACGCGATCAATGAGCCCATAAATCAGCAATGTTCGGATAACGAAACCCCAGGATCTATAGACAATGCTATTCCGTCAGACAGATCAAAAACAGCGGTAAATACTTGTTGATTGTGCATAAACTAGGGCAAAGTTGTTCAGTAACATATGACATAACGTACCATGGCCACCTGGTACAGGCAAGCACATTATTAATCCCACGTTCGATTTTAGTGTATCGCATATTTTTTCACTTGTTTCGGGTAATTTTGCCCAAGAGACTGCCAAAACTGATCCAGTATTTCGCATAAATGCACGACGGACCACACTCCACAAGAACGCCATCGCGTGTAATACCAAATTACCTAGTAGGTATGATTTGCACAACCAACACGATGACCACATGTTTTGGTGCAAACCTCCTAACGTAATCTATTGTTATGGACAGTCAAAAGATTCTCATAGCTATGTTTATTTACCCAAAAGTGTTTTAGAACTATTATTTACAAATATTTCCAGCATTCTTAATATTAGAAGGTTCTTGGCAAATTCCAGTTCCAAACTAACATGTCATTGTGCTTTTCGATACACAAGTGTCACCATTAAGCCCATTATGGACAGGAACATCATGTCTTGGTTCTCTATCTCCTTTCCACTCCAGCACTCAAGCACTTCCACCCTACTCATAACTTGAGGATATTCCTTCCACTCTGAAGCGGTTCTTCTCTACGAAGGTAGAGGAATGAATAAATTTATATTCGCCATCGCTAATAATTAGAACTACCTGCCTGCTTCAGTTTTTCTGGCAAACCTCAAATTGGGTATCTTCTACACAAGGGTGAATAGGTACGAGTATGATCAAGACCTGCGTGATTCATCGTCGGCCATATTGTAAGTACTAATATGTCAAATTGTGGTCAATCCAAGGTAAAATCCAATAAATGGGTATCTAGTCTAGATAGCTGATTATCACTCCATAGTTTAAAACAAAGTCGCTTCCCGCTGTCTGTCTGTCCCTATATATGCTTAGATCTTTAAAACTACGCAACGGATTTTGATGCGGTTTTTTAATAGATAGAGTGGTTCAAAAGGAAGGCTTATATGTATTATTTGCACCCGTGCGAAGCCGGAGCGGGTCGCTAGTGGACTATATAAATAACATCGGATCAGAGATCGCATGTCGTTCATTGTTCTCCACACGAATGCCATGCGAGACTTAGTTTTTGCTGAATTTGTCGAGCTGTTCTATCGGTTTATATGAAAACTTTGAAAGAAACTCTGAGAAAGTTTTCTTCTATCTTTTCGTAAAAACATTATTTTTTTTAGATGTTTTTAGATTTAAAGGTCTGCTCTAAGTTTACTAATCATCTTGAAGTATTTATTATTGAACTAGCTTACCCGACAGACGTTGTCCTGTCGTCAGTATTGTATTCTCTTTGGTCCTGTCATTCAATTCATACTGGAATCTGTCAAACAACTGACAGTTTTAAAAACGTGCTTAGCAAAGAGTATATACGGCTGGGGCTAGGTTTCATTAAAAAAGTTTGTAATAAAGGTAGTCATTAAGTTTTCTTTAATATTTATTAAAAAGTTTCAGCGCAATTTCCTTAATTTTTCTGATTTAAGAACCTTCTACGAAGTATTCGAAAACAATTAAAAAAAGATGAATTAAATCGGTAAAACCGTTCTCATATATTATAGCATGACCAGGATAAATAGGAGTTCATATTTATATGTAGTATATATGTATTTGTATGTTGTAAAACTTATAATCATATGTTCATTTTTAAGGTCAAGGATAAGTTAGTTATACCGTCACGTGAGAAGTTATTTCAAGAAGTTATTGTGCGCTGCATGACGGAGAGCCTATCATTGTCTTCAAGTACCTGTTTGTTGTTTACTATAATCATATTTTATCAACACAAAAACGTAAACCTCCTGTGTTAGATCAGTAATAGCTGTGGTAATAGGCAGGAATTGATATGCTCATAATCTCAGGCCCTACTGAGAAACTGTGGTTTCAATGTAACAAAGTTAATTAGATCTTTGGTGAAGATAAAATAATGCAATCCATACTAATATTATAAAAGCAAGAGTAGTTCTGTTCTTGCTGTCAGAATTGAAACAGTTAAGCTAACTGCAAACTGTTGAAAACAATCTAGAGGTAGCTCAACTAATTTAATGGTACAGGCCATTATTGTAGATGTTTTAGATGTTAGTAAAAAGCTGACTTTTCGTGAGACGCTGAGGCGGGTGAAACCGCGGGGAACAACTAGTATTCTTTAAAACTTCAATAGAGCCATGCCCAGGCGAATTAGATTGAAAACTAATTTCCATCTTTAATAAACTCTTACAAAAATATTAATTTATATTTTATGGGATCCGGAATCGGAAGAGACTCCATTAACAGATTCGATCTAGAGGTTAACCCATGGTTAACCTGACACATCGACTTCAATGTAATCTTGTCTGTTTATCTCAGACGCACTTTAACCTCGTAAACGCATGTATTTTGAAACTGCGTGATATTTCTAACATCACACACACACACCCAAATTTCAACACCCCACCAGTCCACTGCTGGACATAGGCCTCCTCTGATACGCAACTCATTGTCTCTGATCTTAAGGGGTACTGCAATACCAGTATATAATAATAATATTGTATTAAGTATAACGTCATCTAGTACCCATAACACATGCTCTGCTTAGCTCGGGGCTAGATGATGCTGTATGGATTGTCCAGAACTTTTTTAAATATATACATAGCTGCATGCGGGTAGATTTCTACAATACTTGAGAGAATACCAGTGTATTATGTACAAAATGGTAGAGTAAGCCCGAGTGAACCCTTGATATTATATGATTTTACCGACATACATCCATATACTCGTTAGTGGATGTAGATTATGATATCCTATTTATTGATGAGAGAGCAAAGTACGCCAGTCATTCGATAAGCAGGAAGAAAATATTCTTTCCGTTGTAGAAATAAAAGAACTGTTTCACATCAGTTCATGTAAATAAAGCAAATAGAGCATGTCCGTCCGTCCTTCCTGCTATGAGTAGGAAATAATGTTAGTTTCGTACCAGCACACATGGTTTCGTGTGCTGGGAATCCAGTAGTAACATATATTTTTCTATAATTTTTTCTTTAGTAATTCCCATATCCGGATTTCTAGAAAATAGGATCGAAAAGGCAACGTAGGTATAGTCTACTAATGTAAGTCATTGGTTGATAGGTTTACAATATATGTATTTCAAAGTAAGTTAGTATCTTTGTACGACGAACACATCAACTTTCGATCTTATAAATAAGGTGGTAAGGTAGTTTTTACTTGATGTCCTGTCCACTTCGGTTTGAGACTGTTCAGTTCAGATGCTTAGTGTCTATCTGTGTGCGTACGCGCACCCAATAAGGAAGTCTACTTCAGTGGCTTTCTGGCTTTGTACAATTACAATCTGATTTCTTATTTGTAATAAGTACAGCCCGCCGTTGTTAATAAATATATAATTAAATGTAGGTAGGCATAATGAATGCAGAATGCATTGAAAAGCTTTGTCATAAACGAATAAGGTAGAATATCTAGATTTATTAAAATAAGAAGAAATAATTTTAATAACAAAGAAAATTGCAATCGAAGTAAACAAATTAGAACTAGTATTTACAACTGAAACATTTGAGCTAACTACAGACATTTTGAAAGGAAAAAAAGGATTTTTTTCGAATCTTAGTACAAATCATTTAGTCGCCTACACGTACCTAGGTGAAAAAACCCTTCTCTATTTTTAGGAACAAGCACAGTTCTGCCATTTATTATGTGTCTATCCATTAAAGTTATCAATGTAGGTCACGCTATCGGATCGATGGCAGCCATGACTGGCAGCGTTGCGAGGCAAGACTGGATCGATTGCTCTTGGTATTTGTAGAAACACTAATAATAGATTAGCTTATTTACTATTCAAATGCTCGAAAGTCTTGAATAAATCTAGTGACGGTAAGAACGTAAAGTTGTAACTGGAGCGATAATATATGCAGTTGAATATATTGCTAGGCTGAGAAATTATCTTTATAAACGGAACTGCTTAAATCAGAACCCTTTTCACACTTTTAATATGCTAAGCTAATGGTATAAAATACATACATTTGTCACAGGCATTATATATTGCCATTTCTAAATAAAATTCTATTAATATCTTATTTGGTAGAGTTATAAACTTTGAAAATTTTAATTAGAACTCTACCATGTTGCTGTCTTCAGACAAATTCAAAGTAGACCATCGTGGTAACTATGTAAAGACCTAACATAATATAAATAACCTTTCATAAATCAAGGAAACAGAGTGGTTTAGACACACTATTATAACATATTAGGGCTTGGAATCCGGCAACAATTAACAAACACCCACAAAAGCTTGCGCGAGCGCCGAGGCTTGGGAGGTTCTTGAACTTAAGTCTATACATATTGCTAATCATTTTGTTGACAAAAAGTATTGTAAATTATTACATACAAGTATCTAGTTTTTATTAATAGTTTTAAAAAAAAATTATGACAATGATTTTTTTATAAAATACCTGACAGGTATCACATACTTCGTTGCAATTTCTACTTGGTTCTCGAATGGATCACGAACATGAAAAACGTAGCCAATGTTTGCTATTGTTACAATCTTTACTAAATTCCCTAAAGTGGTTTATCGCAAATCAGTATTTGTGATAGAATGCGAGTGTAGGACGCTTGTCGCGTATGTTTGAGAAACTGTAAATCGTGCGCTTGCGCAAATAAACTCGCAAGGCTGCGTTAACAAGCAAATCGTGTTTTGCATTTTTATTATAGCGATCTATTTTTAATAACGTATTTAATGAGCAAAGTTTTCTTTTGTTTTTGTAATTATGTGAAAACCCTTAACGAACTTTTTTTTAAACCAAGACATGTTTTTGCCGTTGGACTTCAGTATAGTGAGAGCTTACTGGCGCCACCTAGTTGGACTCAACCAAACTATGTATAGATCCTACTATTGATTCGAATACCGCACGCGACCAATAGATGGCGCTGCCTTCGGTAAACAAATATTGAAGAATGGTTGGCATGCCCCCAGGCCAGGACTATTCACACTGTTAAAATATTACCTTTGTTGTCGTTCTTTTTTGGAGTTTTCTGCCATTGATGACGAACTTTCTGCGACCAGCTGATCGGACTCTTTCTTCCTCTGCTTCTCTCTCGAACACTGCAATTTAATAATCCCATTTCACTATTTTTACAACTTTACTCAATTATAAGAAAAATCGTCGTAAGGAATTTATTTATAAAAACGTATGGTATTTTCACCAATTTTTTTCTGAATGGGGAGTAGTTGCCGGCAAATATGTTTATCATGTTTGATAACAATGTTTGATTTTCTCTTTGGAAACAGGTATTGCACTGATTACCACTTCATTGGGTCATGATAACGGAGCGACCTTCTTTCGGTTCGAAATGCACAAATTGCTGCGTTTAATTACTAAAAATATGGAGAGCTTAACCGATCGTATGAAAAGTGCTATAGATTATGTTATATACATTTGTTGTATTGAGCTAAGTTTGTAGTAAGTTGGTAAGTGTAGTGTAGTTTGTATCACAAAATTTAAAAACTTACTAAAGCTTTATAATCGTTCATTAAAATATCAGAATAACTCACATAATAATCTTCTGTTCATCGCCCTTCTCTTCATCAGAAACATCCACCCAGTCGTCGCTGCGGTCACTCCTATCGCTGACACTGGTTTCACTGCTAGGCACCTGAAACGTCATCTCCTGCCCGTTGTAGCTGATGACAGACCGTTGGCCGTATATACTGTTCGTCTTCTGCTCAGACGACATAGTCGACTGACTTATGTTTGACACTGTGTCGAAAGACAGTCTTTTGTTCACAGCTGAGTTCAAATTCTTCTTCAAATTGTTACGAAATTTGACAACGTTCGGACTGTTTGGTATGCTCTCGTAGCAATGGGATAGTGAACCTCCATCAGCATGCTTGATGGTGTCGTAGATGTTCTCGTTATCGTTGTATCCAGTGTAGTCAGATATCATAGAGTGCCGACTGCTATATATGGGACTGCTGTCTTTAGATTTCGGAGATAGATTCGGAATCTTCTCGTAAATCCTTTCTGATCCAATTTTTTCGTAGCTGACAGTTGAAGCACCGCTGACGGACTTTGTGATGATATAGTTTTTCGAGTTCTCTGCGGTGGGTTTGTAATCCTCTGCGATTTGGATACCAGCGCTCGATGTGTGGCAATATGGCTTGATAGGAGATTTACAGTATTCATAGCCATCATCGCTATCTCCATCGCCTCTTGTCCTTTCTTCTATACTTGTCTCACACACCTCGTAGTTATGGAGACTGCTTTCATCTCCTTCGGGATGCGAGCGCATTTCTATTAAGCACTGATAGATGTTATCTTTTTCATCTGTTAGTGATTCAGGGTCCGATACTTCAGATATCTGTTTTGGTATTTCTGGCAGTGGACAGTTGACCTTTGGACCTTCTACGGATTTAACTGGAATTATTACAACATGATTGTTATCATTCATGTCAAGGGGCTCATAGTCATCTTCTATATCTTGTTCAGATTCTATGGGCTTAGTTGTGAAAACAACAAATACCTCTTTATTGTAAGCTTCAACTAAATTACTTTCAAAGTCATTATTATATTTTTGGACATTAAGTTGAGGTTCTTCACATTGTACTTCGTTTTTTTCACGTGAATTTATGTCCTTCGAACCATCTGTTAATCCTAGATTATAATCCGTAGTTTCTAACTGGTCCATAGATGTGCTAATCAAGCAGTGTGGAGTCTCCGTAGGTATTTTATCAGGGTCTGCATATATTTGAGTTGAGCTTTTTCTGCGCCATAGGAATGACTCGTTCGGGGCTATAGGAGAGTTCACTTCTTCAGTTACAGTAGCTTCTTTTGATTCAGTACACGTTGGTTCAGAAATTCCTTTATTACTTACAGTGACAACAGAAAAATTTGTCTCATTTATTTCTTCAGGAATTATTTCAACTGCCTTTAATGACATTTTCTCTGAGTGGATGTAATTCGTTTTAAATTTCTTCTTATCATAAATTGGTTCTCTCTTTTTGGATGTATCTACTGTTGGTGTACTTATGGTTATTTGTTTTGAAGCAGAATCTTGGACCAGAGTTTTAATAGACCTGAATTTTGGAACTCCGTCTTTCACAACAATATTTTTCGTTAACACTAACGATGATTTCTTTTCAGGTACTTTTGGTTTTTCTTTTAAAGGTATTGTACTTTTCGTTCGATCAGGCTGTCTCTTCAAAGTATTATTCGAATTAGTCTGAGCAATTATTTCACATTCAAATTTTTTTATGACATTTTTTACCTTAACAGTCTCTGGGGGTTTATTTGGTTCTTTAGATTCAGCATTTTTCGTTTTGCAGGGACTTCCATCTACAGAGTCTGACCCACTTTGTTGTTCACTTGAATAATTGTATTTAAGTCTTTTCTTTGAAGTTTTAGGCATTTTTGTACCATCAGACTTTGATCGTATCACGTGAATTTTGGTTGAACTGTTATCTTTTATAGCAATTTTGTCTATTGAGTCCATGCTTGAACATCTTGTTTTATTGTAACGTTTTTTGGAGCCTCTTCGCTGTCGGACGACTATTTTGATGTTTGGACTTGAACTAAGCGTGGAAGTTGGAGTGGAGCTATTGCTAGGAGAGCATCGAGTGGCATTGGTTAGATTTTCAATCGTTTTTACAAGTTTAGGGGACATAGGAACTCCTTGAGATTCACTTTGTAGATTATTGAATTTTTTCGTCAGTTCTGATACGTTAGTACTGGTTACAGTCATGGTTTTACTAGCTATTGGAGGTCGTCTATAGTTAGCTGAAGCTGTTTTTGTTTTGAAGCTTACTTTTCTTTGTTGTGGTTGTTCGAATCTGTTGCTTATGTGTATGTTTAACGAAACATTAGGTTTAGCTGTATTCTTTACTTTTATTGGGATTGCATATTCTCTTTTGTCTTTCCCTCCACCTGTGCTCCTTGGGTCATCGCTTTCAGTCGTGACGGCTAGTTGTGCGTAGTGGATTGTTGGTTCCTCTTTCTTAACATCATCGGTTCGTGAAGTCCTCGTAGAAGGACTAAACGTCGAGTTTAGAAATGCTAATTTAGCTTCGTTCATAGATTTTGTCCTTGCTGTCATGGTTTGTAAAGGAAGTTTGGGGACAGTGTACACACATTTATCGCTTTGGTTCTGTTTGATCGCCATGTCAGTTTCTGGGTGGATGAAATTCTTCAACAGTGTCTTTATGGTGCCGTGCTGCTTGCCATCGATGTTGAAATGCTTGATCGAGGTGATGAAGCCGGTGTTGGTTACTTCGCCGTCCATTAGGTTCAATAGCATTTGTGGTGGATATCCGTATCCGCTTCGCTATGCCATCTGGAACAAGAAAAAAAACTGTTAGCACAAGCCAGGAAGTAATAAACAAGAACACGTTCGCAAGTCATTAAATCATAACACCTGCTTAAATTATTGAGAGTCAGAGTAATCATTGGTCATTTGAACCTGAACAATTACCTGCAATCGATATGATTATGTCATGAAATTGTATGATCGAAGCGATAGACCTAGTTTGAATGTAGATCACAATGGACTGACGGTGAAAGTGGAAGGTAATGTTTGCCATTGGGTAATAAATGGTAGGTAATGACGAATGTTCCTGCAATTTACGGTTGATAGGTTTATTGTCCGTCAACAGACTCTCACGTTTACCGATCATAACTCTGTTTGCAGTAATAAGGAGTTTATGAGGGTAATTTATCGACAAAATGATATATTAGAAAGCTTGTTGTTAACTTGAAAGAATTTTGTGAGGGGGAAATTATCTAATAACTGCATAGTGTTAAAAAATACTTACTAAAAACGCAAAACGTCTGCAATCAGGTTTATAATAGAGGCCCGGAATTATTAAAATATATACCTAACGGCGTAAGAGTTCTTTATTACAAAGAAAATTTAGTCGCATTATATTTAAGACTAACTGACCCGCCCGCGGCTACGCCCGCGTGGACTAAGAAGAATATCCCACCATGCATTGTTTTGTTATATCTCAAAGGGCATTAGGCAGCGTTTTCGTTGAAAGCTCCCATCCGAAATAACTTTTTCCGACATTTCCAACAATAATCATTTCAACAAAACATAAAACCTTGACAAATTATATACCTGAACCTTTCTCATGAATCACTCATAAACCGTACAAGTAGTTTTTGAGTTTATCACGAACAGACAGACGGCTGAGGACTTTGTTTTATTATATGTAGTGGTTTAGATAGGCAAAACAAATATGTATTAGATACATACATATACGTACATATGTAAGTGATAGGTAAATGTGTTAGTGCTAGTGGTTTCTTTTTCACTTCTTCCACAAGACTATAAATAGATATTTCGTAAGCTGTAAGAAATAAAGGAAATTACAATTAAAGAATAAAGTTGAACAGTCGTTACATATAACACAAAGCTATGCCTAGCTTGGGGCTAGATGATGCTGTGTGGATTGACCAGCATTATTTTTATTAATTCTGTTTAGAATTGAAATAGAATACTAACTGCAGACGGTTGCAAATAAGCTAGAAGTAGCTCAACTCATCCCTAACAACACCAATCGAAAGCTTTCTTAGACGTTGGCTGCATTGCACCACAAACCTAAGTAAAAGATTTTTTAAAAGAGCCCATAGATTCGAGCATTTCTAAAGTTAGTTATTAAAGTAGCTTCGTATTAACTTTACATACCTTAAGTAAGTTATAGATTTTATACCTATTTTTACAGGATAGGAGAGTGCCTAGTTAAACGTAGGTACGCACTTTAATTGCTTAATTGTCGCAGCCATATGAATGCAGTCGCCAGTGCCATATCTCAATGACAATAAAACATTGAGACTGTAAAGGCAAACTATCAATTCCGACTACCAGCACGTCCGATTTCCAACGACTTTGATTATTTAACTTCGTTATAAGCGTGACTTCATCTGGCTTGAAGCTACAATCCCAGATTTATATGTACTTGTGACGTAGGTATTCGTGCCCATGACGTCATTAGTAACTTGGATTTCCCAGGATGAGTGGAGAACTTTGCAACATCCTCGCCTCATATCCCTTTATATTTTTAATGTCTGAATGTTCATGAATCTCCTATATTATTTTTGGCTATATTTATTTTGGTACTTCAGAGTTTCGACCTCAATCATATAAATTGCTGATTATTAATAATTATCTATCACTACATCGTATAAAACAAAGTCACTTCCCGCTGTCTGTCTGTCCCATAGGGACAGACAGACAGCGGGAAGTGACTTAGATCTTTAAATCTACTCAAAGAATTTTGATGCGGTTTTTTTAATAGATAGAGTGATTCAAGAGGAATGTTTATATGTATAATTTACACCTGCACGAAGCGGGTCGCTAGTATAAAAAATAATAAAGAGTTTGAAATGTATAGCGACAAAGAAACGAGTGGCTGGGAAACAAAGTCTGGGAGGTATTTATAATAAATATTTCTATTTATCGTGGACATTTTTAGCGGACTGTTTTTATGAATAATCATGTCGATCGTTTTTCTAAAATGTGTAATATTTACTTATTTTAATATTATTTTGTATATAATAATAAATGTTTTTAATATATTATTTTAATATTATCTATAAGACTAAACTAGAGACTAACTTTAAGACTAAGGTACTCTCTTGCATTGGGTTTGTCCGTAAGGATAGAAGTAGGTACATGTTTATAAATAAATGAAGGAAATAAATGAATCAAATATTTTGAACCTCTAGCAACAGAGATCTATAATGGATGAAATAGGTAAGCGGATTTGAAATGAACCCAAAAAAAATCCGTGCTGCAAAAGAGACGCTGTAGTCGTTTAATTAAATGACTGAATAGATATGATTAATTCAGATAAAAGGCATAACAAAGCCCTATCAGAGACGAGGACGATGTGCCGGGTCGTGAGAGGCTTTCACCGAAGCCTACGTGATTCAGGATTAGACATTTGTACCCACAATCGCTTTACCCAGTGTAGAGTACACTTAACATTCCTTGTAAGGAGAAAGTTACAAGCAATGGTATTGGTTTCGTTTTGCTGGTGTTTCCTACAGTTCAAATAGCATAAGTTCGAGTAGATAATCGGCTTATAGTTAGGCACCTATTTTCAAAAAAAAAAAAAAAAATCGGCCAAGTGTGTGACTGTCGAGCTACGCACAGTGTTTGGTTCGGTCAGGGAAATAAGTTAAAATTATGAATCGTACACCATTCATAATTTTAACTTATTTTCCTGTATTACACAACTAATAACTTTATCTCAGTTATTTTATACGAATTGTTCATTTTTGAAAATTCAAAAACACGAACATTTTTGTTGATGATATTTATTTCTTAATGATTAATAGAATATTATTGATTTTCCAATTTCCTATTCTTCAAATGATGCGGATAGTGTACATATTTTTGACATAGGTAAACACTTAATTTTATAACAATCTCTTGGTTTTTACCACTACCTTCAGAGTTTTCCTTAATGAGATCACAAATGAGCAAAGTTTAGCTTAACACACTGTCAAAACTTCTCATATGTTATCTGCACACAATGAGGCAATGTCATAACAAGGCGTTAACAACCGGGTTATTCACAATTCGGCACACCACACCCAATATTGAGCATCAGTACGCATCAGCGTTAGGAAACACTGCACACCTGCCGAATTGGCAAGACAATGCGCGCCCCAGTTCGGGAGGCACGGAGAACCGATTGAGAATATAGCCATTAGGTACTGTTGAGACACCTTTGTGTTGGGTAAATACCATGGTGGGCGATGCAATTACAGCCTAGGGCCGGTTACAAATGGAATATGAATTGACTGGCGACCGACGTGGTGCGGCGGGTGAAGGTCGATTTGTGACGGAGGAGGTTGCGGGTTCGATTCCCGGCCTGGAACAAATGGTTGTATAACCTGCAAATATTTGTTTCGGTTGTTTTGGGTATTTTCTTTTGTATAATAAAAAATATCTATCTATGTAATGTACGAGTATGTATTAGAGATGAGTCCGGTATTCAATAACTAACTCAGTACCTGTTAGCATGGTCCTAAAATATCTAACGCTATTGTAAAATCCGCATACCGCTAGGGAATAACTGTGCAAAGCGATCATCGCGCCTAACCGACCTTGAACCATAACTACCCAACACTTCAATACCTATACTTACCTAACTATCATCTACGCATAGGTACTAGCGGACCGTTCACCCGTAAAGTTATGTAGCTGCAACAAGTATTTGGTATTTCTAACCAAATCGGTTAGAAATATATTGGGTAGAAATCAGGACCGGTATAGAGCATTGTAACGTTATTGGGTACCAGTTGGTACTAGCGGTATTGAAACAAAATACCCAACTAATAACCGATGGCCAAAATATCCAATAACTCCCATCCTTAGTATGTATATATCAGTCATCTAGTACCCATAACACAAGCTCTGCTTAGTTTGGGACTAGATGAGGCTGTGTCGATTGTCCAGCATTATATATTTATTATTTATTTTATGATAGCGCGCAGTACATAGGAGGCTGGCATTAATGAAAGGAGGCAAGAGTGAGTTACACCAGGCTAGAACGACGATGGAGATATTGAAATAATTTCGTAAATTTTACTACAAGGTGAGTAGGAATTTGGATCATTAATCATATGAATTCATTAAACCGCAGTCAGTAGAGCCCATAACGTTGCTAATACCAATGCAGTCAATATCGTTCGCGAACGGATTTGGTAATTTTTAGAGCGGAAATTCCGATATGTCCTGAGACAATGTGGAAATAATTACTGGTGATGATAATGGTATAAAATCTGTTCGAAGCGTCGAATTAATCGGTGATGATTGCACAATGTCGGCTGGGCGTGCGTCTGCTTGGTCATTACAATGTTCTCACACGGCGCGTGCCGGTTTCGAGAAAGTCGCTAAATACGTGATGGAAATCAACGAACACCATGTAGTCTGCATTATCTAATTCCGTGTTATTTGCTATGGAAAATGTGCTATTAAGACAACCTAGTTGCGTGTGTAAGACCGGATGAGGTTTTCTGGGCAGGATGCTATGATTTCACCTTCTGCCCTCATGTATTTATATTTATCTGCTTGCGTTACACTAATCTGTATAATCTTGATTTCTCTGCTACATTATGATTATAAGTTAAAGTTGCACAAAAGTTGTCTAATAATTTGGAAAATCGGAATTGTAATTGGAGATTGCTGCCATTAGTGTTTGTTGAACATCATGAAGGTCATTGACAACATTCAAATAGTTTCACGATTGAAGATTAGCTATGCATTTATGCATCTTCGTTCTCCGGTCACTGCCAAAAAATTCCAATGACTAAACACGTTTCAGTGGATACGGCTCTTATCTGTGTCACGAAATCTAAACCAAAATTCTTTATTTCAGAACAAAAGTATGAAAGTGTAGCTAATTGGAAGTTTCAAGTAAACTGAACTAGCACAGAAACCCATATGTTAAACAAAAGACATTCGTGTCAACAGTATTTTGGTCATAGGTACCTAATTTAGCTTAAAAATATGTACAATCGAAAATTTTCTGAAAAATATTTGTGTAGGTACTCTAGTCATGCTTTGTGAAATAGTAAGGAGTGGTTTTGTAACCCTCGGTAAAGCTATTATTTACGTATATGTATTACATATGTATACACCTTATTTAGACACATTTCAAAGTATCCTGGGTCCCGTACCTATTATCACTTGTACCTAGATATAATCGTTATTTTGTTGAGTGAAGACAACATTTAAATTCTTACCATGCCTAGAGGCAAGGTTATGATGGCACAGAACCGGTCTAGGCGCTGCTCAAGATCTATGAAAGTAAAGCTAATTTGACGTTCGCACACCAAACTGTACTAGCATAGAAACCCATATTTGCACAAAGGACGGTATTGAGTCGAGATGGTGTGAAGAGAGTGTTCCGATTGGCCAGTCCAGTGCGGATAACTGTAACTGGTTAGCGGAGGTAGCGCTCGATGAATCGTAAACACCGAGATGTGAAGTATCTTCTACCGTTCTCGGGTTTTTGTACGAAAGTTTTGTATGAATTGAATCTGATTCTTCCGTTTTGTTTGGTAGCATTATTTCGCGATTTGTAGCCACATTGATAACTGTTTAGCGTAGTTGTCTTACTATTTATTGAGTTGGGGAACTCTACATATCTAGGCTCTCGATGCTACGAAGAATAGAAATTGAACATTAGTGTTCTATATTATGTCTCATAGAGCTAGATGATAAATCTCTTTAGCTAAAGTTGTATCGTATTATTGTTATTATCTATGGTATTATTGTAAATTTTAATTAAGGCATTTCAATAGTTTTTTTTATTGTGCGTACCTACCTACCTGAATTATCAAAATGTATACCCACCGTTAGTAATAATAGTGCTAGTAAATAAGCAGACTTCACTCTCACGGGCCTGCCTGAAAACCAGCGCAGTATTGGGCAAATGCTCCAATACTGCAACATGCTGAGGCAGGGACCCATTTTACCCTTATCATCTCATATTTTTTTTCTGTGTTACCAACTATTTAGATTTAAGTATTGTTTAGTTAATAAGTTATCTATGTTTACAGGGTAAATAAATTATCTCGCTCTCTCTCTCTCTCTATATCGTGCAGTGGCTGTATCATCATCATATCAGCCCATACACGTCTACAGCTGGACATAGGCCTCCCTCATACGACGCCACAAAGTGTCTGTATGTAATTTGGATAATAGGATTGCCTGTATTAGTTTAGATTTCTTTTAAGACTGTAAAAATCTTCAATTTCAATAAGATTAGGTACATTTCTACCTAAGAGTATAATGAAAATTTACTCGAGAATGTTTACTGGTAAAAGTAAATCGGCAGAAATGATATTATTGGCTACTTCCCATTGCATCCAAACCTATGAACATATTGTTCTGACTTGTTACATCTAATGCTATAGCAGAGTCATTTAAATAAACGTAAGTCGTTATATGCCGTAGCAACAAAGAGAAACTTGAAAAGGGCTTGCAGGCGTGCAACTAGTAAGTATGTAAATAGAAGGTAATAAAGAATTGCTTTCACTTTCCGATGAAAAATGTTTTACGGAAATTGAAATCGATAAAATTATGACTTTATCGATGAACAATAAGTTTATGTAGACGTTACAGACATGGATAATAAACTATTTACAAACAAGAAAATCCCATATCCATAATATCCAAATCCAATCGTTAACTTGTGGTAGATCATTAATTTGTTTACCAATTGTATCGAATCTTTATATGACTATGAGAAGTGGTACAACAACGATGGTAAAATTTTAAAATTGCGCCGAATTTTTATTTTATTTTAAAAAAAGTTGAATCTGGTAACTCCCTCTATCATACGATGAAACCGAAAGTCTACTGTTAAAGGTCTCCTAAAGCGTATTTTTTCCCTTAACTTGTAGTTTGTTTTAGTTTCTAATTAGTTGTTATATTTTTAGTTTTTTTCTAGTTCCTTTCTAATTTAACTTAAATTGTTTGTTTATTCATTGTTTTTTCAAAATTTACTTTTGTTTAACTTCGCATAGATTTTGCAGTTAAATGAGGCTTTTTTACTCCTTACCTGATAATCATATTGGTTCCCACGATACAGGCCCAGCTTAGTGTAGTAATCATTATCATTTAAGTCAATTAATCCTCTCTACTAAAACAATACTAATTTCTGTACCAAATTTAATTCTGTTTAGATAATTATAATAACCATATTTTTCATTTTCATTTACGTAAACACCCAAAGACTATAGTAGCTAGAAAAGCGTGATGAGGTTTGGGAACGCAGCCTACTTGGGTACAACACCTCATTTACGACGACGTCGAGACCTAATTGGCGAGTATATACTTACAGTTGAACAAACAACGACTATTGTTTTACCAGTAAGGACCGCGTGGAGGCCAAACCAGGTGCCAGAGGTACCACTACTAACACTCACGAATCGAACACAATAGAGGGAAGTTTCAATAACATTGATTAAAGATTATTTATCGGGTATTTATCGCGTACCTTTTGTTATATTTTCCCCCTACGTTTCCATCGCGTTACAGCGATCGTGGTCACGGGGCGACTGGGGTAGTCGCCCCGTGACCACGATCGCTGTAACGCGATGGAAACGTAGGGGGAAAATATAACAAAAGGTACGCGATAAATACCCGATAAATAATCTTTAATTATGTCAACAAATCGCGAAAGTTTAAAAAGTTTTAATAACATTGATGTTCCGGTTTTATAGATTGGCGTTGGTACTTTCCAAGGAGATGTGAATATAAAGGTATTTGTTATAAATGTGATAAGTGTTAGTATAGAATCAGATACATTCTGAGATATTGATAAAACTAAGGATCGCGAAAAGTTTATAAACTTGGCAACCATATCAAGAAGAGGTATGTTTGATGATGCCTTAGGAAGACTGAGGATGACGATATTGATAAACTGCGATGAATAAAAGAGTAAACAATATGTACAGTATATAAACAGAAAATGATGTTATGTTAGACTTAATAGGTACACTTGTTAGAATAGAAAAGGTTAATTGTAAAGATGTGAACAATAGGAAACCCATAGAAATCAAATAGTACCTACATATATTATTTTCTCACGAGTATAATACCTGTCTGTAAGTACATAATACTGAATGTTTGACTTCTAGCTCATTAACGATGATCTCATAAAATGATAAAGTTAAGCCTGCTGGTGAGGAACGTGACTCTGACGCAAATTGACTTGATTTTTGCTGTAAGATTTGGTGCTTTACTTAGCGACAGAACTTAAACAATACATACTTCCAATTCCTACTATTAGCTTATTGAATTAGGACAATAGATGGCTAAGTGGCTATTGTGCTGGTCAATAAGCAGGTAGAAATCTTTATCAGTCTGCTAATTATTTTCAAAGAAAAGATACGAGTAATTAGAATGGCATATTGAGGGGATGCCAAGGTCAGATGGTCCAGACGTGCACAATATGGCATTGTTGATGAAACAATGGTAGATAGCATGTCAAATGGAAATCTGGAGGTAGGCCCTGAGAAAGGAATCCGATACCGGTTAATACCATTTTTTATTTCGGGCATAGGAGACAACTCGCTAACGAAATGGTCATTTTGGATATTTTCTTTCTCAATCTCAATCTGTCAGGTTATTGAAACTTGAATTTGAAATTCTGTCCTTAGGTTATAAAGATTTTTTACCATGCCGACTCTTCTGTTGTATATTAGCAGTACCTACCTATTTATTATGTGTTGTGTATAAATGTTCCTCGAAGCAATGTCCTAACATCCACTTTTCGCAATAAAATTTTCAAGCGTGGCGATTCTAGAGTTATTATTGCTGCCATTCTAAATACCTTTGATTGCTGTATAAACATTAATGTCCATGTTGTTATACGCACCTAAATATTGGGTAAACACGCTATAAGAATTGTAACATGTGCTTCAATTAAAATAAAAAGAAATGAAAATAAGGGAAGGGACTAAGGGAATAAGAAAAAGGGCAGCAGTTTCCTTCTGTGTAGTTTTAAGATCTCCACTACGATCACGAATCTGTCTGCCAAGCCAAGCGTGAGTAGGTATGGCAAAACTTGTTTGGGTGAGCCATTTTTACCAGTGGACTTGCTTGCTGATGAAGAGGAGGAGGAATTGAACATTGTTGAGATATTAAACAAGCACAAATAACCTAAAATCAATTAGGAAGGTACAGTGGTGATTGTAGCCTTCATGCGATGCAAAGCAAATGCCAAAGGTCTGGCAAAAGTCAACGACCACGCATCCCACGCAGGTGCCATAAAGAGGCAAAGTAGCCGTTAATAACATACAGATGCATTCTTTAGATCTGAGAATGAAGCTCTTAGCATAACTAAGAATCCAAACTCCAATTCGTGAGCAAAAATGGTTTGATAGAGGCATAGTATATATAGCTATTATTATTTTGTATAGTTACCTACCTTAAAAGTCACTGGAAAAGATACATAGAAAGGAGAAGCTTAACAGTTAAACTTCATCAAACTCTACGCAATCAAAACCTTCGGTAGAAATATGGTAGGCTAATTTGATGAAACCACCATAGCAATCGCTAATAACAAAGCCATTGACTACTTACTAAGTACTGGGCTAGTAAGAAGATCGGAATCAACATATTGCGCAGGCGGCTGTTACAGACTTGTTACTTCACCTCGTCAGTCGGCTCGGCGGCAGTAACATGAGGGTAACATTGCACCCGCCCGTGCGTGACTCTCCACGACCTTAATTATGTTGCGTTTGCGCACGGATTTATTATAATTCATTTGTTTCGTTAGTCGAATTATAATAGAAGAAACCATTTCAAATCTTACGTAAAGTTTTTTGACTGTCACACTGATATATTTTTTTTTTTTTTATTATTTAGTGTACAGCGTTAATGCTTTACCCTAATTATATTACAATCTAGCCAAGTAGGCTAATGAGTAATTTTGCTTTGTCTTAGTTTTATAGTAATTATTAAAATAAGAATGTGTCCATTGGCACTTTTCTTAGAGTCTCTAGTTAAGGGGAGGACACTTTGTTTATGTGTTCATTAAAATTAGCACTAATTATTCACTATTTATGTTTAACACTACACTAACTCAAAAGGTTTAGTTCTCTTGAGCCTTCTCACTATGTCTGTGTTGTCGAGGAGCTGGATGGCCTCGACGTTCACGTGGTGATGAAGTCTTCGTTCGTGAGCTTCTGCGTATCTCTGGACTACTTTATTGACGAATTCGATCTGGAGGTCCCGGTGTAGATCTTCGTTTCTTATGTACCAAGGTGCATTTATAATGCCCCGTAGAACTTTACTTTGGAATCGTTGTATAATTTCGATGTTACTCTTGCAGGTACAGCCCCACAACTGTATTCCATAAGTCCATACAGGCATCAGGACTTGTTTGTATAATATAAGTTTGTTGGGCACTGATAGGGCGGATTGCCTTCCGATCAACCAGTATATCCTTTTGTAGCATAACTCTAGCTCTTCTTTTTTCTTCTTGACGTGTGCTTTCCAGCGTAACTTGACATCAAGCGTCATACCCAGATATTTGGCTGTGTTTTCATATGGGATTTTATTATTATTTATGAAAACAGGATAGTACTCATCTTTCTTGTTAGTGAAGTTGATGTGGACGGACTTAGATTCATTCAGCTTTATTCGCCATTTTGTAGTCCAGTCATAGATTTCATTTACTGCTACTTGTACCTTTTCGGCTGCTTCTGCGTGTGTGCTTCCGACAGCCATTATAGCAGTGTCGTCTGCAAAGGTAGCAATAGTGTTATTTTCTAGTGCGGGGATGTCACTTGTGTATAGAAGATACAAGACCGGGCCTAATACGCTTCCTTGTGGGACACCAGCTCTTATTTTCTTAATGTCTGAGTAGGCATCTTCTTGCCTTATTCTAAAAGCGCGATCTGTTAAATAAGATTCTATTATATCTGCAAAATCTGATGGAAGCAATTTCTTTAGTTTTAGTAGAAGACCTTCATGCCATACTTTATCAAAGGCCTGTGCTACATCTAGAAATATAGTTGAGCATACTTTTTTATCTTCGAGGGTTCTCTCAATTGTATTTGTAATTCTGTGAACTTGTTCTATTGTGGAGTGCTGTTCACGAAATCCAAACTGATGTTCTGGTATTAGATTTTTATTTTCTATGTAAGGCTTAAGTCTTTTTAGTAATAGTTTTTCAAATAATTTTGACATAATCGGTAGTAGAGAAATTGGTCTGTAAGATGAAGTCTCTTGAGGTGGTTTCCCTGGTTTTGCTATCATGATAACTTCAGCAACTTTCCATAAATCTGGTACATACTTCAGTCTGAATGAGGCGTTGATAAGGTTCGTCAGTTTCACAAGTGCTTTTCTAGGGAGATTATGTAGTATTTCTCCCGAGATAAGATCGAATCCGGGTGATTTTCGTGGGTTAATGTGGTATTTTATTTCACTCCAGACTTCTCTGGGCGATACGAACTTTAGCATTAATGTTTCATCACAAATTTCTATTGGCGTTGGTGTACTTTGGCTTTCGTTAGGTTTAAATATATCTTCCAGGTGTTCTGCGAACCTTTTAGCTTTTTGCTCATTACTCACAGCCCATTGTCCAGGTCCTATACTTATTGGAGGAATATGGGTAATGGGTCGTTTCATGTTTTTAGTGGCTTTCCAAAGGGAGTAGTTTGTACTTCGGTCACTGGAAAGGTTTTGCAGATAAGTGTTTGTTGACTCATCGTTATGTGTTTGAATTTTCCTTTTTAGTTGTTTTGTGAGATTATTCAGCATCGTTTTATCTTGCGGAGATCTAGTTTGGTGCCAGTGGTTTCTCTGTTTTCTTTTTTCGTTTATAAGTTTTAGAATATCGTGAGGATAATGGTTTCGTGTTGCTCTTATCTTGTTTTCTGGTGTATTATTCCAGGCAATCTGTTGTATTAATTTTGTAAAATGATCTACTTCTACGTCAAGTTGCTCATGGGTTTTCAGTGGAACCTTTAAGTCTATATTACAATCTAGTTCTAATTTAAAACTCTCCCAATCAGTATTCTTATTAACTAGGGTCAGAGTGTTATCTTTACGTAAGATCTTTTCACTTATTTCTAAATATATTCCAGAATGATCAGAGTTCATATCGTAACTCTGTTTTGTTCTTAGGTAGTTATTCGATATATTTTTATAAACAAAAAAGTCTATTAGGTCCGGAATTTTGTTTGGATCAGTTGGCCAGTAAGTCGGTGAGCCAGTAGATATGACGTCACCTTTTACCTCTTTAATAGCTTTCATTAAGTTATTACCCTTTGTGTTCGTTAATCTAGACCCCCAATATGTATTTTTGGCATTGAAATCTCCTCCGAGTACGAATCTTTCACCTAGAGTTTGAAGAAAGGCTGTATATGTGTCTTTTTGTATAGTGTGACGAGGTGGGCAGTATATAGCTGCTACCGTTAACTGATACAACTTTGCATTGATGCAGATAGCTACGGATTGAATATCTGGTTCTTCATGTTTACTTGCCTCAAAGTGTCTGATGTTTTCTTTTACGATAACAGCACTGCCTCCTCTACCTTTGTTGTCAGGGTGCAGGGCATGATAGATTTTATAGCCTTTAAGTGTGATGTGAGATTGTTTAGTGAAGTGCGTTTCGGATACGAGACACAAATCGACATTTTCTATGTCAAGGACTACTTGCAGTTCATTCTGATGGTTTAGTAGCCCATTGCAATTCCAAGCCATTATTTTTAGTTTATAAATCATTTTTTGTTCTTAATAATAGCTGATTTGGTGCTATTTTCTATTTTCTTCAATCGCTCATCAAAAGATGTCATGAACTTTAAGATTTCGTCGAGCTTGCTGTTATTGCTAATTATTGGCTCAGTGCGTTGCATGGCTGGTGTGTCTTTGGCAGCTGCTTGCGCGTAAGAAATAGATCGATGGCTCACGTTTGCTGAAAGAGTTACCTGATGTTTATTGCTAGAGATTTGCTGCGTAGTTGGTGTCTTCTTAGTTGTTTTGTTTCGTATTTTCTGCATTTCCTTGGCTACCATACAGCCTCTGTAGCTAGCTGGGTGCGCTTCTCCACAATGCACACACTTTGGTTTTGCTTCTGTAGGTTTTGTGCAGTCCTTGGTAAGATGTTTCCCTGTGCATTTAACACACCTCGGCTCTTTGGAGCAATACTTTTGAGTATGGCCGTACACTTGGCACCTTTTGCATTGAGGGATTAGTTTGGCGGATCTTAGTGGCTGTATCTCAACCATGCACCCCATAATATGTTTAATTGCATATATTTTTTTGATGTCCTCTTCATTGCTGAATGTGAGCATGAACATGTTGAGTGGTTCTTTAGTTTTCCAGCTCAGTTTGTTAACTGCTTCTTCAATCTTGAAGTCATTTTCTTTTAGGTCCTCGACAATCCTTTCAGGCTTACACGTGAAAGGCAGTTTCTTAACCATAACTCTTATCGGCCTCTCCTGTTTATTTTCATAGGAATGCCATGCACAGTTGCTATCTTTTAGAAATTTGGTAATGGCTCTGTACGCTTCACTGTTACAGGCGTTCACTTTAACACTATCACCGTTCAGCATCTTGATATTGAAGGTGCCAGCGGGCTGCTTTAGTGACAAGGAGTCATAAAAGCTTTGATAATTGACTACCCCATCCACTATAATAGGAGGTGGTGGAGGAACTTTTTTAACCTTTTCAATGACTGGAATGTTGACACACTGATATATAAATCTAGGTATTTAGGTTAAGATGAGGATATAATTTGATATCTTTTAGAAAAACTAAAAACCTAATTCTTTTATTACACTGTTTTTTTTTTGCGTGACAAATACTTAGTTATGCCTCGGAATTAATTTTATAGTAACCACTTCGGCATCATTTTCTATACAAAATCCAAAGAATCATCAAAATCGGTACATAATTGACGGAGAAATCGATGAACATTATGTGCATAGTAAAAACATAGATACAGCCAAAAGTAAAAAATCATCCTTTTTCAAAGTTGGTTAAAAATGATAGAAATATGATTTTTTAATCAACTTAGTTTGGTTAAGATGAAGTGAGGAATTATTGAAACGAAGGAAGGAATGTCTGTGAAATGAATAGAACATAATGCAGTTTAAACACAAACCTATACATTGAAGATCGCATTAAATTTATATTTAGATAGGCAAAATAAACATGTATTAGACACATGAGTGATATTATAAATGTGCTAGTGGTTTCTTTTTCACTTCTTCCACTAGTGGACAAAAAATTTAAGTGAAGAGAATATCAATAACACCTTATTTGATAATAATAACTATGCTATAAAGTATAAAATTTGATTTGTCTAAGTGCTTATTTTGTAAGCCTAAAGAAATAAAGTTGTTGATTCTGATTCTGAAGATGCGTAATGAAACAGTGAAATAAGCCCTGTCAATAAAAGCGAAGTAAAAACGGATGAGGCAAAAACAAGTCACGCGAACACAGTGCGCATACCTGCCAGAGAGGAACATTTGCCTATAATGTGCGCAGACGACGATTACACGGAAAAAAATGAAAATTCTAAGGAAGATAGTGTCTAAAATGTTTTTGGTTAGTAAGTTGAAGATTAAGGTAATATAAACGAGGAAGTAAACGACAGCCATTGAGATTTATCAGATGGGTCAAATAGAGTGTTGAAGCTAAGTTAAGTCGTGAGGGACTTGTGCCAGTAAATTAACTAATTTCTGTTTCTGGAATTATTTGGTGAAACAGCCCGTACTCGTAAAAACGAAATCGAAGTTTCTGATTATTTTTCGTGCAAACGCTAATCTTATACAAGCGACATAAGAGTTGGTTTTGCATGAAAACGAAAAAGAAACTTCGATTTTCCTTTTCCGAGAAGGCCCCCAGCTAAGGATCTTTATTATTCTAGAATACGGGCAAGGTGATTTAAAAGATTGAAGACTACTTTCAGTTATTAATATCTTAGATATGATATTTACGTGCCAGAAATGCGGCGATATATTATAAGGACCAATTTATTTATAATACCTGTGTAATTTACCACGTCTGATAATGAATAAACTATTTAATTTGATTAATTTTTTTTTTTTTTTTTTACATCTAATATATATTTTTAATGACAAAGAAAATAACAATCAAATAATATAAAGAAATTAAACTAGTATTTACAATTGAAACAATTGAGCTAACTGGAGACTGTTGCAAACAATCTACGGATAGCTCAACTGGTCCATATCAATACCAGTCGGAAGCGTCCCCAAGACGCTGGCTGCATTGCCCCGCTGTATGGCAATGCTAATGCGCTGCGCCAGATACTCACCAGCTCTCGGGTCATTAATACATTTCACTTTTGGGGAAATAAATATCCATACTGGAAACTAATGGGAATTTTATCCCTGCGAATCTAGGTTTAAACATATGCCTGAATTTCTTAGGTTGTCATTTTTGCAACTTTATTTTTGGTGCAGGTCTGTACAGGACAACTGGGACAACTTTTGTCCCAGTAGTCTTATGCACAGGACAGGACAAAGTTGTCCCAGTTGTCCTGTACAGAACTACTGCACAAGACTACTGGTTATAAGCAGCAAGTGGATGGTCCAGGGTAGCATACTGAATATTGCAAATGCAGCAACTGTGATAAAACGGGGCTTCATCCGTCGATGTTAGAACAAGGTCTTTAGTTACGAATTGAAGATTTCTGATTAAGTTAATGTGAATAACAGTTTACTGTAGAGGTGAATTTGGTTTGGATTCTCTTCGGATACCTATGTATGTATAACACGTTAATAAATTACTTACCCGATAAAGGACGATTTGATAACAAATGTCTTATTATGTTGACGACTCACATTAACACGACTGGCTAGTTGCGTTATCAGAATTATTGTTTTTATATGTACCTACATAGAACTAATCGTAGTATTTCAATTGGTACCTTTGTAATAATTTTGCAATTTTGCTTGCACCCATGCTTCATTTTCTTTTAAAAAATTTCGATCACCAATCCGCCTGCCAAGCGTGGTGATTATGGCAAACCCCCCCAATATGATGGCAACAATTAGATTCGTAGCCTCGTCGTTTGGGGGAGGCCTATGTTTAGGCTGATGATGATACATAAACTTAGACACAACGGAGGAAAAATTTACAACTTACCTATAGGTATGTAGTGTAGGTTGTAGGAGGATTTAAATTTTTAACCGACTTTAAAAGAAGGAGGTTATCAATTCGTCTGTATGTTTTTTGTATTTATGTTACGCGATATCTCCGCCAATTATGGACCGTTTTTGAAAATTCTTTCACCATTGAACCAAACCGAATTAAACCAAAACGATTCCGAAGGAGCCCCATATTTTTTTTTATCCCCAGGGTATTAGTATTTATCCCGCAAAACTTAAAATAAGTGTAAAAGTAAGGGAATTTTAAGTCAGTTTATCGTTTTTTAAAACACGCCATATTATATTACTGAGCACTTTGTCCCAAACACAAACAGCCTCGACTAAAAGCATTAGGTATATTATATTAAAAATTTGTACTTCTGTATCTACTTAAACAAGCTGCAAAAACTTAGCAACAAAAACGTGACACAGTATGTTATTATGTTTAAATCACATTCATGCTTAACGGATTTTCCCATAAGACTTAAAACAAAACAAAGAACATACCAGTTCCAATGAAACAATCCGATATTCACAACACTACACATCACTAGCTATGGTTTAGCTATAACTGTGATCAGATCACCCATGAATAATACGGTTATTATTAGGAGTTTTTCAGACGATTCTCTGCGGGAGGTAAAAGCGGAGACGCGCGTGCGGATTGCTCGATTGCGTGGTCCGTACTAAATAGAGCCCAGTTCAGTTCGTGCTCACTGTTCATGCCATGCTCTGTGGTCTCGGCTGGTCAGGCCAATGGTGTAGGACCAGACGGAGACAGATGCAGGGCTCTGACCGTGGTTCAAGTAATTAGGCAAAGCGGACGCATACCTTTGAAATAACTTAAGCCTAGAGACCATGACCAATGATAAGAATTGCAGTTCTGCCCAGCTGATGTGCGGTGACATAAATAGGTCTGCTCTGTTGACTGGGTTTAAGTTAGTTAATATAGAATATTGAGTTTATGTTTAACAGCTTGAGGAAGTCGTTTATTTTGTTATCGAGACGGTGAAAAAATTATTAAAAAAAACCTTGTATGTAGTTGGTGGAGACCCAGTTTTTCAATCTGAACTCCGTGGCTTCTTATGTATGTTGTAAACATTTAAATTAAGGTTTTTGTTATTATAGTGAGTAAGCCTCACACTGGGGATAATTTTAGTTAGAAATTTAAATAAGATACCCAAAATTTTTCGACTTCGACGGTCTTGAACCCGCAACCCTCCCCGTCCCGTCGAAGTCGAAATTTTTATGGGGTTGTATTAAAATTTCTTAGAACATTTAAATTATGCATTTTGTTAATGGATTTTTTACCAATTTGTCCAACTAGGTAAGTGGTGTACTGGGGTGAAAAACAAAAGTTACTCCACTCCTAATTATTAATTTATTAGGAGTGGAGTTAAAATTTTCAGTTAGCTATCAATATATAAACTCGTCTCATTCAATACTAAATATGACTCCTTCGACAGGATCCCCTCTAGGAAAAGTTCGATGCAAATCAAGTTGATATACCAGTGGTTTAAGTAAAAGGCGGAAAGGGTTTCAAGCACAGTGAACACTTAGGAATCAGGCTTCAGCTTTCCACAGAAGCTTAGTGGGCACCTTAGTGGCCGCGGCGGAATAACGTTTTGCTATAGTTTTTTATAAGGTTTTTCTAGAAATAACTAAGGCAATATCAGTATGTATTATCTCATTCTAGATTAGTTATGCAAAACCCATTTGTTAAAATCAAAATGTTTTATTGCAACCATATTGTTTAAAAAGATAATATATATTTTACAATCTCAAATATGGATCCCGTTAGGGCACAGCAGGATAAGTTACTTAGTACTTAAGTTTAAAGCTAGGTGACTTAAGGTACCAGGAATTGCTTAAAAATTAGCTTTGTAAACTAAGAACTATCTTATATCTAAGTAATTATATTTATATTTTCCTCAAGTATGAACAGTAGTTAAGTAATTATAATTATATTTCCCCAAGTAAATAAAACATTCTGGTCAATTCACTTATTGTCTATTCTATGCATCAAGCATGTACGTATGTACTCGATGATTCTATGTCAACTGTGTGGATTGACCAACTTTTTATACCATAGCGAAGTAGAGCTTGTGTAAAGATACTTGATATAATCAATACAATAGTATGAATTGATAGATTTTTTTTTATTATACATAGACAACACCCACACCACCGCCCTGGTATAAATAACTGCAAATCGTACAAACATTTGTATCGAGGCGGGAATCGAACCCGCAAACTCATGTGTCGCAGAGGTCGTCAACTAATTTAGTTCATTCTTGCTGATCATTCGTAATTCATAAATTGTAAATGTGCACGCAGGTCTGAAAAGTAGAGTTTTTAAAATTTATCTATTATAGAGCCATTGAGAGGGTGAATTACTACTTTGTAGTATTTATGTTTTGCAATAAAAATACTGAGTACTGAAATGTATACTGGTATCGCAGTATTGGTACTGGTCAAAATATTAAAATCCATGAACATAAGGTTCAAAAAGAATAAGGAGTATATCACATAAGAATCTAGTAACCTTGATAACAACAATGAATCGACATGGAATCGGCACAACGTCAAACAATGAATATTTGTACATTGGTACCGGCCTGTAACAGTCAGCCATACTTACCTCCATAACGTCCAATTACGGAGGAATGTGGGTCAGCCAGTTTGCTTCATGCTGAACTATTTGACAGCTCAATTTACCTGTGATATGACGGGAGAATCGATTGATACTCACGCGATTAATGTTACTTCACTCACGTGTGGCATGCAATGCAATACCTAGAGATGCATGAAGAGTTGACTTTGAGAAGTTGAATGCCCAGAAAATACTCCCAAAACATGGTTTTGAGAATAATTGAAAAAGTCGTAACAAAGTTAGTATTTTTTATTAGAGTTGATAACGTTGTTAGAACCTGGACAATGTTTTACAGAATGAGAAATCCTAATATTATAAATGTTAAAGTTTGTGAGTATGGATGTTTGTTTCTCTTTCACTCAAAAACTACTGAACTGATTGGGCTGAAGTATGGGTATAGTTTGGGACCTGGAATAACATTATAGGCTTTATTTGTCCCGTTATAACGCGGGCGAAAGCGCGGGCAGCAGCTAGTTTAATAAACTTAAAAAAAAACAATGATGTTTTTGGTTAAAAGTCCCAACAAACTTGTTTTTTTTTGGGATACTATTACATTACTGAGAATTTACCCTGAGTCTGGGGCTTACGCACTATAATAAAAAAACCTTCAGAGTAAGATGTTCAACTACCTGATGATTCAATTTAGTTTTAATTATTTTATTTGTGATGCAGTTTGAAACACATGTGTGTGATATGAGAAGGAAATATGAGTTCGCATAATGGTTCGCATATAGACAGCGAAAAACACGATAGCTAAAGAATTTAAGCCTAGACTTTTGTATTTTTATGAGTGTAAAACAGCAACCTTGTTGGTAAGAGAACAGGTTGATGATTCATACAATTATTGGACGATCCCGGGACATTTCAGAAACGTTGGCTTGCAACCGCAGATACCACGATTGAAGAAAACAGGTTTTGGAATTGCTTTACGATTAACAAATAAATGGGAGGCCTATGTCAGCAGTGGACGTGTATGGGCTGATGATGATGATGAACAAATAGAAGATCAATTACTGCCAAGATGAAGCCGAAGAGCCGAAACTAAATAATAAAGATGACTAGCGTATAATTGAAGAAGAGAACATGCAATGCCACCATGACTACACACAGTGATATTGACCCACACAAAGCCTTCATAAGTGTGTCAAACACGATCTTAGAATAAAGTAGATTTGGCATTCAAACAATGTTATGTTTGGATTGACTCGTAGAAATCACAAGTGTACCATTCAAGCAAAGTCAAACATACAACGCGCAACGTTTCGAATTTCAAGGAAGCGATCGCAAGGCATGATGATGAAGGCGCACCTATTGCCATATCAAATTGTACGTAATATAAGTACCTTAAAGCTATCTACGTACATACATATTATCTACAACGAAGTATTAATTACTTGTTACGTATTTAGTGAAACCTACACCGAGTGAAGGAGGGTTCCGGAAAGTTGTAAGGTTTCTTTTATAGGTATCTTCTTTGTCTCTTGTAATAATATCTATTTCAAGTTAAATACAGGAAGCAACAGGATTAATATATTTTTCTAATAAATTGACAATAATGTCACAGCATTGTTTAGAAATAAGACAAGACAAAGGTCAAGTCATTTTCAACAGAAACACTACTGATGAGGCTTCCCATGATGAGCTCCATATCACCCTGGTTTCAGCTTGTCTAGCATTTCCCTCCAGTGTTTATTATGGTACACTTGATTTATATTATTATTATAATATATTATCAATATAAAAGTGTCTTGTTTCCGTATGATCTTACAGGACTCTTGAACACGTAAGTAAATAAAAGCTTGAAAGATTTGAAAATATCTCTGAAATCTGCAAAAACTCAAACTGGTTCTTCGGTCAGGAGAATGTCCGTTGGGTCAGCTGTTATTTATAATATTTGTACTCATACGTAAATAAAAATACTAAACTAAACAGTGTCAAGGCACATATCACATTTTGTCAGTTTTCAACTTAAGCAGCAAAAAATTGCACAAAATCTATTTATTGTTAAAAATTGTTTACTCGAGTCCTGAAAGAATGAAAATCACGCCTTAAGCAAAATAAAAACTTGAAATTATGTCATAATAACATAAAACAAAGCAGGCTTGCAAACCTGTAAGAAATCACAAAATGCCAAAGCACAGGTGCAGCTGTCCATTAACCCCCACTTTCCCATAGGTGTTGGCGGGCGTGGTGGAACCGGCAGACGACATAATACGACCTTTTAAAGATTGATTGTGACTGGCAGGTTTACTTTACTGGATTGTGGACAATTTTTATACTTTGCTCGATTTAAAAACTCGTACGCAGCGGTTGAGCCGCCATTACAAACTTTATACCAAATCACACCCACAATAGTAATAGATAATCAATAGAACAATAACAAAATTAGTATCTTTTTATCGACCAACAATAGCGGGGTGTTTTTAACCGACGACTATCAAAAAAGGTCCTCCTTTTTCCGTTTATATTTTCGGCTGGATGTAGGTATAGTGCCTAAGTACATATATGTTATTCTAGGTCCCAAACTATACCCATACCCAGCCGAATCGGTTCAGTAGTAGGCTTGTTCTTGCTCGGTCAGCAAAGAGATCGCTCTGTCCTATTACAATGGTATTAATGTACTAGTTCGGACTTCTAGTACTATTAGTATCCCACTCGGCAAAACTTTTGGGGCGTTTTAATCATAGGCCGCAATCGATTGTTTTGTGTCAGAAACTAGATTGGATACTATTTACATTTACTGACTATCAATTTAAATATTATTTCACCAAAACATACACGAAAACGGACGAAATATCCGTTTACCGACGAAATATCGAAATGCAATGCTCCGTCCATACTCGCAACAAAAATAATATAAGTAGGTAGATACATACATATTAAACTTACAAAAGTCCCAAACATACTTTTCAACAATTGCAATTTGATGCGCAATTTGATCTCTATGTTTAAACAAATAAAGTTTCTCACACAATACCCTTATAACTCCGTCTCTTTTATTACCGGGGATTATGCGCTGTCTATCTCTGTTCTACCTTAATCGTTCCTTTGAGACAAGTTACTACTGAACTAGAGAACTAAATGCATATCTCCGGCTCAATTACTACCGCGGAATATGCACTGTCTCTATCTCTGTTCTCCCTTAATTATTCTTTGGTCTTTAGTTCCGTCTGACACGGAATCACGGAATGTAACAGTGAACTAAAAGAAACATTGTACTAGGGAACGAGTAATCGAAATGCATTCTCAAACAGTTCTTTTTATTAGATTTTAAACTTTATGCCTTAGAAAATAGGGATTCAAACGCCAACTTTTTTTAGTGGTTTCGAGATTTCGAAACCACTAAACTGTGACTGAAGAGCAAGTGAACTACTAGGAACTAGTTGAGCTGAATCGTTCTTACTAGTTCACTGGTAGCTTACTCGTTCATTTTATTTCATTATTCCTGAACTACACAAGACTATTCAGTAGTTTTTGCGTGAAAGAGTAACAAAATCCATACATCCATACCATCCATCCATCCTTATAAATTTTGACATTAATGATATAACTAGCTGCTGCCCGCGCCTTCACCTGCATTTTATCGGGATATAAAATAGCCTATATGTTATTCCAGGTCCCAAACTGTACCCATACCAAATTTCAGCCTAATCGGTACAGTAGTTTTTGCGTGAAAGAGTAACAAATATCCATACATCCATCCATACAAACTTTGACATTTATAATATTAGTAGGATAATCCAAATCATTTGTCTATCTGGCATTTTAGCTCCCAAACAAATGGCAAAATGAGTAAATACTTCGATATTTTGTATGTAAGCTAACTTATTTTGACGATATTTATCTCTGAATGAATATCAGTCAATTTAACACAATCAATTTAAACGTTTTTACAATCCTCGTAGTGGGAATCGAAACCGCGACCTTTTGCGTCGCATCGCAGGTGGACCTTCGTTGCGCTACTGAGGTCGTTTAATGGATTAATAACAAAGACCATAATATTAAATAATCAAATTTCAAAAACAATCATCAAGTTCACAGTACCACGGAACATAAGGCCGAAAGGGGGTGATTCTGGACCATTTTTTTAAGTATACATCAATTGTAAATACTAGTTTAATTTCTTTATATTATTTGAATAAATAAATTTTTTGGATGTCGAACGTTTTTGAATTTATTCGAAAAAAAAAACATTTTTTTTTATATTCGTGTTCAACACAGCTAATGAGGTTTAGGATTCTACAACCGCTCAGCCTTCCCAGCAGCTAGGAAGTGATGTCATGTGGGTGATCGCCGTTTCTGGTGCAGAAATGGCAAACTGGATATAATCTGGTGGTTATCACTGCACCATTACGTGTGTTGGTGCTTTCGAAAAAGGGCTATGATGTAAACATGCCAGTGATGTAAAAAGGAAGATATAAAAGTGGAATACCTACCAAATACCTCTAAAAGAGGTTTTGCGTTTCCGAAAAAAAGGAAGGAATGAATGAACACTTTATTGTATTTAAATTAACATTAATACAAAATCTTATATCTAAATGAAAAAATAGACAGTACAAAAGGCGGCCTTATCGCTGAGAGTGATTTCTTCCAGGCAACCCAGGGTGTGAAAGTAATGAACTTCAGTCAAGTAGATGACAGGATTGTATGGCACAGGTAGTTATGCACATTATTGCATCGTTATGTACATTATTGCATCGTTATGTACATTATTGCATCGTTATGCACATTATACATTAGTAATTCGTTATGTACATTATTGTATTAATTTAATGCTCATATGCCGAATTTTTGGCTACCTCGGCCAGTCTCAGCCGAGAATAGACATGTGCTCAGAAAAACAACATGATACAAATAAAAATCTTAAATCTTGATATAGCAGTACCTCTGCTGCACAAGTGTGTGGGCAACACAGGTGCACTCTCTATTCTCTCACTCTCATAATACGATGGGACAGCAGACCGACACAACAAAATAAAGTGCTCTGCTTTAAACCAGTAACGACTAACATAAGATCAAGATTACCATACGAATGGTTCCAGTGATGCTGCAGTTTCGCAACGAACTGGAGGCACGACCTTTGCAAAAGGAAATCATCCGTGCAGCGACTGCAGCAAAGTTCCTGACTACGCTCAACGCTTTGATGTATTCAGTACGATGACGCGCCAAAGAGAGATATAATCAACTATTAAACATGTACATTTATTTTATTCTAAATCTAACCTTAAGGTGGACGGTAATGTAGGACTCTCCCCTACTGTGTTTGGAACTGTTCAGAAATTCTCTTTCAATTCAATTTATTTATTCAAACAATAAAACAACATTGCTGATGCTTCAAAGTCATTTTGTTTATTGTTATTTATTTGTTTTCTTTTGTTATCATGTCATTTCACTCACAGTTGTTATTTCACTTTCAATTTCAGCCACTAAATTGCAATTACAACTATCGATGTCAACGCTTCCACTATTATGCAATGGCGTGTGCCGACGAACCTGTTCGCACACCAAATTTTAATTACTTTCTTTTAAATTGAAATAAATAAATGATCCAGTTATTTCCGGACTTCGGAAGATGGGAGTAACTTTAATATAATTACGCAATTGGATAACATTAATTAAAATTTTACGTGTCTGTTTCATTTTGATAATTTTAGAAAGTAGTTCAGTAACATTAGGCTCTTTGAACTCGATTGCTCGCATCATTAGTTTGGTGAAAATGTACCTTTACTTGTGAGTGAGCTTTCTCCTCTATGGTGATTTTAATATTTTTGCTGGAATGTTTTCGTTAAGTTCTATGAGGCCGGACTGACCCTTTTTTCTACAAGAAAATGTACCAATGTTAAATATGTAGGTATATAATACTTAGAGGTTTAGTTTTTTCCTAAGCTGAAGAAAGGTAGGCTTGGCAGGCATCGAATGATTGTACCAATATTTACAACCGACGACGGTTATTCACCTACCTAAGACTCTACCAAAGGCCAACTGCGTAGTGCCTTGCCTTGCCTACAGACAGAAAATCCCGTAACATCTTCCGTAAAAATCTTTAACCCTAGATACCGATTCATAGCACAAATTATTTAGGGTATAGTATAGTAGAAATATATAGGTCTGTAGATTTATTTATTAATTAGATTAATGAAATGAAAAAATTACATGAAATTGTCATTATAAATAGAAAATGTCAATTAATGAAATTAATATACAGATAAAATAAATTAATAATAACGTTCACAAAATTAAAAAAAAACATTGTCTCAATAATTTATTCCAGCTATCAGGGAACAATTCAACATTGTTTTTTGGATTTGGAGATTTGTGTGCAAGTACACACAAAACCAATGAGGAACATTTTGGGTATGTAATGTACCACAGATCAGAAAAACTAAAGGGTATGTTATGTATCGATCACTATTCTGTTTTTATACGTCTATTTATGATACTTATTTAAAGGTATTTCTTCTTAATTAAGGATTTTTGTCGGGTACTTAATGCGTACCTTCTATTTTCCCCTATGTTTCAATCGCGCGCGTTGTATCGATCGGATACCCGATAAAAACCCTAGTAATTATTTTGACAAATCCCGAAAGTTTATAAAGAGTAAGTGATATTTTTCTGATTTTCTTCACATTCACAACTTACCTAATTTTTTGAAGATTTTTATAAAAGCTCCACTGACTCATGCCAACAGTATACCGCTATTTATACTTAGGACGGTAAATGCTGAGACGGATAATCTTACATTGAAGCACGTCCTAAGCATTACAACGTGTCCCCTTTACTTTTGCACGGTGCTTGAATTGAACGTTCGCTGTGTATAACGATCATCAAAGCTCAACAGCATCATCAGCAGCACGAAGATGTTGCTGCCGACCTGGTCTTACTGATAGGATGGTCAGGATTGTGAAGATGAGACAACATCTTCTGTTTTGTTCGTCTTCCTAGTCCTAAATACTAACCCAAAAGGATGCCAAAAGTAGAAAAAGTAAAAGGCAGTATAGTAACCACAGAAATCTAAATGATAGTAACCATAAACGCTCTGATTGCGCGATCTAATATTTTTAGTGCTGCCATCTAGTTAACGGTGTGTGAAGTAAACAAAATGCATGCGAGCATGGCGAAATATTATTACAAGTTTTGTGACTAGCCTAAATCCAAACTGGTAATTAAACTTTATGATCAAAGAAAATTACAATCAACTATAGAAAGAAATTAGAACTAGTATTTACCATTGAGCTAACTGCAGACTATTGCTGATGCTACACTGGCTGTATTGCCTCGCTTTATAGCAATGCTAATGCGCTGTGCCAGATACCAGCTTTCGGGTCACGCACGCGTCGCTTCGACCAGGCGCTCAGATAATTTTTTGAAAACCCGGAGAGCCTCAGTACCCCACGGACCTATGATCACAGTTTAAGTAATGTTACAGGGTCTCGATTCCAAGGGAGCAAATGCGTAAGGTAGGCTCTCGAGATCCTAGGCCAAATCTGTCGCCGAACCAGCCCTCACGGATGTGCTCGAAAGATGAGAGGGTGCAAGTGTGTCTACGACGCATTTAGTGTCCCACCCCACACAATGGGCTTCCCCAGCTCCCAAGGGGTTAGTGTCATACCGTCACGCAACAGACCATTCGGTTCGAGAATAGCTGGAAACATAATTTACTTCCTATTTCAGTTACGTAAGTGCAATTAATAACTGTAAAAAAGTGTACTAATAAGATAGACAGACATCTAAATGGATAACCAAGGAGCTAAGAGGCCAAATCTTATCGTCTCCAAAACTGGTCAGGCCGGTTCCATGTAAACAGAAACAGGCCCTGTTTAGCATTGTCTAGTTTTTAGCTCCCCAAATAGACATATCTAACGTTATTTTACTGAGTCTTAATTCTGAAAAGAATTCACATTAGGTATTAAAGACACCTGGATATATGTATATAGGTACTTACTTGTACCATGATTTGAGTTTTAATTTTAGGTATCCAATATTTCGGTACGAATAATTCACATATTACGCTTTTTCTGAGCATAAATATGTATGTATGTTATTGTACATACTTTTCTTCGTTAGATATCCTGCTTATCCTGTTGTCCAGCATTATTGATTTATTATTTGTATCATCATCAGCCCATACACGTCGACTGCTGGACATAGGCCTCCCCCGTACAACGACGCCACAAATAGCGGTCCGGAGCCGCCTCCATCCATCGACTCCCTGCGACCGCTACGATGTCGCTATTATTTGTATATTGTAATTGTAATTTTAGATGTTTTAAAGAGAGGAAACGGACATAATGTTTTTATTCGACGACCTCTGTGGTGCGGTGGGCGAAGCTCTCCCTGCGACGCAGGAGGTCGTGGGTCCGATTCCCGCCTAATAAATAAAAATATTTGTTCAGGGTGTTCTAGTCGTTTTCTATGTACATATAATAAAAAAAATATACATATATTTATGTAATATATTCTATAATGTATATCATTTATCTAGTACCCTTAACACAAGCCCTGCTTAGCTTGGTGCTAGATGATGCTTTGTGAATTGTCCAACATTATTTATTTATTACTTATAAAGAAAATAACAAACAAATTATAGAAACAAATTAGAACTCGTATTTACAATTGGAACAATTGAGTTAACTGCAGACTGTTAAACAATCTACAGGTAGCTCAACTGAGTTGTTGTAAACCTACATTGAAATAGGGTGCGAAACCTTAGCTTAGATCCTGAAATGAGAACCTAAAACTGAAGATACCTAGTACGACCACGAGGACGACAACGACAACGTCGACGACGACGGCGTTACCAATAGTTACGTGTCCATCCAAAGGATGTCTGGAAGAAATCGCTCATAGCGATAAGGCCACCCACCCATTGTTCCTATGTTTGTGTTTTCCTGTTCTGATTTTCTCTATCTTGGTGTGCAATTAGGGGTAATTGTGTTGTATAGTATTGTACCTAAATAAGTAGGTACTGTGGAGGAACTTGATTGCAAAACGCCTTTGGCAACCGTAAGTTACGGCAATTAGAAACGCAAAAAATCTAGATTTTTACTCGCACGCCACTCAAAGATAAGGGAAATCAATCGATCACACAAGAAAACCATAGCATAACGTGTTAATTATCGTTACAGCACAGGGAAGTAGCTTTGTTGTATCACACGGAAGAAAACTCTCGATGAGAATCAATCTATAAAAAGTATTGTATTTATAAAAAGATTTTATCGATAATTCGAGTTATTCCGTGTTCGTCCCTCTGGCTTTGGCCCAAACTAGTCCGAACATGGAAAATCAAATTCAGAGGTTCTCATTCCGCATTCGGGCTAGTTTTCAAAGGTAGGCTTTAGTAGGTACATTCAACCACACACTTCTCAAGTCAGATGCGGTCACACTTATTTGTTTTTTGTCTTTTTGCTTTGGCGTCGATACAAGTGAAAGAATCGAAGTCTCCAACTCAGCCTGTGGATGTAGTGACTTTGGAGCCAAGAGAACCTACCAGAGGCATGACAGCAGCTTCCTTCTATGTAATTTTAATATCAATAGCTGGGGTCACACAAATCAACAGAAGCTGTTCATTTACTTTGACGTTTGGAATGAACGAGTAACTGAATTGATAGATGACAAATGGAATGTTGCCAACATTGATAAACAAAAATAAGTCAAAGATAACATAAAGCTGCATTCAAAAAATATAAAATTCAAATCTACCCCTGTTCAAAAGCGCCCCCTCTCCCCTACCTACCTATGAGTGATCATCTGAACAATCTGAATTCAACTATCTCCGTAGCTTTCGCTTATGTTATAATCATAAAATAGCACTTCATCTTTATGGGGACAATGTCATACGTCGCAATCAATCAGCTCGATGTTTTGCGACTCAGGAAGTAGGTTCATCTTTGTATCGCTTTTGTTCGTCACATGATACTTGTATTGTTAAACTTGCAATTTAATTACGTCTTCACGACTTTAAGCGTTTCCGCCATAGATAGTATGGATACCAATAAGTGTTTGTTTAACTGCAAATTAAGCTATTGTCTACTGCTCTTCAAATAGGTGTTTGTTGTAAATAAGACATTTCATCTGTGATTGTGTGCTCGCTTTCACAGATGTTGCATCCGGTTCAACGACAAAAGACATTATTATCATCCCTGTATATTAACTTATGGCAAAGAGCCTATACTCTGATTCAAAAACCTAGTTATTTTTTGTATACAAAGGGGTTATAAAACCCAAGGAATATTGTTGGAAAATATTTAACGACATTGGTATCATCGAAGCAAATCACAGAAGAAAAAAGTGGGAAAATACCCACTTAGACCAGGCAGAAACAAAATCATACAACCATAATCTAACCTGTGTATGCACAGTACCTTATAAAATGTCGATAAAAATCTACAACAAACTACCAAACATACTAAAAGACATTGAATCCGATTCTTTATTCATTAATAAATTAAAACAAATCCTAATTGAAAAATGCTATTATGACGTAAATGATTTTTTAAATGACAAAATGACATAAAAAATAATGTCAAATATTTTATTTGAATTAATTGACTAACAATAATTGAATCTTTTTATTATTATTATATTAAACTAGACTAGTAGGTACTACCATAGACTAATTACCTCTTCCTACTTACCTCGGTACCTACATATATTTAGTTTTTTACCTTATACAACCTCGGCCTGCCTTCCACTTGTTGTTTACGCCCAACAGGGTTCACATTGTGATATTTACTTAACTAAATTACCTACCTATTAAGCCAATGTGATGACAACAATAAATATATTGAGTATTGAAGCACAAAAAAAAATTGATTTTGAAAGCTTTAATTCATCATTTAATGAATCTCTGGTTCGTTTTTGTTTGCTACACATGTGAGATTATGCGTTGTTGAAGTTTGTGTTATAGTTTTTAGTGACACCTTTGCTGTTACCTTGTTGTTATCTGTTATTGTTATCTATCAGTTTCTGATAAGTTTTCATTCATAAATATCTATGTTGACATAAATTATCTTGAATTCTAAAACGGCCTATCTTTGAATTATGTTTATGAGGGGTAGGGTAAAATAAGATGAAGCAAATTTTACAAGCATGCGGTCGTAGACGGCCTGGGAATTGACCTTAATCCCAGAAAAACAATCGGCGTTGGATCGTTTTGGTGTAGTGTAGGTTACCACCTAAAGACGGTAGGTGGCTAGGTGGCTACATTATTAGCTGTTTAGATTTAGCTGCAAATTATGTCAATAAATCCGAAAAAAATACACATGCTTGGGTGTCGAGGTATAACATTTCTCATGAAAAAATGATCTTAAATCGACAAGTACCTATTTAAATTGTGTTTAAAAATCAACAAAAGAAAATTTATGGAATCAATAATCTTTGCTTACCTTCAAGTCACACCGATACACCGTTTACTAAAGAAAATAAAGATCTTCACGTTTTGTAACAATCATCAGCCTGGACCTCACGTCACAGGCTCTTGAATATATGTAGATCATAGAAGATAAAAAAGCTTGGGACGGATTTTGCTCCAAAACGAAAAATAACAGGCTAAAGGTTTCTTCGTCGCTTCTTTACTTTAGTCTATACACCGAAGCGACCGAAATCCAAATTGCACTTTATTTCCATGTCAGTGTTTTTTTACCTTTTCTATTGTATTTACGGAAATAAAGAATTTTTGACTTTTGACTTGCTCGCCTAGTAATAATAATAATTCAATTTATTTATTCAGATAATTATAAAATCCATTTTGTTAGTAGGCTTATAATTATAACTAGAGGTTAGTACTTAAGAGTGTGCCATAAGCAATTTAGTGTTAGAAATCGTTATTTATCTCAGAATCTGTGAAAGCTACTACCTTCAAATTTAGGGAAATGATACTTTGAACTTTTATCTTGGATTACGTGTTTTAAATCACGATTGGTGAAAATTTTCTCGATAAAATATTATTTTGAAAAATACATGTTTTGCACCAATTTTGCTATTTATCTCAGGAACAGCACATTTTATTTGTTGGGTTTTTGTTTTGTCAAGAAAGCTTAAAATATTTCTTGAGTTACGTCTTTTAATTTTTCGATTGGTTGTTTAATTAACTTGTAATTAGATAAAAACTCATTTTTTGCGCTTCCGCCTTTCCAAAAACGTATGCTCTGTCCCGCTCCTGTGAACGCAACATCCTATTGCTATCCTTTTTACAAAATGGCGCGCAATGCGCACTCTTAAAACTAATAATTGATATTGTTCTTTTGAGCAAACTATACATTATAGGACAGTCAAATTTTTCAGCTATCGCGGTTAGAATGCTCTTGCTGCTCCCGCGGGTTCTGCTGAGTAGTGAGGCTGATTTCTTTCGCCAGATGGCATCGAAGGTGTCGGTGCGTGCCTGGGCGAACATGGCTGAGGCACTGCAGAATCACGGTAGTCGCAACAGCAACCTAAACGCGTTGTTATATTGGACCCGCAAAGCATTGTAAGCCTTTTGAGTATAGTTGACCCACAGACTTGCTGAGTAGAATGTATGCTCTGAATAAGGTAACCTTCTCTGCATCTGTACATTGTGCAAATCTGCGGGCCAGCATATTTGCCCTAGTCAGGGCAAATAATGCTCTGCGTTCCCTCTCCATATCATCGTCGTCCTTCAGGTCTTCAGTCAGTTCAGTCTCGTGTGAGATCCAAAGGTAAAATTTTAGCCCTCAGCAATAATTTTTTTGTCAACAATTTTAGCTTTAGTAGGTATAGTAGGTACCTACTGAGGCTTGTTTATCTTTCTAACAGATAGTCGAAAAATTTAATATGAACAAAGCTTCGAGTAGCAATCATCTTTCATCTTCTCCCGCTGTACTAAGCTGTTCATCAAAAACCACCTACCATATTGTTATACCTCTAGGTACCTATCTGTTTATGGTAACATTTTAGTTTATACTGTCTCGCACCATCATTAAGCTATACCTAAGCGATGCCTTTGCCAATTACCAAAGTAGCATTTTAATCTGCGGCAATGCACTTATACGCCCCATAACATTCAGTCGGCCAATGACTCCTACAATGCAACACATTGCTCCCTTCTGCGCTACATAAATACGCCGATTGACGTCATAAAGTCACATTGTTCTTATGCTGCTTTCGCTCATTGTGCCAGGTTTTATGGGCTGTATTATGGTGGGAATATGGGTGCATAATACGGTGTTATTGGTTATTTAGCTCATCGTTTAGAAAAACAGCGAATTTTTTTCGTGTTCAGTTTACCGCATCAAGATAAAATGAGCATATTTCTATGCATGATAGCATAGTTCTAAGGTTTTTGTTATTATAGTGCTTATGCCCGCACTTGGGGTAATCTTAAAGAATTTTATAATATCCCAAATATTTGTTTTTTTTTTAATTTAGCATAGTTCTACCAATGGTTTGACTTGTTATAAAAATGCCGGACAATTCATACAGGGTCACCTAGCCCCAGGCCAACCAGAGCTCGTGTTATGGGTACCTACTAGATAACTGGTATACATAATATGCGAAAGTGTGTTTGTTTGTCATTCCTTCACGCCCTAACTAAGCAATTATGCGACTTGTTTTTTATTTTATTTTTTATGTAGGCATAGAGTTTGTTGAAAGAATGGAGAGTAACATAGGCTACTTTTTGTCCTGGTAAAACATCAAAGGTAACATGGGTGATTTACGGCTTACGAATTTAACGTGGGTGAAACCACGGGGAACACCTAGTACTTAATACAATACACCACAATCATAGAAATGTATTTATAATACATGGACCCGGGAAAATATCTGAAGATCTTACAAACATTTGTCCCGATGCGGATATCGAACTCACAACCTGAGTCACAGGACGGAATATCACCCGCTGCGCCACAGAGGTCGAAATCTGAGACCTAACATCAAATCTAGATCGTAACCTTCAATGAGACGACAATTACAGTTTGAAATCGAAGAGCATCCTTACAACTGATCGACCTTTGGTCAAAGCTTCTTGTTACAACTCCAAGTGTTGCATTGCACCAATGATTCATTCATTTCACCCATGAATGGACCAAACCATAACAGCAATTTGTACCTTATTAACCCGAGACTAAACTGCTAATAGCCTGCTAGTTCCGTTTGCTGTGTTGTTTGGAGTGAATCATAGAGAGATTGTAAAACAAACTGATTTGTGGGTCAGCGGTAACGTCAGCTGAAAAGATCTGGGGGCCAATTCTTCGTATCACGTGTTATTTTATAGAGTGATACTCATTATCACAGGATAAAAATATCATGTGATAAATATCGAGTACCGCCAAAAACTGCATTCTCGTGCGACATATCGAGCAACTCATCAAAGAAAACGCAATACGCTTGTTTATCACTTGATATTTTTACAGTCCTTGCCATATTTCTCGGGCTCAGATGCATAAGGGCGTAAGTGCATTTTTGCTACTTTTCAGGAGAGCCGAAATAAAAATCATATAGAAATCGGCTCATAATTTTTGAACCTACAGAGATATCGCTTTGATTGTTTTTTTAATATGTGACAGAGTAGATACCCCATCAATTTGCATTAATAGAAACAATGTCAGTGCAAGTACCCGACCTGTCGAAAATCTTTGGATAACTTCAGTGTTTCCCCTGTAGCTCCACCTATAGGGGAAACGGCGCTATAGTCGTCCGTAAGTCCTCCCTGGTGCAGTTGGTTAGCGCATCCTCGTATTCAGAGGAGGGTCGCGGGATCAAGTCCCGCCGGAGTCGTAAATTTTTGGGATATTATTAAATTCTTTAAGATTACCGCATAAGCACTATAATAACAAAAATCCTTAGTTTCTGGAAAATCAGACACGTTGTTGGTGTGTTTCAAATTTCTGTAATAAGAGTGAAGCTCAACCGGTACCCACTGCAAAAGGGTGATCAAATCATTGTACTTGGCGGTGGATATTAGCTTCTCACTCTGGCGTAGATCGGGAAGTTGATTGGGGAATATGATTCTGCCTGATGAATTGCGTGTAAAAGAAATTTCCATGAAGTCTTCCACATCAAAGCTTGTCTTGTAAAATAGTACCCCCAGCCGTTCTTGTTTTAATTGTAGCCAAACACATTCAGAAATTTTGAATTCTTGACCGTTCTTGATCTTTATTCTTTTTTCGAGTCACAAGCGGCCCTCCTCGTTTGTTAAGAGATGTGACGTCTTTAAAGTGCTTTAGCTCCATGTCAAATACATCAATTTTTTTTCCCACCGCATGTCCTTATAAATTGGGACCAATCTCGTGATGTAGCAATTTTTTTTTCAATTTGGGAATGGATGGTATCTACCTCCATGTGCGTATGCCCTTTAACATAAATTTATGGTTGATAATCTGTAATTGTGGAAATTTGTGCAATATCCAAGTGTCATCATCATCAGCCCATACACGTCCACTGCTGGACATAGGCCTCCCCCGTACGACGCAACAAATAGCGGTCCTGAGCCGCCTCCATCCATCGACTCCCTGCGACCGCTACGATGTCGTCGGTCCATCGAGTGGATGGTCTCCCATGTAGGGGGGGATTTGCCATAATCACCACGCTTGGCAGGCGGATTGGTGATCGCAGTGTTGGTGTTTAAAAATACTCAGAAGGAAGCTGCTGCCCTTCCTCTGGTAGGTTCCCTTAGTCGGCTTTTACGACATCCACGGGTTGAGTTGGAGGGGTCGATATTCGTACGCCGCGACCCCACGGCCCCACGGTCTATCCAAGTGTAGACCATTATAATCATCATGTTTTGGTTTTGACCTGCACAATTGTCTGACCAAAAAGTCAATTCAAGAACACCTTCCAATCTGATTTTATTTTCCTCCATCCAGCGTATTAGACAGGAAGCTATCTCGTTCCCTCCTCTGCCACTAATATTTTCAGACCAGATTACATTGGTAGCAATATTGCAGGTTGTGTCATAGATGGTTTAATTTAATGTCCAGAGTTTGCGCAAGTAAAAAGATTTACCGTTAGTTAAATTAGGTGTTGCTAAACACTTTTATAAGTCAAACATCAATACGTTCTTCGTTCCTGACCTATCCATTGCTTCGGCTTTATCTGTTCTTTTCAATGCATATCTTGCTTCAGCTGTTTGGTCATGTATTTATTTTTGTTTCATTAAATTATCTCTTTCATATTCATCTTCACAGTCTTTTATTTTTCTTATGTTAGAATCACAATCATCACACGTATCGACTGATGGTAGTTTGAAGCTCAGATTGAACTTTGTATTAAATGTATTTCGGTACAGCCATTCTTTTGCAATTAGAATGTCAGGAGTTTCCTTATTTTTCATGTGTTCTAAGTATTGTGCATACATCAATGCTATGCTTAAGTCCAGCCCTAAGAATTTTCGTTCACTGGTTGTGCGAGAATAATGGCTTTCATAAGATGGGTATGAATTTATGTGATCTATTACTGTTTGAACTATGGGCTCAGGTGTTTTGTTGGCAGGAACATGTTTGCCTCTTAGGTCTGTACTTGTTAAGCCTCATGCAAGTAGTTTTTCCAGACTTAATCTCACAAATTTCTCACTTATTGCAAGTGTGTTTAAAAACATCACTTTGCATACCTTTATGATGTTGAAATCCAAGATTATTTCCCAGATTAGGGGTTACCTACGAATGTTTTACTAGTTTTGGCTATTTTACCTATAAAATAAGTCATTTGATTTTTTCATCCGTTAACATGATAAAACTGGCGAAAATCCAATCTAAAAATCAAAGATAGTATTGTTAAAGAGTGGTTGAGATCGGGCATCCTTACGCGACACCTGTCTCACTCTAAATTCCCTAAAAAAAGCGTTCGGTCGACGCGTCGGCTTACCGAATGATCTGCGAAATTTGCGTATCTCACGGACTCTAACTACCTAAACGTTGATTTTGTTGAAAGCAAAACAGCTTATTATAACTAACGTGCATGATTTTAACAACAAAGTTTATGAAATTGGAAGCAGAACAACGTTTACTAATTTACATCATTAAAGTAAATAACAAAAATTAAGGCATAACGTCTGTTGCGACTTTCTGCTTGTAACTTAAACAAATATTTTAACGTATATGTTAGAGACAGAAGTGCGTGGAGAACCGCCTAGCACAAGTGAAAATAAACTAAAGGCATAATGATGCAATTTAACATACAGCACGGATTTATGTTTGCTTCTAAGAATTGTTCAAAAGTCTTTACATCCGCCCTTATGCAACAATTTATCTTTACAACAAAAGAAGATAGAAATACAATTGTCAGATTGGCAGAAAGAGAACGAAATACTGATTACGGATATGTAAAAAAGTGATTTATTGCCGATGACGACTTCCGCCCTAATGCCTCTAAGGCCGAGATTTATGGAGTAGATAGTATATAGCTAGAATTGCCCTCCTGTCCGTGAGATGTAGAGAAACAGAATAGAATACCCTACTCCTATCAATATGTAATATTTTAAATTAAATGTATGTATTTAACCATGCCCATTTACAGTTGTTCTATTTTTAAATTCGCCTATTATTCAAATTTAAAAATAGAGTAAGTTCCTTAATTGCTTTCCTATCATGTCTGTTTTATGACTTTGAATTATAATTTGATCACCATTTCTTGTAACCATGGTTACAAGAAATGGTGCTCAAATCTATACTTATAATAAAACTGTAACAGGTCCAATTCTGTACATTAAAGATATTTTGAAAAAATTTTTTTGAGGGCACTCTGTTATCGGTACTGATGCCAAAAATTTAATTTTTTTCCATCATGTCTGTCTGTATCTTGGCCGCGCATAGCGCCGGAACTACTGAATGTATTCAAATGAAACTTGGCAGAATTTGAGATCATACTATGATGTAGGATACTTTTCATCCCAGATTTCAATAGGGTTCCCTTGGGATAGGGGATGAAAGTAAAATTTTTTGGCTGCGCGTAGCGCCGAAACTACTGAAGGTATTCTAATAAAACTTAGCATGATTTAAGTTCATATTACTAGAAAGGGCATTGAATACTTTTTATCCCGGATTTCAATAGGGTTCCCTTGGGAGAGGATATGAAAGTAAAATTTCGTGGCTGCGCATAGCGCCGAAACTACTGAAGGTATTCTAATAAAACTTAGCATGATTTAAGTTCATATTACGAGAAAGGGCATTGAATACTTTTTATTCCGGATTTTAATAGGGCTCCCTTGGGAGAGGGGGTGAAAGTTAAATTTCTTGGCTGCGCATAGCGCCGAAACTACTGAAGGTATTCAAATGAAATTTAGCATCATTTAAGTTCATATTACAAGAAAGGGCAAATAATACTTTTTATCCCGGAATTCAGAAGGATTCCCTTATGAAAGAGGAAGTGAAATTTTGCGCGTTGCAGGATGACGCGCGGGGCAAGGCGGTAGAGAGCGATAGCCACCCATTGTGGGGGGCACTGGCAGTGGGCCCCAGGCAGCGGGGACCCCAGAAGTGAGGGCCCCAGCAGTAGGGCCTCTCACGCAACCGGACCTTCCCAATAGCCCCCCACAGTGAGGGCACCGGCAGTGGGCCCCCCGCAGTACTCCCCGCAGTGGGACCCACTCAGTAGGCCCCCAAAGTGGAGGGCACCAGCAGTGGGGGCCCCCGGCAGTTTGCCTGGGCAATATGGGAGGCCCACTACGGGCCTCCCATATTGCCCAGCAGTGGGACCCCCAGTAGCCCCTCGTAGTGGCCCTCCCGCAGTAGGGTAAAGTTTCTTGACTGCGCATAGCGCTGAAACTACTGAATTTATTCAAATGAAACTTGGCATGATTTAAGTTCATACTACGAGGAAGGTCATGTAATACTTTTATCCTGGAATTCGTTAAGGTTCCCTTGGGAGTGGGGATGGAAGTGACATTTCTCGGCCTAAAATAGCGCAAAAACTACTGAATGGATTCGAATGATACTTAGCATGATTTGAGTTCATACTACGAGGAAGGACATTAAATACGTGTCCATACCCCAAAAGCCAACAAAATGATTACAAAATTGTGATTAGTGCCGATAAACGACCTACTGGACAGCATCCGGTTGGTACAAAGCTCTCGCTACCAATGATGTTGCCGTCGTCCTGGTAGATCAGCACTGTGACAGATTGTGCTGCGTACCCGGGATGACCGCTTGCAATGCATTGGCGAAACGCACCAGGCATTTGATTCTCTTCAGTCTCTACTCGCTTATATACCTACTGTCGTGGCGAAGACGGATACAACTTTGATCTTCGACATGCGAATCCGAAAACTGACGAGACTGGACACTAAAAACGTTTCTGCAATGCAATTCTACGCCTAGTTACATTTTACCAATAAGAGAAGGTCGCATTGCTCACCTGCAAAGGTTTCAACGTTTGTTCAACCGTTTTCTGGTGGACACTTACGCTAAAATTAAAACGGAGCGTTTGGTATACATCAGAATAGAACAAATGAGAGAAGACTGCGCGATGAGAATTATGTAGATCTGCGAGACGCCATGAATCAAGATAGAAATTGTGAAGATTTAGGACGACTGGTGATTCTTCCTTCCAGTTTTAGAACTGGACAATAGATGTGTAGTACCCTATTCTCCAGTAGGTACTATCAAAAGCTTTTGAAGCGCATAATATACCTAGGTAAATGTGGAGCTGTGTGAAGTCCAGTCAATAAAATCTAGGTATATTTAAATCTTTACTATACTACACTAATAAAAATAAGTAAGATTTGTGTGGTTGTAGGGGGTAATCTCTAAATCTACTGAGCCAATTTTGAAAATTCTTTTACCCATTGAATTTGTTTAAACACCCATCGTTTAAACCACGTTATTTGCGAGTTTTATAGCCCCGCCAAACATTGTTTTGCCTTCAACCCTTATCACTTAGGGATATGGAAAATAGATAGTAGCCGATTCTCAGACCTACTGAATACGCATATCATCCTCATCAGCCTATACACGTCCACTGCTGGACATAGGCCTCCCCCTTACGACGCCACAAATAGCGGTCCTGAGCCGCCTCCATCCATACGCACGCATATAAAATTTGGTAAAAATCGGTAAACCCGTTTCGGAGGAGTACGGTAACTAACATTGTGACATGGAAATTTTATATATAAGATGATATTGCAATATCATTTATTCTAAAATTGAAGTAGGTACCTACCTATCCAAGTGGGCCTTGTACGGTGAATAAATGAGAATGCGTATGATTAACAATCAGTAATTGGCACAAAAAATCAATCCAATATAATTATGTCAACAATTGTTGAAAATATTCATTTTGTTCGCTTTGTAGAGCAGCTCCACAATATCCACCCTCCAGGTTACAGTGAAAGTTATAAATGGATGCGTTATAAAATATTACTGATTGTAACAATATTAGATACAGTAGAGATATGCTACTAGGTACGTGCAATCAATCAATATATCGTATTTCGTAATCGGGAGAAAAGAGAATGTGTTTTCGACTTCGCACGGAGTTTGAAAATAAATATTGGTGCAATAACAAATTATAGGCGTATGCTAGCGCAAAATCAATAGACAACGAAAATAAACAAAATAAGTGCAATTAATCAAATGAAACGTATTTTCATAACTTTTTTTGCTTCTTTAAGAAATGAAGAATCCGGCCTGGTGACTGGTTGTACTTGTCCAATACCCGATTTATACCGTTTTGCTCACCTTTAAACGATAAAAATTTTTGTCAGATCATTTAGACCTATGTACATAATCTATACGAAATTTCAGCCTGATCCGCTCAGTAATTTAGGTGTGAAAAGTAACAATATATACATAAGTACATCCATTACAATTTTTATCCCATTAATTAATTCCCATAGGACTATAAATAGACTATATATATCCCCATATAAATAGGCTATATAACAGCATGGCATATATGACTGCATTTTATATTGGTTGGCAGGTAATCTAGCCATGTTTTGTTTGTTTTGTCTTAATCACCCTGCTAAAGAATGTCACCCATACGATTTTACTTCCTTTATATCGCCACCTAATAGAGTCAATGAAATAGGACAAAAAGGCATTGAGTGATGTAAAATTTCCTCTTCCTCCAACAACTGCATTGTGCAATAAAAATCCATGGTTTTCTCAGAACAATGGAATCTTTGTTTTTAGCGTACTATCTTATTTTGCATATTTAGTAGGTACAAAGTACCAAATAGTAAGTACTAATACTAAGTAACGTTTAAAATACGTTGAGATAACAACTTTTAAGAAAAATGTTATTGTTACATCAAAATATCACCATCAAATATCTAACCAATAAAGATTGAAGACAAAAACACGTAACAGGATAATGGTACCTAACTATATTATTTTTAGTTTGAAATTAGATATGCTTTATAAAAAAAAAAAAAAAAACCTATTTAATTTAAGAAGGTAGGTATGGTTTTGAAAGGACCTATAGAATAAGCAATTCGGCATATAAAAAATGGAAAACTCCTGCAAAAAGAACGAAACCTTCGATAAATACACATCGCATGAATGAGCAAACCAATACCGAGAGGAAATACATGCAAATTACAAATTAAAATGAGAGTGAACAGGGGCATTGAGGGAAATTAGCGAGAATGTGATAAATTGGCGTGATAACAAATAAGTCCAGAAAGATAATTAAATATTCTACCAGTTTGTGGATTAAATAGTTTGTTAATATATTGACAAAGAAAATAACAATCAAATAATATAAACAAATTAAACTAGTATTTACAATTGAAACAATAGATAGAACAAAACCCTATTCTCATGTCAGTGACATTATATAATTTGTCTTTTTGAGAATAAATGAATATTAAACTTAACAATTGAGCTAACTGCAGACTGTTGCAAACAATCTACAGATAGCTCAACTGGTCCATATACCAGTCGGAAGCGTCCCCAAGACTCTGGCTGCATTGCCTCGCTGTATGGCAATGCTAATGCGCTGCGCCAGATACTCACAAGCTCTCGGGTCACGCGTCGCTTCAACCAGGCGATAGACAGCAGATAATTTTTTGAAAACCCGGAGAGCCTCGGTACCCCACGGACCTAGGGTCTCGACTCCAAGGGGAGCAAATGCGTAGGCTCTGTCGAGACCAGCATATTTACGCCTTTTGAGATCCTCGGCCAAATCTGTAGTTTTTTGTTCAATAAAGATGTTCTGTAGGAACATACATATGTATGTGATGGGCTTTAGGAACCAATGAGTATGAGTATGGACCTCTTGCAAATCAAAATGAGAGGGGAGAGGTGCTATAACTGAGAGGTAAAGAAGAAAATTGATTAAACTAAAACGAGCTAGTACAAGGAAATTCAAGAGAAGTTTGAAAAAACTAGTGATGTCCTATTTAGATAGATAGATAGATAGAAAATTCTTTATTGCACACTTATTGATAAGAAACAGAAATACAAAAAAAGACAATTTTTATTCACCCACAATTAAATATATCGATGAATTTATCTAAGAACTTTTATAACTTAAAATCGTTTTAGCTGTTGAGATGACGTAAGATAAATTCCGTGCCTAGGCCACGAAGAAACAATTAAAAATTTTATACTAGTGTCTGTCTGTACCTCTCACTGCAAACCTGCTTTAATTGACTGAGGACTTATGTAATGTAATCTTTCACCCAGATTTTGCATTCTTGTGCATGTTACCACGTAATTGTGATAAATGGCCGTCAAGTTGTTTCGATTTATTTGGACTGTAAATTGTTTCCTCATAAATCATAATTGAACTTTAAAATTGGATGCATGCTATAATATTTACGAAATATTTTTGTATAAAAACTGTCTAAACGTTTGTCTATGTAAGGAGGTACATACATATTTTTTATATTAAGATTAATTCACTTTGAAGCTCATAATCATTTATTAGGTACTTAAGGACTGGCTTAGGTAATGACCTAAGATTTTGTGTTAGTCAATGGACTAACACAAAATCTTAATATATAAAACAAGGTCGGGTTTCTTCGATCAACAAAGCACGAGAACGACTGGACCGATTTGCGTCTTGGGGACGCTTCCGACAGTCCGGTTTTGATATGGACCAGTTGAGTTACCTGTAGATTGTTTGCAATAGTCTGCAGCTAGCTCAATTATTTCAATTGTAAAGTTCTAATTTGTTTCTACTATTTGATTGTAATTTTCTTTGTAAACTGACAGAGAATTCATTTTTATGTTGTTATGAACCTATGCATGCGTCGTGATTAGTCATGCTGTATTAGATAAGATAATTTTATTGATTTAATTATCTCGGTCTTTTGCCCGTTTGCAAATATTTGATTATATATAAAAATTATGACTCATTTGAAGAGGACCTTATATAACTCTTAGCTTTTTGGGCAAATCATTCATATACTAATATTCTCCGCTATTATTTGAAAAATCGTTTGAATATTTAAGCTATGACTCATAGTTTGATTTTCAATATTATTGTTGTTAGCCCATTAACATTGAGTGAGTCTTTGTTATACTTTCAGCTGAATAAATAATATAATTATACTTAAGCGCTACAATACGATATTAATTATACTATCGGTTTCGCTAAATCAAATGACAATAAAATTAATGTGGCGAAGATCTATTGGCGTCCAAATATATATTACAGTATTTTATGTAGGTATTCTATATTATGGACTGTGGCCATAATATATCATCGATTTATTGAAAGATTATTAACTGATCAAGCCATCGTTTCGTTAATGCAGCGTCTTGATTAACTTTTCTTTAAAGTGCGCTCTTAAATACTTTAGTATACGTGTCATCATATCCTTGTACTAACAAGACTAGAGCGCTCCGTTAAATGCCTTACCCACGTAATGACCATTACTATTAACTTAGCTATAGAGAACTAAGTAGGTACCACCTACAACATAATATATAGTTTAAAAAAAGGTAAAAACTAACTTCAATTTCCTTAAACTATACCCTGTTTTTTAGTTTTGCAGGACCAATACTAATTCCTCGAAAATGACCATTTAAGAACCTATTTCTATACAATAACAAAAATATCATCAAATCGGTGCGTAATTGAAAGAGTAATCGACAAACAAACATGAAAAAAAAAAAATACACAGCGATAAATATACATATGTATAGAGCCACAAATAGAACCTCCTCCTTTTTTGAAATCGGTTCAAAGCTGATAAGCTGATGTCATTGACACGTTGGCGAAGGCCATATTACTTCATCATGAATAAAATTATTAATATTATAATCGTATCATCTTACCTATAGAAGTCGAATATATCCTTCACAATCACCAGAACAGTTTGAATTTATAATCTATCTCTTTATCGCTCCATATAAAGAGAAGATTGGATCACTGCACTACCACATCACTACTATCTATCGATAAAATTCAAATATCGATTAGAATTTTCAGAAGTTTGAAATTCGAATTGAGAATGTCGCGCGCTACTGCGCTCGCGCGCTGACAGCGGTTGACTGGCTGGCAACAGGCTCTATCGCAGGCTGTGTAGAGATGAGAACTTTGGGACAGAAATATAAATACGATACGATAGATTTGCATTAGTGATGTATAAATTATTATTATAAAGATACAATTTGGACGCCAATAGATCTTCACCGCTTCTATTTTATTGTCCTTTGATTTCGCCAACAAGGTTTTCTAACAGTTTACATTTATTTTAGCTAAATGTCATCAAATCGCCTCGAGTTTTCATTGAGTTAGATTATATTATTTGCGCGTTATTAAAACAAACTTGACATTTAATATTTATCTATCGATTGCTCTTTTGGTTATACATAAACACCTACTACCGTTATTGTCGACATAAAATACACTTCAGATTGTTTTTATCGATATCTCTTTTTTGGTGGAACATCTCTATCATGTTCTACATAATAAGTACTTGTTAGTTTTCCTACTTACCTACTTGGATTCCCACCATCTAATGGAAAATTGGTTGGTTTGGGATACTTTCAAATCGCATGTTAAATGATGTCCTTCTGCCCGAATTTTTAGAGCGAGACCAGCCATGTGCGTAAGTCATTATAGCGTGCGTAAACACACTCCCTTACTCTTATAATACAATGGGACGGCAGATTGATACGACCAAGGAGAGGTCAGAACGAAGGACCAACGGCTTAGCGTGCTTTCTGTAGCACGGGGTTGCAACACCGCCAATTTCCTGACTCCGCTCTGCTACTGATAATTTTCCTGCTACAAAAACCCCAATAATCATAATTTGATCCGGACCGGATTTGAACCCGGGATAGTATTATCAGTGATTGACAATGTTAAATGACCAGGAATTAAAACTGGCTCCATCGAGGAAGACAGTGATGGTCTAGGGTCATTATCAAGGGTCAGAATCCCACCTTAGACAGGAAATAAAACCAGTAGAAAACTACCACTGACCACTCTCTAGTCTCTATGTTTGCTGGTAGAGATTTCTTGCTGTTTAACGTGAAAAAGTGAAACTTTATACAAATAGGTAAAAGAATTTTGTAGACATGACTATTCGTGTTGTGTAACTTGCGAATTTCCTTGCTGACTCTACATTTTCTAAATAGAGAACGAAAAACATTTTAATGTGTATTTCGGGCAAACCTTCCTGGTTTTTGAGGAGGCACTTTCAGAGTTTAGGGTTGGCCAGAGATTCAATTTTTTTGAATTTTTAATTTGTTCCGCTTTTTACAAGGAATTAAACTAGGAGAAAAGTTATTTACCGCAAATAGTAAACCATTTTCTATTAACTTATGAAATAAAAATTTCGACTCCTTGGTGTTTTTCGAGCATTTGGGAAAATAAGAGATTGTGGATTAAAACTGACTAAAACTCAACATTTTTCCAATTGTTCCAAATATATGTACAAATGAACGGAAAGTTGTTTTTTGGTTCATAGAAAATAGTTCTTAATGTGCGGCAAATTACTTTTCCGTTAGTTTTACTCTTTGTAGAAGGAAAAAATAATCTCGCGCTTACACGAGACGATCGTGAACGAAAGTGTTGAAAGAGACTAAATAAAAAAATTCTGAGCCATTGTGAGATCCTATTAATATTATAAACTATCTGCTGCCCGCGCCTTCGCCCGCGTTTTATCGGGATAAAAAATAACCTATATGTTATTCCAGGTCCCAAACTATACCCATACCAAATTTCAGCCTAATCGGTTCAGTAGTTTTTGCGTGAAAGAGTAACAAATATCCATACATCCTACCATACAAACTTTGACATTTATAATATTAGTAGGATTTCAAAGTGTGTGAGAATGGATGTTTGTTCCTCTTTCACGCTGAAATTTGGTGTGGGTATAGCTTGGGACCTGAAATAACTTAAATGTAGGTTACTTTTTATCCCGATAAAACGCGGGCGAAGGCGCGGGCAGCAGCTGATAATTATAATATACCTAACAGTCAACAAACACGTTTTCGAGAAGACTGTATGTAGGTACTTAATGTAGGTATAGGTATACGTGATCTTATCACACGATCTTTTAATGACTGCAGATGCTTATCAGCTGTGTTGGGTGGAGGATGATTGAAACATTGTTGGTATGCATGATTGCCTATGAAAATGAAAACCTACCTGTAATATGTAATGTACTGTATAACCTCTGAACTCTACAAGAGATAGTATATTATAATTTAAGATTTATTAACCGACTTCAAAAAAGGATGAGGTTCTCATTTAATTTATGGTCGACTTACCTAACTAGTAGGTACCGGTACTCGTATTAGTGTGTATTTATGTTTTATTCTAGAATTCGGCCAGTTTCAGTTAATTTTATTGTACTTTAGGAGCACTTTGATTGAACAGTCAATTTTAAGTACATAATTCACATAAATAGGCTATTGAAAAAAATTATAAAAGAACAGATGCCTGAAAAGTTGAATTGCATGTTCAACTATTCAGGGATTAAATTCTAGACTTATTCGTATTGTAAGTAAAAAAACTAAAATTAAATTAAACTGTAGGAAACCCAACAAAGTAATATTTACATATTGTCTACACCGAGCTATGCGAATCGTCCGTGATGTCCCGTTCGTCCCACCAGTGGGACGAATGGTATTAATAATAATAGTCTGAATTAAAATTATGTCCCGTTCGTCCCGCCAATGTAGGCAATGGGACGAACGGGACATCAAAGACTTTAAAATATTATTCTCCCATTCGTGCTTAGGCACCAAGGCAGCATTACGGTCAAAGTGACAGTCGTCAGGGTTAATTTTGTTTCAGTACCAAATACAATCTTGATAGCTTTAATAATAATGGTTATTATTAATGGAATAATGAAGAAATTAAATAATAAGTAAATCGTTTTTAAATTGAATAGACAAGACAATACGACAAATGTAAGAATTACGATGCGGATTTTTATAAATAGGCACACTACTTACCACTGTCCGCCTCTTGTTCTGGCACGGTGGTAAAATATTTTTCACTGGTGACATCTTTCTATTCCACTTTTCTTAGGGTAGGAAGGTGGAATGGAATCTGACTCATGTCGTATCTGATGTCAGTGGCTATCTTGTCAAGAACGACCGCCATTGTACGAACTGCGTTATGGACGAACCTATGAGTCGCATAAGACACGAGTGACATTTTATTCCATCCATTTTTCTACCCTAAGAAAAGTGGAATAGATAGATGTCATGTTGAATTGAATTTTTATGAATTTATACATATTTTAAAACGAGAATCTCTCATTAAAATTAAGATAACTTTATATAAAAACAACAAAGTTAATACCGTCAAATTTTACAATGTTGTTATATATTTTGCCCACTAAGCCAATTATAGCTCGAACGCAAAATAAAAGTAAATTAAATTTACATTTTATTTAAATGACTTAAATAAGTTATCTAAATGGTAATTTTAAATTTTGCGATCGAGCTAAAAATTGGGTCAGGGGGCAAAATCTTGGGTAAACGTTGTTAAAATTGGACAGTTTGACGGTAATATAAGACCAAAACTGATGTAATTTCAGAGACTTGGAACTTGCCAGGGGAGTCAGCTAACGATGAACACCACTGTACTGTACATACCTCGATTTGTAAATTTACGCATAATTATAGCATTATATTCGCATCAATGTCTATTCGGCCACCATTTCTTTTGATTGTATGTATAGTGCCATGTCGCTGATCGAATACTGTAGATCTTCTGTTTGAAAGTTCCAAAAAGGTTCCCAGCACAGCTCGTGACAGCAATGTTATCTCATTTAGGAGAATACTTACTTACTTACTAAACAATGAAAGTGTATTACGCAAGTTTCACGTAATGAAGGTGATTATGCTACTTACATAGATTAGCGGCTTCATATCACAGATTGGGATAATCCTGTTTGCAGTTGTCATAATTAACTCAACCAGAAGACGTACCTTTATGCTCCGGGACATACTTCGACCGCTTGGTGGTAGATTTTGGCTTAATTAACTACAACGCGGGGCCGTGGCGACAATTAAGTATTATAAAATTCCCGTCAAAAGTTGGCCTCAGCTGCCTAAACTAGACTGAATAGTCTGTAATATAGGCAGCTGTGCTCCCGTACAATGTTACATAATAATAATAATTCGAATAATGACGTCTTTAATGATAGATTATGTTGTGACACATAAATAAAAATATAAAATTTAAACCTATAAATCATCATCATCATCATCAGCCCATACACGTCCACCGCTGGACATAGGCCTCCCCCGTACGACACCACAAATAGCGGTCCGGAGCCGCCTCCATCCATCGACTCCCTGCGACCGCTACGATGTCGTCGGTCCATCGAGTGGATGGTCTCCCATGTAGGGGGGATTTGCCATAATCACCACGCTTGGCAGGCGGATTGGTGATCGCAGTGTTGGTGTTTAAAAATACTCAGAAGGAAGCTGCTGCCCTTCCTCTGGTAGGTTCCCTTAGTCGACTCTTACGACATCCACGGGTTGAGTTGGAGGGGTCGATATTCGTACGCCGCGGCCCCACGGCACCCGCAGCCCCACCGCACACCTATAAATATTTGTTTAAAAAGATTATGCATGCATTTTATATTAATTCCAATCATCAAAATAGTGTTCATCTGTGTATTGTCTGTGTGTTACCTAGTAGGTTCTTAGTAGTCTTTCATTTGTTTGTGTGTTGTGTTGTGTGTCTAATAGACAGTTTTCTTTCTTTCTTTCTCTAGCTAGTATAAAATGTTCTGAGGCAGAAATCCATTCAAGCTCGGCCGGTAGCGTTCTTCTATTGTCAGCAGAAAGCAATCCTTTTCTATAATGAATGTTTACCTCGTGATTACAAAACATTCGAGTGAGTCACTGTGTAACGGGAACCGGTACGGAGCGGAGGACTGGTTCATCGGTTCATGGTTCATTTTTGTAGCTGGTCCATATACACATAGAGTATAGAGTAGCAAATGTTTGAAAATTTTGTATCAGTTTTTTAATCCTCATTCTGGTGTTCCAGAACCTTTCCTTCTTTAATTTGTTTCGGTCTACTGTATCAAGAGCCCATGCATTTCTATAATGTTGAGCTCGTCTCGCCATCTCCCCTGGGCCTGCCACGTGGCCACGACCCAGAATTTCTGAATGACCTGGTAAATGAGAGCCAAGGCAGGTCCTTCCATCAAGTCCTGACCGAGCTAGTGCTTCTTATCACCTAAGGGCTTACTGACAGGTTTAACTGTTCCTTCAAGAAATAAATGAGGTCGCGGTTTTCTTTTCTCCATCTCTTCGTGTTCTGTAGCATGTAAGGATGGGATTTATTGGATATTTTGGCTGCCGGTTATTAATTGGGTATTTTGTATCAATACCGCTAGTACCAACTGGTACCCAATAACGTTATAACACTCTATACCTGTCCTGATTTCTACCCAATATATTTCTAACCGATTTGGTTAGAAATATCAAATACTTGTTGCAGCTACATAACTTTACGGGTGAACGGTCCGCTAGTATCTATGCTTAGATGATAGTTAGGTAAGTATAGGTATTGAAGCATTGGGTAGTTATGGCTCACGGTCGGTTAGGCGCGATGCTCGCTTTGCACAGTTATTCCCTAGCGGTATGCGGATTTTACAGTAGCGTTAGATATTTTAGGACCATGCTAACAGGTACTGAGTTAGTTATTGAATACCCGACTCATCTCTAGTAGCATGGCTTTCGTCCTGAAAACTATATTTAATAATATGGCGTGTTTTAAAAAACGATAAACCGACTTCAAATTCCCTTACTTTTACACTTATTTTAAGTTGTGCGGGATAAATACGAATCCTTTGGGGATAAAACTTTTATGGTTTCGGGACCGTTTTCTATACAATAGCGAAAGAATTTTCAAAATCGGTCCATAATTGGCTGAGATATCGCCTAACATACATACAAAAACACCTTTTGAAGTCGGTTAAAAATTTAAATAGGTGCATGATTTTTCAATAGTTTGTTCATGTAGAACTTAAAACATAAAATACAATAATGTATAATAAGGCCCTTTATGTACAGTGGGCGTCACAAATAAGTAACCCCACTATCTCAATGTTTTGTAGACAAGGGGGATAATTCTGAAGCGCACTGTACACAAAAATAATGCATTTTGATTTTTAACCGACTTCAAAAGGAGGAGGTTCTCAATTCGTCTGTATGTTGTTTTTTTTTGTATGTATGTTACGCGATATCTCCGCCAAATATGGACCGATTTTGAAAATTCTTTCACTATTGTATAGAAAATGATCTCAAAGGGGTCCCATAATTATTTTATTCCTAGGGGATCAGTATTTATCCCGCAAAACTTGTAATTTTAGGAAATATGAAGTCGGTTTATCGTTTTTTAAAACACGCCATATTATTTAATTTGTATTTTGATATCGTCTACCACGTCTGGGCGGGTGGTCTGCCCCCAGGCAAAATTCGTAATAATGACCAAGACCAGGAGTAAGTATTACACAATTGCTTTCACTATTTGCGATGTTCATACGATACCCTTTTACTAGTGGAATAAAATCGAAAGTCGTCTGATAAGTTATTGCGTGAATTTGCGTGTTTACCTAGATAAAAGCTTGATTGAGATAAATAACGAATTGCTAAAGCACTAATTACAGTAATTACCTCACAATTCAACGTGGAAACCAAAACAAAAAAAAATGGTTTAGATAGTAAACTTTTTTATTAATAAACTAGCTGTCGCCCGCGCCATCGCCCGCGTTTTATTGGGATAAAAAGTTACCTATAATGTTACCTATTCCAGATCCCAAACTATACCCATACCAAATTTCAGCCCAATCAGTTCAGTAGTTTTTGCGTGAAAGAGAAACAAATATCCATACATTCATCCTTACAAACTTTACATTTATAATGTTAGTAGGATAAATAATACCCCGATAGCGCCTTACTGAAAAGCACCTAATGAAAAAGAGTTTTTAAACTATACGTATGTAACTGAAAACTAAGTAAAATGGGAAAAGCTGAACCAAAAACCTGAACTTCCAAATTTAATTCTGAGTCAAATAGGTAGGTAAGATCATTTTCAGTAACATAATCAAGTAAATTATGCAAACTAGGTAACTCTTTAGTATATTTTTATTTATTTTCAAACTGCTTTGCTTGGTAATTCAAACAAGGCAATAAAGTATTCAGACTTCATTTTAGAGTTTGCGAAAACGACGTGTGAAGAATGACATATTTCATTAGCTACACGATTTATCTTCCGACCAGACCATTTTGTAATAAGATTCGGACTCAAATTCCAATTCCAATTTCCATTCAAATTCCGGATTAGAAAAGGTTATGTGACGCGGATAGCGGCAGTCTATTCGTCTTTTTTCTGGTGATATGTTGACTTTAGCACATCGCCTTATTTTGTGGTTAGTTCGTCCGACCTCGTACACCTTGTATCTCAGCTTTAGTATGCTCTTGCGCAGGTATCGAAAGCTGATTCTAAAATACGTTTTGTAACACAACGTGCGATGTCCTGCGCATACTTTAGGTAGGTAGGTATCTATAGGTGTTACTAGCCCGTAGTAAAGTGAACAATGCCTTCGTTATAATTATTTAGATTTTATAGTTTGACCAACAAAAAACAAACTTTTAAAAACAAGAAAAACTTTCATCGAATTTATCCCAAAAACCTTCATGATAAGTTTTTTAGGGGATTCAATTTAAATAAACTGAAATATGCTAGGGGTTCCAATCAGTAGAAATCTTATAAAATAATACATAATGTACAGCAAAATCTTACTATTTAAAGAAAAAATATTATTGAATTTCTTTAATGCACCGACCTTTTAATAACCGGGGAAAATGCAGGGAGCCCTTTCCCAGATGTAGGATTCAATAGATTATGACAGCTGTTTAACAAAATGTGATTCAATTCAATTCATTTATTTCCACCGTAGGTATTTCTTAGTATACACTTGATGTCGTTAGTTTCTAAAATATGACTCTTATTCTATTACACTATTATTACAAAATTTGTAATCAAAAAAGGAAGCACCATAAGGGAATGGAATGTAGAAAAAAAAAACAGACAGACAGTCAAATATTAAGTACCTATACTAAAATTAAAAATAAATAAATTAAAGATGTTGTGTTTCATATGTCTTGTAGTCCAAAATATGGGCTAAAAATAACACCAGCCTTCACTAAAAGAACTCTATCGTAAAGTTAATTTAGAACCATTCGCCGAGTGCTCTCGGTCGACTAACAGACTTGAACAGTCCAACAGGTGGGATTCCAGAGAAGCCTCTTGCCTCGTTGTCGGTCGCCGTTCACTTCTACCTTTCGTTAAACGAATCAATTCGATCTGATAATAATTGTTCAATTCCCACGGTTAAAGGTCGGTTCAACAACTTGTGCCAGAAATCAGTTAGGTAGTCTGATGTTTGGATAATTCTGTATATGTACTTTATTAACAAAGAAAATAACAATAAAATATTAGAAAAAAATTAGAACTAGTATTTATAATTAAAGCAAATGACCTAACCGCAAACAAACGGTAGTCTTAAGGCAAACAATCTACAGGTAGCTCAAATAATTCTCAACAGTATATCATATATTAGTTTATTATCTGTATGAATACCAATAACACATAACAAAATAGTATATACCAATTAACAATTATTATTATCAGTATATCATGTATATCAGTCGGAAGGGTCTCCAAGACGCTGCAATATGCGCTGCGTCAGATACTCACCAGCTTTCGGGTCACTATAAATATAACTTTTGACCTTAAGGAATAAAATTCCTATGTGGCAGTATATGACTCACAGCACAGCTTACCAAGCATGGGAGGAAAGTAGCTAACATTAGGAAAATCACACTAATGTTTTATTGTGAAAGTTTGCATGTTTAGATGTGTGGAATAGTGTGGATGGATGTTTCTTACCCATTCACGCCAAAACTACTGCACAGATATGGATGGACTAGATATATTATCGCTCGAAATGAATAAATAAATAATAAAGTTGGACAATCCACACATCATCTAGTCCCAAGCTAAGCAGAGCTTGTGTTATGGGTACTAGATGACTGATATACGTAATACAATATATACATCAATAGATATTTTTTATTATACATACAAATAACCAGAACACCCTGAATAAATATTTGCAGATCGTACAAATATTAGCAGATCGTACAAACATTTGTCCCAAGGTGGAATCGTACCCGCAACCTCCTATGTCTGTCGTCAATGCCCAAATGCTAGATTAGGTAGGTAAAGAAAATTGTGTAAAACTTCTCACGTCTTGTTCGCGTAGAGTCGGATGAAATGTCAGAGTTTATTTGTTTCAACTCGATTTCAGCTCCCTTAGCTTGGGGCTAGATGATGCTGTGTGAATTATCCAGCATGATATATTTATTTTACATAACCACAAATTCTTGTAACAAGACTGGTAATCAAAAGTACCTGGAAATATCTAATGCATGCAGCGTGCGACAGCATTGTAGCACGACTCCCACGAGCCGCTGAATTAGGTGAACAAAACTAATTATAACGCAATGCAACGCTTGTCACAAACCTTCAATTACCTATTCTGTGTCAGTTTATTAGGCACTTATCCTAAGTGATTACTTGCCTAGGACTAGTGGGGTTCTTTAACTTGTGAAGAGATGTTGGGTTCGATTTCGGCCACGCGTGATTTTATTTGAAGATTTTTTGATTGGGACAACAGCCTTGGTGGAGGAGGTGTATACGAGGTCTATAGCGCAGTTAAGTAGGTATAAGTCAATGGACCATCATGATGCTTGTGATCCGTTATGTTTAAAGATCAACGTTATTTACCTTAAAGGTGTTCGTCACGGGTTGGCACGAGATTCAAATTATTATGAGATTTTTAATTTTTCTGCGTTTTACAAAGAATAAAATTAACGGAAAAGTAATTTGAAGCAAATCGTGAACTATTTTCTATGAACCCATCATAAAAACAACTTCGATATAATTTTATTTTGGGAGCATTTGTGAAAATGTAGATTTTTTTAGTACAAAATATCTTAACTTTTCTAATGCTCCAAAACTACCAATGAGCCGATGTTCTTTTTTTGATAAGTAAATAGAAAATGGTTTACTATTTGTGCGTACTTTTCCGCTGGTGTCAAATCACCACGAATTGGTACCCCCGCGAGAGGCAGGCCGCTAACCCGTTGGAGCGACGACCTGGCAAAAACTGCAGGAAACGTCTGGTCTAGGACAGCTAGAAACAGAAAAGATTGGAAATGCTTGGTCCTCCAAGGCTTAGGCTTTCACCGCCACTGGCGGTCCTTGCACTAACAACTAGAATATCAGTTATTTATCTACTAATCCAAAAGAAATTGAATTTAAAAGGTTATAATTATAATAACCTTTTAAAATCAGAGTTTATTTGTTTCAACTCGATTTCAGCTCCCTTAGCTTGGGGCTAGATGATGCTGTGTAAATTGTCCAGCATGATATATTTATTTTACATAACCACAAATTCTTGTAACAAGACTGTTAATCAAAAGCACCTGGATTTGTAATTACAGTGTATTGGAAAATAAAACTCTTTTTATTTTTATTTTTTATTACTTTTCCGCTAGATTTATTCCTTGAAGAAACCAAAATAAATTAAAAACTACAAAAAAATTTGAATCTCGCGCCCTTAAGGTGAGTATAGACTAGCTTGAGCAATACTGTTACAGATCATCGAGCATTCGCTGTTTCAAATTTACTCCAACCACAGCAACCACACTTCTAACATGACGCTCGATTTTTTGTTACAACCTGATTTAAAACGCCAACGAGCGTTTTGGTTTTATCGAGAAAAGGCACCAGTGCGGGTGACGCGTCACCCGCACGTCGTGCCTTTGCTTTGCCCGTCATGACGGGGCGACTGGCGAGGCCCGAAGGTGCGCGGACCGAAGGCAAATGTACGCAAGCTAGAGCTCTAGCTTGCGTACATTTGCCCTCGGTGGGACATTTCTTTGTACCTCTATAGAGGTGGGTACAAAGGAATGTCAAAGGTAAATGCTCACTCACCGTGACCGTTACGTCGAACACAGTGTCGAGCATTCACAAGAACCTTTTTTTACACAGGCGTAGCTCTACGATGTCTGTGCTTTACACATTGAACTCTATTACTAGCGTCTTTACATGAAATGCTTTTGGATACCTACAGAGCTTTTGTCTGTATGTACCCTTCGTATAAACTGTAAGAAGGTTACATTAAATTGTAATCTTGGCTCTAGCAAATTCTTTAGTCTATAGTTACTCACGTTTATGAGGCGTAGCTCTACGATGTCTGTGCGTTTATGTGCCTACTTATTTTTTTTGCAAAACTCTACATAGCAGCCGCCATAGAGTTTGATTGCTCCTCTCATCTAATAGGTACCTGCCATATCATCGCCTATCACTTCACTACATAATATAAAACAAAGTCCTCGGCCGCGTCTGTCTATCTGTCTGTCTTTTCTCGATAAACTCAAACACTTCTGAACGGATTTTTATACAGTTTTCACCAATAGATAGTGATTCATGAGGAATATAATTTGTCAAGGTTTTGTGTAAATTGGTTGAAATATAATGATAATTCTTGGAAGTGTCTGAAAAGGTCAAACCGCTGGGAGCTTTCATCGAAAACGCTGCCTTTGAGTAATAACAAAGCATGGTGCGATATACTTCTTAGTCCATGCGGGCGTAGCCGCGGGCGGGTCAGCTAGTAGTTGAGTTATAATTTGAATATAATGTATCTTCTAGATCGCAGCAGACATCCGGCGCGCGCGCAATTTGCCGCTCCATCGGGCGCCAGCGGATTCCATCAGAGTGCTTTGATCTCAGTGAAGTGAGGCTTGAAAAGTTAACATTCAATGGATTGGGGAAAATTATGATACTATGATATTGAAGTAGGTACTTACAGGGTCTATTTCAGCAAACTTAACTGAGTTCAGTATATGTATACTTTTCTACCTAATGGCCAATTGTAATGTTATGAATAAATTCTATGAACTATTAATCTATGTAGATTTAGATTTTGTCATGTCTGGTATACCTATACTTTAGCCAAATTCAATGTGAAACTTTACCTAAAGTTCACTTTGTTGCCGTGTATTTTTATACCAACTAAACTTACATTCCTTGTCGAGTTTAGATCTTCACTTCAATAATGCTAACAATATAGTCTGAAACTTGACGCCAAGAATGTGATTTTCTTTTTTTGCTATGGTTTGTTGACAAACATTTCACATTGATTACAAATATAGGCGGGTTAACTACGAACCTAGTTTGTGTTGGAAGAACACCAACGTTTCACCCCTTTACGAGGTACTTCTTCAGGGTGAGTGCGGTTCGGAACGCGCGCGCACCGCCGCCGCCGCCGCCGCCGCCTCGACCCGAAATGAATTCGTCAAACTGCGATAGTTTACTAAAATTTCACATTGAATTTGGCTGCATTATAGTTGCTAGTTGGATATAGATCTCAAAAGGATCTGTTTGTTATAAAATAATATTATATATGTACGTACTTAGATACCTGTCATGAAGCAAGTAGCAACCACACAGGCATCATCATCATCAGCCCGTATAGGTACGTCCACTGCTGAACACAATCATCAGATAGGCTAAATATACGTTTGTTATCAAACCTTACCACAAACCACACCTAACTAACCGCTAAATTGCCGGCATTAGACCATTAATTGATTAATTGAGGCGGGTAAGTTTGCAGGTATCTTCAAATTGGTAGCTTCAAAAATAACATAACGGATAAAAATTAATTACCTAATTATTAATTAGCAATTAATAAGCATTATCCTTAAGCAGGTGGAATCTAATACAATTTAACCAAATAAAACAAAGATAAACAAAATAATAGGTAGGTACAAAAACAGACTAAATAATCAAGAGGCAGGATGCAGCGCACGCGCAGCGCGGAATGATATGAACAAGAGAAAGGGAGCTTTGTTCATAAATTGGTAATAACGCCCGGTTTCTGCAAAGCGGAAAAAGAAGCGAAAAATATTGTGAGGATAATGTGACGCTATTTTGAAACAAAGTGGCCCTAAAGGTAGATACAGCTAGTACCTTTTTTTATTCGACGAGGAAGTGTGTTTACAAATGAACTGGTCTGGGGGAGGGGGGACCAGAATTATGTTGTTCTCAACGCCCGAGAAGGACGTAATAGGTACTCACTAAAACCTCTCCGGGGTGGCCCTCTCTCGCCATTTTCGCGTAGGATTATATCTTATATATAAATAAGTTAGTGAGTACGAAATATTAAGATTCTAGAATAATATTTTAAATTGACAGTAGGAGTACGGAGAGTCGCAGGAATTTGGCGTTACACCCCCGTGCCTCGGAAAACACGCTAACTCGTTAGTCCTGCGCCCAACTCTCCCCGGTTGTATCAGTCTTCCCTCTCATCGGATTATAATCGTAAGGGAATAGAGTGCACCTGTGTTTGCACACACAATTATGCACTACGTATACCTACGTATACCTACATACCTAATATACTGCTCACATGCGGTGCTGCCGGCCCGCCACCGCTCCGTGGCCATAATTCGGCAAGGGGGACCTCATGTTATTTTAGACTCGCATCACACCATCTACAGACAATAGGTGTAAGATAAGGGCTTAAGAAGTAATCAACATGATCAGCACTGCCCAAGTTAGGTAAGTATAGTATGTGGTTTGAATTTTAGAAATCAGCAAACGACTTATCGACATGGACGCTAGTCACCGGAAGGGCCGTGATATGATCTGCTAACCAGGCCAAGGATCGATTTCATTCGCCATCAATTATTGCAGCTCGATAATTTGTTGATCAAATCATTCCAAGGTGGAATTCATTATTTGCATTTTGATATGGAAATTGAGTTACTGCCAATAGAAAAAACTGATCTGACCCGGAACAATGCATAAAAGCACAACCCTGCTACTGGGATTAATTTGTTTCGTGGTGAATGAACCTACAATCTATAATGAATGCACACTTTATACTACTTTGTACTACTAAAAATACATAAAAACTCTAAAATACAAATAACGTCAGTATAAAAGGCAGCCTTATCGCTGAGAGCGATTTCTCCCAATCAACCTTAATAATGTGATGTGACGCGATGCAAGCGATCTTCGAATTCTCCACCATACCGGCATATATCGGCAGATACTTTATTCCCTCTAATTCTTCCAATGGCTTTGATTGTGAGCTTGGTTATTAATTAAATCAAAGGGTTTTATTAGAAAAGAGGCGAAGTGGAGCACTGACCCGTAGAACTTCAAGGACTGTTATAAAAACAATAATTTAAACTCCAGTTAAAGCAAAAAACGCAATAAAACAATAGTGGAGATAAATAAACAGCACGAAGTTTATTGTCGCCCTCGGTCGAGCGTGAACATCGCAATTATCATAAAATGGAGCTGAACAATTCTGGAAAATGAAGCTTTAATCTGAATACTTCTGTAGATTAGATATAGATACTACTATTACCACACAAGATAGCTTCGGATGGTAAAAATACCTTTATTGTTATTGAGGAGCTAATACGCACCAACAAATAGCCGTGGGGCGCGGTTTACGAATATAGACCCCTCCAACTCTACTCGTGGATGTCGTAAGAGCCGACTAAGGGAACCTACCAGAGGAAGGGCAGCAGCTGCCTTCTGAGTATTTTTCAACACACAACATTTGTAGCGTCGTATGGGGGAGGCCTATGTTCAGCTGTGGACATGTATGGGCTGATATGATGATGTACCAACAACAACAATTTTATGTTGGAACGCAGGAAAGAAACACACCTATATCGGTACCTACGTATCGGGATAAGTAGGTAGCTAGGTACCTTCTTCATTGTTTATGCAGTTCCTCAAAGACACATTTCAAAAGACGTGCAATTCACAATCTTTGTACTATCGCAGTTCAATGGAATGCACGGACTCAGTCAGACCATGCTTAAGACTTAAATCCGTAAAAACCTGTCTAGGTTTAATAGGTAACTTTTAAAGTACCTACATATGTATATGGGTAGGCCTGATAAGTTTATTGGATTTTGGAGCCCTGAATATTCTGTAGGCAAGTATAAGGTCTGCCTAAGTCATTAGAATACGGGCAAGGTCGATTAGGCAACACTATAGAGCGAGGTTACTTTCCCATTGTCTCGCCTTGTCGCCCTGCGGGGGCTTCATAACAATCAACCTGATGACAATAGTACGCACACCGATGGAGATCATTATGAACAACATCATGTCAAGGAACTCCTATATCCTCCGACACGAAGAAAACAAAAGGGTTCGTAGATTCAAGATTCTCTATAGCGAGCTATACAGGTAGTACCTACACCATACATAATGGTATCAAGCACGAACCCTGCTAGGGCACGCACTGCAACATTTTTGATATTTAGTAGAGTTTAAAGATTACTACGATGCGTAAAACGTAAGATTTCTGTGTGATGTAGGTAGTTTTAAATTTTACACCAGTTTTACACCTTGTTTTACGCTCTCTTTCTTCTTTCAAAAGCTACGAAAAAAACTTTTAATTTGACATTGACAATGACAGCTCAATGCACCGTTGCCATAGCGACCCGCGGGAATTGATTGCCACAACAAAACAAAAAAAGATAAATGTAAACACATTGTAAACAGAAATAAAATCTATTCTACCTTATAACCATGAAAATGGGAAACGTTTCGCGATGGCTGGACGTTGAAGTTGGCTCGAGCGATATCGGATTGAACACCCTGCCGTCCAATATCGTACTACTGGACCTACACGATGATAACGAGTACAAACTCCTAATTGGGGATCTTGGGAGAGGAATGCGGGGGCCGGAGCTCAAGGTATGATTCAATTGAAAATGGACTAGTAAACTGACGCCAAAGACAGAAACTGTAGCGTATATTATAATAGTGTCACTATTTGGTTACAGAAAAGCTTTTTGATAACATAGGGCTCAATCCAATAAGAAAGGCTGGGCAAATGGAGGCCTATATCCAGCAGCGGGTGATTCCAGCCTGATAGAAGAATGAAAGTTATCAATCCTATCTTGGATGCATCTCGGTTTGTCCACACACTTGGGCACTAATATGTCCTGTGCGGTGGGCTAGTCTCCATTGAGATTTATCGGTGTAGACGAAAACTCGGTTAGGATGACATCAACTCACCCTAAAGAATAACATGTTGCAGGTAATCAAACAATAATTGCATGTTCTGATTGAATAAATCATTGGATCCTGCAGGTCAAGATCACCATGGATGGCTTATTAAACAGGCCTTTTCGGACCTACCAGTGGGAAATAAGATCTTGCTAAATAGAAAAGATCAACAGTTCTAGATTTGTTTATCATAATAGTTATTTACTTACATCATTTATGTTTCAGGTATTCAGAGGCGCTATGCAGATATCTGACATAGTGCTCCCAGACTTGCCTCTAGGTGTGTTAGGAGTCTACACAAACACCTCCTTGCCTCGCACACCGATTGTTGTTGTTGCATTCAGTTCTTGCCTCTACTTCTTCAGAAATCTGAAGCTGTTCTATAAGTACTATTTACCAACTATCGAGTTGAATGCGTCAGAATTGGATGCTTGGAAACAGGTAAGAGTCTATGCTGTTTTGACTACTTACCTGCGGAATCACCATTTTTGTTATACTACAGAACTGTTATAGATAGAAACATGTATGTAACATTTACCCCAATTGGTCCTTAGCGATTACACAGGTTGAACACTCTTTGTAATATTTATCATACTAGAAAACAACTGCTTGCACAAGGGTGCATTTGGATATGAGAAGCACAGGATATAGGAAACTTGCAAAAGTGGAAAAGGACCTTAATCTTGCTGTGCCTGATCCCAGGCTGATGATGACTCAAATGCTTGACACAAATAGTATTGCTATTCATTCTAAAAAATACTATATTACCTACTCACCAAAACCAACTGTCACTGAGAATTTACTCCTTTCCAGCTAGTAGAACCATCAAACCATAATATAGAGAGCATAGAAGCCATCACAACAAAACTGAGCAGTATACCGAGTAAACTCCTCAGTATACAGTCCCATCACTTCCTCAAACTGTCAGCAGAACAGCAGGTTGAGTACTTGGAACAAATACCAGAACTGCCAAAACAGGTATTATATTGTCTATCTACATATTCACTTATATTATAAGGAGGTTACATAGTGAGGAGCATGTTTGTAAGTTTGGATGTAAGAGGTAATCACCAAAACTACTTTATTTTATTTTAAGTTGGTTTTTAACCAAATAGGAGTTTTTGTTACGAGATTCTTAGAAGCTTAGACCAATATTGTTAGTATTATTCCCTTCTCTGCTGATATACTGGACCGATTTAGAAGTCAACTAATAGAAAGCTCCCTCTATGCCTGTATTATTCCTGAATGCTACATGTTCTTTTTTAAATCTATTTTTATGGCTGTCTTGTTTGGCTAAATGTTGTTACAGTCAATATATTATTACTCATAAATAAACTAAATTTGCAGGCTCCAGCAGAGATATCCTGTGTTGCCTCGTTGAAGATGAGCTCTGTAGATCGGCATGCTGTGAGCTGCATTGTGGTTGGCACAGAGGATGGAGAAGTGGTCATCTTGGATCCGCACACATTCACACCAATGTCTCAGGTATGGATAAATCATTCCTATATTTAGGCCAGTACCAAAAAATATGACGAGTCTTTTATTTTTATCTTTTATCTTGCCTTTCGGCTGACAACCGGTATGACAACCTGCAAAATTCTGCTGGTAAATGTCAGATGCGGCAAGATGAAGAGGCGCAGTGCAGTCTTTAGTGGAGGTCTATGTCCAGCAATGGACTATGGTTGCCATTATTGATTCTAAAACTAAGAACCAGTTCTAATGTTAACAAAGTCATGGGCTGTGGGAGGTTCATGTCACAAATTCATTAAATAAATTGAAAAAAACAAAAAAAAAATAGTCTATGCCCGTAATAACAGAACAGTATTCTCTTCTACAGTATGAACTACATACTTGCATTTTGTCATGCCTTTTTATCGTTTTGTAGGTCAAACTGTGCACGGTAAAGAAAACGCCGTGCCAGATCATAGCCACGGGAATGTATACCGTCGGCTACAGACTTACGGTCGCTACCAGGTTAGGTTAGGTGGTAGTTTAGACAAAAGCACTTACTTGGCACTGTGCTTCTGAACACTGCACGCAAAAATGTTTTGTTGCAAAAAAAGCACAATTTTCTAGATCGATCCAAAACAATAACTTATAATACATAATAAACTAAAAGTTTCAAGGAAAAACTGTAAGCCCTAAAACCTTTAAATGAGCTGTATGGTTAGAATTAAACAATTCCTGCTAATTTTGGGCTTGAATGTTTTAACTAATAATTTGTGATAAAGGTGTCAATTCTGATAATAACAAAACTAAACTTATTTCAGAGCACTAAAAATGCTACGGTCCCTTTCATAATGACCAAATTCAAGAGGATGGAATAAATTTCAGTCCAGTCAAATTTGTTTAGTTTTGAAGAAACCTGAATGGACACCTTTGGCTATTTTGACATCCTCAATCGAAGTCTTAAAACCTGATAAAAAATTTGCAGGGAAAAAGCAGTCTGCCTCCTAAAGAGAGAGTGGCTGGAAGGGCGCATTCTCTTTACGACAGATGACCACATCATAGCCATCGAGGTGATCACAAGCGATAGCAGTGTCTTGGTGATTTGTGCTGACAACACTATGGCTTGCTATAGCAAAAAGGTAAGGGGTAATTTGTAAAGTCGTATCAAACCATGCATGTTTTACGGTATCTATCTTTAGCAGATAAATGACCACCGTTCAAGCACTACTTTACTACACTAGTTTAGAGAATTAAAAATAAAAACTTCCTGATAGGTACATCCACGCTGGGTAGGTCCATTTTGCCGTCCACTCAATCGTCTGTCAAACACTTTGCTTTGTTTCAGCTTCAATCATAAATTCATAATGTATCATTGAAGCTTAAAAAAAACCCTTAATGTGTTTTCTCTAGTTCGCAGCTAGATGGCGCTGTCATAGATAACTTGCTGCGGCCGCGGATTCGCAAGCTTTTTACTGGATAAATAAATAAATAATGCTGGACAATTCGCACAGCATTATCTAGCCCCAAGCTAAGCAGAGCTTGTGTTATGGGTACTAGATAATTGATATACTTTATATAATACACTACATAGATTGATATTTTTTATTATACATAGAAATCATCCAGAACACCCCGAACAAATATGTGTAGCGTGAGTCTGGCCGGAATTTGGTAACGAGACGTGATCTAGACGTTTCCTTTTTCCATACAATTTGGTACAGCCCCTCTATCGTGCGTACGTGGAACTACGCTTTCGATCGCTTCACGTTACTAACGTGAGGAGACGTCCAAATCTCTAGGAAAATGACAGAATTGCGAGTCCGAATGTTGCTGACGTTACTAACGTAAAGATTTACTTATTTATATTTAAAAGAGTATAAAACCGTTTAGAAGTATAAATAATATCTCAAAATGCTTATCATATTTTTATTAGCAAGAATTGACGTGAAAATATATTTTCTCTATGGTCAATCACAAAATAATATTTTGTAAAATGTTGCATTTTTCATAGTAAAAGTGAGAAAATAAATTGTTACGCTTGATTTCAAATGAAGATTTAGTATAGTTTATTATCTATATTATTTTTGCATTATTGCTGCTAGTTTTCTAAGAATTACCTTATTTTAGAGTTTGTTGAGTTAGCTTTAAAATAATTCGTAGATGCTACAATCTTACATGGTGGATCCTCCACACATGATCCATGCCTACCTTAATTTCAATAGACTGTTTTATTACTTAGATTTTTATTTTTGTCGTTATAACAGTAGCTAAAACATATTTTTTAAGAATTCTTAGGTTACTACATTGATACCTCAACAAATACCTACACATGTGACCCATGTTTAGTGATAAATCGATTTGTGGTATGTTCCTTACTTTTGTCGGAGTGTTATAAAGTGATAAATAATACGTAAGCATACATTTGTCGCAAGGCGGGAATAAAACCCGCAACCGCCGCGTCGCAGGCGGACTTTTGCCCACCGCGCCATAGAGGTCGTCTTGGTCGATAGTCCAAATATTATGTTATTCTATTCTCGGTCTACGCATGTGCGTACCTATATGCGAAATTCTTGCTTGATCCATCTAAATTAATGCCTTCTAAATAATGTTATTGTACAGGGCAAGAAGCAATGGTCCCTTACGCTGGAGCACCGTCCCGTGTCCATGACGAGTGTTCCCGTGATGCGACTCGGCACCACTTTGATTGCAGTAGGATTGGCGTCCGGACACGTCTATCTGTACGATGCGAAAGCGCCGAGAGACGCCATATTTGTTAGAGGTAAGTCTAAGAAATGAGAGCGTTGTTAGAGGCGAAAATTGATTGTTCTAGAAGCTTAAGTACTTGTATTTATTCATTTATTTAAACTAAGATAAAAGATAAAGATAAAAGATAAAATTTATTTATTTACCCACAAAATTAAATAACAAGAACAACAAATAGACAGCCTAAAATTAACATAGGAGACATATATATATAGAATTCTATTAACTAACAATTATTAAAAAAAGGGGTAAAAAGGGTCCCTATCTCAGCGTTATGCAGTATTGGGCAAATAATTGCGCTGGTTTTCAGTAGGGCCCTTGTGGAGTGACGACGGCAGAGTGCCTAACAAGTATATAATTATTATTATTAGGAAGTACATTAATTATTTAAACACGATACATAATTAAGACTAGGATGGTACTCTATATATTTACACATTGAACACACATAAGAAATCCAAGCATATCCAAGAACATTGTTCACTCAACCAACTGACTTGACTTCTTGTATTCGTTGCTTTGCTTTGCTACTTCACGTCGCGACACTGACAGAAGATTGACATAAGCGTAGAAACTGATGTTTTATGTGTTACATCGAGTTCATAGGAGTAGATATATAAAGGTACCAGTGCGTACAAGTAGTATCTAGGAACGATGAGAAAGTGCTCAGAATTATTCTGTCGTAGGTACCTTACGCCTTAAAATATTCACCGAGAGACGTCATATATCTATTTTTGGGGGCAAGTAGAGAAGACTGGAACATTCAAGAAGCCCTGATATCCTTACTAATATTATAATTGCGAAAGTAACTCTGTCTGTCTATCTGTCACGTTTTCACACCAAAACTACTGAACCGATTTAAATGAAATTTGGTACACAAGAGACTCTAGAGCCTGAGAAAGGACATAGGCTACTTATTGATGCGAAAAAAGGGTTGGAAGGGGTTAAAAGAGGGGTTGAAAGGTTGTATGGAAGTATCGTCATTTTTAAAGCTAAGAGCTTGGAATTTATTTTTTAGACTGCTCATAGGTTTTAAACAAGAATGTCATTTAAAGTTTCTACAATTTTTACCCTCAAGGGGTAAAATATCAAAGGGAATAGGGGATGAAAGTTGAAAATGCTACCCACTGTCACTATTCCACGCGGACGAAGTCGCGGGCACAGCTATTCTATATTTTGGAATGATAAGAAAATTATCTAAGTATGCCTTTTTTGTCATGAAGTAGGTAGTACCTAGCTACCTGCGCCACTGTAAAACTCCTATAACCTCACCCTTCTGTTCTAGACGTAGCATCAGTAATGAAATTCGGCCAGCTAGGCCAAGAAGAACACGTATTCATCATAATAACCAGCAGCGGCAACCTTTCCCTCAAGATCCTAAAACGGACTGCGGATTTCAGCGCGCACGCAGCGGGCGTCGAGATGGCGCCATCTCTGCATAGCGGACAGAAACCTTGGCTCATACCGAAGAAGTCTAAGCTGTTTGTTGAACAGTCGGCGAGAGAGAGGGAGAACGCTATAGGTAAGAGAGAGAGAATGTTATGATCATTTCAAGAATTTAGTTGAACGGAACTGGGATAATATTTTCGAAATGCTGTTGACCGCAGATGGCTATGACAGCGTTACCGGACTTTTGGCGGGCGCAGAGGGCGCCTCGCCGGTATGTTGGGGCAACACGTACAAGGGACAGCACTTATGTGCGAGCCTCAGTAAATAAAAATTGGGCTGTTGCCAGATGCTATAAGAGGATATGAAGGTTTCGCCAAGATGTACAAATGCACCTAAGGGCGGAAGCGGGGAATTCTTCGACCCTACATCGCACGGGGTCGGTTTTTGGTCGAGTGTGTAGTGTGCTGAAGCGAATCGATTGCCGTCACCTCCGGGTTACCGGCGGCGGTGATTGGGTCAACGGGGTCACCGAGAACGTGCCTCGGTCTACGTAGGAGAGAACTGAGGCCGTGAAAGCACAATCTAATATGCTCTGTTCTCTTTTTCCAGCCATGCACGAGGCATTCCAGCAAGAGTTAACCCGCCTCCGCCTGAGTGCTGCGAAGACGTTGTTAGACGCGCACGTCAAGTCTGACAACTCTGTAGGCGCGGGCGCTATGGAGTCCACACGACTTACTGCAGAGGTAAATGAAATGAAACAGTTTATTAGACAATACAAAGTACATACATATAAAGTGAACTAAATTAACTTTGATTGGCCGTGGGGCCGCGGCATAGAATATCGACCCCTCCAACTCAACCCGTGGATGTCGTAAGAGCCGACTAAGGGAACCTACCAGAAGAAAGGCAGCAGCTACCTACTGTGTATTACCAACACCTCACTGCGATCACCAATACGCCTGCCAAGCGTGGTGATTATGGCAAACCCCCCAATATGATTGCAAGAATTAGAAAACGTGGGGGCCGTTTTCTAATTGTTCCATCCCCGGCAGCTCCGCTATTCCTGGTCACGGTAGCGGCCATGGTAACGGCGGGGCAGGGGGTGCTAGGAATCTCCGATTCGTGGCGTCATCGTTTGGGAGAGGCCTATGTTCAACAGTGGACGTATACGGGCTGATGATGTACTAAATTAACACTGATATTACATAGAATATACCAGGTAGAATACACAGAGGTACGGTCTACTAGCTAAACCATAGAAACATAGGTAGATATACATTTAAACAGGAGTTGACGCAGTGTTGTGCGCAATAGGCGCGACAACAATAAAGTCTCCTATATAATAAATTACCACAATCTATAAGACTACTGCTGAATATGGAGTTGTTGGGAGTTATGGAGAGAACGTTTGCTATTATGCTTAAAATGAATTTTTAATTGACAGAGATTTCTCTGCTTCATGACATTTTTATTTATTTATTTATTTGGCACACAAAACGGGACACAATCAAAATATAACAAAATAGAAAGACACGATATTAAGATCTAGATTGTATCCCTAAGTATGTGTACACAGCATCATTTATACAGAGCTGTTCTGTGTACAAAAATATTGGATATAAATATTAGATAAGTTTAAAGCATGCATTAAAATTAACATTCGTTATTTTTAAGTTGGTTTCAACGTTAGTCTCAATCACAGTTTTATTTTATTATTTTAGTTATTTGTACAATGATATTGCACACCGTAAAGGAGTACCTACATTGAAACACATGGACATAAAAACACCTGTATCTACATACATATATGTATTTCATGCAATAAACGATACTTTAATTCTATTTTACTTTGACCCACCTCTGACTGCCACGAAGATGTCGTTAGACGTTGGTCTGGGTCTTCAAAAACTATTGCGGCGAGATATCATCCTAAAGGTTGTCGCAGATCTGGACCGTACCACTGGTGCACAGCGCAGAAATGTGCTTTTAAACAAGAAATATTTAGAGGCATTTCATATAGACGGCATCAGACAACAGACAGCTCGCGGGCACTCGATTGAAGCTTGCGGTAAGCTATTTTGTCACTGTAAAACGAACCACTGATGTTCACCACCTGACGACTCAAAGGCTGGAATAAGACATTTATTTGCTTATTTTATTGTATAACAAAATGAGTTGCCTATAAATTCTTAGTTTTTTTATTATATCGGTTTTCCTACATGTTATAATAACCAAATAAATAAGCGATTTTAGCGCCATTTTTGGAATAAAGAACTTCACTGTCTATGAACCTAGGGGGTAGTTGTAGTTGCATTACTAATAGATGGCGTTAGAGTCGCGATTCTTCCAAAATATTATTTGAGCCTTATTTTATGTGCTTACGTATTATTTATCACTTTATAACACTCCGACAAAAGTAAGGTACATACCACAAATCGATTTATTACTAAACATGGGTCACAGGTAGGTAGTGTAGGTATTTGTTGAGGCAACAATGTAGTAACTTAAGAGTTCTTAAAAAATGTGTTTTAGCTACTGATAAAACGACAAAAATAAAAATCTAAGTAATAAAACAGTCTATTGTATTTAAGGTAGGCATGGATCATGTGTGGAGGATCCACCATGTAAGATTGTAGCATCTACGAATTATTTTAAAGCTAATTCAACGAACTCTAATATAAGGTAATTCTTAGAAAACTAGCAGCGTTAAAATAATGCAAAAATAAAAAAGATAATAAACTATACTAAATCTTCATTTGAAATCAAGCGTAGCAATTTATTTTCCCAATTTTACTATGAAAAATTTTACTTTACATTTTCCAAAATATTATTTTGTGATTGACCATAGAGAAAAATTTTTTTCACGTCAATTCTTGCTACTAAAAATATGATAAGCATTTTGAGATATTATTTATACTTCTAAACGGTTTTATACTATAGAAATAAGTAAATCTTTACGTTAGTAACGTCAGCAACATTCGGACTCGAAATTCTGTCATTTTCCTAGAGATTTCGACGTCTCCTCACGTTAGTAACGTGAAGCGATCGAAAGCGTAGTTCCACGTACGCACGATAGAGGCGCTGTACCATTTGTATGGAAAAAGGAGACGTCTAGATCACGTCTCGTTACCAAATTCCGGCCAGACTCACGCTACTGTTATTGTTGTGCCGTGCGATAGCGATACTGGATGTACATATGTGATAAGTCCAGTAGACTTAAAAAAATCCAAGATAATTGAGATATCTAAAACTATTTACGGGAAATCGGTTAGAAAAACCACAAAAAGACAACGTTATTCGGCTATTGTTTATTCCGGTCTGACACAGCTGACAAAAATTCAAAATTTACACACAATTTGTAAATATTTGGTAGGAACTACCTGCGTACATTACAATAATATAATAAAAATCAATGAGTCAAAAAAAAAACGCTCCCTGGTGGCATATCAAATCTAAATATAAATTATTTACAGGTGGAGGGACTAGGCCCCGTGTTCCGCGTCACGCTGGTCATTGAAAACACGTCGTCGGACAAAGCCGTGCTCGCACTGGCTATCCTGTTCCACGTTCACACCATAAACTATAAAGTCTCCAATCCGTACATTAAAGTAAGTATATCCTTGAAAAGCTCCTAAAGTGCATGTTAGGCTGGCTCAAATTGGCTCGATGCTGAATCAGGTGAAATGTCTAAGTAAATAGATGTATATAGCAGCATTTTTGGAACTGAAGTAATTAGATACTGGTGTCAATTTTATCGACAAAACTTAAGTATACTCATTTGTCAGAATTCAAATGGTGCCATCGCGTTTTAAACGACTGAAACAATAATTTGAAAAAAAAAACAAATCTATCATTAAAAATTATAAACCAACTTCAAATCCCATGGGTCCGGTCGGAGCGACGCCACGCTGGTTTCGGCTGCCGGGATTCCTAAGGAGTAGTTTTCCTAGTAAGTTGTCTAAGCAGAGTTCGCTAAACCACAGGTTAGGTAATGTTACTTCGCTAAACTGGGGTTCCGAATATAACAATTTATCTTTGGTTTTCAAGCTACACATTTCTTAATCTTGTTTAAATTATGAGCCTAAAGTCTACTGTATAATATCCAAAACGTCAATATTATATTGGATATTTAGAATAGCTCAAAAAGTTAATTGAGCTCAACAATTGTGGTGACGCGAATGAGGTCCGCTACGACGCTTAGCTCTGGTGTAAAAGCACCACGAAAGTCGGTCGACTATAAAAAAATATAAAAAAGACAAGGTAGACAATATTCCACTTAGTTTATAATTTCAGCTAAAGGTGATCAATCTAACATACTTTCTAAAACTTGTAGAATCTGTTTAACACTTTCCTAGCCCCTGACGCACTCTCTCTCTCCTCGGCGGTGCGGCGCGGGCCGCACCGCCGAGGCTGGGCAGTCAACGCACCGCCGAGGCTGGGCAGTCAACGCATTAATACTAATCTTAATAAACATTTTAGGTCCCCCTACTCGCACCAAACGCAACCCTCCGATTCCCAACGAAGATAGAAGAAGTCTTCGACGACAATATAAACCCTGACGTATTCTTCCGACCGGTCACAGGGCAGGCCGGGGAGCGGTCGCTAGTCAAGATTCTCCTGCTCAAGGAAGGCAGGAGCAGCCCAGTGCTCGCCGCTACGGTCCAAATGCCTCCCACTGACCCTATGATGCTGCCCTTTGATAAGATACAACCTGATAATACTTGGAATAATTAGAGTTGTGTAGTTGAATAAATGCGTTAAAGGAAAAAAGAAATTCTTCATCATTATTAACAAACCGATTTCTTTAAGTAGGTACTTGAAGTGCTACCCCTTCAAGTACCTGCTTATAGAAAATATATCATTGGAAAAAATGAATCGAACCGTTGTAGAGTTTCTGTGTTTTTGTTACTGTTCCTGTTGGATGACTTTGTGATAACTTTGAACTTGATAGTAGTAGTAGGTAAGTATAATAAACACGATAAATAAAACCTAATGTCTTATCGTATAGGTACCTATCAAACGTACTCTAGGTACACATAGGTAGGTACTATCTCGGTCTAATATCAAGCTTAATGACAAATCGCTGATTATTTCAAGTAATAACGCGATTACTCAATAAATTATGAAGATATCTTGGTTGGTACACGTTCCCATTAACACATCATTGATTCTAAAAACAAATCTTGATAAGCTTTAAACCCTTGTAGAGCCTGTAGGTCTCCTGGCCTGACGGACGGCAATTTTTAATTTTTTGATGAACTTTGGTTCTTGGAGTATTGATTAAAATTAAATTTTAAAAAATCTTTATTTATGAACTTGATTGACTAGGATTAATGTACACTGAATACAAATCCAGTGTACATTAATCCTAGACATTATTGAACATAAATTTAAACACGTTTATAAGCGCTGTACGCTTTTTCAAACTTATATAAAGGAAAGAATAGGTAGGTATCATACATCAGTTATTGAACCTTTTAAAACACTATCTTATTTGGGCTTCATGCAAGCTTTAGTTGAGCATTACATTTTATATACATAAATAAAGTTAAAAATTAATAGCAAAAAGGCCAACTTAATTATTTGTCTCGCAAATAAGGCGGGTAGTGTATAAAACTATTTTACGAAACCAAGTTAACTAGCAACAAGAACAATAGAATGGTCGTAGGTAAGTAAGCGCATCAATAGGCACAGTGGTTCTCGCAAGATCGAATTAAAATTTTTATTCCTGTAATTTTTCAAACATGTCCCAGCATTCGCAACTGAATTTTAGGATTTATCCTTTTAGCCAAAAATCCATAATAGATTATTAACCAAGGAAATACAGCAATGTCGAAGGTCAAGGGTAATTGAATCCGCAACTCAGAACTCAAGACGTAATTCACGAGCGAAACGAGGCAGTTAGGTAGGTACCTACCTACTGGAATCCTGAATGTGAGAGAGAAAAAGGCACGCCCAAGACGAAGACAGTTTTATCCACGAGCAGTATAGGTACCTACCTACTCTACTTTTCACACTGCGAGAGGATCGTAGGCTTACGTGACTTTTAAATCTTTTTAGATTTTTCATTGAACACGGTAACGTGCTCATCCCTCCCGTGTCCTCCGGTCGTTAGAAAAGCTGGTGTTAAAGACAGACGAAATTGAAAACCTCCTCCTTTTGAAGTCTGTTAAAAATTGGCTTGTCTGTTAGTATATTTTGTAAGTATTAGAAATCAAAGTTATTGACTGTTTTATCAAATCTGATTTCCGTTTGACAATTATTATTGTGGGATCTAGGTACCTCTACATTAGAAAATATAATGAATGACACTCTCGCCACATAAATCTTTTAATTTTTTTTTCATAATCGGGATAGGGAGTGGCAACCTGTCGCCGCCGGAAATTTTCCACATTTTTTCTGCAAATAAGCAGATACATGTAAACACCTGCGACCTATTTTAGATTTGCGATTAGATTTGCCAGTGCATCGACACTATCTGAGGCAGGTTATGTAGGTAGGTGTGACTTATGTTTTCGATAGCAAAAAGTAGTATATCTACAGTAATTTCTATACACTACGATGTCTGTGTTTCTGTAGTAGTTTTTACTATTTTCTGCAGTATGGGTCGTTGACTGTTTTTGCGTTAACGAAACGAAACAATTTTCTATAAGGGCCAGTTCACATTAGGTCGCAAGCAATGCGGCAGCCGCGCGACTTGTTTAGACTAGGGTGGCCATAGAGGGTGGCGCATGCGGCTGCCGCGCTGCCAACCGCTTTGAAAATCGCGTTGTTGCTTGCGACTTAGTGTGAAGGAGCTGTAAACGGTCAACTAGTTGAAAAACCAGTTGACGCCGTTTAACTGGTTAGGTTCGTAGAAACGGAAACTGTAGAAGGAACGACCTATGCGTTAAACGTTGTAAAACCAACTCGCGACGTTTAATTGTTAATGTCGTCGAATGAATTAATAGTTGATAAAATCAACTAGTTTTGCAGTAAAAATAAAACGGTTAACTCGTTAACTATAGAAAAACTATTTAAAAAAACGGTTTGTTGATTAAACTCTCACTAATTTTTACCATAAGTGGGTAAGGAAAATAAATAATAAGGATAAAACTGCAGTTACAATAAAGTTTAACTTAAGGATACTGTGGGACTACTTGTGGATTTTTTTTGGGTGGATTGTTGCTTGCTAAGTCTGTTGATGCTTTGTTTGTTGGTTAGGGTATCAAATAAAACAATAAATATCAAAGTGCTTTATTTGACTTGTCTAAGTGCTTATTTTGTAAGCCTAAAGAAATAAAGTTATTGATTCTGATTCTGATTTCCTTTAGACCTTACAGGACTCTTGGGCAAGTCGCAATGATAAGTACATGATAAGAACCACCATACCGATATTCACTATATTATTAGGTATCCTACCTAACGAACCAACCATATCTTTCAATTAGAATCAAATCCACAACAGTTTTTCCACATTTCAGGCACTGTTGTACATAATAATTTAGCGCCCCTAGCGGCCGCGCGGTTACTTTATGGTCCTGCCGCAGGACTCCTGCGTCAGCCGTATCCATTTAGAGCTACGAGCGCACGAGCGTTCAAAAACAAATGGATTCTAAGGACATGTTCACACGGCGCGGCGCGGAGGCGGCGCTTTTAATACGATATATTTTCAACGCGCTGGGCGTTTCCACCAATAAACAGAATGATTCATGCGGAAGGTTTAGCTACGTATATAATTTGTCAAGATTTTGTGTAAATTGGTTGAAATATAACGATATTTGTTGGAAGTGTTGGAAAAAGTCAAGCTGCCTGGGAGCTTTCATCGCAAACGCTGCCTAATCCCTTTTAGATATTATATAGACATATCAATGCATGGAATATTCTTCTTAGTCCACTCGGGCGGGTCAGCTAGTTTTATTATAGTCCGCATTGTCTCCCACTGCAGAGCAAAGGCTTCTCTCCCTTTCAGTTTTCTCTGTCCAATAATAACATAACATTATGAAGGGGCGGTCTAAATAGTGCAGTGCCTAGTTTTCCTTATACCTAAGTCTTGGGTAATCTTTCAGGCAATATTTGGACAGGTGGACTATCTACAGGGGAATTGATAAGAGTTCGCACTTTTATGATTGAACTATCGCTGATAGTGGTTTATGAGTATTTATGACATCCTTAGGGTTGTCTCAGGGGGACCAAGGAAACCCAATTGGATTATTGTGTAGGGGAGTCCGGAATAAAACGCTAGGGAAACTACCCAAAAGTGAATTCCTTAAGCTAACTAGGTACCTATAGGTAGGTAATTATTTAGGGTTGTCTACTTTGAGCTTTTACTCATATTCTGATATTCTTAGTAAATGTCTTCTGTTGACGTGATAGGTTTTACTACAATTTGCTAACGCATCTTTATCATCATCAGCCCGTATACGTTCACTGCTGAACATAGGCCTCCCCCAAACGACGCCACAAATCTAATTGTTGCCATCATATTGGGGGGTTTGCCATAATCACCACGCTTGCCAGCGGGATTGGTGATCGCTGTAAGGTGTTGCTAATACACAGTAGGAAGCTGCTACCCTTCCTTTGGTAGGTTCCCTTAGTCGGCTCTTACGACATCCGCGGGTTAAGTTGGAGAGGTCGATATTCTACGCCGCGGCCCCACGGCCGCATCGCCTGATAATGAAATAAATATCCCATTGTTTACAAAATGTCAGGTGAGCGAACACAATACCCGTGCAAAGTCTAAAGACACCGACGACGACGCAACGTCATCATTGTGTTAGATGCAATCAGTGCAGCTGATATGTTTTTCTCTATATCTATGAATCATTTATAAATATTCCACCTGCTTCTGTTAGTTAACTAACATCATACCATTAACTGTAGTACAGGTATTCACAATGATACAAAAAAAGTACACTCATGGACGAATTTAGCAGAACGCAAAAAATGAAGGCAAATCTCTCCACTATTCCAACAATGTTACACTGAGCGTATCTTTCTACGGGCCGTCTCCATACTTTGGTCCTTTCATCAACTGCCTTCTGACAGAATCTGGAGTCATTAGTAAAGAGTACATCTCCCCAACTATCATCATCCCAATAAAGATGCGAACGAGCAAAGCTGGACCGAGGTATTCGATGATCTGTGGTGAGTAATGGGCCTCTGGCCGGCAAGTTTGCTCCTAACCCAGCTGCCTGAAGTCTTCTGCGTATCGTTTTGGTACTAACTGTTAAACTTGTCGAGCTTTTTTCGTACTTCGGAAGAAGTCGAAGCCTTAACTGCTTACAATAAATCTGTCGTCCCTCTCTGTTGTTACCTTTTTTCGAGCTTGTCCTGTACGTCTGATATTATTCTTTAGTCAGTTGGTATCGTTTAATGGCGAAAAATCACAGACTTGGGAACAAGACAATATTTTATGTTGTTCTACCTTATTTTTGCTTTCCTCTAAATTTGTCCCGGTCGAGTGTATGTATTTATTTTTTAAGAGAAATTGTACCTATCATAGTTGTGAAATGTTTAGTAAATAATCAATCTTGGAATCATTATGGTGTGATACTGCATGTTGACAACCCTATAGTGAAGTCTGAAAGTTCATACAATCCGCTGAGAATTTAACGTGGCACTGAAAGAATATTTTTTCAGTATCAACTTAGATCTCGACCGCTTCTCCGTCTTTTGGTGAGTTTTTTAACTATATTTAATTATTTTATTTATATTAATGATTTCCATGGCCATGCCTCGTTTAACATTTGTTTACGAATAACTTGCTAGGTGGTAGGTATATTATATTTAATAATTATTTTTCGTTGAATAGGTTTTCATAGATCCGGTGTTTTTAAAAGATTACCTAATGATAGTGCCGCGATAGTACGGTCCACGTACGATTACCCAGATTATCTTATCACTGTGCATTTTCATTTAGTTTTGCTTTATTACATAAGTAACTTTATTATATGTAACTTATGTCGTATTTTGAATAAATTGTTATTTTTTCGATTTACTTCCTGTTATTTACTTGGTACTTCTAATTGTTGATTTATCTCTCTGCTTAGCTATTTGCTAGATGATGCTGTGTGGATTGTCCAGCATTATATTTTTTTTATTTTAATTAAGAACTTACATAAACTGACTATTTTTCCTTTGCAGATCTCAACTCAGCAAATTAACAGCCATGTCTCTCGATGAGGTAAGCTTCTAGTTCTAATTCTATTCTAACACCAAATAAGTATCAATCAGAGTTCGGAAAAGCTCTGCCGGAAAAATGCCGGCGTACCTACACAGGGCAACACTAACATTTCTATTTCTTTAATTTATGACGCTGTGAGTTTGTTTATTCTTAAAACTAAATCTACTTCGGAATAAGTAGGTAGGTAATACGCGAAATGTAAAAAAAAAATCCCTCCTAAGTTTTTAATTGCCTTTATAAGCGCCCTAGCATCTATACTGTTACTCTTATAAACTTTTTTTTTATATTTGCAACATCGTGCATTCTAGGTTAAGACGAAAACTAGAAACTGTGCCAGTTTATATTGTACTAGCGGTGCACCCCGACTTCGCACGAATATTTAACAAAAATTTCAAGATCTCTAATTTTGTTTAAAATATAATATAGCCTATCAAAGGGATGGGAGGGGGAAAAGGGGCAGGACAAAAAAATTAAGCGTAGATAATATCAATAACACCTTATTTCTCATTTGATATTAATAACTATGTTTATAGTATAAAATTTAACTTGTCTAAGTGCTTATTTTGTAAACCTAAAGAAATAAAGTTATTGATTCTGATTTTATGTCAGCCGGGAATAGTGTAGCTTCCCAACAGTGAAATAATTTTTCAAATCGGTTCAGTAGTTTGGAACCTATTCAATGCAAACAAACAAACAATGAAACCTCTTTATAATAGGTATTAGTATATTAATATAGATTATAATTGAAGTTAAATTGATGTGTTTTATCAACATTTTTAATGTTATTCCAGCAATTCAACACTGTGTCAGCTTCCGTCAGGAACTGGAAGACAAAACCTGCCGACAGCGAGAACCTCGCTCTGTACTCCCTCTACAAGCAGGCTGTCTTCGGAGACGTCAACATTGGTGAGTAACATTCACAATAGGCCTCTACGAACATTCATATCATCATCAGCCTATAATTGTTCACCGCTGGACATAGGGGCACTAGCTAGTCTAATGAGCACTACAATTTAAAAAATAATGCTGGACGATCCACACAGCAGCATCTAGCCCCAAGCTAAGCAAAGCTTGTGTTATGGGTGGATGACTGATATATGTACTTAATACAATAGAGATAATTTTTATTACATATAGAAAATACCCAGAGAACCCGGAACAAATATTTGCAGATCGTATAAACTTTTGTCCCACGGCGGGAATCGAACTAGCAACCTCCTGCGTCGCAGGCGGACCTGCGCCCTCCGCACCACATCAGTCGTCAATATTACTTCGAACTCAAATAATAGAATGCGAAATCGCAATTCAGTGAACGGCCTAGCCGTTCTAAGGGTTAAAACGGTTTTGATTCCAAAAAGGTAAACATTACATACATAGGTAGAGTGATCGCAAAACTTAATGAGCTCTGTGAACTTAAGCACGGAAGTAAAACTGCGCAAGTACAATCAAATAGAAAAGTGATATTTATCAACTAGCGACCCACCCGGGCTTTGGCTAGAAATCCTTTTTATGGTGCTAATAGACACATCTGTTGCAGCTGCAGTCCGCTGAAGTACCATTTTGAGGTTAAATTAAGAAATTCACTGTCTTCTTTTGTCATGAAACTCATGACATCGAACACCATTTTCCATGTTTGACGACGCAGTACGTTAAACCGCATGCGAGGCATATTTAACGTTTAAGAGAAACAGCTATTAACAGGGAATACAATCCAAAATTGCAAGAACAAACTATCAAATCAACGAAACGAACACTGGACACGCGTCAAAGACTTTGCTACGTCATTGTACTCATAATCATTCATTCGACAGTATTGCCCACTAGATTATAAATAAATTTGCTACATAGAAATTATTTTATTTTCAAACTTGGGGTAATTGCGTTAGATAAAAAGTTTAATTTATTCTAACATTTTGGGTTTAAAATAATCCGTCATTGAGTGTAAGATAATTCTATATATTCTTTAAATATTGAATTGGAAAAAAGAAATTTGCAGAACAAAATGTGCTAGACAAAATAAAAATACGCCAGAATTCTTGCTGGCAACCCTGGTTTGACAGACAGATCCCCTCCTACCCCGTTCTTTCCCCTCAATGCCTTATTTACGGTTCAATGCGCAGCCGTTGAAGCCAACTTCACAGAGCTCATAGAGATTTGAGCGTACTCTACCAATATAACATGCCAAGCGAATGTCTTTTTCTCGAGGGAGATATACATATGACGCCATTTTGTGAAAAGGATATGCATAGGATTTCGGGTTTATAGGAGCAGCGGCAGAGCAGAGCGTCGTAAGAGCAAAATTTATGTTTTTGCTTATTATCTAAAAGTAATAAGTATATTTTTATACAAGAATAAGCCGAAGGTTGTCTAATATTCTATTATCTAGGTAATACGGTGATGACCTTATAAAATTCTTGTGATTGATAGTTTAGGAGAAATACGGTAGTAACTAAGAAAATAGAGATGGTACTTTCCTCAATTATATCTAATTTTTTTTTCATTATTGGAAAGAATGTAGGTCTTTTATTGGTACAATACCAATTGCATAGATTATTTTTTCGAAGCTTTATGGATAAAGATTACGGAGAAAAAAGGTTTTAAAGTAACCCAATCGACGGCGCATAGTGATGCGACACTAGCACCACTCTTTATTTTTTCTTCTATTAACGTTATGGTAAATAATTACCATATGTTCTCACCGCCAATTGATAATACCCAGTATAAACTATTTTTCGACACCTCTGTAATAGTTTTGTTTCATTTAGTATTATCAAAAAATGGTTTATTGCTTTTGGTGGCCACCAAATGCAATAAACCATTTTCTGCTAAATGCTCTTGCACGCATTGTCTGCTGCAGCTATCGAAAAATAGTTTATACTGGGAATTATCAATTGGCGGTGAGAACTTTTTGTAATTCTTTTCCATAACGATAACAGCAGAAAAAATAAAGAGTGGCGCTAGTGTCGCATCACTATGCACGTTAAATATAATCCTTTCTTACAGCCCAGCCCAGCGGTATAGTGGAGTCCGCCAAGTGGAAGGCATGGAGTGGCCGCAAGGGCATTAGCCAGGATGACGCCAAGAAGCAGTACGTCGATCTGGCAGCACAACTCGCTCCTAAATACGCTTAGACGTTATTCGATACTGATTAGGAACTAAATTATTTCTTTGTTTGTATGTTTCAATAAAAATTATAATGAAAATCTGTTATTATGTCTCACTAGTTTTTGCCCGCGGCTTGGCCCGCATTCTCCATAGAAACAATTTCTATGGAATTGTTAATCTAAATAAATCAGTTCCCACGGGATAGACACCTTGTCTATCCCGTGGGAACTGATTTATGGGATAAAAAGACTGTCTTAGGTATTCCAGGTCTAGATCTATTTCTATGCAAAATTTCATCCTGATCCGTTTACAAGATAGTTTTGGCATGAACAGGTATAGTACCTAGGTATTTTTTTATTCCATAAAACTTTTCTTTAAATATCTTTGTACCCTATGCGGGTTGGCTGATCTAGGTTTAGTAGAAAAACTTCACAAAATTAAAACTAAAAAAAAAACTTGTGTAAAATACATACCTAATCATAATGTCACGTGATACCTACCTAGACATTATCGATCTGTTTATAATTACAAAACCTACGTACGTAATCAGTTTTTTAGTAATTTAGGTTTTCAATGTTGTCGAACCTGCGACGATATCCTACAAAATGTATATTAGTTGGTGCGATAGAAGTTTTTGATCAGTATAAAGAAACAGGATCGGTCGTCATCAAAATGATGTGTTTTATCAACGAGAAACAGGGTCGGTCAAAAAAGTTTTGTATAGAATGCCAATTTTCTTCCTAATATTGATTTTGGGTGATTTACAAAAAATCACTAAAAGATCGTATCATATATCTCATAATCATAAATCATAACTGATGTATCGGAGAAATGTAGACCATTACCTCTCATCATCATCATCAGCCCGTACACGTCCACTGCTGAACATAGGCCTCCCCCAAACGACGCCACGAATAGCGGTTCTGAGACGCCTCCATCCAACGACTCCCTGCGACCGCTACGATGTCGTCGGTCCATCGAGTGGGAGGTCTTCCCATACTCCGTTTCGCATTGCATCGCGGTAGCCATTCGAGAACCTTTACTCCCCAATGGTTATCGGTTCTACGAGCTATAATAGCCTGCCCATCGCCACTCACCATTACCTCCACCATTACCTCTACAACTCTACAAAAAGCCAAGTCGATTTCAATACCAAACACCTGTTAAAGCACCCACACTAAAAATTTCTAGCGATCATTGTCGTTGCCTGTTGTACCTAGGTCTTTGCTACGTCTATCTAAGGCCTAAATAGTTCTTATAGCCCGGCTATATAGTTATGGCGTGCTTACGACGTGATTATAGAGTTTTTGACGGAATGAAGTCTTCCACTGCTTTCATTCATCATTTTCCCTGTTTTCTGGGTGGTTATTTGTATACCTACCTAATATGCTCTCTAAAGTGTCATGTTTATGTGATCTTAGTTATTTTCAACTGAAAGCAAATGTCTGTTATATGCTTAAAAACCATTTGTATGATAGTACCGAGGACCTGCTGACTGTTATGAAGTGATAAATATACCTACATCGCTTCACTACCTTAATAAATTATCGCATAATTCGTAGCTGTTATTACATAACTTAGCTATAATTAAATTTTAAGTAACTCTGAGTAGGTTATTTATGTATACCTAATTCTTTTAATTAATTCATTGTTTGAACAGTTCTGCATGAAGTCAATTTTAATTTTATCTAATTTAAATTATATTTACAAAACAAACTGGAATGTATTTATAATTTAATTAATTGATTTACACAACAATCTCGAATCAATTTTTGTTCTTACTGACTGCTAATGTAAGTTCAACTATGCAAAAATTATTAATTCCTCTTATAGTAATTCCTCTTATAGTAATACCTATGTATGTACAATATAACAAGATTAGAATCATGGCAATTCCTAAATTAGTTTTCATATTTTTGTGTGATAAATTATTAATGTATGACGTCATCCTTTCGATCTACTATTTTTGTAACACTGTAGTGGGAGTGCAGCTGCCTATATTACTGACTTTTCAGTCTAGTTTAGGCAGCTGAGGCTACATAATAAATAGAACTAGAAATTCTCCAAGTACCGACTTAACTATTGTCAGAAAAATTTGTTATGTTAATTATTTTGAAATTATTCTTTTCGCAATAAATTTATTTTATCTTTTATGGCTACCTTAGAGTCTAAATGCTCTAAGATGGCTACATGCTCAAACATTAGTGCATGCATGATTGAACAAACGATTTTGCGTAAGCAAGATGAGCCCGGCAACACGCTCCATCTTGCTTGCGGAAACTGTGTTTGTGCATGCGTGTTTGCACTAATGTTTGAGCATGTAGCCGGGTTATTAGACAATGTAACACGCTGTAAGTAAGTGCAAATTAATATTGTCTTGTATGTAGGTAGTTCAAAAAAATATAATTTTTTTATTTGAACTTCCCTCCATTGCATCTTTCGAAAAAAGTTTGACGCATGACATGACATTGGCACTTGATATACCTTATTGAGTGCCATTATCGGTCCGCTGCCATTGTCAAACAAAACATCAAAACAAAACAAGAAGCGGCTGGCTTTGCGGCTGGCGTGCAGCATCAGAGCAGCAGGTAGCAGCAAGCAACTAAAAAAATATTCGTCAAATCGTAAATTAAAGTTCAGCTGGATGTGAATTTCAAAGATATCGTTGTATTAAACAAACAGGTACCTAATAAACTTAACTTCTCTGATGTCCTAGTCGGCGCGAGCCTTACGGCGGCACTGAATTTGCGAATCCCGTACCGGTTTTGTGATTCATTAAACGTTCATGCGAATCGCAAGGTGCCGCGTCATCCAATACCTACACTGATAACCTGTTTAGCATTTCTATGCGTCGCGCGTTCTCTATCTCCACTCCCTGCCTCTGTCCGTCAGTTCCTATCAAGCAGCCGCTGCCACCACTTGCTTCCACCCGATTTACAGTAAGCCTTTTATCTACATTTCTTATAATAATTCTAGCGCAGTTCAAAGTTGAGTGAAAAACATTTCATTTGCCCGTTTTTTTTCTAATTCCATCAAAAACTTATGTACCTACCTAGTTTCAGTGAAAGCGGGTATTTTTAGGGGTAGAATAGCGGTCGCCACACGCCGGTCATTATCATTCATGCATTAATACAGTTATGCAGCTTGGTTAGCCACATGTCTTCAATTGTTTCAATTAGTTTCAATCCAGTGTTTCATAAAGAATCTTATTAACTGCTTGTGTTTTGTTTTAGGAAAATTCCTGATTCACCATGTCTCTCCAATCGGTAAGTGTGAATTGATTATACTCATAGTTCAAATACCTACTGCTTAGCTGTACCTAAATTTTTATCTTTTGATTTAGTAAGAGACCTAAGTAGACTGATAACCTAGGCAGTTATTCTAAACAATTTCTGCTTTTGTGATCTACGCCCCACTTGCACAGTAATTTTTTATTGTCTAATTTTGTTAAAATATGCTGTATATGTATGGTTTGATAACTCACAAATCTTAAAAAAGCCAATTATTGTTGGGCAAGTGGGGCTTAATCTCATAATTATACATGAATCAGATTGATATTTTCTTCAACAATGGACTGGCTAAGAAGTAATCTAGATAATTTTGCTAATACTACTAGGTTCTATGTATATAGCATGGTGAAAGTATCTAGCCTCTTACCTTTTTATGCAATTAAATCATAGTAAAAATTGCCTATAGGAAGGTACCTACTTAGTAGATTTTAATACAGTCTTATGTGCCTAGCTAATCAAGATCTATGTGCTTCATCCTATATTTACTTATATTTTTTAAACCATTTTTTTAAATACATATATTTTTCTTAACTTCAGATGACCATGTAATAAATTTTTAATATTTTAAAACTTTTAAATACAAGCTTATATAATCTTGGACCAAATTGCTTGGGAAGACAAATCCAACGATCTAAAATCTACGTGGTTCAGTCGTTTTGTTTAGGAGTTCCTATGGCCACCTTCGGCTTCCATCATCAGACCAGATTGATGGTACCATGACATTGCATTGTCACCAAACTTACATAAGTATGCCAAACAGCTCAATCGGTTGAGGATAACTGGTCTAAAATTGACTTGCAAGATTTGACCCGTATAAACATTATGTACATTGCAAGTTAAATATAAGCTTGTAAAAAAGAATAATGGTCTTTTCTACCAACTACAAGTAAGAAAAATGGCCATCATGTTTATTAAATGTGTATATTTAGTGTTCATAACTTCATTACTGGCTACTACTAGGCTTTAATATCAGTTTAAAGATCTTTATTTTTCCCATTTACAACAAACATGTTACTTACATGCGAAACTTAAGCTAAGTATTATTATTATGTTATTTTTCGTCTTTTTAAATTAGGTCAGTAGTGTTACATCCTCTGATATATATTTATGCAATTTGGTTTTAAACACGCCAAACGTTCCAGCACCTTTCATGTCCTGTTATATCCCCTATTTAATAAACTTAACATACAAAATAACCTACATATTACCCATACAGAAGTTTATATGAGGTACATTTAATTAACTCAGTCACCTTCAAAAATTGTACAGGTAATTTAAAATGTCTTTGACCTGTGTGGCTTCTGTCCCTCGGTTCATTATGCATATGGAAAATAATATCCATGTGGTTTGGAATAGTGAACCTTTAGTTACCTATATACATATGTAAATCTATAAGTAATTTAATTACTATCATTAGAAACATATGTTGCTAGTTAAAATTTCCTTTAGAAAGCTCATGTACTTGGTAATTTTTTATTATCTCAATGAGCGGTTTTCGATTTGCATTTTTATGAAGAAAAAAATTAGTTCCAAATATCTCAATAGGTGGCGTCAACTGGAAATTAGGGTATGGCAATGTCAAATAAAAACTCGAAAAAATTTGTTTTCCTTTCACTTGGCATTGGCATTACCCTAATTTCCAGTTGACGCCCTGCTATCTATCGAGATATTTAGAACTAACTTTTTTTTTTATTGTAATTCGAAAACCCCTCATTTCACTTTTTATGACATGAGCAGTTATTATTACTGTTCCTTATTGGTTGTATGCGTAGCAAGATTTTTCTTAAGAATAAAATATAAAGAACTATGTTTAGCTATGACATCAACACAACAAAATCACATTTTGCCATAGACAACATTAATTTGTTGAATGCAAATACAAAAATCATTTTTGCAGACAATGGGTTACATTACATATTGATAGACTTACTTTGATTAAAATGCCCCTTGATGTGATTTACCATAAAACTTACTGAATTAATTTGGTCAGCAAAATCATAAAATAATATTATTTACATACAGTTAGCATGTAAGTAAATAATATCATATCTATTCGACATGATACCATTTGAAAATGCTTCAAAGATAGCTATTAAGACCAAAGTCCAAAAAAATTAATTTAAAGTAGAACTGGCAAGATTATTATTATTAATTTTCCATCTTCATGCAAAATTTATAATCTTCAATCAGGTATCCGCGCCTCTGGTGACCTTGATCGATGCTTTTCATAATCAAATACATTGACTAGTAAAATAATTTACTTCGTCCGTGATAAAATACTTATCTGATGAATATGATTGTCCAAAGACCAAATATATTATTAAAACTCATAAAAAACTAAGTACCTGTACGATGTATAAAAATAAAACTGGAAGGAGGATGAGGAAGGGGAAGGCCAAGGATGGAGGCGGCTCAGGACCGCTATTCGTGGCGTCGCTCGGTTGGGGGCGGCCTATGTTAAGCAGTGTACGTATGCGGGCTGAAGATGAAAGAATTTAACCCGATCCGCTCAGAAGTTTGTCGTGAAGAAGACAAACATCCAAACAATTTTTCTCATTTTTATTATCGGTGTGATTTCTTTTTTCCCCCAGCAATTCGACGCTGCCGCGGCTAACGTAAAGAACCTGAAGGCCCTCCCCGGCAACGATGACCTTCTGGAACTGTACGCCCTCTTCAAGCAGGCCACCGTTGGCGATGCTGACCCTGCCAGTGAGTACTAGCTACCTACTTCCTTGGTCGTTTTATCCGCATCTATTTCTCAAGTAGCGTATATTGGCCTCCCCTATATTCCATATTTTCCTCTACCTATCTCTAGTTTCATGACAGTCCTTCATCGTTTAGGGTTCCGAAATGTTAAATGCTGCAATTGGTAAACAAGACCTGTCACGTGCGAGTGAGACTCGCTAGCAGAGGGTTCGCAAGAGTACATTTATCTAGATTCCTATGGGAATCCTAGGGGAATACCTTCTTTATCGTTATCTTAGTACGACGACGTTCATTGCTGGACTAAGGTAAGGATTTAGGGTAACATCTAACTTCAGGCCCTAACATCTAAAACTTTTTTCAAAAACGCCACGAACAATCATATTTTGTTTGGCGTGTTTGGATAGGTTTGGACCTTGTTTCTTTTTTGATAATAATAACTATATTTATAATTGTTTATAGTATAAAATTTCACTTGTCTAACCTTGTATTAGAAAGGAATAGATCATGAAAATAACTATTGCGCTCTAATTTTTTTTTTCGTATGTGAATCTCTGAAACCTGATGTTTTAGGAAATTATGTCATAGGACATTTTTATTTTAATAAATGTACTCTATCGAAACATAAACATTGTTCGCGGCGAATCAGAAAAACAAAACAGTGTGGTAAACCAATCTTAGGACCAACATCTTCAAACAAGTGTTTGGTCGAGGAGGTTGCTAGAAGTAATTTGATGCATTCGTCATTTGACGACCGATGTGGCGCGGCAGGTCCTGGGACCTGGAATAACATATAGGCTATTTTTTATCCCGATAAAATGCGGGCGAAGGCGCGGGCATCAGGGCATCATCTTGTTAAAAATAAGCTTGTGACGGGTACCACTAACTGGCCAAATGAATTTTGAAAATTCTATTAAAATAATACGATAAAATAGGTGGCGGCGCTAGTTTGGGTCTGGGAACCGCCTTAATGCGCACTTGAAAAAATCATAGAATTGACAATTAGTCGTCTGCGATAGCTCTTCATCGGAAGAGCGATCTCTACCAGACAACCTTGAATTGATAGGAAAACTGCAAAGCAGCAACCCTATTTTTTTACCCATATCTTCCTTGTAGCTCGTAGTAAAAGTAGGGGATAAACTTCCGAAAAGGGAAAACCGAATTTTTTCTTCAATTTTGGCACAGACATTCCTTTAGGGTTCCTAAGAGTCCCCTTAAAAGGATTTTTGGCGACTCGCAATATTTTTCAAAATATTGAATTTTTTGAGTCTACTATTTTAGCACGCTCCGATATACCTATGTATATGACCCGCTACGCGCTGCGGCTCCCCACGGCGGCACTCTCCAGTGATCCCCACTTTGTCCTCCAAGCCGTCCCCACCACTCCGCATATATCCCACCTCCATATTGCTATATCCCGGAAAATAAAAAAATAGTCGGGCGGGTGTGGGCTAACGGCGCGAAGCGGTACAGCCGGTACTTAAAGGGAAAAAAACCCCGGGTTTGAATTGTAGAGGGTTTGAATCGAAGAAGAGTTTAAACTTTGCCCGGACGCACACACATGTATATAAAAAGTGTGTATTTGGAAAAATAAAACAATAGTTGGGCGGGTTTGGGATATATATGGCCTTAGTTATATATATATTGTATATATATATATTATCTTGTCTATATATACAGTCTTGTACATAGGAATATACATATGTATACGCATTACTATATATATGTGTGTGCATATGTATACATAATCACGTATAGCGTGGCGACATATATGTATATATAGATATACCAGAGCGTGCTAAACAGCATACTCAAAAAATTCAATAATTTGAAAAATATTTCGAGGCGCCGAAAATCCTTTTAAGGGGAGTCTTAGGAGCCCTAAAGGAACGTGTGTGCCAAATTTGGTGACGTAATTCGGTTTTCCCTTTTCGGAAGTGCACCCAAAGTAACAGCTCAATTATAGATAATATCAAATTCAAAATTTTACCGAACCGATACTATACAATTAAAAAAAATATCAATAAATCGGTGTTTCTTATCGCTAAACCAACACACTCGATCATTGAACTGTCATTGATTTCGGATTGATAACGGTTATGTAGGCCTACTGGCCATCGTAATCATGTAGGTACCTATTTTAACCGACGCCGAAAAACAGAGGAGTTTCTATGTTCGGCTGTATATTTTTTTAATGTTCGTGGATTTCTCCGTCATTTATAAACTGCATATGCCGCCGAAAAATTACGCTATGACTTATCCTAAAATACTCAGTTTTGGTAACGCTCTTTTTCTTAGTACGTAATATAATATTTTTTTAAACTTTTGTAGGTGGTTGTACAAAACAACTTCAATATTTTGATGCTATCCGAAATGTCAGTAAATAATTTATTAATAATAATAATAAAAATGAGTCCATCCATTCACCACAATAACATGGCTTTTTTGTTATTTTCATTTTCCTTTGCAATAGTTTCTACACCTGGCGGATATCATCTTCGGGTGTATCATATTGTGCAACCAAAGATGATATCCGCTATGTGTAGCTCTCGCCTTTAGATTAATTCTCATAAAGGGCCTCTGTGCTGTTGGCTTCGGCTCCACGCATGCCTCTCAAAGGACCGGGTCACTATATGGCCCGTGATCATGGAAATGAGAAACAGAATAATAATAATAATAATAATGTTGGCCAATTCACACATTTCGGACAAAGTGTCCGAATATTTTGTGTCCCAAATGTCGTCGATTTAGCAACAGTGCTCTTAGTATGCTGACAATAATTATTATTGTAATAATTAAACCAATTCAATTCATATTCATGCTATCTTATGTGATATTTCAATACTGAACTTTACATACATAGGTGTGTAAAGTTTAAAATAGATTAAATATATCGTCCACTTGCGACGACAGTGTGACATCTCGAATTATGATATTTCAATACTGAACTTTACGTACATAGGTGTGTAAAGTTTAAAATAGATTAAATATATCGTCCACTTGCGACGACAGTGTGACATCTCGAATTATGATATTTCAATACTGAACTTTACGTACATAGGTGTGTAAAGTTTAAAATAGATTAAATATATCGTCCACTTGCGACGACAGTGTGACATCTCGAATTATGATATTTCAATACTGAACTTTACATACATAGGTGTGTAAAGTTTAAAATAGATTAAATATATCGTCCACTTGCGACGACAGTGTGACATCTCGAATTATGATATTTCAATACTGAACTTTACATACATAGGTGTGTAAAGTTCAAAATAGATTAAATATATGTATGTAGTTAATTAAAGAACCACTTTCATAAACGAGTCGGGGTAAAAGCCAGCTCTTCCCTTTGAAACAAGTTGAGGAAATACGTGATAATGTGTGTGAAATATGTATGTATGTATGCAGATTATTATTAGCACTTCGTTATTTTTAGAACTTTATGGTCCTTCAGTTTTTTCACACTCGCTAACTTATATACATACGTATGATAAACCTCGTAAAAATAACCTGCGCAGTTAACGAATGAACTTTGATCTAGCCAAGTATGTACGTGTGGTAAGCGTAGCCATGTTTGTCTAATCGTGTATTAATTTATTTCTGAGGCAGGTTTAGATTTAGCGGGCAGCTTGAACTTTGTGGTGAATGCTAGAAAACACTTTTTAGTAGAAATAGTTTTTTTATTTAACAGCCTATGCTGTACTACTCCTGGGCCCGTACTCGTAAAAACGAAATCGAATATTTTTCGTGCAAACGCTAATCTTATGCAATCGATATAAGAGTTGGTTTTGCACGAACACGAAAAAGAAACTTCGATTTTCCTTTTCCGAGTAGGCCACCTGGACCAAAGGCATCCACCATTTCACGCAATTTCTTTACAAATAGCTCAATTAGTGAAAATACTTTCAACAATCTAAGACTTTTTAACCGACTTCAAAAAAGGAGGAAGTTGTCAATTCGACTAGGCATGTTTTTTGTATGTATGTTACGCGATATTCCGCCAATTTTGTCCCGATTTTGAAAATTATTTCACTCTTGTACAGAAATTGATCCCCAGGTGGTCTCATAAAATTATCTCCAGGAGATTAGTAATTCATCCCGCAAAACTTCTAACAGTGTTAAAATTAGGCATTCGAAGACGATTATTATCATCGGAAATTTGAAGTAGGCACAACGTTTTTAAAAAAATGCCAAAATATTTATCTGACGAATTGACGAATGAATAATTTAGCTACCCATTTGTGTCCGTCTTCATCAGCCCATGATATTCCGAAATACATGACTGCTGGAAAAGCCTGCTATTTATAATTCAGATCCCAAACTATATCAGCCATAGCCAGCCCAATGGGCTCAGTAGTTTTTGCGCGAAAGAGTAACAAATATCCATACATCCATCCTTACAAACTTTGACATTTATAATATTTATATAGAGGATTCAGATTTGTCTTGAGCTGATCGCATCAGGGTCTTGTTGGTAATCATAGATCTGTATCGTTTTTAGGGTTCCGCACCCAAAGGGTAAAAAGAGGGCCCTATTACTAAGCCCTATTGTCTGTCCGTCCGTCCTTCAGCGGGTTGTTATCTGATGAACCGTAAAGGTTAGACAGTTGACAATTTTACAAAATTTGTATTTCTCTTGCGGATATTCCTTTATTTTAATTATAACAAATAATAAAATAAATATTGAAATTAAATGAGGCTGTCATAAAAAAACTTGATTATTTTTCGCTGTTTTAGCTCTTTGCTTACATTAAGTCAAATTTTAAACTATAACCCTCGCTCTAAAGTCATCCTAGAAGCACCATAATTATTAGCATCTATAAACTATTTATTTTGTACCATGAATAAGCCTATAATTACACTAGCCAAACTCGATGTAGAATGTTTGTTAACAAATATAGGTAAAATTCTCTGTATACCATACTTAAGGTAAAATTCTCTGTGGCCGCCTCTTTTTAACGCAATTAAGATTACTTGTCGAGGTAAGGTCAAGGTAAAATCTCAGATTTTACCTTTAACAGTAAATATCTGAACCTCGACGCCAAGCAAGGGACCTTTAGTTTTTGTGTCGTGGTTTGTTTACAAACATTCCATATCGAGTTTAGCTGGTGTACGGTACCTACATATATACCAAAGATAAAAACCAGATCTGTGATAAAAACCGAGGCATTTGTTTGTGTTCAATGACGGTTCACAACATCACTTGCATTTTTTGCGAGCACACGTCATCCAACACACATCAGCACAAAGGATGATTATATCATTGCGGATACGCACCGGATCCTGACTGAACCCACCGGATCAGTGCTGTAATGATCCAGTGGGAGACGAGCTGAATAAAACGGCCATGTATCACACCCGGAACTCTATGTATCAAACCATCCACCTTAAGCTAGCACATTATTGTGGTGTGATTTCTCATGAACTCATGACGCGTAAGAAGCAAATGTGTTTATACTCGTGTTTAAACTATTCTAAACTAGCTGTTTCCCGCGTCTTCGCCCGCGTTTTATTGGGATAAAAAAAATAGCTTTTATGTTATTCTTTCTAGGTCCCAAACTATACCCATACCAAATTTCAGCCTAATCTGTTCTGTAGTTTTTGCGTGAAAGAGTAACAAATATCCGTACATCCATCCATACAAATTTGGAAATTTATACTATTAGTAGGATGTATGATCCCCTGATATTACTTCTCATGCGACACGACACGAAACAACACGCCACAAAAGTGTGGTTCTAGCTTAAGTTGAATGTATGTAAATTATAAAGCCGAAATAATCCAGGTCATAGATTTCAAAAGTGAACAGGAAATGCGCTATATCCTAAAAACTAAATTAAGTAAAACGCTATGTAAGTTTGGTTTTGAGGTAGGTAATCTCCGGAACTATTGGTCCAATTTCGAAAATTTGATAAGTAAATATATAATGCTGGACAATTCACACAGCATCATCTAGCCCCAAGCTAAGCAGAGCTTGTGTTATGGGTACTTTATTGATACTGATATACTTCATACAGTATATTACAAAGATATATTTTTTTTATTATACATAGTAAATACCCAGAACACCCGAGACGAATATTTTCGGATCGTACAAACATTTGTCCGAAGGTGGGAATCGAACACGCAACCTCTTGCGTCGCAGGCGGATCTTCGCCCGTCGCGCCACAACTGTCCTTCAATAATAGATAGCTACGTTATTCTGGAATGACATAGGCTAGGTTTTATGCGGGTACCATGTAAGTGCTCATATACACGAGCGGCAAAGTGCCAACGGCAGAGGTTACTGTATCCGTCGACACCTGTCGGCAGCCGTCGACGCGTGGACGGCTGCTGTCGATAGTCGACGGCTGCCGTCGGCGCGTGTCGTCGGCTACAGTTACCTCTGCCGGTGGCACTTTGCCGCTCGTGTATATAAGCCCTAAGCAAGGCCACATCAGGCTAGTTATAAAAAATACCATTTAATTTTCCACTATTGTTTCTGCACTTGTGCATGTGTGGAGAATGCTACAAGTATGCAAACTAAACATTATCTTTAAACAAAGGTTGAAGTGGTATGATCATTTTCATTGTTGTACGATATTAACTGACATCACTTTTTATAACATATGTACCGCCAGTTGCTTATAATAATATGACACGGTTAAAGAAGCATAGGACGACTTTTGATCCAACTCGAAAACTAACAACCTAACAAGGTAAAGGTTTCTTGTTCGCTTCTTTACTTTACCTTAAAAAGATTGAAGTGAACAAAAAATCAAATTGATCACTTTATTTCCCGGTTTTACTTACGTAATTTTAATTTTGTGACGTGTGCAAGAGTCCTGTAAGGTCTAAAAGAAATAAAGCACTTTGATATTTGATTGATTGAAATTTGATATTAGTTAGGGCTATAGCACTGTACTGTAGCCGTTGACACGCGCGCCTACGGCAGCCGTCGACGCGTGGACGGCTGCTGTCGACAGTCAACGGCTGCCGTCGGTGCGTGTCGACAGCTACAGTTATCTCTGCAGTTGGCACTTTGCCGCTCGTGTATATGAGCCCTTATTCACAACGCTAAAAGTAATTTATAACGGGATTTACCATGGTTTGAGTTTCCGTTATCATGGCGCGTGAAACTGTGCCGAAATATTGGAAAGCTCAAAACTCAATGGTAAATTACTTTAGTACTGTTTTTTTGAGTTATCTCGACACTCTGATTTTCGTGAGACGTTGGGACTACTTTTCGTGAGTCGTTGAGAATGAGCATGTCTCTCGTGAGATGTTGCGAACAACTCGTTTTGAGGGACAAATACTAATCCCTCGGGATCATTCTCTATGTATTAGTGAAAGAATTTTCAAAAAAGACCTATTTTGCAAATTCTTTCACTAATACATACTAAACATTGACGAACATACATACAGCCGAACATATAAACTGCTCCTTTTTTCGAAGTCTGTTAAAACGTCATTTGCCTAAGATGACATTGAGTGAGATAAATACACCTTGTTTAACAATAGTTACGTACGTAGGTACCTAAGCATAAACCTAGGTTCTCGGGTCGAGGCAACAAGAATTGGTCATAATCGTAATTAACATCATAGAAGTAATTATAATACTGACGAAGGGCATTAACTACTTGGTTATGATAGAAACGTTGTATTCTACAAGAAAATGCTAGGTTACAAGATATTTTTTTCTACGGTCGAATCTAAAGATAGACGTGGTAAATATTTGTTGAATAATTAACTGCTTTATGGCAATTAGGTGTTCTCGTAACTGCTAAAGCTTCATGGCATGATGGTTATATAATAAATAATATGGCGTGTTTTAAAAAGCGATAAACCGACTTGAAATTCCCTTACTTTTACACTTATTTTAAGTTTTGCGGGATAAATACTAATCCTCTGGGGACAAAAATTTTATGGGACCCCTTTGGGATCATTTTCTATACAATACTGAAAGAATTTTCAAAATCGGTCCTTATTGGACGGAGATATCGCGTAACATACATACAAAAAAAAAACATACATACGAATTGAGAACCTCCTTTAAAGTCGGTTAAAAATAACAAAACTAATTGCCGAAACCAAACGTAGCAGAGAGCAAAACATGTAATTATTTAAACTTTTTCTATCTTGTAGCCATTTTAGAACTACAATAATTTTAATTTTGTAGTTTTGTCAGTTATATTATAATAGTTGCAAGCTGTAGGTACATACTTCATAGTGAATCAATGAACCCATTTTCTTTCTCTCAAAAGTTTTCTAGTATTTTGTTTTTTTTGTTACTGTTTGCTATCATCCAATACTTTTCTAAGTCTCAATCAAGATATGTGAGAATTTTGGCCTCATTTCTACTCACAAACATTAGCACCTATGCACAGTTACATGCTCAGGCCGGAACGCACGCCTTGTCAGACTAACTAGATAAACATATTATGTACCTACCTACTTGGATTTTAAACTAACACGAGATTTCTTTGGAATCGTGTGGTTAGCTAGAAACGGGGAATCTACCGTAAAAGTATGCGTGCAAATATTTGACTCATTGAATGAATAAGCTTGTAATTAGATTGTTTTGAAAAAAGTACGTAAAGTACGACCTCGAATCCCCTAATTTTATATTGATTTTGCGGGATAAATACAAATCCCTTGGAAATAAAGTTTTTACCGGACCACCTCTGTAACATTTTCTATACAATAGAGAAATAATTTTCAAAATCGGTCCATAAACGACGGAGAATTCGACGTACATTTTATGTACGAGTAGATAAAAAAAAACATACAACCAAATATAGAACCGTCTTATTCATTTATTTATACTGTTGATTCATGTGTTACAAATGTTACAATATGTTCTCATATATATAATACTGAGATCATGACATGAACCACGTTGGGGCGCTACATCATATAAGCTTATACTTAAATAATTAGTAAACAGTCTGCAGTTAGCTCAATTGTTTCAATTGTAAATACTAGTTTAATTTGTCTATATTATTTGATAGTTATTTTCTTTGTTAATAAATTAGTATTTTATTATTCATAGACTCCATTAGTAAACTAAAATGTTAAAATTGTTTTATTCTAAATAATCTTTTATGTTACAAAAGCATTTAGATACAAGAAATTCTTTTAATTTTTTATAGAAAGTTAAATCCTTTTCAATGTCTTTTATTTGGGAGGGTAATTTATTATAACCTCCTCCTTTTTCGAAGTCGGTTATCATACATAGTTCGACGAATTCACTATCTAGCTAGATGAACGTAGGTAGAGGGTCAACTCATAACCTTGTTTGTTGAGGGTTGAAAGAACACCAACATTAACCGGCTCGCTTACTATTCATTATAAAAACACACTACTAACTTCCGCCCGCAGCTTCGCTCGCGTATTTTGGGTATAATAAGAAGCCTTTTATCTAAGTTAGAGACTATGTTCTAAATGTACGCCAAATCTCATCTTGATCTGTTCAGTAGGTTTGGAAATACTAGGTGACAAAATAAAATTCACATTTCACAAACTTTCGGCTTTATATTATTACCAGCGACCCGCCCCGGCTTCAATTATACATATAAACACTTGAATCACTCTATCTATTAAAAAAAAACCGCATCAAAATCCGTTGCGTAGTTTTAAAAATCTAAGCATACATCATACATAGGGATCGGACAGCGGGAAGCGACTTTGTTTTATACTGTGTATAAAACACTGTGTACACATATATTTAACTTATTTATTTGCTCACATGTATATTTAATTACAGCTTAGGCTTAGCAAAATAAACATGTATTAGACACATAAGTGATATTATAATGTGCTAGTGGTTTCTTTTTCACTTCTTCCATTAGTGGACAAAAAATTTAAGTGAAGAGAATATCAATAACACCTTATTTCTTATTTGATAATAATAACTATGTTTATAGTATACAATTTGACTTGTCTAAGTGCTTATTTTGTAAGCCTAAAGAAATAAAGTTATTGATTCTGATTCTTAGGTCTTAATGTTAGCTTAGGTCAATTGTACATGCACCTTGTAAGGCACTGCAAAAGACTTTAAGTAAAATGTGAAAATTCAATTTAGATTAATATAAATAGATAGGTATCAAGTAGTTATTTCAAGATCAAGTAAGTCGTTAGTAGGATCTATGCTTGCATTGTCACAATTTTTTACAACAATCTTTTCTCTATCTTTCCAGACAAGCCCGGTATGCTAGACCTCAAGGGCAAGGCTAAGTTCGAGGCGTGGACCAAGAAGAAGGGAACCTCAAAGGAGGACGCACAGAAGGCTTACATCGCCAAAGTAGAGAGCCTTGTCGCCTCCATCGGCCTCCAATAATCACTTCCAAATTCAAAACTGCCGTGATTCCATGATAGAAACAATAGTTGTCTATGATCGATTCGAGCAAAACAAGGCTAATATGAAACTAAATTGTCTATGGTGGAATTTCGGTAGTATTTTTTGAGTTGAATGGTTTTTAGTTATTTTCGTGATTTTTGTTAACATTTCTTCGGAAAAGACTAATCGCCGTCCCACTCATAGAAAATGTTATTTATTATTTCGGTTTAGGCACAATTAGCTATAAGTTTAACATCACAAGTTTTGAGTATTTATATGTTAAAGATTTTTTTATGAAAGACCCGTTTTGGACGCTTACAGTTGTTGTATTTACTTTTGTTCGGAAGATTTTTATACTCAAATGAAATAAATTAGTTTCTAAAAAATATTGAACTTTATTTTTTTTTCCATTTGAGATTGACCTTTCGGGAGAGGGAAAGGTCATCCAAAGTTGACGAGGACATAAATATTTAATTCTGCACTTATTAATTTTCAAGTGTCAGTATTATCTTAAAATTAATTTATCTTGGAATTAAAAACTGGCACGTGTGTAGTGAGTCAGTTTTTCTTTCAATTTATAAGGTAGGTAGGTAGGTACTGCCGTGGGGCCGCGGCGTACGAATAACGACCCCTCCAACTCAACCCGTGGATGTCGTAAAACCCGACTAAGGGAACCTACCAGAGGAAGGGCAGCAGCTTCCTTCTGAGTATTTTTTAAACACCAGCACTGCGATCACCAATCCGCCTGCCAAGCGTGGTGATTATGGCAAATCCCCCCTACATGGGAGACCATCCACTCGACATGGACCGACGACATCGTAGCGGTCGCAGGGAGTTGATGGATGGAGGCGGCTCAGGACCGCTATTTGTGGCGTCGTACGGGGGAGGCCTATGTCCAGCAGTGGACGTGTATGGGCTGATGATGAAAGGTAGGTACTAGTTGCTAAGTAGATACCTACCGACCTATTATTGTATTGCTTATCGTTAAATCCACTACGATAACCGATAAAATATCAAATGTACGCCAACATCGACCATATTGCGTCTTAACGTACCTACTTATTTGTTATGTTACATAACTAGTTATCTAGATAACCTAGCTGGTTGGGTCCATAATTATTCATCATCATCATATCAGCCCGTACACGTCCACTGCTGGACATAGGCCTCCCCCATACGACGCCACAAATAGCGGTCCTGAGCCGCCTTCATCCATCGACTCCCTCCTCAATAATTATTATTCGGGATTAAAGTATGAAATTGCCGATATGTACTGAAAAATTGAAATTAATTTTTTTAATTTAAAATATTTATTTAATTAAAATAATTACCATTATTATCTATACATTGCTGCCATCTAATAGGAAGGTCATTTATGCCTTTGCGATAGAACTTTGGTGATTTATGTAGATTCGATAAACTGTGTGAAAGCATGTGTAGGTCAAAAAATATGTGCGGCACTCTGCTCGCTTTTATTTATTTTGTCTTTGTTATCTGTAGTTAATGTCAACTGAATTATAAAACACTGTTCCCTGCGGTTTCACCCGCGTTAAATTCGAATTTCACATTTCTAGGGGGATAAGAAGGTCTTTTTTACCGTAAATCTCCCATGGGCATTTGATGTTTTACCAGGACAAAAAGCCTGCCTATGTTACTCTCCATCCTTTCAACTAACTCTATGCCTAAAATCTAGCCGATTGGTTGCTTAGTTAGGGCTTGAAGGAACAAACAAACAAATAAACACACTTTCGCATTTATAATATTAGATAGGATTCAAAGTTGCGGCTGTTGCGCAGCCAGGAAGATGAGATTAAACAAAGCTTCCTAGATTTCTTCAGCTATTATTATTTGAATAGAATTAAATAATGTTCACTTTAACGCTAGTAAAAGTAAATCAGGCAGAAATAGCTTTCATAAGACCTAATGTCTTTATTACATAACACCATAAAATAGCTATTAGAATAGAATAGAATAGAAACGTTTATTTGTAAATCAGACACATACAATTATAAAGAAATGAACATAAAAAAGAAAACAGTTTGCTAGAGTCACAAAACGGTCCCTGTCTCAGCATGGGTTAGTTGTATACGTATTTGTGTACAACCAACGCTGGTCTTCCGACAGAGCCGTTTCGTGACGTCACGGAATATAGAAGAGAGGTATAAATAAAGATAAACAGTTAAAGGAAATACATTGACAACGGTGTTGATATAAAATATAAACAAAACAATGAAATAAAAAGAGTAGGAATTGCAACAGCTTTGTGCACACATATGAAAATAACAACTGGGACCACAAAGACTATTCCTATTTCTAGTGTTCTATTTACCCTTCGGTTAACTAGGGAAATTAACAAAATGATTTACATTTGAGTGGATGAAAACAGTATAACACGATTGTTACTATTTTTGGCCTGAAACAGGGCGTCGATCACTCTGCCGAGCACACTGCAAAATATTTACAACAATCCGGAAAGCCTATTTTAATTCTCCAAAATACGCAACCTATTATTTCGTTTCGTTTTTTTTTGTGCTTTGTACTGTAATCCCGTGTACACCAATTGGCCGAAACGAAACACGTAATTTCGTGTCGAGAATTAAAATAGGCGTCTGAGATAGGTTTGACTAACGAAAGTATCGTGACATCTAATTTTCTATGGGATTTGGAACAGCGCCTCTATCGTGCCGACATGGTACTAGACAGCAAGCTGCTGTGGAATAAACATCTAGACTACAAACTCCAACGTGCTACTGCCACATTCTACCAATGTAGCAGGATGCCAGGAAAAACCTAGGGACTTTCACCGAAAATAACTATGTGGCTCTATACTGCTATCGTTAGACCTACACTAACGTATGGAGCGATAGTCTGGTGGACCAGAACGGAGCTGAGCACCGTAATTACAAGACTGCAGCGCTTCCAAAGAATGGCATGCTCAGCGATAACAGGCTGCATGAGGACCACTCCTGGTGCTGCCCTAGATGTAATTCTAGATCTAGCACCGTTAGACCTATACATACAACAAGAGGCTACAATGTCGGCGCTGAGACTACACAATATGGGTCTCTGGGAAGTCACAAGTAGCCTACACGCACAGATCATGGACAGGGCTATAGCATACGAACCTCTTATGGCCGCCCCCTGTGACAAAATGCCCAGTAAACCGATCATAAACAAACACTACCAGATACAACTATACGAGGATCAAAAAGATGAATCAGGAACCCATGAAGTCAGAATTTACACAGATGGCTCCAAAACGAATACAGGTACGGGTGCTGGGATTCACTCAATGGACCTAAACATTAACATTTCAATAACGCTAGGAAGACACAGCTCCATATTCCAATGTGAATGTGTAGCAATATCCCAGGCAGCTATAACCATGCAGAAGAGAGGAATTAACGACCAATGTGTACGAATTCTCTCTGATAGTGCTGCTACACTCAGGGCTCTGGAGGGAAACAGCTGCAACTCCAAGCTCGTGTACGAATGTCACTTAGCTCTAGAAAGGATATCCGCCAAGAACAGGATCATCCTTCAATGGATTAAGGGACATAGCGGATCTCTAGGGAATGACGCCGCTGATGAGCTGGCACGGAGGGGATCGGAAACAACCACAGAAGGCCCATCCCCTTTTCTACCCTTGCCTTTTTCACTATTCCAGACATGGACTAGGCTGAGAACTAGAGAGACGCATAACGAACGATGGAAGCACCTGCCAGAATGCAGACAAGCTAGAGCGGCGCTCCCATCAACATCAGCGAAGTTAACTAAACGCCTACTGAACTTAAACAGAACAGACCTGCGTATCCTGGTGGGAACACTAACAGGACACTGCCCACTGAACAAACACCTATTTACCATCGGAGCGACGGACAGTCCCCTCTGCAGAGGATGCCTCAGTGACGACGAAACGGCCGCCCACCTAGTCCTGGAATGCGAGGGAGTAACAGCACAACGAACAGAAATCCTCAACTTGCCGAGGTCACTCCGCGAAGCCTGTGAAGATCCCAGGAAGATTCTGCGCTTCTGGACGGAGTTAGGCTGGCTTTGCTAGCAAATCAACGTATAATGGACCAAGTTGAGTCCAAATGCGGTCAAGGGAGTACCCATACCATAACCATAACCATATAACGAAAGTATCGTGACATCTAATTTTCTATGGGATTTGGAACAGCGCCTCTATCGTGCCGACATGGTACTACGCAAATCCCATAATAAAATGAGACGTCTCCATATTTCATTAAACCAAACTTAGGGAATCTGGTACTGAGCACTGTCATGTGTAATCTAGGCATAGGGGTCAATTAACACTTCAATATCCTTCCAGACAGTTAGTTTCTAGTCTAGTTCAAGTAGCCAATGATGCCACAAGCAACAGCCGGGCCCGACGTGCCAGTAAGAGCGCTATCTTCTGTACTTGACCTTCCATAGTCGTCCTCTGCTTTGGAAATAGCGAACGATCTGCCTACAATGGACCTAGGACCAGTTAAAGAGATCAGGTGGTCGACGATCTTCACGGTGACTGGAGCCTCTTCCTCCGCCTTGATGTTACCGAGGTCTCCGACGTGGCGGATATTGTCGCGCGGGCCTCCGTGACGGCCCTGAAAATTAATACAAAAAATAGTTTTAAAAATTTGGGTGAAGTCGCGCCATCTAGCGGGCGTTCAGTGTACTTGTTTCTTGTTGGTTTGTTCAGTGGCAAGCATGTGGCAAGTAGCCTTTCCTGCTAGGTTCTTATTTGCAAAGATTTTTGTGTAATTGATTCAACGTTTATTCGGTAGATGGCAGTAGGTGTGTATCTGATCGTTAAAATCAGAAACCTATGTGATGTGACATGACATTACTCAACTAGTGGCCTTCTTAAATTCTAAAAACCCCGATCCAAGAAAACAAGGTCTGCTCCTCCAGGAGTGGCTCTTGCTACGTCACTGTCCAGTTGCCACTTTATTTCAACAAAACGTAGAAGTTCGGAAACAAATGTGTTATGGGTCAATTGAAAAATCTATAAAAAAATGTGAATCGTCAATAAAGTTTGTTAGATCAGTCAAAACAGCGTTAGTTAAACACGAGTCAATGTGATAAATAATTAGTAAATACAAAACCACATAGTTTTATTAGATTTATGCAGGTAATACAAGGAGTTCGGGGAGTTACGATTTTACTGGAAACACAGATTTGTCTTCTCATTCGCCGATGGCGATGATGACGTAAGCAAGAGCCACCCACGTGACCATCGTGTTTCGGAAGACCATATCTTGTTTTACCATGCTAAAAACCATATAAAACCTACTTACATAATAAGCTATGAAATGAGGTCCGATATCCTTGCAGTTATCCTTCACAGAGCCCGCCTGATGCACATGAACCCCGTGCAATCCCGGAGCCAGTCCTGTGATGTTCCCCTGGATGGTCACAGGCCCGTTGGGGATGATCTGTGTGAACACCAGGTCACCTGACACTCCAGACTCCTCGTCAGGTATCAGGTGGACGATTGCTTGGAGGCCTGGTAAAGATCTTGGACCCTGGAAGGTTAAGGATAATATATGTAGAGATAAACCTTTAAACGAGCAATTCTTGTATATATATACATATATAGTCTGAATCTCGGAAACGGCTCCAACGATTTTCATGAAATTTTGTATTCAGGGGGTTTCGGGGGCGATAAATTGATCTAGATTTGGTTCATTTTTTTAAAATGGCGTTTTAATCGTGTTTTCATTAATCAACTTTATCGATAGGGTACTCGCATAGACAAGATTTCAACGCTACAAAGCCTTCATTTATCATGTATAACACCTTTTTTTAATTTACTGCATAAATCGGATATGATGTCACAATGTGGGAGGAACGTTGTCAGCTAATAGATGAACCCATAGACAAGGCCATACACTCCCTCCAGCCGTGACATATAGGGAAAAATATGACTCTTTCTGACATCTATTGGCGAATAATAAAAATATTTTTTTATTCGTAGCAACTAACTACTCTAACGACACAACAACACTAAAGCTACTCCAGCATATACCAAAAAAAACCGTCATCATCCAGGTACTATAGATAATATCAGCATTTAACAAAAAAAAATGAGGAAAGCAAGGGATATAAAAATAAACTGAGTATATTACGAGTGGACAGATGACTGATGAACCAAACCTTTGAAGATAGGAAGGGGTATATATATATATACTATGTAGGTATAATATAAACGTGTAGGTACATACTACATAGATGACTATTGACTATGATAGGTACTCACGAAGTCAGGCGTCTAAGGTTGAGGCTTGGAAGGTTACGAATGTAACTAATGTTATGTTGTGTTGTGTTAGTAATGTTGTGTGAATTGTCCAGCATTATTTATTTATTTTTATTTTAGACTAATGATAAAGTGGGCAATTAGCAAGGACGAAAATTGATGAATTTATTTCTTTGGAGTCGGTAGGTAAAATTAATAAAGACAAATAATATGATTGTTTATAATAAAATTAAAACCGATTTTGGGTTTCGAATCCCCTACTTAAAATTAGTTACTTTTTTATATTATGCAGGAATTAAAAATAATACCTCGGGAATCAAATTTTTATGGGACCATTTCGGATCATACTCTACACTATAGCGAAATAATTTTTAATTTCTGACCATGTGTGACTGAGAAATCGACGAACATTATAAAAAAAAACATACATACAGCTGTATATAGAACCTCCTCCTTTTTTCGAAGTCGGTAAAAAAATTATACAGTCATGTTTGTTCGTATTACATTGATTTGGAAAAGTGGTGATGATATGAGATAAAATAATGAAAGTAATGACAAAAAAATGCAGCCCTACATAATCATTACAATCTTTTCATAGTGCCAAAACATAATTCTACTATATGGCTAACGAACAATATACATACGATATGTTATACTTACAAGCCTGTTACATTTCATAAATAAATTTAAATAAATGTTTATATGGATCCTATATTGCTACGGGCTACGTTGTTCGTAGCGTCGTAGCAAGGAGCACGTTTGAATCTTTTGTATGGGTCCTATGTTGCTGCAGGCTACGTCGTCCGTAGCCTCGTAGCAAGAAGGGGGTTGGTATCTTTTTGTACGGATCATATGTTGCTACGGGCTACGTGGTTCGCGAGTCGTAGCAAGGAGCGCATTGGTATCTTTTTGTATGGATCCTATGTTGCTACGAGCTACGTGGTTCGTAGCGTCGTAGCATGGAGCGCGTTTGAATCTTTTGTATGGATCCTATGTTGCTACGGGCTACGTGGTTCGCGAGTCGTAGCAAGGAGCGCTTTTGTATCTTTTTATGGTTCCTATGACGTTCTCTACGCGCTATGTAACCGTAGTCCACAGCATCCTGACAAGGAACTTCTTTTCTATGCGCTAAGTCCTTCGTAGCAAGGGGGGCATCGAAACAATTTCTATGAAAAAATCTTTAACACATAATTGTGATTAAAACGTAGAGCTAAGATTTAGTAGCGTACGTTAAGGATAAGAGATATATATGAACGTACCTAACACGTTTTTTCTGAGCTAATTAAGACAACGGGAAATAATTTAGCTACCTTACCGCAATCTTTAGGCACCTAACAACTTTTTCAAGATATGACAAGGTCATTGTTAAAAACTTAACAATGTATTTAAGTACACAAATTATTTTAACGAACCTGTATTTTGTTTTATCAAAAGCCAGTTAGTGTATAAAAACTAGGTGGGTTAACTTTTTGTGTGTTTTCGTGAGTAAGATATGAGGAAATATATCTACTTTTTTGACTGCATGATCTTTTGATGATTGACATAAATAGAGCTTTGAAAAAAAACTTGTAGTTACTTGATCTTTATCCTGTGTGTATAATTGATGTCCGTGTATGATATCTTATTGTGCCGAATGCGGCCAGTCTCAAAGGAGACGAGCCATGCAAGCAGAACATATTGTTGATTGAGAAGTAAACGTAGTAGGATTTTATTGACAAAGAAAATAACAATCAAATAATATAAACAAATTAAACTAGTATTTACAATTGAAACAATTGAGCTAACTGCAGACTGTAGCAAACAATCTACAGATAGCTCAACTGGTCTATATCAATACCAGTCGGAAGCGTCCCCAAGACGCTGGCTGCATTACCCCGCTGTATGGCAATGCTAATGCGCTGCGCCGGATACTCACCAGCTCTCGGGTCACGTGTCGCTTCAACCAACTTTATGTTGGTTTTTATCCCCAGGGAATTAGTATTTATCCCGCAAAACTTAAAATAAATGTAAAAGTAAGGGAATTTGAAGTCGGTTTATCGTTTTTTAAAAAACGCCATATTATTGTATACAAAGGTGTTATTTTGTAACCTCTTTGTATATGAAAGAATTCCCAAGGAATATTGGAGGAAAAAATTTAAGACATTGGTATCATCGAAGCAAAGCCAGCAAAGAACAGTAGCTCTAAACAATATTTGGTTTTCTAAGTTTTCAATTATCATTTAATTGATCTCTCGTTTGTTTTCGAATTCAAATTCAAAAATTTTTTTCTACACGTATGAGATTATGCGTTATTGAAGTTTGTGTTTTAGTTTTTGGTGATAATAACGTTACTGTTGCCTTGTTGTTTTCTGTTATTGTTACAAGTTTTTGTATAAATGTCTTTGTTGACATAAAATATATTGAATTCTTATTCTAAATATACATAGTTAATCTTTTTTTGGCAGCAAATGGTGACCTAGGTTATCTTACCAAAGTAAGGCAGGCAAGGTCAATAAAATTGTAAATGGGTAAGGTGTTGTAATTTTCTAAAACTGAAATTTCTCTTCTACAAGTTTAGATTTGCATGCGCATTACCAGTTTTTATGAGCATTTGACTGGGATGTGCAGGTACTTATGCTAACATGACATCCTTGACACATCTCAGCACCATCATTACAAGCGATTATTGACACGCGACGAACGTGCGCGCGCGCAGGATATCACGACAATTAACGAAGTTGCTCAGTCATTTATGAGTTTTTTGAGGTGTACCTACCTACCTAATTTGACAAGGACTTTGTCCTGATGTTTGTGAGCGTTTCTGCGATCTACAAGAAATAAAACTAGCGGAAAAGTAATTTGCCGCAAATTGTCAAACCATCGACCGGTTCGGTTCATTGGTATTTTTGGAGCGTTTGGGAAATAATGGAAAATCTCTTACTAAGTAAGGGGGCTAATAATCAACATTTTCCCGAATGCTTCCAAAATACAATTTCGGTTTAAAGACCTTATTTTTTTTATACTCAAAAAAGAACAAACAAGTTCACTTAGAATGAGTATACATTGGTATCTAAAAATAAGTAGATAATACTTGGTAAAGTTACGGTAGTTCTTCGGCGTTTTAATTTAATCGGTTTTATGATGGGCTCATAGAAAATAGTGCACGATTTGCGGCAAATTACTTTTCCATTAGTTTTATTCTTTGCAGAAAGCAGATTTTTTTTTAAAAACAACCCAATTTTTTTTATCTCGCGCCATCACGCGACCATCACTCTTACGGCTGAATTTAGTAGTACCTACCTAAGACTTTGTTGGACCTCTGACAGTTTTCTACGACCATTCCTCATATCCAACCAAATCTTTTCATCGTATCGGCGATCTCGAATCTATACATACCTACTACATACTTGTCAAAATGTACATTGTTTGTCTATTTGATAAATCAAGAAATTCCCCTTTTACTAATTACGTTCCCCAACACAAACAAGATTCGTATAGTTAGCGCGCTCACTGCCAAGTTTCAGCGTTGCGATCTGAGGGGTGAGTCTTGCCGGACGTTAGTAACGAGGCGTGATCGAAACGTCGACGCCTCGATCACGCCTTGCCAAACTTGCCCCTCTGGACGGGCGCGTCGCTGTACATGGAGTTATCTAGATATCAGTGTGCGTCGGAGGCATCGAGGTGTTAACACGGTCAGATTCAAAATGAAAACAAGAAATGTGTAGATAAATATAATTATTTTAAACATATGTATGTATGTAGATGGTACCTATTTAGTCTACCATGCAATGGAGGAAAATGTGTTTATTTTGGCCCTACTTACAAAATCTTTTTACCAATAACATTCGTAGTAAGGGGTCTAGTTTGAAAAATAAATCGAATGTGACATGATTGGTGATATCCATTACCATTGATGGGTAGGTATATGTTTATGACATGTGACTCAACTTACAAAGGACAAGTCGATTTGTTTTTCAGCGCGGCTGCCAGGGGTTATCGGATAAACGGACTGACCGAAATCCTAAAAATAAAATTAGCACTGTAAATACTAGGTGTAGGCATAAAATTAGCATTGTAAATACTAGGTGTAGGAATAAAATTAGCATTGTAAATACTAGGAGTAGGATTACTATCACATACCATCACCACTTTACATGTAATATACACCTTATTTATATTAATAGAGAATCAGAACTGTTCGTAACAGTCAGCAGTTAGTTTGTTTCAATTGTAAATACTAGTTCTAATTTGTTACTATTATTTCATTGTAATTTTCTTTGTTAATAAAGATTTATTTATAAAGAATCTAAGTTATCGTAAATATTAACAACAATTTAAAATTATTTTTGTTGAATGTTATTTTCGTTATAATTCATGCAAAACCGATACGCTTTTTAACGACTTATATTTTAAAAGATCTAGAGATTATTGTACATAAAAATTATTCTACTCCAGACTAACTGAAGAAACGGTAATTTAATTAACTTTCAACAATACTTTTTAATTTATTTTTTGTCAAAATTCAGAACCAGAGTCTACAAGAAATCAATCATCAAACTTCAGTTCAACAAACTGCAACAAAAAACGCTCCATTTCTTAAATAACAAAAGGCACTCACATAGAAATAAGGCTGCATATAAACCTCGTAGACATTGCTTTGATAATCCTCAATAGCTGGTAGAGCCTTGATCAGCAAGTTCCTTCCATACCCCGGTTCTCCTTGCAACGTCTTTCCTTTAAGAACGGATACCAACCATAGTAACTGTCCGCAAAAAATATGGAACCGTAAGTTCATTTTGAACCAGACGTGCTAACTCTACCAGTGGCTAGGTATCAATGATTGTAGTGGAGGCTTAGATTAGTTTTTTCCTTGATAGCAGTTAAGATACCTGTCGTCTTCGTAGGTTAGCGGACCATGACGTAATGATAATGTTGGTAAGAATCAGAGGATGTAGGAAGCTGGTGGTGAGCGTGACTTCGACTCTGCTAATGAATTGCCTTCTATTTATGTAAACACGATGATTATTTTAATAGGCAATGTGAAGGATTAATTTGATGGAATCGTGTGAGAAACAGATCATTCATCACCTTGGAATAATTATTAGGCTAACAACGTTTGCCATGGTGAGGTAGGTGCTTCTTGTAATATTTTAATAACGAAATAATTACTATTAGAATCATTTACTAATCAATGTTTTAAGCGAGTAGATAGAACCCTCGTCGTTTTTTTAATTTATCTTATGACTTTTTTCCACTTAGTTGGAATAAGGTATTTTGGGTAGTTACACAGACATGATACCAAGGAATTTATATACTACGTTAGTATATAATTTTTTGCGTGATTCTAGCTGCGCCTATAGGGTATTTTATTTACCATGATTGCTCAGGTCAATTATAAGGAAAGCCAGCCGCTTCACTGGCGGACTTTGTCTAAAAAGTTTCATTGCATTTTAATAAAAACTCTCCCGCCTATAAAAAACGAACTTCAACTGACAAAATGTCAGTGCCAAACGTCAAATCATGTAGCCCGAGGTGTGATGAACCGGGATTTTGTTTACGACCACCCCCACGGCCCCAGCGCTTGGACCAGGGTGGTATCCACCCTGAACCGATGGCTGTGGGGTGCCCTGTGCTGCGGGGTCCCTGGGATCCCCTGCTACTTCTGCACTTGTTGCGAGAAACTCGATGACACTGATCGGGACAGGCCTAGAGTCAACCGTATGTATTCTTCTATTGGAAGTTCTATTTTAGGTGAGTCTATTGGATGGAGCTCTGTAGTGCCTTTTTACCACAATTTGACCACTCTAACCTTTTCTCTACATGTAGGTAGGCACCTACCAACACACCTACGATGAATGACGTAGTAATTGGATGAAAACCAAATGATGAATGGTCATTTTGTGGTGAAACAGACACAAAGAGCAATTTCTACATGATTCGTTTGAAATCTTCGTGAGTCAAATTAATCGCACTATACGAAAGGGCAAATAGGTAATGAATCGACACCGTCTTCAATAATAAAGCTAATAAATCTCGACCAGCTGGAATGCGAACCTGAGCTCAGTTATGAAGATATGACACAATGCTACATAATGGTTATTACGTAGGTACCTGTTGCTTTATTCAAGTTGGTAATTACGCCTTTTTTCCCCTTGCGACAATTACCTAGAAACCTGCAGCATTTAATAATAAATCTTGTTTTTGATTCCGCAGTCTCAAGCACCAAGTGCGTTTTTCCCTTTTTTTATCTTAAAAGTATGCTATTCGTTTTGACAATCGTGGAGCTTACTCGAATTCACTACATTACAAAGTCAATTCTGAAATTGCCACCTACAATTCCGTTAGAGATGACAAAGGTAACCTACCGCAGGGAGGGCAGCAGCAACTTCCTTCGGTGTATTTTGTTTTTTACAACCTCTTCTGGGAACGATTGGTTGTCCCACCTGCCAAGTGGAGTGATTATGGCAGTCCTCCTTTTAGGATCTCCAGCTCTGAAATTGTGTGATCAGAGCATGCTATTGATTGGCTGGTTGATAGTTCCTTAATGTAGAGTCAATCTTGATGGGTTATAAGCAAAACCAAGGTTAAAATTAAGAACGAATTTTATTCAGTAAAAGCACATTACGATGTATCGCCATCTTAGGTGTTCATGACAAGTGTTACTAGTCTATGGTGAGCAGCGCCACCTACAACAGTCGTTCTACACAGTTTGGTTTATATTTCCAACAAACCTTCCAGAGTCTACCGCCACAACGGAGCGCATGGCGCGCCCACATAGACCACACGCTCCTCGAGGCAGGAAGTCAACTCCGGAGATGCTGTCAGCAGTTCGCTGCGCCCTCACCGAGCTGCAAGGAGACACCGCCCCCCCGCTGCCGTCTCCGCCCAAACCAATGCAAGTAGCATCCATGGAACCAGGCTGAAGATTGCCCCTCTGAAAGCCTCTTTATAAGTTACCTTTGTTGATCAGACCAGTATTTCTTAACAAAACCTATTAAAATATAATAAAAACTGTAAAAAGAAACTGAAAGAAACATGAATACGTAGAAAAAATAATGGTTTGTTCAATGACCAGTTCTGGGCGCAACAGAACCGACTACTGCAAACATTCTGAGACTCAATGTATATACTGTTACCAATAGAGCTTCAGATGTAAAAAAAGGCGGGAAGACAATTTATGTTTTTCGTTTGTCCTACCTGTTTGTCCGGGTTTACTGTACAGAGTTTGTGATTGACTTGTTTTTGTAAAATAAAATATTACTTATGTATTACCTTTATTTCAATGCAATGTTTAACAAATATTTATCAAGTAGCTAGATATCTAAATTAGTACAACATGTTGGATGGACTTGGATAGTAGTAGATAATGGATTCCATTACGGCAGCTGCTGCCATCTACTGGAATTTTGTTTAACCTCAATAAGACAATCTGCGTCTAGTCGCTCGGAGCTATTTGTAAACAGCTAAGGCCAAGAACACCTACGAACTGAAGCAGCGTTGTTAGTTCAGACTTTATTCTGTAGACGTCTCTGGCTTTAACTTTTAATTATTATTCATGTTCCAAAGGATTTTTCTTGCTGTAAGCTTGATCGTGCGTAAAAAGCCCTATTTATTTATCGTAGCTATTACAGTGGCCCGTGGGGCCGCGGCGTACGAATATCGATCCCTCCAACTCAACCCGTGGATGTCGTAAGAGCCGACTAAGGGAACCTACCAGAGGAAGGGCAGCAGCTTCCATCTGAGTATGTTTAAACACCAACACTGCGATCACCAATCCGCCTGCCAAGCGTGGTGATTATGGCAAATCCCCCCCTACATGGGAGACCATCCACTCGATGGACCGACGACATCGTAGCGGTCGCAGGGAGTTGATGGATGGAGGCGGCTCAGGACCGCTATTTGTGGCGTCGTGCGGGGGAGGCCTATGTCCAGCAGTGGACGTGTATGGGCTGATGATGATGATTACAGTGGCTTATTTGAACGAAAGAAATTAATTTATTGATACATAAAGGGCAAACATTGGTAGGATGGTTGGTTATTTGAAGTCAAATCTATCCGTAAATACGAACCCGTAAATCCCAGAAAGCGCGTGAGAAGCCGCAGCCACAAGCTAGTTCTTTAATAAAATATTCCAGATTCTTCACTCAACATCATCATCAGCATCTCATTGTTCTGAGTACTTATCTTCACTCACTGTCAACAAAAGTTACTGCGTGTTGAATGGTAGGCATTCCACCCATTAATTGGCGGAAATAATGGACGATTCGACGCTACCCCTAATTTCTAATCTTCATGCATGACGGTCGGATCAACCAGCCATACTTTATATATTATGACTGGTGGTCCCACTAATCTGTGGGACCAGGAGCCCTGTTTTTCGAGATTATTAGGACCATGAGTAATCGTGGCACAAAATTGGTGGGACCACGAATTAGAAACCTATAATACCTACATACATTAGGTACCTATGTATAATTTAGGAAATACAATTTTACCGACCAAAAAAGTATCCATTGCCTGAAGGTTTTCGCAGATGTGGACGCCACCGCACAGCACAACAATGTGCATTGAAATATGGCCTTGATTTAACTCACATTTAGATACATATTATATTGTCGCGAGCCACAGTCTTGCAGCTTAGGTAAAGCCATATCATCCCTGTAAAATGTATTTAAATATTACGAGTTTAAGCCCACATTAATGCCTATTTTTGTTCTATAAGGTAGCGGCGTTGGATGTGTGAGCGCCAACCTATTGTGAGTTTTACTTAATAATTGTATTAAATATCTTTAATTCTTGTTTTTCTCTACTGGAATGCATCTTTCTCTGACTAAAATACAATTGTGTAAGTAAATAACTTGCATAAGGTATAAATATATACTTGTATCTTTTTCCTGTTGTATTGCCTCATAGTTGAGGCTGTTTACTGCCTCGGGGAGGACATACCTGCTTCAATGCCATGGTTTTTATTAACTAGATCAGTAAGCTATAGACTATCATCTGTAGACGCCGTGTCTATAGAAACTAAAACTTATTGCACATAATTTCTATAGAACAATCCAATTGTTAAGTGCAGTGTTGTGATTGTGATATTTGGGAGAAGAATTGGTAAGGTTTTTATAACATTTCCTATTTACAACAGGAGATTTCTAAGAAATTAACAATATCCCATAAAATTTCGATCTCGGTGGGAATTGAACTCGCAACCTTGCCTAAAAAGGTTATAGGTAAGTACATATAAGGTAGGTCGAAATTTTTGAGATATAAGTAATTAAATTTCTTAGAGTTGTTAACTTTTGTACAAACTTAAGTACTTTCCTACGGTTCACGTAACCAAGATTTTTTATGTCAACAAAGCATTTTATTATGTGATCAACCGAAATGAACACGATATGAAAACTTATAAAATCTCATGAAAATAAAAGAAAACAAGAAAGTAACAACAAGGTAAATAACTAAAACTCACTCAAGTTCAAATGCGAAAACGAATAACTGAGAGACGAATGAAATAATTAACGAAAACTATAAAAAAAACTGAGCCCTGAGTCCGGTCGATGACATAATCGAAAGGTGATAGTGTCGTCTCATTTTTGTATGGGATTTGTGTAGTTCCCTGTCCGCACGATAGAGGTGCTGTAACAAATCCTATAGAAAAAACTGAACCCTGAGTCCGGTTGACGATACTACCGAGAGGTGAACGTGACGTCTCATTTTTGTATGAGATTTGCGTAGTTCCCTGTCCGGATGATAGAGGCGATATTCCAACTCCTATATAAAAATGAGACGTTACGATCACGTCTCGATACTAACGTTAACTGGACTCTGTACTTTGTTCCGAGCTTCGGTGATTTGCTCCGATGATATAAGTGTCGGTCGTGAATATACAGGTGACTTTTTGTGATGGGAGTGGTCAAATCAGAAACCGTAGGAGTTAGAGAAAAGTGGTAAAAGGAGTCATGGCCTCGGAAAAAAACTGGATATTTTTTACGAAGAAGTTATTATAATATATTCAATACTATTCGATTTTTAATCGAGGATAAACCCCATTAAAATACTGGTTTGCTGGCTTGTGGTAAGCACACCAGTCGTTCGAAAAGATTATATAAAATTTTCATATTGATGCTTAGTAGGTTTATTGGGAGTATTCAAACTAAAATTGTAAAAAATAGCCATTTCCTTTCATTTTCAATAATACATTTCTTTGCGAAGATTGATCCTTACCAGCAACCAAATCTGATGGTAGGTATACAGGTGACATATTTCTTGGAAAACATTTAGTTAGATTTTAAAATAAATAGATTAGAAATCTAAATAATTTCTTATTTTTTCCTAAATCGAGGTCATGACTTCTTTCACGACTTTTCTCTCTCATAGTTTCGGATCCGGCCATGCACTCTCATATCACAAAAAAGTTTTGTAACCCCTTTGCTTACAAAAAATATCTATGATTCTTAAACCTACAAGTATATAACGCTGGGGCTAAGGTTACATAAAAAAACATTTTTTTTAACGTAAGAATCTTCTACGAAGTTTAAGAAAACAAAAAAAAGATGAATGAAATCGGTAAACCGTTCTCAAGTTATAGCTGAATCAGGAGAAATAGGGGTTCATTTTTATATACCTATATACATATATAGATATATTGATTCTAAATACACTAAGAACTCTCAAATAAGTCGGTCAAGTTCACCAAGTAATCTATCAGCTGTAAGCCTGACTCTGTGATTAAGTTACATTAGTCAAAGAAAGGACAAACTGAGCCTGAAGCACACCTGTGCTCAAGGTGTTTAGTATGTTGGTATGTGTGGTCGGTAATAGTAGCACAGATAATATAATACTATGCGTCATATAATACTTCACAAAAACAATTAATACCTTAAATTTTAATCATTATGTCATTCGATCAAATAAGAGAAACCTATTGTTAACCTGTACCTATGTATTTACTTGCATTATATACCTTTACTTTGTCGGAAATTATTTAATTCTAATCCCGGAGGTGGGCGTTGCGACCTGCGACACAGTATTTTACTTCTGCAGGTCGCACCGCTTCCTATTTTTGTTGTTTGCGCTATAATTATGTTCCTATAATAAATATCTTTTTACTTTACTTTTTTACTTTACACAGTTAATATAATACTATACAGATAACAACACCTACACAGATAATTATAACACTATACTAATATTACTGAGGCAATGCACATAAATTGACACAGGTAGGTACTTAATAACACGTTACTTGACAAGGGCTGGATTTAATGGGGCAACAAAAAAATGAATTATTTTCGTAATAGGTATATTTTTTTGCAGATGCTAAAATATTGTCTCAGATCAGGGTCGCACTGCTACCGCACGGCACAAAAATGTGCAATCAAGTATGGGCTTTACTATTAATATTATTTAGTTAAAAAAGGTTAATCTTGACTCTTTAGATATTCTATTTTGGAGGTATCTTTCTAGGCCCCCGTTGCCCACCCTTAAATCCATCTCTGCAACACAGGTCCTATTTCACCACATCTTTCAAATATAGAAATCACCATACAGTTTCCGGTGACGGATGAAACGAGTTTATTGGCTTTGGTTAGGTGGTAGGTACTTGGCTGGCTAGCTAGGTACCTACAAGGCTAGCTAGGTAATTACTGCAGTGTGTGAACATATTTAATCACAATATTATCGGTACTCCACTCCTATGTTCTTATAAATAAAGGTCTTAAAAACAAGTAAAAAACAAAATAACTACCTATTAGTGGATAATATTTAACTGCACTGATATTAATATGATATCATTAATAGCAGACCGCTGTTGATTTTGGCAGTTTTCATTCGGTCATCTGTTTTCACAATTAAATTTGCACCTTTTTCACTGCGTGTTTGTTGTGCATTGGTGAAGTTTTTGTTTTAGTTTTTACTAACCTTGCTTTTATCTTCTTGTTATATGTTATCGTTATCCGGTTTTAAGTTTTCATTCATATCTTTGTTTACATAAAATATCTTGGATTACAAAAACGAGTACAGTTATCATAATACTCAATACTTATACCACGGTAATGTTATTTGTTCCTATATATATGTATAACATTACCGTGCTTATAACTAAGTAAACGTCTCGTCACGGTTTAATAGTGCACGACGAAAGTGGAGGTGGGTTCTGCGCAGGTGAAAAACGTTGAAAAATCTAAAAATCAACTTCTGCACATCAAGGCGCAGCGCTATTAAATCATGACGCGACCTGTACCAAAGCTTTCTTTACAACTAATTCTTCTAACTCTGATTTCTTTGGAAATACCTAGACTACCTACTTTAGACTAACTTGAAATGCATTTCATCGAAAATATCGGTCCGCATAACATTTAGATGTCATCATACTTTACACAATTTTGTAGATAAATTATGTTTATCTTGTCAGCAACTCAGGTTTATCTTAAACACTAAACTTGACTTATGTTTACTTTGTTCGTCAGAAGTTTTGTTTACTTTACCACTATATTGACAGTCTATAGTAGGTATATAGTCTATAATAATAACAGACTTTTTATTTACGAGGAATCAATTGATGATAATTGATAATTTTAATTTGAATCTCGCAGAATTAGGTTTAGTTCAAAGTTTACTTTCCACTCCATTGTGCGAGGCCGCTAAGGCCTTGTACACAATGGTATACGATATTATTAGTTAAAGGTAAGTATGATAGTTTGTGACTGTATAACAGTTCTGGCATAATTATTCGCTAAGCGAATCAAGCCATTAAAAAAACAGCAAAAAAGAAATTGTAAATGCTCTCCAAAATACCGATCCCTATTTATGACTTAGAGCAGAAGGTTGCGTATACGATTCCCGCCTCGAGACAAATTTTGAGTTTGGTCTGCTGAAAGTCCCGGGTCTGGTTGCTGAATGAAATAAAGGTTTTCATTTGTGTAAAATAGTAAAAATAGTTGTACTTTTTATAAATACCTACCTATACATTATACATACATACATAGATACTAAATAAAATTACATGAACTACTCAAAAACTCAAAACTCAAAGTGCTTTATTTCCATTAAACTTTACAGGACTCTTGGACACGTCAGAAAATTAAAATAACTAGTACCTAGGTAGGTAGGTACCTAAAACTGGGAAATAAAGTGATCACTTTGATTTTTGGTTCACTTCAATCTTTTTACTTTTTATTACAGCAGTCTTTCACTTCTTCCACTAGTGGACAAAAAATTGAAGTGAAGAGAATATCAATAACACCTTATTTCTTATTTGATAATAATAACTATGTTTGTAGTATAAAATTTGACTTTTCTAAGTGCTTATTTTGTAAGCCTAAAGAAATAAAGTTATTGATTCTGATTCTTTCAATAACCAGCTGATATTTTGGGGCTGGACGATATTCACTTAAATCGATGTACATTATTATATATGTTATTTATTTATTGTGTTTGCACAACAATAAACGAAGTCAAAGGTAAGTGAACACTCGTAAGACCATTTTATTTACGAGTTAATCAAAGCCGGTAAGACCTGTTGACGACCAGTCTCCTAGACCCCTGAGACAACCCACCAAATTATACTACCCATTAAAAATGTTCGAGTTCAAAGATCTACATAGTCGAGGATATGGCTCTAGTTAAGCTGAATAGGTGTTTGCAACATGTTCTGTGTGGGTATTTCGGAGCCATTCTTTGTGAAACGTTCTGAAGGTAAGTTGTATACGTCTTGAAAATTGTATATTTGTTTATTATTTGCATATATGCATTATCTGTTGTAACTAAAGAATTATTAAAATAACTTAAGACTAAACGAAAAACACGATTGTTATTGTTTAGTTTAAGTTATTTATCCCTATTAACAAATAAGAATCGAATAATATAATACTTTTTTGGAAACAGTAGGTAGGTACCTACCTACCTACTGTTTCGTGAAGTTCTAGGTACCTATATATAATCGTCGTTCTAAATCGTAATAAGATTGTTACCGATTTGTTTTTCTAGAGTGATTATATTTTGTTTATTACAGGCATATTACTGGATTGGAAATGATGAAGTTTGTGATTATTCTCGCGGTGTCTTTGGCGGTCGCCTGCGCACAATACCAAAGAGGGGTGAGTATTTTTTGACTATTTACTGATATTGTTATTTTCTATACAATTATCCCAAAACGGCTTACTTGCAAGCTATGTTACTTTGAGAAGGCAGAAAATATAAAACTCCGGAAAATATTTGAATTAGACGCCTGTTACCTCATTTATTATGTTACCTAATGTATTTAACAGAGATATTGGATATATTTCTGTTGTATTTAATACACGGTTATTGATCATTTACTGATAGGTACTCCTTTCCATTCAATAACCGTTCATAAGAAGGGCTTTATTTGAAACTAGCTGCTGCCCGCGCCTTCGCCTGCGTATTATCGGGATAATATATATATAAATAGCCTATATGGTTATAAATAGCCTACTAATATTATAAATGTGAAAGTTTGGATGTATGGATATTTGTTACTCTTTCACGCAAAAACTACTGAACCGATTAGGCTGTGGTATTGGTATAGTTTGGGACCTGGAATAACATATAGGCTATTATTTTTATATAAAACGAGGGCAAAGGCGCGGGCAGCAGCTAGTAAATCATAAAACAACTAATTAGCATAGCTTGCTATGACAGCACAACGGGGGTAGGTATGGTTCCAGCGCCCAGGGGTAGGGACTGGGCTTGATTGAAAGAAAACTTAGGGGTAGGGTACCCACCCTACCCCCCGTTTTCATTTATCCAAGCCCCTGTCTCAGATCACGAATTTGCTGAGATGCTACCAAAAAACAAGTATCGTCTAAAAAAAAAATAGCTTAATATTAACCAATAATATTAATATTGAAATAAAACGACATCAAGTGTATTAACATGTACCTACCTACGGTGGAATAAATAAATAAATGAAATGCAAGAGGGATGCTAGTTTGCGTAATGAAGGGGCTTGCTAAGAAAGGATACGAGGCCAAGAGCTGAGGGCCTACACGGAAAAGGAAAATTGAAGTTTCTGATTCGTTTTCGTACAAAACCAACTCTTATGTCGCTTGCATAAGATTACCGGTTGCTTGAAAACGAATCAGAAACTTCGATTTCCGTTTTGCGAGTAGGCCCTCTGGTTTGGTTTAAGGAAATATTTTAACTTTAAATCATTAAACAGTACAAAAGTAATAACTGGTTCTTCAATCCAGTCAGTTTTTATTTACGTTTCTTACTACTTACTTGAATTTACCTTCCTACTTGTATTGTTAATTCAAGTACACAGACATGTAATTTTATACATACGTACCTCATCATCAGCCCGTACACGTCCACTGCTGAACATTGGCCTCCCCCAAACGATGCCACGAATAGCGGTCTGTGCCATACATACGTACCTACATCTTATCTAAATACGACATCCGATTTAGATTTAGAATAACAAGACAACAGCTAGATACACAACAGCTAGATAGATATCAGCTAGGTAAAATAAAAATATCTACATATGTATTGTCTTATGTATAACAGTAATCTAGTACACATAAGACAAGCTCTGCTTAGCTCGGGGCTAGATGATGCTGCTGCGAAATAGTTATGTACGATGGTACGGAACCCTCCGTGTGCCAGCCTACTCGCACTTGACCGGTTTTATTATTTTACAGCATGTTTTGTATAAGTTGCAAATAAAAATATTCTATTGTATTCGGGGTATTTATTTTAATTGTATTATGGGCGCTAGCCGTTAATTAGGGAAGGCCTATGTCCAGCTGTGGACTTAAATAGGATGATGATGATGAATTCAACAGGATACGACATTGTTGCTAACTTCCCAAATTCTTCCAGCCTGCAGAACTCCAAGCTCGCGTGAAGCTGACCGGCCAGAACATTGACGGAGACATCCGTTTCACCCAGCTAGCGGACGGCAAGGTGCACGTGCAAGGAGTCATCTCTGGTCTACCAGCAGGGAATTACGGCTTCCATGTACATGAGAAGGGAGACCTGAGCGGGGGATGTGCGACCACTGGCGCGCACTTTAACCCTTTGAAGGTAACCTGCTAACCGGCTTACAGCTGACCCTGCAGACTGTACAAAAATGCCGAATTTAACAAAATTGTTTTTGCATTTTTCCTATTTTTGTTTTCCCGGAACGTTTCTTTGAATTTATTGACAAAAAAGAATAAATATTTCTATGCAAATTAATAGGAACTATCACTCTACCTTTTTGCTTGTCCAGCATTATTTATTTGTTTATCTATAGAATATATTCGATACCCATCGACCTACTTACCAAATTTTTCTAGGTACCTACATATTATGTTATTTGCAAGCAACAATAATAAAAAAAATGCAAACTGTTAAATTATAAATGTTGTTTGTGTGTCAAGACAGTTTCATATTATGCTTTTTCTAAATATTGTAACGTACCTGCTTACACTATCGCCGACGGCCGCAATTTTTTGCTTTGCCTTCAAAATTTATTACTACCTACGAATAAGTTGTTTGTTTGTGTAGAATAACTAACCCATTTATCTTCAAAATTGATTCTGATTTAGAATTTTCATTGCGTATTTTCATCCATAGCCTGGGTACAGTTCATGAAATTCGTTGCAGCTGTTCGCATGTGATGGTGTTATTCATCACATTCATATTTACCTGGTTATCGGTTTAACGGACTTATTAAAATAATTATTAGTTTTTGGTTAAAAAAAAGTTATTTACTGACGGGGTAATAATTTTATATAAATTTATATAATTTTACCCCATCAGCACATGGGGTAAAACTATGTGGAGTGGCATATTTATGCCTCCCCCAAACAAGATAGGTTTTCACACAATCACCACGCTTGGCAGGCGGATTAGTGATAGCAGTCGAGGTGTTAAAAAACACAAATGTTAGCTGATGCCCTTCCTCTGGTGGGATTCCTAAGCTAAGCAGAAACTCAAAATTCAAAGAACTTTATTTCCTTTAGACCTTACAGGATTCTTGGACACTTCACAAAATTACATACAACAGGAAAATAAAGTGATCACTTAGATTTTTTGGGTACTTTCATTTTAAGGTAAAGTAAAGAAGCGAACAAGAAACCTTTACCTTGTTAGGTTGTTAGTTTTCGAGTTGGAATAACCTAGCTTTTTATCCTCTAGATAGAGATAATCTGGTATTTTGTAATAAGCCTTTTTACACACGATATGTTCAATTAATTTAAATTGTTTAATTTGATTTGATTTTGATAACAATAAATTCATTCGTTGGATGGAGGCGGCTCAGGACCCCTATTCGTGGCGTCGTTTGGGGGAGGCCTATGTTCAGCAGTGGACGTGTACGGGCTGATGATGATGATGATGAAATTCATTCGAGATCTAAATATCTATAACTATTTAGTCGCCTCTTACGCCATTTTTTATCTTTCTTTATTAGTAACGTAAAGTGTTTGACCACCATTACACTTGAGAAAGTGAAGATGTGGCCTAAGACGGAGCATGCTTTCCCAAAAGAAACTTATACACTCGAATGTTGAATTTGACGTCTCGTAAGTCACGGGCTCAGTAGAGGGGGTAAATTTTTACGCCACTAACACCACAGGTTTTTTGTTTCACCTACATAAGACTTTATTGGTAAATGTTTCAGCTCCAGCACGGGCATCCGAGCGACGCCGTCCGCCATGTTGGTGACCTCGGCAACGTGATGTTCAACGAAAGCGGCATCGCGCAGATTGACTTCGTGGACTCTCAGATCGCACTCATAGGTAGGTATAATATTAATATTTTCTCTTTTATTTTTGCCTACACGTTATTTACGTAAGAAAACGGCCACAACATAAATGTACCATTCTCCGAGATGTAAAGGTATAGTTGAGATGAGAGGGCCTCTATCGTAACTAAGCATCAACGAATTTAAATAATAGATTCAGAATCAATAACTTTATTTCTTTAGGCTTACAAAATAAGCACTTAGGCTAGGCTTTTATACCTACTATAAACAGTTATAAATATAGTAATCAAATAAGTAAAAAGGTGTTATTGATTTTATCTTCACTTCAATTTTTTGTCCACTTGTGGAAGAAGATCTAATAGGTACCTGCTATAAGAATCTCAAATGTCTATTTTTAATCAACTGCGAGCCACTTTGATTTGGTGGAATCGGAGCCTAAATGAAAAGTAAATCTAGATATTAGGATATACATTTTTAGTAACCACTTTATAAAGTCCAGTTCGAGAATTCATTCGGAAAAGATGGGCCAGAATATTTTCGTTGGAATAAACTTAATAGTTATCTGGAGGTTGTCTATGAGAAGTGTGGCTGACCGTATTAAAACCTGCCTTTCAAAAGTGGGACGAATGCGGAATGAAATCACTACAGGGACTTGATGTTCCGTGTTCGGACTACTTTGGACCGAAGGCAGTGGGACAAAAACGGAATGACTCCCTATCTCTTTTAAAATACGACGATTGCTGTTAGTTTTAAAAATAAAGCAAAGTTTTAGTTCAGTCTTTCAAGTACTTGACCTCAAGTAGCTTTTGTTATTTCACCTTGTTATATAGTACGAGTATTCCACGTCAAGGCAAATATTTTTATACATAAGGATGATAGACAGATAGAAGAAAATACTTTATTGCACACTTAAAACTAGAAAACAGTTTACAAATGAGACAAAACAATACAAGTGACAATGGGCGGTCTTATCGCTCAAGAGCGATCTCTGCCAGACAACCTGGATGATGATGGAAATAGAAAACAAATAGACCCCCTTATTTACTTTCAGGCCCGAACAACATCATCGGCAGGGGTGTGGTGCTGCACGCTCAAGAAGACGACTTCGGCAGGACCAACCACCCTGACTCCAGAACCACTGGCAACGCTGGAGCCAGAGTAGCTTGCGGAGTTATCGGCATTGCGTAGGAAACTTATATTTTAAATTACATTTAAGGACGACACAACGAATCTGCTGATATAGCCGGTGGGGTGGGGTCGACGGCATAAAGTTGTTGCTCACACGACCAACTCCGCTGCCGCACAACACAAAAATCAGCATTCAACTATGATTAAAATGTTACTGAATGTTATGTATGGAGTATAAGCCCATATTTTAATGCTTGTTTTTATGTTGTGCGGGAATAGTGTTGGACGTGACAGCGCCAACCAATGTCGGAAACATTGTTTCTCATGCAGTACCTATGTCGCTTAGTTCTTTACTATTTTACTTTATAAATTTTTATACTACGATAAATCTTTAATATTCTCATAATTATCGACTCTCTAATAAAAGAAGACTGCACAGCACAACGCTCATGGTTTTACAGTCGCCATTAAAACTTAATCTACTTATGATTTCTTTTCAAAAAAAGGGAACAAAAGTATATTCGGAAATAAAAATCTCATCAAAGATATGATGCAAAATGATTTGTAACAAAAATACTTTTGCAGCGACTCCTATAATTCTAGGATAGTTATTTTATTAACCACTAATTAGAATAAAATCTAAAAATATAATGCTTTTTTTGATTTATTAACGACATTCCTACACCATTACGCAGTTATGGCAGCTCTGTTGCACCATATTAAGCAATATTAGGTAATAACTTTGGTAATAGGAACCCAGTATTTGAATCGAAAGCTGAACAACTGTGTTGATTTATCGATTAATAAATATAATTAGCCTCTTAATGTGTTTTTTTCTAAAAATAGGAAAAGTGTCTATGGTCAAAAACCTCATGAGGTCATTGACCATTACCCCCCTCCATGACTACGTTTGGTACCTACGTTCCTTTTCTACACATGACATTCAATATTGTGGTAGACCCAAGCATTATTTTAGACTGGCAACCATGATAAAAATAAATAAAACCCAGAAGCCTTGCTTATGTTGACTGTACTAAAACATTTCGTATACGGATGGGTAAAAAATATCGATATTTTTTCAGAAATTAATGGATATAATTAGACGATATTTTTAAAAGCGGTATTTCGGTTTTCGATATTTATTTCAGGGTATCAAAATTCATACCAAAATCGATATTAATTGTAGACAATTATATATTCCCGGTTACCAATTATTATTATAGTAGGACAGCTTATTCATTGATATCGATAAATGTGAACATGGGGCAACACATTCTTATTTATTTTGTGTTGGTAGCACTGATTGTCTATGTTTAAGTGACTGTAAGTGTCAAAGTTATGGTCGATATGTTGGTCTTCCTTCCTTCTTTTTGGGGTCAAAGATCCTGCTAGCCTACGTTCCGTAGCTTGGGGTTAGTTTAATTGATCTATGGACCGCAATACGCTCCGTTTTGCCTGCACAATGATGATGGCCATAAATATCGATATATCGAAATATCGATAATTTTTACTATGCATATATCGATACTAAGAATAAATATCGATACATTTTTTCATTTGCCCATCCCTAATTGCGTGGATGTGGGTGGGAATAATTTTTTAATTTATGAAATGGTGCTGGATGTGATTGGGAATCTTTTTTGGATGTGATGTGAAGGAACCCAGTATAAGTAGTAGCATAGAGGATCTTTTATCGTTCTTAGCATTCTTCCAAGCCTACTATGCTTTACTAAAAGTATACCTACTAGGTAGGTACCCATATATACTCCGATTTAGAATTCAATATTTTATGTCAATAAAGACATTTATGAATGGAAACTTAACAAAAACTATTAACAATGACAGAAAACAACAAGGTAACAGCAAAATTATCACTCAAAACACAAACTTTAACAATGCATATTCTCACATGTGTAGCAAATAATGATTAAATTTGAATTCGAAAACAAATCAGAGATCAATTTATGTAACTGATGAATGAAAGCTTGCAAAACCAAAAATTATTTCAAGCTCGTGTGATTTCCTTCGATGATACCAATGTCGTTAAATATTTTCTACCAAATACTCTTTGGGCCGCGGGGCCGCGGCGGCGTACGAATATCGACCCCTCCAACTCAACCCGTGGATGTCGTAAGAGCCGACTAAGGGAACCTACCAGAGGAAGGGCAGCAGCTTCCGTCTGAGTATTTTCAAACACCAACACTGCGATCACCAATCCGCCTGCCAAGCGTGGTGATTATGGCAAATCCCCCCCTACATGGGAGACCATCCACTCGATGGACCGACGACATCGTAGCGGTCGCAGGGAGTCGATGGATGGAGGCGGCTCAGGACCGCTATTTGTGGCGTCGTACGGGGGAGGCCTATGTCCAGCGGTGGACGTGTATGGGTGATGATGACTCTTTGAGTTTTGTAGCCCCTTTGTAGACAGAAAATATTCAGATTTTAGTTCTTTACAAAAGTGCATAAAAGCGCAATCGTGAGATTGCAGGCTTCGTAAACTAACCGATCGTTAAAAATATAGCCCTATTCAAATCTGATCCACTGACAATGAGTTATTCCATTTGATGGATTTATATGCACCATTATATATAAAAATCTTGTGTGACAGTGTTTGTAACCGAACTCCTCCGAAACGGCTGGACCGATTTTTATGAAATTTGTGTGTATTTGCGGTAGGTCTGCGGGTTTAAAAACTAAAAAAAGGGGTATAGAAAATAGATAACATCCTATGAGAATAAGGGTGGCCCACGCCAATTTTTTTTTTTTTTTTTTTGGTCAACCATTTAATTGAATATTTTTTCTGAGTTGCCAATAAAATACGTATTACCCTCAATTTCCACCTTACTAACACCAACCCCCATTTTTTAAAACCCTCAGTGGTCGATGGAAAAACAACGTTTGCCGGGTCAGCTACTTTCACTATAATATAGCCCGGTAGGATAAAATAAATAAATTTCGCTGCAGGATGAGATCATAGGTTGAACTCTTACCTAAATGCATGATAGTAAAGGGAGTGTGGGGATCTTGTTAGGGGGCAGAGGGATGTCCAGGCCAGGACTAGTCACAATAGTAGCAACTATCATCATCAGCCCGTACGTCCACTGCTGAACATAAGCCTCCCTCAACCAACGCCACGCCACGAATAGCGGTTCTGAGCCGCCTCGTACTTAATATAGTATGTACCTACATATGTATATTTTTCAGCGAAGCGAGAAAGTATCCGATTCCTAACGTGTATGTCATTTGATTTGAGTTTAAAGGGAGATAGGAATCACAGTTTCTGCCGAGTTCAATTTATGTAACTGATGAATGAAAGCTTTAGTGCTTTATACGAGCTTTATACCTTCGAGGAAATTAAAAAACAGAATAAATATTTTATTTCTGGCGGTGTCGTAAAACTTTCTCTAGCACTCGACGACATTCTGTAGAATTAATAAAATTGACTACACCAAATTCAAATTTAGAAGAACTTCCCGCGCAAGTCTTTATCACTTGGGCTCTTTTTTCAAATTATTGTTATAATTGGTACTTACCGGAAGAGGCATAAGCGGACTTGGAGTAAAAACTTTTTGTCGTTTGACCTATAGTGAAAATAAACATAGCTACTCAAATGACACACTCGATAGGAATTAGGAACTTTCTCGCCTAGGTGTATTTACTAGCTGTTCCCCGCGGTCTCTTTTCCCGTATATATGTATATGTATCCTATACGAATTTGATGTTTTATCAGGATAAAAGTAGCCTTTCAATGAACTTTATGCCAAAAATCAAGCCGATGGTTGCTTAGTTAGGGCGTCAAGGAAGGACAAACAAATACACTTTCGCATTTATAATATTAGTACGTTTAGGATTTACTCTATGACCCTTCATCATATAAACAGGAAACGGAGCAGGAGGTACGTAGGTCACGTTTTACAGTACCTTATTTTTTTTTCAGAGATGCTGCCTACTCCTGGTCACCTAACGCCGTTGCGCCTACCCTAATGTCATCGACAACGATGATTCTCAGCTTTGTTTCTACTTTATTGTCAGTTAGTTAAGTACCTATTTTATCTTAAGCAAAACTCACATATTTATAAACCCTTACTCAAAAGACGAATCTAGATTATGCTAGGTTAAATTATAATAAATTTGTTTTACTTAAAATAGGTGTACCTATGACATAAGTACGAGTATTATTTCGGTAAACATCATAGTAAAATAAGAAATTTGATTGTTGGTGATGATGTTGTTTATTAAATTGTATTTATTGAATCAAGGTCTATTATTTCTGCTGCTGCTTTCCGATTCCTTGTCAAATGTGATTTTATAAGGTTAAATTTTTCTAATCCTGATTATAATTTTTTTTAACGTTTTTATTTTGAACTAGCTGACCCGTGCCCACTTCGTTGGGCGGTAAACATTTTGTCAAAGTGAACCGAACCGAACCGAACTGTTGAAGCAGTTTGCCCAACAGTAAGTTAAGTTAGCTATAGTGAGCTGAGTAGAAGCTAAGGGTTCCCTAAAGCTTCAAGCTGACAAGGGTTGATCTCCGTAGGAGAATAATAAAACTTGTTGACTGACTGTAAGTAAGTGTTTTATTGAAGCGTTATTTAGAACTAACTAATTACAAGATCACGTAGAAACGTGCTATTTCCCGCATTCCTCTAGCTAGCTAAATCTGTACGGCTCGTACACGAACCGTGAGACCGAGTCGAAGATCAAAGTTGTATCCGTTTTCGCCACGACAGTAGGTATATAAGAGAGTAGAGACTGAAGAGCATCAAATGCCTGGTGCGTTTCGCCAATGCATTGCAAGCGGTCATCCCGGGTACGCAGCACAATGTCACGCCCGTCACAATGCTGATCTACCAGGACGACGGCAACATCATTGGTAGCGAGAGCTTTGTACCAACCGGATGCTGTCCAGTAGGTCGTTTATCGGCACTAATAACATTTTTGTAATCATTTTGTTGGCTTTTGGGGTATGGACTCGTATTTTATGTCCTTCCTCGTAGTATGAACTCAAATCATGCTAAGTATCATTCGAATCCATTCAGTAGTTTTTAAGCTATTTTAGGCCGAGAAATGTCACTTCCATCCCTACTCCCAAGGGAACCTTAACGAATTCCAGGATAAAAAGTATTACATGACCTTCCTCGTAGTATGAACTTAAATCATGCCAAGTTTCATTTGAATACATTCAGTAGTTTCAGCGTTATGCGCAGCCAAGAAATGTTACCCTTCTGCGGGGGGCCACTACGGGGGGCTAATGAGGGGGTACCACTGCGGGGCAATGTGGGGGCCCACTTCGGGGGGCCATCTGCGGGCGGCCCCCACTTCCAGGGCCGGTTGCGTGAGGGGCCCCACTGCTGGGGTCCCCACTTCTGGGGCCCCCACTGCATGGGGCCCCACTGCTAGTGCCCCCCACAGTGGGGGGCTACCGCTCTCTACCGCCCTTGCCCCGCGCGCCATCCTGCAACGCGCAAAATTTCAATTCCATCCTCTCTCATAAGGGAACCCTTCTGAATTCCGGGATAAAAAGTATTTTATGCCCTTTCTTGTAATATGAACTTAAATCATGCTAAATTTCATTTGAATACATTTAGTAGTTTCGGCGCTACGCGCAGCCAAAAAGTTTTCTTTCATCCCCTCTCCCAAGGGAACCCTATTGAAATCTGGGATAAAAAGTATTCTATGTCCTTCATCATAGTATGATCTCAAAATCTGCCAAGTTTCATTTAAATACATTAAGTAGTTTCGGCGCTACGCGCAACCAAAAATTTTTATTTTCATCCCATCTCCCAAGGGAACCATATTGAAATCTGAAATAAAAACTATCCTATGTCCTACATCATAGTATGATCTCAAATCCTGCCAAGTTTCATTTAAATACATTCAGTAGTTCCGGCGCTATGCGCAGCCAACAAATTTTAATTTCATCTCCTCTCGCAAGGGAACCCTATTGAAATCCGGGATAAAAAGTATTCTATGTCCTTCCTCGTACTATGAACTCAAATCCTGCCAAGTTTAATTTCAATACGTTCAGTAGTTTCGGAGCTATGCGCGGCCAAGTTACAGACAGACAGACAGACAGACATGATGGAAAAAATATACATTTTTGGCATCAGTATCGATAATAGAGTGCCCTCAAAAATTTTTTTTCAAAATATCTTCAATGTACAGAATTGGGCCTGTTACAGTTTTATTATAAGTATAGATTTTTAACATCCGCCGAAACGGCGTCAAGTTTTGAAATTTTCGGTATTTTTTTCCATTTTCCCTTATTTGCTTATATGACAATTTTTTGTAATTTTTGACGTTTCCTGTCATTTTGACGTCTCCCGTCGTTTCTGACCATTTGACATTATTTTCTGATATATTTTACATTATCTGACATTTGCTGTCATTTTGACATTCGCTGAATTTCATTGCCTGACATTTTTGAAAGTACCTACCTATAATATATTTTGGGTGCACAGAACAACTGAGACAACTTTTATCCCAGTAGTCATGTGCACGGAACATCTGTGACAAAAGTTGTCCCAGTTGTCCTGTACAGAACAACTGAACAAGACAACTGGGAATAAGCGTCTTTTGGTGGTTAGTACATATTCTTGAAAAGCGCTTTATTCATACAAAGCTAGAATGCCGGATCAATACGATGGCATGTAGGACGTGGGAACCAATGAATAAATAATATAACACCTGTTTCTTTCCTTAACTAACCTATAGATACCGACATAATTAATAGATACGTCTTTTTATACGATAGATAGCCATAGCAGCAATTGCTTTTACCTTCAAAGCGAAATTTACTTGGAGGTTAGGCGGTTTGTTGAACAAATAAATAATAAAAAAAATATCAAAAATCTGCTCTATAAGCATTCCTATTTCGCTAGTATCCCTTACCGCTTAGGAACTCCTGTGTCGTCAGATTCAGGAACAAGGATTGGATAATATCTACGGTTTTCTGATTGAATGTGGTGAATCTATGGAAGATGTTCAACTGGCTCGAGCTAAGCCATAGCTGCGCTAGAGGGCTGCTGATTGGGTTCAATGTGCTGATTATTGTAAGTATTTACTACCCAAAATACATAAATTGGCCACTACCTGTTTTGGCCGTGGGGCCGTGGCGTACGAATATCGACCCCTCCAATTCAACCCGTGGATGTTGTAAGATCCGACAAAAGGAACCTACCAGAGGAAGGGCAGCAGCTTCCTTCTGAGTATTTTTCAACACCAACACTGCGATCACCAATCCGCCTGCCAAACGTGGTGATTATGGCAAAACCCCCCCTACAGGGAGACCAACCAACGACATCGTAGCGATCGATGGAGGCGGCTCAGGACAGCTATTTGTGGCGTCGTATGGGGGAGGCGTATGTCCAGCAGTGGACGTGTATGGGCTGATGTGGTGGTGGATACATAGTTTATGTTTTTATCAATTTTGCAGTCATTAATAATATTATGCGTTTAACGGATTCCTTCTTTTCCTTATGTTCTTGACATAGTACATACCTAAGCATATTTTCTATACATCTGTATAGAACATATGCTTTACAGAATTCCATTCCTGAGTATGTACTCGGGAATGGAATTCTGTAAAGTAACGCCAGTATAAGTTTTATCACTCGAAAAGTAAAACAAAACAGCAAATTCCGAATCTCCTTCTTTTTGAAGTCGGTCAAAAGAGTACACACAAATGTCCCCGTCCCACTAACAAGTTGACAAAGCACTGTCAGCTGCTTACAAGAGACACACCCGACGGCGGGTTGGTGCGGACATTTAAGCGTATTCTTAAGTCTGTCCACGGTGTAACCACGGTGTCAAAATTTGGAGATTCTTCGGTAGATCATACTAAATTATTTTGTACCTTGACTTTGCCCGTGGCAATGGACAGCAGGATCATTAGGCATACTGCTTCATCGGCATCTTTCGTTTAGAGCGAACAGCTTTTTAGGGAAATCTCATGTTTAGGTATGTTGCCCTCATTGGCATCTCGCGTTTAAGGTAACTCGATCAAAAGGGGATCAGTGTACGTGTAATCCTTAAGAAAATAATTAAAATTGTCCATAGAAAGTAACTGAGTTCAAGTATCTGGGCCACTGGGTCTCCGAGACTCTCTCAGATGACCTAGATGTAGAAAGGGAGCGCAGGGCATTATCAGTTAGAGCAAATAAGTTGGCCCGCAGATTCGCGCGATGCAGTACTGCTGTTAAATAAGTTTGTTCAGAGCATACTGCCAATCTTTTTATACAAGCAGTCTGTGGGTTAGCTTTACGCAGAATTGCTAGAATGCCCTGCGCGTTCAGTACAATAATGGATTCAGAGTGCTGCTGGGGCTGCCCCGCTTCTGTCATCCGCAACAGAACGGCATCTCTGATGCGCCGGGTGAGGGGCGGTACCAGTAGCTATCTGAAACTTATAGCTGGGAGGTTGGACACAGACTGCGCTTTCATGAAGCACTGGATGCGCACACATAATGTCATGCGTTTGTAAACTAGTTCAGATTGTGTACCCTTTAATTTAACATCTTTCTAATTAATGAAGCTATGGCTGAAATATGCATTGTATTTTAAGCTGAAATAAACGCATTGAATTGAATTGAATAAGACCTGAGGTATTTGACTATGGTGTTTCCAGTTTATAGCAGCATGCACCTTGAGCTGCGCGGCCGTAGACCTGACTCTCCTGGCCCAGTATGGAGAAGAAGCTAGTGGGTCTACTGCGGGAGATATCGTCATCATTGTGACCTGTTGCTTCATGGTACTGGTGGCTGTGACTGGCTGTGCGGGGACTGTGAAGGGAAACGAGAAGATACTTTATTTTGTAAGTGTTTAGATGCGTTTTTCCTGCATCCGCTGTAGAAATCTTCTTACGAGGTTTTTGCTGTTACACGTCGGCCCTCGACAAAAGTGGAGGGGGGTTCTGCGCAGTTGTAAAACGGTGTAAAAATTTAAAAATCCACTTCTGCGCATCAAGTTCAGCGCAAGGTCAGCGCTATTAAACCATGACGCGACATGTACTCCTCCAAAACCTTAGATATCTTCAAGAATAGTAGAACTTATCGTAGGATTTTTGGGTGGCTTTTGGAGATGGAATCTAAGGATAACTTCAAGAGTAGAACTGTTTGTGAGATAGTTGGGTACCTTGAGAATTCCCGGCTTGCCATCATCAGCATTGATAAGGTTATTTATTGCGGTTATGCTGCAATTTAAACTTTGTCCGCTATCGGACATAGTTTTAACTAGCCTATTTATATCAAGATCAACATATATGACTTTGTGGCATGTTTTACTAATTACGTAACTTTTTATGAAAATTAGAAAAGAAGCCACTTTATCTTCTTCCAGTACGTGATGCTAATAGCCGCCTTCGTGTTGCTGGAGGCGATCATCGGTATCTTCGTGTCCGTGGAGCGCTATGGGCTGCAGTGGCGCGTGACAGACTGGCTCAGAGACGACTTCTACAGCAATGACACCGATGTTCAGCTTTGGGATAAACTGCAAAGCTTGGTAAGGAGAGATGCGGGATGAGACAAAAATTTGGGGTTATTCCGAACATCTCACGCGAGACGTTCTCAGTCGCAACGTCTCACGAAAATAGTATGAACTGGTGTTTATATGTTCCGGGGCTGGGAATAGAAATTGCGTATGTCCTTATTACAAGCCATTGGCTTACTTCGGGGCCAGAGAAAATGACCATTGACGCGTTCACTGCCAAGCTAAGGCGATGCGACCCGTCGGAAGTCCGTCGTCGTTGCCGTGCATGGAGCTGTCGTAGATGGCCGGGTGCGTCTGTTGTAGTTAAAGTGTTAATATATTGTATATTTATTATATTCTTACCACGGATTGTGCATCTCGTACTCTCGAGTGCTACTGATGGCTGTGCTCGTTCTGCAAGCAACGCTAATGATTTGCTATTCGTTTTCAAGTTCATTATGCACCTTTAAGTATAGACGAAACTTTATTAACAGACTTTTATTGACGAGTCAACACGGAGAGAAAAAAAAACAACATTCGAAAATCATGGGCCCCCAGAAAAAAGAAGAAAAAAATACCTGTGATGTATATTCTCTTCCAGTACCAATGCTGCGGCCTCAACGGGCCCAAAGACTACGCCGCCATGAACCGGTCCATCAGCCTCTCCTGCTGCCGGATAGCTCATCTCGCCAGGAACAAGATGGCTCAAAAGAATATGTTCTGGATTTGTCTTCAGTAAGTTACGATTAAAAGTAAAACTGATAAATGACCCGATGGAAGGTATGATATAATGCCTTCTCCCGGCTCTTCCGTTACCCTAAATTTACCCTAAAATATTTTCAGTGCAAACAACTTCTAACACTATTAAAGTGGTATAGCTTCATCCCACCATACCCCCAGGGGTATGGTGCATCTGCATGACTATGTATTTGATTTGGCGGGGGAAGCAGGATTGGGAGCAGGCTTTTCAAAAGTTTTTTTGTAGATAAGATTATATTTGTTTTCAAAACTTTGCTAGGTACGCATTTCTCTCCGGAATTTGCTGTTACTCCCTGTAGAAATTGCACTCATGCATGCTTCTCACAACGGAAAAGTAGCTGTTTTCAATATCCCCATACAAAAGATATGAACGCGCTCCCTTCTGCACAAGTATGTATGTTTTTGTTTACATTTTGTTTGAATGTGTGTCAAAACGAGGTTTCTAGTTAACCTCGACTTGAGTTGTGGTTTGGAATGTCAAAGTTGTGAGTATGGATAGATGGATGTTTGTTCCTCTTTCATGCAAAAACTACTGAACTGATTGGGCTGAAATTTGGTATTGATTGAGATCTGGAATATTATTTTTTATCCCAATAAAACTTGGGCGAAGGCGCGCGGGCAGCAGCTAGTGATTAATGACTTCGTCAAACTGCGATAGTTTTTGTAATATTCAGCAATAGCAATAGCAGTAATATAATATTGTTTACGTTTCAGAGCGGAGTCCTACTTCAGTATTGGCTGTGAAGACGCGATCCTGTCACTTCTCCAAAGCGATTCTGATTTTATGTTTGGTACAGCAGTGTTCAGCTTTTGGATTGAGGTGGGTACTAACCCCATCGCTTTCAAATTAGTTTGGCGACCGATGTGGCGCGGCGGGAGAAGGTCCGCCTGCGACGCAGGAGGTTGCGGGTTCGAATCTCGCCTTGGGACAATTGTTTGCATGATTTGCAAATATTTGTTACGGGTGTTTTGGGCATTTTCTATGTATAATAAAAAACATCTATGTACCTATGTGTTGTATTAAGTATATCAGACATCTAGTACCCATAACACAAGCTCTGCTTAGCTTGTGGCTAGATCATAGATAAAAAAATCTAGGTCTATGGGCTAGATGCTGCTCCGTGGATTGTCCAACATTATTTAATTATTTAAAATTAAAAAATAAAGAAACAATCGAGAAACTTTATAAAACAATACATAAATGTCTAAATACAAGTACAAGCAGCGAAATCTCGAATCAGACGCGTTAAAAAATACTTCGACCAGATTGAAAAAATGGCGCATTTCGTTTGAAATTAAAATGGCAAAGAAGAGAAAAAAGGATTTATTTTTTTGAAAACGCCTCTCGCTAGAAATATCTTGAATGTCTTTCTGTAAAGATTTTTGTGGATCTTTCTGTGGAAAGAGTTGAAGGAGGCCTCTACTTAGCCGTACTGGCTCTGAATAATAATCATAATTAACCCTTTGACCGCCACGCCAAAAACGCATTCCCGTGTTCTCTACGCCAAAGCACAAAGTGAACAAAATATTCTAAACGTCGTTGGCGTTGAGGGGTCCTCAGGTGATTTATCTATCATGTATAGTATAGGTGACGATGGCGGTCAACGGGTTAACAGTTTTCTTGTATTTCAGGTATGCTGCATGCTTCTCGCGACGTTAGTAATCAGGCACGTCAAGAACAGCGTCCATGTTTATAAACATACAGTCAAATACTAGCACAACTTTATCATTAATAAATAATAAAAAATTCATTTATGTCAGACCCAATTAATTGATGATTATTGACAGGAGTTTTCGATTTTTCATTTAATGCTTCATCCTATTCCTTTTACTTATAACAAAGAAGGTACAGGATTACTGGATACATTACCAGTTATGAAATATTAGTTATGAACGTGGACGAAGAGAAATACGGTTGTACTTTGTCCAGTTGCTAATCTGTCCAGTTGAGAATCTGTCCAGCTGAGAATCTGTCCAGTTGCGAAACTGTCCAATTGCTACGGAGGCGGTAATTAACTGACACTGTGTGAATTGTGGGATCTGCATATCATCACGAACACGTTTGTGAAGATGCCAGGACTTAACTCCAAAAAAATATCTAAATTACCTCGCAAACAAAATGTTATAAGTTTGTCCGGAACCCAATGTTACTAAAGACCGATCTCTCACTCCCACAGCCACTGTTAATTCAGGGTAGAACCGTTTTAAAGTTAAAACCCACTAATATTATAAATGTCAAAGTTTGTATGGATAGATGTATGGATATTTGTTACTCTTTCACGCAAAAACTTCTGAACCGATTAGGCTGAAATTTGGTATGGGTATAGTTTGGGACCTGGAATAACATATAGGCTATTTTTTATCCCGATAAAACGCGGGCGAAGGCGCGGGCAGCAGCTAGTATGTAATATTATAAATGTCAAAGTTTGTATGGATATTTGTTACTAGGAACTAAGGAAGGTCTGTATGTCTGTCATACAGTTGTATTTAATATTTTACTGCACACGTAAATCATAAAAAAAATATGGACCAAAAAATAAGAATTAAAACTTTGGGGTGGGACAACCAATTAATAAAAAAAAAATAGTTAACAACCTATTCTCAAACCTACGAAATAAGCATAAATAAATTCATAAAAATCGGTCTAGCCATTCGGAAGAGTTTGGTTACAAACACTGTGACACGAGATTTTCATTAATATAAAATTTTCAAGAAGATTTAATTGTATTACTTTCATAGCACGATGTCTAGGTATCTACCAACATAATATAGTTACTGAAAATTATAGGCAGCCTATTAAAACTGCAGGTGCAAGTGACTGGCTAACGAAAATGCAAAGAAAATACAACCCTATCGCGTAGAAATACGATTTTCCTTATTAATTCTCAAAGACAAAGGCTCGTGGACTGTCATGAAGTGTTGGGAGCTTTAGCATATGGACTCCCACGCTCCATATAGTGCGATTTGAGGATAAGCGGAGCGGATATAAAAAATCCTTAATGGTAATGTAAAATGGCGGAGTCTTGGAAAATACTTCAACTCAGCACATTTAATACCGACTTTCAAAAAATCAGGGGGTTCTATATTCGGCTGTATGTATGTATGTTTTTATTTATGTATGTTCGTCGATTTTTCTGAAATTTTTAGACCGATTTGGCAAGTAAACTTTGTTTCTATGGTCACCAATCCTAATAAAATTCTCTGCTTCAATAACAACCTAATTAAGGAAGGTATTATAAAGCATATTGAAATATGGTTGCAAAAACCTATCAACTTTTGGTAAAGATAGATAGAAAAGATACGATCAACGTGCCAGTTTTTGTAAAATTACAATCGCCGTGCCCATTCAGCATACTGACAGTTCTTCACAGTATTTACCCGCCTCACCTATGAACATAGTATCCCTGCCTCTAATAGCCATCAATTGCAGTGGTCGATACTTCCCTGAAGCTTTCACTTCATTTCCGAAGAGTCCGTCTTACAGGTAGGACGCATTACTATTCAACTTTACAAAAAAATATCTGAAAATAATAAAATTATCCGAAGATGAAGCCACGTGATGTGAGATGCTTGAAGTTCTTCGTGACGTTGCTTAATTTACTGGTTATTGTGAGTATTGAGATTTTGTTTCCCTAGTTAAATATTAATCTAATCGATTGTGTCGTGTCGATCGCCCTGTATGATACCGATGCAATATTAATGAGCACTACGCAGTTACCTTCGATTTCTTCGATAGGTACCTAGTGTGAACTGTGGGGTTGACTGCCTATAGGCAGTTTTATACCTTTTATCAGCTAAATTAGGAAATTACAAACAACAAATAAATCAACCTGGCTGACAAGCTTCTATGATTATTTCTTCTTCTTCTATAATTTTTTTTCTAAGTATAATTCATCTTTATTGTTCTTCTATAATTATCGATTTATTTTTAATTTATTTATATTTTTTATTCATCATCATCATCATCAGCCCGTACACGTCCACGTCCGTTTTTTATTATTATTCTATACGTAATTATTTCGTCTTCTTCTGAATTTTATCAATATTAACTTTCCAAAAAACTTAACACGCTATCGAACTTTATCAACTTTCAGCCAGCAAAGAGGTTTTAACAATTACCTCTTTTAGTAAAACCTACAAGTCTATAACCACAGACTAGCAGTCGTAGAGTTACGCCTTCTATAACCAACTTTTACGTGCAGGTTTTCGGTATAATACTGATGGGATTCTGTATTGCTGGCATGCGCGAGAAGAAAGCACGCCCTGAAGAACAAACGTATCTCTCTAAGGGCGTCTTTGGGTTTTTCCTGACGCTATGTCTTTGTCTCGTGGTGACTGCTGTGCTGGGCTGCATTGGGGCCTTGAGGGAGCACGTTAAAGTCCTTTATGTGGTGAGCTTTCTGATTATTTTCTAGAAGTTTTCTTGCTATTATATAAACAAATCAATATTTTTACTATCTACAACTCTAAACGGTTGCAAGTTTGTTTTCGGCTTTTATTTAATTTTTGAATACCTACCACAAGCAAACTGCTTTATTTCGACGTTGAAGAAGTCGATCATATGTCATAGATCTGAGACTTCCTTTTTAGCACCTACCTCTTCAAATATAAATACAATAGAGACTGTAATATGCGATTTATTCCAGCACTCAGGCTTCTTCATATTCCTGATATCGGTGGAGCTGGTTCTGGGGATAGGGGGAGCAGTGATCAGTGCTTGGGTGGGAGGAGGGAGTGAGCTCCGAACCTCGTTCTATCGTAACTCTACCGATGAGCTCGAGGTCTCCAAGCATCACATCTACTGGGATAAGATACAGTCCGAGGTGAGTTAAAATAGCGACGTCTTAACTTTTGGGTTTATCCTATTTATTTTCTTTAACTCTTTTCTAATTTGCTTATCTCTCGTTAGAATAAATGCTGTGGCGTTGATGGTCCTCTCGATTACGACATCCTCCACCGTGAAATTCCGCCATCTTGCTGCGTACGCGCACACCCCCTGCGCGAGGGCGGCGCTAGACGTCAGTTGCACTCCACCTGTCTCACCGAGCGGACGTACTACAACCGCGGCTGCGAAGAAGTACTGAGAAAGAAAAAGGCTGTGAAGGGAAAGGTGTTCATTTTCACTGGAATCATCTTTACTTGCGTGGAAGTAAGTAGATTGCTACCCAATTTTAATCTAAATGTCTAGAAGTGTTAGGTTTACAATGAATTTGATTGGTTTCAGATCCTGTGCGTTGGATTGGCTGTGTGGCTGGCGACCAGAATTCGAAGAGAACGAAGGAAGCTCCAAGCGAATTTGCAAGCTCACTTTGAATCTTAGACAAAAAAAAATTGTTTTATGGCCTGAAGTTCGTTTCGACTAGCTCACTAGATGGAGTAGCGGAATAAGGTGATGATAATGCTTAAAATATTTTTCACGGAACACGATTTTTTCCATGTCTTCACCTTTTCAGTCTAGCTCGCTAAACACGAATTAATTCTTAACTTCTGATAAGTTCACTTAATAAAACATAAGGAATAAAATGGGATTCTCTTACATGGCTTTATATGATACTTGTGTCCAATGGCTTCAACGCATGAAAAAAATAACATTTTATAAAACACAGGAATGCTGTTTGATAATAATAATAAATCAAATTAGATGTAAGAATTGTTTAAGATAAACTCACGTCAGCTGCTGTGATAAATAAGTAGAAAACTAGGATAAACAATATGTAAATTATAAAAATAAACCGGTAAAAGGGACCAAATACAGTAGTCAAAAGGAATGTGGCTGTAATTAAACACTCAGCCAGTAAATAGTTTTACTATTGTTGGGAATTAATAATTTTATTAATCTTTCTATAGTTATAATATACTGTTTTGTGTTTTGTTTTGTGTTAAGTGTTTTTTGCCACAAATACGAGTAGAGGGCCCATTCCGATGATTTATATTTTTTAATTCTGTTTTATTCAGTTTGTATTTGTTTAAAGGTACTCGTGTAATTCGTTAGCCATAAGTTTTAAAATTTTAATTAGGGTATGATTATGACACGACGGACTCGTGGTCACACCGTTTTGCTACACCAGTGTGACTACGAGTAATTTATTTTCCTCGTGGTTACACTACTCTGAAAAGGATCGCACTTGACTGAATAGTAGGTATGTAGTGAAGTGCCCGATAGATAAAATACTTATTCGTAAAATAACTAGTACTTTGAAACTCCTTGATAAATACTTCATGAATCATGAACTATTTAATAGTGACACGAATGAATGATGCATGCATAAGAGATTGGTGTGTCAGCAACGAACGCCATCGAACTAATAATGTCGCTGAGAGTTATAATTCGGTGATTAATAAAAATATTAACAAGAACTATGTGACAATAAATAAATTATTAAATGTTCTACATAATGATATTAGAGTAGCAAATTTCAGCCCAAATGAACGGAGACAAACAGAAACGGAAAAAGACGATTTTATTTTAAATACTCAGATGCAGCTTATCCATAACCAAATAACTGTTGGCCATTTTTTGGAAATTTTACGCTAAATTATGAAGATGAGAAGTCTAAGCACTAATAAACGCACTCAAAAGGACAGACACACGATCAAAAGCAATTGTAGATTGCCATAACGCTCTACAAGATCTTTCTCAACACAACAAAGTCTGCATAGAATTAGAATTAGAAGATGAGAAGTCGCTCACTTCAATTAAATTTTATTTATTACAGTTTTTCACGGAGTCTATTTAATACTGAGTCTATTTTTTTGTTTGTGTAAAGCCTGTTTCATTTTAGTTTTTGTGTTTTTGTGTATACATGCAATTACTATTTTTGTTTCGATAACTACATTAGTATTTTATTTTTGAGTAGCGTATTGATCGGTACTTACACTGTCACTTTCCCGACACTAGTAGTGTAACCACGAGTCTTATGTTTCACTAATTACTGTTGATCACACCGCACAGTGTGACCACGAGGAAAATAAATTACTCGTAGTCACACTGGTGTAGCAAAACGGTGTGACCACGAGTCCGTCATCGCTTTTATGTGTTCCGCGATCACCAATCCGCCTGCCAAGAGTGGTAATTATGGCGAATCCTACATGCCCTACATGGGAGACCATCCACTCGATGGACCGGCGACATCGTAGCGGTCACAGGGAGTCGATGGATGGAGGTGGCTCGGGACCGCTATTTGTAGTGTCATATGGGGGGAGGCCTATGTCCAGCTGTGGACGTGTATGAGCTGATATGATGATGCTTTTATGTATGTGTGAGTACCTACTTTTATTATCACTACTATTCTACTAGGTTTTTTACATATCATTTTATCAGCACAGAGTAAGTCAATTCATAATAATTACATACTTAGGTATAACTTAAATCGTTGAGGTACCTCTAGATCGTTTGCTAGTGTCTGCAGTTAGCTCAATTGTTTCAATTGTAAATAGTAGTTATAATTTATTTCTATTACTTGATTGTAATTTTCTAACTTTTACACTTTTCCAAACGTTAACACTTTCAATGGTAAAAAAGTTTTAAAAATTATAGATTTGACATAATTGTAATAAATAAGTTAAGGTTACTAGATCTTTATTTATACATATGCCTTTTAGTCAGTTCCTAAACCTAACGTACACCTAGTATGATAGGTATAGAGTTTTCAAATTCATAATAAGGTATTTAATGTTTTTAATGGTCTCAACACTTTGAACCGTAATTAAGCTTAAACTTTTGCTATGTACTTATTTATACGTGCTCGCTGAAATTATTCCAATTTTTGAATTGCTAGCTCAATTGTTTCCATTGTAAACAGTTCTAATTTGCTTCTATTATTTGATTGTTATTTGCTTTGTTAGTAAAGGCTTAGTATAGGCTATCCACGATGTGGATGTGGGACAGAGAGGCTCAAGAAAGATCTGAATTGAATATTGGAGGAGGCCTTTGCCGATTGGCAAACAGATCTACAGAATTCATTACGAATGTAAGCGGGTTAACTACGAACCTAGTGGAAGAACACCAACTTTAGATCTACAGAAAATAAAAAAACAACAAATACTAGGCTAAGTTCTCACTTTAATCTAATTTTAATTTAGTTACACTTTCCCCTTGGAGTCGAGGCCCTAGATCCGTGGGGTACCGAAGCTCACCGGGTTTTCAAAAAAAATTCTGAGCGCCTGGTCAAAGCGACGCATGACCCGAGAGCTGGTGAGTATCTGGCGCAGCACATTAGCATTGCCATACAGCGAGGCAATGCAGCCAGCGTCTTGGGGACGCTTCCGACTGGTATTGATATGGACCAGTTGAGCTATCTTTATATTGTTTTCAACAGTCTGCAGTTAGCACAATTGTTTCAATTGTAAATACTAGCTTAATTTGTTTATGTTACGGTTTAAGTTTGAACATGTTATTTTGTGAGCTGAATAAAATGCTAATAAAACTATTGAAACGACTTGGTAAAGTATTATAATTATCACAATAAGTGGATTTTTGATTTTTTTTTTAAATAATTTAATTCCTCATGTTTATAAGTAGGTATGTGTAATTTTAATCTAAATGAAATTTTTTATCCATACTAACAGAAAAAAAACAGATCAGTTTATTATGTAATCTAATACAACGTTTAATCAAGCTTAAGATCTAATAGACTTTTTGTATTTTTATCTTAAGATTAAAATTTATTAGAAGGAATGATATATTATTTCTTAAAATAAGGTGGGTACAAATAAATTAATGTATTTTTGTTAACAATAATGACTAGTATGTAATTTAAAACGACTTAACAATTTAAGTGCAATTCAACAAAAACAAAGCTATAATTTTACAAGTCTACTTGTGCAGAAGAAGAAATAATACTTAAAAAGACAGACAGTTAACGAATTAAAAATAACTTACTAGGTAGGTGCTTTCCTTACGTATCTTAAAAATTATTGTTACCTTCTGAGCAAAATAAGAATCAAATGCATGTATACATTGTTTCGCTGCTTATTGTGTTTTACAATACTGCAATTATACGTTATTAATATATTTTGTTACGTGCTACGTGTCACTTATAAATATATAAACCACACAGAGAATTAAAATTTTCAAGCTATTTTCTATACATATTTAGTTTTATTTCTTAATTTTGATTCCACTTAAATTTTTATTGCTCATTAAAAGACCGCTTCTAAATCTAGTTTTTATCTAGCGATGCTCACTCGTCGTAATTTTTTAAATAAAACATTGGTTAAAAAATATTCCTTGGTTACAAATTTTAGGTTACCAAAATGCAATATAATGATGAAAATTAAAAAATTAGGCACGTAAGTTATTAAAAAAAAAACAACGAAATTACAAAATTTTCTAAATTATTGACTAAATACCTTAAAACAAATTATGATACACAGCAATAAAAAGCAATTGTTACAGTAAATAAAACGGTAACCTGGTAGTGCATTTACTAAGAAGTCTCGAGGCTCCTCTAAGCTGTCTCGCGACTCTTGCCCGACGTTTTTATGGAGTGTGCTAGCCATAGTGCTAAGACTATGCCTACAGCCTGGAAAAGAAAAAAAATTGTTTAGTAGAGATATGCGACATATGGCGATTTTTCAGGGGAGGCTTTTTAAAAATTAAGTTAAATTAAGATTGATTCGGACAACACAAAGATCCATAGATAAGAATGTTAAATGTCTAGATTCTGATAGTCAAACAATTTGAAAACAATCATCATCATATCAGCCCATACACGTCCACAGCTGGACATAGGCACAAATAGCTGTCCTGAGCCGCCTCCATCCATCGACTCCCTGCGACCGCTACGATTTCGTCGGTCCATCGAATGGATGGTCTCTGTCATAATCACCACGCTTGGCAGGCGGATTGGTGATCGAAGTGTTAAAAAATACTCAGAAGGAAGCTGCTGCTCTTCCTCTGGTAGATTCGCTTTGTCGGCTCTTACTCTTACATCCACGGGTTGAGTTGGAGGGGTCGATATTCGTACGCCGCGGCCTCACGGCCAAAAAACAGTAAAGGTACATAAACACACACATTGCAAAATTAATTTAAATAATAAATTTGTATGGCACAAGGGTTGATTAGGCTTGACATTCAGTGCCATTAATGATTTAATGATTATTAGTCAGCCAGAAACCTTATCAGACAGTTGGTGTTGCCCAGCATTCTGCATTCTATGTCCAGCAATGGACAAGCATAGGCTGTAGATGATGATGATGATAAAGAAGTGATCTTTGACTATTTATAAGGGACATAGATATATTTGAGCCATTGTGCCATTCTTCCTTCCATTCTGGCGTTTGGAAAAATTGGTCATATTTAGATGACTTCAAAGCATTGCTAGGTATATATTTATTTTCCTGGCGGCAACACCACGAACTAAGAGACAAGTTAATTATATAATTTTAATTTCGAAAAAACTAACACCGACTTCGAATATACTGTTTTTAAGTTTTACGGGATAAATTCCGAATAATGCTTCAAAAAATGTATCGTACCACCTCGGAATTATTCTCAACTCTACAGTAGCAAAAGCATTTTCAAAATCGGTCCATAATTGACGGTCAAATTGACGAACGTACTATAACATACATACGAGTCATTCCGTGTTCGTCCCACTGGCTTCGGACCAAAGTGGGACGAACACGGAAAATCAAAATCAGATGTGATTTCATTCCGCATTCGTCGCAATTTAGCTGAACATAGAACCTCCTTATTTTTGCGATGTCGATTAAAAATTAAGAAAATATACATAAATTATGCTATACTACCTGCGCGCGCTTTAAAATTACTATTAATTACCCACATTTTAGAATCTTCGTACGACGTAAAATTATTAAAGTTATTTTTGACTCGCCCCGTAATTTATATAGAGCATATAAAATGATTTTATTTCAGCTTATGTAGGTCTCATTTCCTTACAGCCATGATAAACCCTTAGTTAAAATCTGACCTAGCTCGTGCCTAGGTCAGCAGATCTGCGATAAGACTATAAATCCGGCTATGGCGTGACTCGTGGCGTGACTGACCAGTATAATCTGCATGAAAACTACTGGGGTAACTCACGCGAAAGTACAACTTTTCACGAAAGTAAAAATCAAGGAAAAATAATTAAAGTCAGGTCGGCTATCTAACTAAACAAAAAAACCTTACGTCTCCCATCACATCAACGAGATTGGGTGATTTCACACATTTCGTATTTACATTTAGTATATAGCCTGTAACCTACAATAAGTAGCAATTTGCTATTTACCATTCAGTTTTGGCAATTTCTTTCGACAAATCTAGCAATTCTTTTATTGTTTCATGTTCGAGAATGACATTAGTAGAATTTACTTTCCTACCTATAATTTAGAACAGGGTTTTATTAGCACGGGGCATTCAAATAAATAAATGTATACATAATTAGAACTGTAAAATTAGCCCCGTTTGCCCCAAAAGACCTATAGAAAGATTGAAATATTTACCTACGTCCTTAAGAACGATTATCTCCAAGCAACAGAAGAGAATCTCGTCAACCATAACCGTCAACCCAGCAGCGCTATGAATGTTACTGAGAATATTCGTCTCACAGCCATCCTTGTTATACTTCTCTGGTTCCACGCACAATGGACCAACCGGAGTCTCAGTGCGGACAAAGGAGTACACTCACCATACACTCACTTCTCTGGTTAAAGGCAACCAGAGCATTTGATCACTGAGGCGCGGTCGGTTCCTCCATCAGGGACCAGGAAATGAGGATATAGAGCGAAGTTCAAAGAAACGGAAGCAAGTTAAGATAAACACTCCTGAGAATGAGAGCAAAAGAAACGAAGACCGTAGAAGAGAACTTTACTTAAAGTATAAAAAGAATTTAGTCCTACGAATGCTTAACTTCAAGCAAAAAAAAAGTCAAAATTTCTTTATTTCCTTAAATACAATAAATGTACACTCAGAAAAGGCAACAGAAGAGAATATCGCGAACGATAACCATCAACCCAGCGCTATGAAAGGTACTGAAACATCTCCCTGCCCCATCTTTTTAATAATTTTCTAGGGAAATGCAGTCAGAGCGTTTGATCTCAGAGGCGCGGTCGGTTCCATCACCAGGCAACAGGAGAAAGAGAGGTAGAGTGAAGTTCAAAGGAACGGAAGCAAGTTAAGGCACACTTGCTTCTCAGAATTAGAGTAAAACAAAAGAACACTTGAGATGAGTTCTTTATGGGAGAAAAGGCTTAACAATAGTCCTAAGAACGCTTACCTCCAAGAAACAGAAGATAATCCCGCAAACGATGACAGTCAGCCCAGCACTATGTATTGTGCTGAGAACCTTAATCTCACAGCCGTCCTTGTAATATGATACTTCTCCAGTGAGAAGTAGTCAGAGTGTTTGATCTCAGAGGTGCGGTCGGTTCCATCACCAGGCAACAGGAGAATGAGGGGTAGAGCGAAGTTCAAAGAAACGAAAGGTAGTTAAGATACACACTCGCTTCTCAGAATGCGACTAAAACAAACAAAGACCTTGGAAGAGAACTTTATGAGACAAAAAGACTTTAGTCCTAAGAACGCTTACCTCCAAGAAACAGAAGAGAATCCCGCAAACGATGACAGTCAGCCCAGCACTATGTATTGTGCTGAGAACCTTCATCTCACAGCCGTCCTTGTAATACTTCTCCAGTGAGAGGCAGTCAGAGCGTTTAATCTCAGAGGCGCGGTCGGTCCCATCATCAGGACAGCAGGAGAATGAGGGATTGAGGCGGGGCTCGTATGCGTTGTAGTTATCTGGACCGGTGATGCCGCAGCATTCCAGCTGTAACGAAAATTTTGGTTGGATAAAAAGATTCCTTGAATATTTCTAAAATTATTACTAGCCACCTTGGCGCAAAACAAAAAGCGTGACCTGCGATCAGCTGACAAGATTAGAATCTAAGGTTTAAGGAATATTATTTCGTGTATCAGATAAATAGCTACGCAACTTCTGTGGAAATGTAAGATATCACTTTGGTAATTGTTTTTTTCATAGTGAACATTTTGTTGACAAAAAATTAAGCCTAAAGAAATAAAGTTATTGAAATCTGAAATTTGTAGCTTTTATTGTCTGGAATCCAGGAATTTATTGCAGTTGGACAAGTTCTACTGTATTCTATATGGTTATTCGGGAGAATATTAATACATTATCTTGAGTACAAAAAAGTTGGATTACTTATATATCTTATCTTTACTTACATTAGTCTGAATCTTGTCCCAGAACTCCCTGTAAGTGGAATCCTCTTCCTTGACCGACTTGTTTTTAATGAAGGAAGCTCGGAGCTGGCTCTTCATGGTGTCCTCAATTTGAGGGCGAAGCGCCGCTGCTGCTATGCCCACGGATAGCTCCAGGAGGATAATAAGGATGAGGCAACCGACGAACTGGAATGAAGGGTTTTATTGTTGATTGACATGCCTTTGGCGGTACCAGCAGCCCACTTTAGTAAATGGATTTTTAGCGTAACGTCACTATTTTTTGATCGGATAAAGATATTATAACTTCAAGATTCCTCATCATCATCAGTCCAGCAGCAGAAAGCATAGCAGGCTTAGAAGAAGAAGACTCTGAACGATAGTAGATCCTTTATGCTATAAATGTAAGTATACTGAAATTTATGTAGGAAAGGAACGTAGGTGCCAAACCTAGTCATAGAGTGCGGGTAATGGTCAATGATCTCATGAGGTTTTTGTCCGCAGACACTTTTACAAGCGTATTTAAGTGAGGCTAATTTTATTTCATCGTCTCATCATCATCACCGGCCCGTATACGTCCACAGCTGAACATATGCCTCCCCCAAATGACTCCACGAATAACGGTCCTAAGCCGCCTCCATCCCGACTCCCTGCGACCTCTACAATGTCGTTAGTCTATCGAGTGAGAGGCCACACTCTTTGTCGCATTGCATCGCGGTCGCCACTCGACTTCGATGACTTCGAGAATCTTTACTCCCCAACGGTTATCGGTTCTGTGAGCTACATCGCCACTTCATCGTACTAATTCTGAGAGCTATGTAAGTTACTTCATGGTTCTTTTACTTCAAGATTAAACTCATCTAACTCCTTTTCCTTACCTTTGTTAAGAGAATGCCAAAAAATTCTAGATTGTTCGGTATACGATAAACCGTTGAAAACTCCACCTATCACTTTTAATCGCTTTTTATATAAGATATAGATAGATTGTTATTATTTATTAACACAAATCCTAGATGAGAGCACAAACCCTAGAGACCGAGAGGGTCTCTAGGGTTTGTGCTAGGTAAATGTTCAAAAAACCAGTGGGTAACTACAAATCTATCGGGCCAGCTTTTCCCTTTGAAAGCGAACTAATTAGGTCAGTATTATTAGTAATGTTAAATGAGAAGTTGTATAGTCTGAGTGGTTGGTGAAGAATAATGCAGCTTTTCAATCTACCTTTGACAATGGGTAGTTAATTTTTCAATAAGTTCACTAAAACAATAGGTTCAACGCCCGCCAAAGGGCTTGCCCTATTACCAATTGCTTGCGTTCATGGTGAATTTATGGGTTGCCATGATCCGCGTAGGTGTGGCCACAGAATAAATACAGTATGTTCGTGTTGGAAATTAGGAAATCACATGCACGCACGTAAGGCGTATTTGAACAAAGCATTTGCTTAAACTGTGGGTTTCAACGCGAAAGGAATGAAGACATTGTTTGAACGACTACCTAATGCACACTGGTTTGTTTGGTAGCTTTGACTGAGCACACTGAACTTGAAATCGACCGGTAAAGATGTGGCTAAATATAAACAAGACAAAGACGTTTTAGTTAGGTTAGTGCCTGCTTTAAAAAAAGTTGCAGAATGGGCCATAACTCTTTATTGGATAGACGTTCAAATAGGAGTCAATGGCAACGTTGAGAACCAAAGCTTTGACTTTGCAAGCTGTCCAGCAAAGCTTTTGAACACGCTCCTTATAGAGAACTAAATTCTTCCGCAGATTTGCGCGCGGCATAAATAGTTCTTCCCCGGGATATCATCTACATATAGCCGCTTAGATGTCAAAAAAGAACAACCAGACAGAGAAACAGAATTATTTTCGAATTTATAAAATCGTACGGACAAAATGCGATGTTAAGTTTGACTCGTGTTTATTTCCCTTTCGTATACTGTAATGAGAAAAACAATGATATTTTAGTGCTATTTGTCATGTTACACGTTGCCAGTTAAATCGAAAGAATTATAAAACAAACTCACAATATACAGAAGCTTAGGGCTCTCCTTCCAAGCGCCGAAACATCCAAAAGCCGCGATGATGAGAATCAGGACCCCTACTGCAATGAGGACAGCGTCCGTCTCGTGCCCCGTCGTCTCCATCCCGGCGAAGCCTTTCAACATGCCCATGTCCACGCATGCTGCTGCGATGATGATGATGCCGAAGATCTGTAGGAAAAAAACGAGGTTTATATACAAGACTGACGAATGAGGATATTTACCATTAATGAAAACCAGTGAAAGATTATTCTGTTTCTTGTGGTATTCGAAGTATTTTTAGGGTTCCGTACCTCAAAAGGAAAAAAGGTACCATTATAGGATCACTTTGTTGTCCGTCTGTCTGTCAACCCTCTTTTCTCAAGAACGCGTAGAGCTATCGAGTTGAAATTAACGACAAATAATCAGGTCCGTAATCTCTTGGAGCTTTTAAATAAATCAAACTTCTAAGTCAACGCAATCAAAAGTTACAGCCGTATATGCCCAATTTTTTTAAATTTCCAAGGGATTCATCTGCATACAAAACCTATAGGGTACTTCCCGTTGACCTAGAATCATGAAATTGGGCAAGAAACAAGGTCTTATAATTACGGAACCCTCAGTGCGCGAGTCCAACTCTCACTTGTGATTTTAATTTTTAGTGGCTTCAAGTGGTGACCGCGATTAGGATCACTCTTGTGAGTGATTATAATCGTGATTAAGCTTTTTATTTTTGAGTATTTGTATACCAATTCAATTAAGTCACAACGCGAAACACTACCACGGTAATGTTATAGATAACATTACCGTGACAGTGCCTTTCTGTTGTCATTTACGTTTTCATCACGAAATTGCATTTGTGTTAATAAATGAAAATAATCGAGTTTCGTAATCGAAATGTTATTCTGCGAGTCCTCGTTCCCCCTCGAATTATCAGAAGAGTATTTCGTGAACATAAAGATTGATTGGCTGATAAATCGATAACAAGTATTTATGCCCACGTAATTGGCTAGCATGTTAAATTGGATAACTCCTACGAATTAAAAGGTAGATAGCTAAACACCTACTCCACCCAACTACACCCATTTGGTTTATTGAATTTCATAATAATGCAATCTATAGATTATATAGCGCAGCGCATTAGCATTGCCATACAGCGGGGCAATGCAGCCAGCGTCTTGGGGACGCTTCCGACTGGTATTGATATGGACCAGTTGAGCTATCTGTAGATTGTTTGCAACAGTCTGCAGTTAGCTCAATTGTTTCAATTGTAAATACTAGTTTAATTTCTTTATATTATTTGATTGTTATCTATAGATCCGGTGTTTAAGGTAAAATGGTTCAAGATAAAATATGACCTTAGCTTTTCCGCAAAGGTTTCGTAGAAATAAGGTATTGTAGAATTCTCAAATTAAGACTTACTAAATCGCATTCGATAAATCTTGATGACTATGTTCTCTTGAAAGCCTTGTAATTTGTTGGTTTTGTGTGGTATTCGAATTTCAAATTCTATGGAACAAACAAACCCAAGTCGTTTGTTTATTGTGTTATTCGAAGTTCTATGAAACAAATGACATGTTCTAATTACGATTCGTATCGATCGAGTGTTATTACTTCCTTTTCTTGTATTATTATTGTTGTACTCAACATAGCTAAAATAAATAAATAAATTGGGAGTTTATTGAAATTGGGTGGATTATGCAAAAAAAATGTTTGACCTATGTTTATTCTGTAAACAGTGTAGGACGCTATGCATCGGCATGCGGCATTGACTAGTTTCACAATATAATCACCTTGGTAGGATGTAATCATGTCACCATGACGTCATTCCATGGGTGTTATAGTAAACTTGCATCACCGGATAAACTGAGAAAAGAACAGGGTTTTGTAAAAAAAAAAATACTTTTGGCATAAATATTGAGTGAGTTCCACTTCGTACCGAAATATTTAAAATCGCGCGTGTGGAATTCAAAATAAATCAATTTTTCTGTTTCCTCTTCGGTCTGCGTGTCCTTTCATTTAGAACTCAGCTTGAAACCTACATTGATGTTTGTTTTTAGTTCCTATGAAATTGAAAATACCATGAAATTATGGTTGAAGAAGTGAAATAAACAATTTATTTCACTTCTTCAACCATAATTTCACTATTACCCACACGAAGTAGTTTGTTAATTTGACACTACGTAAAGACCTCCGGCAATTACCGAGCACCGATCGTAAATAAAATAAATAATAATAATAATAATCATCATCATATTAACCCATACACGTCCACTGCTGGACATAAACCTTCCCTATACGACGCCACAAATAGCGGTTCTGAGCCGCCTCCATCCATCGACTCCCTGCGACCGCTACAATGTCGTCGGTCCATTGAGTGTATGGTTTCCCATGTAGGGAGGGATTTGCCATAATCACCACGCTTGACAGGCGGATTGGTGATCGCAGTGTTGGTGTTGAAAAATACTCAGAAAGAAGCTGCTGCCCTTCCTCTGGTAGGTTCCCTACTAAGGCTCTTACGACATCCACGGGTTGAGTTGGAGGGGTCGATATTCTTCCGCGGCCCCACAGCCATAAATAAATAATCCATACAGAAATTTATCGAGATATATTTCTATGACCTACGGATACATGTAGGGTTGCCAACTCTCGAATTAACTAACGCGGGAGGATTTTAGGAAATCGAAGGGAAGGGGTGGAGTTTTGAATGAAAATCTCAAATAACTATTAATTTTTATTTTTAAACTTTGCTTTCGAGCAGCATCTAATATTTGATGGTTTTTTGCCACAAAATCGTAAAAGATTTTACATGAAACATAAAAAGTTTGTAAACAAGTATTTGTAACTCTACTTTTACTAAAGAAATATTCATTCGGTTTCTTTCCTTGCTCCATACCTGTTCCATGACGCTGAATACGCGTTCGCAGGATGCATTAGAGACAGGAATGGAAAGAACAAATGTGACAAGCTTTTTCAATTCAGGACAGGTACCTTTCGGTTTCGTAAAAAAATCAACCCAGGGTAAATCCACTTGATTCTCTTAAATGAGATGTGGTTGCATTTCACGCAATATGCCAACCTCATCGTACAGTTTGTCTCGCCGCGAAAAACCGGAGATATTATTGCTTCACGGGAGCTCGGGAGATGAACAATTATTACCGGAGTCTCCCGCGCATTCCGGGAGGGTTGGAAACCCTAGATACATGTCGTTAACATCATCTTAGCCCCACCTACTGTGGGTATTATATGCCTATTTAATCGCTTTTGTATGATTCGTCTCATGTCACATATCGTCACCGTAGAGTGAAAACCTCGTTTGTCAAATGTTGACCAATCAAATCTTTTTGCATCATTCGAAAGAAAACCTCGTAACGCATCTTTCTAATTCACCGAGCTAAGCTTTGGGCACTCCTAACGCTATCTATTACTATTGATGTGAACCTCGTTAAAATATTAAAAAGACAAAATTTGTATATTTATAACTTTTTAAGGGCAATGCCATTGATTGATTGTGATAATGATAAATTTAGACCAGGTTTTACAGTGAAACTCAATTATTTGCAATTTTTGTAAGCTTTAAATAAATTTAAACTTGACAAAAAATTATCAGATTCTGCTATCAAAATGACGTCAACTTAAATAAAACGGATAAGTATTGCAAATACAGTTTCTTCTCTCTATGAAAACCTCGTAAGTATCACGTGAGTAGCCTAAAATAAGTATGAAAATCTCATAAGTATCAGTATAAACTAACAAATCATAAAAATAAACTACCACGATTGAATACTGATCAATTTTGATCATTAAAGCCAGTATAATAATACCGCATGTCCTAAGAAAATTTTACACCAGACTTTTTCCTTGTTCTTGAAAAGTTAGCATGTCACGACTTACGAGGTTTTCACTCTACAGCGACTATATAATACCTATACATAGAATAATTGAGTAAAATTCCATAGCGCCACCAGCGAACGTTCATAGCATTCTTGCCCTCGACATTTGCAACGTGTAAGGACATTTTTAATTGCGATCCAGTATAATCTGCCGCTAGCCGTGACTTTGAATGAATCGGTCAATTGTATCCATTTGAATCAAGTGGCGATGATGTTGCGTGACATCACTTTAAATTCTATTTTCATCGTATTCTTGGGAATCGCTAGGAATTATATTAAAGAAGCGAGGGCCTGACGTGAAACTGCATACGACAGACCTAAAATGGCGGCTTCTCCTACTCCTGATTGACTGTAGTAATTTAATTTTAATGCATCACATCATTATCATCAGCCCATACACGTCCACTGCTGGACATAGGCCTCCCCCGTACGACGCCACAAATAGCGATCCTAAGCCGCCTCCATCCATCGACTCCCTGCGACCGCTACGATGTCGTCGGTCCATCGAGTGGATGGTCTCCCATGTAGGGGGGGATTTACCATAATCACCACGCTTAGCAGGCGGATTGGTGATCGCAGTGTTGGTGTTTAAAAATACTCAGAAGGAAGCTGCTGCCCTTCCTCTGGTAGGTTCCCTTAGTCGGTTCTTACGACATCCACGGGTTGAGTTGGAGGGGTCGATATTCGTACGCCGCGGCCTCACGACCATGATATGGAATTTTAATGCATACTTAAACTTATTTAATATTTATCTCCAATATTTATTACACAGAACTGCTCTATTTAAATCATGCTGTGTACTTAGGGATGCAATCTAGATCTTAGGTCTTTCTATTTTCTTATATTTTGATTGTGTTCCGTTTTGTGTGCCAAATAAATAAAAACTTCTAAAGAAAATCCTAGGTTCTACGCTTTTTTAATATATTTCGTAAATTTTTTAAGACTTTTTCATAAACCTTTGTTTGTCATATTGTCATCTGTTACCCTTCCGGCGCAGGTTAGAAGATCTAAGCCTCTTTGATTTCGGTAGTCGTTGATAATCAGTTATTCAGATTATTATTTTTCTATTTTGAGGACGAGAAATGTTCGTAAACAGTGGTAGGTACATGAGGTGAGACTTTCTTGTTTGTTGATGAACAATTCTCGGAATCTAATTTTAATCGGCACAGAAACGTTTATTACATTTTTGTTTACCACCATGAAACGATGGTATTTCCAGTGATGACATGTCGGCATATCGACCGAGTCCTCATGCACGACCCAATTCCATGACCTGCTTGTAGACGATCGAAAATGTTTCAAAGAGCGGGCTGTTCTTTTAATGCATCTTGAATGGATTATTTATTTTACTAATGATATGTGCTCGCCGTGCTCGGTCAATGCCGGTGGTCTTAAGCGACTGTGAAATGAACAAAATATTTCTTATAAAGAGTAGAGTACCATTGAAGAATAAGAAACACTGGCTTCGGCCAGCGGCTTTACACGCATTTTAAGAATAAAAAGTAACCTTTATGTTGTTCTAAGACCAGATGTACTACATTCAGTAATTTTGGCATTGTCTCCGGCCAAACATCTTCATAGTGGCATAAAGATTTTCGTCTTTATAATTAATGTATAAATATAAGGAGGAAAGGATATCCGCCTTAGAGTTTGCCTTCTTTAGATTTTAAAACATTCCTCTGATTTCACGAAACCAAATGTCTGGATAAAATAATATAGCATAACCTATTTACTTCAGCTTTTGGAAGGTTACTTTAACCCCATTACCTAATTTAGGCGCGTGATATGGAATTTTAACTATGAAACACACGCGATGGCTATAAAAACTAATTTTTCCCTATGATTAACTGCCTGTAAAAACAAAACGAAAAACCAGGTGCGATACCCCAAATGAAATGAAACCAAATGATGGTAAAACATACATAGACAGGTAAACACAAACATTAGCGCTTCGTTGATTGATGGTTTCAAATGGAGTGTAGTCATTAGGACCTTTGAACAATATAATTCCTGATTTTCCGATGGAAATGCTGTGTGACCTGATGATGACCGGGTCATGAACTTTATGGATAAACTCGACCGTGTGTTGTCATCTTTACGCTTGGCTGGTTGTCAGCGCAACAGTGTGACGAATTTTTCAAAGTGGTATTTTAGAAACTGATAATCTCCTGTTCTGATATAAAATTGTATTGCGAGGAGTGCTAAATATTGTGAGTTTATTCGTATTGGATTATCTCTGGAACTCATTGGTACTTGTTCTTTATTTTAATCAAAATGAAGCTAATGAACGGCTATAATAATTTCCAAAGCCATTAAACACAACATACTGTCATTTCCCTGTTCTTAATGGAAACAGCTGTTTCTGCGAAAAATTATTGGGATCAGTTTAAGGTATATAATTAAAAGTGAACAACAAAAACTTATCATTGCCACAAAAGAGCATTTTATAAAAAGGGTGCTTTCTGCATGGTACCTTGCATCCTACTAATAAAATTAATTATGAATGTCAAAGTTAAAAGGCAAAAACTACTGAACTGATTAGAATGAAACTTGGTATCGGTACCTATAGTTTGGGACCTAACAAAACATATACTAGGCTATTTTAATCCCGATAAAACGCGAGTGAAGGCGCGGGCAGCAGCTAGTATTTAATAATTACCTAATTTATGTAAGCCTGGATGTCTATCTTGACCAGATTATAAGACAGTAAAATAAACTGACAGTATTACCTACATGTTTATAAAAAGTCTAAAAAGTTTTCTAAAAAAGAAGATTCTGAAGTCATATTATACAGTTAAGGAATATTGAATGGACAAGGATATTTTGACATAACTAACTATACTTTTCAAAAAATTATCTGAGCGCCTGGTCGAAGCGACGCGTGACCCGAGAGCTGGTGAGTATCTGGCGCAGCGCATTAGCATTGCCATACAGCGGGGCAATGCAGCCAGCGTCTTGGGGACGCTTCCGACTGGTATTGATATGGACCAGTTGAGCTATCTGTAGATTGTTTGCAACAGTCTGCAGTTAGCTCAATTGTTTCAATCGTAAATACTAGTTTAATTTCTTTATATTATTTGATTGTTATTTTCTTTGTCAATAAAGTATACTAACTATGTATATACTAAATTGAATATTTTTCACTACACTACGTTTGCCTAGTCACGGTCTCTACTCAAGAACACGTTTACAGCAGCCTTTGTTAGTTCTTCACGAGATATGGCCGGCCCACTGCCATTTCATCAGCTTGCTAATTCTTTGAGCTATGTGGATAACTCTGGTTCTATCGGATGTATTCGTTACAAATCCTGCCTTTTCAGAGAAATCCCGAGCATAGATCTTTCCATAGCTCGCTGAGCGTTGAGCTGGTGAACCAGCCCCTCTGCGAGTGTCCACGTCTCAGTTCCGTAGGTTATGCATGCATGACAGGTAGGAAGCACTGATTGAAAAGTTTCGATTTCAAGCATAGTATGGCGCGTATGGACGACGAGAAGATACGACATAGTTTTCCAAATGCCCAGCCTAGATGGATCCTTCTAAGATGACATAAGCTTCTCAAAAGGTATATTTTTTTCAAAAGGCCATTGGATTGTCTTATTATAATGTATTGTAGATAGCTATAAAGATAATAAGATATAACTATAAAGCTTTAAAGATTCATATTGTTACCTAATCCAATGAATTAATTAATTCCTCTTATTGAAGCAGGTGAGAACTCTGTGTCTAGTTAAACCTAACATATTATTATCCCAACAAAAATTTAATGTTGATTCTTTACCTGAATAAATATTTCCATTCTATTCTATTCTCTTGGTAATAATAATTCCTAATAATTTTACGAACACCAATAACATTGCTGGTTACATTTTTAAAGGCTTCTCGGTTTAGTCCAAAAATAACTTGTCGGTTCCTAGAAACATTCTTACATGCATACCTTTGTAGCATACCAAGGAAATATTTATCAAATCTTATCGGGGTCTAATGTGCGTGTCCAATAAAAATTCAGCAGCAGGCGCCTATTATTCGATGTGGTTTTTTTTTTGTCTACGTGATTATAATTCTAAAAACTTTATAGGTGTTAGATTCCTTTTGCGGAAAATCATGATTTTATAGATCCGGTTGAAGTTTGCAGCACACAACTTATCTAGTTAAAGCACAGATTAGGTAATGTTAAGGTGCGAAGCTAAAAATTTACAGTATTCTAAGTAATTAAGTAAGTAAGAAGCCTGGAAGAAATCGGTTCTAGGGCCGCGCATTGTACTTGTTCATGTTAATGTCTATGTTTTATATTTAACTTTGTGGTGAACAATAAAGAGTTTTATATTATATTTTATTCTAGGTAATAATCTATTTATCACAAAATCAAAATGGCGAATGTTGCGAAGCAAATCATCACCATCATATCAGCCCATACACGTCCACTGCTGGACATAAGCCTCCCCCATACGACGCCACAAATAGCGGTCCTGAGCCGCCTCCATCCATCGATTCCCTGCGACCGCTATAATGTCGTCGGTTCATCGAGTGGATGGTCTCCCATGTAGGGGGGGATTTGCCATAATCACCACGCTTGGCAGGGGGATTGGTGATCGCAGTGTTGGTGTTGAAAAATACTCAGAAAGAAGCTGTTGCTGCGAAGCAAATACTTCTTTCTATCGTACCAAACCTAGCAATGGGTTCAATCGGGTGCAAAAATAATGCTCACAAAATCGGAATTTGAAAAATTTACTAAGCAAACTAAGGAATAGCAATAAAGGCAATTTTGGGGGCTATGTCCAGTAATAAACATCGTTACTCTGAAGCTGAAGTGATGAAGTAGCTAGATAATTAATATTCTACAAAACTAAGTATCGCTGAGTCACCAAATAAAGGCGCTACTACGGGCACGGATGAATAAATAAGCATTATAATGACATTACCAACAATACGGTTGCGCGTACGCAGCGGTCTAGGGTCAGGGCTGTCACAATGTTGTCATTTGGGAGTGTTTTGATTATAAATATTGATGATGGTATGGTATTTCAATAGCAAGACCTAGATGAAAGGAATCATCGAATTTGAAATGATAAAAAAATCTATCATTTCCCGCCCATTGATGGATTCGATATCTAGGCCTATCTCCGATTAGGTCCTTTATCATAATTTATATTGCAAACTGTGTTAAAATAAGCTATCTCTCTAATTAATATTATTATATATTTTATTTCAGTCTGCAGTTAGCTCAATTGTTTCAATTGTAAATACTAGTTTAATTTGTTTATATTATTTGATTGTTATTTTCTTTGTCAATAAAGTTTTTTTTTATTTTAATAATAATTAAGCATGCCAGACCTGGCAGCCATACTTTGTTAACATAATCTGAATCTATTTTTATTATATTACATTATGAATTGCAAGGCGTAACTACCAACCATACAGCAGAATAAAGTTACGTTGTTGTAATAGTAGAGTGCGAGTGTTCAATTCATTAACAAAAACGCGTCTGGCCTTCACGGTTCGATTTTCTTTATGGGGGACTCTATTTAATACAAATGCTTACCAAATTACAGTAGGATCTAATCTAAATTTTTATTAATTAATTATTCCTAATTTTCTTATAACGGTTTAAATAAATAAATACGATTTATAATACTTATTACCCCTCTGCCAGCCACTGCGACTCACTAATTGCGTACAAACCCGCGCGGGTCGTTCGCGAACTGAGATTGATCATTCGCGTTGGCGCGAGATTCAAATTATTTTGTGTTTTTTATATATAACATAATGTGTATACTTCAAAAATACCAGTGTTGTTGTTTCAACTTAATAGAATATGGTTTACGGTTTGCGGGAAATTACTTTCCAGTTAGTTTTATTTCTTGCGAAAGGCAGAAAAAATAAAAATCTTAAAATAAATTAAAGCAACACTAAACGATCTATCATAATTTTATAATTATGTAGGTACCTATCATAAGAAGTGAAAATTTTTAAATCAGTTCTTTTTTTTTGTCAAATTCTTGGAAATTAATTATGTATGGTATGACGTATATTTTATGGTCATTATGATAATGTAGTAGCGAAAAGTGAGTAATCCAATGTGCTTCCGTCATGGTTTCCTTAACCGATGACTAATTTCTTGTTATATCTATTACAAAATAGGAAAATATTCTACGAAGCATAGAATCAGAATAAGAATCAATAACTTTATTTCTTTAGGCTTACAAAATAAGCACTTAGACAAGTCAAATTGTATACTATAAACATAGTTATTATTATCAAATAAGAAATAAGGTGTTATTGATATTCTCTTCACTTCAATTTTTTGTCCTTTATACGTACAAGTTATTACATAGACCTAGAACCAAAGAAGCATCTAAGGACTTATCCTTAGATGGTTCTTCAAGTTTAAAACTTAGTACCTAAGAAAACTAAGGAATCTTAGTTTGCTTACTTATTTTAAAAGAATAAATAAATGTACTTTAAATATTCTGACTAGAATTCAAAATGAAAATCAAGTACCATTAGGCTGTTTAAAATGTCGTGCCTTTTTTATATCGAAGACGAACAAAAACGAATGTGTTAATATTACTAAATTGAATTCATTGACTGCTGGGCCACGCGGCAAAAAGTATCAAATTATAACATTCATTGAAACATTGAAAATAAAATGGCAATGGGTATCGAATGTAATAAAATCCGCCAAGTGCCAATACTGATAGTATTACAATATGTGATAATTAGTTGGTAATGGTTTAAAAAACAAATCAATGTCCATCGCTAGCTCTAAACCTACTAATATTATAAATGTCAAAGTTTGTAAGGATGGATGTTTGTTCCTCTTTCACGCAAAAACTATTGAACTGATTGGGCTGAAATTTGGTATGGTTATACGAGTAGCTTGGGACTTGAAATAACATATTTAGTACTTGCAACCCCTGTAAAAATAGTTGTACTTTTTATGAATAAATAAATTTATTCCGATAAAACGCGGGCGAAGGCGCTGGCAGCAGCAAGTTAGTCTATAATCCAATGGCTCACAGGTGCAGGGTCTGGCCCTGCGATTCACTCAACAGCAGAATTATCTCTTTTCAATGAAAAATAGGCTGATTAGGAGCTAACAAAAAGTTTAACAAACCAATCATTATTGTGTCAGTTTGCCCCCAAGCAGGTTGTTATCCATAGCCATTTGTATCACGTAATTAGACAGAACCTTCGAATCTGACATCTGATGAATGAAACAACGTGTGTCTTATAGCGACATATTCGGGCGGTCTTTACCATTTAAGCACTTTGTTCTTACGCCTTGAGATCCCATAACAGATCTGGCCTGAATACATTATTGAACGCTAAAGAAAATAAAAGTTGGTTGATGTTTTATTGCTAGAATTTGCGTTAAAATTAACCGACTTCAAAAGGAGGAGGTTCTCAATTCAATTGTATGTTTTTTTGTATGTATGCTACGCGATATCACCACCAATTATGAACCGATTTTGAAAATTCTTTCACTATTGTATAGAAAATGATCCCGAGTGGGTCCCAATTTTTTTTTCCTCAGTATTTATCCCGCGAAACTTAAAACAAGTGTAAAAGTAAGGGAATTTGATGTCGGTTTATCGTTTTTTAAAACACGCCATATTATTTTGTTACGCCATATTATGATAATATTTTTATAGTAAGTATTTATACCAAATTTATTTAAAAAAGATTTAAATCTCATTACGAACATATGCCATTCATCATGTTAATGAAAACTAGGAACTGGCTTTTGTGAAGAACACTGAAATACTCCATCCAGTTTTGCAAGAACGTAATAAATTTTTACAAAGAAAAACTTTGCCCCAAGCTTTGATCCATCTGTTGGATTGGGTCCCAACGTGGCCATGGCCTTATTACCTACTGCTAGTAAACAGTCTAAATGACCCGCGTACTGTCCCAAACAGATGGCAGACTGAAATAGACTCGAGGAATTGTGACACATTTCTGTATTTTTAGCTAACAAGTCCCACTTTCCACACTCAAAACTAAGCCACAGACAGTTTAGAATATAGTATAATTAATTAGCTTACCATAAATAATCCATTGAAGATAATCAGCAGGAATTTAATACAGTTCATACCGCAGGCTTCCATGTTGAATAACTTGTACAAACACAAAAAATCACAAAAACAACTTCGAACTCAATCGAAACTCAAACAAAGCAAATAAAATTCTGTAAGAAACAATTGAGAAGAGAATTCGAAAATTTTAAATTCAAACGTCGAACGTGTTTTTTTAATCGTTCGGATGGCTTCGCGCCGCGTAAGCTTCTGGCCAGTCACAGAGGATGAATGTGAATGCCGCAAGCAGTTATTGGTACAGTATTTAGTAGCCCAGTATTTGGTAGTGTGAAGTCGCGTGCAAGGGCTGAAGTCACGCACTGAAATCACCCCCAAATTACTTTGACCCTCAGATTTTATGTGTCGGAAAGGCGATAGAGATCTCGATTAATCGGTTGTGGTGGCGTCGATCGGTTATTGGTCTCCCGATATCTTTTATTTTAACAAGCTAGTTGCTACATATATTATCTTAGGTCAAAATCTATGTGGAAAAGAATTACTATATATTTAAATTATAGTTTGTAATTAAAAGTCAATTTATTAGTTTGATATTTAATTACAGCTAATTCATTCCGCTAGCGTCGCTGGAAGTTGTGTGTTCGATTCCTGTCTTAGGACAAGTGTAAGTACGATCTGCAGATATTTGTACGGATGTTCTGCGTGTTTTCTATGTATAATAAAAATATATACCTATCTACATATAATGTTAGTATATTAAGTATACTAGTTATCTAGTACCCATAACCCAAGCTCTGTTTACTGCTAGATGATGCTGTGTGATATGTCCAGCATTATTTATTTATTTAGTAAAATTTTGAAGTAAGTGCAAGGTACTCTAAAATCGACAATATGGCTGAGAAACGTTGAACCCAGAGTGAAATGCGGCGGCACGTAGTTACCTAGGTAGAATAGTAGAATGTTAGGTGCTGAGAGGTTAAAGTCCTCTAAGGTGGTCAAATCTGTTGCTATGGTTATTTGACGTATTACAAGACTGTCAAATAGAGAATTTTCTTGAAGCTTTCAGGAAAAATATAGAAAGAAAATGCTCACTTTTGCACATTCGGCGGTAAGGTTGTTCGGTGTTCGTTTCGTGCGATCCGTCAAACGTAACTTTTTATTTCGTGTTTGAATGTAGACCTCCTTTCATTCGCCGTTCCATCCATGTGTCATCCCATCAAAATAAATTATGTAATATATACGAAGTCGGTCTATCGTTTTTTAAAATACGCCAATTTATGGCTCTATCGATAGTGTTGCTTAGTGCGAGTACCTACCGTACCTTACCGCTAAAGCATAGTGCTTAAGAACGCTACGAACCTCTCTCAAACGGAAACGGATTGGCCCATGCGGATTCGTTGTTGTTTCACGTCGAATAAAAGGGGCGCGCTATGAGTGAGAAAGCGCTTCTAACCATCAAATACGAAGCTGTCATGTGGCTGTGTGCGTGTGCTCGGTGTAGGCACCATTTTTTGATATATTTTGTACTTTCTGATTCATTTTGAATAAACGATTGATTACAGAAATATTTTTGATTATTATTTAAAATTTTGAATATATTTAGGATGTTTGCAACGCGACATATTTCCGAATATTTCCGGCCCGTCTATCATGCATAAAAAATCGCTTGAAAATTACTCGATTTGGAGGTCAAATTTAGTTTTGCTCTCATTTAAAGATCATTATGTTGTTTGAAAAACTAAACCGCTACAAACAGCTATTTTTTATCCGTCTACGTATGGAAAAAATCAATAAGATCGGGGACATACATTTCGAAATGAAGCAGGAAAGTACGTTTGTATGGGGCCTAAGGCTATCCGTTCAGTTGTTATGTAAATGTACTAAATTACATAGGCTCGTTAATAGCTGTTTCCTGTCGTGAGGAAAGCTTCTGAAAGTCAAGTTCATTGTTCCTAGTTCTCGTGTTTGCAGTACAAGCAGTTATGTTACCAAGGTTCGATAAGAGATTAAAATTATGGATTTGAAAGAGAAAACACGCTACGAAAAGAACAAGGAGTCAGTCAACCTAAGTTACTAAGTTTGGATTTCAATAATTTGATGTTTTTACAAAAACGAAAGCTGTCTTCGAATTCGTTTACATTCTTTTATAACATTTGTTTACATTTATTTTATAATTGTTTACATTTATTTTATAATTGTTTACATTTATTTTATAATTGTTTACATTTATTTTATAATTGTTTACATTTATTTTATAATTATTTACATTTGCATTTATATAATTAAAAATTTTATATGGGTGGTCGCCTGCGATAATTTTCTATACAAAAGGAAAATAATCATGAGAATCGGCCCACAATGGACGGAAAAATTGCCAATAAAATGAGGCGTGTTTTAATAACGATAAACCGACTTCAAATTTGTTTTTCAATGTAGGCCTCTTGTTTACGCCCGTTGAAACTATTTGATATTTGGTAAAAAAAATATGATCTGATAGATGAATCATCATCATCATCATATCGTGTATGGGCAAACACGTCCACTGCTGGACATAGGCCTCCCCCATACGAACATTCGTCTGATAGATGAATTCTAACATTTTTACGACAACTTCCATAAATTTTTTTTTTGAGATAAAGACACTTCTGAAAATTATTTTTATTTCACTTTTTAATTTTTTTGCTAGTTTACATACAGAATAAAGTAAATTTTACAGTTTTTAGCTTTAGAGAGGTTGGCTAATTAGTAAACTAAGACAATAGAAAAGTTCAGGCCAAAAATTTATATTTCTTTTATAAATTTATAAATGACAAAATTCGGATTTTTCTAAAAATAAAAACAAATAGATTTTCACGAAAATTGCGGATTTACGACCCCTTAGTCAGAAATCCGCAATCCACCAATTAAATCATTCTAAATTAGCCATAGTTTGTTCTCCCGAGAGGCATACGAGCCACTCTGTAGAACTTCCCCCTTTTTTCGAAGTTGGTTAAAAAGGTGTATTCACCTAGCTTAGAATTTTTTAAATCAATCTGTATAGTACGAAGTTACTTAGAGAATAAGTAGGTAAGTTAAATATTGAAGACAAAATCTGGTAGACAGTCAGAATTTCCTTCTTCCACCTTGAACCTCCATTTTTATTGTCGCTATTGTCTGGAAGAGATCGCTCTAAGCGATAAGGCCGCCCATTGTGCAACTATGTAATTTTTTTCCTGTATATTTTTCTTTTCTTGGTGTGTAATAAAGTGTAATGTAATGTTTGATTTGAAAATTTATGAACAATTTCGAAAGTTCCTACATAACATACTATCCAGCTACTATCCAGGCTCCAGCCTCTCACAATACAGGTTTTCACATACGAGTATGTAGACTATATATCGTAGACTATACTATAAGTAATATTATACATATCCTTTTGTGAAGAGGAAATAAATACATTTGATCTTATACTATCCACTGCAGAAATCTAGGCGTAATAGTAGAATTTAATTTGTAAGTTTTTACAACTGACTTCAAATCCCATAATATTACATTAATTGTAAGTTTTGCGGGATAAAATCTTAATCCCTAGGGGTAAAATAATTTTATGGGACCATCTCGGGATGATGCTCTATAGGTACAATAGCGAAGAATTACAACAAATCATCGAACATACATAAAAAATTTAGATACTTCTCTACCCACCGTTTTCTGGTAGAGATCGCTCTCGAGCGATAAGATCGCCATTTGTAACTTAGTTTTCAAATTGTTTTTTGTATTTCTGTTTCTTACCAATAAGTGTGCAATAAAGAATTTTCTATCTATCTACTTTACAGCCGAACATAGACAAGGAGGGTCTATGTTGTGTCTCCTTTTTTCAAGCCGGTTAAAAGACATACGAAAGATTATCCAAGTACTAGTTGCTGCCCGCGCTTTCGCCCGCGTTTTATCGAGATAAAAAATAGCCTTTAAGTTATTCCAGTTCCCAAACCATACCCATACCAGCCCAATCAGTTCAGGAGTTTTTGCGTGAAAGAGAAACAAACATTCATACAACACACAAACATTGGCATTTATAATATTAGTGGGATCAAAAGTTTATTGCGACGGCAAAATTCAATTGTTCTGGAAACTATAGGAACATGTTTTAATTTTAAATGACGCATTTGGAATATTTTCGACGAAAAATAAAATGACAATGTGTTAAATAATTCTTACCAAATCTAGCTAAAGCTAGACTCGACAATGACCTCAAAGCCTAGACAATGGAAATACTACAAATACTTACAAATAAAATAGCAAATTGGAATGGCAAAAGCCAAAGTCCTTGAGATGGTACTTAGGGGTTGTTGGAGCCCTTTGTGCGTCGTGTTGTGGTAAGGTTGTGATGGCAACCAGCGACTGATGGCTATGACCTATGTTTAGGTGGCCGAAGACAAAAATGTTACGAAAATATTTTCGGAAAGATTTACGGCTCTGTTTGTTTATCAGCAGACGTGGCAACCTGTACTCTGATAAATACATAAAAAGATTCCATAAAGCCACATATTCCATAACCTTAATAGTAATAATACCTAATCGTGAATAATAATTAATTAATAAGTAAAACTGTAATTACTTCTTTCAATACGTATAATACATATTTCTAATTAATGTTATTAAAAAATAATTGATAAATCAAATAACATTAAATTAAAAGGCAATTAACCTATCTAGCTTTCTTATAAACGTTACAATTAAAGTTGCATGCATTTCTATTTGTTGATATTGTACTGTACTGTACCATATAAGGAACAAGAAGGATATATAATACACTTAGTCACAATAAGCTCATAAAAACTCTTTGGTTAGTTCAGGAAGAGCCTGGAAGAAGGCCTACCTCCTTTCTTTGCATTCATTTGTTTTTAATCAAACAGGATTCGAATTTTGAATTTCTTATTTTTCTATACTAAGATTGATATTTAAAAAACTGAATAATTACAATTAGAAAAATTATTAATGAAATGTTTATCTGTTTATCTGAATAAAGAGAAAAAAAAAATACATTGAGAAAAAAAGATCGGAAGGATAAATTGAAATGAAGAGAAAATCAATAACACCTTATTTGATATAGCTATTAGATAAAACTAAAATAAAATGTTATTTGTCTTAATGCTTATTTTCTAAGCCATAGAAATAAGTTATTGAAATCTGAAATCTGATCGTAATAATGAAAATTAATAATTTAATAACAATCTAAGTACATACGTAAGTTTTTTTGTTTGTATAAAGACTTTCGGTCTTGTCTTGAAGAGACCCAGATTATATAATTGGGCGTAAAAGCAAAAGCAGGCAGCGAGTTCCATTCCTTAACGGTGCGAATGATGAAGGTGGAGGAAAACCGCTTAGTACGAGTGGATGGTATATCCACCAGATAAGGACGGTATTGTACCGTCCGTCTGCTTGTCCTGGAGTGGAAAGGAGATGGTAGGATCAGGTTATGAAGTTCCTGTGAGCATTCTCCGAAATGTATCCAATTTTTATTTATTATGAATTTAATGTCTTTTTATTAAATCTTGTGTGCGAGACTGTTCAAGCTCCATCAAAACGGAACAATACTTATGTTGTGCACCTATCAAAATTATAAGCAAATCACCCCGTAGGCATTATTCAGGCAGCTCAGCAATAATATCCGCCCACAGTTTGAGCTATTTTTGGAAACTTACAATTCTGAATTATTTTCCATTTCAAGCCTATCGTAGTGTGGTAAAATGGTAGGTAAGATGGTCTGCGAAAGCCTGCTAAGTGACGATTGTTATGGGACGCTGATACAGTTTGAGCTACATTTGGAAACTTAAAGAAGAATGGCAATACCCGACCCAGTCCGAAGAAAAAATAAACAAGCGATGTGCAGTAATGTAATAAACTCTGCCGGATTTATAATTTTTTCTATCTATCACTTATATTTTTAGAACCTGGGAGTCAAAATATATTTTTATTTGTATTTTGTGCGAGAAAGAAACGAAAGGTAGCATATAGCTTAGAACGTGACCACAGACGTGACTTTCTTTGTAACTGTCAATGTCAAAGTAAATCTATCAAGAAAATAAAAAAGATACAACGGCAGTCTGATTGGCTTACTACTGGATTTGCTGTCTACCATTGGTATCAATTTGTTAGTTACCTACCCTCTTTTTTCCGACGATACGCATCGGAAAAAAGAGGGTACCTAGGTAGCTTACAAATTGATACCTCGGCGGCACGGCATTCTACTGATTCTGGACTGGCTAAAGATCTTCAGTACTATGTCTTTGCGAAGTTATGCAAGACATCAACCAAACCTGAAACCACCAGCTGCATTTTTGGACAGACTTCTAATACAGTGAATAAATCATAATTTCTATTTACAATGCTGATTAGTGGTTACCTATTATCTACAATGTTTTTATAATGTACCTGTGATTTTGTATTTGTATAATGTACTTACCTGTGATCAATAAAAAATAGCAAAGTATAAAAAATGTTTTTAATACCTATCTTAGTAGTTCTTGGTAACAATACTATGTTCTAATAATGATGGTTTTTGAGGTGAGCGCAGTTTACACGATAAACCTAAAGCAATAATGCGTCTGTCTACCTACGTAAGTACACTACATTTATATTTTTATTATATTTATTTATATACACTATATTTAACTTCTATTATTATATGGATAACTATTATATTATATTCTATTCTATTCCATAAATCTAAATAAAATAAGCAGGTCCCTAAAAGAAATAAGAAGGCTAGGTCTTTAACAAACGGTTTATTCTATTATTATAATAGTAATTAATGGAAGTGCACATGCTTAGTGAATTAGCGTACGTGATAAGAGGAGTATTTCACCTATGTTATTTGCTATGAAAATGTTCAACTGAATTTGCTCTCATAATATGAGAAGGCGTTCATTCTAAACAAGGCATAAACTACAATAACTTTTTTTTCCCAACTTGTAAAAGGTTTATTCTATTGATTTCGGAATCTTTAATATACGTATTATTTATTTTAAAAGGTCTGGGTGATGCACGCCGTCGAAAAAAGTTGGGTCAGCGGATGTATGGAACATTGCCATTCTTCTTTAGTTGTTATCCATTTTTAATCTTCTGCACTGTGGCAAGAGGGTATGACCATGGTACGATGGTCACGTGGGTGTCCCTTGCTTACGTCATCATCGCCATCGGCAAATGAGAAGACGAATCCGTTTCCTTGTTTCCCGTAGCGTAAAATCGTAACTCCCCGAACTCCTTGTATTACCTGCATAAATCTGATAAAACTATATGGTTTTTTTATTTGCCAATTGTTTATCATATTGACTCATGTTTAACTAACGCTGATCTAACAAACATAATTTTTTGATTGACCTTTCAATTGACCCTTATCACATTGGTTTCCCAACTTCTACATTATGTTGAAATAAAGTGACAACTGGACATTGATGTCACCTAGTGTTACTCCTGGAGTAGCAGACCTTGTTTTCTTGGATCATGGGCAAATTTAGGACGCCCTCCGGCCAGTTAGGATGATGACCCGCGAAAGACCTCAGACAGATGCTGGACGCGGTTAGCTGAAGACAGGGCGCTATGGCAATGCTCATTAGGGCTTGTCGACATCCAGTGGACTCTAAATATCAGTCCATGTGTGGCTCGTCTATCCCACCTTTATCGATAATAGCCTACTCAAGTATTCTAATTGTAAAAGTAACGTTGCATCTCAAAAGCAATGAAACCACCATAGAGCATTATGCTTTGTCAATGAAGCGTTGGTGCGTAGACACATTGTGTTGCCGGTATATATTCAGGGGCGAAGGGACTACGTGTCATTGCTAAGGTCCAGGGCGGATATGATGAAGAAAGACGGTGAGTTGCTATCACTCCGTTTTTGTGCTGTTTTTCGCGAAGATATTGGCTCGACTTATTCATCATCACACTTTATCACACGAATATTATATTTCAAATGCAAAAGTTTGGATGGATGGATATACAATAAAAAAATTAAATTTTCAAAACTGAGTTTCAGCAGCTGTTGCCTTCTCCAGCTTTTAATTATATCAAAATAAATTATAAGTACCTAACTGACATTAATAAGTTACTTAAATTTAATGATGGATGTAGTTTGCTTGGTTACTTCTTCACGCCATGACTACTGAATTTGCATTGATGTATGTCTAAGCCTGGAATAACACAATAGCCACTTTTGACACATGAATCAGGGGTCGAATTCTGCTCCAACCATTCTATAAAAATAAAAATATTTTTTTTTTTGTTAATTTTACCTAATATAATATAAACCAATTAAACTAGTATAATTTACAATTGAAACAATAGAGCTAACTGCAGACTGTTGCAAACAATTACAGATAGCTCAACTGGTCCATATATACCAATACCAGTCGGAAGCGTTCCCAAGACGCTGGCTGCATTGCCTCGCTTTATGGCAATGCTAATGCGCTGCGCCAGATACTCAGCTGGTGGGTATCTCGGGTCACGCGTTTCGACCAGGCGCACAGATAATTTTTTTAAAAGCCGGAGTGCCTCGGTGCCCCACGGACCTAGGGTCTCGACTCCAAGAGGAGCAAATGCGTAGGCTCTGTCGAGACCTGCATATATGCACCTCTTGAGATCCTCGGCCAAATCTTTCGCTGAACCAGCCCTCACGGATGTCTGCAGTTAGCTCAATTGTTTCAATTGTAAATACTAATTTAATTTGTTTATATTATTTGATTGTTATTTTCTTTGTCAATAAAGGGTAAACAAATTTACTTACTACTAGGTACTTGTCCAAACGCAATAAGAGTCAAGGCACGCCCACCTACTTACTCCTACTTACTCGAAATTTAGATTTACATATGTTCTGCTCGTAAAGTCAGTAGGTAACTATATTTAACTTGCAACTACCACTAAATGCTTTAAAATTTATTAGTTAAAAGTTTAACCACTTGTTAACTTAAAACTTGTAAACCAGCCATTAGTGCGAGTGTGACTCTGCTGCAGCTTCGGAGTTTTATTACGCAACGAAGGCGATTCTTTTAAAAACTCGATATCCGCAGACAAAAAGCCCAAAGATGCGCAGTCATCAGAGGAGCAACAGCAGGAGGAGCCTGAGCACCACAGCGTCCGCAGCGTCCTCCACCTGCCTGCAGAGAGAAACGAGTGGAGCAAAGCATCATGGTGCGGTGGGGTCACTTACATCGTTTTCGGAGCCGTCGCTATTGTAAGTACAACCTGCATGGAATTTGTAGTGCAGCCTTTTTAGTACGGTAGCCTCTTTGGTAGTGTTGCATACCCAGGTAGAGCATGCATTAATAGCAAAAACCTGCAGAGTTACAGAAGTGGAACAAAGCATCATGGTGTGGCGGGGTCACAAGACGGCGCTGAACACGAAATCGTGTACAGAGCCGTCTTCGCCATCGTGACCGAAAGCTACGTGGAATGCGAATAGTGACGTGCCTATTTAGTTGTGTGGCCTTTTGGTAGTTATACTGGGTATCTCAAAATAAAGTTTATATTTTGTGAGTCTATAAAACTAAAAATTAAATTTCCATATTAAAAATGTTTATAAATTATCACAGTCCGTAACGTTTTTTTTTCTTCTAGCTGCTAGCCTGCGCAAGCGTCGCAGTAACAGCTATATCAGCGTCGACGGAGCGGACCCTCGAACAGGCCAGCACTGGCCGACTAGTCACCATGGTCATCCTGATTGTGTCGGCCATTGTGTGTATAGCCATGGTTATCTATGCCATTTGTGGCGTCTGCCATAAACACACCAAGCCTTTACATACGGTGAGTTTTAAGGGCAGTAGGCCGGTAATACCATCACTACAATTATAAAACAAAGTTCTCCGCCGCCTCTGTCTGTAATCTGTCTGTTTGCGATGACATCTAAACTACTGAATTGATTTTGCGGTTCAACAATCGATAGAGTGGTTCATAAGGAATGTTTGGGTATTTAATATGTCAAGGTGTGTAAATTGGTTGAAATCCTACTTATATCCTACTAGTATCTTCATATATATAAAATTTCCATGTCACAATGTTAGTTACCGTACTCCTCCGAAACGGCTTTACCGATTTTTACCAAATTTTATATGCGTATTCAGTAGGTCTGAGAATCGGCTACTATCTATTTTCCATACCCCTAAGTGATAAGGGTTGAAGGCAAAACAACGTTTGGCGGGTCAGCTAGTAATATTATAAATGTGAAAGTTTGTATGGATCGATGTATGGGTGTATAGATGTGATGTGTATGGATCGATGTATGGGTGTATAGATGTAATGTGTACCGATCGATGTATGGGTGTATAGATGTAATGTGTATGGATCGATGTATGGGTGTATAGATGTAATGTGTATGGATCGATGTATGGGTGTATAGATGTGATGTGTAACTAAAAAGTACAGAACGGATTAAAAAATGAATTTGGTATGGGTACAGTTTGGGACCTGGAATAATATATAGGCTATTTTTTATCCCGATAAAACGCTGGCGAAGACGCGGGCAGCAGCAAGTATAACGATAATTGTTAGAAGCGTCGGAAAAAGTGAAGCCGCCTGGGAGCTTTCATCGAAAACGCTGAAAATCCCTTTGAGATACATATTATTATGTCAAAACAATATTAATTATTTAAAGATATAATTTAAATCTAATTTACATATTCAACTCATCAAGCTGTGATCCTACGAAAGATGTCCTACATGCAGATTATGACGACCGATGTGGCGCGGTGGGCGAAGGTCCGCCTGCGACGCAGGAGGTTGCGGGTTCGATTCCCGCCTCGGGACAAATATTTGTACGATCTGCAAATATTTGTTAAGGGTGTTCTGGTCGTGTTTCTATGTATAATAAAAAATATATATGTATCTATGTCATATATTGTATTATGTATATCAGTTATCTAGTACCCATAACACAAGCTCTGCTTAGCTTAGGGCTAGATAATGCTGTGTGAATTGTCCAGCATTATTTATTTCCTTATTTCTTATTATGCTCTACTACCCATCCGAAGCCGGGGCGGGCTGCAAGTATTAAATAAGGACTATACTTACAATAGATATCTATAATCTATTGTTTGCTGCAAATTTTGTCGCAAATATTGCTAACAATTATTGAAGCTCGACGACAACATCAGATTTTAAGTTCGTTTTTGTATTTGTTTATAAACATTTCACATCAAATTAAATTATTATTATTAGGTTGGAGTATAGGTAATTTCGAACCTAATCTCGATTCCAATTCCATTATATTCTTACCAAATGTTTATTTCGTACTCTGTCACAGAATTAAATAAACAGAAACACACACACACAACACACACAAGTCACAGAATTAAGAAAGACTTTGTGTCGATATTAAGTTATTATATAAATCGTGTACCTTTAACATCAAAATCTCATCGAAAGTCTGTGTGCATGCGCAATGAGCAACATGTAGACGTCTTTTCAAAAAATCCAAGCTCTAAGAAATTTAGTTTAAGATTGGAAATGAAATTTGAACTGTTTTTACAAATAAGGGACGGTAGAGTCTTCCGTAAAAAAGAGGAATGAATATGTCACCGCCGCCAGAGCGTAAAATCAGCCCGTTTGTAGAATAGCTAGGCCGATTGCAAAACGGCGCAATTCAGTTAATTGCGTTGGCTGATTGTTGAACAATCAACGTCACTTAGCCATCTCGTCGAATGAAATGAGTTTTATTCCCGAAAAATCAGCGTTTGTTTTGCATTCGGCCTATACTAAACTAGCCAAGGCTATTATCATGTTTATTCGTAATTAAGTACCTATATTTCAGAAGGTCAAAGCTTTATTGACAAAAAATAATCAAATAATATAAACAAATTAAACAATTGAGCTAACTGCAGACTGTTGCAAACAATATACAGATAGCTCAACTGGTCCATATCAATACCAGTCGGAAGCGTCCCCAAGACGCTGGCTGCATTGCCTCGCTGTATGGCAATGCTAAATGCGCTGCGCTAGATACTCACCAGCTCTCGGCTCACGCGTCGTCGCTTCGACCAGGTGCTCAGAAAATTATTTGAAAAGCCGGAGAGTCTCGGTACCCCACGGACATCGACTCCAAGGGGAGCAAATGCGTAGGCTCTGTCTAGACCTGCATATTTGCGCCTCTTGAGATCCTCGGCCAAATCTGCCGCCGAACCAGATATATTTATATAGATATATAGTGTGGCTATATATAAATTCTTTATTCCTTTATTCCGTATTAAAAACGGGCTCACTCCACAATCCGTCAGCGACAGATATACATAGCTAGAGCTTTGATGATTTATTTAACGAAACCAAAATAAATTGTTCAAAAATGAAAATTTTTGAATCGAGATCGAGAATTTAATTAGCCGCAATTTAATTTGAACGCTCCCAAATTGTAGTGTGTACAATACAATAGTGTAGTCATCAAACGACAATAAAATAAATCAAAATAAATATTCAAATTTTCATGATGTCATAATCCGAATCTTAAACTGTGCTTGGTAGAGTGGTAAAGTTACCACGGTTTAATCAATAGTTCGTATGTAAAAGGAACGGCATATCACGCTACCTTGACAGGGTAATGAAAGGTCCTAGGTCGTTAGGTGCTGAACAATAGTTTTTGTTACAAAGAATCCTTTGGGTGGAATAAGTACTTATATTACAATTTGACTGGTGACTTTAACAACTATCATCATCATCATCATCAGCCCGTACACGTCCACTGCTGAACATAGGCCTCCCCCAAACGACGCCAGGAACAGCGGTCCTGAGCCGCCTCCATCCAACGACTCCCTGCGACCACCACGATGTCGTCGGTCCATCGAGTGGGAGGTCTTCCCACACTCCGTTTCGCATTGCATCGCGGTTGCCACTCGAGAACCTTCACTCCCCAGCGGTTATCGGTTCTACGAGCTATATGGCCTGCCCATCGCCATTTCAGCCTGCTGATTCTGAGAGCTATGTCGGTAACTTTGGTTCTTCTACGAATTTCCGTATTCCGGACCCTATCGCGTAGAGAAACTCCGAGCATAGCTCTTTCCATAGCTCGCTGGGTGACTTTGAGCCTATGCACAAGGCCTATAGTGAGCGACCACGTCTCCGATCTGTAAGTCATCACTGGTAGCACACATTGGTTAAAGAGTTTCATCTTGAGGCTCTAACAACAGGCGTCTTTAACAACTATACTCCAGCTATTCTCAATGTACAATGTTTCTAAGCAACTCTCAACACAAAATCCGAAATTCTCGTTTAGGCGTGGTGTTCGTTAAAATATTGTCAGCAGTATTGAAGGAAAGAGCTCAAATTTATTAGTAGTGCAAATTCTGACTCGAAATCGACAACAAAAAAGTGGCAATGTTTACAAACATTGTATTATTCAGTGTGGACAGAGTATAATTATAACACTTTATTGGTTTCATGCAATCGCCACTTTAAACGCACAATACGAAGGAATAGAATTCACTCGCTTGGCTTGGGAAGGTGTTATTTTATTTTTAATCACTGCTAGGTGGGTAAGTTTCTACAGCCGTTCATCTAAGAAGGTGCGCTGGAAACACTCACTTTGTTCTCACTTATCGAGGAACCTTTTGCCTATTTTTGAATAGATGGAATGAAAAACAAATTAAAATAAGACATGACTATAACACGAGAAAGAGGCCACATTCAAATGAAAAACTTTAAAGAATATTTTTTTTTCTAAACTAACTTTCGATTCATTTTAAACCACCGAATAATCAATTTAATCAATTATTAAAAGTCAGACCAAGGAACATGAATGACAAATGCCAAAATAATAATAACAAAATACAAGTAGGTGGATAGAAGGAGTTATTATTAGCTCACAGGAAATTACAACCTCTTTTAGAAAAACTAAAGAAAAGAAAGATGAAATTATTACTGTAGCTCCGCAAATAGTATCATGTCTGTATTGTAGATAAATAATATGTGTTTTCTTCCAGACCGCAATAGCCCTAGTAATCCTGGTGTTAATCCAAGCCATCATCTGCGGGGTATCGGTCCACATCTCGCAGAACGAGCAGTTGGTCATCGAGAAGAACCTAGCCACTTCCTTCACACGGGCCAAAGATGGGGATCCCTCGCAGGTCAAAATATGGGACCACATTTCATCTGGGGTAACTCCAAATTTTAAAAATATTGTAACCATTTTATTAACTTTTTATCAGGTGGCGTTTTATTGAAAATGTCTACTACTTAGAAATGTTTCCGTAGTGTTTATTAATAATCATGATGGTCATCAAATAGGTACATACAGCGCTGAAATCCTAGAGTTGCTTAATAATCTACATATATGTAAACTGTGAAACTCTTTACAATGGCGGACACTAATAAATTGTTTCACTCGTTTTCTATACTTTGGAATGTCTATAATCTTTAAACATCTTCATCACTCTGTGCTCAATCTGTACCGAGGCATCCCCAAGTGAGTCTGCCCTAACAATCTTGCATGAAAGAGGTCTCACCATTTGATTCTTACGACTGAAAATACTCGGACGTAAACCGAGTGAAAATCCCAAATCCGGTCTGATGCACCTTTCATTTCAGCTGGAATGCTGCGGCTTATACGGTCCCGAAGACTTCCGAACTGACCCCTTCGGACCTGTCCAATTGCCCCCGGATGTTCCAGACTCCTGCTGCCCCTATTACAGGACTAACCAGAACAGCACAGATGAGCGGGATCGAGCTCTATGCAAGTGTGAGTATTATTATGAACAATCTATCTCAAATTACAATTGAAACTTCATTCATCAACTCAAAAAGAGACACTCCCTCCACCTTCCCATGGTCCTGCTAACCTTGCGGTTATATGGCCGAAGCTGTGAGAAAAGAGCCACTTGGGTGACTCAAGACTACAAATCCTATGGACATTGCCCGGAACACTCTTCTGGGGCATGTTACATCACATCACAGACTTCATTGCCAGGCTGCTCCTCTCCAGCTCGAAGCTGCTTTGTGCCCCTAAGCTTGGTAAAATGGCTGCAATACCTACATTTCCAGCTAGACTATGCAGCAACAGCCCGGCTATACCTCAATGTATAGCTGGGCTATGCATACCAAAAAATATTTTTAGTTGTCATACCCGATTATGAACATTACGTTAAAATACTGGCTCGGTCATACATATTTCTGAAAAAATATCGACATATTACCACTGTATACGTAATAGTTTTGCGATATTGCCGAGATAATGAAGTCTCGGGTTCAAATTCCGGGTTGGACCAAGATTTGTACTTCTCATTATCAGCTCGGAGTCGGAAATTTGGCAGTGTTATACCTCCGTGCCGTTATGTATAACTAGCTGTGCCCGCGACTTCGTCCGCGTGGAATAGTGACAGTGTGATTTTCATACAAAGTTTCATCCCCTATTCCCTTTGATATTTTACCCCCATGGGGGTAAAATTTGTAGTAAAAAGTAGCCTATGTCCTTTCTCAGGCTCTAAAGTATATGTGTACCAAATTTCATTTAAAACAGTTCAGTAGTTATGGTGTGAAAACGTGACAGACAGACAGAGTTACTTTTGCATTTATAATATTAGGATAAGGATAAGGATTATTTGAACGCACACTTGTGCACTAATATACATGAGTCCTGTGCACCTGCCTAGTCTCCGTTGAGAGACTGATTGCCGAAATTCGGCTTGGAGGGCATCATTTCTGTGATAATTATGATGGCCGGGATACCTAAGTCTGCAACAAATTTGTGTTTGAGATTGCCGGGAAATATGTAGCCACATTATACCCTCAAAACTATACCCTCACCTATTATAACTATACCACTATGCTTAGCTTGGGGCTAGATAATGCTGTGTGAAATGTCCAGCATTATTAATTTATTACTAGCTGTGCCCGCGACTTCGTCCGCGTGGAATAGTGACAGTGGGTAGCATTTTCAACTTTCATCCCCTATTCCGTTTGATATTTCACCCCCTTGAGGGTTAAATTTGTAGAAACTTGAACAACTGAAAACTAATAAACAGACTAAAATTCCAATCTTTTAGCATGTCCTTCCTCAGGCTATAGAGTATCTGTGTAACAATTTTCATTGAAATCAGTTCAGTAGTTTTGGCGTGAAAACGTGACAGACAGACAGACATAGTTACTTTCGCATTTTTAATATTAGTAAGGATTTATAATACTACCCTGTAAAACTATAACTATAAGCTTATACTTTTATTTCAGTAACCCGCTCTTATTACAAGACTGGATGCAAGGACCTCGTGATAACCATTATAAAAGGACTGTCGACCACTGTGATTATCGTTTCGTCCATCCTGATGGTTCTGGAGGTAAATAGACCAATCGTCTCTTCCATAGAATGAAGACCAATCTGTAGAGTATTAACTCTACGGATCAGACTGTAGGTACTTACTATTCTATGGATGAGTCGTAAAATTATTTCACTAGCTGCTGCCCGCGCCTTCGCCCGCGTTTTATTGGGATAAAAAATAGCCTATATGTTATTCTAGGTCCCAAACTATACCCATAAATTTCAGCCTTATCGATTCAGTAGTTTTTGCGTGAAAGAGTAACAACTATCCATACATCTAGGTACCGTTAACCCCGCTAACTTCGCCTAGTGTAGGATACTTCGCCTAAATTAGAAAAAGTACGATATTTATTTTTCTATCAAGGCAACACTTATTAAAGTTCGTTGGTAGAAACCCAAATTATAAATTGGCAGCACTGCACTACTCGCTTTCAAAATAACGGCAGAAATTCCTTAGCAGTCGCAAAAAGTTATCGGTACAAATCAGTTCATTTTTTGAGTTGGTCCACAAAATTGTGTGTGTGAGGAACTGGTTAGAGGTACGTCTTTCATATCTTTACAGTAGTTAGCAATTATAATCAGCTATCGAAATACAAAAGTTCATCCAAATACTATGATTATTGACAAAAATATCTGAGAAGGCAAAGTTAGGCGCCATTTGATTGAATCACGATTTCCAAATTTCGCCTACCCAGGGTTGTCAATTATTTTAACCAACAGAACAAAATGAAGGTTATGAACTTCATACCACTGGATGGCGTCCGTTTTTCTTTAGGTACCTAATTTTATTTATGTCATCGTTACTTCAGCACCCATATAGCAGGTAGATGTTGTTTTATTCGATATTTTTTTATGTATTAGGAATAACCTAGCTTTGGCATACCAAGAAGAATGATTTGATAAAAACTATTTAAATTTGAAAAGTACTTATGTTGGTAAGGTACTTAATAAATAACAATTCTACCCCTATAATATCACTTTCATTGAGTTAGTTCCTTCTGGTCTGTGACAGCCCTGACTTTTAGCTCATTTTGTCGGTAAATGTTGACCTAACTTTGCCTGCCATCATAAAAAGTTAAATATGTATAAGTGGGAACTTATTAATAGCCACTTGTTATCTTTACACATCTCTAATATGTATCTTTGTGCTGAAAGATCCCCTAAAATAAATAAATAAAATAAATAATTATTTGGAGTAGTATTGAGAATTGAATCAATAAATATTTCAATAAATTATGTAATTGCGTTAAAATCTATATGATTTATTATTTTTTAAAGAAAATATGAGACTCAGGCGAAGTTAGGCTCATTGCCCTAACCTCGCCTACTTTTTTGACAGCCCATAAAGTCAAGGTTTTTAATGTATGTGTGCAAATAACACACACACTTTGAAAGCCCTTTAGAAATTGGTTAATTTCAGAGGACAGAACTGATTTAATATGATCAATTCGGCGCAAAATTTAAAAAAAACTGTAAAAAGCAGGCGAAGTTAGCGGGGTTTACGGTAGACATCCATACAAACTTTCACATTTTTATTATTAGTGATTAGTAATAATCTTATGACATTTTGTTTTTTATGACGACTCATTTACTATCATTTCATGTAACTTATTTATCTTTTGATGGTTTTTCAGGTGATATTAGCTTTATTGGGAGGCATTCTCAGCAGAAAAAGGAAACAAGAAAAACATGAACACATCGAGGTCGTCATTTCTTCTAAATCACAAGCAAACGATACAGAAGCGGCGAAATAGTCAACAAATAAATACCTTGCTTTGAAAATGGACAAATTGTATGCAATTTAACCGTAAGATATTATTTAACAAAGATCAAAATTGTAGAAAATCGCTGTAAAGTGAAAATACACGCTAATGAGACCAAGTAATAAACTTTGTTTTACTGCCATCTATTGGATTTCTCTAAAACTAATACGCAAGTTAGCTCACTACGGTGAGTTGTAACGAAGGAGCAAGTTAACAATAAGTACTACGCAACCGTCGATGTCATATAGTACGCAACATTGTGACTAGATGGCTCTCGTTTAAAAAACTAGCAACACTTACAAAATAAATTGAATTAAAATGCAAAAGAAGGAAAAGCGGACTAATATTATACAGTCAAAAGTTTGTGAAATGTGAATTTCATTTTGTAACTTGTACTTCTCTCTTAAACTACTGAACAGATCAAGATGAAATGTAGGGTACATTTAGTACATGTCGTAGCCTAACGTAGATAAAACGCTACATAATATACCGAAAATACGCGAGCGAAGCCGAGGGTAGAAGCTAGTTATTAATACAAATGCTGAGATTTTATTTTGTACGGATAAAAGTTTCTCAAACATTTTTTTCTACCTACCTACATATATTTCGGAGTTAGGTAGAGCTCTACATTTTACTATAAAAACTAGTTGGATTAAATTCATGAATTTAAGGAAACTTTGGTGTTCTTCCAACATAAACTAGGTTTGTTGCTAACCCGCCTACATTTATATCATAATGAGCTCTGCATTTATTATTATTTTTGCGCTTATTATTATTATGTATGGCAAAAATTATAAAATACCGAACTGATTAAATTGTCTTTACAAATATAAAATTATTATGACTCTCCGTAATAAAATCCTTCAGAACTATTTCTTTATTTTGGTACGTCTAATCAAGCATCGATGGTTCAGTGGTAGAATGCTCGCCTGCCACGCGGGCGGCCCGGGTTCGATTCCCGGTCGATGCAATTGCTTTTTGCTTTTAAATTCTATTATTGTATTGCCGTCGTTGATAACCTTATCCAACTTGTGATTTCATAATGCTATTACTTCTTTAATCCTCATATTGAAAAAATGTGTAATTTTCACTAACAGTAGTTAACGTTTCTTTACTTTCGCAAAATGCGTATGGTTATCGGCATTACCTTACAACCTTACGAAGTGAACGTTTAATCATCATAAAATCATAATGAACAATGGTAATCACATTGGCTGAAGAAGTGGAAAATGAATACTCATTTATACAGAGCTTTAATGCTCATTTCTTCCGTAAATTACGGAATTTCTGGTGAGTTATATTTAAAAAAAAGGGTCCTCAGAGACTGTTCGACAATAATATTTTAGGTTTAGCAAAGGCAGATTTATATATGTTGTCAAATATGTTATAGATTGCGAATGATTAAAATAAATAAATTATGCTGGACAATCCCCACAGTATAAAAGATTTGATTAAAACATTCTAAATACATAATATAATATCTTAAATACTTGTTTTACCTTTTTTATTTAAGCTTTGTCAAACATGCGATTATGTCGCTCTTGTTTTACCTTGTAAAGGTTAGATACGTTGCCTTAGCCATGATACAATTAAGAAAACTATATATACATATTTTTAAGAATCAACATTATTTAGTGTGTATACAACCCTTTGCTTCCAGTCCCACCAGAATTTTGCCTGCATCCCCTAAACAAAGATGACTGCAACGTAGCACCTAAGCCAGTCTTCGTCTATTACCACCCAGGGTCTCGCTGCGAAATAGAATTCTGGAGAGGGTGTCCAACGCGAAACATGTTTCAAAATGAGTTAGTCTGCTCCAGTGTGTGCCTTTACAAGATGTACAGCGATGCTAAAGGTTCAAAAGACTCTCATGTGCTAGCTGAGGAGACAGATGGAAACGGCGAGATCATTTTACTAAAAGGTGAGTCTACTCTATTTTAATGCATGTGTTTTTCAAAGAGATAATCGGGAAATGTAATTTTAATAGACTTTTTGACAGAAGTTTTATACATTTAACGTTAAAGTTAACAGACGAAGCTGATAAAATTGTTAGATTCCAATAAATAAGACGTCAAGTCAAATTATTCGAGTATTTTGTGGTGTACACCAACCTGAATAGGTAATATTTGTCTGTTTATAAGAGAAAAGTGAAGGTCAGGGTAATCTTCAGAATTAAGGTAGGTACTACGATAGACGATCTAATTGCCAACCAATTAATATTTATTATAAAGTAGAAAAGCGAATACTTTTATTACCTATGGGTATGTATTTAGGTAAGCTGGGCAATGGTTGATAAACTTTTGTTAAAGGTACAGACCCATGCAGTGAACATTATTCCGATGACGACTGCGGAGAACCGAAACAAATAAAGTACTACTTCGCTGGTGATACATGCGTCAGAACCGAATGGACGGGATGCATATCTAAAAACCTTTTCGACGATCTACCAACATGCATTAGAGCATGCAACCCTATAATGTACTTTGAACCGGAAGTAAAAGAAGCTATAGAAGACCTAACTAAGGAAGAAATGAAAGATGTAGATAGATTGATTGATCAAGCCATACAAGAAGAACTAGAAGTCACGGAACTACCCACGTTGCCTCCAGATTTATCATCAAATGAAACAAATCATGTGCTAATGGATATTTACAACTTCACGTCGGATGAACTGGATTTTACTAATTACGCGGGTGACTTGGATTCTAATGAGGAAAACTATTTTGAAACCTTATCGGCAGAACCGGATAATGATGTGGATAAACTTGCTGCTCCTGATGACTCAGTGGAAGGAAGCCTGGAAGAAGTTTTTACTTTATCTTAAAACACTTGATAACAAACTGATACTGTAGAGATAAATATTGTTACTATAGAAGGATGTTACAAAAGATACAGGGCTGTTATTAAAGATCTTTAGGTTACCTATCTTTGTCTTTTTTAAAGTTCTTTTTTCATGCACCAAGGCAATATGCAGTTTAAGAGGAAGGTGAGACCTTAACCTGTCTCTTTGATTCTTTCACTATATATTTGTTAGCAACAGAGTTACAGCTGTTGCTGATTTACTTTGAAAACCTCCAGAAATCTACCAACTGTACCAATGAGGAAAAACACATTTAATCAATTGTCTTCAACATTTTTTATTGCTTTCTTTGTTACTTAACGTTTACGAATTGATCTTGAACTGCTATTATCGTCATCATAATTAGGATAAAGTAAAGACTTCTTCAAGACTTCCTTCTTCTTCTTCATAATCGGCCAGTGGTTCCGGTTTTGTTTCTTCCTTATCTTCTATTTCATTTTCTAAGGGCTCCTCAACGTCTTCAACGTCTTCAGCGTCTTCATTTTCTTCGCGATCCGAAACGACCTCGATCTTTTCTTCACTTTTCTCCTCTTCCATCGATGTGGTATTTTTTAAGTTATAAATATGTAACAGCATATCATTTATTTTATCATGTGGTAACGCTTTGTGTTTATTCGATAGCACTGGAAGTTCTGTAATAATCGTTTCTTGCTTGATAGCGTCTTCAATTAGTCTATCTATTAACTTTACTTCTTCTATAGGCAGTTTAGCTATTGTTTCTTCTATTTGGGGTTCGAAGTAAGTTATAGGGTGGCATTCTTTAATGCATGATTGTAGATCGTTGAAAAGATTTGGAGAATCGCATCCCCTCCATTCCGTTCTTACACATAAGTCTCCTGAGAAGAAGTACTTCATTTCCACCTTTTCTTCGCAGTCATCGTCATTGAAGCGTTGATAGCATGGGCCTAAAAACAGAACATATTTATTTGAAATCATTTTAAATCGAACGTAACTCAGAATTAGATATTTTAAGTTACTCTGGCCCGTACTCGTAAAAACGGAATCGAAGTTTCTGATTATTTTTCGTGCTAACGTTAGAATCAATAACTTTATTTCTTTAGGCTTACAAAATAAGCACTTAGACAAGTCAAATTGTATACTATAAACATAGTTATTATTATCAAATAAGAAATAAGGTGTTATTGATATTCTCTTCTCTTCAATTTTTTGTCCACTAGTGGAAGAAGTGAAAAAGAAACCACTAGCACATTATAATATCACTTATGTGTCTAATACATGGTTATTTTGCCTATCTCAATATAAATTTAATGCAATTTAGATACATGTCAATATTTCTTTAAAGCTAAACATAACATTGAATTTCTTACATACTACTGACAGTGCGGAACGGAGCGACATCTGGCCAAGCATTAACATCATTGATGTAATCATCTATGGAGTAAAAGGCCTTCCTGATAAGATTTTGTTTAATGTACTGTTTAAATTTACGAATAGGGAGTTCAGTTGCTTCAGATGGAAGCTTATTATAGAAGCGCACGCAATTGCCCATAAATGATTTCCCTACCTTTCGTAATCTATATGCTGGGATGTGTAATTTGTTCTTGTTTCTTGTATTTCTATTGTGAACATCACACTTTTTCAAAAAGCTATCTCTATTTTTGTGCGTATACATAAGATTTTCATAGATGTACATTCTTCTATTCTAGATATTACTGTCAAAATATTTATTTCTTTAAATAATTCCCTCAAAGAGTCGCGTGGACTTTAATTTGTAAATTGCGCGTACCGCTCTTTTCTGGAGAACAAAGATAGTCTGGATGTCAGCTGCCTGTCCCCAAAGCAAAATACCATAAGACATAATACTATGAAAGTAACTGAAATAAACTAGCCTAGCTGTATCTTCATCGGTAATATATCTAATTGTTCGAACTGCATAGGCTGCTGAACTAAGTCTGCCTGCGAGAGCATCAATTTGCGGTTCCCATTGAAGAGTGGAATCAATATGTAACCCTAAGAAAACAGTAGAGTCTACAAAGTCAACAATCTCATTCTTTAGCATTATCTTCGTTGGAAATTCTCTTACATTAGGTAACATGAATTTAATGCATTTAATCTTATGCAATGGACATAAGAGTTGGTTTTACACGAACGCGATAAAGAAACTTCGATTTTCCTTTTCCGAGTAGGCCCCCTGTTCGTACGCTCGTTCGATACAAAACGATTTCATTTTGTTTTCTTCTTAAAATTGTACCTGAACATCTTAAGGACCTGAAAACTTATCTTTCAACGCACCAAGGGAAGACTTTTTTAAATATCGTAAATACCTAGCATTCAAATCGAACAAACCTACAATCTTTGTTTTAGTTATAGATCTCATGGATTCTTTCAGCAACTGTAGATGAACAAATGAAACAATCATACCATCATTATCTACGTTTAACTCCGAGAACATTGGAAGTCTAGAGTGCTCTCCATCGAATATATCATCAGGCTCTTCAACAGCCTGCTCTGGCGGTTGATACATCACACCAATGCACATATCTGAGCAGCTGAACTCATCTGCAAACATGTTCAGGGTGGGGCATCCCCGCCAGACTTCGACCTCGCAGCGGGATCCTGGTCGGTAATATGTAAATACTCTCCTCGGCTTCTCGCTGCAATCATCTTTATTTAGCGGGTGGAGGCAGTATTTTGGAGGAACTGGAACAAACATTTTACTGTTAAATCTACTACGATTCATCTGTCATTAATGAATGACGCTGTAGGGTTATACCCTACATTAAGGGGGCCTCGTGAAAAATTGCCCAATTCTGTTCTCACCGTTTTAAAGATTCCTCTAAAACTAATCTAATATAAGTAATGAATAAATGAAATATTTCATGTTGCAATATTTTGTGCCGTTTTTTATTACATCACTTTGGAAAATATTAAAAATGAGCGCGGTGTTTTAAATCTCACATGAAACAGAAAACACTAAATGAATAAACAAACATTAAAACTACTGCTTTCCTTTAAAATATAAAGATTTTTGGAATTATTACTTAAACCTGTACCAGCTATTCTCGAACCGAATGGTCCGTTGCGTGACGATGGTAAGAGGCCCGACGGCATGACTTTAGTCCCTTGGGAGCGGGGGAGGCCTATTGTGTGGGACGCTACATGTGTCGACACACTTGCGCCTTCCCATCTTTCAAGGACATCCGTGAGGGCTGGTTCGGCGGCAGATTTGGCCGAGGATCTCAAGAGGCGCAAATATGCAGGTTTCGACAGAGCCTACGCATTTGCTCCCCTTGGAGTCGAGACCCTAGTTCCGTGGGGTACCGAGGCTCTCCGGGTTTTCAAAAAATTATCTGAGCGCCTGGTCGAAGCGACGCGTGACCCGAGAGCTGGTGAGTATCTGGCGCAGCGCATTAGCATTACCATACAGCGGGGCAATGCAGCCAGCGTCTTGGGGACGCTTCCGACTGGTATTGATATGGACCAGTTGAGCTATCTGTAGATTGGTTGCAACAGTCTGCAGTTAGCTCAATTGTTTCAATTGTAAATACTAGTTTAATTTCTTTATATTATTTGATTGTTATTTTCTTTGTCAATAAAGACATTATTACTTGATACAATAATAATAAAAACCCCCAAAATAACAAATTTTTTTAAAGCGCCTTGTATACGTAATTGGACCTTATTTAAATTTTCTCAAAGAAATTCAATCTTACTGGTCATATTTTGATATGATATTGGTCATATTTTATTATTTGTTTCAGCACTCATATTCGATTCGTTTTAGATAAAATATTCTAAACAGTTCGGAAAGAATTGGGTTTTTTCCAAGGAGGCCCCTTAATGATAGAAGAATCGTAGTTCAGAAGAATCGTAGGTTATTTAACTACCATAGAATCCCTATTCTATGGTAGGTAAATATGTAGCATTATTTACCAACCAAAGAACAAAGATACCAAGTACCAATCTACCATCATCGCCATCGGTAACACGCTTGGTTTACTCTATGGTTTTTTTATCTAATAAATTGAGTTAGCCGTAAAAGTATTTTATTTACTCAATTCGGATACCAGGTGTCTTGTACAACAATCGCTTTTTTGCCCTTTTATAAAAAAATGGCGAAGCCGAAATCAATTAGGGACTCACCTGAAATTCCGTAATAAACAGAAGAAATGAGCACCAATACTTTATACAAATAGGTACTCATATTCCACCTCTTTTTGGTGATAACATTTACCTTATTACGCTTTTACGATGATTGAAAATTCATTTTTCTAGGTGTATTTTTTAATGCAGTTACCATATAAATTTTGATTCATTGCCGGCAGCAATTGAAAAGTCATATCCAGGCAGTTTCTTTCTGTATCCTTGCTTTACTTTCAGATTTTAACTATAAGGAAATTAAGCTTTTCTTCGTCGTAATTGATGTGTCCCAAAATTTTGTATAGAAAACGTTGTTTGACTGTTCACCGTAATTGATTCCGCATGCAGATAGTTAGTAGAGTTATGTAATCAAAAAGTCGGTTATAAAATTCAGGAGCAATTTATTCAATTAAAACGCAAAAAGAATCTGCTACCGGGAATCGAACACGAGGATTCCAGGAAGGTGAGGAATTCTAAAACTCTTTGCTATTTAACTACAAGGGGAAAATCTCTCGGTGGATCGCATAAGTGAATCGTGCAACGAGTTATCAATGGAATTCTTGTGACACCATAAAGAAAGGAGATTGTATCGATTTCGCGATAAAATCGATTCTGACTGTAATTGGCATTTTAATAGTGTGGATCGCCTTGTTTATTGTGTCTGGGTGATGCAACTCAACAATGAGACAATAGTTACAAAATAAAGCACTCAATTGCGACGCGTTCTTGTATTGGTGTGAATTGTGATAATTCCCTCCCAATTGTTATCCTAAGTAATATTATAAATGCGAAAGTGTGTTTATTTGTTTGTTTGTTCCTTCAAGCCCTAACTAAGCAGCCAATCGACTTTATTTTTGGCATAGAGTTAGTTGAAAGGATGGAGAGTAACATTGGCTACTTTTTGTCCTGGAAAGACATCAAATTCCCATGAGAGATTTACGGGAAAAAAGAGGGAAATTCTAATTTAACGCGGATGAAACCGTTGGAACAGCTATTTATGAATAAAAACGTACTTATATCATGGACATTAACTTTTCCCTCTTTGAAAAATATGCTGTGCGCATGGTAGGTAGGTTTCTGGGGGAACGCTTGACAAAAGACCAAAAGAGATTTTTAAACGAAGTTTGGAGCTTCGGGTTTCTGTAATCTGTCCCCGTGAATTCTGTGACCGTTATTTTTTTTGCTGTAATCCGTACCCGCATTCCAAACTCCAGTAAACGATAACCGAAATCTCCTTGTTTTTACTTTTTCGTAATTCTTGATCGAAGACTCTTAGAATGTTGTCTCTTTCTTATTGAGATATTTTGTTGTTTATGTAAAATTTTTGACTTTGTGTTGCTTATTTATTCTAAACTAGAAATTTGTTGTTCTTATTGAGTTTTTTTTAACATATCTGTTGCTTATTTATTTTCATTCACAAAAATTACGAGGAATGTATGCATTAACACCTAATTTTATTGTACTTGGAAGGAACATACATACATAAAAAAATCTTTCATAGAAATAAATAAAAAACAGTGCAAAAGGCGGCCTTAATGCTAAGAGTGGTTAGGAATTGGGCATGAAATTTTTTGCATTTGTTTTAACTAGGTTGACATACTAGCGTCAGTATCAAAATATGAAAATTACAATCAAATAATAGAAACAAATAAGAACTAGTATTTATGATTGAAACCATTGAGCTAACTGTAGACTGTTGCAAATAAACTACAGGAAGCTCAACTGGTCCTTATCAATACCAGTTGGAAGCGTCCCCAAACGCTGGCTGCGTTATCAAATAATATGGCGTGTTTTAAAAAACAATAAACTGACTTCAAATTCCCTTACCTTTACACTTATTTTAAGTTTTGCGGGATAAATACTAATCCCTGGGGATAAAAATTTTACGGGACCCTTTCGAGATCAGTTTCTGTACAAAAGTGGCATATAATCTATATAAACGGTCCCTAATTGGCGGAGATATCGCGTAACATACATAAAATATATATATGTATATATATATATATATATATATATATATACATATCTACTATATATATATATACTATATATATATACATACATATTATATATAAACATACAGACTAATTAATAACCTCTTTCTTTTGAAGTCGGTTAAAAATTGATCATGAGGCCACCATTCTCAATGTCAAGTTTACCCCACTCAGTTTAGAGGGTGTCGCTATTGTATTGTGTGGTGGGGCAAGGTCGACCCACCCTCGTTAAATTTTATGTGAATTGCTGGCGGAATTGAATTAATTAACGTTTTCATGTTTTATTAGGTTTGAGGAAAGTGTCAGGGATTTTAAAATTACAAAACATTATTGTACACCACGATGAAAACATAAAAAATAGACATTACAAAAAACATGTGCTATGGGCAGCATTATCGCTTAGAAGCGATCTCTTCCAGGCTTGCTTCCTCCTGTTTATGTATGTATGTGTTTTATTAATTGGTAAGTAATGTTTATAATTTTATAGGCCTTAAGTTTTATTTAATGATCATGAAGGTTTGCCAAAACATCACTAATTTCAGGTCATGTAATTCAAAAATATATAGAAAATTCATTCTTGACTTGAATTTTACTTTGTACATCTCCCAACGTTTCAACCGTATTATAACCAATACTTATATTGTAATGAAAAATGTCACCAATGGTTATTTATTGTCTTTCGTAACGTATACAAAAATTTGGCGTTAACTATACATAACTGGATTGAACACAAGTGTAATGTTTAAAATATTTCACCTATTGGCTAACAAGAGAAATAATGTTTCGTGCATTTTGAAATAATGAACAATGCTTTGTAGGTACAGGTGTTTTATGGTAGCTCATAGCGAGGGTCGTTAGCACGAAACAATGGAAAGGAATACAGAAGAGTTGCATAATAATGTTAAGGAATTTAGTATTTTAACGAAAATAACTTCGATTGTCTTGTAAATACTCATTAGAGTTCAAACTCTTCAAATTGAACGTGCAACGAATCCCAAAGAATAGAATTTTAGGATTCGTTCGTTAATATTATTTGTATAATTTAGCGCATGCCGAGTCGAAATAACCATCTGAATTCCTTTGTTTCAACTCTTATAAACAGGGTAAACCTATAATAATTTTTGAGAAAAACTCTGCCACGGAGTCCCTTCTTGCTAACTCCTTATTCCCCAAGCATTTGCACAATGGAAAATACAGGCGTTGTATCAGCTGACTTGGGATATCAATCGATATGCAGAGAGAGACGAAAGTCGCTACATTAGCACAGCTCGACGATGATTTTTGTGTTTCAGTATAAAAAAAAATAATCACAAAGTTTAACCGTCAAGTTGAAAGTTGGACCTAACTAAAGATAACTATGTAGATTAATTTAAAAGAACATTGTTCAAAACACGATAGATGTAAACTATGTCTACAGAGAATTAATAGTGAAGAAAACTAACGCCAACTAAAAACTAATTTGATTCAAAATTATTAAAATTTAAAAATTCTAAAATTTAATGCATTATTTTAAAAATATTTAATCGTAGTAGGTATTTGAATAGAGATGGTGCTAACTTCTTCTTTTATTTGAAACAGTCTGCAGTTAGCTAAATTTTTTTATTGTAAATAAAATACTAGTTGTAATTTGTTTTTATTATTTGATTGTAATTTCTTTGTTAATCATCATCATCAGCCCGGATACATCCACTGCTGAACATAGGCCTCCCCCAAACGACGCCACTTCTTATTAATAAAGGAACTGAATTCTCAATCCTCTCTATTCCGAAATTATTCAATTCTAAATTCTCTATTCCGTGTTCAATCCAACGATCTTATCCATCCAAGATTGTCTGGTAGAGATTGCTCGTGAGCGATAAGACCGCCAATTGTCACATTGCTGAAATTGTTTATTGTTTTCTGAAGTGTACAATAAAATATTTTCTATCTATCTCTATTAGCCCTGTAACAGCGTACTGGTAACCAAACCATCTAAATTACTTTTTAAAACAATATAGAGTTCGGTTAAATCCAAGAGCACTGAGAGAACTGTTACGCAACAGATAGGTACTGACTAGCTGGGTATGATGGTATTCTATCGATTGCGGACGGGCTTGCCAAATGTGGAACAGTGCTCGAAGTCACAGTGTCTAGGTCAGACGTCCGCAACCGTTTGCCAATCGCTATGTTTGTTTATGTTATCTACACACAAATATAAACACTATCTGTCAATCTTTTAGAATATATTTTTGGTGATATTCCTTAGTGCGGTATCGGAGAAAACTATATACTCTGCGTGTAAAGTTCATGCTGGCGTTTGTTTTGTCGTTAGTAGTTATTGGAGTGATGGGTTTTAGTGTTGATTAGTTGAGAAAGTGAGTTTATTTTATTCGATTTAATAATAGATTTGATAGTGGAATGGTGATGGTGATTGAGGGAAACTTACAGATAAATTCGAACTAGTAAATAAGGTGGTGATGTTAGTCAATTAGTATAGTGAAGTGTCAATTAGTTTTCTGGATGGTGTGAAGCATCATGCTGGGTTTTATGAAGAAGTTGAAACCAAAAAGGTACATGTAGTTATCAATTTCATTTCACCTATATATACTCACACTATACATCATCATCATCATCATCATCATCAGCCCATACACGTCCACTGCTGGACATAGGCCTCCCCCGTACGACGCAACAAATAGCGGTCCTGAGCCGCATCCATCCATCGACTCCCTGCGACCGCTACGATGTCGTCGGTCCATCGAGTAGATGGTCTCCCATGTAGGGGGGGATTTGCCATAATCACCACGCTTAGCAGGCGGATTGGTGATCGCAGTGTTGGTGTTTAAAAATACTCAGAAGGAAGCTGCTGCCCTTCCTCTGGTAGGTTCCCTTAGTCGGCTCTTACGACATCCACGGGTTGAGTTGGAGGGGTCGATATTCGTACGCCGCGACCCCACGGCCCACTATATATATATATTAAGACACTTAATCTTAAATTCTTAATTTTTTTATTGTACATCTGTATATATAAAAATGAATTGCTGTTCGTTAGTCTCACTAAAACTCGAGAACGGCTGAACGGATTTATCTTATCTTAGTCTTGAAATGTTCGTGGAGGTCTCGGGAAGGTTTAAAAGGCGAGAAAAAATAGAATAATTTCCGGGAAAACCCTAAAAACAGCCCGTTTCTATTTCCCATACAAACGTTTCTTATTTATATATAAAAATCAATAGCTGTTCGTTTGTCTCGCTAAAACTCTAGAACGGCTGGGACGATTTACCTGATTTTGGTTTTGAAATGTTTGTAGTAGTCGACATAAAAGTTACCAAATAATGGACATCTATAAAGACGAGCTTAAAACCCTAAAAGAGTTTTCTTACAGAAAACCTACGGGTATAAAGAGAATTTATGAAACGAGTGTGGATAATGTAAGAAAGATAATGTGTACTACAAGATAGAGGAAAATACAGACTTAATCTTTTATTTACATGTGTCGTTAAGGTAACATTACAAACTTAGTTCCGCTATACTATTTGTAGAGACAAAAATTGTGTAAACATTAAAAGAACTCATAGAGATAAGAAAATTTAAAAATAAATATCATAATCGTAAAAGGTTTCATCTACCAACCTAAATCGTCCCTGAGTGATTTTTTCATTAAACAGGCAGAAGCTTTTAAAAAAATAAAACTAACCTACCTTATTATAAGGAATCAGGCAGGAAGTTGGCTTGGTACCTTCGGTATCTGATCAGTGATGTATATAATAAAACATGATTCTAAAGGTATTCACATTTTGCTTTCCTCTGACTCAGCTAATGCAGTATCAGGTTCGGCTCCCAGCAAAAAAGTTAATGCAAGTCACACAGACAAATTAGGTAGGTGTCAAATTCCATGCAAGGTATGTCAATTCCACGTCAAGTCGCTGTGCATTTTCAATGTTGTTCGTATATAATATAGTATAGCAGTAGTAAAACACCAAGACATCACACTTATCACACTAATATTCGGCTTCGATTCCCACCTCGGGGCAATTGTTTGCAGGATCTGCAATTTTTTTAAATATTTATTTCGCAATGCTGGACAATCCACACAGCATCATCTAGCCGCAAGCTGAGCACACCTTGTATTATGGATACTAAATGACTGAAAAGAAAGTCGTGTTAGTTACACCACTTATAACTCGAGAACGGCTGAACAGATTTGGCTGAAATTTGGTGTGCAGGTAGCTTGGAACCAGAAAAAGGACATAAGATACAAAAAAATTAGGGTTCCGCGCGAAAAAAATAATTCGACGGGGGCGAAGCCGCGCGCAGCACCTAGTACAGAATAAAATTCAAAACATAGATAGATGTTTTAATAACACAATAGGCTATTTTTATCCCATAAATCAGTTCCCAAGTGATAAAATAACCTTAAAACATTTCCATAGATTTTTTATATATTTATGTTGACTTGGATTGAAATAACGTATCAATGCTTTTCGTCCAACTTAAATACCTGGATGAACGAGCTTGGCTCGGTATTTAAAAAAAAATGTATTATTATTCGCCAATAGATGTCAGGAAGAGTGATATTTTTCAGTTTATGTCACAGCTTTATGGTTATCTACCAACAAAAATAAAGGACTTTATGTCGTTCATCTATCTTAGCTGACAATTTTCCTCCCCCATTGTGACGTCATATCCGAGTATAAGTAGTAAATTAAAAAAAAGCTGTCAGACATGATAGATGAAGGCTTTGTAGCGTCGAAATCTTGTCTGTGCCCTATCGATAAAGTTGATTATTGAAAACACGAATAAAATGACATTTTCTAAAAATGAATCCTCCTCGATTTGTCGCCCCCGGAACCCCCTGTATACTAAATTTCATGAAAATTGTTGGATCCGTTTCCGAGATTCAGATAATATATATATGTACAATAATTGCTCGTTTATAGATATAACTTATCTAAATTCATTTTAAAAGACGAAACCTACGAAGAAAACTTTTTCTTTACTTAATTACGCAATTATCATTCAAATAGCTCATTCATTAATTGAAATGAAAAGTAGAGAACCTCAGTAAAAGCTTACAAATTAATTGTTTGAGTCGATAACTTTTAGATAATATAATATTCGCAATAGATGAATAGAGTAGCTGTTAGTTCTCAAACTAATAACATTAATTGCTCTATAGAGTTGTAAAAGGTCACTAAACATGAAACTAATAGTGCCTTTTCAAAATCACTAAAACTTTAATGTCAAGGCGCAATCTCCACTGGCCTATGATTTCTAAACACAAATAATTATAATCAATTGGAACTAATAATTTGTATATTTACAAAAACCTATAACCGTAACCGAATTCCTATTTGACACGGATTTTGAAATTTTGCGGGGCAAATAGTGATCCCATGGAAAAAATATTATATGGGACAACCTCGGGATTGTTCCTTATAAATACATAAGATAAAATTAATCATCAAAATCGACCCTAAACTGACAGAGTAATCGGTCATGCTAAAAAAGCATACATACAGCCTAGAACCTCCTTCCTTTCGAAGTCGGCTAAAAAGTAGTCGCTTATTCGATGTTTTGTATGATTTAAAACCATATCAGTTGTCTCGTTCCCACTCTACATGTTCTAAAATACTTCGCTATATTTTTTTAATTCAATCTTAGCTTATTCTTTAGTAAGTATTTTCACTTAATACCTACCTGATAAACTTTAATGTTTCCCCTGTAGGTGGATCTAATGGCGCTAAAGTCCGTAAGGAAGTTCCAAAAATTTATAGACTCGTCGGGTACTTGATTTCGTGGCACAGTTGGTTAGCGCAGTCCTGTATTGAAGGGAAGGTCAAAGGTTCAAGTCCCGCCGAAAACGTAAATTTTTGGGGTGCCACTAAATTTCTTTAGGTATTTTTTTTTATTTATTTATATTGTATTTACTTTTATACTTCACTACAGCAAAAAAAAATCGTAAGAACTGTCGTAAAACACATGTAGGCATAGTTTACCCGACTCTATCATATCATATAGTATCCAACATTATGGTATTTATATTTTCCAGAAACAAGTTTATCCGACGATGGTGTCCGGTTGTAAACAGACATGATTTCTCTATTAGCGCGTCGACATCGCTACTTCATACCCATTAACACTTACCTATTGCTTTGAGATAATATAACCCATTGCCATTCACGAGTATGGACATAAATTTTTAACAGAAACAATTTAGTAACAAAAAAGATAAAATAAATATTCTCGGCTATTTTCAAACCGACGGACATTATCAAAAAAAAATTAAAGATGCAGTAATATTTAATAATACACCATTTTAACTGTAGTAGCAACAATGGACAAAAAAATGAAGTGAGGTAAATAAATAACACCTTGTTTTGTTTTTTGATAATAATAATTATATTTATAACTTTTTAAAGTATAAAATTTGAATTGTCTAAGTGCTTATTTTGTAAACCTAAAGAAATTAAGTTATTGATTCTGATTCTGAATGTAGCACCTCCAAATCCTCGTAATTTATGAAATATGAAAGCTTGTGTGAATGTTTGTTACCACGTATCTCCATAACTACTTATCTTATTTCACGCGGGCGAAGCCGCGCAGCTGGTAGAGCTACACAGCTAGTAGAGAAATAATTAACAATACTTTTCATATTTACTTTATCATCGGTTTTTTTTTGTGTGGACCAGAGATGTTGGTATTACAAAAGCTTGATCAGTTCTCGATCAAGCACAGTTATGTGACTCTGCAAGCTTTTCTTGGTACAGGGTCTCTACCCGTACCTATACAATAACAAAAAAGACAAAGAATTTTTAATTTGGTCACCGGCATAAAATAATCTCGACCTTAGTACCAAGCTGCCGCAAAAATAATCAGTTTCCAGACTTGCCTATTTAATATACCTACCTATAGCAATTTTTTCCCATAAACCTGGGTCTATTATTTTTATTCGTCTTGAGTTGTGTGTGGCATAAAATTAACTTCACTCATGACAGCTTTATTCCTCGTGTAATTTGAATCCAGCGTGAAATATTCTTGACCGATTACTACCAAGCTGCCACGGAAACAATCAGTTTCCAGACTTTCCTATTGAATATACCAATAGCAATTTTTTTTCCCATAAACCTAGGTCTATTATTTTTATTTGACTAGAATTGTGTATGGCATAAAGTTAACTGTACGTTCTTCACTCATGACAGCTTTATTCCTCGTGTCATTTGAATCCATTAGATAAGGCCTACAATTTGTAGAGGACGGTACCGCCGTGGTTTATACGGAGAAAGTTTATGACATATCATATCCCTACGGAGACAGTTGTAAGTTATTATGAGATTGTCGCGTGCTTTGGTATTACAAACGTTTACATTCTTTATTTCTCAGTTTATATTATCGTATCATCTAGTCATAAAACTTTTTTCATAAACCGCTTTCAACTGAAAGCAATGCTGAGAGTAGTTTGTTTTCCTCTGTTGACTTTAACTAATGTTAGAATAATGAGGGCTTTTCAATGCATCTTTTTAAAAAAAACATGCTTTTTATTTTGACACTAGATGGCGCTGCACAAAAGTCAAGAGTAAATGTGAATTGTCATAAAATAAATAACGAAACGGGTGCCATTTTACTCATTCTTTTGGCAGATTTTTGACACTGAGTTTCATACAGCGCCATCTATTTTAGTCTATGGCAATCTTTTTTTTAAAGTTCGAATTGGAAACCCCTCATTTTATTGTTTCGAAAAAAACTTAAAACTGACTTCGAATACCATTGTTTTACACTAGTTTAAAGTTTTGCGGGATAAATACTAATCCAATGGGAATAAAATTTGTATGGGACTACCTTGGAATCTCTATAGGTAATTCTTATATAATTCCTCAGAATTTTTATATAATAGCAAATTAATAATCAAAATCGGTCCATAATTGGCGAAAATAACGCGGAATCACTTTTGTATAGAAAATGGCTCCGAGGTGGTCCCATATAATTTTTATCCCCAGGGGATAAGTATTTATCCCGCAAAACCTTAAAAACAGTGTAAAAGTAAGGGATCCGAAGTCGACGTAGTGCAATGGCAACGGACGTAAACGGGTAGGATCCGATTTTTAAACACGCCTAAATATAGATGGCCTCAGGTGCTAATCTGGGATGATATATGTACAAATTAATCTTTCCTCTTTATTTATACATATAAATAAATAATACTGGACATTCCACACAGCATTATCTAGCCCCAAGCTTAGCAGAGCTTGTGTTATGGGTACTAGATAACTGATATACTTAATATAATACACTACATAGATAGATATTTTTCATTATACATAGAAAACGACCAGAACACCCTGAAAAAAAACATGCAGATCGTACAAACATTTGTCCCGAGGTGGGAATCGAACCCGCAACCTCCTGCGTCCCAGGCAGACGCCCACCACGACACAGAGGTCGTCAAACAATATCCATTTATTTATATGATATCATCTTTATAAGGTTTTGTTAAATGTAAGTACATAAATCGTGCATTGCAAGTAAAACCGCAGGATAAGCCTAGCCCTTTGTGGTCGGTAATCGTTCCCTGCATTGCGACACGTGCGACACCTATAAATTATGGTGTAAATCTGTTCCCGACTTCCTAGAGAAAGTTTTTATTGTACTTGGATCGCGAAGGTTTATCTAGAGAATGTTCTTAGTTTTTAACCTCTTTGCTGATTTTAGTTAGGTACAAAACAGGAAAGCACCGGTACCATGAACAGAATGCCATCGTTTCGAGAGCGGTCGGGTTACCGGAAGAAAAAAAAAAAAAAAAAACAGTCTGGCGAATGGGACCGCGGTCCCTACCTAGCGGTCCCAATCGACGGAAGCCTCAGACAAAGTTATTTTCTGGATAGATTCAATTAAAATCATATTTACGACTATACGGAGCGTTACGTAGTTATTGAATCAGAATCAATAACTTTATTTCTTAAGGCTTACAAAATAAGCACTTAGACAAGTCAAATTTTATACTATAAACATAGTTATAATTCATCATCATCATCATCAGCCCATACACGTCCACTGCTGGACATAGGCCTCCCCCGTACGACGCCACAAATAGCGGTCCCGAGCCGCCTCCATCCATCGACTTTCTGCGACCGCTACGATGTCGTTAGTCCATCGAGTGGATGGTCTCCCATGTAGGGGGGGATTTGCCATAATCACTACGCTTGGCAGTTATTATTATCAAATAAGAAATCAGGTGTTATTGATATTCTCTTCCCTTAAATTTTTTGTCCTCATCATTGTATCCTCTGTACTAGGTTGTCTGGAAGAAATCGCTCTCAGCGAGCCATTTGTATTATTCATTTTTCATTTATATATAAGTATTTGTATTAGTGTTAATTTAAGTACAATAAAGAGTTCATTTATTTCTCTTTGCTCTGGCCAAAATCAATATAAAGCCCTGTAAGTAGGTACATACAATCTGTTTCTATCTTAAAAAATATCATACACCATTTTTTACAGAAGTCAGGATTCTGTAAAAAATGGTACGCAACGCAAAGCTAATTAACGAACAGGATGCTCTGAAAAAAAGCCAATATTTAAAAATTAAAATCAAAGTGCGTTTCCATTATGTGATCAGAAAAGAATGGCGCCGAACATAGTCAGAAGATGATGAGCCTCTTCTATAACTCCACGAAGCTAACAGTTAGAATCTAATCACTACCTAGTATCGTATAAAACAAAGTCGCATCCCCCTGTCTGTCTGTCTGTCGCTACATTTTTAAAACTACGCAACCGATTTTGATGCCGTTTATTTTAATTGATAAAGTGATTCAAGAGGAAGGTTTATAATGTATAATTTAGTATCAGTATTGCACCCTTACGAAGCCGGGGCGGGTTATTTTCATAAGATAAACAAAATTATGATTATGATTGATCGGAAAAGTAAATTTCAGGTCAACGAGCTAGAAATATTCCCACAAGGTATCGTGTGCACTGTTAGTTAGAATGTTATCAGTCGTTATCACTACTGATAAGAGGCGCTTAGATACCTACTTTCAAGGATGTCGACCTGAATGTAAATGGTCTTTGAAATATTTATGTTTGTACAATGCATATTCACCGGCGCGGCGGGGCGGCGGCGGCGGCGTCTAAGAGTTCCAACGCAAATTAACACAATGCACAATTTTTACCATAAAGAGTGTTGTGTAAGAAGTCGCTAAGTTCGTTCGCACGCATCAATGGAGTTTGCACTCCATTGATAAAGTATCTATCTTTCATTTGTTTTATATTTACTTCCCAATGTAAAGCTTTATCTAGGAAAGTAGGTAAGTAGACCAACCTAAATAGGTTATGAATTTAATTTATATGAATACCAGTCGGAAGCGTCCCCAAGACGCTGGCTGTATTGCCCCGCTGTATGGCAATGCTAATGTGCTGCGCCAGATACTCACCAGCTCTCGGGTCACGCGTCGCTTCGACCAGGCGCTCAGATATTTTTTTGACAACCCGGAGAGCCTCGGTACCTGACGGACCTAGGGTCTCGACTCCAAGGGGAGCAAATGCGTCTTGAGATCCGACCTGATATGGACCAGTTGAGCTACCTGTAGATTGTTTGCAACAGTCAGCAGTTAGGTAAATTGTAAATACTAGTTTAAATTGTTTATATTATTTGATAGTTGTTTTCTTTGTCAATATATCGCACAAAATCGTGAAGCGTTCCACATTTTAACTTGTGTTAAACTAATACAATGTAAATCCTTTATTGGCTGTATGTTATATACATACAATGTAAATCCTTTATTGGCTGTATGTTATATACAGCCAATAAAGGATTTACATTGTATTAGTTTAACACAAGTAAAAATGTGGAACGCTTCACGATTTTGTGCGATATATTGACAAAGAAAACAACTATCAATTTGTTTAAGTTTCGGTTAGTTTAGCTCTAAGAGCTGTGGATTATGTGAATAAATAAATAAATAAAAAAAAACTTTTATATTTAAAAGAGGAAAATGTTTGGCTAAAGTCTACCCACACTGACACTTAAAAAAAAACAATCATGATGATCATCATCATGTCAGCCGATCGATATCTACTGCCGGATATAGGATCTCCACAATGACTGGTCTTTGAAGCTCTGGCTCTTGAGTGGCGATCACATACCGGAAGGCCCCCACACGATGGACCTACGCTACCTGCGAACCTAGTGGACCTAGTGGAGGTCGCGGGAAATCGCCTTATGCGGGCAACACAAAAAAACAACACTTCCCTTACATTTTTTATCTGCACCTCCTACAAACTAAGACCGCGCGCCAACCACGGCGACTTATTGTAGCGATGCAAACGCTCTACAGCATCGCGACTGTATGCCAACTGTATCAATGCAAACGTGCGACCGTCTCAGACACATAGGGGGAACGAAGAGTGGACAGGGGTGATCGCGCACCCCTCGCGCCGCTCGTTCCCCCGATGTCGTCTGAGACGGTCGCGCGTTTGCTTCGATACAATCACGATGCTGTAGTCCATTATGTTCGCGCATTTGCATCACTACAAAAAGTCGCCCCATGCGCGCGCGCCCTCTAAACTGTAGATACTAAAATGAAACCAATAATATTACAATTTACAAGTGCCCACAATACAATCATCAACAAAGTTAATTACTATTCCAATTTGACAACATTATTAGAACAGTTCTTTCATCAACCCGCTGCGTCAGACGAGGGTCTTTTTGACCAAGGTCGCGACTACCGTGTCTTCTGTGGCTCATATCCAGGGACGGAGGAAGGGACGGCGTCGTGTTCTCAATTTTTTTGATCGCTGGATGATGTAGAGATAACCATAACTGACAAGTGAATGAAACTACCTTGTGCCTGTCACAGAAGTAACAAACAGAGCTTGTGTTTTGGGTACAAGAAAATTATAGGTAAAATTTATACAAATACATTAGAAAATTGATATTTTTACTATAATATTTAGAAAACTCTTAGAACGCGGAACAAATATGTGTAGACCGTACAAACCTGCACCGCAGAGGTCGTAAAAACAACAGTGGTTCACTCCTTTTGGTTTCTGCAAAACGTAGCTGAGATATGTACTCGTAAGTAAAATAATAATGATTCGGTCAAAATAATGGCTTATGACCATAACGACATCTCGTAATGCTCTTTGTTTCCGACATTTGCCCACATACATTCGCAGCGAAAAAACTCAAAAGTGCCTACATTTTGAGCTTTAAGCCCTTATTATTCCTAAGCCCGGCTCTGTCCACACTATTTTTCTAGTGCTGCCCTCTGGCGGACCGCCTGATGAGATTTTAATTGGAAATTGGCCCTCTATTTGTAATGCTCACAGCCTTGTAAGGCTTCACGGTGGGTGGTCACCCTCGCTTGTTTTTGAATTTTACTATGCTAAGCTACACTGCAATCAGTGACATAAAGCTATCTACATTGGAACAGTTATTATACTATTCTGACGAATAGAAATGCATATTAAAATTAGTTAATTGTGTTGTATTTCTAATTTATGTCATCTTTATAAAATGTCTGCGTTTATTCTACTCTATCGTGCTAGATTTAGATTAGGTACTAAGTAAATTATCTACTCTAAATTTCGAATAACCACATGTCACCTCAAAATCTATATTTTTTAAATGAAATGTTATGGTATTCGTACACTGCTCTATGGGTACATAAGAAGTAAATAACCATATTATTACCTACTCTAAATTTAGTTACTTTCAACTTCAATCAAAGGAATTTTTTTATACTTTCTTTGAGTCAGAGCTCCTGAGGCTAAACTCATATCTGATATCAATGAACTGCGCATTCATAAGAAGTAAATAACCATATTATTACCTACTCTAAATTTAGTTACTTTCAACTTCAATCAAAGGAATTTTTTTATACTTTCTTTGAGTCAGAGCTCCTGAGGCTAAACTCATATCTGATATCAATGAACTGCGCCTATTAATTCATTATTTCTAAGATTTTATCGTGAAATAAAATGCCAATAAAAATCAGAGTGCGCTATAAAATTGTTATCTTTATTACGGGCCTAAGGCGCAGCGCGTCGACTTTTGCACGCACGCACTACTTTTGGATAGCTCAAGGTATGTACAACATATAATGCATGGGTCGTTTGTACCCTCGGGTTGTGGACGTGTTAGATCTTGATGGTATAGTATCTATTGCGCTGAAGTAGCCAGTCGTGTGTCTTACAATGTAAATGAAAATAAATTAATTCCGAATTGAAAAAAGTTTTTTGCAATCTGATTTCAACAAGCAAGCAGGTATGTAAATTACCTACAAATGATATAGCAAAGCTAAAAATCTCTATGTAAAAGACCTCTATAATTAACATTACACGTTTAAATACACAATAACAAGTTTTAAGTCAAAATATTTGTCCAAAGTCATCTTTCGTCGTGTCGCAATATCCATATTTAGGCCCAAAGTAGAGTTTACATAACAACACTGTTTCAAGGTAATGATTCTATCTGGACAGGCGATATGAAAAGTCATTTGCAGGATTATCTGATAAGCTTCTTAGAAAATATGTAGGTAAGTTATAAAAAGTTTATCTGCTGTCATTCGTGTGCGATTTTCTTTCCTGAATATTTTCGAATCCTGTCTGCTATATTGGTTTCTTTAAAAACTCCTTCATAAGATTTATATACTTCTCAGTAATATAGTAGTTATGGCTATTCAGTATCTGATGCACAGAACTAGTTCTGCAATCTTATTTATGGTATGAAGAGTTCAAGTAATAATATATGTTAGAAACCGAGAAAAAGTGAGAAAAACATTTTCTCACAATTAATTTGTTACGACTCCTGCCCGCGACTGTACTGCAGGTATCTCACCTCTATTACGTCAGGTTATTAATCGGATTTGCTTACTGAACCGGAACTAGGAGTACAACTAAAATTAACTTTAAAGTAAAATTATTACCGTTGAGTGAAAACTACAGAGAGTTTTGTTGTAGATGCGTATACATTGCCCTTTAAAAGATACATTAATCTTGTGTAACTTAGTTTTGGGCACAGCGAGTTTATTCTTATTTCTAGTATTTACATTATGTATGTCGCAATTTTTAGGGAACCGACCGATATTTCTATGAGTGTACAACAAGTTTTCATAAACATGACATGGTACTGTTAAATTCAAGTCGGTTTGAAGTCCCGCCGGGGAATGTTTGGGGTATTATTTCATTTCTTTGATGAAAATAATAAATAAATAATGTTGGACAATTCACACAGCAGCAGGCAGCACCAAACTAAGCAGAGCTTGTGTTATGGGTACTAGATAACTGATATACATAATACTGATTTTTATTATACACATAATTAAGTTAGTTTTCCTAAAATTATATAAATTAAATCTTTCGCCCGCTACGCAACATATGTAGGTCATCAATATCTAAATAAATATACTGAAGTATCATAAATATAGAGCCACTAGGTACCTAACCATAAAATTAGATAGAAAGATGATGAAAATGCTTTATTGCACACATAACAAAATAATTTACAAACAATTTGTAACAAAAAATATTACACTTGGCGGTCTTATCGCTCACGAACGATCTATACCAGACAACCTTGGCTAGATAGGATCGTTGAATTGAACACGGGGATCTGTGTGCATTATTATAAGAAGCTAATACAAATTACAAAACTTTCAGGTACCTAATCTGTGACCTGTCTTCAACATGGTGCGCCGAACGAATTTGCTTTTAACACTTTCACAGTCCATGTGATATATAAAGCCTTATAATGTTAATTAGGGTTTGACTCTGAAATGGGTTAAAAATAGAAAAAAAAATATTAATGAGGTAATTGTAAGAAATCGCTTCCGCATGACTATGCTTTAAATACTTCAGACTAATTACGAACAATACCATTATTTATACTTTTGAAACTCGTTTAAATAACCAGACCGTGGTTAATTTATGAAAACGAGATATCTTAGAAGAAACTGAGCATAAAGTATGCAAATAGGGTAATTTTTAATAAGAGCGATGATTTCGAAGTGTTGCCATGTGCTTTTAAGGTTCTCGCTGATCTGGGGATTACTACAGTTTTCAAGAAACTTAATTTTAAAAAATGTAGATTTCTGTCTCACCGTTTTGCTTATTCCAGTTTTCTCCCATAAGGATTTTCAAAGGGGAAAAATAGAATTCATTAGTTAAATTCCAATTTTGCCCCTCAGGACGGATTTTAGGGGGAAAACTGGAAAAAGCCTCATCCGGAGCGCACCACTGCTACGCAGCAAAAAAATTGCTTTTGAATTCGCAATGTTTCGATACATTTATAGTGACGGCATAACATAGCTGACACCACGCGGGACACCTGTTTTTAAGGATAACGAGTTAAAGCCCATATTTGAATGCTTATTTTTGTGCTGTGCTGTAGCGCTGCGGCATGAGGTAGGGATAGGGAGAGGAATAGTGATAGTGATAGTGAAGAATGTTAATAATAACAATGTTTTATTTAATTTACAACATATTCTTAAAGTTAATTGTAAAGCTATTTATACCACCATAAAATTCTAATTTAAAGATCTTAGTACAAACACTAAAGGTGCCATGTTCTTTAAGCCAAGGGAAAGGGGAACATTTGTATGTGATAGATGCATTATAAAGTGACTAATTTAACACTTTCAATCTGCACGATGCACAAATTGTGATTTTAGCAGCGGGGGGTGTGGCGCTCCTGCGTTTGTCACCGCACAGGTTGGGTACTGAATGCGTTAAGTTGCTCGTCTATTCCAAGCCTATCATACAGTTGTTGTTGACTCAGTGACTTGACACTTGCTTCAAGGCTATGCCATGGTAATGATGTCGTAATTTTTCAAACGCTTGTTTCAAGTATGACTCTACAATCGAATCTCTACAAAAAATGTTTACGCTAACTATTAACGCCTTGATGTTTACACTTCATAATACCTTGTCACACTAAGAAGCTCTTTGTCACGGATGAAACATTGGTGGTCAAGTAATACAACTTTAAAATGGAAAAGTACAAAGGTGTAATCTGACGAATACTGTACAAACTCTACTCTAGTTTTTCTTAGACTTCTCAAAATCTTGACTTTGGCTCCTTAGGCATCAAGTTGTGGAAAAATCTATATGTTTTGATTATGATAACATTGATAACCTATCCATGTTATTAAGTTACAAGGATAATAAAAAATAAACATTGATTGTCCTTCATTTACACTGCCACTGCCTTCATTTATCTAAAATATTTTTGTACCTAACAAATATTTGTGTCCATGACGACATTGGGAAAAATATTTGTACAATCTGCATTATATTTTAAGTTCTTAGTATGGAGTTCAGTGGATGATTTTTTTCTGTGTTAAGTCTTTATGTTAATTATAATTTGTTTTGATATATTTTTATTATTCTTACGCAGTAATCGATTCCTAGCCAACATGTCATAGTGGTCTGAAAATCTTGCTCAATACTCGTAGAAATCGAAAAATGGTACTATCGATCGATCAATACAAAAGTACCCAGTACGTTAGTAGGTTTGTGAGATATTTTGAAGGAGAAAATTATAGTCCGTACTATTCGTATTATTTCAAGGTGTCATATGCTGTAAAAATCGTTGAAGTAATATAAGTATATAGTTAAAAATACGGTTGCATCCTGTTTAAATAACTAAAACTACTAACTAAATGGAACTAATATTTTTTTTAGTTTGATTTTGCGCAAGCTGCACAGCAACTCCACTGCCGCAATGCTACACCACCCCCGCACTGCGTTGTTGCTGAGTATAGTAAAACCTATCTTTATATCTATTAATAAGTATATCAGTACTATTGTATTATGTATATCAGTCATCTCATCTAGTACCCATAACACAAGCTCTGCTTATCTTGGGGCTAGATGATGCTGTGTGGATTGTCCAGCATGATTTATTTATTTGGATTAGGTACCTAGGTTTATGGAAAATTATGTTAAGCAGGGAAAAATACAGAACGAGTTTTGTTCCTAAATCTGTTAGATTGTTGAAGTTGTTTTTTTTTTTGTTTTTACTAAGTACGCTATGTGTTTAGGTAGATAAGCACACGCGTGTTCAAATATACATTAAATTAGATACTTATAAGTCATCATCATCATCAGCCCATACACGTCCACTGCTGGACATAAGCCTCCCCGGTACGACGCCACAAATAGCGGTCCCGAGCCGCCTCCATCCATCGACTCCCTGCGACCGCTACGATGTCGTCGGTCCATCGAATGGATGGTCTCCCATGTAGGGGGGGATTTGCCATAATCACCACGCTTGGCAGGCGGATTGGCGATCGCAGTGTTGGTGTTTAAAAATACTCAGAAGGAAGCTGCTGCCCTTCCTCTGGTAGGTTCCCTTAGTCGGCTCTTACGACATCCACGGGTTGAGTTGGAGGGGTCGATATTCGTACTTATAAGTAGGTACCTATTAATTTAGTTTTTCTCATTTAAGTGAACTTAATATAATTTACGTTCTTTGAAAAAAAAAATAACTTTAAACTGATTTATTTATTAAAAGACAAAGCTCTATTCATAAACCTCATTTTACGCTGCATAGTTTATTACTTCGGATTAAAGCATATCCAGTTAGATTTAATTACCATTAATATTTGCAATACAATTTATAGTGGCACAGGTGAAAGGGTACATTCCGGGCTATTATATTATTCCTTTACCTTTGAATATCGTGTTGAAATTATGCAGAACGGTTCGATAAACCATAAACAAACTGCTTACTTGGAGGTTACACTTTTATACAGTTAATTTGAAATGTATGAATCTAACTGACATGTTATAATTAATTTCTAATTTTGAAAAAACTAAAATCCGACTTATTGATAGATAAATATCTAGATAAAAAATTCTTTGTTCCACACTTATGGCAAAAACAAAAAAAACAACTAAGTTAGAAGTGGCGGTCTTGTCGCTCAAGAGCGATCTCTACCAGACGACTTTCTTTATTCAAAGGTTCCTAATATTCCAAAATATGTAATTCTGAGACGATACCATTTTTATAGTGAAATTATTAATATAGTGGAACTAGCGGGCCGCCCCGGCTTCGCACGGGTATTTAACGAAAATTTCATAATCACAAACTTTTGGAAAATATATTATAGTCTATGTCACCCGGAGGTAGTTTAGCTTCTCAACAGTGAAATAATTTTTCAAATCTTTTCAGTAGTTACAGAGCCTTTTCAATGCAAACAAACAACCAAATCTTTCCTCTTTATGTATGTATAATCTAAGTATAGTTATAGATGAGGGCCGGTTAGTACCAAGGCATTTCCACATTTATTTGTACTGCCACGGCCATGCTCCAAAGCCCACTAGTGCACAGTAGACCCCGTTATCACCAGCCAGGGTGGATTTCCTGGTCACTGCCCACTGGTGCGCAACGGTGCGCAACGCCCACTCAGCTGTGCCTGATCAGTGATTGTTTCACTTGCTCTTTGTTTGTGCAACGGATTTAATTGTTGGGAAAGGTAGAGTTGACCTCGAAAACTGCCTCTTACAACTTACAAGATGATTTTGGAGATTATGTAAATATACGTTAGTTTTAGTTTCGGTGGATTTGGACCTCAATAAAATAAAAATAATACTGGTCCTTAATATGCAAAATAAATAATTTCTGGAAATGTAATCTTCTGAAAATACCCACTTCTACCTGGAAGAAGTCGTTTCTAAGCGATAAGGCTGCCCATTTTACTAATGTGTTTCATGTTAATTTCTATGTTTTTATTTAATTTTGTAGTGAACAATAGTGGTGTTTTGTTTAGACTTCTTTAAATGACTGTTTCCGCATTGTCAAAAGAACAACGTGAAAAATGAAATTAGGGTAAGAGAGATGGAGCAAAAAGAAATTCCGATACCGGGAATCGAACCCGAGCCTCCTGGGTGAGAGCCAGGTATCCTAGCCACTAGACCATATCGGATTATATTCAGAACGCCGAAAATATGCAAGTTATAAAGAGAGTACCTATACAACTTTATTTGTTCGAGTAAAAACAAATTCTGTTCAGCTACGCATTGTCGTTATTAATGATTACTAGATTGGGTTCATGATCCAATTCTTGTGAGACCTGAGCTCTTGACCTTGACTTACGCTGAGCGAATTCAGACTTTCTTTTGATAGGATCAAAGAAACATTCACTTTGCCAACCCTTGCCCCATCATTGAGGGCTAAATTAAAGAGTTTAATAATGAATAAATAATCCTGGAATATTCACACAGCATCATCTAGCCCCAAGCTAAGCAGACCTTGTGTTATGTGTATGTTTTATGTAGCTAGATGACTGATATACATAATATAATACACTTTAAAGATATATATTTTTTATTATACATAGAAAACATGCAGAACACCCTGATCTGCAGATCGTACAAATATTTTTCCCGAGGCGGGAATCGGACCTGCAACCTCTTGCGTTGCAGGCGGACCTTCGCCCGCCGCGCCACAGAGGTCGTCAAGTTGATACACCATTTTTCTTTCAAGATTTAGAACTTCTCTGCTCAGCTAGATAATAGCCGGCCAACTAAGATTGTCTTTGTTCGTTTAAAAATAATTAAAGCACTAAAAACAGACGGCAAAGTAGAATAATCGTAGCGAATGTGTCACGGTTAAATTTAACCGCCCCACGGTTCCTACTGACCTAAATGAGGTGACACTTATTATAATTTTAGATATTATTTGCGCTCGGTGCTTGCTAATGAGGATTTTAATATCTTTAGCCCGCTTTGAAGATTTTATGTTGACTCTCGCATTATTTAAATGAATAGAATAACTCTTTGAAACACATCTGTAAAGTTGAGACATTCTTTTTTTTAAATAAAAATAAAAAGTAAGAAAGAAGCAAAAAAGAACTTGCATCGACCGGGAATCGAACCCGGGCCGCCCGCGTGGCAGGCGAGCATTCTACCACTGAACCATCGATGCTTGGTAATTCGTTCGAAATTTAGTTACAGTTTGTATTTCTATTGGCTAATTTAATGCGATAAAGACGTGACTTATCTTTTCAGTGTGCTACTAAATACTTTTATCAATGGGTTTCGTTTTCGCTAGAAGAAAATAAAATCGAATAAATTGTAAGTTTATAAATTTTATAGGGAATTAATATTACTTCTAGGTGTCTGCTCAAAAAATAAATAATGCTGGATAATCCACATGGCATCATCGAGCCTCAAAGTTGCTAGCTACCTAATGTATAAAAATCTGCTTCAATAAAGTTATTAGAGATCAATAAAAAAATTGGATTTTTTATATATCACAAAGGTAGCAGTCGAGCGCGCGGTCCACCTGATGGGAAGCGGTTACCGCAGCCTATCGACACCTGCAATGTGAGAGACGTAACACGCGCGCTGCCGACTCCGTAAATGCTTTAGAATGCCCTGTTTGACAGACAGTATCACTACATAGTATAAAACAAAGTTGCTTCCGCTGTCTGTCTGTCCCTAAACATGCTTAGATCTTTAAAACTACGCAACAGATTTTGATGTGTTTTTTATAGATAGAGTGATTCAAGGTTTGTACAATTTACACACGTGAGAAGCCGGGGCGGGTTGCTAGTTTTTAAATAAAACCCAAAGGTAGTTTACTTCTTTTGTTTTTTACTATTCTGAAGCACAGCAAAGTGGTTAAGTGCCAGCTACAGTTTCTCACAGCATCTCCTAATAAATAGTGCAATTCTTCCCTGGAAATATCGTGCTCTTCGTCAATTGGTCTGTAGCGAGTGCTCGTGACCGGGCATCGAACCTGCTATGCTGTCACACCGCCCAACACAAGCCTTGTAATTGGGACTATGGGAGCGGAATAACAGGCATTTGTCTTTAACTGACTGTGAAGGGCTCTGACTTAGACCAAGAAATAGACTTGACTTGACTTCTTTGTTGTTGGCAATATGTCTTACAAAAGTAGGTACTATTTCTTTCCTTCAATCAAAGACAAAGTCATTTAAAGAAGTGTTATACCTGGTAAAAAGTGTAACTTTCAAACTTTCGTAGTTTGACGACCGATGTGGTGCGGCGGACGAAGGTCCGCCTGCGACACAGGAGCTTACGGGTTCAATTCCTGCCTTAGGACAGATGTTTGTACGATCTGCAAAAATTTGTCTAGTGTGTTCTGGGTATTTTCTATGTATCATAAAAATATCTATCTATGTAATATATTAACACGTACATACAACCCCACCCATATACAAACTCTGCTTAGTGTGAGACTAAATGATGCTTTGTGAATTGTCCAGCATTATTTATTTTATTTTTTGTATATCCTAACTAATATTATAAATGCGAAAGTGTGTTTGTTTGTTTGTCCTTCCTTCAAGATCTAACTAAACACGCGATCGACTTGTTTTTTGGCATATAGTTGGTTGAAAGGATGGAAAGTAACTTGTGCTACTTTTTATCCTGGTAAAACATTCAATTCCCATTATTGAGATTCACGGGACAAAAGACCTTTTTATCTCCCCAGAAATGTGAAATTCGAATATAACGCGCGGGAAACTGCGGGAAACAGCTAGTTTATTTATAAATGTAAGCGGGTTCACTACAAACCTACTTGGTGTTGAAAGAAAACCATCATTTCTTCCCTTATCCTTGACCTATTTGAGATCCTTGGCATTTTATTACAAGACGACACCTTATTACATCTTTCTTCCGACGAAGAATGGGTTCTTAAGGTCACACTCTCCCCTTAAAGCTAAATTTTATTGGCAGCTTCATAGCGCATTAAACGAATAGCAAATTTGGTCACGAACAAACACTTCATGCACATTTTTCTAAAAAATATTTAAGGCTTACAGTGGTTTGTTTATAAAACAAAATTGTTTTTTTATTTGCATCTAAAAAAGAAATTTCATTTTATTAACCGAATTCAAAAAAGGAGACGGTTCTCAATCCGACTATATGTTTCTTTTTGTATGTATATGTCACGCGATATTTCCGCCAATTATGGACCGACTTTGCAAATTCTTTCACTATTGTATATAAAATAAGGTGTCCGAGATGGACCCATAATATTTTTATCCTCAGGGAATAAGTATTTATCCATTAAAAACAGTGTAAAAGTAAGGGACGATGTCGTTGTCACACTGACTGGTAAGAAATAGTTTCCATGGCAACGGAAACTATTTGTTACAACAAGAGGTCTACTTTGAAATACTTTGATGTCGGTTTATCGTTTATTAAAACACGCCAAATCATCCACTTACTGTTGGACAATACGTGATATACTTACTAGAAAAGTGATCTGAAGAGGATCTTTGACACCAGAGGTCGCCGGTGATCCCGGCCCCTTGCCGCTTCAGTACACACTATGGCAGGAATTTCCTGTAAAGCCTTTCGACTTCATCACCCATAGCGGGTTTAATTTTGAGTATATTTCACATCTTTCTTTTCACACTAGCTGCTGCCCGTGCCTTCGCCAGCGTTTTATTGGGATGAAAAATAGCCTATATGTTATTCCAGGTCCCAAACTATACAAATACTAAATCTCAGCCCAATCAGTTCAGTAGTTTTTGCGTGAACGAGTAACAAATATCCATACATCTATCCATACAAACTTTGACATTTATAATATTCGTAGGATTTTCGTTAAAGCCTAATGCATTTCTAGCAAATGAAAAGGGAATGAAAAGAAAAAAAAAGAAAAGACGCAACGGAGAGCCCGAGACAAAGTGAGTTGCATTAAAGTCGAGGGAAGCCTCTGGAAAATTTGTGTTGCAACTTGCAAGGTTGTCAACGGTATTTTGTCTTATTTCGCTTTAACTAAAATCCTGTAGCATAGGTAAAAAAAAAATACGCAGATGGTGGGTTCGCAATATGAAGGAAGGAAATGAGCACTGAAAAAATTTAAAAAGCTCAAATTTCTTATGATTTTGGAAAGATTTTGTAAAGGGAACATTGACTTCTGTCACAATATTTTTTATTAATGCAAACATACATTATAAATCTTAAATCTCTCGAGACAAGTCCAGTTATAAATAATGCAAGAGTCATCACTACGTGATCTTTCATACCAACAGGCAAAAAACATTCCGTTTCGAAACGTTTCGCCAATTCATCACTGATCTTAAAATCCCGTGTGGCAATGAGGTAGCCCTAAGCCATAATCCTCTAGTCGAAAGGTTTCCACCTGACCTAGTTTCGGAAACTCTGGAAAATATTGTCGGATTCGTTTTCGGTTTATATTTTTACCCTGCGGTTGAAATAACTCTGTTAGGCTTTATTTTTGGGCAGGTTTTGTCATTCAGTTTGGAAATGCATGGCTGGTTTCATTACTAATTTTGGATTTACTTTTGCCTCGCCAATTTAAGCATTTCAGGAGATATAACGCTCTATATGTTCTTGTGATAGTTTAGAAGTTGAGTTTCGAACACTTCGTGGTTGATAAGACGTTTTTATTCATTTTATTTCTGGATCGTCTAAGGTTCTAAGATATGGATGAATGGCACACTTTAAAAAAAACATTACAATATAATATAAAGAATCATCACATAATCTAAGATTCTCCTACATAATCACCCACCGTTCATCGTATTTAACAGTTACCTACCATCCCGCCTCAGTTTTTGCCAGTCCTTTCGAAAGTAGAGCCGTCACTGTCAGCTGTCACGAGATATACGAGTATTATACCGTCCGACATTCCTCTCACGTTCATGACGCAAGTTTTTACGTGAATTTATATCAACAGTTTCTTTTGAAAATATAAAAGAGAAAAAAGAGTAGAGAATTCTTGAAACATCTGAGTATTAAAGCACACAGTACCTATTTAGATTACAGTAAATAAAATGTTTGTTTTATTTTATTTACTATACTGTAACGAAAAGAGTATTGGACCGACGGCATCGTAGCGGTCGCAGGGAGTCGATAGATGGAGGCGGCACAGGACCGCTAGTTGTGGCGTGGAATGGGGACGCCTATGTCCAGCTGTGGACTGATATGATGACTGTAACGAAAAGGTGTATTCCATCTTCTGACCTTGATTCGCGTTCTGATTATTATGTACCTGCTCTCTTATTTAAATCTGTTGATAAATAAGTTTAATATATGATCTTTCAACCAAAAAGTCATAGAAGTAATATCAATAGAAGGAATCCCAAAATCTTCCAACAAAATGATTCAAACTATATAAAACTATGGTTTAAGAAAACAGGTATGCTCTTCCGAGACACGATAGTCACGTGGGTGTCTCCAGTTTACGTCATCATCGCCATCGGCGAATGAGAAGACGAATTTGTTTCCTGGTGTTACCAGCAGCATAAAATCGTAACTCACCGAGCTCCTGTATGAATCTGATAAAACTAAGTGGTTTTGTATCTATTAATTATTTATCACATGTTTTGACTGATCTAACAAACATAATTGACGATTGTAATTTTTTTCATTGATTTCAAATGACCCTTACTCATAACGTTTGTTTCCCGACTTCTACATTTTGTTGAAATAAAGTGGCAACTGGATAGTGACGTTACCTGGAGACCCTCCCGGAAGACCAGATTTATTTTCTTGGATCATGTATGAAACCAAACAAGAGTTTTCAGAGAAATTCAGTAATCACGAATAATTGCTGCAACTTTCGCGTAACATAACTAGATCTGCGTTACATTATGTATGCGGATGGCGATGCCAATTAAAATGTTAACTCTGCTAATTGCTATATGTGAAGTCAAGCTGTACGTGAGGGATTTGACTAAACTTTTGTTTGAGGATTCCGCAACACAGTTTAGATATGAACATTCGTCTGCGTGTCAGAGTTAAAGCACTTTGCCTTCACTAATGAACTTTATCAAAGCTCCCAATGTTAGAATAGATAATGTGGGATTTGTGCTTAGCTACTGAATGTGTATCTAAATATTATTGTAGAATTTAACATTGTTAGTCTCACAATAATAATAGATGATAAGCAATTGAAAAAAAAAACATATTTTAACCAGATGTGCTGGGCTAAGGCCTCATTTCTTTCCTTCTAGACATTGAGTCCAGGACGTAAATCTACCTGTATCAGCAATGATAACGACCAATGTGACGCGGCGTGCGAAGATCCGCCTGCGACGCAGGAGGTTGCGGGTTCTATTCCCGCCTTGGGACAAATGTTTGTACGATCTGAAAATATTTGTCTCAGTATTTTCTATGTATAACAAAAATATATATCTATGTACCCATAACACAAGCTCTGCTTAGCTTGGGGCTTGATGATGTTGTGTGGATTATCCAGCATTATTAATGGGATCCGGGGGCTGATTGTCTAGATTAATTAAGATAAGAGCAGGATCCGAAAACGTTTGCCTTAAGTAAAGAAGTAGAGTCGCAACGCAAAGTTTATAGGTAGTCTAGTCTAGACACTTGCGAGTTTTCATAGGATCGCGTTTCATATCAAAAACATGCATTATCATAAATTCACCAACTCCCAAGCCTCCATCATTTTAAACTTGGCCTGCGGCTGGGTTGCCATACCATTACCGTTCTCATACTGCATGTACCATTACGAAAATGTCAGGTGTTGCCAACGCAGCCGCTTCCTGGAACTCCACGGAATAAATAAGCTGGCAAGCCTTTCAAGTGCTCGGTAGATTTATTTTATAGCTGGGGGAAGTGGGAATTCAATCAGCACGGCGGCGAGTGCCGTAATGAGCCACGTGCAAATCATCGATAATATTGCCTCGACAAATGACAACACTAATATTTCCAGTAATGACGTCTTCATTGCCCGTTTGGATCGTATTTGGAACAAACATTTTGACGTAAATATTGTTTTTGTGATATTTTTCTTTTAAGATATGTCTTAAATTTACATGACGGTAGGTATGAGGAGTATGAAGGTCAGTCGGGCGCTTATTATATATTTTATATAATATATTTTTAGCTTAAAAGTTTGATCTTGTAAAATTTGCATGAAAATGTTTAACGAGTGTAATTTAGGTATTTAATAAAGTTCTTGTATTAAATTATGTTACCTATCTGCCGTTAAGTTGGTCAAAGGCGGTCAGTTATCTTCAAAATTCATTAGTCTGAACTACTTGCTATAAATACTCATCTTCAACCCGTAACTATAAAACTACGTTCCCCAATCCCCACCCATCTTTACAAACGAGAGTGTTTACGATGATTTCAACAAGGGTATAAAATCTCGAAACTTTACGTCCAACTATCCAACGCATAAACAGTTTGATGCTTCAAAGGAATACAATAAAACGTTATATTTGAGTTTCGACGCGGTACGAAAACGGTATTGTTTTCTGGGAAACTACGATGCAGAATGGGATAAGTGCTTTGAATTGCCATCTATCAGAATCCGTACCTATCCTGGAGCCTTGGAAACCCAGGATTTGCCTACTTATTGTGTTTACGGGCTGGCTTGTTAGGAATATTCGCACGATATCATGCTAGTCTAAAGCTGTATGAAGACTGTAGTCGATGTTGATAGACTAGCTAAACTAGTAGCATCTGGGATCAACATTGACTTCAATCTTTGTCACTATCTATGAACTCAAACTATTTATTGATTGAAGGAACGTTGGTATTTTCATAATTAGTGTAGATTTATGATATCAAAGAAAATTTTAATTAATAACAAACAAATTCGAAAGAGTATTTATAATTTGAACAGGATATCCCGTTGAACAACCAACATTAAAACGTTTCATAAAGCTAGACAAAATATGATACCTACATACTTATACACCTAATATCTGTCATATCTTCGGCTGGACTGAAACATCAAGGGACCGGGACGACTGGCGATCTCTGGTGTCGTAGGCCAAGATGCAATATTCATATAATTTTATATAATTTTTAATGTTAAGTAAGTTACTGTAATTATTTTATTTAAATCGTGTTAGTTACTAAATAAATAAATCTAAATCTATAGTATAGCAATGTAGTGTAGGTCTAAGTCAAAGTAAGTTTGCTACAGAAGAACCCGTAACTAGATCATCCTTTACATTTACCATTTTATTACATTTACTTATGTGGATAGAAGTCGAGTGGGAGGTGGGTGAAAGTGGGATGTAGCCTCCTTGAGGAGATTCCGGGTGTAAGTGGATGCCTTTGATTTGCAGCTTTTGCTATGTCAATGAGTACGAGGATGTTGTGATAATGAAACATGAAATTCAAATTATTCAAAATTATGTTTTTTTAAATACTTCATTCAACTAACACGGATTAGGAGTTTAAATTTTCTTAGTTGGGGTTAACCTTACAAACCTTTCAGTATCTTATTTATTTTATAATAAATTATTTTTGTATTCATAATTCGTTTTCTTAAATACTTGTTTTAATTTTAACGGATTTACAGCTACATTGTACAGCTAAAATTGTTTTGGATGAGGATAAACTTAGAAATCTTTCATTTATTTAATACAAGTTCTTATTTAATTTAAAAAAAAGATGTTTACGTACGAAGGTGCACAGTACTACAATAAAATACCCTCTAATATAAAAAAATAACTCATTCAATTCATTTAAAACAAAACTAACTCAATATGTGTCACATAATTATTTTTAGATGCATTGGATGGGTATATTACTATACTTACGAAAATGACCTACTTTTTATACCTACTTTAGAATAACTTTTTTCTCATGTAAGTGACATTTTGTCTTTTTGAGAATAAATGTCTTTAAACCTTCAATCTTAAGGAGACTTTGCTAAGGAGACTGGGTATATAGTCTCAATACTCACTGAAAAGTGTCAAATAGATAAACGACATTACTTATCTTGTAATATTAATAAATTATCTTTGGTAACTAGATGGTAGAGTTCTATCTAGATTCTAACAGACAATTCTAAAGAAATAAGAAGTACCCACAACAATAGGTAGAGAATGAAATAAGTAATAGGAATCGATAAATCTAAGTTCGCAATGCTATTCAGCCCTCAGAGCGCTCCCTATACCTAGCATAGAAGGCAATGACACTATCCCATTCAACCCAGCAACTAGTGACTCTAACCAGCTACCACGCGAAGCGGTTGACATCTAAAATTTATTAATACAAAGCGAACGTATACAACAGCTGCATAATATTGCATTGCAATGGCGGGATTTTCGAGCCAGTCAGTCGCCGTGCTGCGTTCGCGAGGCCCGAACGCGTGTCGCGTTACGCCCGAGTGAATTCGTAATTCGAACGTCGACATCGATAAAAAGTGCACCATGCCCCTTCCCTAGTGTTTAACTAACTAAATTCCATGTTTTCTTTACTATCGCGTGTGTAATAGAGTTTAAAATTAGATGTGCTTATTTAGCCGATGGTTTACGGTAGTGAAAATTAACTAAGATTTCAACTGAATTTGTATCGATAGATTAGTGTTGTGACTGTGCTAGTGATGTGAACTGGATATTGGATTTTCAAAATGTTTGGAGTCTTCATTCGTAAGTGGAAACCTAAAAGGTAGAGTCTAACTTTTACTTACAAAATATTTATTTGTTTACTGAACAATGGTGCGAACAGCTGATCGAATAGGTTTAGGTAACTATTTCAGTATTTGAAATTGTTCAGAGAAGAAGATTTTTTCTTCCTTTCTCTGACTTTCATGGCACAAGACGCACATGTCCATATGCTTGTCCTTGAAGCGGCTGCCCCCCCGGGTTCGCACCACCCCGCCGTGACTGGGCAGTGAATGCATTAATATGAACACATACCTATAACGGCCCTGAAGGACCAACAAGTTCAAGTTGCATGGCGCCCTAACAGGGCTCCCAATGCCTCCTAAGTTAAATTTATAAGACCTCTCTCACTTGACATATAAGGATTGCAAAATGAATACTTGAACCTACAGTACTAACCTAAGGTCTTCATTTAGTTAGTAACAGTTGGGCAGGTAGGTGAGGAGGTAGGTATTACAAAACAGTGATTGTTCGCCAATGGCCGATGTGTGTGTGTAGGAGGACTATAAAACTCCTAATACATAAGAACATAACTCAAACTTACGCAAGGTTTAGATGCAGTCGCTCCTTATAAATTATGGAGATTATACCAAACTTGATGGATTTGGTCTAAACTACTAAAAACGACCCGAAAAAGCGAAGATGGTGTTGAAGAGCGAAAAAGCGAAGATCGCAAACAAAACTTTACAAATATTATATCTTTATAATATGGCGTGTTTTAAAAACGATAAACTGACTTCAAATTCCCTTACTTTTACATTTATTTTAAGTTTTGCGGGATAAATACTAATTAAAAAGAGATAAAGATAAAGATCATTTTATGTTTATGCAAATAAAATGATCTTTATCTTTATCTCCTGGGGATAAAAAAATTATGGGACCCCTTCGAGATCATTTTCTACACAACAGTGAAAGAATTTTTAAAATTGGACAATAATTGGCGGAGATATCGCGTAACATACATACAGACGAATTGAGAACCTCCTCCTTTTAAAGTCGGTTAAAAATAATTTTGATGAGAGTGGAAGATGCCCATTCCATACAAACAAATCGCTAAATAGGCTAAGGTAATAATATAATAATAATCAATTTGATGAATGGTGTTGTACCAAAAGAACCCACAGAAGAAAAAATAACATCAACGACTGTGGTCGAGCTTAGAGTTAGCTGCAAATTATGTCAACAAAACCGAACAAAAATATTAAAATTCACATGCAGTATACTTCAACCAACTCTCCTGAATTTTTCAAATTATAGCACGAAGGAAGATATATCAAAACCCAGATTAAAATATCGATAGAAAGTCACGGGAATGAATTTTTTATGTTTTCAATATAAATAGGGAATATCAAATGTAAAATTTGGTATTTACTTTAGAAGCCAAAATCGCAACGTACTTAGTAAAAACAAGAAAAACTAGAACCTATCCAATTTTGGGTTATCATTGGCCGATTGCACGTTGAAAAGATTCTAAAACTTCTAGAGCTTCACTTAACCAAGGGTGAAGTTCTCTACATTTCTCGCAGAGAACATTTGCGGTGGTCGCCGGTTATCTACCATATTCCCGTAAAATGTTAAATATTTGCTTGAAGAACAAAATTGGACTTTCTTTCAAAACTGCATTACCTACCTCAAGTTATTTCAAAGGCATTTCGCTTTTTACGGCGCAGGGGCGACAGTGTAAAGCCTCGTTTACATTAGAGCCATTTCTTAATACATACATAATATTCAATACTAGATAGATAGACAATTCTTTATTGGGCACTGAGAAATAATTTGCTAAATAATAATTACCAAATAAGCGACAATAGGCGGTCTTATCGCTCAAGAGTGATAAGACCGCCTCTCACAGACACTCTCACATCTCTCCCAGATAGAAGGAGCTTATGCTTGCAGCTTCGCATGCCTTTTTGGGAACAAAATGTAACTCTTGTCTTATTCTAGGTTCAGAACTTGACGAGAGCAAAATTTGAGCTAAATCCATTCAGTAGTTTTGGCGTTGTCTTAGGCCAAACATCTTCACGGCACAAGCTTTCGCCTTTATAATATTAGTAGGATTTTTAAGCATCTAAAGAGGTTTGTAGAATTTTGTGAAAGAGACGGTCATAAAAGTGACTGGTGAAGGAATGAGACGAATCAACCAACGTGATAGTCTTCCGACCGGCGTTGACCATCTACAGTGCTATTCAGGAATCTTACGTTCTCAATTCGACTGTATTTTTTTTTCTTAGTGTCTTTGACACTAAATCTGACACAGATTCCCGCGAAATGCAAATATTTTAGCAAATTTTATTTTTTCTGAATAACCCGGCTGGTCTGCTATTTCGATGGTTAGCTACTTCTACAACAATCGCTCACATTTAGTGATCGGCGAGCGAGCACTACTTCTTCCTATGTAAATTGTAGATACAGAGGGCAGTAGACAAAAAATATGAGCATTGATTTGCAAAAAATGAGGCATGTAAAATAGCCTTTATTGTCACGAGCTTGCAGTATATTGTTTTTGTTGAGTCGAGTGCTATGCTAGTGCAGTTAGAGTTACCATATCGATAGAGAAAATGTAGGACAAAGAAATAAGTTATGAATTTTTTACACTACGCGTTAGTCATACATACATTTGTATATGTAGTTATTCTGTGAGTCGCCTTAACTGTGTCGTTACGATTTTCAATATGAAAAAACAGATGAAGATATGCAGTCATTCACTAAGTATATCAAAAGCTCTTTTTACTTTGGAGGAATAAGTGAATATCAAAATGCATCGCATACTAAAAAAAAACCCAAAGTAAATAAGTTAAACATTTCGCTGTCTTATCATTTGATTTTTAGATTGTTGTGTCTTGCTTGAGCGATAAGACCGCCAATCGTCAGTAATTGTATAAAATTGTTTGTTATGTTAATTATTTCAAGGTGTGCAAAAAAAGGTCATAAAAGGCTAGCTAATTTCTATCTTCTATATATTGTGTTTTTCTTCCGGATTTTAATAGTTATCTGTAACAATAATTTAGATCTATATTTTATTTGTACAAACACTAACAAATATTTCCAGCTAGTGAATTTAGATCTTCAGGACAGAACTACAGACAAACGTACTTACAATTCGAACATTCGTATATAATTAATAATGTAACTATATGATTTCTTTAGAGTTCCTTCACAATATATATAAAATGTCAATAGATTTTTATATATAAAATGAATTGAGATTTATTTATAAAAGCTACTTAGATATTTTTGGAAATAAAAGGCTTACTTACTTCAGAACGAAACTTCCAGAGTCATGGTCACCCCAGACATCTACAATGTGCATTGCTTCGTAATGGATTATATTCTACTTATTCCATATGAAGGAATTAACTGGGTTCCTAATTACCTTAGTTCTGCGGAAAATTCCACGTTCCTTTACTAGCTACGCGACCTAAATAAAAAGAGACAGAAAACTAGTTTCTAGTAAGGATGGGAGTTATTGGATATTTTGGTTACCGGTTATTTGTTGGGTATTTTGTTTCAATACCGCTAGTACCAACTGGTACCCAATAACGTTACAATACTCTATACCTGTCCTGATTTCTACCCAATATATTTCTACCCGATTTGGTTAGAAATACCAAAGACTTGTTGCAGCTTCATAACTTTACGGGTGAACGGTCCGCTAGTACCTATGCGTAGATAGGTATTGAAGCGTTGGGTAGTTATGGCTCACGGTCGGTTAGGCGCGCTTTGCACAGTTATTCCCTAGCGGTATACGGATTTTACAATACCGGTACATATTTTAGGACCATGCTAACAGGTACTGAGTTAGTTATTGAATACCGGACTCATATCTAGTTTCTAGGCGAAGAAAAAAATATATGAAATATTGTAATAACTACGTTTGGGTGAGATTGTCTTATAAAGTAACTTCAAAAAGGAGGAGTTTCTCAATTCGGTTGTAGGTTTTTTTTTACTCATCGCTTTTATTTTAGTTGCACAGGGAACGTGTTAAAACTCCTATTAACTTTAATACCATTTTTATTTTTGTATCGAGGCTAGTTTGTGTAAAACTATAGGTACATTATAATAGTTCTAAATCTGCTGTCTATTTTACTCTAATTGAATTTAAAACTAAAGACTCTACTACGTTTCGTAATTACTATATGTTAAATAATTAATACTGTTAGAATGAAGAAATATTTATTAACAATTCCACGTATAACCTTCTCTGATAGTATTCATCAAAGTAAGTTGTCTACTAGTTTCGTCTCTCCACGAGACATCTTCAGGACACCACAATACTAAACCTTGACGTTTATATTATGAGTATTGTGGTGTCCTGAAGACAGTTTGTTTTTCTAAAATATTAATTGTAAATTCCTAGCTTAGCGTTTCTTATTTAAGTATGTCTTGTGTCATGCCAAATAAACATATTTTCATTACCATTTCATTTCAAGTTATTTTCAGAATATCAGAATCAGAATCAATAACTTTATTTCTTTAGGTTTACAAAATAAGTACTTAGACAAGTCAAATTGTATACTATAAACATAGTTATTATTATCAAATAAGAAATAAGGTGTTATTGATATTCTCTTCACTTCAATTTTTTGTCCACTAGTGGAAGGTGAAAAAGAAACCACTAGCACATTATAATATCACTTAAGTGTCTAATACATGTTTTCTAAATCTAAATTTAATACGATTTAGTTACATGTCAAAAAATTCCATAAAGCTAAACAGAACATTGAATTTCTTACATACTGTCAGTGTGGAACGGAGCGACATCTGGCCAAGCATTAACATCATTGATGTAATCATCTATGGAGTAAAAGGCCTTAAATACCTTAAATTGGTAATGAGAGCCCTAAATAAGTGTACTTATTATGCATTTTTTTATATTTGTGGTACAGGGAAGGTTTTTGAACTCAAATTACATACCGAGAGAGTGAATTGCCTTCTTTATCTCACTGCAAAACAGAAGGACAATGTTTTTGCCGTTGATTTTCAAGACTTCCTTCACTTAAACCATTGTCAGCAAAACCCCAATCACTCCTGTGTGGTCCTATGTCATGACAAAGGGCTTGCAATTCATACATGCATACATACAAGCGAACAAACATACATACAAGCGTGCTTCCCGGAAGCTTGTATAAAGAGGCGGTGCCGCTTAATCAGCTCTTTATGGATCGATATGATAGCGATAGAAGTCTCCATTCATATCATCCCATGGTTTAATAGTTCGCGTATCATCGGAATGGAATGGAACCTTGTCAAAGTACCTAATTTACGTAACATTTCAGGTACAATCCGCGTCCTTTAAAATTGGGATAGTTCATACGTTAATTTACCTTATAAACGTAAATAAACGTACGCGGTTGTCGTGTTGGGTCAATTCAAATTCGAAATGATTACCTATATTGAATAGACAAAAAAACCGTACGTGCTACCGTTTTCACTGACCACCGAAATTGCTCCAATACTATTAATTGACTAAATTTAAACTTTATGATTCCTCGTGATCGTTCCGAAGGATTTGGGGAGAACTTTACCTAGACACGTTCGGGTAAAATGCTCCCCAAATTTTCTTCAGTCGATTCTGTCCCGTCCGGGTCGACTGAAGAAAATTCCGCTCTATTCCTTCATAAGATGTGATACAAATCCAACAATAGTGATCTGCGGATCCGATACACTTTCGCATTTTAAATTACCACGGCAAAATAATGTAGGTCTATTCATTCGAGTTAGATTTCAATCGACTACAGGTAGTTAGTTTTTACCGTAGGAAACCGATACGATACAGACGGTAACACAATACAATTCATGCTTCTTGACATCTGACCTACTTTTCAACCGTATTCTATTACGGACCTATGGTCGCGAGATAAAAAAACGCACCTGTATGTACAATATTAGATATCTCGCTACATATCTCGTTTGTTTTTTGTTGGTTGTGGTTTGTTAAGGTGAACGCACATATATGTATACATCTGTCGGAAATCATTTTCAGGATCATAATCATATTTTCCCTCTATAACTTTTTTTAAATATTATTGGCTTGCGTTTGACCGCTATCTCACTCACCTGATGGTAAGTGATGATACGGCCCAGGATGTAGCACGCTTGCCTAGAAGAGTCCTTCACTCTAGCCTTGAACACCTCTAGATTATAAAATAACCGGAGTTTTAGAAAAGTTCGTTGCCTTACTTATTGGGTTATCCTACTAATATTATAAATGTGAAAGTTTGTATGGATGGATGTATGGATATTGTTTACTCTTTCACGCAAAAAAATACTGAACCGATTAGACTGAAATTTTGTATGGGTATAGTTTGGGACCTGGAATAACATTGGGCTATTTTTTATACCGATAAAACGCGAAGGCACGGGCAGCAACTAGTTCTTTATATATTTGAAAACAACTAGGAACCAGCTTTTTCTCTTGTCTAACTGAGGCAAAAAAGATGCAATCTGAGTATGTAATAAAAATAATTTAAAAAAACATGAGATCAAAATCCTTCTGACAATTTGGTAATTTAAACTCGAAAAGGTGTGCGATGAGCTTTAGTTTCGATGTGCTAAAGTATACTAAACAGGTCTGTAATGATAAAAACTATATTAATAATAACCAAAGGCACGAAAGCGGTCAAAGGTTTTTTATTTTTGCCATGTTGCATGATGTTCACATCTCGAGTTTTTTTTCATTTGCTTTTTTTTTTATTTTTGTCATATTTTACCTACAGTTTTTACTGCACTATTATATAAGGGAATCATGTTCTTTAATACGAAAATGATTCTTATATGATGGTTCGATTCTAAAAAAAAAGTTTATCCTGCCCGGGCTGTTATTAAAACCACCATAAACGTATTATAATCATCATCATCAGCCCATACACGTCCACTGCTGGACATAGGCCTCCCCCGTACGACGCCACAAATAGCGGTCCTGAGCCGCCTCCATCCATCGACTCCCTGCGACCGCTACGATGTCGTCGGTCCATCGAGTGCATGGTCTCCCATGTAGGGGGGATTTGCCATAATCAGCACGCTTGGCAGGCAGATTGGTGATCGCAGTGTTGGTGTTTAAAAATACTCAGAAGGAAGCTGCTGCCCTTCCTCTGGTAGGTTCCCTTAGTCGGCTTTTACGACATCCACGGGTTGAGTTGGCGTATTATAATAGGTAGCAAAAATTGTACTGGAATAATTATTCCCGTACATTTTTTTCAGAACACGTGCCTATGTATGAATTATGAATCATTAGTGGTTGCCAGGACCACACACCGATCAATACGAGCATACCAGGTCCGTTGGAGTTCACAGCCATCGCCGCAATATACTAGCAGCACAATAATTATAATAATGTAGGCTTGGCCACGGTCAGTGCTAGTAATTAACGGCGAGGATGTTAAACCCAATTTAGAGTGTGAGCTTTTTTGTCAGCAAACTCTTTAGAGGAATCAACAAGCAATATAAAAGCCTTGTAAAAAGATGTTCGTATTGAATGGTTTAAGGGTTTAAAAATAAAAATAAACAATATTTACTTTAGAACTCGATAGCGCGGGTCTTTTACGGAAGAATTTTTGGAGAATAATATGGCGTGTTTTAAAAAACGATAAACCGACTTCAAATTCTCTTACACGTATTTTAAGTTTTGCGGGATAAAAACTAACCCCCTTGGGAATCCCACCTTGGGAACATTTTCGATACAAAAGTAAAAGAATTTTTAAAAGCGGTCCATAATTGGCGGAGATATCGCGTAACATACATACAAAAAAACATACAGATGAATTGAGAACCTCCTCCTTTTTGAAGTTGGATAAAAATTGATATGTCTTGTCCTATACACGGTATATTAGGGTCTATATGTCTGTTTAAATTGACAAACCCAAAGTCATTGTGATCTCTTTTTTCTAAAATAGAACGGAACGGAAACGTAAGAACACTGAAAGTCTGGTTGAACTATTTTTGACCAATTTTATTAAAGAAATCGGGGATAAAGTTCCGAAAAGCCCATATGCCGGATCGACTTGAAATTTGGTATACGTACGTATTTTGACCTCCTGAGTACAAATATGAAAACGAAAATTGGCGCGATTTTTTATTTGAAATTTATTGTTTATTTTTAAAGAAAATCACATTCAAATAATAGAAACAAATCAGAACTAGTATTTACAATTACTCAAATTGGAGGTCAAAAAACGTACATGTACCCTTCAAGTCGATCCGGCATATGGGCTTTTCGGAACTGCACCCGAAATCTGCTTATTGATTCAACCATTTCAAGTACAAACTACTGGAAATGGTTGAATCTTGCTTGTCGATGTCCAAACAGTTTTGAATTGAATTATTTCGAAATGGTTCCATACCATTCTGATCGCGTTTTCCCTTTTAGCTCGAGAAGACGACTCTATAATAGAATACTTTTTTAACCGACTTCAAAGAGGAGGTATTTTGTAGTAAGGGATTCATAGTCGTTATCACAATGACTAACAAATACGAATGAGTAACAAATAGTTTCCATGGCGCAAGAGCTCAACTTTGAAAAACAAATTTGAAGTCGGTTTCTCGTTTATTAAAACACGCCAAATTATTAAATTGTCTATGAGCTCTACCAATTTAGGATACATGTACTCTTTCTTGCCCTAAGCTCGCATAATGTGAACGTGTAGAACTTTCATGATTTTATTCCGTTGGTCTTGCTTCGTGCGAAAAATTACGAATAAAATGAGTACTTTAAGAACAGTTACTTGCTCCAGAGAATTATAATTTCTTTGAATGTGTACTGTTACTTGGACGATTTGCAATTGTGTAGACCTTTCGCGTTAAGTACAGGTTTTATTTGGGTAATCATTGGAGTGCCCATAAAATAATTATGTTTTTGTTACTGTAAACATGGCTCTACAGGCATAATTATATACTAGCTGTTCCAGGCAGTTTCGCTAGCGTTAAATTCGAATTTCACATTTCTAGGGTCTTAAAAAGGTCCGTTTCCCCGTAAACTTGCTATGGGAATTTGATATTTTACCAAGATAAAAATTATGCATCATCATCATCATCAGCCCGTACACGTCCACTGCTGGACATAGGCCTCCCCCGTACGACACCACAAATAGCGGTCCTGAGCCGCCTCCATCCATCAACTCCCTGCGACCGCTACGATGTCGTCTGTCCATCGAGTGGATGGTCTCCCATGAAGGGGGGAAATTATGCATATTATATATTATGTGTGCATTTTAAACTAAACGGAAAGTAACATAGGCTTACCTTTATAATATATTTATAAATATAACATAGGCTTACTTTTATAATATATTTATAAATATATTATAAAGGTAAGCCTATGTTACTTTCCATCCTTTCAACTAACTCTATGCCATAAATCAAGTCGATTGGTTGCGTTGTTAGGGCGTAAGGAAGGACCAACAAACACACTTGGGCATTTTATTAGTTAGGAAGTTAGGTAGGATATCTCATGCAAAATTTTAAATGGTTTCTTTTGATGATTCGAGGATTTAACGTATTAGTGACCTACTAGCTATCATCATCATCATCATATCAGCCCATACACGTGCACTGCTGGACATAGACCTCCCCCATACGACGCCACAATAAATTGCTAATAGGTAATCAAATAACGGCAACGGCAAAATTAGGGTGAAGAAAGCGGCAGTGGGCAGGTCATATTGCTCGCAGAACAGATGGTCCGGTGGATCCGGTGGGGAGTAAAGGTTCTCGAGTGGCAGCCACGATGCAGCGCGAAACGGAGTATTGGGATACCGTCCACTCGATCGACGACAGATATTTTTGACGTCGTATAGGGCAGGCCTATGTCCAGCAGTGGACGTGTATGGGCTGATAATATGATGATCATGAATCCAATAACATTGGAAGATGACCACCTAAACAAAAAGTGCATTCAACCCAAGACCAACGTAAGCTGCACCGATGATTATTTGGAGGAGAGCTACCTAGCACTGGGTTAATAAAATACTGAATTAATGACTGCAAAAAAATATTTACAGGTTCGCAAGTAAAACCAAATAATGGAAAAGAAAATTTAACATCCAAACATCTAAGTTGCAATATTTCACGAATCAAAACATATGGAATTACAGCAATTGCATGACCAGCATACTCAGAATCCTAACTATTCTAAATAATATCAAGGATATTTGAAGGTATCAGAGTAATTGGACAGGTCATATTAGTCTGGACAGTACGCAGTCATTGAAGAAGTCCTCTTGGCCTCTTTCCAGAATAGTTGGTGTTACGGAATTTTATTAGGTTTTTCATTTGTTTTTTCAATGCATAAGAGTGACATTCGTATGTGATCTTATGAGTCACATTATTGTGACCCTACCGTATTCAACATTATGTATTGTAAAATCTCAAATATATTTTTATTTCTTGTAGATACGATGCAAGTTTCAGTTAAATTCTAATCACTACATAATATAAACCAAAGTAGGTTATCTATCCCTATATATTTTTAGATCTTTAAAACTACGCAACTGATTTTGATGCGGGTTTTTTTAATAGAAAGAGTGATTAGACAGGAATGTTTATATGTATAATTTAGTATCAGCTAGGCACACGTGCGAAGCCGGGGCGGTTCCCTAGTCAGCTATATAAAGTAGGTACTTAAACTTGAAAAAGTCACAGTACAGAATTATAACGTTGTATCTAAAAGTTATTTAAATAAGTATTTTACAATGCTCATGATAGGAGTGACATAGTCACTGTGTGACAAAACTCCATTAAAATAAAATAAAACGTCTCGTGCTCATCTGGTCACAGCTATCTTCCAGGAAGTAAAGTATATATGTCATCATCATCATCATATCAGCCCATACACGTCCACTGCTGACGCCACAAATAGGCGTCCTGAGCCGCCTCCATCCATCGACTCCCTGCGACCGCTACGATGTCGTCTGCCCATCGAGTGGATGGTTTCCCATGTAGATTATGGCAAATCCCCCGATTTGCCATAATCACCACGCTTGGCAGGCGGATTGGTGATCGCAGTGTTGGTGTTGAAAAATACTCAGAAGGAAGCTGCTGCCCTTCCTCTGGTAGGTTCCCTTAGTCGGTTCTTACGACATCCACGGGTTGAGTTGGGGGGTCGATATTCGTAAGCCGCGGCCCCACGGCCAAGTAAAGTATATTATATACATATTGTTGAGCATTTGACAATTTTTTTTGGTATAAGTTAAAGCTCAAACTATCTATTTTCAACCGACTTCAAGAAGGAAGTTCTCAATTCGCCTGTTTTTTTTTGTGTTACGCGATTATTCCGCCAAATTTGGCCCGATTTTGAAAATTCTTTCACTATTGTATAGAAAATGATCCCCAGGGGATTAGTATTTATCCTTCAAAATTTAAAAACAGTGTAAAAGTAAGGGATTCGAAGTTAATTATTAGGTTTTTGAAAACAATCAAATTATCACAATGACTGATAAGTCTGGTAACAAATAGTTTCCACGGCAACGAGTGTAAACAAGAGGTAGGTTCAGGAATTTTAAGTCGGTTTATCGTTTTTTAAAACACGCCAAATTATCATGAAACAATACCAGAAACTAAGAAACGTCAAGTATTTTATTATTATGGGCCATAATGACTCTGCTTGAATCTTTCCAGCAATGCCCGTTATTTTGCATTGTAAATACTAGAGTCTTTAGTCTTTGGCAAAGTTTGCAGCATAAAGTTACCTACGATTTACGATAAATAGCTGTTTCCTAGATGTACCGTAGTCTCAAGACTCTAGACTGCAGTAATTCAAGGCATACAAACTGTTAGAGCATCCACGGCAGCCAAGCTCAGATTATTTCTTCCGGTATTTGGTAGTTATTTATAGACGATGTATTTTAAAGCTATTGGTAGGATGACATGGAAAATGCTGAGGCTGCGTCTTGATTGGTTGGAAAGATTTAAAATGGAATTAATTGCTTGCAAATACGAGCTTGAAATTAAGAAAGCTATAAAATTATAATGCAAAAGAAGAGAAATGCAGAAGAGGCTGGTAAATACGAAAAAACATCAATGGTGTGTATTATTACAGTATATGTATTTTCTATTATGTATTGTACATATGTATTTTTACTTAAGTAATTCACCACCATACGTAACTGCTTTGTTTCCATCTCAAGTTTGTGTAGAGATCACTCATAGTGATATGGTCGCCCATTGTGCAACGCTGTTATCTCTATTTTCCTGTATTTTTTAAACAGTGTTAAATATAGTGTAATTTATGGTATCCTCTCTCATTCTTATGCACAGGTACGCCTATTGTTGAACATGACTCCCACAAGCTGGGGGAGGGATGTTCTGATCAGGGTTTTATCATAATCACTACTCTTACCAAGCGGATTAGTGATCGCCGTGAGGGTGTTAAAAATTTACAGGAAGAGGCTGCTGCTCTTTCTCTAGTAAGTTCTCAAACAAGAAGTGATAACAAGCTTAATGTCCACAAATGTAGGTACTCTTTTGCTTTTAAAACGACCCAATCCTGGATGCATTAATGTGCTGCTTCGTCCGCTTATTCCCAGTTTCAGGTCTGCACAAGATAACTGGGACAATATTTGTCCCAGTTATCTTCTGCACTAAAATTATATTATAATTTCAAAAATGTCAGCCAAAGAAATTCGGCGAAGGTCAAAATTACAGCAAATATCAGACATTGTTAAATATGCCAGAAAATATCATCAAATCCAAACCTACTTAGCAGATCTGACTGGTCTTAGTACAGATGCTTTTCTAGACCTGTGATCAAATTGAAAGGGAATATCGCGCGGTAGGTTTTGTAGCCATTGTATAGAATAATAGCCTTTACCTCAACCTGTACTGTACTACTAGTGGATACCTATCAGGTATTTGTTGACTGTGCTAATAACCAAAGTTCTTGCAAAAATAGTATTCACCACTGTTCATGCATTTATCCTGACATAAAAGGCTCAGCCTCCCAGAAGCTCGACTCTATTTCCCAATCAAAGTGAACGTCCGCACAAATCTGGGAGAGTTACGATAAAAGATAATGCATACATGCAAATCCGCGCATACATGTGGGTCGTGGGGCGAGCGGTTAGGTAACTGTCCCTAGAGTGGATCTACGTGGACAGAGTGCCATTAGATTCCTTACTTGAGAGAGAGAGAGATAAGTTGTTGCTTGTGATTTACTTAGCTAGACTCTTAACTCTAAGACCTATGAAAGCTTGCTCAGTCACAGATCTATGTCTGAGTGACGTTTAAGCCTTATCTTGGAGATCCAGATTGTAATATGCCGGAAAAAGGGAGCAGGCAGCGAGATCCATTCCTAAGCGGTGCGAATTATAAAGGTGGAGGAAAACCGCTTAGTACGAGTGGATGGTACATCCACCAGATAGAGATGGTATTGTGCCGTCCGTCTGCTTGTCCTGGAGTGGAAGGGATGGTGGGATCAGGTCATGAACTTCCTGGGAAAATTCACCTCCATTAAAGGTGTACATAAAACATACACCAAGAGCACGGTTTTGGAAGTTTGTTTCTATTTAGAGATGGTAACAGTAATAGTTAGAGATGAGTCCGGTATTCAATAACTAACTCAGTACCTGTTAGCATGGTCCTAAAATATCTAACGCTATTGTAAAATCCGCATACCGCTAGGGAATAACTGTGCAAAGCGAGCATCGCGCCTAACCGACCGTGAGCCATAACTACCCAACGCTTCAATACCTATACTTACCTAACTATAATCTACGCATAGGTACTAGCGGACCGTTCACCCGTAAAGTTATGTAGCTGCAACAAGTATTTGGTATTTCTAACCAAAACGGTTAGATGGTATTTCTAACCAAATCGGTTAGATGGTATTTCTAACCAAATCGGTTAGAAATATATTGCGTAGAAATCAGAACAGGTATAGAGTATTGTAACGTTATTGGGTACCAGTTGATACTAGCGGTATTGAAACAAAATACCCAACTAATAACCGGTAGCCAAAATATCCAATAACTCCCATCCTTAGTAATAGTTTGTTTTTTGTCAAAAATTAGAAACAGTTAGTGTAACCATGTTAATATTTCGACATATTTTTCAAATACAATTTTTCAAATCAAATACAACAAATTAATGTAGCCTAATTAAACAAATCACGAAACAAATGAACAGAAGAATTAAACCAAATCCGTGTTGGACCAAACGCACTTTCAGATTTTAACCTAAAGAAACTTACATACGGGCCATTATATTCTCAAAACCATATTTTTTTTATTCAATGTAGTCTCAAATGAAAGGTATCTTAACGTATATTATGTAGCACATAAAAACTTATCTATTTTCACTGTAGATTTCCCAAAAAACTCTTACGCCGTTCTTTTTTCTGTTTTCTTTGTTTTCTTTCTCACATTTCATCAATAGGGATGTTTTTCTTTTCTTCTTTTCACTTTCTATAACTTGTTTTTTCTGTTATATCGTAAAATGATATTGCACACAACATGGAGGTGACATTTTCATCACATTCATATCGAGGATTACAAGAAATAAATAAATAATTTATTTTTTATTGAAAAACCTATTAATATGCCCTACTACAATTAACTATAGATTCTTGAAATACTACAAGTATTTCTATTATTTAAAACTAATGCACCAAAAAAGAGAGAATGATCCATACCTAAAATATTTGTATTCAATTTTAGAGTAAAGGTGTCAGCCAAAAATAACAGCTATTTTCGTAACACTAAATCATTAGTTTCTGCACAGATATAATGTGAAACAGTTATGTAAACATGATAATTCGCAAACATTTATCAGTGAGATAGCTCTATTAGACATTTTAATATCAAAGATAATGACCAACCCATAAATTTTACGCTACGAGCTGAATGAAATTGAAATTGCCAATGTCTAATGGATAATTTTAGCAATGTTACGTAAAACGTAATGTAACTCGCCCACTTATTAGCATAGATTGCGTCATTATTAATTTAGTATGACCTAAGTCGCAGTTACTACTTGTACAATTTCGACCTACATAGTACATAGGTTGAATAGGTGCTTAGTTAGGTAATTGCCGCATAGATAAAAACTAGATTATTAATCCAGTCACTTTTTGACCTGTCGCATTCGCAGCGCGGTCGCTGCCGGGTCGTTTACATATTTAATTCGTTATAATTAAATATGTAACGGTACGAAATAAATAAAGGTACGTACGAAGTAGGTATAGGTACCTATATTTATTCATCATCATCATCATCATCCGATGTTTGATAGATACGAGTATATAAGACAAGTCATCTTGTACTAGCAAAACAAGATCTGCTTAGCTTCGGGCTATATGATGCTGTGTGGTTTGTCGAGCATTATTTATTTACTTCTTATGTCTTCATGAGATCTACAGACTTGAAAGTATTTTGTTTACCGATGGAACAAACTGTTTTTTGAGACTCCATTTTAGAACACAATTATAATGTAAAATCGATTAGCTAACTATAGGTATCTAATCTACGTGAGTAAATAACTGTGTTTACCCATCACTATATAAATTTACAACTAGTAAATGTCCATGGCGTGACACCTTGTTTCCATGGAAATGTTCAATGATTCATGATAGGAACTGATTGATGTAAGGGGAAAAATATAAAATAAATAAAAATTAAATGAATAATATAGCATACAGCATAATGGTGTATAGTTCTATTTTTTTGCAAAATTTCAGTCCGATCCGATCGATAGTTAGATAAATAAATAATGCTGGACAATCCGCACAGCATCGTCTAGCCCCAAGCTAATCAGAGCTTGTGTTGTGGTACTATAGATAGATGACTGATATATGTACTTAACACAATAGATATTTATATATATATTATTATACACTAGCTGCTGTCCACGCCTTCGCCCGCGTTTTATCTATTTTATCCCAGAATAACATATATGTTATTCCAGGTCCCAAACTATTATATACCCATATCAAGTTTCAGCCCAATCAGTTCAGTAGTTTTTGCGTGAGTGAGGAACAAACATCCATACTCACAAACTTTGACATTTATAATATTAGTAGGATAGTAAATACCCACAACAACCGAGACATATGTACATATACGTATTTGCAAATCGTATAAACATTTGTCCTAAGGCGGGAATCGAACCCGCAACCTCCTGTGTCGTAGGCGGACCTTCGCCCGCCGCGCCTTATCGGTCGTCATTTTTAGCATGAAGAACAGTTTTGGCTTGAAGAAGTAACAAACATTCATCTATGCAAACTTTCGCATTATTAATATATGTGTTATTTATAAAAAAAATATTCTTCAGACACGTAGCTATTTCATTCAAAAGAATATCTAGAATCGGCACATCGCGTCTGATTGTTGCTAGCATCTCGTCTATTCATCGCACAACAGAACGACGGCAATGATTGCGAATCCCGTGCAGAATGCGTACAGACGAAGACAATGCTCTTTGTCAGCTGATATACAACTTGACAGTAAAGTAAAGTATGTTACGTTAGCTGTGTTTAGTAGAAAGCTATTTGATTCTGTATATATGAAAGGAACAAAACCTTGAAACGAAAGCGTTAATCGAGGTAGAAGGTTTCTAGAGTTTTCGTATTTGGCCGATGGTCGGGCCATCGACATAAATACGAAAACTCTAGACATTAAAGAGAAGAAAGATAAGACATTAAACGTAACAAACCATCTTACTAATACTATCATATCCTACTAATATTATAAATGTCAAAGTTTGTATGGATGGATGTATGGATATTTGTTACTCTTTCTCGCAAAAACTACTGCACCGATTAGGCTGAAATATGATATGATATGGGTATAGTTTGGGACCAAGAATAACATACCTATAGGCTATTTTTCATCCCGATAAAACGCGGGCAAAGGCGCGGGCAGCAGCTAGTATACTATATTTAATTGTAATTAGTCCCATTTTATCATTATCATACGATGCCGATTCCATTACTACCCGGGCGAATTAACGTGACACCTGGTTCGGAGTAAAAGCTAACGCTGGCAAATGTCATATTAATTTGTCCGGGATATACACAATATTATTTCGCAGATTATTATTTTCGAATTTCAATTGTGAACCAGCGTCGATCAGTTGGAGATCATTAATATCGTCACTAGGGCAGGAAAAAAATAGATAAGTAATATAGCTCTCTCTCTTTATGACATGTCTTCAATAATAACACTTACACGGCCGAAGACGCACATGTAGCAGACGCGCAGCAGTACGTGGGTGGGCAGTGAATGCGATAATACTAAACTAAAAACGAGAGAACAGAGATTTGGTTCTTCAAGTTCTCGAAGATCAAAATCTATTGATTGGCATAAACTTAGTGAGTCCTCAGCAGTATCTATGGTATAAATCTAGCTTAAAAATATCTTTATTGATAAGGTTTATAAATAAGCCAATATTACGTTTTGCACTGTGTGCCTGACTGTACTAATGTGATCCTTGGCATTGGCGCGCTGAAAGCATGCCAAATCCGAACGTATTAGTACCATGTACAGGAATTCTTGAAGCGATGAGCTGGGAGATTCGTCATTCAGCTTATTTATTGGTTTCATCTTGTAAGCGCGTTTGCACTCGGTTTTGTGTGAAATTAAATATCATAAAATAATTACTATTTTATCCGCCTGCCAAGCGTGGTGATTATGGCAAATCCCCCCCTACATGGGAGACCATCCTCGGATGGACCGACGACATCGTAGCGGTCGCAGGGAGTCGATGGATGGAGGCGGCTCAGGACCGCTATTTCTGGCGTCGTACGGGGGAGGCCTATGTCCAGCAGTGGACGTGTATAGGCTGATGATGATGATGATGATGATGAATTACTATTTTTTTTTTTACCCCATGCCCCTGCAATCCTGATTCTAGGACATTTACAGACTGTGAAAATAGGTCACAAATTCTGACGAAAATGTTTGGTAGGTAAACAAGATTAAATAATAATATGGCGTGTTTTAATAAACGATAAACCCCATAACAAATTCCCTTGTTTTTAAGTGTTGCGCGATAAATACTAATCCCATGGAAATCAAATTTTATGGGACCATTTCGGGATCATTTTGTATATAAAGACTATCAAAATCGTTCCATAATTGGCGGAAATATCGTGTAACGACATAAAAAAACCATACCAGCGAATTGAGAACCTCCTTCTTTTTTGAAGTCTTTTAAAAAGGGGGTACCTATGACAGAACGTGTAGCATTTCAATTGACATGCAGATGGGTTGTTTACGTTATATTTGAATAACTTGGCGAATGCTTGGCGACTAGTTTATTTATTTCCTCTTTACAAAAGGTTTTTAGCCTAACCTAAACATATATTATCTAGTGTAATAGTCTATGTGAAAACCTGTATTGTGAGAGGCTGGAGTCTGCTGTAAGTTTTAAAAAACACCTGTAACTGCAAGAACAATTAGTTGTTCGAACGTTGTTCTTGTAAGAATAACCTTTTTAACCTGGAAGTATGCAAACAGTCATTTGCCTTTAGTTTCTTCGTCAGACGTAGCAGCATTTTTCAGACAGGGCTTTTCAAAGAAATATTTGCCCACACGAGAAAAATATTTTGTATTTGTTAATCGCTTCCGCTTTCCGTCTGAAATATATTATTTATATGCCATTAGAAACAGCTGTCGCCTTAATATTAAAAATGGTCATATTTAGTTTAATCGTAGAGTTAAATAATCTAATAAATATAAATTTCTTTTTTCCATTAAATTAGTAGAACAAAATAATAAAACTGTCACGAGTAATGAAGCCGCTGTGATTTGAATATTATTTGACACGGATTTTTAAATAGTTGTTCAAGCAAAACATTTTCCGGTACTTAAGCGACTTAAATTAAACAGACGTAAAATGGCACGTGGAAGTGAATTTGTTTGTTTCCATTGTCTCATGAAGAATTCATATTTCTGAATATAAGTAAAAGTAAAAAGTTAAAATTGTTTTATTGACATATTATAGTTTTACAGACAGTAGCCCAAAGGCTCCTGAATAAGTTTAAAACTGTGTTTCAGGAGCCAGTTGCTTCTCCAGCTTATAATATCAGATATATCATAAAGAGGTATACATTTTTTGACTGTTCTCATTTTACTAACTCATGGTACGAAAACCGATTTGAAAAATTCGTTGGAAATGTTCTATTTAAATATTTTTTTGATTTATAAGACTTAACTGAAAAACTTTGCCAATAGTTTTAAATCGACAGACAGAAATTTTTGAACCATAACACTATAATCATTTTAACGCTCCTCGTGCTTACTACCGAGTCTTACCTGGACCTACATATTTATCTAAGTGTAGATAAATAAGTAGGTTCAGGATCCATACCAAAAGCTTCAGTTTAGATGTGTAAATAAAATGCAACATGACGTAACAATCTCGGATCCACAATAACATTGGAAACGTACACCCTTCCCAAAATACCGAGTTCATTTCACGATCTGATTTACAGCGTGTAAACATCACACAGTCCGCCGGTCTGTCTGTCCGTTTACGCAATACGGCTCCAGTTCGCATAATATTTAGATTTTTTTATTGAGAGACTAGCTGTTCCCCGCGTTTTCCCCCACGTTATATTCGAATTTCACATTTCTAGGGGGATAAAAAAGTATTTTTACCCGTTCAGTACTTTTTCTATGACGCATGGAAAGATGTTTTACCAGGACAAAAAGTAGTATATTACTCGCCATCCTTTCAACAACTCTATGCCAAAAATCAAGTCGATTGGTTGCTTAGTTAGGGCGCGAAGGAAGGTAAAAAAAAACAAACATTTATAATATTAGTTGACCCATTTCTGGGTTCTTACCAGGACTATTACCTAGGACCGCTATTTGTGGCGTCGTACGGGGTAAGCCTATGTCCAGCGGTGGACGTGTATACCAGCAGTGGGCTGATGATTTCGTGATATCTTCGCTTTTTTGTCGCAATATGACACAAATGCGGTAGGAGGAGGAATTAACATTTATGTTGAAATTGCCCCAAAGGGTTGCAATCAATAAATGACTTTCTAAAAATGCATAGGTACCTACATAAAATGTATTTACCTTTTGATTTCTTCTCGTAATCATTACTTAATTATCTAAAATTACCATGTTTTATTAAAGCTTATAAAATATATTTGAATTCTTACAAAACGTAAATAAAAACATAATATACTACATAAACAGAGAAATATTTGAAAAGTGGACTCTAGCAAAGGTTCGGTTGACTAGCAGGCTAGCAACCAATTCTGGTCTTCCATCAGAGCCCAGGTAAAGTAGACATATTTTTAACCGACTTCAAAAAAGGACGAGGTTCTCAATTCGACTGTATGTATTTTGATTTGTTTTGTATGTATTTTACGCGATATTTCCGCCAATTATGGACCGCATTCGAAAATTCTTTTACTATCGTATAGAAAATGATCTCGAGATAGTACCATAAAATATCCCCAGGGGTTTAGTATTATCCCGCAAAACTCAAAAACAGTGTAACAGTGTAAGGCATTCGAAGTCGATTATTATCATCGGGAATTTGAAGTCAGTTTATCGTTCTTTAAAACACGCCAAATTAAACATATAGATAACAGAGGTCTAAGTTTATAAAAAAAAATATTTTTTTTTATCGGATTATACATTTCTTTTACCTATCTGTTAATCTACGTCATCATCACGCCATCAACAACGTACGTAGGTAAACAAAGATATGGCACTATTGGTGTACTTGATTTATTATTTATCTTGTTTGTTGATTTTATATATCACTAAATTATAATTAATATATTAGTTATTATAATTATTTAGATGCCATCTACATTGCCTTGAAATTATTGAAACGTAGTGTAACAAAGACTGAATTTCTAGCATTGTTCCAGAACTTGCAACCTTGGGGTCAAGTTATGACGTCGCAGATTGTAAAAGGAAGAGCTATTTTGCATCGTCATTTGTTTTTTGGGCAGAAAACATCTGGACGCTATAATAGGGTGTCGTTTTAGCTGTGCGTTTTAGCAGGTTTTAGTCAAATTTTCAAAATAAGATTGGGTTCTTCGGATTTTTCTTTGTAGTCTGTCACTTCAACAGTCTAGTATAACGTTCTAGGAAGAACCATGAAGGCGACTACCTTCATGGTTCTGTAGTATTATTTTTGAATAGGTCTTGCTTGCTCTTCTTATCTCCTGGTTGGTACTTTCAAATAAGGCGTTTTCCACAGTGTAGTATTATCTTGACTAAAGGTTTTCAGAAAGTAAAAGAAACCTTACAATAGATTCAATATAATTACTTAGAACTCATTAGAATACAATTTTTTCGTGGAGAGGAGAGAATTATCAATGGGATGTCATGTCAAAATAAGCACAGTCCATACATGGTCTAAACCCCTTAAGTTTGACAGCCCCAAAGAATTTGTAGGTACGGTACCACTTAAAACTCTTCTACAACACTAAAGTTAATAACGGGATCAGGGACGAGGTAAAATATTTTCCCTCGTCCCTGAACGGGATGTTTACCATGATTGTGTGTTAACATTCGTCACGATCGTAATAAATTTACATTGGGAAAAAAACTGATAGAACTACGTGGCGCATTGCCCCAGTCATGAGTCAATGCAGGAACTCACAATAAAGTCGTAAGCCTGTTCTTTTTATAAAACTCTTATCAACTATTGGTATGCAGTTTTTAATGTCATTGTTCATTGTAGCCTTCAATATGCCCTTACAGGGCCAGGTCATTGACCCATACGGGCGACCGATAACAGTAATAAACATTCAATAAAAGTCAAAAGTTTCCTAATAGATAAGAGGTGTCAATTAATATGATAATGAACCATGTGGGCTGTATCATAGAGCTGGAATTACGGTTGTAAATCAGTGATAGCGGGAGATGAGTACCTACGCGGGCAGGTGGATTGCATCGTAAAGGCCTGCGGAAACCAATTTGGTACAAAGAAAACTACAGTTAAAGAATTCATAAATAAATAAGTACTGCTGAACAAATAACACAACATCATCTAGCCCCAATATGTAAGACGTATCGTTTACGAGAAGTAAGCAAAAAACTGTGGATGTGTATGGGCTGACATGATGATGATGAAGCAAAAAACTAAAAAACAGGGTGGGGACTTTTAGTATGTTTGTCTCCTACTTAGTCGAACAAAGTTCCAGAGTCAAACTTTCTGCTTTCGATTTTTCCATCGACAATCCATTCCGATACACTGGACTCTATAGAGTCTAGTGTATCGGAGTGGTTTTATTATCTTTATCCCAGTCAATGAATGATTGTCGATGGAAAAATCGAAAGCAGAAAGTATGCTAAGCTTGTGTTATAGAAGCAAATTAGAACTAATATTTACAATTGAAAGAGTTGCGGTACCTGCACACTGTTACAAACAATCTAGAGTAGCTATGTATATTGAAATGGCCCAATCATATCAGCCCATACACGTCCACTGCTGGACATAGGCCACCCCCATTCGACGACGCCATAAATAGCGGTTCTGAGCCGTCTCCATCCATCGACTCCCTGCGACCGCTACGATGTCGTCGGTCCATCGAGTGAATGGTCTGCCATGTAGGAGGGGTTTTGCCATAATCACTACGCTTGATAGGGATTGGTGATCGCAGTGTAGGTGTTGAAAAATACTCAGAAGGAAGCTGCTGCCCTTACTCTGGTAGGTTCCCTTAGTCGGCTCTTACGACATCCACGGGTTGAGTTTGAGGGGTCGATATTCGTACGCAGCGGCCCCACGGCCAAGAAATAGTTCAATTACGTCATGTAGATGACTTGCTTGGGCTTGTATAGTACATTGATAATGTTAATAAAACAGCTGTTCTGCTTTCGTGGTATTATAAAAAACTGTCTGATTTTAAAACACCTGACGTTAATAAACTCTCACTTTTTATACCGCAAATATTTTAAAAGCATTTTTAAAACCAAGAAAGGTCCTTAGACCCTAATCCTAAATTAGTCCAAAATTTCAAATCTTCATAACTTCCCATTAAAAACAGGCTTAAAATGTCCCAAATAAATTGAAATTCGAATCCGTGTACCAATTTTAAATTTTATCAAACCCATAACCAGATAGCTAATTGGTCCAAACTTTCCAATACCCTCTGGTCCACACAAAGTAGTGTTGTTCGTTAGTATCGAATTTCACATGTCGATAAAAAAGACATTCAGATCGTAGTACGTAGTTTAAACGCGGATTTGGCGAGAAACAGCGATAACAAGGGAGTTAAATTAAGTGCCGGGTGATATTTTAGTACCTACCTATTTACGGGGTATATGTAGTACCTAAGGTTATAACTATATGACAGATTTCCTTTTAGGTATTTTACTACTCAGTATTCCCATTTTCTTTATAAAGGGTCGCAATAAAATTTTGTATGGCACATGTACAGGCTTTATCGCATGTGTCAATGCTCTACCTACTATCGACATAATATGAAAAACAGAAATACATAATTATTACATAGATATACTATAGTATTTTCAAAGCCATTCCATTCCACAGTTGGACGTAGGCTTCCTATTATTATTGGGGGAGTAATGCCATAATCCCAATGCTGGGCATACGAGAAAGACATTCAATACATCGATCGTGGCTTATTCGTGGCGAACTCTATGCCTCGGCGAGCGCAGATACGCCACAGCAGGTTCGGCACTCCTGTGCCGAACCTGATCGAACCCGCAACCTCCTGGTTGCGGGTTCGATTCCCGCCTGCAGATTTTTGTTCTGGGTGTTCTACATGTTTTCTATGTATAACAAAAAATATCTATGTATTAGTGTATTGTATTAAGTATGTACATATATCAGTGACTGTAAACACATTAATTCATAATGATGACTCGCAAAGCCGACAAGTTGAACCAGGTTTTACTGGAATTAAAGTCAGCTAAGAGGCAGATTGGACAATTAGAAGCGGAATTAGCTGATAATGAAAATATCCTAATAGAAGCACTAGATAGTAACAAAAAGATAAAAAGCGAGATGTCCGCGTTACATTCCCAGAATGCTTGTATTACTGAGGAACGGGATAGGCTTCAGTTGATAATAGATAGGTTCGATGAAAAATGTGGCATTGAGTTTGAGTCCGTCCTGCATAGAACTTCAGTCCTGGAGAAACAACTGTGTGACGCCCACAACCACATCACCCAGCTGGAGGAAGCAGCCGATAGCTCTGCCACCGCGAAAACACAAAGTTTATTTGAGGAGTTAGTATCCGCTGAATCATCCTCGGGCCAAGTTTCTGTTGCAGGCTCCAACTTACACACAATGCAAACTATTAGCTTAACTGAAGTTGACTCAGTGTGTAATGTGGGAGCTAGCAGCAAAAACAGCAAAAACAAAAACAACAAACACAAACACAAGTTTAGCAAAAATAAGTTAAAAAAATATGTTAAAATAAGTAAGTTCATAAAAAAAACACAAAATTTATTAAAAAACCAAAAACAAGTAGTGTCTAAACTGAAATCTAAAAGAAAAGTTCTCGATAAATTAGAGCTCTGTACATTACAGCTGAATCATAATCAGATACAATATGAGATTGAAATTCAAACGCTGAGATGTAAACTTGGTCAGGCTGAGCACTCCCTAGAGCACTATATGTGCATGTATGAACAAACTACCGAACAGACAAGGGAACTCAATCTGGCCATGGATGCACTCCTCAGAAGCCAGGTGAGTCTGGAGGGCAGGATTCTGGAGGGTTGCGGCTGTTGTGATCATAGCCCAGACAGTAACCATACAAGTTTGGACAGTGTGTTGTCAGCCGCATCCCATCTAGATCTCAGCACTTCATGCTCAGATATAAATACTATAATGTACTGCGATGAAATTGGAAAAAATATGGGTCAGCTATTAAATATTCGTATGAAACATAATATAATAAATAATTGTCTCCCAAACTCCAACCTGCATAATATCATGCACAAAATTAACAATGAAACTTTTAAAAGTAATTCAAACTTAATAATATGCCTTGGTAATAGGGGCAATGTGAACAAATTGGACTTGATTAAGTATTTTGACAAACTATGCTCCTTAAATTTAAAACAAATTGTGATGTTCACATTCCCCTACAGCGACAGCTTGCCACAATCAGAAAACGACCTTAGATATAAGCTTAATATGACGTTGCACACTATTTCATGCAACAATAATGTACATGTGATTGATACTAACAGTATTGTTAGTAAAAAATACTATTTGACTCGAGGTAATTATTACCTATCTAATTTTTACAAAAGACAGATAGCAATTTCGCTAACCTATTTTTTTAACATAACAGCCAAAAATTTGGCTAAACAAACTGCTTCTTTTGAGCAGAGTAATATTTTAAAAAACAAGACATTGGAAGTTATTCCAAGTCATTTAAATTAGAAATAACGACAATAGAGGAAGTCTCTAGCCCCAAACAGTCAGATATTATTAATCACAAGAAAAAACTAAGAAAACAAGATTGTAAAATAAATGCAAAGTTTACTAACTTGGTGCACCAGAATATTCAAGGATTGAAAAGTAAATTATTAGAATTGGAATTGTACATGAACTCATTTGATATTGACATCATCTGCTTAACAGAACACTGGCTGAAAAGCTATGAGCTCATGTTTAACTTCAGTAACCACCAGGTTGGTAGTTCTTTTTGCAGATCACATGCTATTCGTGGAGGCTCTTTAATAATACTAAATAAATTCATAAAATTTAAAGAACGTAAGGACATAATATGCTTATCCGTTGAAGGCCACATTGAAGTAGCATGTGTAGAGTTGGAGCAAAGTATTGTAGTAAGCGTATACAGCCCACCATCAGCATCTTTTGAAATATTTGAAAAAAATATGGATGATATCTTATTTAAAATATCAAAATCAAATAAAAACCTCATGGTATGTGGAGACTTTAATATTGATCTTTTAGAAATGTACTCCCTTAGTAGTAGATTAACTAATTTATTTAATTCTTATAATTTAAGGCCATTATTTATGGAACCTACTAGAATAACTGAAACCTCAGCAAAATGTATAGATAATATATTTGTTTGCCAAAATAATAAAATTGTTAGTAAAAATGTAATAAGCAATTTAAAATCAGATCACTTAGGTCAACTAATAAAATTAGAAATTCAAGTAAAAAATAATAACTGTAAAAAGAGAATAACATACATACCTGTGACCACAAGTCGATTTGAACGGTTAAAATTGGATTGGGATTGTAAACCTCCACCTAATTACTCTCATAACAACCCAAATGACTCCTATTGCAGTTTTTTTACCAAATTCACCAATGCATTCAATTCTATATTCACATCCAAATCGACCATGGTCTCAGAAAAACTTAACTTTAGTGAGTGGGCAACAGTGGGTATACATAAGAGTAGACAAAAATTGTATGAACTGTATAGTGAAAAACAATACAATTTTAGCCTGGAGTTCAAAGACAAAGTAAAAAATTACTAAAAAATATTTAGAAAAGTTTGTCAAGTAGCAAAATCAAATTATATTAGCTCAAAAATTAGAAACAGTGAAAATGTAATAAAATCCACGTGGAAAATAATAAACAGTGAGACTGGAAAGGTCAGTACCTACATTAATGATTACAATTTAAAGATTAATGATTGCTCCGTCAAAAATGACGTTGAAGTAGCCCAAGCATTTGAAAACTTTTTTACTGACATTCCAATCTCTACTACAAAGTGTCTGAACTCTTCTCAATTAATCGCTGAGTCTTTACTAAAAGAAAATGTACCTGCATGCGAAAATAAATTTAACTTCCATCATGTCGATGAAAAAGATATTAAAAAAGCATTTAAACTTTTAAATATAAAGAAAACTGCAGATCTCTGGGGCATTTCCGTTAGAATTATTAAACCATTGATTGATACTATTGCACCAGATCTAGCTTTTATTTTCAATGAATCTATTGATTGTGGCGTTTTTCCTGATCTGATGAAACATAGTAAGATAATCCCACTATTTAAATCGGGTAGTAGGTCTGACCCCACTAACTTTAGACCGATATCAGTACTGCCTACATTCAGCAAAGTTTTTGAAAAACTTATTTTACATCAATTGCTTAGGCATTTCAATGGCAATGACCTGCTACATCGTAAGCAATTCGGGTTTACTCACGGCAGGTCAACTACTGATGCCGGTGTAGAGTTGGTATCGCATATTTTTGATGCTTGGGAGAAGTCGCAAGATGCTTTAGGTGTTTTTTGCGACTTGTCAAAAGCATTCGACTGTGTACACCATGGAACATTAATCAGGAAACTACATCACTATGGAATAAATGACACCTCTTTGGATCTTCTTACTTCTTACTTGAGTGACAGGATACAAAGAGTTGACATTAATGGGAAACGGTCTTCGGGATCTGTAGTTACAATGGGTGTACCGCAGGGATCCCTGCGGTACACCCATTGTAACTAATAAACTAAAACTAAATGGCCCTTTTCTATTTTTGGTTTATATTAACGACCTACCTGATCTCGTTAAAAATAATCACGAGATTGTATTGTTTGCTGATGATACTTCTTTAATTTTCAAGATTATTAGACAAAACACAAATTATGACGATGTAAACAATGCAATATCAAAAATAGTCCATTGGTTTAGTGTCAATAATCTTTTACTTAACGAAAACAAAACTAAATGTATTAGATTTATTCTACCAAATGTAAAACAAGTAAAGGCTGATATAAACGTAAAAGGAGAAACTTTAGACATTGTAGACAGTACCGTATTCTTAGGAATAACTTTAGACAGTAAACTTCAATGGGGCCCACACATAGATAAACTATCGAAGAGACTTAGTTCTGCAGCATATGCAGTCAAAAAAATCCGTCATCTTGCAGACGTTGATACTTCTAGACTTGTCTATTTCAGCTACTTCCATAGTATTATGTCTTATGGCATATTACTGTGGGGGAACGCTGCAGATATTAATACCGTATTTGTGCTGCAGAAGAGGGCTGTTCGTGCTATCTATAACATGGGTCCTAGAGAATCCCTGCGTGATAAATTCAAAGAAATAAATATAATGACTGTACCATGTCAATATATTTATGAAAACTTATTGTACACTCATAGAAATATCGATCGATTCCCTAAAAATTGCGACACACATAATGTAAATACTAGAAATAAGAACAAACTCGCTTTGCCCAAAACTCGGCTGCACAAGATTAGTGTATTTTTTAAAGGGCAATGTATACGCTTCTACAACAAAACTCCGAGTGAGTTGCAAAAATTATCAATAAATAAATTCAAACAAACTATCAAACATATCCTTTGTAAAAAGGCTTATTACAAAATATCAGATTATCTAGAGGATAAAAAAGCATGGGACGACTTTTGCTCCAACTCGAAAACTAACAACCTAACAAGGTAAAGGTTTCTTGTTCGCTTCTTTACTTTACCTTAAAAAGATTGAAGTGAACAAAAAATCAAAGTGATCACTTTATTTCCCTGTTTTACTTATGTTATTTTAATTTTGTGACGTGTCCAAGGGTCCTGTAAGGTCTAAAGGAAATAAAGCACTTTGATATTTGATATTTGATATTTGAGTCATCCCATAACAGCTGTGCTTAGCTTGGGGCTAGTTAATGCTCTGTGAATTATCGAGCACTATTTATTTAGTCAATTCTGAAGTAAAAATCATTTAATCAAACGCAATTTCATTGTTTCCGAGTATTATTATCATTTGAATTGAGATCGTGGTAGACTCTTATCGATGTCGAAACATCGATAAAATCGATACATCACTGTGCGTATGCGCCGGTCGATTATTTATTACCTATTAATCATTGCACCCACACGATAGATTATAAGCAATTGTTTCACTGCTCTATCAATGGCGGTCAAGATCAAGCAAGTGGTCATAATGTAAAGGGTTCCGGAGCTAAACTTTGGATATAAGTTTGACCTAGACCGAAGAACATTTTTATTTATATTGATTACTATTTTCTTTTTGACTCTGACTCTATACAAAAAATCGAGTCGATTATTTGCTTAGTTAGTGCCTGAAGGAAGGACAAACAAATAAACAAACACACTTTCGTATATATAATATTAGTTCGGATTTTCAAGGCTTTAATGTCCCTCACGGTAATGAATCTACATACAATATGTAGGTTTACTATACGTAAGAGATAAATTAAATCTACCATTTTTTTTTTTTTAGTGTTGGTAAATTACGACTTTACGAGGTAATTGTTTGGCGATTTTTTGAAGACTTTTCTCAACGAAAATATTTTTCTTGAGAAAGATGTAGACGCATTACTTAAAATAGTGTATTTGGCTATAGACCCCTAAAACTGAGCGTGAACGTGCAAAGCATGTTTAGTCTATAAACATTTAGAAGTAATTTTACATTGCTTTTATTACTACACTAAAGTTAACGGGATATTTACCATGATTTGAGTTTTGAGTTCTCCAATATTTAGGTAGTGTTAATATTCGTAGCAAAAGACAAAGAAAGAGGGTAGATCGATATATCTGCCAATAAAAACTAACTCGCAGTGACTTTAGTTGTTCCGTGATCATGGCGCATGTAACTGTGCCGAAATATTGGAGATCTCAAAACTCAAATCATGGTAAATATCCCGTTAACTTTAGTGTTGTAAATAACCATGATAGTTTCAAAAGTTTTAGCTTTTATTACTGTTTTAATAATTACAAGCTATTTGAATTAGTATAGATGTTGTGGAACAAATCTCTTAGTGCTTTGTTTTGATCCACGTTTTGGAATACCAATTATGCGCACTATATACTTAAGTATATTGCGTGTAAGGAACAAAACACAAAAAAAAACACAGGCAACTCACAGTCTGTATCTTAAAATATTTATTCATATAGAACACACAGTTTTCAAAACAAAAGTGAATCAACCACTACGCCAGCAAGTCCTTTATCACAAATAGAGCTAAATTGACTGTTACAATCGAACACGGAAACGAAACGTTATGGTAATTTATTTGCGAACTTCGATTCGTGAATGAAATAATGCCTACGCAAAGCAATATAATATCAACGTGAAATGGACCGTTTAGAACGAATAAATAACACGAGACTGAATCTCAGGACTTGTCTCAAGATGTCTTAATGTTCAATTTTCAATAGGTACCTAGTAAAGGATACATAAGGTTGTGGCATACTTAGGCTCCATTCACACCGAAATGGCAGCGGCCGACGCGACAACGGCGGCGGCGACGCGACCCGGCCGCACCCTACCCCACGAGACAGTTCGATTTGATTTGGGGGACTACCGGATAAAAATTCTGGAAATCCCCCACGGCCTCGGGGGATTTTGGAATAATGCGAGCTGGACCAAATGACAAAGTGTGTTAGGCTATGCATTTTAATTATCAATAAAATGTTCATAGATATTTAAAGAGGTATATATATATAAAGTTTAAGACTATTTGACACCAGTTTGACACTGAAAGTGCTCGCCGCTTCATTGCCGGCCGCTGCCATCCCGGTGTGAATTGAGCCTTACACACATGCCAACAGAATCGACATTTTTTTCATATAGGCGAGGTGCATGGGTCTGTTCTTATACGAACGGAAAAATCTAGAGTACTATCAAAATGTTCACAGTGGGCGGCGGCCACGATGCCCACATGAGCATATTTACTAACATTGTGATTTTCGACCTTTACTTTGACCCCGCTATTGACCCCCATTTGTATCTGACGTCATAGCTTATAACTATTGTGGTATTGAGACAAATCAAACGATACTGCATTTGTTAGACAAGTAGTTTCAGTGCTTCGTGGGAACATTTAAATCCACCATGGCAACTTGTTTATATACTATGTGTGTATAGGGTGCCAACCACATAACCCTCCTCCGTTGGTAGTCCGGTAAAAATATAAGCAGCTCGTCATTATTCGTCGTTATTTTGACATTGACATAAATAAAAGGTTGAACATAAAACATCGATTGATTTCATCGACATGTGAATGAAATTTAAATTGAAACAAATTATATGACACTTACTGAATCGACCCATGCCAAACAAACACCCCTTGTGTTGTGGTTTTATTACGTTACGACTAAATCTGACATTTGAGACGAAGAAACCATTCAAGTCTTTTCATACATTCCCCTTAGGTTTTCTGGTACCATCTAATCATAAGATATATTTAAGTACTCTCTCTATCTACGAGTATATTAGTCAGCCTATATTTGTCCACTGCTGGACATAGCGCCTCTCCTAATGAGTGCTAATGAGCGCGCCGGGATTGTTTTGCGATAATCATGCCGCCGGCGCGGCGGCGCGGCGGGTTGCGCCCGCGTGTAGTAGTCGGTGTCTAGAGGCCTTAATGCTTTTTTCACAAGTCGTCATCATACCTGGCCGGAGGGTGTCCTACACTACGTTTGCCAAGTCGCAGTCTCCACTCAAGAACACGTCTACCCCAGCGGTTGTCGGTTCTCCGCGTGACATGGCCAGCCCACTGCCACTTTAGCTGGTTAATTCTTTGTTCTATACATATTAGAATAAGAGATACAATCAAAAACGCTTCCGTAAATACGATAGATGTAATCTTGGAAATAGTCAAATACTTAAAAGAAAATAAAACATTGGATTAAAGTGAAATACCTATTTCCTAAAAAAGTTGTAAAAATATTTGATTACAGAAGACCACACAGTAACTATTGGTCTACCGCTTTGGTTGACCGGCTTGCCGACATTTGGGACACAAAATCTTCGGACACTTTGTCCCAAATGTCACATTTAAATTTTTATATTTTCTTCACTGACATTTCGGACAACATCAATAGATTGAAGATGTTCTGTACAATCAGTTACAAAAGTTTAAAAATATATTATAGTAGGTACGTTACGTACTAAGAAAAAGAGCGTTACCAAAACTGAGTATTTTGAGTAAATAGTTACATCAGCGCTGGTCTTCTGGTTTTTTATGGTTTTTCTTAGAGATAAGAATTATATTTTTATCAGTTACTATTGGTTGATTACAGTAAATACTCTAATCCTAATAAGGTTCTTGTTCCCGAAACTTTAAGGCTAGTTTCGGAAACAAATTCGAAATAGTACCTACATGTTAAGGTCCCACGTACGTGGTACTCATTATCTAGACACACGATAGTGTGTGAGCCAAGTTCGAAAAGTCCACTCCACTCCACCCACGCTCAATGGGCCTGGTTGTCGCAATCGCGAAAGTGTATAAAAATCTTGATACTTGCAACTTGCGTCTTTGCTCTCCGTCATTAGAGGATGATATCAGTAAATTTTCGACGTAGAATTATAAAACTGTTCGTGATGACACGCGAAAGTTTCACATCCTTACTTCGGTACCCCGTATTTGTTTTTTTTTTTTAGAGCGCGCGCCTGCTCGGCGACTTTTTGTAGTCGCGCGTTTGCATCGCTACAAAAAGTTGTCATGGGTGCGCGCTCTTATATAATGTTTCTGACCGATAAGACTGTTAGACGATAAAATGTGGTGTGATAATAACTGACTGACCAAATCCATGGCGCTCGTATATGGATGGTCCACATATGCTTTGTAAATTGTCAGCGATATTCTTGTTACTCGTCGTAATCATAAAATTTTACGGAAAATCTGTGGTCATAAAATTATACATTTATTGCTCTACCAAAAGATGCTTTTACGGGTGGACGTATAAATTATTTAAAAATAACATTAATTTCTTGCCATTAATATACTCAAATAAAATGAACAGTTAAGAATTATAATTTAAATAGTCAAGCTAATTTTATTTGGTCTATGGTCTGTAAGCTGCCTTAACGGGCATAGGAATATTATTATAAATTGACACTGATTTCGTATAATAATAAACAATAAAAACATTAACAGTGACATATGTATATGTATAATCTGACGACCGATGTGGCGCCCCACTGCGCCACATCGGTCGTCAGATTATCCGAAGGTCCGCTTGCGACGCAGGAGGTTGCGGGTTCGACTCCCGCCTCGGGACAAATATTTGTATGATCTGCAGATCATAGAAATATTTGTCAGTGTTCAGGTTGTTTTCTATGTATAATAAAATAATATCTATATGTGCAATATATTGTATTATGTATATCGGTTATCTAGTACCCATAACACAAGCTCTGCTTAGCTTGGGCTAGATAATGCTGCGTGAATCATCCAGCATTAAAAAAAATAGATACACCATGATTTGTGACGCCTGGGTTGTAATAATTACCCGACTGCGCAAGAAGGAGGGTTATGTTTTTTTATGTATGTATTCAGAAAGCAACTTTCCCTTTGGATTATGCTTATACCACATGTTTCTAAACCATCTTATGTTCATCCCTTGAGATTATATTTCAGTACTATTGAATTAGGTTACATACAGTCATATGGACAAATATTCATATTGAACCAGCTCAATTAACACTGAGAGAGTTTATTTCAGTGTACAATAATTTCCAGTGCCAGAAATCTTTGTCAAAACTTTCCTTTTGGCACAGCTTCAAGTATCAAGACCAATGTTCAGAGTACCCGCGCCGTTTAGTCTATGGAGATCGTACATTCAGCAACGAAAGTGGCTTAGTATTTGAACTTTTTACAACTTAAATAACAAGCCTTTACGGGCATTAGGATACTAGTCCGTTCTAGTTCCGCTACCCCCTAGTTATAAAATCGTAAGCTAAAATTTTAAGAGCTGCCATCATTATATAATCATAACTAAAGAATCGGAAATAAGAGGCCTAGCATTTTCATACAGGTACATCTTAGTAAGAAGGTATCATTATTCTCTGACCTTAAAGGTTAATCCGAAGCACGTACACACTAATATACTGTAAGTACCTACATAAGTTATGATAACATTGTGCGTTAAAATTAATTAACTTATGGAAATTACAATAATTTAATTAATTTAATCATTTACCTATTTAACTTTTATCTATAATAAAACTTATTTTATTATTATTTATAACATAGGCGAACAATTTATTTTGCGTTATTTTGAATTAAATTCTGATTAAGAAAGGTTTGAAATACAGATACTGTTAATAGAGTTTCGTTGCTGACTGTACCTACTTGTAGTTCAGCATATTGTTGTTCGCTCGACACATGATTCAATTAGAGAGTCAATCTCAGACGCCCACGTGGGAAGTTTATCTTATACTAGGCCCTGCCCGCGGCTTCTATTTATTATTTAATATACTAGCTGCTGCCCGCGGCTTCACACCCGTCACTCCGTCTCCAGTATACCATCTACCTCACTGCCAAATTTAATTAAGATCCATCCAACCGTTTAGGCGTGAAAAGGTAACAGACAGACAGATATACAGAGTTACTTTTAAATTTATAATACATATTAGTACCTAATATTTATTAAAAATTTGTATATTTTCTAATATATATTTTCAGAAATGGGCTAATGGTACCGGAGATTACCCAGTGCGCAAACCAACAACGTAATTTTTACGGTATTTCGTAAGAAAATCAAGTAGGTTTGATAAATATTTAATTACGTACAAATTCTATTCAGTTAATAAAATAAAAACATGACAAAAGTACCAAGCAACTTTAGTGTTCATTGTGACATACGAGTATCTCAACATTCACGCGAGAAAAATCACAAATTTTTCCTTTAGATTTAAGAGAAAACAAATGTAAATCGCAAATAAAGTTCATTCTACATTGTCAGTCAGTCCGCAGCACGCTTGGCAATATCCAATTTGCTAGGACTCTATATCAATCTGGTTTGTGGTGGTCACTGCCAGTGCCGAACACGGACAGTGAAATATTGGGCAGATGTCTCTACCATATATAACGAAAAATATGAAATATTTTGTTAAAGTTTGTCCCCCTTTTTCATAATAGTCTGCTAACTTAAAGCATTGCTAATTATCACTCTGTCGTATTCTGCTGTTGTAGGTTAGCAGACCATTATTAACAAGGGGTTGTGAGTTTTCCCTCTTACTTTAAAATATTAAAGATAGGGAAGGTACTCTACCCTCGAGGATGGACTATAATCAAATGACTATGTTCAAATAGTGAACCTATGATAAGAATTTAAAAATGTTAAATCATTCAATGCCCATACGCACTCGGCTCGGTCGCCGTAGATAGGTAAACACCGGTCTACCTGAACATTATGTCATGGGCAATCAAAGTGTTAACTAACATTAAATACCATACTGTTTCTTTTAACTACCTTATTTTTTAAAAGTAAATTTTCATCAAAAGTTACCTACTTCGGACTTCTCATTTTACACGTAGGAAAAGTAGATTTTCGAAATTACGAATATATTGTACTAGTATCTGATATCATAATAAATATGACACATGTTTTGATGAGGTGCCTTATCAATCCTGTTCAAATATTTAGACATTCCCCTAACTAGGCTACATTGATAAGCGATAAGGATTTACCATATGCGGGCGAGGGCCAGATACCACGTATACTGAGTGAGTCTCCCTGCCATGAAGTTTCTCGTATAGCGAGAAAGCTCCGCTATTCCTCTGAAGCCTTATTTCAATTATCTAAAATAGGCAATAGTTTTTTCGCAAATTGGTACACTAATTGGCTGTATAGTATTAGCATAGTACATCAATTGGCCGAAAAAAAACAAGAAATTTCGTGTTGCAGAATTAATATTAATCCCCTATCCCTAAATATGCTATCAATGTACATTATATTCAAAATATAAAAATAAATACAAATATAACAAATTATACTCAAAAGTATATTCAATTCATTGGTAAAAATGTAAAGTACTTTAACCAATCGCAAAAAAAATTACGCATACAATTTTTTTATTACATGTGGTAAGTCCAATGCATCTTATAGGATAACAACATTTTTGACATCAAAATATTTATTCACCACCAATAATTTCAGCGCTGGTTGTGATCAAGTTTATCTTCTAACAAAGATTGCTGGATGCTTACGACTATTTTGTTAGCTGAAACAAAACGACAGCCAAAAATCCTACTAATATTATAAATGAGAAAGTTTGTATGAATGAATGTATAGATGTATGGATATTTGTTACTCTTTCACGCAAAAACTACTGAACCGATTAGGCTGAAATTTGGTATTTATTTATTTAATAGGAAAATCAACGGCTTAAACTAACTTAAAACAATTTACGTAATAACACCAGAGAGCCAATTTAAGATTTTCACGTATAGAGACAATATAACTAACAACATGTGAACACAAAGTAAACAACAGCTCAAACGACAATGATGTGGAATAAAAGAGATAACAATAAACTATGTACACAAAATTAATGTAAACCTAAGGACCACCGTCACTATTAAAGTAACTTCTGGTAAGTCGCTGGGGTATGGGTATAGTTTGGGATCTGAAATAACATATAGGTTACTTTTTATCCCGATAAAACGCGGGCGAAGGCGCGGGCAGCGGCTAGTACATTATAAATTATCCACACAATCCACGTGCGCAATGTCATCAAGTAAATCACCATCGTCATATAAGCAGGGGTAATGCACCTACCAAAGGGATGTCAGTACAATGGGGCAGCCGTGCAGCATCCCTCTTAATCCTACCCACTCGGAATATAATGGACCACCCTATCGATCTTTTTTGAGAGATCCATTGATACTTTATGCAATTTTGTAATTGGTAGGTTGGGATGAGCACCAGATGCAAAAATATGGGCTGTTAAATAAAGTAGGTTCATAATAAAATAAACCTGATTGGAAACTTATAAAAATCTGTCAAATTATACGGGTTGCTTGCGGGGAAAAATAATATTGGGTAGAAAAATTGTTGGTTGAAGGGGACTCGCATTGTTTATCTCATTCTGTTTTATGTCCACGGAAGAAAACAAAAGTACTGAAAAAGTAAGACAGATTTTTTAGTAAGAGGGAAAATGTCAATGTCCATGCTTTGTTTTTTTTTTATGCAAATCATAATATGTATTTGGATAGGCAGAGTTCTTTTACAAAAATTTGCTTGTTAGACGAAACGTAATAACAAGTGAAATCAACGGTGTGGAGCCATTTTTAACCAACTTCGAAAAAAGAGCAGGTGCAACCTCCTCCTTCTTTTTTTTTGTTCTGTTGTTTTTTATGTTATATTCGTCGATTTCTCCGTCAACATTAAGGTTGGATTTTGAAGATTATTTACTTACGTATAGAAAATGATCCCGAGGTGATCCCATAAAAATGTTATCCCCATGGGATCAGTATTTATCCCGCAAAACTTAAATACAGTGACAAATTAGGGGTTTCGAAGTCGGTTTTCAGTTTTTAGCCGACTTCAGAAGAGGAGGTTATCAATCCGTCTGTATGTTTTTTTTTTGTATGTATGTTACGCGATATCTCTGCCAATTATGGACTGATTTTGAAAATTCTTTCACTTTTGTACAGAAAACGATCCCGAAGGGGTCCCATAAAATTTTTATCCCCATGGGATCAGTATTTATCCCGAAAAACTTAAACTAAGTGTACAATTAAGGGAATTTGAAGTCGGTTTATCGTTTTTTAAAACGCCATATTATTACAAAACAATCAAATTATTAATGATTGAAAAATCACGTTAATCTACATATAACGGAAAAGCGAAATGAACATGTGTGTTCAGTTCAGAGTGGAACATAGTGGAATAACAAGCTTGCCACGAAACTTCATTATTACTAGATACATAATTAAATCAATTAGTGAAGGTCGCGGGAAATCGCTGGATGCAGGCAGCGCAAAATCGGTCATTGTGGAGATCCTTAGGGGAGGCCTATGTCCAGCGTTGGATGTGGATGGGCTTATATGATGATGATGACATAATTACTTAGTATAAAACAAAGTCGCTTCCCGCTGTCTGTCCCTATGTATGCTTAGATCTTTAAAACTACGCAACGGATTTTGATGTGGTTTTTTTATACATCGAGTGATTCAAGACGTATGTGTCTAGTGTCAGCATTGAATCCGTGCGAAGCCGGGGCGGGTCGCTATTGTTAATGAAATCAGTTATTCGACTAACCACAAAAGTTATTATGGTAAAGCTAAATCGAGGTCATTGAATATAAGAGGGCCGCACATCTGCATAACCTTTAGAACCCGTAGGGCGGTGAGTTTGCGTGGGCCTGTCCTTGATGCATCGATACACTCGGGTTATCAATTAATGTCAAGGGAGAACGTAGATTTAGCTAAAAACCCATGTTTGATATTGTTGCATAGGCAATTGTGAAATTTCACTAGAAATGTCTTGTGAAATTTATTTGGATATCAAATAAATTTCATTTTCTATTTTGAGTTAATTTATTGAATCTGACTGTTGGTTTACAAGAGGATATACATAATATGAGTATAGTAAATAGGTATGTACATACAATTCGAATGTAACAATGTTTTTCTAGGTGTTGTGTTTCGAGATTTAATAATTTACGTGGGCACAAATAGTTTTTTTTTTCATGGATGGAGGCTGCTCGGGACCGCTATTTGTGGCGTCGTATAGAAATATAAAATATTTATTTAAGTCACAAAAAAACATAGCAACGTAAATTGCTTAATAACTAATATATACTAAAATTTAAAGGTCACCGGCTCAGCTGGCACCGCTGAAATTCTTTCAGCGGTGCCCGGGGGGTGCCGTATCGGGGAGGCCTATGTCCAGCAGTGGACGTGTATGGGCTGATATGATGATGATGGTGTACTAGTGTTATTCTTAGGCCTTTTGTGCAATAAAATGAAAATTGCAAAAATGTACCTACATCCGAGAATGTTAATTGCTACAGTCGAATTTCTTTTGGCTTTACAGCTAATAGTAGGGACACTGTTAAAGCTCAGATAACAGTGTAATCTGAGTCTTGAAGCTCAGATAACAGAAAATCTGAGTCTTGAAGTTGGGTAATATGAACGAGTTTTATGAGAGAATCAAAATGTAATCTAGCGGTCACGTGGTCATGGGACCGAGTCATAGAAGGCTTCAGATAAACCTATCATAACAATTTTTGACTCGCCCAACGTATCATTGCAGCAATCCTGAGGGTCTACTCGGAAAACGGAAACCGAAGTTTCTGATTCGTTTTCAAGCAAACGGTAATCTTATGCAAGCGACATAAGAGTTGGTTTTGCACGTAAACGAATCAGAAACTTCGATTTTCCTTTTCCGAGTAGGCCTGCTGTATCTTTAGGTAGGTACTAGGTTGCAATAACGATTCTCTTGTACTCACTGACGCTATGCAAAAATCCTGTTTTACTTCTAAAATTATAACTTGTTCAACAGATCATGACGAAAGTTGGCGTGATTTGTCCCACGTTCGCCCGCCCCACATTCCAAAAATCTGCGTTTGCCCCAAAATTGTTTCGGGGTTCACCCCACATTTAAAAAGGTACCTACCTACAAAGGAAAAGTACAGTTGACAAATAAAAATGTTTGTAAAAATATTTATTATTATGTACTTAATCATAAATAACAAGGACAAATTTTTAAATAATCAACGGTTATGTTGTTTATATAGTTTTTTCTTTATTTAGTCAGTCGAATCCTACTAGTATTATAAATGTAAAAGTTTGTATGGATGGATGTATGGATATTTGTTACGCAAAAACTACTGAACCGATTAAGCTGAAATTTGGTATGGAGTTTGGGACCTGGAATAACATATAGGCTATTTTTTATCTCGATAAAACGCAGGTGCAGGCGCGGGCAGCAGCTAGTACGACATAAAATAAGCTACTTTTCATCCGCGAACAGCCATGAGTTTTGTGTGTATTGTGAGTTTTGTGTTGCGAGTGAGTGCGAAACCTCGAGTTGAAGCTACTAAATAATATCGCAAGCAATAGATAGAAACGTCACTACAATTTCATCAGCATGAAAGCAGTTACCACCCGATCCTCTAACGGTGCTGTGGTAACTCACACCGCGGGGTAGTGTTTCCGTCACGCGACCCTGCTTGACACTTCCTGCTTATTCAGACTAGCAACAGCACCGATTTTTCATTCGTTTGATGTTGCTTCAACAAAGTGTAGTCTCCCGTGTAGGTACGTTAGTACCTATTATATCTTCTCTGCCTGTGGTTACTACAACAAAGTACTTTCTGGCAAAATTGGATTGGACTCATCATTGCCTCCATGCATCCAAACGGCTGAGGCAATTTTGATAAATGAGGTATCAAAATATTGGTCGAAACTCCTATAAGGTTCTTGTATCTCTTTCGATAATTAGCTGCCTATCTGCCTAATTAAACAAGACAAAGCGTGATCAGGAGATCGTTTTAGAATCAAAAGATGGGCGTAAACAAGATTAGGTCAAGGTACGAAACATATATAATTTATACAGGTAGTTTTTAGTTTTGCTCTTTTACTTTTAAACTCCTGTCAACTTAAAGCAATAGCTAAGTGTTTTTTTTAATTATTATCTTTTTTTGACTTACACTTTTCTGAATGGTAAAGACACTAGTTAGTCATGTGCTATAGTGATGTCTCCCTAGCCGAATTTCGGCCTCGATGGCCAGAGATTTGCCTAGGACATTTATATATGTACTTAACACTTTGGCTGCCACAGACGCACACGCATATTTAGAACAGCTTCTTGCACAACGATGACGACGACGGTGACGCGCCCGTCCGGGTCTCATCGCTTAAGCTTGGCAGTGAACGCGTTAATAAAACTTTTTGTGTTTTTGATACGTTAAAATTTTTGAGAAGTTTTTTCGTTTAAGTATATACACAATTACCACGTATACACTTTTATGTATACAGATTTTACGACATGCAGAATCAGATTATTATCAATTAAGTTCACAGGACCACCGGCGCACACGCATACATTCATACAAGAATTAACGTTTGGCTAACATGGTGCAGTTCGAGACCTCGTGTCTTGTTTATATCTTGGAGATGTAAATGCGACCTATAAGCGAGACTAGATCTTCAGTATGATCGTTTTAGGGTTTTAAATTGCTTGTTGTTTCGATGAGTTTGATTCAGGACTGATTATAAAAGAGTCCATGATAGGTACAAAATTTATTTCTGCCCTTAATCATTTTCTTACAGCTATATTATACGTAAACAATCGTTTAAAAATAAATATTTTGGTATTTTGTATTATTATCTATTATAGACTAGCTGCTGCCCGCGGCTTCGCACGCGCTTTTCAAGTACCATATGTCCGTCCCCGGGATATCATCTACCTCCCTGCCAAATTTCATTAAAATCCGTTCAGTAGTTTTGGCGTGAAAACGTGACAGACAGACAGACAGATAAAGTTACTTTCGAATTTATAATATAAGGTGAGTAAGGATTTAAAATTGAGTTGAGACTTCCTCGTTGAGTCGTTTCTATGACTCAGGAGTCATAAGAACTTAAAGGGCTAAAAATCATTGAATGGCCTGCCCTTGAAGCTCTGTAAGATTAATCTCTAAGCATCACGAAATTGAGTTCAGAATATAATGTACTTATCATATATTTTTTTGCAAGTAAAACTCATCTCCCGTTACAAAACCTTTGGAAACTGAACAAGAAGAATTACGTACGTTTTATTACGCACTATCATATTTATCGCAATTGCATACACAACTATCCCATTCTAAATAACATCCTATTTCATAATGCCTATGGTCGATTTTATAAAAACTGGGCAAGTGAAATAATAGGCACAATCTTTTCACGTGTGATCAAGTTGAATAACATTCGTTATGAGAAAATATTCTTAGAAGTTATGGCGTAGTCGGTTACTCTTTGTGTCATTTTTCTGAATGTAAGTGATATATTTCTGTATTATTAATAACTGGCTTTTGCCTGCGGCTTTGCCTGCATTATTTCCTGAATAAAAAGAGCCTTTTTGTTAATCCATGTCTAGATCTACATTTAAGAAAAATCCGAAACATTCGCGTACCTACAGATTAAAATGTCGTATCCAAACTTTCGCGTTAATTTTCACTTTATTTTTTATTTAGACCTTTTTTAATTGGAAACGTTTAAAGTTATTTCTAACCCATGTGAACAGATTTATGGAATAAAACAAATCATAAAATTTCATCGCGATCCGTTCAGTAGTTTTGGCGTAAAGAAGTAACAAACATTCATCCATCCAAACAATCCATCCATCTAATCTAGACGTCCAAATTTTCGCATTTATGATATTAAAGTAAGTATATTAGTTTGATTTTCTAGGTTTCCCTATGATAAATCTCTCAAGGTTGCCTGGGAGAAATTTATCTTAGCGATAAGGCCGCCTTTTATACAGTCTTTATTGTTTATTTTAGATAAAATTGTTTTATGTAAATTTCTAGTACAATAAAATGTTCATTCGTTCATTTGATGCCCCCTAAATCTCTCTTCATTGCTGTCTTGGATCTTATAGAGTCTACAATATAACCATGTACGGCTCTGCTAAACAATCTTATCAATCTTATCGAGTAATATCGTTTATGAATGAATAAAATTCCGGTTAATACCGGAATTGTATAAGGTTCATTCACAAACCGCAGGCGTGTAAGGCAGTTTCCAACATTTCTACACAAGTTTCACCACCCACGCGAAATGCGACTCCCACGGAACAGCTTAGTTCCAACTTTTCTGGCACAAAAACATGTGTAAACAGCTGATTTGTTTGCTTAGTCCGACCTACTATTCAATAACCAGTTTTTCTTGATATATGTTTCGCCAGAAAATTAAGCTTTGTGATGCAGTTCAAGTTAAGAATGGCCCACATAATTCAAAATATTAGAACACTAAATAATTTATTTCATGTGCCATACTCGATAATGTCGTTGATGTTGATTCGTTATATTTGTTGTAAGGTAATTTAATGTTTATGGGAAACAGAAATGAAAATCGATGGAAATGGCAAGATTTTATCTTCCTACTTATTACTATTACTGAAATGGCAACACTTTACATAATTTCTCAGTAGCACACATTTTTGAATATCTTACGTAATATGTAAGATATTGCGTACATTATTGAATTTGAAGGAATGAATTTCAAATATTGACGCCTTCGATGTCAAAGTGACGTAATTTTTCTTTATTCTACTCTAGACAAATCCGTGTGCTAGGGGGCCTGAACTTCCTACTTGTAAATTTAAACAGTACATAGAACAAAATCTTATCAGAAAGGCCTTTTACTCCATAGATAGATGATTACATCAATGATGTTATAGCTTGGTTAGATGTCATTCCGTTCCCCACAGGCAATATTATTATATTGTCTGTGCGGAGTAGGGAGTTCCCCCCTAGCACACGGATTGTTGTCTAGAGTAGAATAGAATAAAATTACGACACTTTGTCATCGAATGCGTAAATATTTGAAATCCATTCCTTGATATTCAATAATGTACGCAATATATGATGATGCGATGTCATTATTGTCTATTCTACCCTAGAGAATAATCCCCGTGCTAGGGGGGCAGTTGCTTCAGATAGAAGCTTATTGTAGAAGAAACTTATTAGAGAAGCTTATCCTACTAATATTACAAATGTCTGCCAGTTATAAGTATGGATGTTTGTTCGTCTTTCACACAAAAACTGTTGAACTGATTGGGCTGAAATTTGATATGAGTATAGTTTGGGACCTGTAATTAATAACATATATGTACATAGGCTATTTTTATCTGGATAAAACGCGGGCGAAGGCGCGGGCATCAGCTGGGTAGGCCATAAAAATACTTAACCGAGTTCAATTAACTTACACTTATTACTTTAACTTCTTTAGGAAGTAGTATTTTTAACCGACTTCAAAAGGAGGGGGTTATCAATTCGTCTGTATGTTTTTTTGTTGTATGTTACGCGTTATCTCCGCCAATTATGGACCGATTTTGAAAATTCTTTCATTATTGCATAGAAAATGATTCCGAAGAGGTCCCATAAAATTTATATCCCCAGGGGATTAGTATATATCCCACAAAACTTAAAAGTGTAAAAGTAAGGGAATTTGAAGTCGGTTTATCGTTTTTTAAAACACGCCATATTATTATTTTGTCCAAAATCTAACAAACGTGGTGAGCTATATCAAAAGCTGAGTTATCATACAAAATCCCCTGTTTCTAAAATCACGGAACACTTGTCTCTACATGTTACCAGAATTCACACACTTTCGCAAGGTGAAGTCAATTGTCTACCTACACTACCACATGTAAAGAGTTTCTCTTAACCTTTAGCCATCTATTGCTCTTCACGTTAATTGAAACCGAGTCATAAAAGTCCAATTTACTGTGTGTTGCTGAACTCGTGTCACAATAAATAAGAAGGATGGCGCTAGAGTCCGCAGGATGTCCCAGAGATTTTCGACTCATCGGGTATTTGATCGTGGCGCAGTTGGTTAGCGTAGTCCCGTACTGAGGGATGGACGCGGGTTCGAGTCCCACCGAAATTGAATGTAGGATATAATTTTTTTTATAAATATTCTCATTCATTTCTTTATTAAGGGTGGAGGGCGAAGGTTTTCATTGATTTACTTGTAAGAGGAAATTTGGGCAATCCATGAATAGAGACGCATATGACATCAGAAGAAGTACATTATTTACACAAATAAAGGGTAAGTACTCCGTTAAGCCGTTGGTTCTGCGCCTGACCTCTCCCCGGTCGTGTTAGTCTGCCATCCCATCGGATTACGAGAGTGAGGAAATAGAGAGTGCACCTGAGCGCACACACTTGTGCACTATAATTTGTCCGGCGCACGGCTAGTCAGCGATGAGATTGACCGCCGTGACCGAAATTTGGCTAAGACAATACACAAGGGTCTTCCCTTGTGTATTGTCTTAGCCAAATTTCGGTCACGGTCACGGTCATGGCATAATTTCTTTCCATTCAAAGGTTGCCTGGAAGAGATCGCTTCAAAGCGATAAGACCGCCCATTGTACTTGTCCTATGTAACGTCTCTCTGTTATGTTGTTTTTCTGCTGTACAATAAATAATTTTTGTATAGTATTGTAATGTAATCCGTTCACACCTACTAAAAGTAAATACGAAAGTCGAATAAAACCAGACGCTACCAGATAACTTTACTTTCAGCCTGAATATCAAATATCACACACAACTCTCCAATAAATCAAAGCAAACAGAAATTGGCGTGATATTCAATATAAATAAACACGTGCATAAAAGACTTTGTAATAAAAATCACGTAAAAAACATGACGGTCTGGCGCCAAGATGAAAAAAGCCGAGAAAAAAATATAAATGTGATTATTAATACTGAGTGGTACTTGAAACCGGAATACTGGGCTGACCACCAGTTTAATAACTTGCGGTGGACGAGTGAGCTGTTGTGACCATGAGGTGACAGGAGAAATGGACATTCACTAGTAGAACTAGTAGTAGGTATACTCGATTCTAGAATAATATTTTTTTTTTGTTAATGTTATTGAAGAAAGAAAGCTGTCGCAGGGAGTACGGAGGCGACTCAGGACCGCTATTCGAGGCGGTCGTTTGGGGGAGGCCTATGTTGAGCAGTAGACTTGTACGAGCTGATGATGATGATGACTGGAGAAAATTGCAGTTCGCAACCATTTTTGGTTTTGAAAGCTTTCATTCGTCTCTAGTCCGTTTTGTAAGTTTTCATTTATAAATGTCTTTGTTGGTATAAAATATCTGGGATATTAGAACCAAGTATGTGCCCATACTTGGTTCTAGAATCCCACAGCTGCGATAAAAATAAATAAAACAATCCGCACAGCATCATGTAGCTAGCCCAAGCTAATCAGAGCTTGTTATGGGTACAAGATTATAGATATACATACATAATACAATACATTACTTAGATAGATAAGTTAAGTTGAAGCGCGGTGATGCACGGTGGTCGTCACAAAGCTACTGGTTGTCTTATATAAATAACAGCTAAGTAAATTGCAAAATTAAAAGACAAATTTTCCAAAAAGTATGTTATAAAGTATATTATAACTTGTGGTGGGATGAGTGAGCTGTTGTGATCATACGGAGACTGAGCTACTCGCTTCTGGTATTGCTGGTTCCACTGTATTTTTTTAAATAATTTATTTTAATTAATAAAGAATATACATTATACTAAGCTACGACAAGAAGAGGAAGATAAATATATCGAATAAACTTCTTCCAGATAGTTACAAAGCAAAAAATGGCGCCAGTGCGAGACAGTATAAACTAAGTAATTTGTTATTACTCACATCACATAACAAATTGCAGTAGCAAGGTAAGGTTGTTTCTGATTAATAGGTATAATTATTAGGTCGATAAAAAATATCATATCAGACAATGAACGTACACTTTGTTTTTATTTATCAATCATTAATTCAATTAAATTGTACAATTGGCGAGGAATTACATAATATAATGCATAAAAAACATTACAAGAAGACAATAAGTAATTAAAATGTGATCTACAATTGGAAGCTCCATGGAGTCCAATTGTAGATCCAGGAAGTCCCGGCACAAAAAGTTTCAATTTAGGTACTTCGTTGTATTTATACTCGGTTTAAGAATTCAAGGTATTTTTAGTAACAATTATTTTTATCTATATTAATAATTTCGTACCGGTCTACGGTAGACTCGAACGAAATGCACATCAAATTGAAGAGCGTAAAAAATTTGTCGAACCGAGTCGACAACTTATATGCGGAAAATTCGGATTATCGAGTATTTTTAATATAAAAATGCAAATAATTTGCTTTCTAATGGCGTTGCGAAGTGAACATATCAAATATCATCAATGTGTCAGTGTCACGTCATCACTTGTTTAAGTATAAAATAGAAATATTGGCAAAATCAACACAGCAACTACTAAAACCAAAAACTTCTACAAAGTAGAATTGCACGTGCGCGGTGAAAACGGTTCACATTCAAGCTCGTAAACGGACGCCAGACAAATCAATTAATGAAAGCTGTCAAAGCCTTATACCACAGCCTACATAGGTAGGCTGTGTAAAAAATGTGGCTGTGTGACAAAGTGTATACAGTATGAGTGCATAATAGTATGCACTTATACTGTATACACTTTTTCGGTCGTAAAATATTTTCCACCAATATTTCTTTGGTTTAGTAGCCCATTTGTTGAACCGAGTATAGTGTAGATAGGTAAATCCATACTTTCCTCAAAACCACAGACACCCTACTATGACTCATCCACATCTCCAGGCTAAAACCGGCGTTTGCTTACATCCTGGTCTTAAATAACTTATTACAAATTATAATTTGCATTAAATACCTACTGAAGGTCACGACTGAGATTACTGCAAATTACGGTGACTGCCGCTGTAGAAGGACTGGTCTGTTAACGGGAAAGCTTTCTGAGTAATGGCAGGCTTTGATGGCGCGAGATAGGGACTGTCCTTTATCTGAGTCACTAGCAGCTGTCCGCGACTTCGCTCAGGAGGTAGGTACCTGAATGCTTAGTATGGGTGTGCAAAATCCAAATCGAAAAATTTGTCTACTGTTGGACATAGGCTAATGAGCCCCAACATACGAATACGAAAAAAGTATAAAATTATTCAATCGCTGTGAAACTACGGAAATAAGTTCCTTTCTATCCGGTAGGAGCGAGCGCTGCAAACCGCAAAATATACGGGAGGAAACGAAAACTTCTTTTTGTACGTAAACCTTTTTCACAACTTATTACAACTTAGGTATACCAAGGACTCTGGTTGGAACAAAACTTAAATAGCGTTCGTGGATATTGTACCAAGTTATCAATTATTCGGTAGGTAGTGAAATACTTTTTAGACAAATATAGACTTACAAGTTTTACACCGTTTATGATAAGGTTTTTTTTAATAGAATATAGACCTTCGTTTGACTATAATCTCACCTGATGGAAAGTGACGATGTGGCCGTATCACGAAGGTCCAGTCCTATTCACTTATACACAAGAAATGTATATACTATAGTATATAAATTCCTTGCTTACACACAATATATTTTCAAACAGTTGAAAACGCGGTTATTCACATAGAGGTAGTATAAGTTCCTAGAATAAGCTTTCAAAGATAAATAATAGCTTCTAATTTCAGTCACCAAATGAGTCCCAAAAATAAACTGCAATTTCTGAGACTTTTCACCTTTTTCTGAGACGATTGCAATTATTTGAATTTGAGCACGCTCTGATCGTAAAAGGCCTTTTGTAAAAATATTCAAAACCGCCTGAAACATGGCATAATTCCTCGAAATCGTGAAAGTAAAGAATTGGCAGGCATTATTATGTCCCCTGATTGAGCGGTCGATCGTGCGCCGATCGTCAAGTGTTGCAGTCGGGGCAGATTTCCAATGACCCTGGAGCCTGAAGCTTGAATAGCAAAGATAGGCTCCGGTGAAGGAGCGTAGAAAAGAAATCCTGAAATAAAAAAAAGCTTTTTAATTATGGATTTGCAGTCAGAGCAAAAAAGTACTGTGTGTAAATCGTGAATATTTTCTAAGAACCCATATTTAAACAAATTTTGATTTGGTGCTACTCGCGAAGGAATTAATACTGCAAAGATAAGAGGTCTTCTTCCAACACAAACTAACTAGGTTCGTGGTTAAACCGGTTACATTCATAATGCATTTATTACTAAAAATCAGTATATTATCAAAAGCTGAATTATATGTATTATGCTTTATTGTAACAAAGATTCATACAAAATCATCGACGATTTGTGGAAAACTATTTCTCTTTCTGATAGTTTTATTCCTTACAGAATGCAGAAAATATTAAAAACCAAAAAAAAATCGCGCGATTCTGTGCCGGACTCCGTGACGACGACTCGGAAACGGGTCTTCTGAATAGCCCTGCAGTATTCAAGAGGAATTTAATAATAGAGACCTTCAAATGGCTGGCCAGTTACTCCTCCTCTTCCTCGCATTATCCAGCAGTAGCGGCGCTATACATACCGAAATGAAACGTAAACTTTTATAGTTTTCTTATACGATGCACAACCAATAAATGGTACTAAGGTCTCCTTAGTCGAGGCGGGTCACAAGCGTAAATCACCAGATTGCCGCAATCAAAGTCTAGCCATAAACAGTTTACGATTAAATGGAATCCAAAAGTAAATTCTTCAAATCGAGAGACACATCCAATAATTTCCTCGGCAATACTAGGCATACCGTGTTGTCTGCCGGAAAATTTAAGATTGTCAGTCATTACGTTGCAATCTCCATGCAATTTCCTCTCGCCCTTCAAGAACAGGATTCTGTTGGAATATCAGAAATCTACAGCGGGGACTGTATACACTATACAGTGCAGTATTTTATTAGACAGCATAATGTTGACTACATTATGCTAGTGTATGATAGTGTAGCCTCCATTTTTTTTACTAACATTTTTTGCTATAGTTTGTAAAGTAAAAAAAAAAGAGTTTTGATAGAGTTAGAAAGAGTTTTAACTCTTTATTCTGCAACCGCACAAAGTAATAACTAATAAAACATATTATGCGGACCATACATAGGTTTGGTTCGCCCGAAAGTTCAAAAACCCTCGAGGTGCATGGAGGTTGAATAGTAAAGATTGACTCAGCGGAGGAGCGTAGCAAACTCGTAATTGGAAAGCTTTTTTAGTTATCTAGTAACGTCTTTTAAGATTTATGTAAGTAGTTGATAAACTAAATACATAATTTAGGACGTCAAAAAAGCAGAAATAAAATGTAAGCTCTATACTTGTCCTTATGATCGCTGATGGACTATGTTTTCCAAACCTAGAAAGGAAAAAGAGAAGAAAGAATTAAATCAAAAACATACAGACGAATTGAAAACCTCCTCCTTTTAAAGTCGGTTAAAAAATACTTCCAAATGTACTATCTTTGTACCTTGTTCTCTTTGTGTCGGTTCTTCAGCACAAAACCTTATTTTTAGCCTTGGTACGTTATCCACCTTGGAGTTGAAGAACGCCTTATCCAGAAGCAGGTTGTAAACACACGATACGATCTCCACGTAACAGTCGTAACCTTAGCCAGGTGATTACCATTTTTATAAAGTTTTTGACGTTTAGCGGATGACAATGCCCGTAGCGGAAAACAGAGCTCGCTTTTTTTGTTTTTAACCTTTGCTAAATTGCGTTTATTAAATACGATAAGTTAGATAAACAGGTGAGGTGACCTAATTTTTTTCAGTACAGAACGTCCTAAAAGCCGCTTGACATTCATAGGTTTATGGACTCGAATTTTTTGGAACATGCTGTCTTCAAAAAAGTCGTTTATGGAAAATCGGCCATCACGAATATATATTTTTTTAAACCGGCGTGATCTTCTTTTTATTTGACTTCGGTAAACGGTGGTTCTATGTTCAGCTGTTTGTATGTTCGTTGATTCTCCGTCAAATATGGAGCGATTTTAAAAATTATGTATTTCCTTATTGCATGTTTTAGAATGATCCCAAGGTCGTCTCATTATATTCCCGAGTAATTATCCAGCAAAACTTAAAAACAACGTAAAATTAAAAGATACGAAGTCGGCTTTTAGAGTTTTCAAAACGATCAAAATATGGTTTTTTTATACCGGCCGGGATTTGTGACGACAGCGTGGAAATTTATTAAAATAGGCAAATCTTTAAAAAAATTACCCATAACTAGACAGTATAATTTTGATTCTTTTATCCGCAAAAACTTCCTAGTAATTTGACAAGATCAAACAGTAAATTAAATATTATACGTAGGTAGACTTTTCATTATTTGATATCTACATATGTCTTGATAGACATCCTTTGTTTTCCCAATCCGCTTCTCTCCGCTACCTTGCAGTGGCATTCCCACCGTCCGCTGCGTGTGTATACTCAAACCTGCACTTGCCCAAAGCCTTATAGGGCATCCGGTAGTCATCCGCGTTTGTGCAGGTCAGGTTTACTGATTGTGTATATAGACAGGTTTTTGCAAGGAACTGCCTTCATTTGATTTTCTATGATAGTTTTTTGGTGATATATCTTGGAATCGTTTGAATTTGTTATGATTTCTCATGGCTTCTCATGTGAAAATGAACGTGCACTCATGTGTATGGAGGACATTCCAAATCAGAAAATATATAAAGAATAATGCTATTACTGGCATTCTACGAACTTAAATAGATAACTAGTAGAATTTAATTAGATTTAGTTATTACTGAAAGAGACTATAACAGAATTATAAAAGCAGAGTTGTGTGAATAGTAGAGTGGGCAATATCTGGTAGTTTTAAGTTTTTAAAGGTTTTCCTGAACAGTAAATTAAGTAGATAGGTAACTAAACCTATATCTAATAACTTCATAAGATGCATGAAGTTATTAGATATATAGCTTGCCTATTTTACCGAGTAAAATCGAATGGTTCGACGGTAAAAATTTGCTGTGCGGCGGTAAATAATAATAATAATTTATACACCAGCAACTTGCTTTCCGATATGGCCTTACCGGTCCTGAAGTTCCGTATTATAAATACACAACGGCGCCAGTTCTCGAAAACGGCCATGCCACGCTCTATTGGGACCGATCTATCATTACAGACAGGACTATTCTCGCGAATAAGCCTGATATTGTACTGATAGATTGGTTAGAACGGAGGGCAGTGCTTGCTGATGTCACCATACCACATGATGCTTAGCTCGTTAAAGTTGAGAAAGAGAAACTTAGTAAAAATCTTGACTTGGCTAACGAGGTTGTCAGCATGTGGGATGTTGATTCAGCAACTATCGTTCTGATAGTCGTTTCAGTTAACGGCGTAATAGCGAAGAGCCTCGATCAATATCTAAAGAGACTCTCGTTAGGAAGTTGGATCAAGGGTCAGATTCAAAAGGTACCTCGACTCGGCACGTATCGTCAGGAAGTTCCTCTCTGTGCAGCCCTAGTCACCGGCCGCTTGAGCCTAGCTTCGCGGCCGGTGTAAAAAATATATCAAAACGGTCCGTTTTGATATATTTTTTACTGTGGATAAGTTTTATATTTTATTATATTTCTATAATAAAAAATGTATGTATTTTTAGAGAGATTTTAAATAAATGAAGTATAATAATAATTACATTTTCCTTTGCAATAAGACTTTTAATATATATAATAAGCAAAGGAAAATGACATTTGAAAAATAAATTTGAAATCCGAATATTTATTTATTTCTTTTAGGGAAACCATCAGCACACTATACTTATAATAACCTCATATTGTGCAACCAAGGATGATGCCCGCTATGTGTAGCTCTCGCCTTTAGATTAATTATCATATAGGGTATCTGTGCTGTTGGCTTTGGGTCCACGCATGCCTCCCAAAGGACCAGGTACCACTATATGGCCCGTGATCATGTAAATGAGATAAAAACGCTGACTACATTATTCATCATTACGACGATGACGACATCATTACGAGTACGCAGAAGTCAATACCAGTAGGAAGCATCCCCAAGCCGCTATTGACTATTCTAAATCACACTAATTGTAGACCTTTTCGTCTTCATCATCATGATATCAGCCCATACACGTCCACTGTTGGACATAGGCCTCCTCTATACGACGCCACAAATAGCGGTCCTGTGCCGCCTCCATCCATCGAATCCCTGCGACCGCTACGATGTCGTCGGTCCATCGAGTGGATGGTCTCCCATGTACGGGCCATAATCACCACGCTTAGCAGGCGGATTGGTGATCGCAGTGTTGTTGTTGAAAAATAGTTTTATTTCGTCTCGTACCTTGTCTCAAATTAACCTAAGCCCAGTATAAAAATTTTGAAAAGTATAATGTCAAAATCTACATTTTCATTATCATGTTGACTACTTTTGACACTCCCATCACTCATCATGTTTAAAGAGGTTGAATAAACAATCAAAATGCTCACACGGCTCTCGTCCATTGATACACCCGACATTTTGACACCTCATTTGTAAAATCGGTCAAGTCATTACAAACAAACTTACTGCATAAATTAAAATGATGGACAGTTACTTTTACGACTATTTACCATTTTTAGTCTTGAGTAAATAAGTCCCATCATAAACTTAAATGGTGTTTTTTGGACAGTGTGCCACGAGAAGTTAAACCATAGCTTCAGAATTTGTGGTAAAATAATTTGAGTTAGATGAGAAAAGTTGAACAGTGCTTAGTTAGAAGGGGCCTATGTCACAGTAGGGTGATGATGCTATATATTTTTTTTATTTTTTTTTATTATCATTTATTCACAGAAACTATGTCAAATATTACAATGCCGTCAATGTATCAGTGGTATCAATGTAATACTACCAGTGCTGATAAATTTATTATATTGCTAGCTGTTCCCCGCGTTTTCAACGCGTTTCGCGTTAAATTCAATATTCACATTTCTAGGGGGATAAATAGCTATTTTTTCCGTTAATCTCCCATGGGAATTTGGTGTCTTAAAAGACGAAAAGTCTATATTACTCTCCATCCTTTCAACTAACTCTATGCTTAAAATAAAGCCGATTGGTGCTTAGTTAGGGCGTGAAGGAAGGAAAACAAATATACGTAAATATACGTTCTAATTTATTTTATTCTTTGATTGTATTTTTGCTCATAAAGACCCTTTATTTTACTACAAAGGTATAAGCGCAAAATAGAATAGAACTGTTTCAAACAAAAGCGGTTTAAACTTTCTTTGATAAGGTTCCATGATAGTTGGGTAACTGAATTGAAATGAACGATGTAAAATGTTTACTTTGACAAGGTTCAGTCCCATTCTGAACACGCCCGGATTATAACAAAAACTGTGGTAGGAACTAATGGTATCTTTCTTCAGGCTAGTCCCTTCTTTGTGCTGACGAAGCTCATTATGGTTGTCTTTGTCCCGGACAAAGCGTTAGATTTTCATCTACAAGCATCTTATTCACGTCGCTACGGTTTTATAAAACTCTTTATGCAAAGAGATACTCAACTGACAAAGAAATACTTCGTATAAAGTTTCAAAGGACCTAGTAAAGAGAAATACTTTTAGCTGTCTTTGAGAAACTAACAAGTATTTTTTTAAAAATTTGGACTTTTATTGGGATATTTGGAATTGGAAATGCTAAAAAAAATCTTATAATTATTATGTTACCTTCTTACTTTCATTCATTTCAAATATGGCGCTGAATAGGAGTATTATCGAAGTAACGTTACCTAATCTGTGGTATTATAGCCTTCGTAAATGTTTTTTTTTTTAAGTTTCAATTTGGCAGATCGTCGTTCACAATTGGCTTATAGGTATTATTCCTTAAAATATTATTTTACCCTGGATACGCATATTGTTAATTATAAGCATTAACTGTGGATTCGCATAGATAAAGGAATAAAAATCTAAGAAATTATATTCTGCCACTTAGCCATCGATCTATCGCTTAGCAGTATTTTTTATCGCTCTGGCATATGTGAATAGGAAGAAACAAACTGCTATTAGCTATTACTTCAAGCTAGGATAGATACAACTTTTTAAACTTTCGCGAGTTGTTTACATTAACGCGTAACTCGAAACGTAGGGGAAATAAAAGCACAAGGTACGCGACAGGAGAGGTTACTCTGGGAGAGGTTTTCGAAGAATGATGATAGTGGCTGTAGGCCAATTTTGAAAAGCTGGCGTGGCTACTTTTGTTTTTGGTATACTGGAGGCCCAGATTTGTGACGTCAGAGTGGATAATTGTATGAATAAAAAAAAGGAAAAAGTGCCAGCTTCTGCCACTTAAAAAAATTCCTTATACAACAAACAACGATACATATTACTTTTAAAAAAAATATACAAACTCCTTGATAAATCATCTAACAGCTAACTAATCCATACAGTTCCGGACCGTTGAGGACGAACTATCAAGTTCTACATGCTATCATGTATCCTGAACCTCGATTCTCACACCAACACATCACTAATTGTTTAGCACTGGAACGGGCACAAGGTACTCATTATATTACACGGCTAAGCACGAACAAACACCGCAAACAGTGCTAAATCAGATTTGTACTGACGGGAGATATTGTAGGGCTGTCGAATATAGAGGTACTAAATTCAAATGAAGAGTGGGTACCTACATACACAAGAACATCGTTTTAGTTGCCAGATCATTTCAAAGTTTCCAGATATCTCCAAAAGGCAAGCAACTGGCAAGATTCCTGTGTTTGTAGCGTAGGCTACTAATTTGAGATGCTTCTCTTTATCATGGTTCTGGCGTTCTGCTATCTGCTTTATGCTTGTATTTTCGCCATCATTGATTTACTCAATTCTTTTGACTTTTAAATAGTTTTAATTCTACATCTTGTTCGTGTTTGTTATTTTCAATTGATAAATTTCATACTACAAGGCTTTTGAAAATGGTCTAACATTATATTTATTAATATTTTTGTTTTGTCGTGACGTTGTGGTCTTATAAGTGACAATGTGACTTTGTTTGTATCATTAAGGCAACACTGGCAACATAATTTCGACGAGACTTTGTCGAGATGTTGCTAACGCCAAACAGTCCCATTTCTAAAAAGAGACATTAATTGCTTCTCTGTGGCAGCACTGACAACCCTAACAGACGTGGGAATGCGCTCACGCAACTCTGGGAAACCTTTCTCGATATCTATTGCGTGGCATCGACAAAAACTGCTGATTCGTTCTAATCAGTATTGTTCGCTTCTTGTTCATCGAAATTACTTGTGACGAGTCATGCATGTTTTCATGTTGGATGTCTGATTGAATATGTCTTTTGTAGAGATATGATAGACTTAATCCTTGAAATGTTGTATAGATATTTTTATTTTACATAGAAATATACAGAAAATCCCGACAAAATATTTGCAGATAGAATTAGATTTATAGATAGATTTTCTTATATATTAGTAATTTTCTTTATTTTTAAAATTTTGATGATAGATTCTAAGTCTAAAACTAAAAGATATACTTTTTGATGGAATCTTTACTGTTTTATGTCTTATTTTAGTATTAATTATTTCAAATTACTACACCTTATGTGTGTTAACTGTCGTTATGTATTGTGTAAATGAATTTAGCGATTTTTACTATATTCCGTTAAGCTTTGCTTAGCACGACTCTAGCCTAGCCGAGATAAAGTTGGAAAGTTGTCAAGTTTGGCAAGGTGAGTAAAGTACTCAGCTACATAGCATTATAATTGCCCGTATCTCCAAGAAAGAATAGGTCTGCGTGCCAACATGATCAACAGTTGCCCGTTGCCGCAATAGTTGCTCTGTTTGCGCACAGCATATACAAAAAGGTAACAAAATGTAAAAACAGTCCAACAATTTGTTGTATGAGTACGCAAAGCGGTAGTAGATATCCCCATCATCATTTAGAAAAGAAACTGACAGATCAAGGGTTAAAAGGTTAGCCAAGTTCGTTCAATACCTAGTAATTTCCAATTAAAGAAGAAATTGAATCGAAAGCTCGAACCTCCAACCTCTTGCAACACCATTTGCATAGATAAAGCAATAGCTTCATTGGGATAGGTTCAGTCAGGACAATCATCAGACAAAAAAAAGCACTGAGCTTAGACCAAAGGAAAAACCTACAAATATAATTTATATCTAATTTATACTTAAGTATATTTTAATCTGTATGGTAATATTGGTATTTTGTTATGTTCCCCAAAGGTGGACGAAATTTTTAGCAAAAATATTAGTAATTGGATTATTCCCGTTGTCCATTCAGTTAAATCTACAACGATAGGAACCATTATGCAATGCCTGATCTAGTTTTTTGACATACATCCATTCCTCTAAACAAATCGCACGTTTATAAATAAAGAGAAGTATCTCATAATATGGCTTGTCTTAAAAAACAATAAACCGACTTCAAATTCTTCACTTTTATTTTAAGTTTTTCGGGATAAATACTAATCCCCTGGGGATTAAATGTTATGGGACCCCCTCTGGATCATTTTCTATCCAAGAGTGAAAGAATTTTCAAAATGATTCTATAATTGGCGGAGATATCGCGTAACATACAAAAAAAGGCATTCAGACGAGTTGAGGACATCCTTTTGAAGTCGGTTAATAATTGGGTCTTTTGGGATTTTGTCATAAACAGCATTATCTCAATGCAAAGCACATGGTAGCTTTGACTATCACAAAAATAAGCAATAGAAAGAACAACATTAATGTATATGTATACCCAATGCAATGGGTTTTTTTGTTTATAAATCCTTAATTCGAGTGGAATTCCATGCATCAGCTGTAGTTTCAAGACTCGTGCGCCGGCGCATTCACGACCAATTTACTAGATTGTCGGTTGCGAGATTGCAGCGGATCGGATTAAATGATCTTCAACCAGAATCGACGCTGGTCGAGATTGTATTTCATAAATAACTGGTATTTACGTATCGCCGACAAAGTTTGTTTTAGTTTCAGATTATGTTGTTGACTTTAGTGTTAATTCGCATTAGCATTGCCATACAGCGAGGCGATGCAGCCAGCGTCTTGGGGACGCTTCCGACTGGTATTGATATGGACCAGTTGAGGTATCAGTAGATTGTTTGCAACAGTCTGCAGTTAGCTCAATTGTTTCAATTGTAAATACTAGTTTAATTTGTTTATATTATTTAATTTGTTATTTTATTTGTCAATAAAGATTCTTTAGTGTTTAGTAGAAGACTGTTATTATTGAGTCGAGTAGGTAATATTTACGATCATGAGAACTAGACTTTGTTGAGATTGAACCATCACGAAGTGGAACAAAAGAGGTAGGATTTCTTTTACATAGGTCGCGTGGACAGTAATTTACTAATTAATAGCGCATTCAGAATTACGAAATTTCAATGTGGACCCTCAGTCGTAACGGACACTTATGCGGATTCTATAAGAAATGTGACGTAAACTATTTATTTCGACGAGGTTCCGTCCCATTATGATCGCACGCGGACTATATCATTAGTCGTTCTTCACAAGACCGAAAGGTCAGAAAGGTCATTCAATACCTGTAGTAACCTTCGTTAGGCTTCCCATTCATCATCAGCCCATACACGTCCACTGCTGGACATAGGCCTCTCCCGTACGACGCCACAAATAGCGGTCCTGAGCCGCCTCCATCCATCGAATCCCTGCGACCGCTACGATGTCGTCGGTCGATCGAGTGGATGGTCTCCCATGTAGGGGGGGATTTACCATAATCACCACGCTTGGCAGGCGTATTGGTGATCGCAGTGTTGGTGTTGAAAAATACTCAGAAGGAAGCTTCCCATTACATCTAACCAAACCTATTGTTCTCGGAAAAGAAAACATTCATACCTACATTAGTTCCCAGCCACATGCAACGAGTATTTTAATAAAGCTTAATCTATTATACCATTTTTTCAACAATCTTTGTAGGTATGTCGTGCAGCCCTTTGATTTATATATAAATAAATAATTTATTTATTTATTTTTATTTATTTATTTATTTTAGGGGATCTTTCAGCACAATAATACATATTAGAGATGTGTAAAGATAACAGGTGGCTATTAATAAGTTCCCACTTATAGGTACAAAATACAATTGCAAGAAGCACAAATAATAATAACAAGCTAACATTCGCATTTACCATAGATTTAGTACAATTAATTTTTTTTTTTAATTATGTTCACTTTTTCTACTGTATTCATTCACTTATTTTTTATCAAATTTATATTTATCAAAGAAAGACTTATTAAGTTTGGTTTTTAAACTAGAGATGCTTGCTATTGAAGATGTCAAGGTCAAGCTCAGTATTCAGAAGATTAAATTTTTTTCTCGCTCGGTACAAAAAGGAATTTTGGCGGTAATTTGTCGATACTGGAGGTAAATAGAAAAGATTAGTTTGTCTAAAACACCTGTTTGGAATATAGAATTGGATTTTGCTCAGCAACTCTGGACTATCTATGTGAGAGGTTGAAATTTGAGCCAAATAGACTATATCTGCAAAATCACGCCTTAGGTACAGTGGAAGAAGATGTTGTTTGGCACATTTAATAAGGTAATCGGATTCATCCAGTCGCAGTTTAAAGTTTATGTATCGCAGAAATTTGCGTTGTATTCTTTCAATTCTATCGATATAGGTAGAGTAGTTGGGGTTCCAGATTTGGGATGCATACTCCAAGTGGCAACGCACATACGTACTATAGAGATAATGTTCCACAATCCACAAAGCATCATCTAGCCCCAAGCTAAGCAGATATTAGATCACTTATATACTTAATAGAATTCTTACGGAACACCCGGAACAAATATTTGCAGGTCGTATAAAGTTTGTCCCAGTCTCAACGGAGACTAGCCAGGTGCACAGCCCATATTATTATATAGTGCACAAGTGTGTGCGCAAACACAGGTGCACCCTCCAATCCCTCACTCATACAATCCGAAGAATGATATAGAAGGTCACGTTCTATGTCCTCGTGCCCTATGTTTCCACATCCTTCAATCAAAGGGCTAATGAGTACATTTGCAGCACTAATGTATTCTAAGTAAAGGCGAATACGACTTGCTGTGAACTGAAAGCTGACTGTGACTAATTCGATAAATTTACACTGAGCTAAGAATAACGCAATGTGGTATTTGTAGGTTTGTGTACACATTCAAGTAATCTACGTGTAATAATTTTAAGATGTCCCAACGTATTATGTCCCTTTAAGATCAGCCATGATTCAAGAAAACACAGTTCTGGGGAGTTACGATTTTACGTTACTGGTAACACGAGGCAACAGATTCGTCTTCTCATTCGCCGATGGCGTGATGACGTAAGCTGGAGACACCCACGTGACCATCGTGTCTCGGAAGAGTATACCTTGTTTTCTTATAGCATGGAATCAGCATTTTTCCTATCGCTACCCTACCGATGTCAATTCTCCACATTCATGAACAGGATTTGTTTTATTCCTATAATATTTATTATTAATTTAAAATATATTATTATTATTTCCTCCAGATCCCTCACTACTATTCAAAGCTCGACCAAAAGGTAGAACCATCGCAAATGACCTTCGTTTTGTGTGTTTTAGAGGTATAAGAGTTTTATCGTTTCAGAGACTGATGGAAGACTCACGATGACTTACAAAGCATACTTGGCAGAAAGCCCAAGTAGCCTTCTGAATTCCTTCAGATCATTTCGCCACCTTGCATTTGTACTTGCAGTTCATAATAGAACCTCCACCATCTAAGCTTTCTTCGCTCCTTCGTTGTGATTTACAGCGCTGTGTGTCGAATCGTCGGCAGCCGTGCGGCACTCCCGCCGAGCTGCGCCTGCGCCGCCTTCATTCACTTCACCTGTGCACCTTTGCACTTTACAGAAAAAGAGATTATTTTCTAGGCATATTTTCAACTCAAATGGTTCCCGCTTTTCTTGGTTTCTAATTCTCAAAAGCGTAACGAATTCAAAATAATATGTTTCCATCATGCATGATCTTAAATTATTTTCACTGTTCCATGTCTTTTTAGGATTAATACCGTTGTTCACCACCAAGATTTATTATAAACTTACTTACAATTTATTATGAATTCGTCAAACTACGAAAGTTCTTATAGTAAAACCACGGTAAAACTTACTTAGGTTTTATGAACTAGAATGACCCGCTTTAGACTATCTATAAAAATATTCGAGTGAATATCTAAAAATACACCTTTTAAAAACCTCTCATCCCATAACTGAGCTAAAAAGAAGATTGTTATTGAAATTGTACACTCCATACTACTTTGTCAGGCTATGTGAGCGTGCCAGGTGTTTTCCATACACAACTGTATGGCTTTAATCTAGCCGCTTCAATCATTTCACAACGTTGTCATGTTCCAGCGTGCAAACATGCATCCAGGGCTATCACGTGCTTTTGTATGTATCGAGGTTGTATTTTGAGTTTTATCCTTGCTTACTCTAATTTAATGCACAAATGTACAATCTGTCAGACTTTATTTTAATTGTCAGATATAATTAAAAAAAAAACATTTTAGACGTAGAGACAGCGCAACTATTCTAGCAACTGGCAACTCGGAATTAGATCTTTACATACATTATAATATCTTAAACTGTATCTTTAAGGTAGAGAAAAATATTAAGAAGTTGACAGTTTCTTCAACTAAAGTTGCTCTGTCTGCATAGGCGCATTTTAGAACAAAATTATCGCTGTTTTCTAAAACTAACAAATGGCATTCCTGTAAATTGAGAGGGTATGGAGTGGATGTCCTGAAAGACAGAATTCATACTTGTTGAAAACTTTTGTCGAACATATATATGTACTTTTTCTAGTGATAAAAAGGTACTTAACGTAAGCTTCACTTTTTCTAGACACGATTCCACTATCTTCCGAAGTTCATAAAATTAATGACATCACATTAAATATTAATTTTTGACAACCTTATTTCAAAATAGCCATAGATTATAAAGCCGGACTGTGTAGCCAATTTCTGAAATTTATTACCCTCGCTTACTACGTCACTGATAAATGTGGTAATCTAGACATGGGCCTATCAGAGCATAAGTTAATGTTTTAATATCTTAGCTCGTTTTAAGTGCAGACTGTTTTACAGTTAAATATTGAGGGAGGTTCATGATTTATGGTTAATTTTATCTGTTGATTAAAAGCATGCGAATAGAATTTCAATTATTATTATGAGCCTAGGTACACTACACTATCCCATTGCTTTGCAAAGGCCTCCCTTTGGGGTGAGACTTGTGTGTTGGGTTTTCAATGAGGTGTTTATACTCTTAGAATTTTGATTAATTTAAAAAGAAAATAGAAAAGACAAATATAAGCTGAGACCTCTGATCACGTTAATTACTGATCACGGTAACCAACCAAACAAAAATTGAATTCATACTACATACTTAAGTTAATTTTAATTAATTATGGAAATATGTAAAAACAAAAAAAAACATGATTTTGTTGCTATTATCATAGAATGCGCATAAAGCTTAATGCCATTCAGCTGTCACCTGTTTTTTCCAGTACATTTGCCTTCAACACCTGCTTCGCAACATTGGTGTCTATCTGTTTTTGCAGATGGCTCAAGAAATAGACATTTCTGACAGGCCCACTTAACAGAGGCACTTTTAACAAAATGATTTATTAAATTAAGGGATTAATGCTTAGCAGAAAAACACTTTAAAAGCGTTTAGTTTTCAATCCCGAATAGGTGGCGTGAAGTTGATCGTAATCGACTGTCAGAAGCCAAAATGCACGGTATACCTACATCTAAACTGAAAGAGCCCAATGTAAAACTTTTAACTATCAGAAGTTTACTATACAGCTCTTATTTTAAAGTATACTAAGTTTTTGGTTTTGTCTGTGATCATCAGAGTATCGTCTGTTAACTTCAACCTTTATATATGGAAACTTCTGTCAAAATCGCCAATTAAAATTATGTAGTATAAAGTATTGACTTTATCAATTATCTAACATCAAGCTCTGCTTAGATTGCGGATAGATGAAGCTGTGTGAATTGTCCTGCATTATATTGTTATTTATGTAACTATCGTTCTTGCGCAGTCTGTTAAAAATGTATTATAATAAATTTTTAACAGACTGCGCAAGAACGATAGAAAAAAAATAATAGAAAAACGTAGCTAAGTCGCCTACATTGATAATTAACCTAGTTTCTGTTGAAATAACAACAACATTTTCATAGTAAAATTAAAATATAGTAATCAACAGATCGTCTTTTGAAAAACATATGCCTTAGTGAATCATAAAATGACCTTTTTTGCAGCATCTTGCATCCGTAACGCTTCAATGGCTTCCCGGTGTCAGTTTGGCTCGGGGTCACTTTGGCCCAGCGGGAGCGGATCGGATGGCACAAAAAGGGTTAAAAACATCCAGATTGCAAAGATACTGATCTTTGTCCGTGTTAGCTCGGTTGACAGGAGTTATTTACTAAATTTAACTGAATACTTTGGGCCTGTATGGGCCAGAGGATCCAAGGATCCCATAAGTTCCCAAAGGTTTTCTTTTCGGCGCCAGTATTTTTTTATGTGTATTTTGTTGAGTTCGTTTATTTTTTTTTAATGGTCATTACTGGTGAAATATATTAACCTGTAAAGTACTTAGAAAGATTTACTTATGTACTTGCTTATTTATGGTTCCAACAAGGTTACCCGTTAAAAGTTATAAACGGAACAACTTTCGACCTTTAGTAACATTGCCAATTCTGTGCTTCTGGTTGCTATCATATCCAACTCTGCTGGTTATTAAAGTGGTCATGATGCCTCTCCAAGCCGAATTTCAACCACGATGGCAAGTTTCAATGGAGACTAGCCATGCAGGTGCGCAGTACATATTATAGTGCACAAAGTGTGTGCGCAAACACAGGGGTACTCTCTATTCCTTCACTCTCATAATCCGATGGGACGGCAGGCACGGCCTGAGAGAGGTCAGGTGCAGAACCAATGATAAATTAGAAATAAATATAAACTCGCTGTGCCCAAAACTAGGCTACACAAGATTAATGTATCTTTTAAAGGGCAATGTATACGCTTCTACAACAAAAACAGCGAGTTTCAAAAATTTACAAAAAATAAATTCAAACAAATTGTCAAACATAATTATCCTTTGTTAAAAGGCTTATTACAAAATATCAGACTATCTAGAAGATAAGAAAGCTTGGGACGGATTTTGCTACAACTCTAAAAATAACTCTAAAAATAGTGTTATTTTTCGATTTCGGCGAAAAAACCTTTAGCCTGTTAGGTGTCTAACAGGCCAAAGGTTTCTTCGTCGCTTCTTTACTTTAGTCAACATACCGAAGCGACCGAAATCAAAATATCACTTTATTTAGATGTCAGTGTTTAATTTTAAGAATTTGACCTTTTCTAAGTGTACATTTATTGTATTTACGGAAATAAAGAAACTTTGACTTTGACTTTGAATGGCTTAACGTACTTTCCGAGGCACGGGCGTGTTTTAATTGACAATGTCAATCTCGATCCTAAGGAGAGAAGAGACGGTAAATAAACGAAGAGACGACCGATGTGGCGCGTCGGGCAAAGGTCCGCCTGCGACGCAGGAGGTTCGAACCCACAAGGTTCAATTCCCGGCTTGGGGCAAATATTTGTTGCGGGCTCAGGGTATTTTCTATGTATAGTAAAATATATCTATTTGTGTAATGTATTCTACTTATTAAGTATATTACTAAGTATACTAGTACACAAGCTCTGCATAGTTTAGGGCTAGATGATGCTGTGCAGGTTGTCCAGCATTATTTACTTATTTAATTCCAATTTCAATATGACCAATAGTCAAAACTAGATTAAATTCAGATTAATGTGTTGTTTTTGCTATTTATAGTGGAACAATTTCTTAAAGAGCGATTAATACGAAGCTTTTATTTCGGTAGAGATACAGAGTGGATTTTCTGGATGAGGCAGTAGCGGGAAGTACCGTAACCGTTATAGCTTCAGATAAATATATCTTGAAAATTATGGATAAGACATTTCCATTGTCTGTAGCTACAATAATTAAGGAACCTCCCCTTACTGCCCAATCCAAAAAATCCATCCTGTATAACTCAATAATCAATAAATCATTTATTTCGTTAATTACAAGAATAACACGGCACTTTCATATCTATAAAAAAGTACATTAATTTATAGGAGGAATGGGCCAGTTGAGCTATCTGTAGATTGTTTGCAACAGTCTGCAGTTAGCTCAATTGTTTCAATTGTAAATACTAGTTTAATTTCTTTATATTATTTGATTGTTATTTTCTTTGTCAATAAATTATTACTTCTCTTAAAAAAAAAAAAAAAAACAATTTATAGGAGTAATAACTCCATTAATTATTATTTTCTTTTTGACAAAGTATCGAAAACACACATAAATATGGAAGAAACAGGAAATCAATCGACGTCGATACGTGAATGTGCGTGCAGTCAGCACCGCCGCCGGCGGGGTGCTTGTCATGCAAGTTATCATGTGGTGACCCTGACGACAGGGGCGGATTCGGAAAACTCAACGATTACACTAAATGAAGTACCTATTATAGTTATGTATGAAACACATTTTTTTTTTATTTAATTTCCATGATCCACGTACGGTCCTTATGCAGACCAGCGCGGTCAACACGGCACACTTCAACTGAGGTTTTATCTGAGAAACACCTTGTTAAAACAACTAAATTTATTTTATTAAGGTCTATACTTTTCTTAATTGTTCACGATAAATCAAAGATTCAGCTATTTTTCTTACGGCAAATTCCAAGGGTAGTATATATTTTCTTAATCCATCCCTGTCAACAAAGGGCATCATGAGATACGATACGTCTGTTTATGTAACAAAAGAACAAAAGCATTGCGTTTTTGTTTCTCTCCTTGCGCCGGCGCAGGAAATGAAGCTGCCTCGAAATAAAAAGTAGAAATTGAACGAAAGTCGACTGGCATTTACAGAACCAGAAAGTAACGATATTATTTCCTTATTTACAACTAGCAACCCGCCCGGCTTCGCACAGGTATATATAAAAAGAGGAATATCCCCTCCCTAGAATGGTTTTGTTACCTACATATATATGTATCTCAAAGGATTAGGCAGCGTTTTCGATAAAAGCTTCCAGGGCGGCTTGACTTTCTTTGACAGTTCAAACAATTATCGTTATATTCCAACAAATTTACACAAAACCCTGACAAATTATATACATAAACCTTCCTCGTGAATCACTCTATCGGTTGATCAAAACCGCTTGAAAATCCGTTCAGTAGTTTTTGAGTTTATCGCGAACTGACAGACATACAGACGCAGCGGAGGACTTTGTTTTATGATATGTAGTGTAGTGATATTGGTAATCGATAAAAAAATATGTCGAACCGTTACTGGTTCAATTTCCATGCCTTGGTACTTAAATTTTTTTTAAATATAATAATACTAATAATGCTGGACAACCCATACATCATCATCTAGCTCCAAGCAAGATGATGATGATGTTGATGAACATTATTTATTATATATTTATCATTTCATGAGATTAAATTATGCATTTTTTGTTTCAGGTAACTGAACCGACAAAATAACTCGGCTGTCGAATATTCAAGATGGAACCGATTGTTTCATAAGAAATACCGGATGCTACAGGTGTTATCTTTAATACGAAATACAAGATGTCTCATCAAAATGGACTTACGAGTCTGCGGTTTTTTAATGATTGTGAAATGTAGAGTTGGAGATTTATTTTATTTTGCAAAAATTATGGGGAAACACATTTTTCTATGTACGAAAAAGTTGGTAAGTTGTATAGTAAGTTGGTAATATTCTTCGTAAGCATTTATTAGAACAAAATAAAAGACGCTATTCATTTCTTTTCAGTCACTAGGAGTCCGTCTTCAATGGAAAAAAAAGTAGGAGCTAATTGTACCTATAAATAAAAACTATTTTGGGATTCGTTTCCGCATCAGTTTTATACCAAAAGCGCACCAAGAAGTTACCAGTACCTAAAAAAAGTAAAAAAGTAAAGTCTTCCGCAAAAACTGCAAAGATCACTCACATAATAACTCTTCAAGACCTTTCACATAATAACTCTTCAAATGCTTGCGATACTATCATGAGACAGACACTGGCAGAATTGCGTCAATCCAGACGCAGAGCCATTAACCAAGAAGTTGAAGTTGAACTCTTCAAAAGACTTTTTGCCAAAAGATGGTGTTGCCAAAAGTACCGTTGCAGTTTCATTGACAAAACCGGTTATTCGCATTTATAGTTTTTAAGGTGTATCATTACAATCACAGCTGCCGAGCAGAATCTTAAACATTATATTATCATTACAATTATTTATAACCTCAATAACAATTAATACATAAATCAATCAATGTCAAACCATTTCTCTTAACAATAGTACAAAAACTTGCTGATTTTGAACACCTCTAAATAACACTGACATCAATAAAATAATTGCTTATATTTTTCTTATTTAGTTAAACGGAAATAATTGCCATCTATCGTTTTTAAAATCAGCAGGTGTTCGACAGGAACTGCAAGAAAAGAATCGTAGGCATTCCAAGTTTAAAATACAAAAAGGCAATTGACAGGCTGTTGTGGCTCGTGCGATCGTTTATTTCTTCCATTCCTATTTTGAATTAAACGTGGAATGGAACGTGTGGACGGGTAATTTAAAGTTTTTGTGCTACACGCGGGACCTACTTGTATTTTAAGGGTTTTTAAACAGTCGCGAGCAAGCTGACATGATGGATTTGTCGGCAGGTGCAGCCAAGGCTTAATTGTTTTACTTTATAACGGTTTTGAGTTTCACTATAGTGGATTACGCTCTGGCTACACCATCTGCAAGGGTTATTAAACAATTTGTTGATTAGCTTCAAGAACTTGTTAAGCTTTCGTAAAAAATTCTGATACGCCGGAGAACGTTTATTTTTTTTTTAACTTTATCGACTAATGAAGCTTTGGTCCAAAATTTTAACATCATTTAGGCACGCAAAATAGAAGAAAAGCACTAAGAAATCCTACCTATCAGCACTTTTACGTCCTATGTCCTCTTGGCAGACGGATTAGTGATCGCATCAGAGGTGTTAAAAATATGCAGAATGAAACTGCAGTCTTTCCTTAGTCTTTCCGAGTAGATTCCCTTAGTTGGCTCTTACGACATCCACCGTTTGAGATTGGGTGTCGATTTTTCCGCCATGGAAAACTAAAATACCTAGCTAAGCTAAACTACCTTCCACAAACTAAAATATGGTTACTAAAACAACAAGGAGGTATCAATTAAAAGAGGCGGTTTAGTGCTCAGATAAATTGCGAACAAGACCGTTGGTAGTAAATGCTTTGCGTCTGTACGTCCTTTTCATAAATTTCCAGGAGGGTCTTCACATCTTCCTGGTTGCAAAGGAGATATTCCACATGTAACACGATTTACGACTGTGTCTCTCTATAAACAAGGTGCTATTAACCTTAGCTAGTAGGGAGTATACAAATGAGAGTGTTTAGGATGCCATAGAGGCACAGATAAACCTACCATAGATAACTAGAAGCGGGAATTCTGGATGTTAATATTTTACCAAAACGGTTTTCATGATAAAAATTGAAATATTTTCAAAATCAAATCAACTGATAATTTCAGTTGTGGTGTGAGTGTGAATGTAACCGAATAAAAAGAGATTTTTATAACCAAAAGTAGATTTTTAGCTACATAGCCACAGATACATATTTGTCGCAGTAATTTTACTAACGCCATCTAGTTTTCTTTAGTAATAATAAAATTGCAACTCATTGAGACAAATTGCAGCTGTTTTTATTACAACTATAATTATCAATTTCCTAAAAATCTTACCGTTCTTTCCGTTTCCGGGATACATGCTCTGCCTAGTCCAGAGGTAAATGAGAATAAAGGTTGTATTCTTACGTATTTATAAAACACTATTACAAAGCTCCAAGCTTCTAACAAGTCCACTTTATTTTCGCTGTGCGCTGCTACGACGACGAAGGTATATACCAGAAGGTACGTGCTCGAGAGCCTTCCTCAGACAGGTCAAGTGTAGCCAGTGAGCAGAACGTTGAGTTGACTGTACTTGAGACCTACTATGAGTTTCTGGAAATTAATTTTACGTCGACAATTTTTTATTTATATATTTTTTCCTATTGAATTGTTGTTAAATTGGCTTAACTTATTAAGTGTGAAAATTAGCCAGTCGAAAGTAAAAATGCAAACATCTTCGCTACAGATATACTTAATAATATTATAATGTAAGGCCTTCAAAAGTAAAAAAACCAAATGTGCTACAAATGTTTAAAATCAGTTATATGAACAGAAAACTTCGACAAGTAGCGGGTTTGTCTAAGACAAAAAATTTATAACGCTTTTTGGAGAATATATTTTGGCGTGTTTTAAAAAACGATAAACTGACTTCCAATTCCCTTACTTTTACACTGTTTTTAATTATTGATTAATAAATACTAATTACTTAATTTTTTATGAGACCACCTTGGGATCAATTCTATACAATAGTTAAAGAATTTTCAAAGTCGGTCCATACCTAATTGGTCCAAATATCGCGTAACAAACATACAAAAAAGTAAAACTTGCATGTCGAAATGAGAACCTCCTCTTTGAAGTCGGTTGAAAATTAATGGCAACGATCGAATCTATTATCCCTAAATTTTCTATTTAAATAGCAAGAAAAACAAGCTTTATTGATTATGTCACATATGTCGTAGACCATACTATAACTTTAGGCTGCGTGCAATTATGTTCCAACCGAATTATTTTTTATCGTAAACTAGCTGCTGCCCGCGCCTTCGCCCGCGTTTTATCGGGATAAAAAATTGCCTATATGTTATTCCAGGTTCCAATCTATACCCATATCAAATTTCAGCCTAATCGGTTCAGTAGCTTTTGCGTGAAAGAGTAAGAAATATCCATACATCCACACAAACTTTGACATTTATAATATTAGTAGGATAGGATAGATCTTCGGTTGACAATAATCTCACCTGATGGTAAATGACGACGATACATCACGTAGATCTAGAAGACACCTATTCAGAGAAGACAGACGACCCATGGTAAGGGATCTCGACTTTACTGCTCATAGAATAAATAACAGAGCAGAGTGTCGAGGCAAGTGCGTGCAAAACTAGCGGTATCTCAGTAATTAGGAACGTAAAGCATGCACTGCTAGCTTACATTGTCGTAAATACGTAGGTACTACGTCTGAATATTCATAAGGGAAATGTATGGAAAATGTGTAGTCAAACGTAAAAATGCGTGTTAAAACGTCAATATTCATATCTTGGATGAATGAACGTATTGAAGTGGAATAGCGTTTTTGTATTTTCAATTTATTTTTTGGCAGGGATTGTTTTGCGATTTATTTGAAACAAATTTTTATAGGGAAGTAAATAATATATAGTTTTTTCTAGACTTCAAAAAAGTAACTGCAGTTTATGGAAAAACATTATTTCTCAATCACGTTCAACATTATAACATAGGTAACTTACAAGTGAATATTTATCAGCATTGATGAGAGCATATATGCGATCGGCAAATGCCCCTTAAGCTGAAGGGGAAAATATACAAGACCGTGATTAGACCTGTCGTACTGTATGGATCTGAATGTTGGGCAACGAAAGGAAAGGATGAACGAACTGTGCATGCAGCGGAGATGCGAATGTTGAGATGGATCTGTGAAGTGACAAGGATGGATAAGATAAGGAACGTGTTAACGCCTCAACAATCGACGTGAATACAGCCGCTACACAGAGCTGCAACTTCACTGCAATCATACTTTGGAAGTGAGCGCCGCGGCGTCCGTCCGCCATATTCATTCCTTGCAAAACCACCCAACTTACAATACAGCCTCCGCGCACAGCGCAAGTCTTTTATTTTACATACATTTATTAAGTTTTCAATATTGTAAAGAGTCAAATACAAAGCTCCAAAGATCTACACGTCTTCTCATTTCCATTTGGTCCATTCGATCCAAATCGCGAGGAAACAGCGATCTATCCAAGAGGACATCCGGAGGTCAATGGACGCGCAATTCAAGAAAAAGGACTTGCCCGGGGGCATTTACTATCCAAATACAAAGAAGACAAGTCAAGAGAAGTGATAACCGTGGATGGGTAACGCATGTGTTGAGTTCGTTCCAATAAAATATCCTTTTCATTCTTTTATAAAAATAAATTATAAATCAGTAAATTTATCCATTCCCATCTCACAATATTTCAGTCTCTTTTGCAGTCAATAGTGTTCATGACTCAGTAGTGGGTAATTCCCAATAGGTTTACGTGTTATTTTATGGTTATTTTAACAAGATTTTACTCATTCCAGGACAGTGATATTGTGTGCCTGCGCATGACCTTGTCGTAACATTGTACGTGGCTTGCGAGGGCAGCCATTCCGGCATTCTGTCCACGCCATTTACTGCATTTGCATAGCAATTAAGTATTGTTTCTATTACTTATCATACTTACTATTTCTCCTTTTCTTAATCTTGTAAAATAATCATTTCATTTCAGCTTGCAATTGACTTACATTTATTCTTCGAAATTTCACTATCTTTACCCTTTCAGTACATAAAACAAGTGAAGTGTAATCAAACAATTAAAGTGTAAATTCTTCCTATCGATCGCCATGGACTATAAAGCTTTAATACGCCGCAGAGCTAGCTATAAATCAAAGCTTACTCAATTCAAATCATACCTAGATTCAGTGCTAAGTTGCAGCACAGCTCTGACGAGTGTTCAATTAAATGAATTAAATATTCGAGTGTCCAAATTAGATGATCTTTATACGGAATATGATAGCGTACAAACTGACATAGAAAATATGTGTGAAATTCCAGATGAGCAGTACAAAGAGCGGGAAACCTTCGAAACCCAGTACTACAGTACTATCGCTGCAGCTCGTGACATTATGGACAAACAGGGCTCTGTGGGCATGGCGGAAACAGGCGCCTGCAGTAGCGCCTCGGTGACGGGTTCAGGTACAGCGGTCGCAGGTAGACCTTCATTCAAACTGCCAGTTATACATTTGCCAACCTTTTCTGGTCGCTATCAAGATTGGTTAGGGTTCCATGATTCTTACACATCTCTAATACACAACAATACGTCTATTCCTGCTATCAATAAGTTTCATTATTTACGCGCAGCGCTGAAGGATAGTGCAGCTTCTATTATACAGTCAATTGATTTCTCAGCTGATAATTATGTGATAGCGTGGCAATTACTGTGCGAACGCTTTCACAACAATAGGCTTCTTATCAATAATCATATACAGTCGATTTTCAATATAGAATCAATTAACAAAGAGTCAGCTAAAGCCTTGAGAAATATTATCGATACAGTAAACAAGAACCTCAGGGCATTAAAGATTCTTAAATTACCTACTGAACACTGGGACGTGCTAATAATTCATATTGTATCCAACAAGTTAGATTCCGTTACTTGTCGCGAATGGGAGTTTCATCGTAGCAAATCAGAGAACAATATTCCTACTCTGACTCAATTCAATGCCTTTCTCAAAGGTCGTGCTGACTTGCTAGAAACAATTGATGAGCAGTCGCGCAACAAACGTAGGCATAGTGATAGTGCAGTTCCACGTAATAAGGCTTTCGTTGCAAATTCCACAGAAACAAAGAAAAAACCGAGACCTTCATTGTGTGCGATATGTAAACATAATCACCCGATATTCAGGTGCTATAAATTCAAAGCTATGCCCGTTGTAACTAGAATCGAACAGGTAAAAACATTGGGTCTATGTCGAAACTGCTTACGTAGTCACGGAAATAAGGAGTGTCGGTTAGGTCATTGCACGATTTGTTCAGAAAAACACCACACACTCTTACACCAACACTCAGAATCTAAGGATACAGAGCACGGCGATATTGTGCTGTCAACTTGTCACACACAGATACAGAATGAGTCAATTCATTCAAACAATAAAAATACAACATTTTCAAACACAACCACCAATTTGGTTTTGCTTTCAACAGCAGTCATTCAAGTTTCAAATCCTGAAACCAAACACACTCAATCCATACGCGTGCTTCTCGATAACGGTAGCACCACGAGTTTTATCTCGGAGAGATTGACAAAACAACTCAATTTACAAACCTTCTCAACGCGTACGACCGTTGAAGGGTTAAACAACCAATTATCACACATTTCAAGCCGTTGCAAGGTTACAATTCAATCCAAATACGATAAAACATACAAAACAGATGTTGATTGTTTTATTGTGCCTCAGATAGCACAATCATTACCCTCATCTCAAATCAGTTGCATCACACTCAACATACCTAGCCACATACAATTAGCTGACCCTACCTATAACATACCGTCACAGGTAGATATGTTATTAGGCGCAGATATTTTCTGGGATGTACTCGGCAGCGAGCACATTTCGCTAGGCAAGGCAAAACCAACTCTAAGTGAAACACGATTAGGTTGGTTAGTTTCAGGTGCAATCCAAACAAAATCATACAAAAATCATACAAACACATTATACAGTTCTACAGTCCACTGTCACCACATTCAAACAGATATTCAAAATGACCTCACCAGGCTCTTTGAACTTGACGCAGTTATACCATCAAAGGGTAACACCATGTCCAAAGAACAACAAACCTGTGAGGATATATTCACCAAAACCACAACTCGACAACCAGATGGTCGATTCGTTGTTACTATTCCACTCAAACAGTCACCTACCGACTTAGGTGATTCTTACGAGCAAGCTTCTTCTAGGTTCTTGTCACTTGAACGCAGATTCAAGAGGGACCATAAATTCAAACAATTATACACATAAATAATACAAAAATACCTAGATATGTTGTTTGCGATAACCCTATCAGTATTGAGTTACATACCTTTTCAGATGCTTCAAATAGTGCATGTGTGTACTTACGTTCCGTTACAGCAGATGATAAAGTAACGGTAAACTTGGTTATGGCCAAGAGTAGGGTCGCGCCAATCAAAAAGCTGACAACCCCCCGTTTAGAGTTATGCGGGGCATTAATAGCTTCACGGTTAGCAAAAAGGGTTTTAGAATCCTTTAGGTTCACAGCAAAGGTAGGTACCTATTATTGGTCTGATTCAACAATCGTTCTAAGCTGGATTAAAACTCCTCACACAGATCAATTAAAACCTTTCGTTATGCACAGAATACACGAAATAGTGGAAAACACCAATCCTATCTCATGGCAGTACGTACCTACTTCTGTTAACCCTGCTGATATAGGTTCAAGGGGGCTCGAACCACACAAGCTACAAGACAGTAGTCTTTGGTGGCACGGTCCAGCCTTCTTATTAGATTCGTCTAGCCACTGGCCTAAACATCCCGCTTTACTACAGGAAAATGAATTACCTGAATTCAAAGAACAATGTCACACAAATTACAAACATGATTCAGCATTGGATACATCTTTTATACATAAATACTCAAACATTAACAAAGTTCAGCGTATAACAGCATACATACTTAGGTTCATACATAATTGTCGTAACCCACACAGCAAACATACAGGTTATTTAAACACAAAAGAATACAACATGTCAATGCATTTACTTTGCAGACTGTCTCAGCTTGAATCATTCCCTAATGAATACAATTTATTGTCAAACAAAAAACAAATAAACATTAAAAATCAATTAGTTAAATTAAATCCATTCTTTCAAGAATCCAATGGTTTGATTCGAGTCGGGGGAAGGCTGTCAAATTCAAATTATGATTACGACACAAAACACCCTATATTACTGCATTCATCACATCATATAACACAACTTATATTCAGACACTATCATACCAGTCTATTACATGCTGGACCGCAACTCTTGCTAGCATCCATACGACATAAATATTGGGCTATAGGTGGTCGTAACTTAGCAAGAAAAACCGTACATAGCTGCATTACGTGCGTACGGTTTTCTGGTAAAAGTATTCAACCTCAAATGGCTAATCTTCCAAGGCAACGTATTGAGGGTGAATATCCATTTGCTCACACAGCCTGCGATTATATGGGGCCTATTTTGATAGCAAACAGAAAAGGCAGAGGTTCTAAACATATAAAATCATACGTATGTATATTTGTATGTCTGGCTGTGAAGGCTGTACATATTGAACTTGTCACTGATTTAACCAAAGATTGCTTTATTGCAGCCCTCAACCGATTTATAGCACGCAGAGGCCTGCCTGTCTGTCTGTACTCTGACAACGGTACCAATTTTGTAGGTGCTTGTAACGATTTAGCGAAATTCTTAAAACAATCCAATCATGACCTCAGTTCGTACGCTGCTCAGCATTCTATGAATTTTAAATTCTCCCCTGCATATAGTCCCCACTTTAATTCAATGGCCGAGAGCTCAGTCAAATCAGTAAAACATCATTTGAAAGGAATAATATCCACAGCTTTTCTTACCTACGAAGAAATGAACACATTGTTGGTGCAAATAGAGGCTATACTCAATTCTAGACCTATAACTCCATTGTCCTGTGATCCATCTGATCTGGTCCCACTTACTCCTTCCCATTTCTTACTTGGACGATCTTTAACTCTGCTGCCTTCTCCACAGGTACACGATGACTCACTTCATGTATTGCCACGATACCAGAGAGTACAGCAATTGAAAGCTCATTTTTGGGATAGATTTTACCATGAATATATTTCAGAACTCCAGAAGCGAGTAAAGTGGCACAGGAGCAATGCAGAACTCCGTGAAGGTGACATGATGATCGTCAAGGATGACCGACTACCGCCAAACCGATGGGTAATAGGACGTATTACCGACCTGCACAAGGGTAGCGATGGCATCGCTCGAGTAGCTGACTTGAAGACACCGACCGGAACCATACGACGAGCATACAATCGCCTAGTACCACTACCAATCTTGGAACAGGGTGTTCCAACGCCGGGACCCTGTTAACGCCTCAACAATCGACGTGAATACAGCCGCTACACAGAGCTGCAACTTCACTGCAATCATACTTTGGAAGTGAGCGCCGCGGCGTCCGTCCGCCATATTCATTCCTTGCAAAACCACCCAACTTACAATACAGCCTCCGCGCACAGCGCAAGTCTTTTATTTTACATACATTTATTAAGTTTTCAATATTGTAAAGAGTCAAATACAAAGCTCCAAAGATCTACACGTCTTCTCATTTCCAAACGAGTACATTAGAGGAAGTCTGAAAGTGGCGACAGTAACGGAAAAAATGAGGAGTAACAGATTAGGGTGGTATGGGCATGTTATGAGGAGGGAAGAAGGTCATGTGACGAGAAGAGTGTCAAATTTAGATGTGGACAGAAATAAGGGGAGAGGAAGACCGAAACTTTCGCGAATGGTTAACATAATTAAAGATTATTTATCGGATATTTATCGCGTACCTTTTGTTATATTTTCCTTTACGTTTCCATCGCGTTACAGCGATCATCGGGTCAGCGTCATGGGGCGACTGGATGTACTCGAAGCTACCGCCGAGAATTCATGGCAGTATCCACGACTCAATGGAATGCGATGGAAACGTAGGGGAAAATATAACAAAAGGCTTAACAAAAGGTATGTACGTGATAAATACCCGATAAATAATCTTTAAGGAAGACCGAAGAAAAGATGGATGGATTGTGTGAAAGAGGACATGTTTAAGAAAGGTGTAAGTACAGAGATGACGGCTGATAGAGGAGAGTGGAAGAAATATACATGTTGTGCCGACCCACCTAGTGTGGGACAAGGGCAGGAAAAGAAGAAGTTTTATCAGTATTGAAATACGCAAGTACAATAGAGATTTTAAGTTGGCTATCTCACCACACCACACATATGTACCTAAAATTGCCTAAAATCAATATATACCTTTAAGCATTGTTGTACAGGGTGGCGCAAAAGTAATAGCATGATGCGAATGTGCTATAACTTTTGCGTGAATGACATCAAATTGTGCTTTTACATCTATGCTGTAGACAGACATAGAATTGGTTGACAACAAGCCATGGAGCGATACACACCTGAAGCAGCAAAGCACGATTTTTGCATGGCTCAAAAATGGCGATTTTTACTTCAATATTAGCTTTCAAGACTTTCAAGTTTTGTTGTGGCAAGCGCGAGACTTCAAAAAGCCTCAAGTTCAAATCAACTGGTCCATATCAATACCAGGTAATAATAATCCATATAAATTAATCTGCTATAAAATAAATCAAGCTCACTTTATCTCCCTTCATCAGACCTTCTCGGCATATTTTACAATTTATTTTATAAATGTAACCGAGTATTTTTATTCGTGATTCGAAATGAAATCGAAATTTCATCTTTCACGATCACGACTTCGATCGTACCAATAAAAATACCACAGAATATAAAAAAGTATTTAAACGACGATGTTATCGTATTATTATTTGACTTTTTGTTAAAATCACACGATTTTGTATGAAGACACATATTTTTTATTCCATTATAACAAAGTTAGGTAGAGATGAAGGTGGTAATGTGGCCCCCAATTTTTCATCATCATATCAGCCCATACACGTCCACTGCTGGACACAGGCCTCCCCCATACGACGCCACAAATCTGAGCCGCTTCCATCCATCGACTCCCTGCGACCGGTACGATGTCGTCGGTCCATAGAGTGGATGGTCTCCCATGTAGGGGGGGTTTTGCCATAATCACCATGCTTGGCAGGCGGATTGGTGATCGCAGTGTTTTTTTTAATATTTTAATTATCTATTTATGCGTGTCAAAGTTTATTAATAAATCAAATCCAATTATTTTGTCATGTATGTTGGTTACAACAGAAAAGTACAAATTTAAGTGCATAGTTGGTATCTGAGGAGCGTATTACATACAGCCCACCTAATATATATTTCAAACATACAATGTTTTAAATGTTTTAAAATGAAGAAATTTAATAATAATCTACTGAAACCAAAGGCAATGATGCTTAATACATAGTAGAATTAATGCAACCGGTGCATCCAAAATAACTTTTTAACATAACTTGTGGAATAGAAACAAACAACGCACGCGCAAATTTTTTCGTCGGTATTAGTTACGACTTGATTGAATAGAAAAAAAAAATGTTCTCCAGCGTCGGTTTTGGTTTTAAATTACCCGAGTAACGTCATCTACCATTTCAGCAACTTTCTACGAGATGGAGCTATTTAAATAAAAAAATATGAAAGGGACCAAATGCCTGTAGGGGTTATATTACCACGTTCTACCAATATTTTATTTATTGCATAAGGATAAATCTGGGTGCTCGTCTATACAAAAAATGGCGATTTTAGTAAAAACTCAGGATTCAGATTAATTCAGGGTTGTGAAGAAGAAGAGCACCTTTTGAGCATTGCTTGCATTCATTTAAGTTCTTAAAATAAGCAAAACACACAAAATGTGCTATGTAACCACACTCTCAATTTGTTCTCGGAGGCAAACCTTCTTGTGTTTCCAATCATCTGTAAACTGCTTTGTAAACGAAAACAATAGAGTCTAGTTATTTAATAGTCTGCGAGAGTTCCATCAACAGCGTTGACTTGGTTGCTATAAATCTTCGTAAATCATAAAGAAAAATAAACAAGTGTTGATTTGACAGCTGTCAAAAATAACAAGGTCGTAATTCACTTTATTGCCACTACAGGGACGTTGGGAAGTAAATTGATTTTAACCTTTGCGAATAACAACAAAAAACCTTGTACGAAACAAGTAGATGCACATATTGCATGTAGAGTAAAAAATCGCTACTGTCTCAGCTTGCAGACACTTTGGGCCCTGTTCTGCCTCATTGTAATTTCTTATTAATTTGTTTTGTTTTGAGAACGAATTAAGCGAACGTTTAAAAAGTTCTAGAAAAAAACACATATCTCTTCACTTTATTACCACTGGCTTATTGCAAGATTCATTGGTCCACTCTACCAGTCAAGCACTCTGTTATCTTAACCCTTGAGCTCTGATAAATAATGTGACAGCCTTAAATGCTCTCTAATGGCCCCTTTATCGGCTCTTTAGGGTTAAAAATAAAATATTGCAATACGTATAATCTATGGTTGCGATAAATCCGGAGATCTTGGCAGTTTTCGTAATCGTTTGTGGTTTGTGTAGATCATACCGGATAAGAAAAGTTGTTACAGAAACCTATATATATATTTTTTTTCCTAAAGAAGAAAGATATAAAAAAAAAATTCAACTAAGAAATGAATGACTGCACATTTTATTTATCCACATAGATATAAACAATTAATACTTTAGTGACGAACTATAACTTAAAATAATACTAGTTAGTTCTAAATTATGACTAATTTATATGATTCATAATTACTCACAATTTTAACTTAAAATAGAAGGTAACTTAGAAGGGTTGAAATTTCATTTCATTTATTTATTTATTCCAGTAAAAACAAAATACAATGTGTGTGGAAAACTTAAATCTAAAACTTCCGAGTACACAAATATCTAATTGGACAAACAAGTAAATTTTTACGACAATTCAAATAGAAAATACTTAATAATTGCATATTACAAAGATGTTCAGATATGACAAATCAATGAAAATCGTATTAATATTCACAAGTGAGCTAAATACTACCATTCACAAAAAAAATTCAACTTAGATATTAAAGTGCTGAACCCTCTGGGCTAATTCTTGGAATTTGTATTTTTCCGATACTTTGAGATTATAAACTGCAAACATTCCAAAGTAAAGTTTTGCATCTTTTTACTTATCATACCAAGTCTACCTCTATTAACGACAACACTATTGGCCTGTAGAGATGAGTCCGGTATTCAATAACTAACTCAGTACCTGTTAGCATGGTCCTAAAATATCTAACGCTATTGTAAAATCCGCATACCGCTAGGGAATAACTGTGCAAAGCGAGCATCGCTCCTAACCGACCGTGAACCATAACTACCCAACGCTTCAATACCTATACTTACCTAACTATCATCTACGCATAGGTACTAGCGGACCGTTCACCCGTAAAGTTATGTAGCTGCAACAAGTATTTGGTATTTCTAACCAAATCGGTTAGAAATATATTGGGTAGAAATCAGGACAGGTACCAATCGGTTAGAAATATATTGGGTAGAAATCAGGACAGGACAGTATTGTAACGTAATTGGGTACCAGTTAGTACTAGCGGTATTGAAACAAAATACTCAACTAATAACCGGTAGCCAAAATATCAAATAAATCCCATCCTTATTGGCCTGTAACATTTATTTACAACTGAGGCTAGATGATGTTGTATGCACTGTCAAACATTAGCTATTTATTTAAAAAGAAAAATCGACAAACGAACACATGAACATGAACACTAGTAGATTCTCCATTTTATACATATAAGTGATATATTTTCACTCCTCTGTCTATAATTACCACTATTAGGCAAAAATTTAAGTGAAGAGAAAATTCTGTACTCTATGTTCTGCGGATACGTTTATTTTTTTGTTTGTTCCGTCTTTTTTCCTCCGATACGGATCGGAGACATTTTTAGGTTAAAATTTTGCTGAGTCGGTTCCACCAGTCGATGTCGGTGGTGATACGGGAGTAGTACTGTGTTATTTGGTCACTGGTAGTCAGTTGGGATATAAAAATCCCAAGTCACCACCAGTGGCAAGTTCATGGTGGTCAGATGGTCCGGAGGGTATTTAATTGCGATCATTGCAAATTCGCTGCGGATACGTTTTCAGACATATTTGTTTCTATGCACTACAAAAACGAGAAAACGCTATTGACTGTGGAGTTTTGACTACGTGAACCATCCTTCATAGATGTTTTAGACTACCTACATACAAGTTTACTAACCCTACATTTGTCTACATACAATACAATTTTACTACTTCACGTTCTCACACAAGTAACTAGAAACAAAACAAAACAACAAGGGACGTCAGGTTTCCTCTACTTGCTAATGAAATAAACACATGCACTCCTATGCAAATTATACCGCTCTGGCTAGATTATGTCAATTGTTAATGCTGGAATGCCTACGGTCGGAGAGCCTCACTGATGCAAATAATATCATTATGTGATAATAAATCTGATCTCTTTGCGTGATTGTGGCTTTAAAGCTAATATTTTTTTGTAATTTGAAATGTGCTGTTTGAAATTAAAACAAAAACAGTATAGCTAAGATACTCATTGGTTGGGACACTGGAAAGGCGCAAATAATTTCATGTTTGATACAAAAATAATCTTTAATTTACACAGTTTTACGGAACAAATGGGAATCCTTTGAGAAAATAATTTATATGTTATGGCCGGGAATTTATTTTTATCCAAATCCGAAAGAATTATCGTAAGTAGTCTAGAACTTTCGCTGTCTTATTATCTTGTAGAATAAAATATGCGTTGGAATTTATTTTTAACCGACTTTGAAGTATTGGAGTTATCTAGTACCTATCCATAACGCAAACTCTGCTTAGCTTAAAGCTAGATGATGCTTATTGATGATATTATATTTATACATAATTTAATTATATCTACAGCATGTTTAAAAGAATTTTGTTGTTTGTTTTGGAAAATCAAAAGGTCGACTGTTTCGACCTTTTGTTATGCCAAAACAGGGCAGGTGAATTGAGACGTAAACAAAATAGGTGAATTAAATTTACAAACACGTTCATGTCGTTGTAAACTGTATTACGATTTAATTCAACGATTTCGCTTATCGCGAACGATCTCCTTATTGGCGGTCTCGTGCGAAGACGTATATGGCAACTTGCGGGATTTTGACATAGGGCTGTCCAAATTATCAGAGAATAGGAAATCATTTTATAAAAAATGTGGCCTCTCAAAATAATGCTTTGGAGTTCGTTATTATCCATGTTTCGTGTTTGCAAACACCATTTACATATTATAAATTAATATTTTCGAAAAAACGCTCTCAACTAAAACAAAAAAGCTATCAGTCTATTGTTCTATCGTTTTTATTGTATAGAAAACATAATTTGTAAGGTTGCTTGGAAGAGATTGCTCTTAGCAATAAGGCCGCCCATTGTATTTTTGTATTCCAAATAATACAAAAATACAATGTGCAATAAAGAATAGTTGTATAGTTGTATCAAATTATTTATAGTTTTATTACCAACTAGCTGCGCCCCGCGGCTTTGCTCGTTTTGTTTTGTTTTGAGTGTTGAGCGAATCGAACCAATTAATAAAATCTTTGATACTAACTTTACAACCCTGTGTAACCGCCCTAAAAGGGTGAATTTCGAAAAATTAAAAAAATATGCGATGAATTAATTAGTTTGTAGTTTATTTTTATACCGAGTTTTGAGTGACTCAAAGGAATAATTATTTTCCATACAAATTTTGTCATCACTTTAATGGCATCAAAAGTTTTTTTTTTTTAAATTTCCTTAACCTGTGTTATTCTAGAACTTAACCTATCTAAATTTAGATATAAATAAGTTAAGTAGTTACGGAGATACATGGTACCAAACAGTCACACAAACTTTAATATTTATTATATTAGTAGGACAATTTTAATAACGCTTCTTTCAACCCTACTGCAAATGTCACGGACCAGCGCAGTGCCACATCTGAACACTCCATCATCTTTGCCTTCCGCGTTTATTCGGGCGTGAGAATTATTTATTGCGTGTCACTTTTTTGTTTCATTGTCTGTAGGTCAAAATCGGGCGTCGAATAATAATTCAGTCCTATCTGAATTATTTATCTTTGGCACGTTTTGCATGTTAATGCTATAAGGCTATAACTGTTGTAATTCAATTCCTAACTGAATTAAGTTGGTACGTAGTAGAGCTATTTAATTAATAGGTCAAGGCTTTCAATGTTTTAATGGAATAGCGAATTTGTTTACGGGTTACTAGTTTCTACCAGTAACTGCACAGGGCGCTATTTCCAGATATAAAAAAAGCTTTAAATTATTTTGGTCGAGCAAGTTTTACTCTATGTAAAGGCTGATGTCAAGAAATGTGTGAACTGGGGGCGAATTCTGCCAACCAATCGCTTTACCATGACAATAGTATGGTCGCAGAATCGTCCATGATCAAAGAAACTCTAGATAGTGCGTGCGGTGCTATTTGCGTCCCGCGTCACTCCATCTGTAATTTCTTTCATTGAAGGTAAAATGAAGCCGGTACTGACTGGTGATGTATGTAGGTAAACTGGCGCGGTCCTCTTTTGTTTTTCGTATACTTACTGGAGGCGTACTTTCATTACGAAATTTCGTTTTGTTTCGTTAGATGGAGGCCGCTCAGGACCGCTACTCGTAGCGTCGTTTGGGGCAGGCCTATGTTCAGCAGTGCCGTGTACGGGCTGATGATGATGATGATAAGACTGGCATCATCCGTTCAGCCAATCTATTCAGAACGTTTGTTTCATCGCTGATAACTCTATTTTCTACATGATACATAAATAATGTTGGACAATCCACACAGGATCATCTAGCCAAGCCATGGTATCAGAAAACAAGTTATCCTCTTCCGAGACCTGATGATCACGTGGGTGGCTCTTGTGACGTACCTACTAATCATCACCATCGGCGAATGAGAAGACGAATCTGTTTCCTGGTGATACCAGTAGCGTAAATCGTAACTCCCCGAGTCGAAATAACATTACCTAATCTGTGCCCGAGCTTCTGTATGAATCTAATAAAACTATGTGGTTTTGTTTTTACCAATTATTTATCACACTGACTCGTGTTTAACTAACGCCTTTTTTGACTGATTTAACAAACATAATTAACGATTATCATTTTGTTATTGATTTTTCAATTGAACCTTATTATTTTTTTCCAAATTTCTACATTTTGTTGAAATAAAGTGGCAACTGGACAGTGACGTCACAAGATCCACTCCCGGAGGAACAGACCTTATTTTCTTGAATCATGCCCCAAGCTAAACAGAGCTTGTGTTATGGTAACTATTATCGATGACTGATGCATGATTCAAGAGTATAAATATAGTTGAGATCAATTTAACCTATAGCAATGATAATCAATAACTTTGCTATTAAGATGTTTAAGGCTCTTAGCCATTAATTAAAGGCATGCATTAAGCTAAATGCAATTGCTTTTAATTTCGGACCACTCTGATCAAAAGCACTTGGTTGCATGCTGTGAGGAAGAAATATTTATAGGCGGTAAGGCCGTTTATTTTCGTGTGTCATTTCAGTAGAGGCTATTTTTATATTTTTGTGTGCCTAGACTTATTATTTTAATAAGTACCTACTTGTTTATTTTGTAGGTATTGTGACCTCATTAAATATTTTTTTTGCATACTGTATCAGTAAAAATGTAACATCACGAAGACTTTATGTTCTTGATAAACAATTTAGTGTCTGGTATTGATATGGACCAGTTGAGCTACCTGTAGATTGTTTGTAACAGTCTGCAGTTAGCTCAATTGTTTCAATTCTAAATACTAGTTCTAGTTTGCTTCTAATATTTGATTGTAATTTTCTTTACATCATAATGCTCGGCAAGAAGGTTTAACAAACTAAGCAAAGAGACTGTGTAAGATGGTATTCGCAACACAGTACATTTTTTATAGGAATTCCGTTTTTAAATCTCATTACGTTGTTTGAATTGTAAAGACTTTACAGTTCAAGCTATGCAACGAACTCGAACTATATTCGCCCTCGCTTCGCTCGGGCGTCTAAATATCTCGGGTGCACTCAATCCAATTTAGGGCCCTTTGCGAGCTGAGCTCGCACTGGCGCCAAATTGGATCTTGTTCTGTAATAGCTCCCTTACAACCCTTGTGTAACAATCTACTATTGTCAATAAAGATTAAGTGTCTTGGTTTGAGTATCCTAACTTTTCTTCCAAACATGTTATGCATTTTTTGTAAATATTAACAAGTGAAAGCGTGTCGATGCAAGCTTATATTAAATAATTACTGTTATGGGCTATAAACGAGCAAAATCTTCACCATACGGTGTATTCTGTTGATCATCAGACACGACTTTTTTTATGTATCAGAACATTTCCAATTATTAACGCCTTTCTCTGATTTTATCTGATTGACATTCAAGATGCATTCAAGTTTTAATTTTGTTACGACTTTGGTTTATCAGAAATATTAATCTTGTTCTTAATTCATTCAAAATAAATGAATTTTTGAAAAAAAAAAAATAGTTTTTGTAAATGAGTATATGTTTTTGTCTAAGTAACTACATATCATTAAGTAGACAAAAAACATTCTTATTTACAATAACTGTATTTAATTTAATCGGGGGCAGAATTTGGGGCAGAACCAAGGAACTTCATACATAAAAGGAGCAATTATTTTCTAACCTACTATGCAGGACATAGTGAAGTTTATTTATAAAGGTTATTATTAAAATACTACCAAACCCGGCGAACTCCGTTTCGTCACCAGATGCCTTCGTTTTATGTAACATTTCGTTTATGAAATTAACTGAGCAGAGAACAATGAGTAGCTGTCAAACAATGTATCACGCACCGGCGCCATCTACTTAAAATATTGGTTTGTAGTACATGCTATGTATCAGAGATGGCGCTGTATATGAAAAAGGATTGTCCCGCTTTTCTGTTGAAATTTTTGCTATAAATCTCACGGAGCCCGAGACCTTTCCAACGAATGCAAAACCGTGGAAATCGGTTCGTGCGTTCTGGAGTTATAGCGTGAGGAAGGAAAACCCGACTTATTTTTATATAGTAGAAGATTATTCATGAATTACAATTACAAAACTCTTTATTTTACACCACAAAGATAAATAAAACACATAGATATTAACATAAACAGGTACAATGGGCGGCCTTATCGCTCAGAAGCGATTTCTTCCAGGCAACCTTTTGATGAATCTGTATGAAAAAGACATAGGTACAATTCGAACATTAATACATAACTTTTTAAAGTAACTATTTAATTTCTAGACTTCTAATATAATGTAATGCGTAATAACATCAATAAAATTAAGTTTTTTTTTAAAATGACATAAAGTCTTTATTGAAAATTTATAAAATTTAGATTGATTGGCATAATAAATAGTAAGTTTAGAATTAGATCTACATATGTATCTAGTACCAAAATGTTATATAAGTTTTTTTGGAAATAAAATGCTTACTTACTTACCTACCATTAATAAAACTGAACACAAAACCTTTAAAACCCAGTTTTGTATTTCCTTATTTTACGGAGAGTAATTTGCCGCGGCGTAAAAATTGAATTCTCTTCTCAACACATGGATGTCTTAAGAATATTCTTAGGGAAACTACCAAAGCCAGCGCAGTAGCATCTTTCTGCGTATTTTAACACCTTTAGTGCGACCACAAATCTGCCGGCCAAGCTAGGTGAAATTTTAAAACTCTTTAGGCACTGCAGGAGTGCACGAATCTGTGCTGAGGTTGAAACAGTAGTTTGGTAATCTATGTTTGTAAGGATATATTAATATAGCAAGGAAGTCTGTTCGTCTGTACTAACAGAAAGATAATTTAATTAGTTCACGGAACATCTAATAGGAAATGGTTAACCGCTAATAATTTCACGATACCGTGGCTAATCAGACGCTCATTTCCTGCTGGCAACATCGTTAGACCACACATTGGTGAAAATATTTATCATTTTAAACATATGTATCGGCTTCGGCCCTGTCAGGGTCTTAGTAGGAGTTTTTGAGCCTATGTTTCATTCTTGATCTGGACCTACATCTATGAAAAATTTAACGCTCGATCCGTTCAGTAGTCCCCATACATGGGAGACCATCCACTTGATGGACCGACGACATCGTAGCGTGCGGCGCAGAGTCGATGGATGGAGGCGGCTCGGACCGCTATTTGTGGCGTCGTATCGGGAGGCCTATGTCAAGCAGTGGACGTGTATGGGCTGATATGATAATAGTACAATATGTACATTCATTCAAACTTTAGTTCGAGTTTATAAAATTAGTGTAACATTTAAGGTGATCACTACATACCGCATCTGTCTGTGTTTCTGTCTGTTCGCGATAAACTCAGAAACACAGGATTTTCATACAGTTTTAACCAATAGATAGAGTAATTTATAAGAAAGGTTTAGGTATATAATTTGTCAAGGTTTTGCGTAAATTGGTTGAAATATAAAGATACAATTTTAGAATTGTCGGAAAAAGTCAATCCGCCTGAGCTTTCATCGAAAACGTTGCCTACACTTTCGGCCTTTGAAATATAACAAAACAATGAATGAGGATATTCCTCTTTTATAGATCTAAAAAAAGTCCGCGATGGCATATATTTATCAAATCTTTCTTCTATCTGTACCTATTCTTAACATGGTCCAAGCGGGCGTAGCCGCGGGCGGGTCAGCTAATATTATTTGATGAACTTTCGGAATGAGTCCAACTGATGACAATGATTAATAAGGTTTTATAACTATATTTTCTGATCACCACTCTATCTCGAAAATGGAGGCTTTACCTAAAACAGTGAGCTAAATCGGTTTTTCCTCATAAATGGAATGAAGGATATTATTCAACTTGTTGAAAAAAGTAATTTGAATTCAGAATGATGTACTCAATTTCGACGATAGTGTTATAGTATAGTGATACTCTATCGTTGGCACTGAAGAAAAGAAAAAACTACGCGGTCTGCACCAGGGGAGGTCGACTTACTCACTGTGTATACTTTGACAACTTAGCTTGTAAACATTTTTCTAGGCAAGCAGCGCCATCTATAAATATTTTCCCAAGCAACATGCCCGTGAATTTATATGGGAGTCTCACCTCTGTGAGCTAAACTTATTTTAGCTTATCGAAGGGAAGGAGGTAAGTCAACATCCATCCAACCTTCATAGAAAAGAATAATTCCGTTCGTTCGTAGTTTGAAAGAGGTATAAAGCATTCCTACTGTCCATGGTTCTTGGCCAAAATAAATTTTCTCGCTAGTCGAGGAGAAAAACGGGGTATTTAACTGGAGGTTGCCCACTTGTTGAATAAATAACTATGCTATTAAATGGCTATTAATTTACTCATCTCATGTGGCCAAAATGAATCTCGACCTCCGACACAACACAATACGTCTTGTCCTGGGGGCCTACTCGGAAAAGGAAAATCGAAGTTTCTTTTTCGTGTTCGTGCAAAACCAACTCTTATGTCCATTGCATAAGATTAGCGTTTAAAATAATCAGAAACTTCGATTTTGTTTTTAAGAGTACGGGCCCTGGCATCTAGGCAGTAAATTCATAAATCGTTGCTGTACATTTTCATCGTGTGTGAGTTTAGTATTTATGTAGGTAGGTAAATAGGTTTAACATGCAATGTCTTTTTGTTCATTAAACAATGCAACCGCAAGGAATGTATCGAGGAAATAAGCCATTGTGTTACGAAATGTTTTTGTCTTTGCTCTGAACGAAAATCTTTTAGTTTTGGGAGCATGACTTATGTTTTGTAAACGAATAAATATTTTGAAAACTCTTGTGCTTAAAATTGTTGTCGCACAGTTGAATAATCCAATTAATCGAGAGGATAATTTTTATTCCTGTTAATTTTAAAAATGCGATAGCTGGATATTTGTTACCTCTTCACGCCAAAACTAGGTACTGAACTAATTCCGAATAAATTTTGCATACCTACCTACATGTAAGTCTAGATTTAAGAAAAAAACAATATTTTTTTTATCCCAGTATAACGTGTACGAAACTGTGGACAGATTATAGTTATTTATCGTATCGGCCCATACACGTCCACTGCTGGATATAGGCCTCCCCCATACCATACGAAGCTTTACTTTTTTACTCTACGCTTTACTTTAACAATTTAACCTTTTCTAAGTGTACATTTATTGTATTTACGGAAATAAAGAATTTTGACTTTTGACGCCACAAATAGCGTTCCTGAGCCGCCTCCATCCATCGACTCAATGCGACCGCTACGATGTCGTTATTATAGTTATTTATTAAGCATAAATAAATAATTGCTGGAATTTGTCTCACAACATCGGAAAGCACAGATTAGGTAATAAATAATTAATTTACTAGATATTATCCATAGAAGTACCTACCTTCCTACATAAAAAAATAAACCAAGGTTAAGTACCTGCAATATAGTTATTCTGTGCCCAGGTCTGAAACCAGAGAAAAAAATCCGAGATATTTCGGTAGCTCAACAATGTTAAGGCTCAATTTTAAATTCTTCTTCTAACTTTAACATTGTTTACCTACAAGTTTGCTAAACTAGATAATGTTTTCTCAAAGTGATTCAAATATTCACTGTTCAGGCCTCTCATTCTGCATATTAATAGGAGTTTAACTCGTAAACCTCTAGGTCTTGCGTCTAAAATAGCGTAACCTAGATCGCGTGGTTCACGCCTAAAGGTTCTGCCATATTTATTGCTGTCCACTCAATACAGAACTCATTATGCCAGAGAGATAACAACCTCTTCTAATTTCAAAATAAAATTAAATCAATATTAGAATGAAAAAATAAATAAATAATGTTGGACAGTGCACACAACATCATCTAGCCGCAAGCTAAGCAGAGCTTGTGTTATGGGTACTAGATGACTGATATATCTAATATAATACTTATATTACATAGGTAGATATTTTTTATTATACATATAAAATACCCAGAACACCCGAAAATACTTAGTAACAATTCCACGTATAACCTTCTCTGATAGTATTCATCAAAGTAAGTTGTCTACTAGTTTCGTCTCTCCACGAGACATCTTCAGGATACCACAATACTTTTCTAAGAATTACCTTATTTTAGGGTTTGTTGAATTAGCTTTAAAATAATTCGTAGATGTTACAATCTTTCATGGTGGATCCTCCACACATGATCCATGCCTACCTTAATTAAAATAGACTGTTTTATTACTTAGATTTTTATTTTTGTCGTTTTATCAGTAGCTAAAACACATTTTTTAAGCATTCTTAGGGTTACTACACTTGTACCTAAACAAATACCTACACTACCTACTGTGACCCATGGTTAGTAATAAATCGATTTGTGGTATGTACCTTACTTTTGTCGGAGTGTTATAAAGTGATAAATAATACGTAAGCACATAAAATAAGGCGTAAACAATATTTTTGAAGAATCGCGACTCTAACGCCATCTATTAGTAATGCAACTACAACTACCCCCTAGGTTCATAGACAGTGAAGTTCTTTATTTTACCCAAAAATGGCGCTAAAATCGCTTATTTATTTTGTTATTATCGTTTCAGATATGAACCTTTTCCTTATGTCTGAGCTCGATAGCTACTCGACACGTCCACGATAGCTACCGGACTACCAACAGTCGAGACGCCTTGCCAGACTTGCCCCTCTGATTGTTGTGGACAAAATAGAAGAATAAGACCACGAGACTGATTACTGGGCTGACAAGGAGATCACGACATGGGTGTCGCGATCTCTTGATTTTCTGGTAGCACCTGTAACTGGGAGTTACAGGTGCTACCAGAAAATCTGTCTGGCGCGGAAGGTCAAACTCCTCAACCAAGGAAAAGGAACCATCACATTATTGAATAACATGATAAATAAGCAAGAAGATGTCGACTTTCAGTTTGTCGTACAGGTTGTCGAACTATCACGCACTACCGTTTTTTTCGAACAGGCGTGCAAAGCACATCTGGTTTTGTGGTAGTGCACTCCAAGATATATCGTGTCTAATGTAGGAAGTAGAACCTAGGAACACGATTAGCTCATTGTTAAATTATTAGGTCTAGGTTTATGAAAGAAAGCATATTTCTGATGGAGGCCGCCACTGCTGCCAGCCGTTGCCAAGTTTATTTTGCTTAAATTGTATTAGTGTCTTATTGCATCGGATTTCCCAGCCAAAGCCACAGGATAATACTATACTAGTACCAAAGCTTTAGAATACTTAGTTCTATAAAGTACGTTGTGTTGATAGATCTAGCTCAACCTTTATTCATATCCTGATTTATCATAAAACAAGCTGGTATAAGTGGACTCTCAGCTGAGTTAGAGGAATCTGTTCGATCTTCTTTTATTATCGTTTTGTTGTGGAGATGATCCAGGATAAACAGCTTGTTAGTTGTTAGATGTATTGTTGTCAGATTGTATCTTTTGAATGCTCAAGCCCGGTTCTTTGAAGGTATGTACGTGTCATAAAACTCAATTCATCTGCAAAAAACCTTTATAAAATACCTACCTATTGTATTACCAATCTACAATAAGGCATGAACAAATATCGGGGAGAAATAATTTCTCTAGTAGCCTACCTAGACCTACATACATTACTTCGAATTGACCAACTGGTCTATTCAGATGTGAGAGTAACTCATTTTCTTTTGTTTTATTCGTAATCCAGATGCAGCCAGCCGATAAACGGCAAAATAGTACGAGTTACTCACGAATAAATCAATAAAAAATATAATATTTATAATGCCGAACAATTCACACAGCATCATATAGCAACAAGCAGAGCTTGTCTTATGAACAGGATTCATAAGACAAGCTCTCTCAGATGACTGAATTTGACCGGAATTTTAAGAATTTGACTTTTTCCAAGTGTACATTTATTGTATTTACGGAAATAAAGAATTTTTGGCTTTGACTTTGACTGATATACATAGTACAATACCTCGAGATTTCATAGGAAATATCCAGAACACCCGATAAAAATATTTGCAGACATCTGAATTAACGGGCATTAGTTCCAAAACATGGGTAGGTCAGTCTTAAAAAAAAATCTCAAGTTCATTACAAATTTACAAATTTGGCCAGCAACGGATTAAACTGTGGTTGGAATATACAAATGCTGGTATTTAGGTACCTGTTTCATATTCAAACCATTCAAAGTTTACTCAATTTTCTAGCTACTTACAGCTTTTATCTGGTAATCCAATCGAATCAGTGTACGCTATTCAATCGCTAGAGTTCGGTGCGCTTGCGCAAGTTGGGTGGATTTGAATGAAGTGATTAGGTCTAACGATGTGATTTTTGATTGGCGGGCTCATTGTCATGAAAATACTATTTACGAAGGATGATTTGTATCGGATATGTGTAATCTACTGATTACATCAATTATACCAATATAAGGTTACTGAACTGCTATCTCATATTCCTAGGTAAATTACTAACATTGCACTCTTTTTACTAATAATTATTTTCAACCGTTTGTCTTTTTACTGGGGAAAGACTTCTACTGTCTTGTAACTTCGTTTTTACCCGCGAGACACGGTTTATTTTTTTAGTTTTTATGTTTTTTCCGTATGTGATTGGTGGCAAAATATCTAGTAGGTATTAGAATGCATTCCAATATTATGCACTGGACTTCCGCAAAATAACGCCTGAATCTTTTTTTTATTAGCAATATAACTTTTCTTCTGGTGTCCTATATTTCTTAGCGACACTTAGTACGATTTTTGTCCCCGCATTTGGTAACAAAAAAGCTGGGACACAGTCGGATTTTTCAGTTTTCAAGTAATCACTTAGTCTTGTTACTCAGGTTAACATTTTTTTTGCGTTTGCTGCAAAATATGTAGTTAATATCCCGGTAGGAAAAAATAGAACCTATCTACATTTTACCTTTCCTTTATTTTACACTAGCTTTTGCCCGCGGCTTCGCCCTCATAGAATTATAGTTTTGGCGCGGAACCCAATTTTTTTAGATATTCTGCTGTTCAAGACTGAGACAAATCCAACAAATCAATAAAATCGGTTCAGCCGTTCTCGAGTTATAAGTGTTCGGACAAACCCGACTTCACTACTAAGTAGGTACCTATAAAAGAAAGTCGCTTCCCGCTGCCCCTCATATGTATGCTTAGATCTTGAAATATATGCAACGTATTTCATTGCGGTTTTTTTAAATAGATAGAGTGATTCAAGATTCAAGGTTTTTATTTATTTATTTAAAGGAATACCAGAAGCACGTACAAAATATATATTAAAAAATAACTAGAAGCAGAAGACTTAGAACCTTTAAATAGCTTAAAGGTTTTCACGATTAGGTTACGAATAATTAAGTATCAGCATTGCATCCATCCGCCTGCCAAGCGTGGTGATTATGGCAGATCCCCCCCTACATGGGAGACCATCCACTCGATGGACCGACGACATCGTAGCGGTCGCAGGGATTCGATGGATGGAGGCGGCTCAGGACCGCTATTTGTGGCGTCGTACGGGGGAGGCATATGTCCAGCAGTGGACGTGTATGGGCTGATGATGATGATGATGATGATTGCATCCATGCGAAGCTGGAGCAGGTCGCTAGTCGTTTATATACATATTAAGATTTGCTTGTTATTTGTCTGCAGCCTCACTGACCTTGCAATTACAATGCAATTAGGTAGTTACCATACGAAACTATTAACCATTTACGCTTAATAGGCAACTACGGTACTTTTTTGCAAATAGGTAAGTACTACTTCCATAACCAGCCTTTTTGCATATTCATAGGACCAGATAGCCAAGTCAGAACTGGTCTTTCTCTAGTCTATCTTTAGTCTGGCTTGATATCTATCTGTAGGCACTTACTGAGCACTTAATGGGTATTTTATAAAGGTACTACCTCGATGATTTTACTTTAAAACTCAGGTGCACAGCAGATGTATAGATAAATTTATAAAAGCTGGCAAGATCCTTTATTTCGTATAGGCCTGATTTTGTGATGTCAGCGTGAATAATTGGATGAAAAAAGACAAAGGTGCCAGTTTAAAAAAAAACTAGCAAAATACCATTTGATTTGATCTAAATATTAAAATTTTCCATTGAATCTCGCGCCAACCTGTGACGCGCTCGCCCATGGGTGGCGACTTTTTGTAGTGATGCTGTCGCGATGCTAACACGCGTTCGCATGGATACAGTCGCGATCTAGCATCGTTACAATATAGAAATGTCTGTGAACACGCGAGCACCCCTTTCCACACTTCGTTTCCATGATGTCGCCGGAGGTGGTCAGGCGTTTGCGTCGCTACAGTCGCGATGCTAAAAAGTCGCCGTTGGCGCGCGTTCTAAATGCTAAAGAAAGGCTATGTTGTATGCTGTGAACTGCGTGAATGCAGCCGAGAGCAGCCAGTGCCTGATAATTTGCAGAAAGCACCTGCATACAGCAAAAAATTTGATCGCAGACTTAATGACATAATGACGGGACCAATGTGGAAGCTCTTATGGCTAGGGCGTCAAGCTTCAAGAATCCTGTCTCTACCGTACGTTTCACTTTATTCTTCCTGAGCGAGTAGGCTCGCAAAACGGACATCGAAGTTTCTGATTCGTTTTCAAGCAAACGGTCATCTTATGCAAAGGACATAAGAGTCAGTTTGGCACGAAAACGAATCAGAAACTTCGGTTTCCTTTTCCGAGTAGGCCTGCTGGTTTGTTCTCATAAAGACAGATTCTCAAAACAGCTGAATCTCATAACACTCTCTCAAAAAGACAGAAAATAGTGTAGATAAGTCTCATTTAGACATCATCAACATCATCAATGGCCTCCACAGCACCGCACAAATTAAGAAAATAAGTTTGTAATTTTTATTTTATCATAAATCGAGGGTATGCGCTTCTTTCACGACTTTTTTCTAACTCTCTTGGTTTCAGATTTAGCCATCCACTCCCATCTCAAAAACCACCCTGTATACGAATTTGTCAAACTAAAAAGATTAGAAGAAGATTTTAATTTAATTATTATGATTTTTTTATTAATGTATAAATCTATTTGCTAGAATTTTAGGAGATTATGGGGTAGATATTTCCGCTTATTCCCATTTGTTTTGTGCAGTAGTTCTGTACAGGACAACTGGGACAAAAGTTGTCCCACTTTTCCTGTGCACCAAAAATATATTATAATTGCAAAAATCGAATTCGCCGAATTTCATAGTCTGACCAATGAAATTCGCCGAATTCCAGTAAAACAACAGTTTGAGGATTTTATATAACTGAATTTACGATCCACTTTTAGCAATGGTAAGGTATACGTCTGCACTCAAGCGCAGTCAAACATAAAAAAGGTAGGTTAAACTCGAATAATCAAGTAGACTTCAAAAAGCTACCAACCTACCCTATTATTCCATTGTTGATTATTTCTTTTATAAGTACTTTATATTAAATACCGTAAAATCTACAAAAAAAAAATCTACTTGATTTTCGAAATTCTCGTTGCGCGTTGATATATTCCTAGAGATACATATCATGGACGAAAATAAACTATTCATCTATGATATTATGTAATTTTTATTATTTATAGGTAGGTACACAGTAGTATGTCGCTATTTCAAGTTATATTACTCAATATGCGATACGTCATTGGGTAAACATCTTAGTAGAGCGCACTGAGAGCGTCGCGTCAGTAGGAAACTGTCAACTGGACCGCTTTGATGTCACTGTCGACTGCTTTACCTGTCACCCACGCAAGCGCACACGGTGACTAGGAACTTGCCCAGCAATGAATCTTTTGAATCTATCGTAGTTACAAAAAATATCTTTATTATTTATTTGTGTACTAGGTAGTTACATTATTTGCCATTTTTAAAAAAAAGGTTTTTTAGTTACTGTCTTTTCTTATGTAAGTATATATCCCAAATTATCCTGAGGAGGAAGGCTCTGGTGACGTGTACTACAGGTTTTATAAACCTCTCACGGGCACCAGTCTCTTGTAAAACATAAACAATTACCTTTTGCATGAAAAAATAAATAATGTATTCAATTCAATTCAATTATTACAGGCTTTTATTTAACTTACAATCACAGAGCTTACAATATGCATATGTATCCGGGCTAAATTTTGCAACTCAATTTTAGACCAGTTATCCTCAACCGATTGAGCTGAAATTTGGCATACTTATGTAAGTTTGGTGACAATGCAATGTCATGGTGTCATCGAGCTGGTCTGATAATCGAAACCGACGGAGGCCATAGGAACTCCTAAATAAAACGTCTTAACTTTGGGTTCGTTGTATTTGTCTTCCGAAGCACCTTCGTCCTAGATGATATAAAAGCTTGTATTTAAAAGTTTTTTAAATAGTAAATAAATATATTTAGTTTGGTTTGACAATGCCAAAAACTACTGAAAGGATTTTCAAACGGTTCACCAATCGATAGAATGATACATATGAGAAATGTTTAAGTAAACAATTTGTTAAGGATTTGTGTAAATTGGTTGAAATATATCGATATTGTTGGAAGTGTCGGAAAAAGTCATGCCGCCTCCTGGGAGCTTTCATTGAAAACGCTGCCTAATCCCTTTGAGATAACAAAACAATTCAAAGTGAAATATTCTTCTTTTAAAGATCTACAAAAAGTCCATGATGTTATGTTTATATCTTAGAAGGACAGCTTACTATACCTATTCTATCATAATGTAAAAAATGTAAATCCTGTATTGGCCATAGGATCTATAAATAAGTTTGTCAATCTTAGTTTCTAAGGGCTGTGGATTTTGTATACTAAATAAATAAATAGATAATAGTATGCTCTACCCGTGCGAAGTCGGGGCAGTTTGCTCGTTTTAAAATAAAGCTGACAGACTTAAGCTGCAAAAATGCTAAGATATTAATGATAATATTAAAAAGCAAGTTCAAACATTACAGAGTCAAACTACCGTAAAAGAAATAAACCAAAGCAAAGTGACGAAAATATTGCCGTATAACGTAAAACCGACATAACTTCGTTCCACGAATTATAAATATCTACTTTAAGAGTTGGCAATAAAGTCTAATGTTCCTTGACATTGACTGTCTATTTATGTCTATCTAGAAGGACGTTAGACTCTTCCTTCCTCTTGTGTTTTTAGAATTTGGACTAAATAAAGTTTGTGAAGCAAATGAGTTCTTCTGATGAGTTAAGTTGGTCGTTTATTTTTTTACATTTAAGGTCATTTAAATAGGGTTCTTGCTAATTTTGTAATCTAAGGTTGGTAATAAAGTAAGTGGGCTCCCAGGATTCAGGAATTCCAGCCAAGTAATGAAGTGAATTTGTAAAGGTTCAGGATTATATTATGATGATAATAAAAAGCGTGGTGATTATGGCAAATCCCCCCCTACATGGGAGACCATCCACTCGATGGACCGACGACATCGTAGCGGTCGCAGGGAGTCGATGGATGGAGGCGGCTTAGGATCGCTATTTGTGGCGTCGTACGGGGGAGACCTATGTCCAGCAGTGGACGTGTATGGGCTGATGATGATGATGATGATATAGCAAAATATATTGTTTCTGTGACTGTAGCAAAAGTTATGATTTGCTATTCGTAGGAATAGATATTGTACTTCAATTACATACAAAATCAAAATTAGGTAAACTTCAAATATCACAAAATAAACTAGTCAAATTACTGTTTAATATTCCTTACTTAACTTCCACCGAAAAAGTTTGTAAAGAAACGAAAATAATGAAAATTAAACAGTTATACAAATATACAACATGCATCCTAGTACGTAAAATATTAAATAAAAGAAATTCACACTAATTTAACTTACACTAAAGTAGAAGAAATAAGAAAACGTAGTTCACGTCGTGCCAGCTTTATCGTTCTACCGAAAACTTGGACTAACTATGGGAAAAAAACTATACTATGTGAAGGCGCACAGCTTTACAATAATTTACCCTCCCAAATTAGAAGTGTGAGCTCATTTAATGCGTTCAAACTCAAATTAGCTCACCATATCATAAATGATAATTCACTTCTTATTATATGAACACATTAAAATGAGTAAGCTATTGAACGACCACAACCTATGTATCTATCTATAACTAAGAACCCTGTTCTCATGTAAGTGACATTATATAATTTGTCTTTTTGAGAATAAATGAATATTAAATTTATTTACATATATATTAAAATTTGGTATTCCATAGGAATCGATTTATTACGACAATAAACAAATACCATTGGTATTACTTTTTGGTATTAGAAAGGAATAGATCGTACAGTCATATATGTACATACATAGGTAGAGGTACTGCATACGTAATACAACTATCAATTAGGTACCTACCTAGGTACCCTAGGGCGTGGCCTGAACTTATAATGTCCTCCTAGCCGAATTTTGACTACGTCGGCCAGTCTCAACGGAGGCTAGCTATGTGCGAAGGTTCACAAGGGAATGCGCAAAAACATGTGCACTCTTGTCGCTCACTCTCATAATCGGATGGGATAGCGAACCGACACAAGCGGGTCAGGTCAGGTTCAGAACCAACAGCTTAACGTGCTTTCCAATACACCACTAACTTACTGACTCCGAGCTAGAAAACTCTAGCTAGCGAATTGCCTAAGATATCATCGAATTTTTTTTAGAGGTCTACCGGCTCTACCTACAAACAAATTCACGCTTGAGTTCCTGCAATGCTAGATCAAATAGATAAATAGGTGAAAGTGACTGTGAAATTCGCAACTGATAAAAATCATGATGGATTGCGCTCTACATTTTACTTTTTAATTTTTCGAAAACGAGTTGGATGACTTGATTAGTTTCATATCGCAAAAAAAAAACCTTTCACTAGGTCAGCTTCCCGCTTACGTAAAATCTCGGAGTTTTCAAATCCACGATGATATATGTATTGTAGAAAATGTATTTAGTAGAAAATATCATAATATTCACTTAGGTGAATATTATGATATTTTCACCTATCTAGACGTATATTTTAGTGAAATTTCATATTTTAGTCTTCTATACCTTCGTGATACAACGTCGGCCACATCATCACTTTCCATCAGGTGAGATTGTGGTCAAACGAAGGTCTTTATACTATATATAAAAAAATTAGGGCCAAACGCTGGACAATTAAAAAAAACTTATATTTGTGCCTACTAAGTAAGGCACCGTGCACTAATGATGCCTTAAAATACCTGCCCATGTCTTTAACTGACCTACTTACATAAAATTATCATTTTCATTTCATCTCAGGCGATGCTCCTAGATGGTTGATAAGAACGGTAGCTAAGATCAACTGAGATTACGTACACAGTTTGAAGAGAACAACGTTTTGGATGAAATTGTGTGCTTTTGACTGATTGAGATAACAGAAAATAACAGGTAGGGTTTTATGGTGGCGTGGCTTAGGTTGCTTGCGACGAAATATCATATCTTAACGGGTTTTTCAAAATAAGCTCCGAAGAAAGTTACGTGCGACGCTAGGAAGGTTTTTTTTGATTTGTTAATGACAGCCTAAAGATTGGGGCTTTGCCTTTAGTAGGTTTGCCTCTCGATATACATATGTAGGTAAATAACTAAATAATACTTAATTGGTAGCGCATCCCGTACTGAGGGAGGGTTGCGGGTTCAAGTCCCGTCGAAGTCGAATTTTTTTTGGGATATTATTTAATTTCTTAGAAATTATCCCCAGTATGAGGCTTACGCACTATAATAGCAAAAACCTTAAATAATACTTCTTTGGGCTTTACATGCATTTTTATAATCTGGGTCTAAAACAATTATACAAAACTAGCTGTTCCCCGCGGTTGCACCCGCGTTAAATTTGAATTTCTCATTTCTAGAGGGATAAAATGTCTTTTTTCCTGTTAATCTCCCATGGGCATATGATTAGGATAAAGTTAGTTGAAAGGATGGAGAGTATATGTTACTCTCCACCTTTTCAACTAACTCTATGCCAAAAATAAAGTCGATTGGTTGCTTAGTTAGGGTGTGAAGTAAGGACAAACAAATACACTCGCATTTATAATATAAGTTAAAATGAAATAAAATTCTATAAGTGAAATCTATTAAGCTTAATCTACTATTCTACTTATAAAGTTTAATAAGTTGTTTGTTTTCCAACAAATAAATAAAAAAGTGCAAAAAATCTGGCATTCAAGTTTTCACTCGCCGCCATGTTATAGAAGTGCTAGATATTTACGGAGCTAAGCTAACGAATTAACTGAAACCGCGAGGGTAAGGCCGCTCAAGGAGCGTGCGCATTGAGCCGTCGCAGCCGCGCGGGCGATCGTCCGCAGCGCACACTACAAGAGCTAGCCAGCAACGAGCGCGTGACGTTGCGCCTGTAAGACCTTCTAACTAAAGCTAGTGATCTATGAACAGTTTTGAACATCACACTAGGAGATACACTTCCGACGGAATAGCTACAGCGAGTATTTATAAGCTACTTGCGGTAGAAAACTTTGCTTGCGCGATCTAGAGTTTTATCCTATAACTTTTGTAACTACTAAAGTATTTAACTTTTTGCATTACAACTAATTTTTGATAAACATTGTATTTTTTTTAAGTAATGAAATTTGACAAATATTTATACTTCCTCCTATTATTGGACTCGACAGTATTTTTTTGAATTAGACAGTTCACTAGCGCCATCTGTTACCTTTTTATAGAAACATAACCCCCAATAACACCCCAATAGCAATCCCAGGGGTGGTTCACAACTAATATAAGTTTTTCCTATGTTGCAGGACATCGAATAACGAAAAAGAAGATTGTCCTGGAATAGACGGCAACATCTCACCGGAGCCACCTGACCGGCCGCCTGGGAAAGTCCGTCAAGTCCACCCCGAAGACAAAACTCAGATGTTAGCTTATGAATCTACTTATCGAAAGAAAAAGCCAACGTCTTTACCATTAGAAGATAATCATTATAACCACCTAGCGAATACGAATGTTTCGTTGTCTCCATTATATCCACTGACGCCGAATATTTGCATAGAAGGTGGAAAGATTGAATTTATAAAGTCGCCACCTAGCAGCGCGCGAAACAGTTTGTCGTTGGCGTCGCCTCCACAAACGCCGCTACTAGCGCGCCGTGGTTCGCGGGAGAAACGAGAACCTCGGATCTACGATGAGCCGACTGAGAAGTTCGACGGTGATAAGGTAGGTGGCGCTTATCCGTCCTAAACGTTATTGTTTTCAGCTTCTTCCTAAATATCTAGGCCTCCAAAACCAAAAAACTTACTACAATGATTATTTTATCCCTTTTACTAGATTTTTTTAAAATCGTGCGCGTTGAAGTCTTTTGTAAAATAAATTAAAAGCTTGCTACGATTTTAGTGCTACGCCAAATTGCATTGACCCTAAATTTTGTAAACACTTGCTAGATTATGAAAAGAGTTTAAAAATAGAAAATAACAATTTAAACAACTAGTTTCCTTTAATTAGTTAGTTGAAATTGAAATCCATTATATGAAAAACCGGGCGCTACAGTGCTACGACATTCGTAGCACCTTCATTTTGCAATCAAGCTGTGGCATTTTATTGCTTAGAATGTTGACAGGCTGTCCCTATTCAACACCCAATATTATATCCTTTTCCAAACAAACTCAAAAACATTTCTAAGTTTTGATTTCAATTTGACCGTAAACGGAAACTTATTGTTAGTGTTCGCATTTTGGCGGGACCTTAGGGACCCTCGTCAAATCCCAGCCCACACTTTGTTTCTGTTGCATGCAAATGATAGGGGCTGAAAATTGAAGTTTTACTTTTGACGTTATCAGAGTTTTGGGGTTTTTGCCTTTGTTTGATTTGCAATTGTTTCCATTTTCACCACTGACGCGTGTACCTACTGTCGGCCCAGTTGAGACGATATTTTATGTTGTGGCTAGCTGCTGCCCGCGCCTTCGCTCGCGTTTTATCAACATTAGAAATAACCTATATATGTATTATAAAGTCCCAAACTATACCAAATTTCAGTCCAATCAGTTCAGTCGTTTTTGCGTGAAAGGGATCAAACATCCATACATTCAATCTCACAAATTTTGACATCTATAATATTAGTAGGATTTATACCTATTATTTTGTTCTAATTTATTTGCAAAATTATTTCATTGAAATAGCTTGAACAATATTGTTAGAAGTAAATATTTATAGGTGTATTTTCCTCGAATTATTTAAAATCACTCTAAATCACGGCTCAAACCAAATTGTTACACACTACACACTAAGCTGGCGCATCAACACCGAAGTTGGTTTTGGCCTCCGACACAATACATCGCCACAGGCTTCTGTCCTGCGCCGCCTCCATCCAGTCCAGTGTGAAGACTTGAAGAGAGCGAAGTTCCTTCTCCACTTTGTCCTTCCATCTGTATCTGGGTCGACTGGTCGTCGGCTTTAAATAAAACAGTACATTAAACAAAATCTTATCAGGAAGGCCTTTTACTCCATAGATGATTACATCAATGATGTTAATGCTTGGCCAGATGTCGCTCCGTTCCGCACTGTCGGTAGTATGTAAGAAATTCAATGTATAGCTATATATATATATTCAATGTATATATAATATTTAGCTTTATATAAATATTGACGTATCTAAAACGAATTAAATTTAGATTTAGATAGGCAAAATAAACATGTATTAGACACATAACTGACATATAAATGTGCTAGTGGTTTCTTTTTCACTTCTTCCACTAGTGGACAAAAAATTTAAGCCTTATTTTTTATTTGATAATAATAACTATTATACGTTCATGGTATAAAATTTGACTTGTGTAAGTGCTTATTTTGAAAGCTTAGAAATAAAGTTGTTGATTCTGATTCTGCCTACTGGCGTCAAGGAAACCCCGTTTTGCAGCCCGGTCGTCCCTCATTCGTAGCGAGTGGTCGAGCCAGCGCAGCCTATGTGATTATGCTTCGCCAATGATGTTGGGCTCGGCCACTAGATCAACGATCCCCCGTTTCTTCCGCACCCTCCAGGATTCGTCTATAGTTATACCACCACCTAGTCACCAAACAGTCTAGAGACCAAATTTTTAAGATTTGTAAAAAATACATTCAGTTAAGTTGTAAAAGACTTTTGTAAATAGTCTTATTATGTAATAATAATTATAGTACCTAATGTAGGTGTTTGTATGTTTTGCTTAGAAAAAATTGAATTTCCTAAACTCAATTCATCTATGCTCAAGCACTTAAGATCCTGATCCCCTGCGAGGGTACAAAATAATTGCCTGATGCACCTTAACGCGTGTTTAGTCGCGCCTAAATTGTTTCCAAAGCCTTTTGAAAGCGCTTTCAAAGGTACTTTCAGATTGTCTCCAAGATTTGGGGATAATAAATTTTTTGATGATGAGATTTTGAAAGCTTTTAGGGATGTTACGTCTCTTGCGTATTGGTATAAAGAAATCTTTGTTAACGTAATTGGATGATTTTGGTTGGCATGAGGGTGCTTTTTCAAATCCTATCCGTCTAACTAAAGGTTGCCTACAAGAGATCGCTGTAAGCGATAAGGCCGTTGATTGTGCCACACTAGATATAATTAGTTATCTATATAAGTATATATAAGTAGTTATACCGTTTAATTGTTTTGATTATACGATAAAGTTATTAATCTTTTCATCTACAATCTTTTTCATAAGTAATCCTAATCGATAGAAGTTTCAAAGTTGAAAGCATTATGAAAATATATACTTAAATGTATAATTTTTTTTTAATGTTTGCGACACAGCAAATAAAATATTTTGTTGATTTCAAATCCAAGCAATGGGAATAGAACGCGGAAGAAATGCAAGAGAACGATTGATTTTTAGAAAATTGTTGGCCTCTTTGAATTAACCCAAAAACAGTAATTAAACAAAGTTAATCATTTTAAGGACCATACGACGCCATTTTGTGAAAAGGATAGGCATAGGATTTCGCGTTCATCGGTGCGGGACAGAGCAAAGCGTCGTCGTAAGCGTAAAAACCATGGTTTTATTTTCTTACGGTAGAAGTAATAGTAATTTTGTAAATCTAAAACATTCATCGTCTGTTTTATATTCTGTTTGTTTACTATACTAACTATGAAGCCTTAAGTATTTATTGAATATCGAAGATTTATTGTAACAGTTTAGAGTGAACTAAGGATTTTAGAGCGAACTTTGTTTTTTTTTTAATTCGATACAATTATATGTAATCGTGTTTACCTTTTCGAAACACTAGCGTTCTAGCATCAATCCTGAACTATTACATATAACTAATAAGGCGCTACCCCATTCAGAGCCGCCACCTATTTTATCGTATTAAAATTGCAAAAATGCCTTGGCCTGTTGTGATACCTATCATAAGCTTATTTTTAATGCCTCTGTAATAATTTTATATTGTATAGCTTTAGGAAAAGATGCGAAAACCAAGTTTGGTGGCCAAAAAGTGCAACTTTGCATATCTTCATTAGGAAGATATGCAAAGTTGCACTTTTTGGCATGGAAATAATTGCTACTTTTAAATCATTATCATTCAATGATATTATAAAAAAAATCACAATGATTTCACATGTGATGTTTCACTGGCAAAAAATAAAACTATTACAGAGGCATTAAAAAAAGCTTATGATAGGTATCACGAACTGGCCAAGGGATTTTTGGAAATTCCTTTGTTTTACGTAATAATACAATAAAATAAGTGGCGGCGCTAGTTTGGGTCTGGGAACCGCCTTAAGCTTTGTAACGTGGCGTTAACCTGAATAAAAAAAATCTCAAATGTTAGATATTTAGAGTTCTTGTAAAGATATCTTCTAATCTAAGGTCTGTTCAGATCAAAGCAGTATTCGATACCTAGAGCGATCGGTAGCGGTAAGTTTCGCTTTTATTTCGCGCTCGTATTTTAGTGTGTCTAAGAATATCTTTATTGACATATAAAATAACAATCAAATAATATGAACAAATTAAACTAGTATTTACAATTAAAACAATTGAGGCAACTGCAGACTGTTGCAAGCAAGCTACAGATAGCTCAACTGGTCTATTCCGACTGGTATTATACAATACCAGTCGGAAGCGTCCCCAAGACGCTGGCTGCATTGCCTCGCTGTATGGCAATGCTAATGCGCTGCGCCAGATACTCACCAGCTCTCGGTTCTCGAGCGCGTAATATCAGTTTCGCTGATATTTCGCGCTCGTATTTTAGTGTCTTGTATTTTCTTGACTTTCATTTTAGTTTCTGCTATTTTTGTGCTGTAGATAACCGCATATCCACTTTGATATCGCTACCGACCTAGGTAGCGAATAGGTATATGGTAGTAGGTATGACTATCTGCACACTGCAGAGAGATGCAAATAAGGCTTCTGGACCGTAAACTGAATTAATAGCTCAGATTCAGGAAATAAATTGAGCTGAAGGATATTCTAATGAATTTCAATTAGAATTTCTAAGTTATGCTTCTATATTCTAGATTCTCACCATTTGGGTGGAAATGGAATAGCTGGAAATTCGTTGAATCTTAGGAAGCAACGAATTTGATTGGAGAAAAATATTTATTTCATACTTAGCCACGGCGAATCAATGGCGTAGTACCATGAAGTTGTGCATATTACATCAGGTTATGAGTTTAGCATAAACAACGTCATCCTATGATCTTTTACTTTCCCCTTGGTTGCCTGGAAGACATCGCATTAAGCGATAAGGCCGCCAATTCTTTTGAATTTTAGAGGATAATTTTATTATGGACTAATTTTTTATAGGGTTTTGAAATAAAGAGTTATATTATATATCTATCTATCTATCTGAAACGTCAGTTCTCTTGACAGCGCCAGCGTCTTCATCCATCATGTTTAGTGGTGACTGATGACAGATATTGCTTTCACTTCTATGTTGTACAATTGCACACACGACTACTTTTTAAACGACTTCAAAAGTTTTTTGTTTTGTATTTATGTTACGCGATATCATATCTCGGCCAATTATGGACCAATTTTGAAAATTCTTTCACTTATGTATAGAAAATGATCCCTATTATCCATAAGGATTAATACTAATCCCCTGGGGATAAAAACCCCAGGGGATTAGTATTAATCCCGAAAAACTTAAAATACGTGTAAAAGTTAGAGGATTTGAAGTCGGTTTATCGTTTTTTAAAACACGCCATATTATATTTTTTTATTAATTAGTACTTACTAGTCCAGTTATTTTTGGAAACTACGAGTGGAAACTGTCTGTCGGTTCATTTGCTCTTATTTATAATTCTATTGTTAATGTGCTTGGGAACGAATCCCAAATAAATAAATTTCAAAAGTTTTGGTTACAAGTCGGCGGGCTGTTATTCTCGATAGTCCACAGAAGGTAAACGTATGTCAAAAAATGTAAAACACTTAAAATGAGTACGAAATTAAACATTATCTTCTATTACACAGAATTCAGTGCGAGAAGCACTTTCATCGTAAGTTGTTTTCAGCCTTGGAGCGTCTTCAGTAAAGTGCTGCTTTGAGGCAGACAGACAGACGATGGGCCGCTATTAATATCAATAAACGAATCATGTTTCCTTGCAGTACTGCAGATTGGCCACTTCTAAAACCGCCACGTATTTATGATAAACATCCTAGCCCAGATGATCACCCATCTGCAAATATTTAGTGCGGCCTATGTGTATTATATATAGGTACATAAAGTATATGATTTTTTTATTCTATCAAGCAAGGTTTATTCTATCAACTAGCCAGAGAATAATTAAATAGAGCCTTATAGGCTATTTTGGGACTATCTGATGCTGTTTGAAATGTCTAGCAAATTAATATTAAGTCATTATCATATCAGCCCATAGACCTCCAATGCTGGACATAGGCCTCCCCCATACAAGACCACAAATAGCGGTCCTGAGCCGCCTCCATCCATCGACTCCCTCCGACCGCTGCTACGATGTCGTCGGTCCATCGAGTAGGTGGCCTCCCAACACTCCGTTTCGCGTTGCATCGTGGCCGCCACTCGAGTACCTTTACTCTCCAACAGTTATCAGTTCAGCGAGCTGTATGACCAGCCCGCTGCCACTTCAGATTACTAACTCTGAGAGCAATGTCGGTGACTTACGTTCTTCTACGGATTTTCAAATCTTTTTTCATCCGGATTCTATCGCACAAATTATGTTCTTTTTATGTATTAAACTGTTTTAAAGTAGTAATTAGTAATACTTACTAATTACTACTTTAAAACAGAGCATGTTTATGTCCTGCATTATCGATATATGCTAAGAAAGATTGGAATTATGGCCATAAATATATCAAGAAAAAGTAAAAGGGGTATTTTGTGAGGAATTTCTTTGGTCAGAAAAAAAATTATGGATTAAAGCATAAAAAGTTGCCCGTTTAATCGTCTCAGTCTGCGGCTCGGTATCGGAAAGCGATTTGCATACCTTAAAGTGGCCGTGATTCCTAGCTAATGTGGGTGTAAAGTTTCCGGTGAGGTTTTTGCCCGTCTAGTTCATAATTATGGCTAAGCCAATGCTCACTTATACAGTCTCGACTTGCTGTAACCGTGCAATTTCATCAGGATGATCGTCACGGGTAGGCGCGAGATTGAAATTATTTTGTGATTTACGATGATTTTTTTCTGCGTTTTACAAAAAAATTTAATTAACGGAAAAGTAATTTGGCGCAAATTTTTATAAACCCATCATAAAACCAACTTCAATATAATTTTATTTTGGGAGCATTGGGACAATGTTGATTTTTAACCCAAAATCTTTTCTCAAATGCTCCAGAACTACAAATGAGCCGAAGTTCGTATAAGTAAATAGAAAATGGTTTACAATTTGCGCCAACTTACTTTTCCGCTAGATTTATTCCTTGAAGAAAGCAGCAAAAATTAAAAAGTACAAAAAAAAAATCCTTCAAAATTATACGAATGTTAGGTGATAAATGTATATTTTTTCAATCATTTTCTGACAACAATTATCTGTGGCTGCAGGTCAACATTTGTACCGTGGGAAATAAACTCACCACCTTTCCTGTGTCTCAGGCGGCGCGGCGCCGGCGCCCTTTTTGTTCTATCCTTCTTCACTACATAGTATAAAACAAAGTAGCTTCTCGCTGTCTGTCGGTGTGTCCCTATATATGCTTAGATCTTTAAAACTGCGCAACAGATAGATTTTGATGCGGTTTTTTAATAGATAGAGTGAGTCAAGAGGAAGGTTTATGTGTATAATTTGCACCCATGCGAAGCCGGAGCGGGTCGCTAGTAATATTATAAATGTCAATGTTTGTGAGTATGGATGTATAGATGTTTGTTCCTCTATCAAATATATAAAAACTACTGAACTGATTGGGGAACTAAAACACGGGTGAAGGCGCGGGCAGCAGATAGTATAATAAATTATTTTACTTTTTGACCTTTTGGGCCACCAGTCCGTGATGCCCAAGGAATTTATATACTACGTTAGTATATAAATTCCTTGGTGATGCCACATAGGACCAAGGGTAAGGTTTTTTTGTTTATTTGATACCCTTCGATAAGGGAAAAAATGGTGATTTCTTACGTCCACGGTCTACCTTTAGCATTTTGGCAAATATAGAATACCTTATCTATGTATATGTATGTGTCAACCTACAACATTCTGTCAACGCATTTGACCTTGAGTTGTTTATTTTTGTCAATTTTAAGATTAACAAAATTATTTCTCGTTAAATTAGTTATTTTCACCGTACATTTTACAAGTTACACGAATCATCTCGACTAAGTTTCTCATAACCCGACGCTTACCTCCAACAATTCACAAAACTAAAATTGCAAAATGGCAACGTTGGAACTTTTGTTCAATGACGAATGGTTAACTGCAAAATACAACAACTTTGTAGAAACGTTGACCTCGTTTATCTACGTTCTTGAAGATTACCACCGACCGCTCTTCTGTTTACTCTTTCTCATATTCCTGGGTCTAATCTACAACGATTGTAAAAAACAGAGAAGTGTACGAAGATCTGTATCCATCGCAGTGCAAGAAGGTCTTATCTCTTCAGAGAAAAAAGACTCTAAAAACAAAGAAGAGTCTCAAGATTTAAAAAAACATCAGTCTGTGGTGCTAAAAGAATGCCGTGCAACTTTAACGGCGCCCGCACCCGTGACCCCATCTGCTTCTAGTTCTTTTCATGCGTGGCTGTTAAAAGAGAAAGAGTCTGTATCTCCTTCTGTTAAGTCGAAATTGAAATTAAATTGAGGTCAGTGATAGATTGTACTTTTTATTTATAGATTTCATGGTATTCCCAGGGTATTTATTCCATTAATAGTCCTTTGTCTATTCCTAAATAAATACATCATAGTATTACAATCTAGTCTAAGACTAATAAGTAATTTTTAGTCTTAGACTAGACTAGTCTAGACTTTGACCTAAACTGCTGAAAGTTCCATTAATAGTAAGCCAGTTTTTTAAGACTGTCGCTATGAAAGCTCACCATGGACTGGTTGATAGTTATTGATGTGAATTACCCCCAACAGGTAAAAACGGTAAATCACTTGACAAAATAAAATAGACTAATATGTATAAGAGCAGACCACCCGATAGCCTACGAATTCCACTTCATTTATTTAAATTCTCTTTATAAAATTGTTATTATGTTTCTCATTTCAATGATCACGGGCCATTATAGTGACCTGGTCTTTTAGGAGGCATGCGTGGGGCCGAAACCAACAGCAATATTATTATTATTGACTGTGACTTGCAGGAACACGAATGGTCATATGTGTCAAAGTCTCGATCCGAAGTTAGTCATTTTATGAACTTTACCATATAAAAGATTTCTTTACACCCTAAGTATAAATAGGTACCCAACCATATAGCTCATTCAAAGACAAAAAGCTATCGCTAGCTGGCAAAACTCCAGTTGCCCGTAAAGATAAGATTTCTCTATTCATTTGCTGAAAGTTTTAAGCCGGTGGATTTGTTTCCATCGCCAATAGTCTGGCAATTGTGAATGTGGCTTTTTTGCCGTTTTTACGTAGTCTTGCCTACTTGTAAGTTCGAATTTCTTTGCATACGGGATTATTGAGCCTGAAAAAGGTTTTCATTACAGACCAGGACCAGCAAATCTAATGGCAATTAAAGCTATCCTACTTCCTACTCATATTATAAATGTCAAAGTTTGTATGGATGGGTGTATGGATATTTGTTACTCTTTCACGCAAAAACTACTGAACCGATCAGGCTGAAATTTAGTATGGGTATAGTTTGGGACCTGTAATACCATATAGGCTATTTTTTATTCCGATAAAACATGGACAAAGGCGCGGGCAGCAGCTAGTAATATATAAATAGTGAAGTCATCTGTGGCTCTGTATGTTTTCTTTTCAAGTTAGTAATTAGGACTTTAATGTTAATTGTTTCGTTAAATTTGTGATGCATACTTAGAAATGGCCTTAGATCTTGAATTATAGCTTAGGTTTGTTTGAAACCCTTTCAATTCAATAAATAATTTGTAAAATTTTAGGGCATATCTCAAGCAAATTTTCAAATTGCTTTTGATCGATTGATACCGTGTGAACTTTTCAGTTCATTGATATGTGCATGGAACCTACCATAGGTTAGAATCTATTTATGTATGTAAGTTCTTTTCGAGGAGGAACTCGCCATTTTTGTTTCATAACATCAAAGCCTATCAAAGCCCATAAAAATACATTTATATCTGCTAAGTAAAATTTATGGCATTATATTTTTGACGTACTTAGGTACGTTCCACATGAGTGAAGCCGCAAATTTAGTTCCATGAGACAAAACACCGTGAAAAATTAACCCTATCTGCACCACTCCATGCATGTCAGGTAACGGCGCCAGTCCATTACACGAACCATCTCTGGCCCATCGTCAAACATTAGCCAAAGTGGGCCATACGTTATTTTACCCCAGTATTGCCTGCTTAATATACCCATTATGCCCATTGTATCTGGTTGAGTGCCGATTTGCTAGCGATTCTGCAGATGTTATGTTGCGGTGCTTTACATACGTAGTTTTTGAAACGAATATGCAATTCTTGGATACTGCATGCAGAATCTGAAATGAAGATATCTAAAACTTTTGAAACTATCAGGGTTATTTACACACACATAATAACATTTTTAAAAGTGAGAATTTTAAACTCTGATATATGTAAATTCTGTTTAAATTTTTTCATAGTATTGTTTAAAATAGATTAAGTTATATTGTTTTATATGAACGTCTGATCTCCTAGAGTCCGATTTCGTCAAACAAAAATATTGAAATCATTTATTCATTGTACTAAAACAATATTAAGATATGCTCTCCGTTTGGTGAAATTGGGTTTAACCGTATCCTGAGTTAGGGCGTTGGGAGGTGCGACAAAGTTTTAAACTTATGCGCTTTCCAGTGTTCCATTATATCTTAGCTATATTATGTTTTTGGCCATTGCAAATAAATTAAAAAAAAAATACTACACTAAAGTCATTAACGGAGGAGTATTGGAATATTAGAGGGCTCAAAACTCAAATCATGTTCTGAAATGAAGAGATTCGTCGCCGCCGGCCGGTTCAGTCCAGGCACTGATATTTAGAAATCTTTTAAAAGGTTTTCTTTTAAAAAGTTCCGTAGACGATATAAACCATCGTTCGTGGAAGTAACAGCCGTTGATGATGAATATAGTTTACCTAAATATTTACTGCATGATATTTCTCGGGTGTAATCGTATGGAAGTTTTTAAAAAGCAACCAAGCCTCTGGGAATTTCTTCAAAATCACTTTTTATGACCCAAAATATATATCTTTATTAAAGAACATATAAATATTTTTATCACAGAACAAAAGCCTGCCGGCTCTGTCTACTAAAAACTTTTCGCTTCAAACACATCGACACTAGCTGCATAGTCATGTAGTCAAAGAATTTCAATTTTAGCTACACATGGTCACAAAATTGCAAATCTATTCACGAAAATAAACACAAAACAATGTGTAGCCTAGCCTAGGCTTTGATAGATTTTGCCGACATTTTTTCATGCAAATGCTATCAATCATCCAAACAACTGTCGTTTTAGAAGTCTGGACAGGTGTAGTAGCGCCTATGGATACATTTTACTGAAAGCAACGAGTTGAGAACCATATTTGCGTCTCCTAATTTAGTAATAAGTAATTTTATAATGCTTAGATATTATGGGGCCTTTCAACGACGCCAACTATGCTCTCAAGTCACTTTGAATTATTCATTTATTTCTATTATAAACAAAATACATGTGTGTGCGGAAGGCCAAAATTCAATCACCTCAGAATAGTCTTATAAAATAGTCCTAAAATTCGCAATAGAGCTTGATGATGACCCAATCTGGCTACAAACTAGCACGGTGATATTTTGGAGGTCTGTTGCGGCGGTTTCTCATGAAATCCAGTTATTTCTGCTTTTCTTTTCCGATCTTCAGAATCCAGATGATTTTTTGATGGGGTGGGCGACATATCTCTCCATTACATCCCTAATATATTGCTCTGGCCCTATATGTCTGCGGTGATCACTTTGTCATGCGGTTTTGATTAAAATATCGATTAGATTGATAACTCTGAGCGACGGACTCTCCTAATTGTGGCGAGATAAAAATTCGTTATAGCCCTCATGCATAATAATGATAGGGTAGGTGCATGGGGTACGCAGAATGTGTGATTGAGTTTGGCTAAAACCTCGTGATCATAGGTACAGTAAAAAACTCGATGCTGTATCTCAGCACTCAGCTCGTGATGGATAAAAGGGGAAAATTTTAAAACGATCACTCGTTTATAAAGCTTTGTAGAATTGGTACGCTGGGTATAAATAGTTAAAATAAATAAATAAAAATAAATAATGCTGGACAATTCATACAGCATCATCTAGCCCCAAGGTAAGCAGAGTTTGTGTTATGGGTACTAGATAACTGATAACATATTACAATAAATTACATAAGTAGATAGATATTTATTATCATACCTAGAAATACTCAGAACACCCGGAGCAGATATCTGCAGATCGTAACACATTTGTCCCAGGGTGGGAATCGAAACCGCAACCTCCTGCGTCGCAGGCGGACCTTCGCCTGCTGCATCACATCGGTCGTGAAAGTTAACAAAATTTTTATTATTAAAGGTAGAAAAAGCCTGGGCCCACCAAGAATTTTTCGCTTTCGCTAATGTGCTCAAGTCCTGATAAATATTTACGCGATAATTATATACGTAGGTGGTCCCAGAATGAACTGGCCTATATGCTGAGTGTGAACTGCCATACTGTTTACTACAAAGTTTGCGTAACTTCATTTTCTATGGAATTCCTATTTTTAAAACTTCCCGCTTGGACCGCTGTTCAGGAATTCCATAGAAAATAAAGTTACGCAAACTTTGTAGTAAACAGTATGGCAGTTCACACTCAGCATACTGATATAGTTCTACGCGACATATCGATACACGCTCTGTTGTATCGGATAGTACGTTTTATCGTATACTTTATATACAAACATGCATCGACATAAAAAAACTATGGTTTTGTATTACGATCCAGAAAGCAAGCGCGACACAATGGAATGACTTTATAGGGGTGAAAAGCCACTCAGAAAGGCAAAGGTGCAAAAATCCACCAAAAAAGTAATGGACACAAGCTTTTAGGATTTTCAAGGTATTTTGATGCTAGATTTCAAAGAACGCAATACAGTCATAAACGGCGAATATTATGCTTCATTATATATATAAACTACGAGTCGTGATAAAGAAGAAGCGCAGAGGCAAGCTGTCTAAAGGCGGTTTGTTGCTTCACGACAACGCCCCTGTCCATACCGCCGGTGTTTCGAAGCATGCAATTCATCAGTGAGGGTTCACAGAAATGGACCATCCACCTTATAGTCCAGATATGGCCACGTCCGATTATTATTTAATCTCAAGTTTTTAATGGGAAATAGGGGAAGAAAATTTTCCAGCGATGAAGAGTTCCAGGTACCCGTTTTTAGTAATTTTTAAGACAAAGATTCTGAATATTTTTATAAAGGCTTAGAGATGCTGGTTCATAGATGTCAGAAGTGTGTCAGTATTAGTGGTGATTATATTGAAAAATAAAAGGTTTCATTTAATTTTCTTTATTATTTCATAGCTAGGCCAATTTATTATGGGACCACCTACGTATATAGATAGATACGCTGATAATTTTAACGTGGCTCAGTCACCCTATAGAAAGACAGGACCTTGCCTCCGGCGCAAGATTTCTCCAGGCATTTCGTCTCTGAACTGTCTCTCGCCAGCAATAGGCGTCGAGTTCAAGATTGGCTTCAACTTCTTCGATCCAGCGATACCTAGGTCAGCCAACTGGTCTACGCCAAGATTGTTTTCCCGCATACCTACGGCTTCTTGATAGTTGGATCCTCTTCCATTTTCTCGATGTGTCCTAGCCAGTGGCTCCTGAACGCTCCTGCCTGAGTCATCGTAAATATACTGTTTAATTAATTTAATTAGTTAGTCTGAACATTTAAGTTCAAAAATTGGTGAAGTAAAATGGTCAAGCGTTAGGCCATCATCTACGAGTAAGATAAGTAAGTAAAGTTGTGGCCTAAGATGGATCACGTTCTCCCAGAAGGAACCTATGTCCTCTGGATTTGAAGACTCCAATATTGTATTCAACCATAGGTAACCTTTTCATAAAACAATGTTCAAAAATGTAAGCCTATGCCTTATGTTACGAATTTCACGGATAGGAAAAAGGAAAACTTAACACGTTGTATTTTATGAATCCACTACAGTAGGTACAAAGCCTGTGCCATCAGAACACGCCACCTGGCGACGCAAGCCGGTACTAATTAATTCGCGTCTCTGGCACCTTGCCAATGGTACAACTTTCATAGCTGTTGTTGATGATATTATGCACTTTTTGTAGTGTATAATGACTATAAGGGAAATCCTTCTGGATAATAGGGAAACTAACCAAAACCTAAATCAGAATTCAGTTGGTTGATAGACTTTTGTAAAAATGCCTTATATTTGCTTAGGGTGGCTTTGGTATCACAGCGGCCATGAAAGGCCTATTGTGATTTAGGTTTTCAATATTCGAACTGCAAACCATCCTACTAATATTATAAATGTCAAAATTTGTGAGTATGGAAGTATGGATGTTTGTTCCTCCTCTTTCACGCAAAAACTACTGAGCCGGTATGGGTATAGTTTGGGACCTGTAATAACATAGGCTATAATTTTATCCCGATAAAACGCGGGCAAAGGCGCTTGCAGCAGCTAGTAACTTATAATGTTGGACTTATCAGACACAGGCCCAAAGTAAAAACCTTGTATTATAGGTGCCGCATTAAAACTTACTATACAAGTAAACTTAAGATTAGCTACGTTTTGTATTGTATGGGTACTGCTAGGTGTAAGTTCGTCATATATACATATAGTAAGTACGATTAAGATAATGTAAGTATTAAAAGCCAAACGACCACTCAACCTTTCTGATTCTAATTCACCCTAATCTTTTTGTTATACTTAACTTACTCAATCGATTATTTTTAAAATATCTACTTTCAATATCAAAGTATAAAGATCTTCAAACAAAAGTCCGCCTCAAACAGAACCAATACAATTGCAATAATTGTCATAGAATCACGGAACTGCATGCAGCTACCCCTTTTCCAATTTGTGTAATGGAAAAACAGATTTGGTAATGGCTGTGCCCTTTGATACCTAACGTGCGTTTTAGCCTGCTCTCCCTGCAGGGTCGCTTTGCACCGTTTTAGCAAAGGACTGAGCCTGCTAAAGCGGTGAAGATAAATGTAATTTTTTCTATGAAAACAATTTATAATACTAATTGCGATCCTAAACGTTAAATGTAGAGTTTTATAGAAGAAAGAATAAAAAATATACTTATTAGATACAATTTTCTGCTCGCGGCTTCACACGCGTTGTTTTTAAATTTACTCCAAATTTAGTTTTGGAGATTTTAGGTTACAAAATAAAATGCACTTTTCATAAAGTTTAGGCTTTATACAAAGTAGGATTCTAGAAAGGACATACATTTTTCTACTTTTTTTTTAGAATTCTGTATTTATGTGTAAACCTCGTCAGACGAGTCCATTGTATTACGCCGCGCAATAGGTTTTAGAACAATTTTGTTGTAGCTCATTACACTGGGCAATATTTTTTTTTATCTTTATTCATACTAAAAAGTTACAAACAATTCAAAGGTAGATTCTCTTGAATACGATGCATCGCATGCTTGGGTCCAGCTTTAGGTGGAATTTTATTAAATGCTTTAGGTGGAATTTATTATGAGTATTTATAAATTCGACCCTCGACTCGATGATTTGGAAAAACCGATCATCAAGCATTTGGTGTGACAGAAATTGGAATTAGACAGTTTCCAAAAAAAAATAGGCTCTTTACCTTGGATCTGAAACGATGGTGCGGGTTTTTCATGTCAACCTATGTCACCTAAAGACAGGCTCACGCAAAGCGCCCTCTTTGGAGTATGGTTGAACCATTTTTGAACTTATTTTGTATGAAAATGCCTCAGGATTGAGATTAGAACTGAAAATGTGCTATTGTGGCATATGGTTGAGTAGTGAAGCAAGTTGTTTCTTCGTCAACTTTCCCGGAAACTGCTTTAGTGAACATTCTGCCTTGAACTCTATACTCGCCTTGTGTTATAATCCGTTTGTCTGTCTGTACGAAGTAGATTAGTGAAAGCTTTTTGATATAGTAATTAGCTGGTAAAAAAGCTTTGACTCTTTTGCTTTCAGCAACTTTGTTAGTTATCATATTTTTCTTGTCTGGTGAGTTTTTGATTTACGGTTATTATCTGAAAGTCTGGACGTATTTTAATAACTTTTAGTGCTAACTTACGCAGTTATTATTATTAGTATGTGCGATTTTATTGTATGAAATGTAATAGTAGATTGTTTTACAAGGGACTAAACCATCCCATTATATACGAGGTTGTTATACTCCCGAGCGTAGCGAGGGAGGATGACAAGACCGAGTTATAATGGGTGGTTTTGGCCCGAGTAAAACACTCTAGTTTTCACTTCGATTGCGAGAAAATAAAACAATTCAAAATTAGACAGTTCGCATTCTACCGTGAAGGGAAGAATCAACCTTCATAAAACATCATCAAGACGGTTCTATTTTCAAAAAAAAAGATTGACGGAGCACCAAGAAGTCGAGTTTTTATGTAAGAGAACGAATGCTTTGTACGGGCTGATGATTTTAGACAAAAATTAAAAAGAAAAATACTTTTTAGCCCCAGGTATTAAACTCGAGTTTTAGGCCTGCTAAGCTACACTATTATGATACACTTTTTGAGTAAGAGAAGTGAAAATTTATTTATTGCCTCACCTTTAGGTTTTTTACATTTTATAGGCTTGCGTTTGGCCGCTATCTCACCTGATAGTATAAGTAAATGATACGGCCGAGGATGTAGCACGCTTGCCCAGAATCTTATTCACTCTCACCTGATAGTATAAGTAAATGATACGGCCGAGGATGTAGCACGCTTGCCCAGAATCTTATTCACTCTCACCTTGAAAACCTCTAGATTCTGTTCAGAGTCTTCAAGGATGCTTAGATATAACAAAACTTATGTCTCTTAGTAAATTTAAACAATATTATATGTGGTAGTTATGATTATCCGCCTAGTGCGGGGGATATAGATAATCATTCTGTATGTATATATCATGGAGATCGAATACATAGTCTATTTACCATGATATTCAGACATAGTACACTAACAAATAAAGCAGAAATTTATGTAAAACTGATGAAAGATAGCATAAGTAAAAAACAAAGTAGGTACTGAGGTGATATAAAGGCCATATTATGTATGTATGTATATTATTTATTACTTTATCATCAAATAACTTACTTGGTCATGAGCAATTGAGCATATTTTCAAAAGAAACGTAGTTGTTATTGTATATTTAATAACGTAAAAAGGACAAAAAATACAAAGAGCTATCTAACTACATTAAAATACTTTTACATATACTAAAATACGTCATATCTTTTTGCGCATTTTTGCGCAGCCTGTTTATCTCGTCAAAACTACTCCAAAGAGGTAAAAATAATACCGTTTTTATTTTAAATGAACAAGAAAGACTATGTCGCCAACAAATAAGGCATTAATTGATTAAAACGCCACAATACGGCATTATTGTACTGTTGCTTCTTATTGGGGCCGCAGCATCAATGAACCATTATGTAAATTGAAGAGAGGACAGAGTAGTTTCCATTTAGACACTTCTATAATTTTAGACGATATTTACCTATTGAACAAGATGTTGCCGCCTTTACAAAATACTTAGCAATACGAGCGGGCGAGAGGGGTAAGCAAAACAAAATACCTACACGCTGTTTTCACGGCTATACGAAACATAAATGCAAAGAGTTTTTCTACAATGGTCTTATGTTTGCACTCTGATTACATCGCAGTGATAATTGCTATTGCCTTACGAGACACCTTGGAGATCGTTTATTATTTCCATAGAAAGAAACTGTTTACCTAAAAGTCTTTTTTACGGATGCAATCACGGAAATGCATTGGATGCCGATTTGAATCGAACATAATCTAAACATTTTAGAATCGCTAAAAAGATTGGCATTATCTTAGTCACACGTCCATTGGTTTTTATAACCACGAACACCACAGTTATGTACTTAGAGCTATTTTACAAGATACGGCCTTGGGAAGGAAAGAGAAACGTAGAGATCTCTGCAATATCCAAGCCAGCTAGTAAAAGTAGATATTCTCTGTCCACACACTACTCTACACTTAGTAATTGACGACATGATACTCTGTCTACTCAGTGCAAGTTCGCGCCGTGTAAACATTGTACTGTAGTGCTGTAGTATTAACATTTTACTAAGCATAATACATTACTAATTACTCTAATTAAATCTAATTATCACCAGCATTGAGATTTAAATTTCCCCTGTGATGTTTTTTTTACAATTTAAGTGATTACTCGCGTTTATTTAAGTGGTGACAAGTAAAACCCAGGTTTTTATACTATATTTGAAAAAGCAGAGTTTTGTAATGAATGTCGGGTAGATCAAGTATTTACAAATTGAGTGTTCTAGAATCCTATTAAGCACATAGTGATGTCAGTTCGTACACGATTCATACATTATACGTACTTCCAGTGATGCAGTGTTGTGACTACAATGAATAAATACGTTTCTTACAATAATTATAGTGCAAGCCAACACAATGGAGGATATTTTAAGGCAAGTAATTTGTACCCAAGCAGTCCTATAGAAATGAATTCAAGTTTTCTCTGCTATTTTTTATTTTAATTAATGGTACCGCATTTAGTTTAGGGTTCCGTAGTAAATGATTGTAAATGGCTATGGCGGTCGCGCGGCGTAAAAACCGCCCTTCAAAGTGAGCTCGTGGATGTCGTAAAACTTTTAACTATCATGGTTATTTACAATTCTAAAGTCATTTACTTAATTTTCAAGTATTTATAACGGGATATTTACCATTTTTTGAGTTTTGAGTCCAACAATATTTCGGCACAGTTTCGTTATATTATAGGACTCAAAACTCAAATCATAGTAAATATCCCGATATAAATGACTTTAGAGATGTCATAAAAGGCAACTATGGGAACATACCAGATCAAGGATAGCAGCTTCCTTGAGTATATTTTTAGTACCTCCACTGCTATCACCGATCCGCCTGCCACGCGTGGTGATTATGGCAAGCGTTTGGGAGAGGCACTCTCAGCTGTGAACGTATTATGTGCTAATGAGAGTTGCAAACCGGTCTGTCTATAACTAAGCTTACAATAGAGTATTAACAACATAATATCAATTCAATAAACACAAACACATATGTACAAAGCAACAAAGCTTTATTTACTTTAGACCTTACTCTTGGACACGTCACAAAATTACAATTACATAAGTAAAACTAGGAAACAAAGCAATCACATTGATATTTTCTTCACTTTACCCCCGAATACTCAAACGAATCTCAAATTTAAGCACGACCGAAGTAACGATTTTTTGACAAATTTTCATTGAAAACTGTCAAAATATCGCGACATAAGACGTGCTTACATCTGAGTTGCGTTTGAGTATTCGGCCGTTAATCTTTTAAGGTAAAAAAGCGAACAAGAAACCTTTACTTTATAGAGCTCTACACAACAAGTTATTAATTATTCAAGTCATTGTCATTGACTGATATTTTCATTGTGTTTACCATTGTTTTACCTACACCAAAAATTCCATAAAATTTGAAGTTAAAGTTTAGTTACTATTTCATACTATTTATCCTGCAATAATACACTGATGCAAACATTCTTCTATTTTACTCACGGTAATATTATTTTTCAGGGATTTATAATCTAATATTACAGTAATTTTGAAACCCAGTGATCTCAAGTACAACTCACACTTGGCTGTCTTTTATTTCACTTTTCCTTACTCCATCGTCTCGGTAATCGTTTAGACTCCTTCCAGTACAATAAGTTTTGTTTTTTGTTCCGTTTCAAATAAATTCGCGAGTAATTTACCATGTTTTAATTGGATGTCGCAAACACTTTTACCGCACTGTTAAAAGTTTTACAGAGTTTTAGTTTTTACACTTTCAATGTTTTGTTTTTATTTTCATACTAGCTGTTCCCCGCAGTTACACACGCGTTAGATTAGAATTTTACATATCTAGGGGGATAAAAAGGTATTTTTTTCCGTAAATCTCCCAAGGGAATTTCATGTTTTACCCGGACAAAAGTGGCCTATATTACTCTCCATCCTTTCTACTAACTCTATGCTAAAAATGTATTCGATTGGTTGATTATTTAGGGCGTGAACGAAGGACAAAAAAAAAAACAAACACACTTTAGCATTTATAATATTAGTTAGGATTTTTCCGTCTGATAATTGAAAGTGTGGGAAGACCTCCTACTCGATGACCGACGATATCGTGGCGGTCGCGGGGAGTCGTTGGATCGAGGCGGCTCAGGACCGCTATTCGTGGCGTCGTTTGGGGGAGGCTTATGTTCAGCAGTGGACGTGTACGGGCTGATGATGAATATGATGAATTGAAACCGAATAAGTATTAAGCGATAAGGCCGCCCGTGGTACTTGTATCTTATGTAACACAAAAACAATAACTTTATTTCTTTAGGCTTACAAAATATGCACTTAGACAAGTCAAGTTGTATACTATAAACATAGTTATTATTATCAAATAAGAAATAAGGTGTTATTGATATTCTCTTCACTTCAATTTTTTGTCCACTAGTGGAGGAAGTGAAAAAGAAACCACTAGCACATTATAATATCACTTATGTGTCTAATACATGTTTATTTTGCCTATCTAAATATAAATTTCATGCAATTTAGATACATGTCAATATTTCTTTAAAGCTAAACAGGACATTGAATTTCTTACATACTACCGACAGTGCGGAACGGAGCGACACCTGGCCAAGCATTAACATCATTGATGTAATCATCTATGGAGTAAAAGGCCTGATTATAGTACGTATGTACATTGTCATTGTGGAGATCCTTATCAGATCACCTCGATGCTACCATAACATTGCGTCGCCACCGAACTCACTTAAGTTTGCCTTTCAGCACAATCGGTTGAGTAGGCCTCCCGCCTATGTCCAGCAGTGTGACATCGATCGGCTGATTTAATGATCATGATGTACGCATGTTTGGGACTAATCTTGCAACTGGATCTTAGACCAGAATTAAATCTATGGTTCAAACGCAGAAAACAATTTACGTAGAACCAAAAATCTCTTCCTTGACGTGTCTCAACTCACGTAAAAATCCAGTCAGTCTTAACCAAGCTTTCATAAAGCTCAACAAACAAACTCTTGTTCCTTTATTCTATTTGCTATAACATCATGATAGCTATTTGTCTTCAGGTGGGTAACAAATGTAGTTACAGCACGAAGCACTGGGTGTAAGACAAGTGCACTGGTTTTGCAGCGTATAAAACTTAGACGAGTCACGAACACGTGCTAAAATTCACTGGGTATCTTAGTTTAAAGTGTTTTTTGTTTGGCTGATGTAAACGTTCATAATTAAACGTTGATACAAAAATATTATACTGTGTTAAGATGGTCAAAATTTTCATTTGTATGGGATAAAGAGGACAGAAAATTTACTTTGTATGAAATAAAGAGAAAAGAGGTTGTCAAAGTTTCTTTTGTACATATAGGTAAGACAAACATTATAGGTTAGTAAGATACAAGGAACATTTTACTAACAAAGGGGACAATCAAAGAAAACGAAAAATAACAATTAGTATTAATACCTGCCCGTATACGTCCACTGCTGAACATAGGCCTGCCCCAAACGACGACGCCACGAATAGCGGTCCTGAGCCGCCTCTAACCAACGATGCATGATAGTGATGATGATGATTAACACCTATATAATATCAATACCCTAAAAATCTAAGCCGTCATCAAAGGGCAGAGTGCCCAGAATGCTGGCAGCTTTGCCATGTTACATGGCAATGCTAATTCGTTGACCGAAATAGAAGCCATCATACCGATCACCAAAAGCACTCTATGAGAAGTTTGGTAAGGCACATAATATTATATTTCTCTAGCCCTTTTCCCACAAACCTATGCAGGATCGGCACAGCAAGTTTTCTTCTTCCTTTCACTTTCATTAGCTCATATCTCATCCATCACTCTAACTCTTTCTTACTCATGACATCTATCGGAAAGTACATCCATCTAAAAATACGGAGCAATACTCGATAACCTACTTCATACAATCCTACTATGAGTTTTTTTTTGTCGATAAACGTTCGTTTGCTCACAATCTCACCCTGATTAAAAGTGACGATGTGGCCGACGACGGCGTATCATGAAGGTCTAGAAAACACCTATTCTCTATTCTCTTAAAGAGACCCAGATTGTAATTGTTCGGAAAAACAGACGCGAGATCCATTCCTTAGCGGTGCGAATGATGTGTTTAAAAAAAGTATTTTGACAGATAAATCGGACAATTGGCACTTTGTCGGATTCATTTCACGTAAAAAGTATGGAAAATTATGTCGTAAATGTCATTTAAAGTGTTACTGTCCGATTATCTTTTCGAAAAACACGTGCCTAGCACGCTATCAGTCAGCTACCGTTCTGCTCCTAAAGTTTTAAATTGCCCCTACCAACGGAAAACACCCTTGGACGGGGGTAATCTCGCTTTAATTATCATCTCGATCTTGTCGTGACGAAGTGCCCTACACGTTAGATTAGCCATTGTCCGCTAATGATGGATGAAAGAGGGTGTGGAAGTCACAAGGGTGGAGTGCAAGGGGTAAGGCGGTAGCGAGGTAGAGGCAACTGTATTATAATGGCAAAGTAGTCTGGGCCCGTACTCTTAAAAACGAAATCGAAGTTTCTGATTATTTTTGACATAAGAGTTGGTTTTGCACGAACACGAAAAAAAACTTCGATTTTCCTTTTCCGAGTAGGCCCCCAGGCTGATGGACTGATGGAACCTATGCTGCTGTAAGTGAAGCGACGGCAAATAGATCCACTATTTGCCGGCAACTCAGGAGACCAAAAGCTATATGATCTGTAGACAGCAGAAGCGGACATGAGAATAGATTTATAACAACATTCAATAAAAAAATATGTAAAGAGCGTAGCGGGCAACATTTCTAAAAAAATTGTCAAGTGTCCGCTTCCACTGTTTACTGAAAATATTGATGAAAATTAGTAGAACCAGGCTTAAGTGGGTATCGGTGTCCGGTCCAGCCAGGTGATGATTTGTAAACAATATACAAAGTACAGATGCAAAAATATATTACTTTTGCTATAGGCACATAAAATCTAGCTCACTTAGTTTTATGCTAAAGTTTATGACTTAGACTACCATCTCATCTGCTAAGGTTTCAGGGGTCTCAATTTAATTCGTCGAGTTAATCTCGCGTCATTGTCCACGCGGAGTTGCCCCTTGGCCCTCCTTGCCCCACGCGGCCCTCAAGTACGGTTATGGTATGCAGATGACAGCAATTAGGTTTTTCTGCTCATATTATTACAGTTAAGAAAACTTCTGGATTTAAAGATAAAATTGTGACAACTGCGTAACAGACAATTATGATGTTGGTCGAATTGTGTCATGGACGAACTGCGTATCGATTCTTGTCGAACCGTTTATTGAACAAAACGTGATTTGGACGAATCTCTTTTTGGACGAACTGGTTAAAAATCATTTTAACTTCACTCACTCATTCAATCTCTCTCCTTCAGGCCCGTCCTGTAACATAACAACACATTTTTTTTTGCAAAAACGCCACATATCTTCGTGAAAAGGATGAGAAACTATAGAATTCTGCATGCAAACAGAACTTTAATTTATTTATTGCTTTGCTGGAAGATGCTCTCCTAACTTGACCGATATCAGAAAAGGATGAGTGAGACCCACGTGAGACACACGGTTCTGGATATTTTCGCTACAGAGGTAGAGTTTTCTTTGCGGCTTCTTTAAATTGTTTGAACAGTCTAAAATCACTGCTCGTATAGATCGGTGCTCAAAGAATGATATTGTTTTAATAGATAATGATTATTAATTTTTATTTTGTGTCTGTATTTCACTGCTGAGTAAAAGACTTTCCCATCTCGTTCCACATTTTGCGGTCACCAACGTCTTTGTATTGAACTGATAATAATGACGTCAACCCTAAATAGAGGCATACGGGGAACCACTTCCAGAAATATCCCAAGACAAAGACTAAAAACAAATGATTAATTTCACGCAACTAAATTGCTGAAACCTCTCCAAATTGAAATCGGTTCAACAATGGATTCTAAACACAACGAAGGTAGGTACGTAGTGTATAGAGCCTCCGTAAATAATTACATTGGGATACAATAAAAGCTTAGACAAATGGATGCAAAGACAATGCACGACAGGCCGATACAATTCCACAAAGAACACTGGTGGGGAAGTAGACGTACAGATAACGAGTTGTCTTTGATATTTTACTTTGAAACCGCTTTAAGTCTCGATAAGAATCGATAAGAATTTGAGTTCGGATAAGTTGTGGCTATGGAGTCAATCTACACGCCAAACCCAGCAATGGTCTAGCAGGTTGGTACGACATTTCAGTGTATGAATCATAGACCTAGAATTTTTTGTATGAATACTGTAGGCAGTGTTAGGTCAACTTGTCGGCAGCTCGCTGACTTTGGCGTGTAGATGAAAAACTTATACAAAATATACATAATCGTTTAGAAAACTGACATTTTGTGTAAATTTTTTATCACACTAAAATCTTAGCAATATAAATTGTGTTGCAAATATTATTATGTAGGTAATCTAGGTACATATATCGGGTACGCCGCCCCATAGATAAAGGAGGAGTTGACCTATTATTTTTCAGGCATTCAGCGTCCGAAAGCTTTTTGTTGAAAGCCTAAAAATATTAAATATTATCAACGTCTGCAATCGCATAAGATTTCCTCTACTACGAACGTTCACAGAATGAAGCGATTCTTTCGCGTTGACATCTCGACAAGGGCGGAAAGCGAATTTATCGAGCTCGTGAAAAATGATTCAGGGACAAAGTAGTACCTCTAGACGTACCTGATTGCATTGTCTCTTAGAATCTATTTTTCATAGCATGAGATGTCTACGAGATCTTTATGTGCTTTCTTGCTTTTGAGTATAAGGTTAACCTTATACTCAAAGGCAACCTGGCGCATGGCGTGACGAGGCACCCTCAAAATTATTTAGCTAAACGTTGTTGCCTCGTACTGCTACCTCGCGCAGTGCTTGCCCAGTCTGAGCAGATATTGGGTTAACATTGTCGTTATATTTCAACAGCTAATAAACAAACTTCCGATTAATTGTTTTAATATTTGATCATTGATTTTGTCTTGAGACTTTACAGATCCGATTAAAAAACCTGGATATTTTTTGTATACAAAGGGGTACGAAAATCCAACGAATATTGGTGGAAAATATTGAACGACATCGGTATCATTGAAGCAAGAAGCTCGAAACAATTTTTGGTTTTGAAAGCTTTCATTCATCATTTACTTGATCTCTCGTTCGTTTTCGAATTCAAATTGAACATTTTTTGCTACACATGTGAGAGTAGCGTTGTTGAAGTTTTTAATGATAACTTTGCTATTACTTTGTTGTTTTCTGTTATTGTCATCAGTTTTTGTTAAGATTTCATTCTTAAATGTCTTTGTTGACATACAATTTCTTGAATTCTAAATCGGAGTATAGGTGAGTCTTCTCAAGCCTGTAGTCATACTAATAATGTAATTGTGTTTTGGCCCAATAAGGAGATTTATTATACTATTGTAGTACCTACATAGAGTTTACCTGAAAAATAAAACAGGTCCGTCGTCTTTTCGCGTCTACCCGCAGTTTATCACCTCGATGCTATCGACATGAGCGATGGTTCTATTTGGGTCGGTTTGCCCTAATGGGTCCATGCGATTGACAGCTGAAGAAAGACGAAGGTATTTTAGGGTGCCTTTCTGAAGGAAATGGTAATGAAGCTCCTTGTTTTAGGAACCTTCATACCTACGACGATATAGACGATATAGGACGAATAGATAAAATAAAGTAGGTTGATAAATAAATAGTAATAATAAATAATGCTGGACAATTCACACAGCATCATCTACATCAAGCTAAGCAGAGTTTGTGTTATGGCACAGATTAGGTAATGCTATTATTATTACCGTTATGGGTACTAGATGGCTAATATACTTACTCACCCAGAACACAAGCGACAAATATTTGCAGATCGTACAAACAATTATCCTAAGGCGGGAATCTAACCCTGAACCTCCCGCGTCGCAGGCGGACCTTCGTCCGCCGCGCCAAATCGGTCGTCAAAAAATTGTAGACGATCCGGATCTATTTTTGAAAAAAGCATATGACATAGTTTTTTTCCGTTGACTTTAGATTATAATTTATTTATTGCAAAGGTACAAAAATAGAAATAAGGTTTTATTTGCATTCTTCATTTCAGCCCTCGCGATGTCAAATATTTCGTTCCGAAATGGATCTAACTTCATACATTTTTCATTATTATAGCTTAAATTTGATTAGCTTATAATAATTATGTACATCCTTCCATGTAAGGCCGCAGAATTTTGTTCACATGAAAAACATTTTTCAAATACTTATGTCTACGTTCAGATAGATGACTCGAAAATAATATTTTGTACCTACCTACAATAGAATCTTATTCAAAATGAAACCACATTATCTACGACAATGTAGATAGCCCCCGCCAACCAATTAATACCTACATCACCGTACACGACATACCTACAGATAATGTTTCCATGAGGGTGTTAAATCTTCTGGAAAGATCGCAAAATTAATGACTCCAGCTCACTTGCTGGTGCTGACCTGTCTGTGTATGTGACAGGGATATGTAGTTAGTCCTACTAATATTATAAATGTCAAAGTTTGTATGGATGGATGTATGGATGTATGGATTTTGTTACTCTTTCACGCAAAAACTACTGAACCGATTATGCTGAAATTTGGTATGGGTATAGTTTGGGATCTGGAATATCATATAGGCTATTGTTTCCCCCATAAAACGCGGGCGAAGGTGCAGGCAGCAGCTAGTATTATTATATTACGATATTTTTAATAAGCAATTTTTCGAGATAATTAACCAAATAATTAACACGTTCAGCGCCACGTGTATATATGTATATAAATAAATAATAATGTTTGACAATACACACAACATTATCTAGCCCCAAGCTAAGTAGAGCTTGTGTTATGGGTACTAGATTACTGATATACATAATACAATATATAACATAGATATGTTTTATTATACATAGAAAATTCCCAGAACACCCGAAACAAATATTTGCAGATCTACAAACATTTGTCTCAAGGCAGGAATCGAACCCGCAACCTCCTGCGTCGCAGGCGGACCTTCGCCCGCCGCGCCACATCGGTCGTCAAATATATATGTCATTATTATACACCCTAGACAAACTCTCACAGCCCAGGTGTATATCTGGTTATATACCTGGCGTAGTAAAAACAAAACCGTTTAGGACAGTAGGTAAAAAAATAAAAATAATCACATAGTATTTTAGAACCAGGAGATGTAATTTATGCAAAAAATTCCTACAACATTTGCTTCAGAGGTGCCTTGGAGCTGAACGTGTTAAAGTTGTGATTTGGTATAATGATGTCTTCCTAGGCGAATTTCGGCCACGGTGGCTAGTCTCAACGGAGACTGTGTGCAGGACATATTATAGTGCACAAACAAGTGTGTGCGCAAACACAGTTGCACTCCTCTATTCCCTCACCCTCATAATCCAATGGAACGACAGATCAACACGACCGGAGTGATGTCAGGCGCAGGACTAACGGCATAATGTGCTTTCCGATGCACGGGTTTCCGATGTTACACCCTTTGATAGAAGCCTATTGGCCCTAAACTGTATCGTTTTTGGTCGAAATATATTTTTATACATAGATCAGAGGCACAGAGTGGAAAACAACTTTTTTGAAATTGAAATGAAAATGAAGAAACGTTTAATACAACTCAATCTTATAGCAACCAATTAGGGGGCTATAAATTCAAGTAATCTGTGTAAAGTATAAATGTTTTTTTCTTATACTGCCTAAGCCCCTCACATGCAGGGTCATTTCTAAGAAATGTTTTGAGAATATTATAGAATTTCTTAACATACAAGTCCATATCAATACCAGTTAGAAGCGTCTCCAACACGCTGGCCGCATTGCCTCGCTGTATGGCTATGCTAATGCGCTGCGCCAGATACTCACCAGCTCTTGGGTCACGCGTCGCTTCGACCAGGCGCTCAGATATTTTTTGAAAACCCGGAGAGCGTCGGTACCCTACGGACCTAGGGTCTCGACTCCAAGGGGAGCAAATGCGTAGGCTCTGTCGAGAATTATTAGGTATTGATATGGACCAGTTGAGCTATCTGTGGATTGTTTACAACAGTTTGCAGTAAGCTCAATTGTTTCAATTGTATCTAATACTAGTTTAATTTGTTTATATTATTTGATTGTTATTCATACAAGTTAATTTATTACAATGTTCATAATTTTAATTTTTTTTTCTCTTTAATATTGATCTCTTATGACCATGACAGCTTCAGGTACCAAACTATGAGGAGGCGGTACGACAATCTTAATTTCGTGGAAATTAAGCAACATCTATATAACGACTTTACATGCCACAGAAATGAAAATTCACTCCATTTTCTATTGTCTCGTATCCATTCAAAAGCCGCATTAAATGCCTCCCTAAAACCAACTTTACCCCTTTATCTCTAGGTTCTATTTCCTTTTTATGGCTAGTCCGGATAATTTTTAAGGGCAAGCTCTATTGTTCGTGAGATTTCGTTCGGAAACGGCGCCCTTTGCGAATGACTGAACCGGAAGTAGGCTGAGTATTATTTATGTAACTGAAATAATGATAATGACTGTAAACTCAACGCTATTGTTCTGGATAATATTTTTACGGGCAATTACTATGATAATAAAGCTCTTGATATTACTAGCTGGAACAACAATAACATGAGCTTTAGGTAAAAATAATGCGTGTAAATTTTTGGTGATAATTATCTTATTGTAGTACAAAATATCGACCCCTCCAACTCCAACCGTGGATGTCGTAAGACTAAGGGAACCTACCAGAGGAAGGGCAGCAGCTTCCTTCTGAGTATTTTTAAACACCAACACTGCGATCACCAATCCGCCCGCCAAGCGTGGTGATTATGGCAAATCCCCCCCTACATGGGAGATCATCCACTCGATGGACCGACGACATCTTAGCGGTCGAAGGGAGTCGATGGATGGAGGCGGCTCAGGACCGCTATTTGTGGCGTAGTACGGGGGAGGCCTATGTCCAGCAGTGGACTTGTATGGGCTGATGATGATGATGAGTACAAAATTAAAAACCTGTTTCCGATAGCATTATGAATATTCTTGTTGGATAAATAAAGTAAATAAACGGACAACTATTAGCAATTTTTATCGCATTTGTTCAAAAAGTGACATCGTCGGTATGAGAACCAGTTTGTTGGTATTTTCATATTCTAGCTTCTTGCTAGAAGCTGCCTCACCTTTCCTTACATGATACTAGAATAGAATAGAAAAATCATTTATTGCCTTATAAATACTTATTACAGTCCGATTTACTATAAAGACATAAAATAAAAACTAATGCAAAAGGAGGAATTTCAGGTTTTGCTACATGTATTATATTAATATAATCTCCGACTGACATAGGCTAGTTTTGTGCTAGTAGGGCACAAAACTAGCCTGTGTCAGTCGGAGATAATAGCTAAACTATCTATTAGTATAAGCATTTTAAAATTCGGACAAGAAGTAGGTACCTACTGGAGAATATCGCCTAGTTTAATACAAGCTAACTTCCTTCTAACATTAATGTAGATTTTTTTATTTATATGAATTTGAACAAAAGCCTCCATTCATTGTGTGAACAACTAAATTTCCAACACATCCACTGAAGCATACCTAGATGTTGAGACTGAGCACGTCTCACGAGAGACCTTGGGAATATAACCCTTAAATCATGTTCCAACATCATTCAAGTACTAACAGGGCTTCCGGCTAACGATGCCGGATAAATAACCTCACATCCTGTTTGCCCCGCAATCGCGTCATATCCTACCAGCTTACTGTGAAAGGGGATGTTGTTATGTTGATCATTGTTTTAAAAACCGTCATCATTATTAGTAGTTGAGGCCTCCCAAAATTCTCAATACTTGGATTTCGAATTCAGGAATGAAATAGTATCCTGATTGTAAGATAAATCGCAAAAATCAAGCAAACAGCTAAACTCTGCGTCATTTATTCACAAAAACGGCCATTAAGTCCGCCATTTTGTTTTTTAATTATTTTTCCCGCCTTCGGTCGTAACTTATGTGAATTTGCTTGATTTCCCGCTTAATTAACGATCTGCTATAATTAGTCGTTTGAGCCATTTCACTTTTATTACTCTGCCAATTTAGAGCTATTGAAGTTTTATAGAAACTCTGCTTCTTGTTTTGTTTAAACATACATAAGTATAACTGATCTACGATATAAAAAAAAACTATCTATAGATTAAAATTTATGGGTAGCCATTTGATCTACCGGGAAAGATACGGAATTTTAATAGGGTATCTAAATATAAAATAAAATAAGATTTATGATAGGCGCTTTTTTGGAGTTTATCAATACATGATGCCAATGATTACCCTTTTTTACACACTCACGATTTGTATTTTTTTTAATATAGTATATATTATATATAGCCTCTTATTGTTCCAGTTTTCTGTCTAAAAGTCACGCATTTCATTCGTCTCGTATCTATCTCCATCATAGTCAATTGGTGCATTGGTATAGTATGATGACGTAAAGCATTAACAATGTCATTGTTGTTGCAGGAACTTCTGGAGAAGCGCATCAAGCAGCTGGAAAGCCAGTTGGAAGAAGAGCGGCGACGGACTCAGCGCGAGCGGATGGCCGTCACCAAGCTGCAGAACAAACTTATCAAGGTCAGTTTTAAAAGGCAAAAGTCTAAAGTAATACATCGTATTTTGTACTATGCTCCCGTCCTGCATCGTGCCACTTTCGACTCTAAGTGGTATGGTTGGTGAGCGGATAATACTTTTAAAAAACTCAATACGAATAGGTACCAAATCTTTTGTTTTAGATAGATAGAAGATAGAAAATGCTTTATTGCACACTTAACAAAACAGTTTACAAACAATTTGAAACAACAAAAAAAAGTATGTGACAATTGGCGGTCTTATCGCTCACGAGCGATTTCTACCAGATAACCTTGATTAGTTTAGTCTAAACACTAAAGGTTGAGTGTTTAGACTAAAACAAAAGATTAACTAAAACAGTTGGAGTTGTCTGGAAGAGATCGCTCTTGAGCGATAAGAAAAAAACAAATTATCACTCATTTGCTAATATATTTCTAAGTAAAGTGCGCAATGTATTATATATCTATCTAAACCTCCAAGTACTGAATACCATATTATTTGTACCTTACAAAAATTATCGCCACCATGATTATTATTATCCTCGTCAACCTTAAATTTCATTAAGTTTCTAATTAGAGATTGAAGTTCACCATTCTTTACAAGATACAGTTTGACCAGTCGTGTCTGTAAGTATACTTCAAGGCTTGAAGTGGTAGTTTAGGAGTTAATTCGCGATGTAAGGGCTTTGGCCCGCGAGTCCGTCTCAGTAAACAGCTACGAGTTTACTGTCTGTCTGTGTTTGAATTTGTACCCAGACTGTCCACTGGGAGCTTGGATCTACTAAGCCGTGGTTAAAACAGTTGTCAATGAACTTCTGTACAAAATTGGGGAAGTTACTTGCTAGTGGACACTTTGCTTAACATAACAAACAATCAATGAACGCACCATAAAATTTAGAAGTTCCACTCACAAAATCTATATGCAAACCTGAAACATAGACTCGAGGCGTTTCTATTGGCTTTTCTCATCCGTTTGACATTTAATATGCAAATGCTAAGCATCCAGAACAAATAAGGTTGTTATTCGCCCGAAATGTAAATATACCAGACAACGTACTCTAGACATAAATCTTCTGAAAACTCTGCATGCTCGTGCATATCTTCAAGTGCTCTGCGATATATGGCTCAAAGTTTAAATATCCACGTCTGCATGTATTCCGGTCTCTACAGATTAACTGTTCAAACTAGACCTGTGTCGATCGATCATTTTTCAAGACCTGTTCGATCACGATCGAACTTGCAGAAAGATCGAATCAAAAAGACTCGATCGTTTCGCGGGTCGCGAGGACCCATGACTTGCCACTGCCATGCCGCCGCACCGGTGCGTGCAGTCTATCGTTCGATCGATCGATCGTTCGTATTTGTCGGGAAAAACGATCTTACCAGTCACGCCATAAGGTTCACTTTGTTTTGCATTGCATGAATGAATTGATTGACTCACTCAAAGACTCGATCGTTCGTATTTGTCGGGAAACAACTACCTTACCGTTACGTCATAAGGTTCATATTTCTTTTGCAAGCAAATTAAGCATGATTCAATATTCAATCAATCGAACGAAAGACCCGATTGTTTTGAAAGTCGTGGGTCACGGTTTTTTTTCGAGAAAAACTACCATAATAGTCTCAACATAAGGTTCAGTTTTTTGACTGTCATGCATTCTGTCATTCATTCAATCAATAGGTCGATCATTCGTATTTGTCGGGGAAAAAACTACCTTAACTTTCACATCATAAGGTTCACTTTTTTTTACAAGCATCAACGCCAGAATGATCGACTGAACGATCGAGTACTTTTAAAACTAGGGATTCGATCGATGACTCACGGGTCGCGATCGAGTCTTTGTGATACGATCGATCACGATCGACACAGGTCTAGTTCAAACTTGTAGTACTATCTATTATTTGTAGTAATAGTAGAATTCATGAAATCTAGTGCTAAGTACGTATAAAAGTAACTGAATATAGGAAAAATACACATGTGCAAATCAAAGAATACACATAAGAATGCTTTCACATATTTGTGTTTTGACATACATACATAGGTTAAAACACAATAATGTGATATACACGATTTAACGATTACACACCACAATGTCTGTAATCGTTAAAGCACTCACTGTTTAATTTGAATACGCTTCACTTCAAATACCTAACACTATATCATTAAAACGCAATAATGTGATACACGATTTAACGATTACACACCACAATGTGTGTAATCGTTAAAGCACTCACTGTTTAATTTGAATACGCTTCACTTCAAATACCTAACACTATATAATTAAATTGGGTTCCCCTAAAAGAGTACCCTATCCCTGAAACTCCTGGATTCCCCGCCGAGTTCCACCGCCTTCATAATAATGGAGTGAATGAAAAACAATCGCAAAAAATCACGATAGCTACCCAAATTTTTAATCGATGGAACACAAAGCGGCTGTATTCACAGATACTTCAGATAAAATAAGTGTGATGTCAGTAAAGTTTCAGAAGCTAGTTTGCTGGTTGTCTAACAATTTACGATAGTTACAAATAGTCCAGAATTTATCTTGCTGTTTATATCAGAAACAACAAAAACCTGTTGGTCGTGTACCTCTCAAGTTGCATGGCGCCCTAACAGGGCTCCTAGTAGGAGTCCTAATACCTAGCCTCTAAGTGAAATATTTAAGACCTCTCACACTGTATGTATTAGGATTGCAAAATAAATACTTGAATACTAATCATTATTGTGTTACTAAAATTCTGCTATACTCAGTATTCAGTATTTAATATTTTATTGCTTGATAGCAAACATTTTACAGTGTTTTATAAATATTAATACCCTTCTGCTTAAAGTCTAATCCCATTCATAAACTATTCCTTATATGTATAGGAAAGCCTATAATATGGAGAGAGCTTCAAAGAATTTACACACATTGCTTTAAAAATAATCAACAACGTAACCAGATTTTCCGATTTGTGAATAAGGTTCCACCCAGTGGAATTCACAAATTTTCACTGATTGACTGCTTTATAACGAGTGGGGTTCGATTCAAAAGAACAGACAATGGAAAGTTTTCTAATAAACGGTGGTAGCGCCAACACTGAAAGGGTATTGATTTGTCGAGAGTTGAGTGTTGTGATTTGCTAAACACTATTCGATAAATAATGACGCATCGAAAATGTGGGTCTTGTTCACGCTTTTCATTTGAGACAGGTTCTGAAAGTCTAGCTTGAGTAGTTTCCAAGTTATGATTGCTTTATTTTGGCATACGTCATTTTGGAACAACTGCTCACCATAAGTATCTTGCATTTGTGACAGTTTCTGTCATATCCGACAATAAGTGTCAATTTGACAACTGGCACAATTTATTAGTTGAATTCGATATTCCTTTAGTATCCACTATGGGCGGTAACAATGGGCGGAAATAATGGGCGATTCGACGCTACACAAAATAAAGAATAGAAAAGATAGAAACTCTGATTGCTGTGTAGAATATCCCGTTTGTCGAACTAATGCGAAACATAATTCTCACTAGTTCGATTCATTTGTTCGACCGTCGAACTAGTGATAATTATTTTTCGCATTAGTTCGACAAACGGGATATTCTACACAGCAATCAGAGTTTCTATCTTTTCCAAAATGTTTCAACATTGACATGAACGTTACAAAACTTAACAAGGAAACTAATAATAACCAAAATCGCAGGCAGAAAAGTTAAATTCCAAGGAGGTTTAGATGGAAAATGACCAATATGTATTGGAAAAATAACTCAAAAGGACCAAAATGTATAATGACCAATAATCAAAATGGCCCATACACGAATTGAGTAATATCTAATTCGCATATAGACCAATCTTCTTATTACGCATATCGACCAATCTATAAGAAATGTTAATATTGTAGTCTCAATATTAATTTTAATTGGAAAGAGCAATGAACTCCGGCGAGTCTTAGTGAACAATTATGAATCAGACTCCTACATAAGTACCTACATATTTTGAAGTATTTCTAGACTCAGAACAATTATATGAATAGAAATAGATGAGTAGTTATACTTATGTTTATAGTCAAGGGAATTCTCAGACGGGTGTGGAGCTTACTAAAGCTCAGAACGAGGGGAGCCTTAATAAATAGAAGCCCAATATTGACAGGTCCTGGACAGTTAAGGCGAAACGTCTCCTCTCAATTCGCCTCATGGAATAGTTGTTTTTAGGAGATTACTGGGATTTCTTGCCACACACGACAAGATGACATCGAAGCGGTCGCTGGGAGTCGATGGATGGAGGCGGCTCAGGACCGCTATTTATGGCTTCGTGTGGGGGAGGCCTGTGTCCAGCCGTGGACGTATATGGGCTGACATGATCATGGCTGTAAGTCACTGCGTTGGATCGCGGAGTGGAAGAAGGATGGGGATGGGAGGCCTTTGTCTATTGGCCTTTATCCTTTGTGGTACAGTGAAACACCGGTGTGGTTGAATATTAGTAACTAGTTTCTGCCTGCGACTTCGCACGCGTTGTTTCTATGGACATGTTTAGTGGTTTTTAAAACTCCATGGAAACTGATTTGTGGGATAAAAATACCTACAAATTGTTATAGAAATGTGACTTATGCTATAATTCGATGCAATAATATTTTTTTATACCCATCTATAAGTTAATTGACACCTATTGTAATATTTACTAGTACCTAGAACAAATGGCTTTTTATTTTATTTTTATTTCATTATTGTTCTAGGTCCCTAACTAATCCTAAACCTACATCTACACGAAATTTCAGAGCCATTCGTTCAGTAGTTTTGTCGTGGAGAAATAACAAACATACAAATTTAACTAACCTCTTTTTCTTAGAAACATTCGCTTTTATATATTCACATAATAACTGCAAGCAGCCAACTCCAAACAGCAATTATCATACTTTAAAAATAATAGAGTCGTAATCAACTGTATATTGTTCGTAGTTTTATATGTTGCCAAATGAAACTACAACATTAAACTTGCTACATGAAACTGCTAAATTGAAAATACCGTGTGCTATGAACCCCCAAGTATTATTCTTCTTCTTCCTGCCCTTATCCCACACTAGGTGGGTCGGCACAACATGTATATTTCTTCCACTCTCCTCTATCAGCCGTCATCTTTGTACTTACACCTTTCTTAAACATGTCCTCTTTCACACAATCCATCTATATTTTCTTCGGTCTTCCTCTCCCCTTGTTTCCCAAGTATTATTGAACATGCAAAAATTACTTTGTCTGTTTTCTGTCTGTTTAATCGAGATCGTTTGATCTACAGTTTTTCGAAATTGTGTTCTTGAGGTATTCCGTTATGCAGCCTCATGTGATTTTTGAGTTTGGTTATGCTGTTTCCTATTCTTTCTGGTTACCGTTCTTTTTTCCGGAAGTTGAAATACCGACTATGCAATTTAAGAGATATTTTGAATCCAGGAATAGGACATACTATGCTACAATTATCCCGGAAAAATGCGTGCGAGCCCACTTGCATACGATATTTGGATATCATCATCATCATCATCATCAGCCCGTACACGTCCACTGCTGAACATAGGCCTCCCCCAAACGACGCCACGAATAGCGGTCCTGACCCGCCTCCATCCAACAACTCCCTGCGACCGCTACGATGTCGTCGGTCCATCGAGTGGGAGGTCTTCCCACACTCCGTTTCGCATTGCATCGCTGTCGCCACTCGAGAACCTTTACTCCCCAGCGGTTATCGGTTCTACGAGCTATATGGCCTGCCCATCGCCATTTCAGCCTGCTGATTCTGAGAGCGTTGTCGGTAACTTTGGTTCTTCTACGAATTTCCGTATTCCGGACCCTATCGCGTAGAGAAACTCCGAGCATAGCTCTCTCCATAGCTCGCTGGGTGACTTTGACCCTATGCACAAGGCCTATAGTGAGCGACCACGTCTCGGATCCGTAAGTCATCACTGGTAGCACACATTTGGTTTAAGACTTTCGTCTTGAGGCTCTGCGGTATCTGTGACGAGTATTATTTGGATATACATAATTTCAAATGACCATTTCCTCCTTCTTCTTTTCTCTCTTGTTTCCTGTCTTGTATATATATCTTGTACCTATGTATGTATTCTGTAGTTTTGTGCCACACTACGACCTGTCTGAAAACCAGCGCCGCTACTAGCTTAGGCTTGTAGCGGCACAATGTTGAGACGGGGACCTTTTTGGCCTCTTATGATGTTACATAAGGGGCCAAAACGGTATTATCCTATCTATACCTATCTATTTTCTTCATGTATAATGTATGTTTCTTGTACTTTCCCACTATTTGTAATGTGTCGTGTTGGTTGTGTGTTATGTATGGCCAAATAAATATATTTTCTTTCTTTTTCTTTCTTCGTCTTATTTGTATGTTGGTATCTCCGTTTCTAGTCATATCGTTACTAAACACACTTGATGTAAAATGTAAACCAGTCAATAACCCTACCCTTAAGCCCCAGGTATGTCTATACAGAAACAATCAGTCTATTGTAAATGCGGCGTCACAATATAATTGCTTCAATCTGAAAGGTAATATTTAACAACTCCCCAGGGTCTGTTCCATAGAGCTTAGAAAACAATGGATGCGGTGTTGGGAAGTGGATTTTATAACATTTGTTATAGGTATGACAATTTGTATTCCATATTCCTAGGAAATTCTAAAGTGCACCGTCAACTGTTGCATCTAAAATAAAACATTTTACATGCAACAGTGGACCATTTTCTATCCATCCAAAGGTTGTCTGGAAGAAATCGCTTCTAAGCGACAAGGCCGCCCATTGTACTTGTTTATGTTAATGTGTGTTTTATTTATCTTTGTGGTGTACAATAAAGAGTTTTGTAATTATAATTGTAAAACATGACTTGAGCAGGCTGTTTCCACCTGATCGAAAACCCTCTCAAAGGATATCTTCGTAAAATAAACTGAAATTGTCAAACTCTCCGGTGTGAAAAAACATACCTAACGTTTTTGTTTTATAACTTACTTACTCCTATGGGTCAGTGACCTGAAGTGACTTGACTTCTTTGTTATTGGCAATATGTGTCTGGTTTGCCATTTTTCTGCCAGTGTCCAGTTCATGGAAATTGCTTAGTCATGGAATGGAGGCGGGATTACAACAATAATATGAGCGGTAAAATTGAAAAACACCAATCAGATTTTTACTAAGAACGGACCTGAAGTGTGTCTTGTCGTCCGATAAGAGAAGTCGCCATTTTCCCCTGTCCTGCGCAGTTTCCCGCCAGTCCACCGCTTGTAGCTCACACAGGTCCGCTTCCACCACCAGCATAGATGTTTGACGACCTCGATTAACATCTTTTTATCCCGGGAAAACGCCATTGGCAGAAACTAGTTATTTCTATTTTTTTTTGTGTTTACTTTTTTTTTATAATGACATTTATTCACTAAGTCACAGCACATTAGGTATAAAAAATACAATATAAAAATTAGTCATTAAATAACCCACCCCTGACCGTTCCCGGTGCAAACGTGCCCATAATGCTTGCAGGATTACCTCGCTGAATAGCGATGGCTATCCTTTGCACCAGGTAAGACCCGGAGCGGGAGTCACCTGTCACGTTATTCATTGTGTTTAGTTATATTACTTCATTCCATAAAGGTATGATATATTAGCACATTATAATTAAACCAGCACTTTGTTATTTTAAATGATAAAAAAGTAAAACAGTTGCATCTCATATTATTTACTAAGCTATATTGAAATTTTTCATGTGGTTTTCGTTTATATTCTCAACCCGTGGATGTCGTAAAAGCCGACTAAGGGAACCTACCAGAGGAAGGGCAGCAGCTTCCTTCTGTGTATTTTTAAACACCAACACTGCGATCACCAATCCGTCTGCCAAGCGTGGTGTCGTCATATTGTCAATATTGTGAAGAGAAATAAAGAAACATTTTATTTTCATCACCAATCTAATCCTATCTGTTTTCCCTTGATTCCCCCTACTTTCCCCCAAGACATGAGTAAACGAAGAATTCAATCAACCGCTTCCTGCAACAAATCCTTTAAAAGGTTTCAATCACGCGATGACAGATTGTCTTTGGATAGAGTTATTGGCGCTATTGATTATCTATGGCAAGGGTGGCGGGAAACAGAGGGAATCAAATTAAAAGGTCCAATGAATTTGTAGGGAGCATTATTAAGCACCGTGTAAGTTTACTCATGAAATGAAAATCGAAATTCGAAACCTCAGCTGAAATTAGTTTCAATCCTGGAAATATCCGTTTCTGGAATTTAATTACCACACTAAAATATTTTAAATCCGAAAATTTGGATATGGAACGGATGGATGGATGTTAGGCACGCTAAAAGTACTAAACCGATCGGGCTGAAATTTTGCAGAGCTGTATGTCTTGACTTGGAATTACACAGGCTACTTTGAATCGCCTAAATAACGACAGTATTCGTAAATTCCATCAGTTACTATGAGATAGAAATGAACTTAAAATGTTTGTATAGAAACAAAGCGTGCGAAGCCGCAGGCAGAAACTAGTCACTCCATTAAATGTTAATTTAGGTAAATTTAATTTAATAATTATATAGAATTTATTTAACAACATTACTTTTTAACAGAATTTTGAACATCATCATATCTGCCCATACACGTCCACTGCTGGACATAGGCCTCCCCCATACGACGCCACAAATAGCAGTCCCGAGCCGCCTCCATCCATAGACTCCCTACGACCGCTACGATGTCGTCGGTCCATCGAGTGGATGGTCTCCCATGTCTCCCTACATGTTTTGCCATAATCACCACGCTTGGCAGGCGGATTAGTGATCGCAGTGTTGGTGTTGAAAAATACTCAGAAGGAAGCTGTGCCTTCTTCTGGTAGTTCTTTAGTTGGCTCTTACGATATCCACGGGTTGAGTTGGAGGGGTCAATATTCGTACGCCGTATTTTGAACATAAAACAAGGAAACTCTTCTCTCCTGCTATATAAACTCAGTTCACTTAAACTCAGTTCCAAAGGTCTCGAACTCTCGAAGTAATAGAAGCAAACGTTTCATTGTATAAAATTGAAGGAGTATTCCAACAAAACAAGCCTTACCGTCGCCTGCTCTCTAAATTGTGTGTTGCCACATTGTAAATACGATCTAATTAACGTCCTGAAACGCACGAGTACATTTGAATAGGCGGCGGTATGTCTCAGCGTCAGATGTTCTAGGATGTTGGTATGGTACAGTCGAGAGGAAAATTCTTACGTTCATAAATAGAGCTTTTTTTGTGAATCTCCTGCTGTCATGTAACAGCAAAAGGTCAATCACCACTCCACCACAAAGTTTATACTAAAACGTAAATACCTACAAATGACTTAATTTTTTGAGAAAAACACTGGTTTACAACGATTTTATTGAAGAATACCGCACACGTTTCATGATGTGGCCATTTTTATTAGACTTTGTCGCCCCAGCAGCGTATCCATATCACTTTCACACGTAAGACATGGCGGATCGGTTTTTTCCAGGGTTCGTTTTAGTCACAATACAAGTTCACACTGCATTCGGTTTAAAACCGAATATATGGTATTGTAGCCGTATCCTGTAAAAAACCGAACCGGCATGTCTCGTGTGAACGTAGGGTATCGCTATGATACTTAATTCCTTGTATGAGAAATCGTGTAGTTAAATAAATTTGTAATTTCCTTTTGAAGGCGCTTGTACCGTGAGGAGACGAAGAATGTTTCCGATTCGAGTGTTCTAAAATGTCTGTTTGAGTACTAGATGAATTCTATATTATATTATTTAGTGTAGAGAACCAATCGTCAATTCACCTACTACAATCTAACGAAAGCGGCTTGCTGTTATTTGCTGCAAGCACTCAGCATTTGGTATCTAACGAGTATCCCTTACTGCTTTCCACAATGGAACTAAATATCTTAATGATGATGCTGTCTGCATTATATTTATTCTAGCGTTCATTATTTTTAATTATTTATTCGCATTTAACGCTAAGAGGCGACGACGTAGAGCGAAAGGTGATGATAATTATAGATAGAGATAAAAAATTCTCTATTGCAAACTTATTGGTAAAAAACAACTTTAAAATTAAGTTACAAGAGGCGATCCTATCGCTCAAGAGCGATCTCTACCAGACAACCGTAAGATATTACAGCGAGATGAACGTAACGCATATATGCAACGCATCATGGCATGCTACTGCGGTAAATCTCGAAAAAAGTTAGGTCTACAGTAGAGTACTAACAGCTTCTGACAGAAATTAAATACATACAAAAGCAAAATAGGGGGCAAAGCAAAATATTTTGCTTTTGTATCCATATCTATCTACGTTATTTTTTGGTTTGGAGCTTTCACCAATGATCGCTCACTAGCTTATTTTCAAATTAGAAAAGTAATTTTCAGTATCAGGTGAAAATTCTATTACAGCCAATCAGCGTCAAATATCTACAATGCTGCAAAACCGTAACCACACAGAATTATATTATCAAAACAACGTGATTAACGAATGCAGGTGGTCAAAACAGACCACGAGGAATTTAGGTGAGGAATGACCTGGACGTCTTCCAGAACTTGGAGATAGGGGACTGAGGACTCTATTACTTAATGGATAGGATAGACTGTAGGATGCTTCAGTGTTTCTAAAGTCAAGAGAAGAATGTACAGATTACCAGACCAGTAAATCTAGTTTCTAGATAGGTAAGTAGGAATATCGTTGGAAAAATCACTTCTAACAAAACTTTAACAGTGATTTAAAAACTTGTTACATAACTCTCTATTTACATAGTACGTACGTAATATTGTCGAATGCCGACTATTGACTAAACTTTTTTTGTAATTCGTTATTTTACACAATAGGTACCTAATACTATCAACTTATCTAATGAGATATGTACATAGATGAGCTTAAACCCTGAAAAAGAGTTTTCTTCCAGCAAACCTTAGAGTTATAGGAGAGGCAATGGAACAGGTAGTTTACAAAAAAATTATAATCGAACAACAGAAAAACTGACAAATTAACTTTATGGCGCATACAAATAATTATGTTTGAAACGTTATGTTACAAAGAAACATGTGGCATACACTTACTTCTTCACTGGCTTATAAAATACTATCACATGTTAGACGGTACAAGAAAACTGTATGTTTTAATCGACTTCACTTTTATTCTAACAAAACTTTGTACAGACAAAAGCTTTAGGAGGAAAGGTTCATTGTTAATTATTGGCTCCGGCAGCCATTGGTAGAGATTTACCTAGCTCATCCTGCCCGAGAACCATAGAAATCTAAATAATAAGGTACATTTTTTAGATTTCTGTGGGGAAAACACTGTTGCCAGGCTGATACAAAATTCTACGCAGTAATGTTACACAATTATTAAGTTGAACCTCACACACAAATACAGAAAAAACAGTACCAAAAAAAACTGTAATTAAAAATAAACCCAATACCATATATAAACACGAAAAAAACAAAGTCCGCAATGCACAAGCTAGCATGCTGCTGCATGCACTGGTCACGCATTCCGTCTTTGAGCTGCGGGCGCGCATACCCCGCGGCCAATTAGCGACGGGATTGATTCATTAGACGGGTTCCCTCGCTGTTCTGTTGCGGTTATATGCGGAATGGAAGGATGCTGTTTTATTTGCATGTTTTGGATGCTTGGGAAATTTTGTAGGTGTATGCTAATACGACCATACATTAAGTAATGTAGCAGTACGCACTGGGCACTAACTACATTGTGTTTATTTATTTTTGTGTATTTTCATTTACTCATATTTTGTGTACTTTGATATCGGTCCTTAATATTGTATTAAGTTTGTGTGAAATAAACGAATAACTACATATCTAGAAAACAAAGTCCTCAGCCGCGTCTGTCTCTCTGTTTGCGATAAACTCATAAACTATACTGAACGGATTTTTATGCAGTTTTCACTAATAGATAGTGATTCATGAGAAAGGTATAAGTATATAATTTGTCAAGGTTTTGTCTAAATAAAATATAATGATAATTGTTGGAAGTGTCGGAAAAAGTTAAGCCGCCTGGGAGCTTTCCTCAAATACGGTTTTATCCCTTTGAGACTATAACAAAACAATGCATGGTGGAATATTCTTCTAGTCCACGCGGACGTAGCCGCGGGCGGGTCAGCTAGTTTTATATTAATACTAGCTGACCCGCCAAACGTTGTTTTGCCTTCAACCCTTATCAGTTAGGGGTATAGAAAATAGATAGTAGCCGATTCTCAGACCTACTGAATAAGCATATAAAATTTGGTAAAAATCGGTAAAGCCGTTTCGGAGGAGTACGGTAACTAACATTGTGACATGGAAATTTTATATATAAGAAGATTATTTATTTATAAAGCACATGGCGATATCACACGATCGAGTAAAAATACTACTGGCTAATAAATGAAACGAATGATACTAGCCGAATTTCGGCCACGGCGGCCATTTTTAACGAAGACTAGCCAGGTGCGCTGGACATGCACTCATGGACATATGGACAAATCTTTATCTTATCTATATCTTTCTCCGGGTCGTCTCCATACTTTGGTCCTTCCATCAACTATCTTTTGGCAGAATCTGGAGTTATTCAGTACTTCGCCCCAATTAATATGCCAACGAGCAAAGTTGGACCGAGCTACAAGATGACCTGGTGAATAATGGGCCTTTGGCCGGCAAGTAATGTCCTTTCATCATCAGGCCATACACGTCTACTGCTGATCATAGGTCTCCCCCAAACGACGACGTCGACGTAAAAGCTTGTCTTTTACGTCTAGTATCTTCTCTAGTCGGTTGGTATCGTTTAAAATTACGAAAAATCACAGATTTGGGAACAAGAAAATATTTTATGTCGTTCTACCTTATTTTTGCGTTCAATTGGTCTAAATTGGTCCATGAATGTATAGTGCACAATGAATAAAGAGTTTGGGTCACCATACTAACAAATCTAGATAACAATAATCAAACAGCAACCACTAACCCCTCGTGAAATATGCGATCATTTCCTGAAAGCGGCGCCATATTTGGAATCCTGACGAATGCCGTAGGGAGCTTCGTGATTCGGTCAGCTGATGATGGTGCTCAATCATTGCTATTGCAATGAGCGACGAAATGGGAGGATGAATAATATAGGAAGTGTGTGGAATGCAATGGATATTCAACCAGTCCAGTATTATATCATATGTTTTCATCAGATTTTAAGACTTTATGACCTTCAATAATTATTTTGTGATTTTCCCAGCGACCATGCTTACACAGTTGAATGGTTGGGTACTCACCAAAAACTAAATTTATGGGATAAATAACTTTTGATGAGTCAAATTACTTATAGTAGTATGTATGTATGTCTTACTTATGTGTACTTTTATAAAGATTTTATTTGTAAATTACTTTACACGTCAAATACCACTGTTATGGACCAGTTGAGCAACCTGTAGATTGTTTGCAACAGTATGCAGTAAAGTAATTGATAAGTTCAATTTTAAATACAACAAAGGGCCGTGGGGCCGCGGCGTACGAATATCGACCCCTCCAACTCAACCCGTGGATGTCGTAAGAGCCGACTAAGGGAACCTACCAGTGGAAGGGCAGCAGCTTCCTTCTGAGTGTTTTTAAACACCAAAACTGCGATTACCAATCCGCCTGCCAAGCGTGGTGATTATGGCAAATCCCCCCCTACCTGGGAGACCATCCACTCGATGGACCGACGACATCGTAGTGGTTGCAGGGAGTCGATGGATGAAGGCGGCTCAGGACCGCTATTTGTGGCGCCGTACGGGGGAGGCCTAAGATGATGATTGTAAATACAAGTTCTAATTAAATAAATACTAATTTTTTTTTTATTAAATTTCTTGATCTTCGACCAAAGTAAATTATATAATATCATCTTCGCTTCAATTAAATTAATATTAAAAACAATCCTGATTATATCAGTATTAATAATCAGTGTACGGTTTACATACCATACAGTGTCACATGTTCTCGCGGCTCAGCAGTTTACGTTATGACGTGTTTCTACGGCTAATTAGAGCCAGTCGCAAACAACTGTCCTTTGGGCAACACGTCACGGCGTACACTCGCGACCATCAACATAACTTTAAACTTACGTACGATTAAACCGTGAAACTTAACAAACTCTTTAATTCACAAACTCTACTAACAACTTATAGGATTGTAGGGGGCACACTACGCACCCTACAATCAGTATTATGATAACTGGCTGTAAAATCCCGCTTATTGTTTCATCACAGAGCTGACCACGTCCAAATAACTCTAGATAAGACCACAAAAACAACTATAAAACGTTTCACCATATCCCGCTAACATCAAAGCTCTTCCCATAAACATGTTGTGTTCCCCGGGACCGCATGCCAGCACCTGTTCGCTATGGTTTCCGAGAAGTGGGAGAAAAGTTTAGGTTTGTATGAGATAATGGAGACTGGGTATTTTTCAGGGTTTTACATTGGAATGATCATTCTCTTGCCCTTTTCACACTAAGTTGGGGCGGCACAACATTTCCTTAGATTCGATACTATCATACTAGTCTATACGTAAAATGATAATAATGTCTTGGCTTTTTAATTTGCAAACTTTTGACTATAAATATGTGGCATTTCATTTATTTTTTCGATTGATTTGATTTTTCAACTTATTGATTTTGTACTTATCTATTATTTGTAAACATTCCGACACAAATCTATTTGTTTGAGAATAAAGAAACTGAAACTAAATTTATGAATTTATTAATGAATGATTTATTGTACTCAAAATTCATATACTTGTTAGTAATTAAACAAAATCACAACAAAAGGTGTACTTATCACTGAGAGCGATTTCTATCAGGGAACCTTAGGGCACAAAAATTCAAAATTCTGATTTTCCCATCTACTTTGATCAGTAATCTGTAATATGTATTGTAGGAAAGAGTTCAAATCGACAAAGGTGCAACTTATGTGAAAAAATCAACAGCAAGAAAGTGATTTTTGGGTGATTTTTGTATGAGGGAAATGTTTCCAAACATTGTATATTGAGTTTAGCCAGAGTATAGTTATTCTGCTCTAGATAGATAGAAAACACTTTATTGTACCACACAAATACAAATACAATATAGAAGGAAATGCTGACAATCAATGAAGTACAACGGGCGGCCTTATCGCTTTAAGCGATCTCTTCCAGGCAACCTTGGGATGGACTGGACATAAAAGAACAATAAAGACGGTGGCATTTGATAACTTAAGGAAATAAAACATTAATATACACTAATATACTATATATATACACTAATATATATATATGTATATTAATATATATTAATATACACTTACACTACGTGCTATAATAATATACATATATACCTACTTATCTATACTTACATAAGTACATATAAAAATAAAGTTTTAAATTTTCTCAAACTCTGCACACTTTGGTGCGACTTTGAAACTCTATGCTGCTAAATGTTTTTTTCTCTGAATACTGGGAACTCCTATTATTCAATAAAAATTATTACATCAAACAATATTACGTGATATTGTCCAAAGTTTAACGAATAAGAAACAATTACAAGACGAGGGACGGAAGCGTGCTAGAGATTATAACTGACAAGATGGTTTACGCACTGCGTTAATAGCGGTGGCGGCGTTTTTTATCTTCTTTTGTTACCTATACTTTTTAAAATGTATCTTTGCACCATGCATGTTTTTATGTCAAGGAGGGACTAAAGCTTATTATGCTGATGATGATGCTTTTACATACGAACCACAAACCACATCATACACTGAGTGTATGATGTGGTTTGCGGTTTGGCATTACGCATTTTAATTTTAGCTATGATTTCCTGTAAGTCTAAAGAAAGTTATTGATTCTGATTCTATGGCAACAGTTTTGAATGTATGGTTTTCGCTCAAAACTTTGCCAGTAAGTTTATTTATAACTACGACAAAATTCGCGTCATTCTAAACTGCAACGTCTCTATCCCTAGTGCGTACACCAAGGGCTACAACCGGACATTAAGATCTTGTCTGAAACAAGGGCTAAGGGCGTCGGGTCATCAGATCCGTGTAATTGAATCCCCTAAGTTTGATGAGTACAGACGCGTTACGGCTAGTTAGGGGATAGTCCTATCCCATTCTTGATATGATGGGCTATGTAAGGGTTATTCCGAACGTCTCACGTGAGACGTTCTCAGTCGCAACGTCTCACGAAAAGTATTCTCAACGTCTCACGAAAAGTATTCTCAACGTCGCACGAAAAGTATTCTCAACGTCTCACGAAAAGTATTCTCAACGTCAAACGAAAAGTATTCTCAACGTCTCACGAAAAGTATTCTCAACGTCTCACGAAAAGTCAGTGAGTATCTTATTACAATGTACAACATCTATTGATCATGTTTTTCAATAATGGTCATTAACAATAGGTCAGTTGAGCTACCTCTAGATTATTTTCAAACGTCTGCAGTTAGCTCAACCGAAATAACATTTAGGTTACTTTTTATCCCGATAAAACGCGGACGAAGGCGTGGGCAGCAGCTATATTTCTTTTATTTGTTAAATACAAGGCATTTACAAAAAATTCTACAAAATATGTAAAATAAAACAAAATGTTAAAACACCAATGAAACAGATGGGCTATCTGCAGACTGATGCAAGCTACCTTCCCAGGGATGGAATATATTTGATCAAGTGATTCAAATATATTCTAATAGGAAGCAACCTATCTGAAAACGCTGATTGCATTGCAATATTAATAATTGCATATGGCAATACTGAAATTATAATAGTTTTAATTTAGTGGTACCTACGTAGAAAATTACCACCATATACAAAAAATAAGAGCTAGTATTTTCAATTATTGAAATAATTATTCTAGCTGGATACTGTTACAAACAATCTACATGTAGCTCAACTGATCCATATCAGAAGCGTCCCTAGGACGCTAGCTTCATTGCCCTGCTGTATGGCAATGCTGATGCGCTGCGCCAGAAACTCACCAGCTTTCGGGTCACGCGTAGCTTCAACCTAGTCCCTACATAATAAATTCAATTTGGTTTTCTAAAAACATCGTCCTTCCTAATGCAGTCAAATAAACACAAACCTAAAGATAATTATTTCATAAACCAAAACAGACCGATGCAAATAAGAAAACTAAATTTTAATTATAACATTTCCTTGAGACTTTGAACTGAAAGGAAACTTAACCATTTAAAATTACGCCCAAATACCTCTAAGCCTTTGCATAGGAATTCAACGACCTTATTCTGTGAATCATAAGGGTTATTTTAATTGAAGAGGGGTGATGGGGGAATTATTATGAGACGTGTTTCGTCGTTAGAAATCAAAATGTTAGAAACTGTTAAGATCCAGGGAGGATGTTGGATGTGTTGGAATGGGGTATGTGCCATTTTCCTTTCCTCAAAACTTGGAAGCTGTCAATAAATACTATGTATCACATCACGGTCGCTGTAACGCGATCGAAACGAAGTAGGGGAATAAATAATACCACAAGGTACTTGATAAATACCCGATAAATAATCATTAATTATGTAGAGAAATGCTATCTAAAGCATCATTATCATTTTGTTACCATGACTTGTTTTACAAGGACGCTACAGAAGATTAGAAACAATTTTCAGGACTTTTCCTATACGTGGTGTTATTCCAACACAAACTAGGTTCGTAGTTAACCCTCTTACATTCATAATGAATTCGTCAAACAACGAAAGTTTTTATAGTAAAATACCTTTAAATATCCATTATCAGATGTGCCTGCGCCGCTTAGAATTCATAATTTCGCAGAGACCTAATTCTTTTTCTAAAATAAAAGTAGCCTATATGTTAGCCGCTGTTTTATGATGACAAGTCCTGAATATTGTTTCTAATCTTCCTTAACAAGCTATCTGCCAGTTAAATACATAGCAGTTTTAGGATGAAAAGGCTTGAAAATTGTTTCTAATCTTCTGGAACCAGCTATTAACCAGCTAAATAAATAGCAGTTTTAGGCATCGAATAAAGTTTTACGCGAAGTTCTACCTCAAGACAACCCCAAGTTTATGTAGAAGCTGTATTTGCGAAGTACAATTATGAGGTAAATGAGCGTGACCGGGAGGGACCGAGGAGGGTACCTACACTGCGTATCGCATTTATTGTTTTGTATAAAATTATACTGGGGTCATTAATTCAATTTGAGATTTCAATGGCCCGTGTATAAAATCTAGGTATATTATATGTATATCGAAGCGATTGATATCAAATATATCACTTAATTTTCATGTTTTCTTTCCTTTTAGGATTATGATGCGACGCTATTGTGCGAGAGGAGTATATAACATTTAGGAAAGGAAATAAAATATGGTTTGAATTTTTTGAATTTTGACTTTCGATTGGTTTTTGTGGAAACATCATTAACATAGTGTTTTCTTTGGGATACCTAGAGTAAATAAAAAAAAGGTTGCTGTCACTCAAAGCGATAAGGCCGCTCTTTGTACTTCATTTATTGTCTGTATTTCCTTCTGTATTGTATTTTGTGTTTGTATGATACAATAAAGAGTTATCTATCTATTTATCTTAATTTATTCAAGAATATTACTCAAAATGGCTTGATTTCCAATGGGATACACAGAAAACTGCTTGCTGAGTGGACTATTTAATACTACACAGCAAATATTCATGTTCATTTCATTTATTTCTCAAACAATTTATTACATTCTGTTGGAAATTATAATCACCTATGTTTTTTGTCTGTCTACGTGTTATCCTATAGCGGGCTATCGTCTACTATACATATAGTACAGGGAAAGACCAATTTTTTTATAACCTTGAGGCCTCTACGTATTACACGTTGCCTACATTATATTTAATTTTTTTCCCAAAGGATATTAAATCATGTTTATTTTTGTATTTCTCTTTCTTTGTATATCATGTGTGTGGCTCTAGATAAATTATTTATTCTTTATCTTATACTAGTTGTCTTTTATTTCTGTACCAAAGTTGTTTTGTGTGTTTTGTCGAATAAATAATTTTCTTTCATTCGTTCTTTCAAAATTTTTTTTGTATTTGTGTCAATAACCGTAGTGTTAGTGCATTTATCATCATCATTTGTGCCCTTATCGTCGGCAAAGGATGATTACAGGTATATTTCGTATTTTTGGCCTACATAGTTTCAGGCAACGTATTATAAATATTATAATCACTTTCGTTTTAATAACCTATAAAAACGTAAAATTATTATTTTCCCTCTAAAACTAAGTTGATTATGTATTCTGAGTAGGTCTTATAACTCACCTACTTACTTACTCCTGTGGCTCAGCGACCCAAAGTGGATCTTGACCTCCGACACAAGACTTCTCCATCATCCGGCATCTCGGTTCTGCGCTGTCTCTCGCCGGCTATGGGCGTCGAGTTCGCAAAGATCGACTTCAACTGTGCCATCGATACCTAGGGCGGCCGACTGGTCTACGCCCTGATGGTTTCCCTTCATATGCCTTCTTGAAAGCCCAATCCTCTCCCATCCTCTCAACGTGTCAGCGGAGACGAGCGCTCTTGAACTCGCCTATGATGTTTGGTTCGGCATACAGGTCCTCTACCTCCTGGTTTTTCCGGACTTGCCAGGATCCATCCGGTCGTCTGGTCGGGCCAAAGACCTTACGCAGCACCTTACACTCAACCACGAGGTGCAGTGTGGTGCTCCATAAAGTGTTGTCTTCCAGACGTCTGATTCGAAGCACCAAAATCAGAATATACAAAACTATCATACATCCTATTCTAGTGTACGGGTGCGAAGCCTGGACACTAACGCTGAAAGAAGAAGGTCTTGTTAATAACAAAAATAAATATATTCTGTTCTATATCAGAATCAGAATCAATAACTTTATTTCTTTAGGCTTACAAAATAAGCAATTAGACAAGTCAAATTGTATACTATAAACATAGTTATTATTATCAAATAAGAAATCAGATGTTATTGATATTCTCTTCATTTTATATAAGCTATTTATATAACCAAACCGTCACTTTTTGAACCTTACCAAAGTATCTAAGAAACTGGCCATTAAATAGATGCTATAGATCTGCTGCCCTCATCCTATGCAATTAATTACCAAATCCCACGGTCCAGAGTGGCCATAAAGGTCAAATTGCCGTCATCCACAACAAGTAATAAACATTGTCCGAGCCGGAATTATATTTTGTCATTTGTCCACAGAATCAGGAAATTAATTTCGTTGAAATGTGGCGGCAAAACGGACACCTTTTGAGTGAAGAACATTTTCCACTAAAGCGCTAAAAGCATAGATGAAAAGATTTGGTAACAGGTTGTTATTTTGTGAACGAATGGGTATAGCAACAGTCTGCAGTTAGTTCAATGGTTTCAATTGCAAAAACTAGTTCTTATTTGTTTCTATAATTTGATTGTTATTTTATTTGTTAATAAATAAAAATAAATTAATTATTATTATTTTGTAATTAAGTAATTATGTAAAGTAACTGAGGCCCAAGGCTATATATAATATAGATAGGGTAGTTATCCTAGAAATAATGGATTGTATTTACTATCGTGAGTCCTCGATCCCTTTATGTCTGACTAAACAAATGTTCTAAATACACAATACAATACAATACAAAACTCTTACACCACAAAGACAAATAAAACACATAGACATTAACATAAACAGGTACAATGGGCGGCCTTATCGCTTAGTACAATCTACGTGCAATACCCATAACAATTACAACGGACGGATCAATCAAATAAATAATATATATAGAATGACTCAGGTCTGATTCGTTCTATACACACCCTAAAAAGTCCTAAGAAAGACCTAAGTATTTCTTCAAACAGACCTACCAACTGCAAGTGGCAAAGATATGATTTATAAGGGGCAGTATTCCTTGATTTATTCGTACATATATTTTTAACGAGGTACAAGCAATTTCTACTTTAGTCGACACTGTCCTTTCATACTACAGCAGTTACGTCGGTTTACATCTAGGGTTCAAGGGACCTAATTTGGGATTTCATGTCAAAGGGCAATCCAGTTATGCAAATAACGAACCAGCTGTTATTTTTTAAATTATCGGGTAAGTCGCGTTTCGGGAGTGTCCTTATTTGGGTTTTACGCTAGTTTTGTGACGTTAGTGGAATATAGGCCAACGGTTTCGTAGTAGCTTTATTTGTTTTGTTGTTAGTTCTATAAATGTATAGGGATTGCAAATGTATTGAATAATAAAAAACTTTATAACTATGTATACTAGAATTCAAAAATGTTAAATATAATATTTCCATAGAAAATCAGGGTCATTGTAATGAGAGATGGCATAGATATCTATAACACAGGAACTAAAGGCCTAGCATCAGCATGCAGCATCATCAGCCCATACACGTCCACTGCTAGACATAGGCCTCCCCCGTACGACGCCACAAATAGCGGTCCTGAGCCGCCTCCATCCACTGACTCCCTGCGACCGCTACGATGTCGTCGGTCCATCGAGTAGATGGTCTCCCATGTAGGGGGGATTTGCGATAATCACCACGCTTGGCAGGGGGATTGCTGATTGCAGTGTTGGTGTTTAATATATATATATTAAACACCAACATAATACTCAGAAGGAAGCTGCTGCCCTTCCTCTGGTAGGTTCCCTTAGTTAATACAATACATAGAAAAATATCTTTTTTTATTATACATATAACATCCAGAACACCCTGAACAAATATCTGCAGATCGTACGAACATTTGTCCCGGGGTGGGAATCAAACCCTCAACCTCCTGCGTCGCAGGCGGACCTTCGCCTACCGCGCAACAGAGGTCGTCATTCGATTGCCGGTCGTCAGTCTATTTTTTTATGGACAATAGCGTTCGTTTGACCACAATCTCACCGGATGGAAAGTGACGATATGTCCGACGGTGTATCACGTAGGTCTAGAAGATACTTACTCACTCCTATCTTGAAAAGACTCAGATTGTAATTGGCATGAAAAACAGAAGCAGGCAACGAGTTCCAATCCTTAGCGGTCCGAATGATGAAGGTGGGGGAAAACCGCTGTCTATTGTAATATTTTATTAAATTGCTTGACAGTTTTAAATTGCTTGACAGTTTTAAATTGGTAACCAGTTTTTTTTTTTTATCAACATATTTTACTGCATTTGTAGAGTTTGTATCAGGTATAAAAATAGGCTTCCACGTGAAAAGAGGTTAGGTCGAGGCCACACGTGTGTATCTTTTATTCAAGCAAAGAGCTCCCCAGTCAATACCACGCCTTAATTAAGGGGGTGTCGTTTAATCAGCATCATGATTATACATGCGTACCTGCCCTTAATTAGAATTGCCTATGAATTCATAAGTACCAAAAATTATTATTGAAGGTATTTTGCAAGGTTTGGAAGTGCGACGGGAGTGGTTCAGAAGCTTGACTAATTGGAAATACATGGGGTAAAAAAATCATCAGGGGTTTAATAAACTAGAGATTGCGAGTTCGAATCCCGCTGCAGGTAACATTTTGTATGATTAATTATGGAGTCCACTTAAGTAGTATTTATTAAATTTAATCACAGGAATAATTAACACAGCATTTACATGTATTGAATATACAAAAAAATTGACATTATATAACCCACCCCTGACCGTTCGTTCCCGGTGCAAAGGTGCTCATAATGCTTGCAGCATTACCTCGCTGAATAGCGATGGAAATCCTTTGCACTAAGAACGACCCAGAGCGGGAGTCTCCTGTCTCCTTATGTTAATTTTAGACTATTTATTTATCGTTCATATGATTAGTGGGTAATTTTTTTTTATGTATTTATTTGAATGATAACGATACACAACAACTTCCCCCAAGTTAGGGCCCGTACTCTTAAAAACGAAATCGAAGTTTCTGATTGTTTAGCGTGCAAACACTAATCTTATGCAATGGACATAAGAGTTGATTTTGGACGAACACGAAAAAGAAACTTAGATTTTCCTTTTCCGAGTAGGCTCCTAGGTCTGTAAGGGTAGCTCAAGATATAGCTCCAGCCCATCACCCCACTTGTCATTCCGCCCAGCAGCGTCATTTGTTACGGCATTATTCGCACCTGGGCACAAACTGACCGCAAACAGGAGGTGGGACATATAAATTAATATCGGGATTACTGCCCTTTGTTGAACCCTAAAATGGCGCTCAAATTTACCTGTCTCTGGAATATTTAAAATGATGAATTTTTCAGGGTCGCTTTAAAAAAAATTGTCGTTAAACATGTGCTTATATCAAAACTAGCTGCTGCTCGCGCCTTCGGCCGCGTTTTATTGGGATAAAAATGGTCAATTTGATATTGCAGATCCCAAACTATACATACATATCAGGTTAGTAGTTTTTGCGTGAAAGAGGAACAAACAGCCATACATACATTCTTACAGACATTTATAATATTACTAGCGGGCAGCAGCTAGTAATATTATAAATCTCAACATTCACCCGTAAAACCTTAACCCGTTTTATCAGGATAAAAATAGCCTGTATGTTATTCCAGATCCTAAACTATACCCATACCAAATTTCAGTACAATCAGTTCAGTAGTGTTTGCTTGAAAGATTAACAAACATCCATTCTTACAAACTTTGACAGCCTACTAATATTATTAATGTCAAAGTTTGTAAAGATGGATGTATGGATGGATATTTGTTACTCTTTCATGAAAAAACTACTGAATCAATTAGGCTGAAATTTGGTATGGGTATAGTTTGGGACGATGTCGTCGGTCCATCGAGTGGATGGTCACCCATGTAGGGGGGGATTTGCCATAATCACCACGCTTGGCAAGCGGATTGGTGATCACAGTGTTGGTGTTTAAAAATATGTACTCAGAAGGAAGCTGCTGCCCTTCCTCTGGTAGGTTCCCTTAGTCGGCTTTTACGACATCCACGGGTTGAGTTGGAGGGGTCGATATTCGTACATCGTAGCGGTCGCAGGGAGTCGATGGATGGAGGCGGCTCAGGAACGCTATTTGTGGCGTCGTACGGGGGAGGCCTATGTCCAGCAGTGGACGTGTATGGGCTGATGATGATGATGATAGTTTGGGACCTGGAAAAACATAGGCTATTTTTTATCGATAAAAAGCGGGTGAAGGCGCGCGCAGCAGCTGGTTTATAATATTATATTAGTAGGAGTTAGCACATTGAGATACTCGTCGATATAATGCCCTGATAATGCGGCTTTATATTCAAGTAAAACAAGTATAAAGACACGGATACGGCGTAGTAATAAACGGTTATTATCCAGGTGAATACACGTTAGCTTACAATTTACTATCGGCACATGTGCCACAAGTAGAAGAACTCTGTAGATCAGAAATTAGGAAGAACAACCACTTTTTTCCTACTTGATAAGTTTCTGTAAAGATTCTTATGTTTCCTTTATCTTAATTGTGTATTTGTAAACCATTTATAACAAAACAATACAATATTAAGTTTATTCCATTCCACATAGGTCACGTAAAATATAAAGGAGCAGTGTACCCTGCACTAGGACAAGCTTTCGTCTCGGGTAATGCGAGTATCCTATAACGTATATAAGGTAACGAAATTAAGACTAAAAAGACATACAAAAAATCAACACACATCCTGCCAGTTTCTCACAAGCAATGCTCACGTTACAAAATGTTACAATGCGACATTTTAGCGCCCTTCTTCTCGCCCTAAACGCTTCAGCGGTCACTGACCGGTCCTCAGATGCCCTGCAGCGTTTTACGACAATTTTGCATAATAAATGCCAATAAAAATATATAAAACTGTACTCTGACCAACCCGTCATCTGTACAATGTGTTTTTGCCAATAAAGTTGGTTTCTCTCTGCTTAAAAGTAAACATTGGTGTCAGTTTGGGTATAGGTACTATCAGTCATCAGCTCCCAAATGTTAACCAGCCTCCTCCATACAAGTATCAAATATTATTTCCTTTAAACCTTACCTACAGAACTCTTGGACACGTGCTTATTTCTTTTAGACCTTACAGGACTCTTGGACACTTCACAAAATTACATAAAGTGAAACTAGAAAATAAAGTGGTAATTTTGTTTTTTTTTTTCATTCTAATCTTTTTAAGTTAACGTAAAAAAGCGAACAAAATTTCTTTACCTTGCTATGTTGTTAGTTTTCGAGTTGGAGCAAAACTCGTCCCAAGCTTTTTTATCCTCTAGATAATCTAATATTTTTTAGTAAGCCTTTTTAAAAAGAATAATTATGTTAGACAATTTGTTTGAATTTATTTATTGATATAATTTTTGCAACTCACGTGGAGTTTTGTTTTAGAAGCGTATTACCCTTTAAAATATACATTAATCTTGTGTAGCCTAGTTGTGGGCACAGCGAGTTTATTCTAATTTCAAAGAGGTTTTGCATTATAACCACGCGGATTGATGGTCGCAGTGAAGGTGTTGAAAATACACAAAAGGAAGCTGCTGCCCTTGCTTTGACAGGTTGCCTTAGTTACCTCTTATAACATCCTCGGGCTAGTTGGAGGAGTCAATTCTCGGACCACGACCGCCATGCCAAAAAACAGTTTTCCCCTTGAACAAATTTTCTTAACGGGAAAACTGGAACAAGAAAAAAGGGTGATGGGGAATTCTGGACATTTTAAAATTCAGTTTCCAGTCCCCCCCCCCCCCTAAGGGGGATTTATCAAGGGGGAAAACTGGAATAACTAATAAAATTTGGGTATGCACTACCTCGACTGCCTCATAAAAATGAGTTCTGAATTATATTATAAGTTTGGAATGGGAAGATTTTTGGCGGTGTGACTTCACCACTGAGTCATAAATACGAAGTTTATTGTATGCTAAGTCAAGAATAAACAAAACAACAACTACAAAAAGGTGTTTCATTTGCTTATGAAGCAAGAAAATACTTTTCAGGGATGAAAAACAGCCTAGGCGATTAAATCGTGTACGTTCCCTTACCGTGTGTTTAAACGCGTTTAACACAACCTGTTTCATATTTCAAAGCCTAATTACAACATTATTAGACTCGGAACATTCGCATTACCAGAAAATGTGTTTTGTGTTTCGGTGTAAGTAACGATTGACAAGTTTTCGCGATTTCCTCAGAATATGTTTTCTTGCGGCTAGATAATGCTGTGTGAATTGTCCAGTATTATTTATTTATATAATACTAACTGCCCGCGCCTGCGCCCGCGTTTTATCGGGATAAAAAATTACCTAAATGTTATTCCAGGCCCCAAACTATATCCATACCAAATTTCAGCTTAATCGGTTCAGTAGTTTTTGCGTGAAAGAGTAACAAATATGCATGCATCAATCCAAACAAACTTTGACATTTATAATATTAGTAGGATTTAGAATACAATTAATTTATTGCACCATCAATACATGAATTACTTAAACAAAAACTGAATACTAATTACAATATCTTGTGCGGCACAATCGACGGCGTTGGCGTTTTGGAAAGGTAAATGTTGATCTTACTTTTATCATGTGGCACAGTAATCGAAATACCTTGACCACCGACCGTGGCTTGTTCAGGGTTGGGCGTATACCGTGTATAGGTTATAGGGTGCCACGAAACATCTGTCCTAAGCCGAAAGGAAGTGATTCTGGACCCCGAGTTTTGTTCCACGACATTTGGAATTTCGAACGCGTTTTTTAAAATAAATTAGAGACATTTTGTTCTTCATATTCGTGTTTTTACGTGTATTCTTAAATTATGATTAAATTTGTTTTGTTGAGTATTTACACCATTTTTTGTAATAATTTCATGACAAAACTCTGGTTTTGCTTAAAAAACAAACAAAAACCAAATCAAAAAAAAAAGAACAAATATCGTTTTTCACTATTTGATCTCCTCGGCAGGGTTCAGAATCACGGCTTAGTAGTTACACATGTTACGTGGCAGTAGACGTGAGGTTTTATACTCATAAAATGTCAACCAATATACATACATACGTTCAAGAGTTTATAGTTCACTATGTTGGACAAGAGGAAAAAATACAGAACTGGACTGGACAGAAGAGGCTTTTAGCTAGCCGAAAAAGGAGTTTACTTCTTACCCTGTAGTCAAAAGTAAATGCTTACCTTCTCTCATAACATAGACCGAGAATTTTCCGCAGAATTAAATCCGCGCATACATGTACGAACATTAAAATTACATACAGACATTCAAATTCCGAATACATTTCCTTGTGGTTGAAAGCGGGAACCGAAGGGCTTTTACTTTACAGTTAAACTCCCAGGCACTCAGTTTTAAGCCACGACAAATGTGGTTGGTAGAAGAAAGTACCTAAATCATTGTATAGACATCTATTCATCTTATCGCACGTTTAAAACTAAAGAGAAGTAACTCAAAAATTGAGGATTTTGAGAATTTATCATAAACAGCATTATCTCAATGCACATTTAAAAATAAAAAGGAGTAACTAATAAATTTGGTGTTTTTAGATTTTTTCGTAAACAGCATTATCTGAACGCAATACACATGATAGTTTCGATAGCCACACCAAAACGAGCAAAAGAAAGGAAATAAACGATCACACTTTTCTTTTCCATCACATGCGAAGTTCAAGTGAATTCTGGTAAAGTAGCGTAATTCAGTTTTGTTCCCTCAGTCGTGGACTAAAAAAGTATTTTGTGCTGAAATAAAATGAATAAAACCTGTTAAGAAATAAAGATATATTTAAAATATTTAATTTAATTTTATGGTGGTACTTTCTGTTTTATTTCATTTTGTTTTAATAATTATGGTAATTATATGCGTCAGAATTAAAGTTTATTAATGGACTGTAAGATCACATATAATTATGTATCTTAGTGATTTTACAGAGGTTGCGTAGTTTTCACTATTACATAGAGTTCTCTTTTTTACCGACTGTTCAATAAAAGATTTTTGAACACTATCATTATAGTTTAATGATTAATTTTTACAGGTTTAGATCGTTCTTAAATTAACGCGAGTCAAAAATGTTCCATTTTCTTGTATTTTTCTCACGGAGTGGATACGTGCGCGCAAGCGTCTGCTCGCCTCGCGGCTAGTTTCACACTGGAGTCTTTGGGCCTGACTTCAGTATCTTGGCTTGTAGCCTGTTCAGTTCATGAACACCGACTTCAAAACTAGGAGGAGGTTATATGTTCGGATGTGTTCTTTTATCGATGTTTATTGATTCTTACAGCTAGAGGTCTATCAGCACAAATAAAGGAAAAAATATGATATAGGCAAATATGTAATTAAATCACAAAAAAAATTTGATGCTCACAACGGACCAAATCTATTTGGTAGGTTAGGTAACTCCAGTTAACCTTGATTCATGATATTTGGCACGAAGCAAACTCTTATTCTCCATCCCTTTGAAGGTCATCTTGCCATCTTTTGATTAGACGTCCCTTTCGTCTTTCTCCATTCCTAGGAAACCACTCCATAATTTAGGGATGGAGAAGATTAGCTGAAACTAGGGGAGGCCTATGACGATAGACAATCTGACCTGTTTTATGTCAAAAATAAAGTGAAATCTAAGACTTATAATAATATATTTTATTATATATACATATATTAGTTTCCGTTTCCGTACAAAATGCAAGCTTGCGAACCCATTAAACTATAATATAGTATTATAAATTATAAGTCTTAGATGTCACTTTATTTTTGATATAAAACTGTCTTACGAATGATTTTTAAGGCCCATTCAGATCCAGACTGTCTTTTCATAACATGGCCCCTTAAGGTACTCGACGATTAGTTTGAGCATTTGCAAGTTATTATCATAATATCTACTTTTAAATAGATACTACTATTATAATATCCTTCTGTATATGGTTATATACAGTCAGTCACTCCAACTCGCACTTGATGTTTTTTCCTAGCCAGCTCGTATACTAGTACGAAAACAAAATGGCGTCTAGTATCAACAACGAAGCGCCTCATGATATTTTTCTATGTTGACTTTGAAAATGGTCCGAGTTAACTATGTTGATGTAAACAGCAATCATATTTTTTTTTACATATATTTCTTAAAAGACAAATCGGTTCTCTCAAATATATTAATTTCCGTTTTCGTACAAAATGCAAGCTTGCACACCCATTAAACATACTTTAGTACTTTTTATAGCTTTTCCTGCACTTAAACTGCTTCACTTATAGACTACAATAATAAGAGTGATATTAGCTTGGAGAAAATCAAATTGATTCGACAGGTGAGCGACATAAAATGACACTTATCTGTTAGTAATTGCCTTTGGTTTTATTGTAAGAGATAAATTGAAGATAAGTTTCGTTGGAACCTGCTTTGCTACCCCTGTTATACACGAACGGAGAATCTAAGAGCGCTCGCCCACGCCGACTTTTTGTAGCGATGCTGTCGCGATGCTGATGTACGTTCGCATCGATACAGTCGCGATTCGGTCGCGATTCAGCATCGATACTGAAAATCCTGTGAATGCGCGAGCACAGCTCTCCATTCTTCGTACCCCCGATGTCGATAACGGTAGCGCGTTTGTATCGTTACAAAAAGTCGCCGTTGTCAGTGCGCGCTCTCTGAGTGAACGACAAGGCTTTTTAGTAAATAAAGCCGCGTTGACACGATCAGAGTCTGTTTGTACAAGACTCAGACTCGTAAGAGTACTAAGTTTCGTACGAGTCTTGGGATTGCTGTTGACATCAACATAGTTCACTCTGACCATTTTCTTAGTCAACATAGAAACATTTAATGAGGCGCTTGGTTGTTGTTACTAGACGCCATTTTGTTTTTTTACTAATAATAATACTACGAGTTACGCAAACTCGGAAGAATAGACCGCGGTCCGTGTCTACTTAGATCGGACGCCGTTGTCCGATTGCATCGGAATAGAGATTGTCTTGGCACAATACGATGATTGAAGTATAAATTTATTTATAATTTGTCCTAACTATTACAGAATTTATAAGATTTCTATTGTTATCAGTTGTGTGCCATAAATAACGCATTAGATTAAATAATCTGGAATGTTATTATAGTGATAAACGGCTACCCTGACCCAACAGAGCCGCCACCTATTTTATAGTATTACTAGCTGACCCGCCAAACGTTGTTTTGCCTTCAACCCTTATCACCTAGGGGTATGGAAAATAGATAGTAGCCGATTCTCAGACCTACTGAATAAGGATTTTTCAAATATCCCTCGGCCCGTTTGTAATACCTATCATAAGCCTACCAATACCTACCTACTTGGACGGAACTCGTATTCAATACAATAAAAAAAAAATCACTTTATTACCGCGGTTCCCAGACCCAAACTAGCGCCGAGCCGCCACTTACTTTATCGTAATATTTCGTAAAACAAAGGAATTTTTCAAAAATCCCTAGGCAAGTTTGTAATATCTATCATAAGCTTTTTTAATGCCTCTATAATATCCTCTATATAAGAACCGCCTTAATAAAGTGAATTAAATTGAATACGACTTACGTCCATGTAGGTAGGTAATATAAAAGTTCACTCGATCCGCGCAGTTTCAGATAGTGTCAAGTACTTATCTGCACCAAAACTGCATGTTTATTATCTGACGCGGCCTCGAAGTTCATTTCATTGCGATAATTTACAAACTATGATATCTTTAAGAATCTTTATTGACAAAGAAAATAATATAAAAAAATTAAACTAGTATTTACAATTAAAACAATTGAGCTAACTGCAGACTGTTGCAAACAATCTACAGATAGCTCAACTGGTCCATATCAATACCAGTCGGAAGCGTCCTCAAGACGCTGGCTGCATTGCCCCGCTGTATGGCAATGCTAATGCGCTGCGCTCTCGGGTCACGCGTCGCTTCGACCAGACGCTCAGAGAATCATCATCAGATGATATCTTTTGTTTCTGTACTTAGAGGAAGTACGCAACTGATCCGAACCAATCTGATTTGATCTGATGAACCAGACAGGTTCATAGAGTTAGGATAGAGACTACGTGATCTAATAGCCCGGCTACACGATCAAACATTTCTGCATGCATGATTGCACAAACCAGTTTGCGTAAGCAAGATGAGCCCGGCCACACGCTCCATCTTGCTTGCGCAACCTGTGTTTGTGCACGCATGATTGCACAAATGTTTGAGCGTGTAGCCGGGCTATTAGGTGATTAGAATGGTGTTGAAATGCTGACATGACCTAGAGATAGCTGAAAGAAAAAATAGTATAAAAAACCCTTTTACTAGCGAAAACGAGTTTCTTTAGTAAAGAAACTCGTTTTAAAATTTCGTCAGAACTTTTTAACCGACTTCAAAAGGAGGAGGTTCTCAATTCGTCGGTATGTTTTTTTTATGTATGTTACGCGATATCTCCTCTTATTACATAGGAACCGATATTAAAAATTCTTTTATTATTTAAATAATCCCAAGGGGGTCCCATAATTTTTTTATCCCCAAGGGTATTTATCCCGCAAAACTTAAAATAAGTTTAAAAGTAAGGGAATTTGGAGTCTATTTATCGTTTTATAAAACAAGCCATATTATTTTATTTATGTACCTTATCATTCTGATGATAATTTGTATTGTACGTTAATTTTAGATATGACTTAGATAAAAGAAGTGAATAATTTTTTTTACAAATTTTTGACTACTTTTATCTACATAATGTTAAATCTAAAACTAACGTACAATCCGAATTGACTCAGTTCTTAAAATTATAAACCATAAATAAATGTAATAATTTCGTTTTAAACATCATTATAAAAATTATGTAGGTAATCGGATTTGTGAAAATAGTGTAGGAAATAAAACGTCTAACAAAATTCGAACTTTATAAATTTGGTCAATATGTAACTTTTTCCTTTTATGAATTAGGAAATGGATCCCTTTACCAAGAATTGTGACTCATATCAGCCCTTAGTACAATAAATTGTGTGTGCCCCATGATCTATGGTATGTGCTTACAAAGAGCGCTGAATCATCAAGAAACAGGGGAAATGATTTCGGGGGAGGAAGAAACCTATTTTGACTACATGAAATGACTTTTTGTCCATTTTGGTTGTAATTATTTTATGATATTTTTTTATTATCAATTTTTTTATTACGTACATACGTTCCCTGTGTACTGAATATTTAAAATAAATAATCATGATCCACAATACGACGTCACAAACTGCACGGGTAATTTAAGAAAATAATTAATTAATTACCTTCAATTTGGATTATTATTAAAATTATCGCAAGAAAAAATCTATAACTGCGTTTACGGCTATTGTTTACCAAAAAATAAAACCACTTTTGGTTCTTTATTAATCCTCTAATATTAAAAGCCGAATGTTACTTTTATTTTGTAACAAAAGATCCAAAGCTACAGAACAGATCAAGAAAAAATTTGGCGTACATTTCGAACATAACCTAACCTATAGCCTTAGAGAGATTTTAAATGCTTTATTGCACACTTTACATTATAATTAACAAACAATAAAGAAAAAAAAGTGACAATTAGATCTCAATCTGACAACCCTGATAATAAATACCTCTCATACCGTAAATAATAATTATGATATCGAAAAAATGCGTGCCAAACTGCAGACCGGAGCTAGAGTAGATAAATACCGAATCCCAAGGCACATCATGTGAGCAAAGGGCCTATACTCGTAAAAACGAAATCGAAGTTTCTGATATTTTTTGTACAAACGCTAATCTTATGCAAGCGACTTAAGAGTTGGTTTTGCACGAAAACGAAAACGAAACTTCGCTTTTCCTTTTCCGAGTAGGCCCCCAGGTCAAACATACCGACTGAATTGACACGGTTAAGGGTAAACTTGCTAACTAGTTAACTTCGAGTAAACTGCTAACTCCAGGTAACTAACTTTAGGTGGAATGGGTTAATGTTGAGTTTGCATTATAACTTGTAGCGGTAATTTATAATGTAATGAATTTACCTAATGTAATAACATTATGTGAAAACTCCGATAATATTCCTCAAAATTATAGAAACAAATAAGTACTAGTATATTTACAATTGATACAACTGAACTAACTGCAGACTTTTACAAACAATCTACAGGAAGCTCAACTGGTCCATAGCAATACCAGTCGGAAGATAGATTGATATTTTACTTTATTGCATACTTCATTTAGAAATAATTATAATTGACAAAATAATAATTACTGGATAAGCGACATTTGGAAGCATTCAAATTATATTCTTACGCGTTCTTGGCAACAAGACTCAGTAGAAGCAACTTTGAATCTCGCGCTAACACGAAACGACGGATTTTAAGGAGTATCACCACCAGCAATGGAATAAATCTGAAGATGGTGATGAAGTGTTTTCTGCAAAACATATCTAGAATAATTGTATCTATTCTTCCTTTTAAAAATCGTAGATTTTCACAAAAATACAACCGGTTCTTATCCGCCGCAAGTTTTATCCCAGGTTCAACTAAAAACAACATGAGATATTACATGTCGTGTCGTGATAAAACCAGAGCCCATGGGAAATGTCACGTTGCGGTGCAAGTACGACTCAGACAAATGTCAGAGTTTACAGTTTACACGTCGCATTGTCGTCGTCTGGCGTCTGTTTTCTAGAGTGGGTGGTTTCTGAGTCGCGGCTTTTTGATAACAATTACAGTTTTTTTAATTGATAGAATTAAAGTAAAAATTTCCTAATTGTTTGTGTAGAACCGATAAGCATTGGGGAGTAAAGGTTCTCGAGCGGCGGCCGCGATGCAATGTTAAACGGAGTGTGGGAAGACCTTCCACTCGATGGACCGATGTCATTCTGGCGGTTGCAAAGAGTCGTTGGATGGAGGCGGCTCAGGACTGCTATTCGTGGCGTCGTTTGGGGGAGGCCTATGTTCAGAAGTGGAACTGTACGGGCTGATGATGATGTAAGCTGAAGAGAAATATTAAACAGCGGCGTTCACTGATTTAAAGGAAATAAAGCATTCTGATTTTCGATATTGATATCTAATATATGTATAAAAATTAAGCCATATTTCTCCTGGTCACACCTTTACAAGTTTCATTCATCTTTATTTAAATGTTTTCTAATACTACATAGAAGGTTCGTACACTTAAAAAAATTCAAAATTCCGCAGAAACTTAGAAATGAAACCTTAACGACTACCTTTATTATAAACTTTTTAAAGATAACCTTAGCCCCAGCGATATATACTCTTTGCTAAGCACGTTTGAAATAACTGTCAGTCGACTGAATTGAATGACAGGACGTTTGTTGGGTCACCTAGTTTGATATAACTACAGATTATGACGTAGATGTAACCAACGAAATCATAGTCTTCGTCATAGACAATCCCTGGCTACAAACTTATGAAAAAATTTGTATGTACAGTGGGCGTCTCAAATAAGTACCTCAATGCGCTCTTTTTTTAATTATTCATGCTATGCATGCATGCTATGCATTATATGCATGCTGTTTATTCTAAAAAAGATAATCTTGTTTTTATTTTATAATTCTCTAAAAACCACATATTTGTAATAATAAATGTTTGTATGCTCAATTGGCAGAATCTAGTGATCTAGACTAAGTCCCAATAACTGACTGTATCTACCTGATTCACGAACAATAAATGAATTACTGAATGTTTTGTAGACAAGGGGAATAGTTAACTGTACCAATAATATCGTACCTTCGCCATCGTGTATTTTATATTATTTATGAGAATTATGGCATGCTGTTTAATTTGGCATACAAATGAAGGTGTCTGCTCAATTAACAGAATAATAAATGATTGAGCGACGCCGCAACGAGTTCTCGACTCATTGTTTATTTACTTACAAAACCGGATTAAACTGAAAGGTGTAATATCTATAGGATGTTCAGAAAATACGTATTGGTCCGACCACAATGTTGGTGATAGTATTGAGTGCCCGCTAGCGAGATTGGTCGACGACAAAGCACTTTTTGCGGGGTGTCAGTGGAAGCAGTACGGGCGGGGCCGAAATGAGAACTTTTAAGTTTGATCGTTTTGTATTAACGTGAGATTAAATTTATTTTTAATTATTACATTTTTCTGCGTTTTTCAATCGTTACTAAGTAGCCCTGTATAACTTATTTGTTTCTATTACCTAGTTAACCGACGAAGAGTAAATCATCTTGATTCATTGCTTTGAATTTTTTACACAGTAGCATCATAGCTAATGAGATAGTGCTGTTTATGATCAAATCTCTTAATACCCATTTTGTGACTTATTTCTCTTTAGTTTTAAACGTGCGATATTTTCTAGTCATTATTCTTTTCAACCAAAACTACGTGCGTGCTAAAGCACCCTGTACACCTGTGACATAAAGGGGTGGACGTTGAGCATAAATTCATAATGTGCTGTTGACAGCCAAATTGAGCTTTGATGTAGGAGCCCAATGGGTTAGCGACTTGCACGGAAATAGTGGTTAAAATTAATTGAATGATTTTAGTTATCAGGGAAAGGAGTTTTTTTATCACGGGTTCAAGAATTTGTTACAAGGTAAATGTAAAATTTTGACAAGCGTTAAAAAAATACTTTATGAACGAACTTAAATTAAAAACGTAAAATAAAATTTGATTGTTTCTGTTTTTAAGTTTTGCGAGACAAATACTAATCTCTTGGGAAAAAATTTCAAAATTATCAAATTGTTGATGACGGGACGAACATACATTAAAACCTACAGCCGAACAAACAATCTCCCTTTTTTAAGTTGGTTAATGTTATAAGTACAAGTGTCAAGGCAAAACTCAAACAAACTACACTACACTGTACTACACTGTAGTTATTTAGTTATCAAAATAACAAAAGATAGTTATGTGTTTAAAACTTTTCCAATTTTCCCGATTAATTTAAATAATTAATGATAAATAAATACCCGATAAATGGCCGTGGGGCCGCGGCGTATGAATATCGACCCCTCCAACTCAACCCGTGGTTGTCGAAAGGGCCGACTAAGGGAAACTACCAGAGGAAGGGTAGCAGCTTTCTTCTGAATATTTTTCAACGCCAACACTGCGATCACCAATCCGCCTGCCAAGCTTGGTGATTATGGCGAAACCCCCCTACATCGGAGACCATTCACTCGATGGACCGACGACATCGTAGAGGGCTCAGGACCGCTATTTGTGGCGTCGTATGGGAAGGCCTATGTCCAGCAGTGGACGTGTACGGACTGATATGATGATGATGACCCGATAAATAAAATCAGTTATGTGTTTATCATAAACGAAATATAACCATCAATCTTTAATAATAAACATGTAAACTTAAGTGATTAGCCGTTGTACTGAATTATGTGCAATATTTATAGAATTAAGATTTTTCTGTGATACTTATAATTAGCTACCTCTCTTTTTTTTTGTTGCATGGCGCCCTAACAGGGCTCCTAATACCTAGCACCTAAGTGAAACACTGTATGTTTTAGGATTGCAAAATAAATACTTGAATAGGTACTTGAAAATCTTCTTAGGTAACAACCTTATTATCTTTAAAAAGGAACAACCAACCTCCTGCATGTCTAAACAAAATAAGGTCAAAATATAGGTAAGTAATAGATAGTTTGACCCATCTCTCTCTGATTAATGGTCCTGCAGAGATGCGGTGATGTTGATCGATTCTTATCACCTCAGTAAACACGTCGGGAAAATATAGAGGACGGAAATGGGAATAGGTATTTTCTGCTGAAAAGAATGTTCAATTTTTGTTTTTATTTGTACCAAAGAAGGAAATAGTCTCCAACCGGATACCGTCATCTAGGTATCCGGTCTTCTCCTAACACGACGAAGGAATTGGAAAATACTAAAATAATTTGCAAGATGAGAAGAGTAGAAGTAAAATCTGGCTGCAAATGATGATGATGCTGAATTGCAAATTATGTAATATATAATAATAAAATATTAATTTAAATATGCCGTGGGGCCGCGGCGTACGAATATCGACCCCTCCAACTCAACCCGTGGATGTCGTAAAAGCCGACTAAGGGAACCTACCAGAGGAAGGGCAGCAGCTTCCTTCTGAGTATTTTTAAACACCAACACTGCGATCACCAATCCGCCTGCCAAGCGTGGTGATTATGACAAATCCCCCCCTACATGGGAGACCATCCACTCGATGGACCGACGACATCGTAGCGGTCGCAGGGAGTCGATGGATGGAGGCGGCTCAGGACCGCTATTTGTGGCGTCGTACGGGGGAGGCCTATGTCCAGCAGTGGACGTGTATGGGCTGATGATGATGAATTTAAATATATGTATCTTAAACCAAATGTTTAACATAAGAATAATAACTTAAATTCTAAAGAATACAAATTAAAAGTTGTTTATATAAAAAAATGCGGGCAGCGCCAAATCGGTCATTGTGGAGATCCTTAGGGGAGGCCTATGTCCAGCAGTGGACTTCGATCGGCTGATATGATGATGATATATAAAAAACTGGTTTTGTTGTCTCTGTGTCAGTATGGTTAATATAAAATATAAATACATCACTACATAATATAAAACAAAGTCGTTTTTATTAATAGATAGAGTCATTCAAGATGGCGGTTTATTTGTATAATATAGTATCAGAAAAGGTCTAAATCCTTACTGTATCTCCTTATATATGTATATATGTACTGTCTGTCTTCCAAATAAATACAAGAAAATTAAAAGTTGAATTAAATTAAGCTAAATCATAATCACCTATATGTGTATCCACCTATATCATAACACCTCTATGTTTTTTGTTGCAGGTAAATAAGAGACAACTTTCGGAGGCACCCACTCCATATACCTAGGGTACAATTAGTAACAAAGGCCTCCGACTACCTAAGTATCAAAAGAAAATGCTATGGACAATAGGTGAACGCTTGTTTAAGACTTTTATGAAGTCGGGTTTTAGTTTTTAACTTTTTTTTTTTTTGTTTATTAGACAAAAGAAAAAATACGTATTCAAAATTTTTTGTTAATGTTAATGACGAAATAAATATTTTTTTTAGGAAATTAGCCTACTGCTACAATACAATACTACTTCAAGTGAATAAAGGCTGTCCTTTAATTTATTCGTAGAGGCGGGTGGGCCTCCGTAAACCAAGGCGCGACAAAAGCCCCTTCATAATTCGCATGCTCGTATATAACTACGGTCTTTTGGCAGAATCAGAATTATTATTATTTTACCTAGGAAACATCCCTGCGGAAACAGGTGTCCTTTAAATACAATAAGTCCTGTAAATAGACTGATGAAATAAACTGACAGATGGATGAAGACGGATTATATGTATAATAAATAGACTTAAAAAGACAGCAATATTTTCTACTTAATTATTGGTTGGATATCACATTTTCTCATCTCGAGTTACATAGATCTTCCGCGCGCGCGTCGTTTGTTACAAAACTCAGCTTAATTTTATACAGTCGCCAATCAAATATTATTGAGAGTAAATGAAAGGCTTTGATATTTTATTCTCGATAACCACTAGATCTCTCTTATATGCCACAGTACACGTTGGGCAGTGTTGTCTAAATCATGGCAGGCCTTGATTTGCGTATGCTCAAAATCTCTTATCAAAATCGTTTACGCTGACTCTGCTAACATATGTGTAACTGTACCATTACAAAAATAATAGTAAATGTTATAAAATATATATATATATATATATAATAGTTTAATATTTATTTACCTACATAGTGAATATCTAAATGTAAATATAGACAAGACAGTGGCGCCATTGCGTCGCAATACCCGAAGTGGCTGCGTTAGAGCGTTTCCGTCAATACACTTAGCGGGCGGTAGATAAATCAGGATCATAGTCAAATATGTCGTATTCCTTCATCGTGCTATTTATGGACTATCTTCGAAGATATAATACTTCGAAGATAAACTACAGGAAACTGAGGGCAAATTACGTAAAAATCTATGAGTTGATAAAAAGAGTATAGATTTTGTCTTCATTCATATCGCTAACATATATTGTGTTCAAGCAAATAAACTATCATTAAACTATCTTTATAGTAAGGTACTAGCGGCTGCCCGCGCCTTCGCCCGCGTTTTATAAGGTTAAAAAATAGCCTATATGTGTCTCAAACTATACCCATACCAAATTTCAGCCTAATCGGTTCAGTAGTTTTTGCGTGAAAGAGTAAAAGATATCCACCCTTACAAACTTTGACATAAATAGTAGGATTTAGTTCAAATAAAGGTAGTTGCAGCGGATTTTCAATACATTATAAAGGAAATTGAAAGCGGCGAGTAAACATTACATCGAAAACTCTCGATCCAATTACCCATCAAATCGTCTTCCTCGAAACACATAGAAAAATCTCCCATGTAAAGTCTCACTATAAAACTTTCATAATAAATCCTCTAACATAGCGTTAAATTGACAGCGTAAGTACTACATTATTCTCGATTATTCCATACATCGCGAAAATTTCCAATTTTCTGTGCCATATCACTTGTCTGGTTGTTTCATAAAACGTCAATTGAACCCTCTCAGTAATTCGGGATCAAGCTGCGAGCTTGCACCGCGGGGTGCATAAAAAATGGGGGTAGAGCCGCCTTACGGTTGAATCATACCTAAGCCCCCGTTTTTTTCTAATAAATTTTTAATATTTTAGCTTTTACCGGGAAAATGGGTAGCGTTAGAGAATTGAAAACAAAAAAAAACTGATACGTGGGTGACCACTAACGCCATTATCCACAAGCTTGCTCAAAAGGCAATGAGTGCCTGAATGAACGAATGCCTTGAGCTCCGGCAAATAAAACAAGTATGTGTACAATACTAATAAAATAGTTGTGATAAAAATGCATTTTGGCTTTCAGTAAATTGTGAAGGGTGAATTGTAGATGGCGCTGATGGATTGATTGATGCTTATCGCTCAAACCCTACTAATTTTAATTCTCAATGAAAACATTTACTCAATCTCCTAATTATCCTGATTACTCTCTTTTATAAAAACTGGTTGGGCTTGTCTTGTTTCTGTTTGCCAAATAATCTGCATAATTATACTATAAGTATCATCCTAGTTTTAATTAATTATGTATTATGTTTAAATAATAATAATGTAGTTACTTGTTAGGTACTCTGCCGTCGTCGTCGTCATTCACGCAAGGGCCCTAACTGAAAACCAGCGCAGTATTGGACAATTATTTGCCCAATACTACATAATGCTGAGATAGGAACCCATTTTACCCCTTTTTTTATAACTGTTAGATGTTAGTAATTATGTCACCTTGTGTAAATTTTAGACTTACGTACTTTTGGGTTTTGTGATTTGTGGGTAAAATAAATAAATTTTATCTTTATCTACTTAGTTTTCAGTGAATACTTTTTTGGGTGTATAAGTGGAGTGTTACCCATAGACGACTGAGAGGCGCCGATAGATAACAAATGGTATGATGCTTGAATTATTGAAGAGGGACGCTAAAAAACTGCAGCCTTAGACCGATGTAAACAACTTTGTAGAGATAGTGTGTAGCTAGCGATGGCTTATAAGAAATTTTATGATAATTTTATATACATATAGCTGCTGCCCGCGCCTTTGTCCACGTTTTGTCAGGATAAAAAATAGCCTATTATGTTATTCCAGTTGCCAAACTATACCCATGTAATCATTTCAGTAGTTTTTGCGTGAACGAGTAACAAATATCCATCCATACATCCATCCTTACAAACTTTGACATTTATAATATTGGTAGGGTTAATAGGTTTTGCCCGCGGTTTTGCACACATTTTAACATTAAGTGCAGCCTATTATGTTAATTTAGGAATAAGAAAACATTTAATGCATCACCTGATTCGTTTAGTAGTTTTGGCACGAAGCTGTAATAAATATATAAATAATGCTAGACAATCCACACAGCATCATCTAGCCCCAAGCTTAGCAGAGCTTGTGTTATGGGTACTAGATAACTGATATATATGTACTTAATACTATTTATTACATAGATAGATATTTTTATTATACGTAGAAAATATCCAGAACACCCGAAACAAATATTTGCAGATCGTATAAACATTTTTCCCAAGGCGGGAATAGAACCTGCAACCTCCTACGTCGCAGGTGGGCCTTCGTTCGCCGCGCCACATCGGTCATCATAACAAACATCTAAACATCCAAACTTTCGCATTTATAAATACTCATTAGTTCCTGTGTTCCGTACGCCAGTCATTATAAATGGCAAAGTTACTATGTGGAATACCGTAAAATGCCGTGGCCGTGGGTCCGCGGCGTACGAATATCGACCCTTCCAACTCAACCCGTGGATGTCGTAAGAGCCGAATAAGGGAACCTACCAGAGCGAGGAAGGGCAGCAGCTTCCTTCTGAGTATTTTTCAACAGCAACACTACGATCAGCAGTCCGCCTGCCAAGCGTGGTGATTATGGCAAAACCCCCATAAATGGGAGACCATCCACTCGATGGACCGACGACATCGTAGCGGTCGCAGCGAGTCGATGGACGCGGCTCAGGAACGCTATTTGTGGCGTCGTATCGGGAAGGCCTACGTCCAGCAGTGGACGTGTATGGGCTGATATGATGATGATATCTTAAAATACCAAAATAGCAAACAGATTTCAATATCACCTGATATTATTATTACGTATTTGGCAATATATTTAATCTAATCTTGCTACCTTGTCGATGCACATCTCGTTCTTTATCTATATACTGATGCACGAAACTAAATCGAAAATGGGTGGTGCTGTTGCATAAATTACAGAAATTTTCGCAAAAGTATACGTCCTTGCCTCAAGAAAGTTAGCGATTTCCGAAACTGATGAGAAAGGGACGACGTTAATCCTATCCTATCCTTCTTACTAGAGATGAGTCCGGTATTCAATAACTAACTCAGTACCTGTTAGCATGGTCCTAAAATATCTAACGCTATTGTAAAATCCGCACATCGCTAGGGAATAACTATGCAAAGCGAGCATCGCGCCTAACCGACCGTGAGCCATAACTACCCAACGCTTCAATACCTATACTTACCTAACTATCATCTACGCATAGGTAACAGCGGACCGTTCACCCGTAAAGTTATGTAGCCGCAACAAGTATTTGGTATTTCTAACCAAATCGGTTAGAAATATATTGGGTAGAAATTAGGACAGGTATAGAGTATTGCAACGTTATTGGGTACCACTTGGCACTAGCGGTATTGCAACAAAATACCCAACTAATAACCGGTAGCCAAAATATCCAATAACTCCCATCCTTACTTCTTACTAATAATATAATATAATATATTATTATAAATGTCAAAGTTTGTATGGATGGATATTTGTTACTCTTTCACGCAAAAACTACTGAACCTATTAAGCTGAAATTTGGTATGGGTATAGTTTGGGACCTGGAATAACATATAGGCTAGTTTTTATCACGGTAAAAAGCGGGCGAAGGCGCGGGTAGCAGCTAGTCTTTTGTAAACGCATCCCATTTTAGTTATTTCTACACTTCTATCAATATGGTTTTAGGGTGCAAATTCCGTGAAGCAAGTTTTCTCTGAACGATCTGTAACAGTGGATATTGTAAATGTGCATGTAGGTATGGTTATAGAGTGAAAGTGGAAGGCGTCTGTGTGTCTCGGCCGGAAACGATAGCGTTGATCAATACTGGCAAGGTCGAGAGGTTCCATTCCAGAAATAGATCTGGGAAGTGGAAGGAAATTGGGAATGTATGTATCTGTAGGAATTCTGAACCCTTGCTAGGTAGGTAAGGTAGGTAACTAACTAAAACGGTTTTAGTGGTACCTACTTACTATTCGACGACCGAGAGGGACGACCGATGTGGCGCGGCGGGCGAATGTCCGCCTGCGACGCAGGAGGTTGTGGGTCCGACTCCCGCATTGGGACAAATGGTTGTTGTACGATCTGCAAATATTTGTCTCGGGTGTTCTAGATATTTTTTATGTAGAATAAAATATATATCTATGTAATATATTGTATTAAATCAGTCATTTTGTACCCATAACACAAGCTCTGCTTAGTTTGGGACTAGATGATGCTGTGTGGATTATCCAACATTATTTATTTATTTATACTCAGGCGTTATGTTAAATGTTCGCTATGAAATTATGGTCATGACGACGGTCTACCGTCTTAAGGGGTTATGAGAGTAAAGAAATTGAGAGTGCACTGTGTTTGCGCACACACTTGTGCACTATAATAGGTACTTAGGACTTTACATAAAACCTTTCGTAGTTTGACGAATTCATTATGAATGAAAGGGGGTTAACTACGTACCTAGTTTGTGTTGAAAGAACACCAAGGTAAGTATATCCAGCGCACTTGGCTTGCCTCCGTTGAGAGTACAATACAAAAATACAAAATGTATTTTAACCATCATGCTGGAAGAAATCGCTTCTAAGCGATAAGGCCGCCCATTGTGCTTGTTTATGTTAATGTTTATGTGTTTTATTTATCTTTGTGGCGTACAATAAAGATTTTTGTAATTGTAAGTTTTGTTTTTTTAATTTGACTAAGTTGACATCTATTATCAGTCTTTATCGTCATGCATGATAGAATAGAATAGAATAGAATATATCTTTATTGCACCATCAATACATGTAATACTTATACAAGCACTTAATACTAATTATACTTAGTGTGGTACAATCGGCGGCCTTATCGCTAACAGCGATCTCTTCCAGGCAACCTTTGGATGGACAGGATTCGTACGCATTAAAGCTGACGGTTTCTTATTGAATGACATAAAAACAAAATAATTTTGACAAATAATTATTTAAATAAAAACAGAAATTGCGAAATAACACGAATAATTTCTGATAGATGTTTTATTCATAATCAGTCGTCGAATGGGATTGATCTAAGGGTCATTTAAAAGTTAAACCCATCTTTTGTCAAACTCCAGTGGAATAGATAGGTGAAGTAGTATATATTTATAAAACATTACATTTGCGTGTTTCCATGTGATGTACATGGGATTTGCGTAGTTCCATGTGATTTGCGAACATGGGATTTGCGTATTTCCATGTGATTTGCGTATATGGGATTTGCGTAGTTCCATGTGATTTGCGAACATGGGATTTGCGTATTTCCATGTGATTTGCGTACATGGGAGTTGCGTAGTTCCATGTGATTTGAGAACATGGGATTTATTTATTTTATTTATTTATTCATTCTAAAATCAGATAACAATCGAATTATATATAAACTTAAAGTAATTTTACAATTTTGTTCTACATAGATTGAAATGAATTATGTGAACATAGAAAATTGTGTTGCATGCAGTAGATTTGAATTACCCTAAGACGTAAAAAGAGAAAGGGATTTGCGTACTTCCATGTGGTTTGCGTTCATGGGATTTGCGTAGTCCCATGTGATTTGTGTACATGGAATTTGCGTATTTCCATGTGATTTGCGTACATGGGATTTGGTTATTTCCATATCATTTGCGTATATGGGATTTTTGAAATTCCGTGTACGTAAGATATTCGCACGGTAAACGCGCTGTATCCCATACAAAAATGGAACATCTCGATGAAGTCTCCATATTATAGACAAACCAAACTCAGGACACTGCACAGTAAACCAAATAGAAATTGTCGACATAAACGTTACAATACGCTACATCGTTTCATGTTTCAGGACAGGGGGATTCTGTCGCTTTAGTTCTCGCGCTGTGCCGCCGGTTTGAGAGGAAATTGCGTACATGGAGCACAAAAATATATGAGGTGATCATATTTAACGAATCCATACTTATAATAAAACTGTAACAGGATCAATTCTGTACATTGAAGATATTTGAATATTTTTTTGGATTTCTATTATCGATACTATGCCAAAAATGATTTTTTTTTCATCATGTCTGTCTGTCTGTATCTTGGCCGCGCATAACTCCAAAACTTCTGAACGTATTGAAATGAAACTTGGCAGGATTTGAGTTTATACTACGAAAAAGGACATAAGATACTTTTCATTCCGAAATTCATCAGGGTTTCCTTGGGAGAGGGGATGGAAGTGAAATTTCTCGGCCTCGCATAGCGCCGAAACTACTGAATATATTGAAATGAATCTTGGCACAATTTGAGTTCATATTACAAAGAAGGTTAAAGAATACATTAAATCCCGAAATTCAGTAAGGTTCTATTGGGAGAGGGAATGAAAGTAAAATTGGAGAGACCCCTTGCAGTGGGGCCTCCACATTGCCCCGCAGTGTGACCTCACTTGCCTCCACAGTGGGGGGTACCGGCAGTGGGGCCCCCCGGTAGTTGGCCCCCCGCATTGGGACCTCAGTAGCCCCCACAGTGGGGGCACTAGCAGTGGGGTCCCAGCAGTGGTGCCCCAGCAGTGGGGCCCGGAAGTGAGAGCCCCCGCAGTGGGGCCCGCACATTGCCCCGCAGTGGGACCCCCAGTAGCCTCCCGTAGTGTTCCTAGCTGCGCATAGCGCTGAACCTACTGAATGTATTCAAATGAAACTTGGCATGATTTAAGTTCATACTACGAGGAAGGACATGTAATACTATTTATCCTGGAATTTGTCAGGTTCCCTTGGGAGTGGGGATGGAAGTGAAATTACTCGGCCTAACATAGCGCTAAAACTACTAAATGGATTGGAATGAAACTTAGCATGATTTGAGTTCATACTACGAGGAAGGACATAAAATACGAGTCCATACCCCAAAGCTAACAAAATGATTATAAAATGAATGACATCGTAAAAATGTGTATTTACTTGAACATATCTGTAAATCACTTACTTATAATAAACTAGCTGCTGCCCGCGCCTTTGCCCGCGTTTTATCGGTATAAAAAATAGCCTATATGTTATTCCAGGACCAAAAGTATACCCATACCAAATCAGCCTAATCGGTTAAGTAGTTTTTGCGTGAAATAGTAACAAATAGAAAGAAAATATAAAGACCGCCAATTGTCACATTTTTTTTTTGTTCAAATTGTTTGTAAACTGTTTTGTTAAGTGTGCAATAAAGTATTTTCTATCTATCAAATATCCATACATCCAGCCATACAAATTTTGACATTTATAATATTAGTAGGATAGGATGAATTGAAAATTTGAATTACCACATCCATAATTTCGCAACCCACCTGGCGGAAGCATTGATTGACGTCGGTCTCCGATACAAGCGCGCTGCGGCGCCGCCGATGCCTTTTGACACGTCCTTTTGTCCACTCTGACATTTTGCACGCCTTGTCGGTCGATATGGTTTGTACCATAGACGCCGCATCTGTCTGACGCAGATAGTAGTGTGCTGCTCGCGTGTCATTTGTTTATTGAGTAGGTAAGTACTGTGATAACCCCCCCACTCATGATGGATGACTTTAAAACAGTCCCTTACATGATGGTTGTGGCTTCGTATGAGGGAGGCCTGGATATCGTAAGAGCCGACTTAGGGAACCTACCAGAAGAAGGGCAGCAGCTTCCTTCTGAGTATTTTTTAACACCAACACTGCGTTCACCAATCCGCCTGCCAAGCGTGGTGATTATGGCAAAACCCCCCTTCGGAGACCATCCACTCATGGACCGATGACATCGTAACGGTCGCTGGGATTCGGTGCATGGAGGCGGCTCAGGACCGTTATTTGTGGCGTAGTATGGGGGAAGCCTATGTCCGACAGTGGACGTATATGGGCTGATGTGATGAAGTAAGCTGATTATTTCTCAGTGTCAAACATCTCAACCACTCGTTTCAGGTGACGGTTGACACGATAGGTAAAATTTAAGGTGCACAGACCGGAATGGCCGTTAGCAATAACCGGAATTATTTGATTAGCCGCAATATTGCCAACTTCTACTGCACGATTCTATTTATTGACAAGACTTTTTTACATTCTGACGCAAGATAAATCCTTAAATCCACTATATCCATAACACACACGTGATCACACAAGATATCGTGATAAAGATATTGTCTGGATATTCATAGATACACTTGCCGAACCAAAAAACAACGTTGTTTTGCTATCGACCACTGAGGGTTGAAGATTATGACAGTACTAACTAATATCGCTATTAAAAAATGTTGGTTGGTGTTAGAAAAGTGAAAATGAAGGTTATTAGTATTTTTTATTGCCAAACCACATAAAAAGAAAAATGAGAAATAAAAATTTGGAATGGGCTACCCTTATCACTTAGGGGTACTTATAAAAAATGGTTAACATCCTATTCTCAGAACTACCAAAGATGGTACCTACCCAAAAAAAAAACATAAAAATCGGTCAAGCCAAGGAATTTGTTACAAACACACGTGTGACACGAGATATTTATATATAAGATTTATAAGCTACTACTTGTATAAATTAATACGTAAACACTCAGCATTGTGTACTGACAATGCCAAGTGCATTGTGTACCTGTGTAGATTGATAAGATGGCGGTCATAATGATAAAAAGGACAAAACGATTTATTGCATTGTTACAGAGAGAAACGAAATAACACGTTTTCAATCATCATCAATGATGATTTCTGGATCGTGAAGTTACAAAACATCAATATAAATCTAACAATGATTGAAATAATAAATCATTAACACTGATGTTCTGACCGGTTCGGTGTAAGTACGGAACCAGCTAGACACTTCTAAAAAATTAAATGATGTTGAAAATGAAACACGCGCAGGATTCGAAGCTGGAGTTCCATTCCTAATCCCTATTCTTTAAGTGGATACTACACTAATACTCGTATTAATAATTTGGCGTGTTTTAAAACAAGATAAATCGACTAAAATACCCGATGTTAATAATCGACTTCGAATCCCTTACTTTTACACTGTTTTAAAGTTTTTCAGGATAAATACTAATCCCCTGGGATATAAAATTTACAATAGTCAAAGAATTTTCAAAATCGGTCTTTAATTGGTGGAAATATAGGGTATCATACATACAAAAAAAACATACCGTTACCGTTGTCGGTAAAAAAATGCTGTCCTAGTGGGTTTTGAAATTTGAGTTATACAGCAATATAAGCTTCAAATTGTATTACACTAATGAGCAGAGTACATATTGTTTAGATATTTTTTTTCCCGCGAGGGGTGGAATATGTTGCTCGAGTAAACACATAGAAACCTTTGATAGTTTTGAAAGTGTCTACTTAGGTTTAATTAGCCGTAAGGCATTGCATGTATTGTGTGGAAGTAGATTTTAGGCAAATAAATAAATGTATATTTCTTATTTCTTTGTGGCTATCCGATTCTCTACATTACTTCAAAATAACAAATCACTAATTGTGAACGCCTAAAGATTTGAGGTACCCGAGGCAAAATATTCGTGTTAACTCTTATACAGTCCTGTATAGTTGGTATAGGTCTATTATCGGCCTATGCCCCCTCATTTGCGAAAAAAGTGAAAAAGCGGTACCTATGTTGGGTTTTAAGTTTTTCAATTGATTACTTATTAAGTTGTTACAAGAAGTTGTAAGCCAAAACCATGACAAAATGTTCCTCTTCAAAGCATCTCACATCAGTCACATCAAACAATTCCTCAAGCCAACTTGGCCAAGATAAAACAAAAGGCGGTTATTTTTATCTGACACCAACAAAACAGAGGGAGGTTATGATTTAGTGCGCCATCGGCAAGGGGAGTAATGGGCAAGTTTAGTAGTTGGTGTCAGAAGCACTGCCGATGCGGTGCTGAGTGGGATTTTACACGGATAAATAACGCACCTACTTGTCTGGTACTTTTTGAACGGGGTTGAGCTGCTATCTATCTTGGTAACATTAAGGTTAATACAACACTACACGTGCCAAGCTAAGCTAGGAGGTACGCTTGTATATGTTAGTCTTAGGTGGTCTTAGTCGCGTAGCGACTTGCTTGGTGACTAACGAGGCACCTAGCTAGGCTCGTCACTCGCAGTGTGGCCACTTCTATAATAAAATAAAAAGGTTTTATTTCAGACAATATTTAGTCTATAGGTTTACGACAAAATTCAATCAAAAACAGATTTTAAAAGGCACACAACAATAAAATAGAAACCAAATAAGAGACAAGAAAACATAATACAAAACTGTGACAGAAACCAGGTGAGGATATCAATGCGGGAAGTATTTTTCATCATTGATCACCCTCATCACAAAGTACCCCCAGAGCAGTGGAGATGATAGTCCCTCTGCCACAGTCCTTAGGATGTTTTACCGACTGTCCCGTTTTCTGCGCATCAGGGACGCATTCTTGCGCATGATGGCATGAAAAAGATCGGTTTGGTACTGCGCAAAGATTGTGCACGCACTGCAGAATCGGTGCAGTCGCAGTATCATCCGAAATATATTATTATATTGGTTTCGTAGGGCATCCATCGATCTTTTGGTATGTATTCCAGACGAAAATATCGATAGTCGGATCTATAATAGTATGCAGTACGTTTGTTCGCAAAGATCAGTCACAAAAGGGCATAGATTTTAGAAGCCTCATGTGTGTGTGTAATATTTCCAAAATCTTTCAAACTTTGGACTTTACTACGGAGTACTGGAAGTCGAAATACCTGAGAGAGGTATCTAAAACTAACAAAAAATCGTATAATAAAAAACACAAAACCCATACGAGGTCGCATATTGTACCTACATATCTACGATTTTTTTTATATTCTAAAACTTACTACAGCTCCGCAAAAGTTCGTTTTCTAAGTCTAATAAACCCGGAATGAGAAATATCTACATTCCACAAGTAACTACTTAGAAAGTTATAGTTTCAAAATGACAGTTTATCTGATCAATTTAGATAGGTATTGGCAAGTTTTCAACCGCGAAAACTACAAATGCGTTCCCCGTAGTTATGATTTATGACCTAGCTAGGAGTAACTCAACGGCTTCTTCGGTGGAAAATGTCTAAGAAATTTTATGTGAACCCTATGTTGTAAACTTAGTCACTTATCTCATTTCATTAAAAATATTAAGATTATAGCCGAGATTTTACTGATGAGACCCTCTGAAAAGGACTGAAAGGCAGGTAGGTAAAATCAGCCAGTAGAAGTATGTAAGCTGCTGATTGCTGATGCTGAGGAACGATGTCATACCTATGCGCCATAGAGTTCAGTGTCAAGTAAAAGTCGAATAGCCCCCGCCTTCAGCCATTTGGCTGCTCTCCCAAACCTCAATAAATCTCTTCATGCACTTTCAAGCTCAGAACTAAATATTCTTGTAATTTAAATAATTTATACCAGAATATTCCATGTCTAGACTCAGATTTTTGGCAAAGTCAAGGCTAAATGGGAACAATAATAATACTTTTGGATGTTTTAAAAACATACTTTGGCAATGTACGTACGCCCTTTGTCTGTGTAATTGTTGGCATTATATTTTTATATCTTACAAACTATAGAATTTAAGCAGATAGATAAAAAGTGTATATAAAAGTGAATAAATTCAATGAACTCTGTGATACAAGGTTCGATTCGCTCAAAACTTGGTACAAATAAACTAATGAATCGGAACTTTTAAGAAATACCGGAAGTGCCATCACACAAGCTGGAGTTAAAACTCTGTGCTCCTAATGTGCAACCTTGATGCTCCAAGAGTGTGCAATGGGACGCGTTGAAGCTGGGAAGACATATAATAAAGGCTACAATACTCACTGGTGCTGTAAGTGGAGAACCAGTAATTTTGCCAGGCATCCCTATCATATCAACTAAACCTGCTCTTTCCATGCAAAAGGTTACAGTAACCCTTAAAGACAGCATTCATAAATAAGTCAAAAGGATAAACTCTGAAACTGGCAGGCTTGCATTTGACCAGTCCGTGTTTTTGTTGTGGGCAATTTTATATCGCGTGTTCTCGGGTGTCCAAGGTGCAACAAAATTTATAAGTATTAGCACCGGAAAAAAAATTCAAAAACATCACGTCTATCTATTGGTATGCCTTACAATAAACATTTAAATCTGAGAGTGTTTTTCACGTCAATTTTCACGCGGGTGATGCTACTATATAATACGTTATCGTAGATTTATATATATATATATATGTATCGTATTAGATTGCATGTTTATGTTTATTAAATGGATGCAAAAAGGAAAATAATCATTGTTATTTTCCTTTTTAAAATCCTAAATTATTTTTATTGCATGCTAAATCATAGCGAGACGTGAGCACATTATTTGTATATAATATAAAGCTCCTGTATACCATGTTTGAAGCAAATATATATCTGAATCTTGAATCTTCCCGTAATGATAAGTTCTCCCCCGGCTTTGCGCGCATTGTTTCTATGAAAACGTTCAAATGTTATTTCTATCCTTTGGAAACTGATTTACGGATAAATGATATGTGTTATGCAGGTCTAGAAGTACATTAAAGCAAAATTTTTGCCCGATCAGTAGTTTTGGCGTGCAGAGGTAACAAATACATATCCATACATCCAAACATCTAAACATCCAAACTTTCGTATTTATAATATCAGTGTGATGATGGTTCCTAGATGTGCGTTCAGCTTTACAGGTCTCGCATTATATCAAATTTAACAGAGCTACAAAGCAGAGTAGTGCAAGTCGCGCCGGTGTAGAGTGTGTCTCTTTTAAAAAATCTAATATGAGGACGATTAGGTTTAAATTTTTTTGTATTTTTTTTTTTTGTTTGAACAGTTATTGTTTCAATTTCAAATTAATAGCTTTAGTAGTTGATTTGATATTCAAGAGGAAAAAAGGACGGACATAGCGAGACTATAAGGGTTTCATCCCTGACCGAAACCCTAAAAACAGACCAAGTGCGAGTCGGAATCGCACTCGATTAAACATTATAATTCATGCAGAAATTACGCTAGCAATTGACTTGAGCAAGTGTTCCTTGTGAATTTATGGTAAATAAATGATTCGAATTGAAATGAATTGCATCTTGCGTCCTTGCGAATCGCACTGCTGAGGCTGGGCAGTGAATGTGTTAATCAATTAAGTTACTCGGCAAATGCTGGTCAAAGACGTCCCCTTATCTAAATAGTTCTAGCGAAGTTGTAAAAATGTGCGTAAACAATATCAACAATAAACCTTTTTGGTAATGTTCCAAACAATCTTCTGGAGTCTAGAGCAGACGAACAGAATACTAACACATGTTTTCATGACTATATTTTTGCTTGCATTGTGTTTATAAATTCATTTGGTGCATTCTTGGCAGCTGTGCCTATTCAATTCAAACTGATATTGAATCTGTACGATGTACAAGATATTCGATTTTTACACACACCACATTTACATTAATTTTGATTTAAATTTACCTGAGTCCACTAGGAAACCTGCTTTTAAAGCTCGCTTCAAAGATGTTTATCTGTCAGAAAAGTAAATATTGGTACCCATCTATCTTGCTCTTAGTATTTGTTTTTTATTACATATACATAAAATAATATTTTCTACTTTATGTATTATTTTATATGTATATATTATATTATAGTATAATTTTATTTTATGTTTTAATGTTGTATACACCCTTGCCTTTCTTAAATTGTTAATTTTCTATCCATCCAAAAGTTGCCTGGAAGAAATCGCTTCTGAGCGATAAGGCCGCCCATAGTACTTGTATAAGTTAATATCTATGTGTTTTATTTATCTTTGTGGTGTACGATAAAGAGTTTTGTAATTGTAAACTAGAGCATTTGCTTGTAATAGAACTTGTGCACCGAGCAATCACTGTTTTTAAATTAAATCGAACTACACTTGGAACATGACTATCGATGTTCTGTTGCAACCTAATTTTGAAAACCAAAGAGCGTTTTGGTGTAACATTTTATCGAGCAAAGTAACGAGCGCGGGACAACGGGGTATGGTGGGAAGTTAGATGCTCGGGCCAAGGGAAAATGTATGCAAGGTACAAGGAAATGTTACATTACAGGTAAATAGTCACTCGCCGTGAACATTAAGGCGAAAATAGAGTTAAGCATTCGCAAGAACGTCAATTACATGGAAATTCTCTAGGAAACAAAACATATGTCTGTACTGTACCTTTCGTAAGATCACTACATTGGAATGCTCTAGCAAATGCTCCTAGTCTATACTCACCTTAAAGTTCTACTCTAGTAATTTTCATTCAAAATTCAACTGCAGCATAAAACTTAGTTTGCTGAAATTAATATCAACGCCGTTATAAAGGCTTGTCGGAAATAGCAACGTGCGCTTACTACACAAGTTAAAACAGCTGGGTAGGTATCTTATTCATGAACCTATCTATATAATTCAGGTATTTTTATGCATAAAACATTAAACACACATATAAAAAAAAAACATAATTTCTTTAGTAAAAATGATACATCATTTTTTACACTTTTGTCAACTTATTTCCAATTTAAGGTAATAAACAGAGATCTATGAGTAAGATAATTTATTTATCAATATAATTTTCAAGTTAAATGTATGATACGATTAGGTACTCCAAATATATAATCTAAGTTTTACCTCAATTTCAGCTTATCTTATCTTATATCACTTCTAAGTTCACGTGCAGATAACATTTCAATGATTTCCTTATTCATTTCCTGATTTGCAAAAAAACCGTACTTTTCTACGATATTATTATGGTTATTATTATTATGGTTTCACCAGTATTAACTAAAGCTTTCTGAAAAACTTCTTCTTACACAACTCTTTAAAATAATTAAATACCTACATTATTACACACGCATGAAGCTTATCTAATATATTTAATTAGCTACATTGTGATAATAATCAATTTTAATATCAAACCTCTTTCGTCAACTGATCAGTTAGTTCTAAAGCATTTAGCGCACTTACAAATTTCGACTCCGACTTAGGATCAATATCAACGCACAAATTTTTCAATTGATTATTGAAGTTCATAAACAAAATCTGCCGTGACTTCTTTTCTAAGTCCTTGATCACGGACATGAGATTTGACGCCACAGTGAAGTCCATATTTCTAAGACACGTACCGTCAATGATGATTAATGTATCAGATATTAAGGAAGCTTTATAGACTCCTCGTCTGACATGCTCAGCGGCACAGTACGACACATTTTCAGATAAAGGAATCACCATAATATCACTTTTGGCCGATTTTGATATACGAACATTGACTGGCGGCCTTGCAACTTTATACAGAAGCATTGCTGCTTCTAGCACTATACCAGTCACAATACCGTATTCTAAACCGAAGAACAAACACACTATCATTGTTGTTAGTAAAACAAAAAGCTCTCGTTTGCTATTCTTCCAAAGTCTCCCAAATATAGAGTAGTCGATCATTGAAAACATAGCTATTATAATCAACCCTGCTAAAGATGCTTTTGGTATGTAGTAAAATGTAGACGTTAGCGATGTCAATGCAACAATTATGAGTAGGACTTTAGTGATTCCTCCCGCGGGGGTTTTGACTCCAGAAACGTGGTTCAGAGCAGTTCTTGTAAATGAGCCAGTTATCGGCATACTCTGTCCGAAAGATCCGATGATATTGCACAACCCTAGAGCTATCATCTCTTGTGTCGCATCCACCGTAGCTCCATCAGAAAAAGCTTTGGCAATAGCTACTGATTCCAATATAGCTACCATCGGTAAAGCAAGCGACTGTGGCCCCAATACATTCAGCATATCAGTGAAAGAGTACGTTTCATTTCCAACCACTGTGGAGAAAGGAGGCCAGTCAAACTTTGGTAATCCTCCTCCGATATCCCCGATTAAAATCAAAGGTTCTTTATCCATTGTCACTCTTAAAATATATGCTATTATCATACCCACAACGACCACGACAGCATTTCTAGACAGTGAAAAGAACCAACGCATCTGTTTGTAAAACCCATCGGTACGGTTGCAACCTTGTCCCATCTTTTGCAGAAAAAATAGCATCATCATAGTACTGAATCCAAGCATTGGCTCAAACAACCTTGCTGTGGTTATATTTTTGAAGAAATTATACACAGACTCTGCAAAGTTATTTCCTGATGATCCAGAAAGGCCAAAGAGTGACTTCAGCTGTGATGATGCAATCTGCAATGCCGCTGCGGTCGTAAACCCACTGATGACTGGCATTGATATAAACTCCACAAGAAATCCAAGGTTCAGCACACCCATCAACAAAATCATGATTCCAGTTAAAAACCCGGCCAAGATTGCAAAATCTGGCGAGTAGTTGGACACATATCTTGCTGTCATTGCTGCGAGGATAGCCGTAGGTCCAACGGTGACATTGTAGCAACTGCCAAAGAACACGTAGATAATACCGGAAGTGAGGGAAGCGTAGAGACCGTATTCAGGAGATAAACCGGCCACTACAGCGTAGGCTATTCCTTGAGGTATAGCTGTGAGTCCAACCGTGATACCAGCGATTATGTCTTGGATGAGGAACGCACTGTTGTAGTTCGGCAGCCATTGCAGTATAGGCATCCGTTTCTTCAACCATTTTACGCTGAACGTATCGGCTAAACATTTTCTCAGTATGGGTTTTCTGTTTCCTTCGTCTGCGTTGATAAATGTCATCGTGTACTATTATTTCAACTACTCTAGAGACACTGGTTTCGATCGTAGATTCTCTGTCTTATCACAAAGTACTTTGATTGTCATATGTTATCGGTCGAGTGATCGCTTGACTTCAATACTTGAAGTGTCTTCTGTGTTTGCCTGGTTTTGGGATTTGCAAAGTCTTTTATAATTTAATCTCACATTATCGCGTTACCTGTTTGATACTTGTAAAACCAATTATAATGAACTTTCTAATTACTTTTTCCGTATTGATAAAACAGGTTTAATATCTTAAAAATACGTAGTTTACTGAGAGGCGTCTCCACTTTCACCGGTGTTATTCGAAACAGCGTAAAATTTTACGATGTCCATTTTTTCACTGACCGTTTTATCGTTCACACTTTTCAGAAATTTATCGCAAACTATAAATAATCTATAAAATATGTTAGCCCCTGCAAATATCTTCTTTTACGACTGCACATTATGGTCGAATGATGTAGGATTGCCTATAATACCCATTTATATATAACTTTATGTATAACTTTTTGCATAGTGCAGGATATTTACTAACCGGTATGCTTATGTTTCTAATTTAAATGAACAATACAATAAACATTTGACCACAAACCATATTGTATATTATATTGTGAAGCCGAGTCTGGTCGGAATACTACATTCTGTAACAATATACGTAGAATTTAATTAATAAATGCTTTCTCTGTTCAATACTACAACAAAAACATACGTGGACAAAACAATGGACGTGCACACAGATGATCCGCATTCTACAAGTTATTTTTCTAGTGATTTTCTTACAGAAATCCCTACTAATATATTAGGAGAGGTTTAACCTTTTATTTTAATTTCTGACGTTTCGACTAGTTCAGCAATCGTGGTTATTGGATGACTGCTGAAAGGACTGAATAAAAAACAGAGTAACATAGAAATACCTACTCGATATAGATTAGTCAACTACTGTCATCTCGGAGGCGCAGGGAGGGTATGATTAGACAGTAGTACATATGTATGCTAATGGTAAGGAACAATGTAATACCTATTCGCAATAGAGTTCAATGTCAAGTAAAAGTCGAATAACCACTGCCTTCAGCTATTTGGCAGATTTCGGATTTATTAAAAACATACTTTACAATGTATATGTATTTATATGTATGTACGTACACACTTTTTCTGTGTAATTGTTGGCGTTATATTTTTATTTAGTACAAACTGTACAACTTAAGCCGATAGATAAAGCTTGTTGCTAATTGGTTTATAGCAACATGAATATTTGTAAATTAGACTGAAAGCCTTAACTTGCTGTGAGATGGATATCGAAAAGAAATAAGTAATGCGCACTTCTTTACAACATGGCGTGTATTGAATATCTGTAGAAGCGTCGAGGTGTGGTAAGGAGAGGGGGGTTGGCTATACGGGTACAATTCAATAATAAGGCGCGAACAAGCTAAAGTAAATAAATTCATGAACTCTGTTATGTAATATACATGGTGTTTGGCGACCAACATCATTTGAAACAAAACAAAAAAAACTATGAGATTTTGGGTGTTACAAAAAAAACTTTAAGAAACCGTATCTCAGCAACCGCGACACTTCTTAGGACATTGATTCTATCATAGAAATGCAGCTCATGCCCCCCAAACTCCTCAAAAAATTATGGTGGTCGTAATATGAAACATTCTGTATACATGATGTCTTTATCAAAACATCATGTCAATTAATCTATTGACTTATATTATGCCCGCCCATAGGTATACACGTTATCAGTGACTTTTACAAGAAGATCCAATTAGATTTCGTGTTTATTATGAAGTTGAACGTAAAAACGCTTGTAATAGGTAATCGTCGTTATTTTTCTGCCTAAATCTAAAATTTTATTATTGTATTATTTCATGCTAGATCATAGCGAGACATGAGCACATTATTTATATTTATATCGCCTGTATACCATGTTTGACGCAAATATGTATTCGAATCTTCTCTTATAGATAAGTTTCTGCCGCCGGTTTCGCACGCGGTTTTGCGAGTGGGAAGCTGGCGGCAGAAACGTTCAAACGTTCAAAGGTTATTTCTGTCCCTTGGGAACTGATTTATTTATTTATTTATGGATAAAAGGTATGTGTTGTGCAGGTATAGAACCTTAAAGCAAAATTTCGGCCCGATCTGTTCAGTTGTTTAGGCGTGAAGAGGCAACAAATAAATATATACATACATCCAAACATATAAACATCCAAACTTTCGCATTTATAATATTAGTGTGATGATGGTTTCTAGATGTGCGTTCAGTTTTACAGATCCCACAGTTAAAAGAGCTACTGCAAAGCTGAGTAGTGCAGGTCTTGCCGGGGTAGCAGCGATGTGTATATTTAAAAAAAAGGACGATTCGATTTCGACATCACAATTTGTACTCAACATTTTAAATTTTAAAGAAATTTAATGATAATTTTCTAAAAATTTATGATTTCGTCGGGACTTGAACCCGCAATCTTCGCTTCAATACGGGATTGCGCTAACTGCGCCACGAGTAACTACCCGACGAGACAAAAATAGAAGACTCTAGCTCTAGCGATTTTCAATTTCATATCTTTTTTACTATTTTTTCTTTTGGTCTGTACAGGTGATAGATAGATAAGATAGATAGATAGATAGATAGATAGATAGATAGATAAAATATTTATTTGACACTACAACTACAACACACAAAACAAAGATCACATTAAATTAGGTACACCATACATATTATCATAACACAGAAAAACTAAGAAATTATGGGTGGAACAAAGCTCGGAGACAAAAAAAACAGGTGCTATTAATTGTTATTTTAACTTTCTATCTTCGGTATATGATTTGATATTCAAGAGGGCAAAAAGGACGGACAGAACGAGACCATAAGCGTTGCGTCCCTAAAAACAGATGATAATTGAAACCCTAAAAACAGACCAAGGGCGAGTCGGAATCGTACTCGATTTTAAAATTAAAATTCATGCAGAAATTACGATGATTACTTGCATGTGGTGAACCACTAGCACTTGACTTGACCAAGTGTTTTAATTTATGGTAAATAAATGATTTAAATTGAATTGAATTGCATCGGTGCGTTCTTGCGAATCGCACTGCTAAGGCTGGGCAGTGAATGTGTTAATCAATTGAGTTGCTCGGCCATTCTGGGCAAAGACATTCCGACAATCTTCCAGAGCAGACGTACGGAATATTATCACATAATTATATGACTATATCTTTGCTTGCATTGTGTTGTGTTTATAAATTCATTTTGCAGCATTCTTGGCAGCTGCACCTATTCAATTCAAACTGATTCACTATCAGTTATTATATCAGGTATTTCGATAAAGTGAGTAGAGACTAAAGAATTTACTAGTAATAGAACATCGAGCACACGCTGTTTTTTATTTACTCGAAGCACACTTCGAACATGATGCTCGATATTTTGTTACATCCTGATTTTGAAAACCAAGGACCGGTTCAGTGGTCAGACACCCATCTCGCAACCTTACCATTTTTTGAGGCCTCTGAATAACATCATATGGACATACATCTTCACGTCTGTATGATGTAGTCCACCGAAGGACGCAGGACTCCCCCTAATGATAATTTTTGTTTTTTGTCGTATTGAGGGTAATGCCCATAATCCTCACGCTGGATGCGGGTTGGAGTCACAATGAGGTGGTAAAGTGTTCTGTGGTACGTGTAACATTTTATCGAGCAAAGGCACGAGCGCGGGTGACAAGGGGTTGGTGGGCAGTGAGATGCGCCGCGTGCCGGGAGAAAATGTACGCAAGGTCAAAGGAATGTTACAGGTATGTATATGCTCACTCACCGTGAGCATTACATCGAACATGGAGTCAAGCATTCGCAAGAACATCCATCCATTGGAAATTCAAACTAAACATTGATCTGTACAGAACTATTTGTAAGAACATTACATTACATTAGACTGCTCTAGCAAATGCTCAAGTCTCAAGCTCTTCGTTTTCGTTCTTGAGTAATTTTTATTCAAAACGAGCTGACCCGGTAAACGTTTTTTTGCCACAAAAATTATTTCTACGACGCGTCGTCGTCGTCAGTGGTCGGCAAATGCGACGGTTAAAGAATATTCTCCGTCTTCACAAATTTCGGTATTAAAAACTGGGGATTGATGTTAGAAAGGTGAAAATTGAGGGTTATCGTATCTGTTTTTTAATGCGAAATCATAAAATAAAAAAGCTGTCTAAAAAAGAATCAAAATTTGTTGTGGGCCATCCTTATCATTTAGGGGTATAAAAAAAAAGATAACATCCTATTCTCAGACCTACCAAATATACACACAAAATTTCATAAAAATCGGTCATGCTGTTTGAGGAGTTTGGTTACAAACACTGACACTAGATTTTTATATATAAGACTATCTGACCCGGCAAACATTGTTTTGTCATTGATCACTGAGGGTTGAAGATTAATACAGTACTAAACTACTAACTAATATCGCTATAAAAAAATAGAGGTTGGTGGGGACGGGCGAATGAAAAAATATATCGATATTTATTATTAGTATCGATATATGCTTATAAAACATATCAATATTTCGATATATAGATATTTTTGTACATCATCGTGAGCCCTTGTCGATCCATTTCTAGATAGCCCTATGTATGTTATTGAGACAGCGCTCAGAGCTTTCTTTGTTCATGTTTGCTTAAACCTATATTCATTATGAGTATTGTCAAAACATTCGAAATTTTTAAAAATAAATACACTTTTGGTAATTTTACTTTTCATTTTATTAAATAAATATAATTTCAATTTCTACTCGACTACCGACAGAGGAAGGGATAAGTGAAAAAATATACGACACAAAATAAATAGGAATGTGTTGCCCCTTGTTCACATTTATCAATATCGATGAATAAGCTGTTCTACTACAATTGGTAACCTGAAATAGATAATTGCATACAGTTAGATTCGATTTTAATACGAATTTGATAGCCTGAAATATATATCGATTTTCAATTTATATCGCTTTTAAAAATATCAACTAATTAAATCGATTAAATCCTTAAATAATATCGATATTTTGTATCGATATTTTATACCCATCCCTAGGGGTTAAAGTTAGAATGGTGGAAATTGAAGCTATATGTATTTATTAATGCCAAATCATAAATAAAAATTAAAAAAACTAAAAATTTTGTTCAAAAAATAAGAAATAAAAATTTGTGGTGGGCCACCCTTATAACTTAGGCATATAGAAATTATTAACAACCTATTCTCCGACCTATTAAATACACACAAAAAAACACATAAAAATGGGTCAAGCCCTTTCGGAGGTGTTTACAAACACTGTGACACGGGATTTAAATATAAATACTAGCTGACCCAGCAAACATTGTTTTGCCATCGACCACTGAAGGTTGAAGATTATTACAGTACAGTAATAATAAATACCCAAAATTTTCACCTTATGTATTTTTTACCTATGTATTTTAAAGCCAAATAAAAAAAAATATAATTTTTATCCAAAAAAAAATTGCGATTGGCCTCCCTTAGTGGGGCTTCTACCCAGTTAGAGGTATTAAAAATAGTTTACAACCCATTCTCAGACCTACCAAAATTACACAAAAAAATCGTTAAAATCGGTCAAGCCGTTTCGGAGGAGTTTTGTTACAAACACTGTGATACGAGATAAGCCGTGGGGCCGCGGCGTACGAATATCGACCCCTCCAACTCAACCCGTGGATGTTGTAAGAGCCGACTAAGGGAACCTACCAGAGGAAGGGCAGCAGCTTCCGTCTGAGTATTTTTAAACACCAACACTGCGATCACCAATCCGCCTGCCAAGCGTGGTGATTATGGCAAATCCCCCCCTACATGGGAGACCATCCACTCGATGGACCGACGACATCGTAGCGGTCGCAGGGAGTCGATGGATGGAGGCGGCTCAGGACCGGTATTTGCGGCGTCGTCGTACGGGGGAGGCCTATATCCAGCAGTGGACGTGTATGGGCTGATGATGATGATACGAGATTTTTATATATAAAATATATAAAGATTTAAAGATTTTACAGCAATATAAAACTTTGAAATTATTATCAACGTCTCTAGCTAGCCTTATCGGAAATAGCAACGTGCGCGTACAAAGTTAAAACAGTTGGGTCTTATCTTATTCAAGAATAAGAGTTGCATATGACCTTAAATATACATACAAAAAAATACATAATTAATTTAGTATTTCACATATTTTTTTACACTCTTGTCAATTTATTTCCGATTTATGGTAATAAACAGAGAGAGACTATGGGTACGATTATTATATTTATGAAGTAATCAATATAATTTTCAATTTCAATGAATATATAGGAAACAAATATGATAGGATTATTACATAAAAAATAAAATCTATGGTTTATCTCAATTTCAGATTATCTTATCTTGTATCACTTCTAAGTTCACGTGCATTTCAATGATTTACTTATTCAATTCCTACTTTGCAAAAAAAAACCGTACCTTTCTACGATATTATTTATGGTTATGGTTTCACCAATATTAACTAAAACTTTCTGAGAAACTTCTTAATCTTACACAACTTACAACTCTTTAAAACAATAAAATACGGTAGAATTTCGATTATCTGAACTAATTGGGGGACATGGGTGTTCGGAAAACCGATTTATTCGGATAACTGAACTTTATTTTTTGTATAACGATTTATGTATGTAGCACCAATAAACCACATTATGTATGTATGTACTATAAATCACAAAGAAAACACTTTTAACAAAATAAAATACATACATTGTATGTAGGTACATACTAGGTATGTATTAATGTTTTAAAAAATCCTTAATTTTGGTCTGTCGAAGAAAGCCTACCCACTTACGGGCAGCTCAGTCACGAACTTTTTTCAAGACAGATATCTAATACTGGTCGCTTTCATGTTGACCTTCAAACCATCGTAAGACTGTGCCGTGTCTAAGGATGTAAACGCTTCAGACACGAGTGCGGGGGGTGCGGCGAGCAGGGGAGATAACGAGCGAGCAGTTCGGTTAAGCAGTCGTTCGGTTGATCGACGTTCAGATAATCGACACTCTATTGTACCTACATTATTATAGACGCATGAAGCTGATCTAATACATTAAATTAGCTACATTATAATAATAATCAATTTTAATATCAAATATCTTTTGTCAAACGATCAGTGACTTCTAAAGCATTCAGCGCACTTACAAATTTCGACTCGGCCTTAGGATCAATATCAACGCACAAGTTTTTCAATTGAATATTGAAATTCATAAACAAAATCTGCCGTGACTTCTTCTCTAAGTCTTTGATCACGGACATGAGATTTGAAGCTACAGTGAAGTCCATATTTCTAAGACACGTACCGTCAATGATGATCAATGTGTCAGATATTAAGGAAGCTTTATAGACTCCTCGTCTGACATGCTCAGCGGCACAGTACGACACATTTTCAGATAAAGGAATCACTATAATATCACTTTTGGCCGATTTTGATATACAAACATTGACTGGCGGCCTTGCAACTTTATACAGAAGCATTGCTGCTTCTAGCACTATACCAGTCACAATACCGTATTCTAAACCGAAGAACAAACACACTATCATTGTTGTTAGTAAAACAAAAAGCTCTCGTTTGCTATTCTTCCAAAGTCTCCCAAATATAGAGTAGTCGATCATTGAAAATATAGCTGTTATAATCAACCCTGCTAAAGATGCTTTTGGTATGTAGTAAAATGTAGACGTTAGCGATGTCAATGCAACAATTATGAGTAGGACTTTAGTGATTCCTCCCGCGGGGGTTTTGACTCCAGAAACATGGTTCAGAGCAGTTCTTGTAAATGAGCCAGTTATCGGCATACTCTGTCCGAAAGACCCGATGATATTGCACAAACCTAGAGCTATCATCTCTTGTGTAGCATCCACCGTAGCTCCATCAGCAAAAGCTTTGGCAATAGCTATTGACTCTAATATAGCTACCATCGGTAAATCAAACGACTGTGGCCCAAACACATTCAGCATATCTGTGAAAGAGTACGTTTCATTTCCAACCACTGTGGAGAAAGGAGGCCAGTCAAACTTTGGTAATCCTCCTCCGATGTCCCCGATTAAAATCAAAGGTTCTTTATCCATTGTCACTCTTAAAATATATGCTATTAGCATACCCACAACGACCACGACAGCATTTCTAGACAGTGAAAAGAACCAACGCATCTGTTTGTAAAACCCATCGGTACGGTTGCAACCTTGGCCCATCTTTTGCAGAAAAAATAGCATCACCATAGTACCAAATCCAAGCATTGGCTCAAACAACCTTGCTGTGGTTATATTATTGTAGAAATTATACATAGACTCTGCAAAGTTATTTCCTGATGATCCAGAAAGGCCAAAGAGTGACTTCAGCTGTGATGATGCAACCTGCAATGCCACTGCGGTTGTAAACCCACTGATGACTGGCATTGATATAAACTCCACAAGAAATCCAAGGTTGAGCACACCCATCAATAAAATTATGATTCCAGTTAGAAACCCGGCCAAGATTGCAAAGTCTGGTGAGTAGTTAGACACGTATCTTGCTGTCATCGCTGCGAGGATAGCCGTAGGTCCAACGGTGACATTGTAGCAACTGCCAAAGAACACGTAGATAATGCCGGAAGTGAGGGAAGCGTAGAGACCGTATTCAGGAGATAAACCGGCCACTACAGCGTAGGCTATTCCTTGAGGTATAGCTGTGAGTCCAACCGTGATACCAGCGATTATGTCTTGGATGAGGAACGCACTGTTGTAGTTCGGCAGCCATTGCAGTATAGGCATCCGTTTCTTCAACCATTTTACGCTGAACGTATCGGCTAAACATTTTCTCAGTTTGGATTTTCTGTTTGTTTCGTCTGTGGTGATAAATGTCATTGTGTGCTATTGTTTCAACTGCTCTGGAGATACTGGTTGCGATCGTAGATTCTCTGTCTTATCGCAAAGTATTTTGCTTGACATATGTTATCCGTCGAGTGATTGCTTGACGAGTTATTCCGTGTTCATCCCACTGGCTTCGGACTTAAGTGGGACGTACACGAAAATCATATTCAGAGGTGATTTCATTCCGCATATGTCCCACTTTTCACAGGCAGGCTTTAGTACTGTCATCCACGCACTTTTCATGTCAGAAGCGGCCTCATATAACTCTGATTATAAATATCCAAGGGATTTCTGTTGTCCTGGTACTATGAGACGTTGAGTTATTCTGATATCGTTCCATTCAACACTAAGATTGAATTCCCAGAACGTCCCAAATTACCAGGAGATCAGAAATTCCTTGGATATGTTATATAGGTAGTTCACAGCGTGCCTTACAAACGAAGAAGATATTTTCATAAAGGTAGAATTACGGTAGGATCATAGAAGTTATACATATAGTCAATAGCGCTTATTGACCCTTTGAACTTGTAGCGTGTGAATATGTACATCTTTGGTGACCTGTCACAGGCTTTTTTGCAAACCTTACACAGGCGAGTGTCACACAATGTCGCTATTAGTAATTTTTTACTCTTCATTTTTTAAGGAACTTTGAGTCATGTTATTTGTATCTAAGTCAGTCCCGTATTTTAACAAACTATACTGAAATCTCTGAAGCTAACCTAAATAATTTTACTGCTATCCAAATTATTTTTAAAATAATTTGGATAACACCAGTATCCCTTAGGTTAACATCGTACAAATCATTAAGCTCTGATCTTTTATACCTAGTTATAGTTAGTCCAGCGCGAGTAGTTTCCGGGATATGATCGTTTGGGTTTTGACAGCTGTCATCGAAAATGTAGATCTTGTTCTTACCTTTCAACCGAGCCAAAAACTGAAAGTCCAGCACGAATAGTTTCCTGGATATGACGAACACGGAATGACTCTGCTTAACTTGAATACTTGAATTGTCTTCTGTGTTTCTCTGATTTGACAATGTCTTTTATAATTTAATCTCACATTAATGGGAATCTGTAAATACGGAAATCAGTAGTATTGATTTTCTGTAGACGTGGGAACAAACCTTAACGAGCATATTATGGTCGAATGATGTAGGATCATAGGTACCCACCGTACCCCGTACGTACCCCTTTGGATACAGTACCATACAATTCTTCATAACGCTAAGTTTTAACTATTTGTATATAACTATTTGGATATAACTATATGTATCAGAAGTGTTCAACATGTGCATCCTGCCTTGCCTAACATACGCTTCTCAAACATGGGCACTGACACAGAAACACTACCGGAAACTTAGAACGTGCCAAAGAGGAATGGAAAGAAGCATGATAGGGGTCTCACTAAAACATAGAAAACGAGCAGAAGATATTAGATCGAGCACTAAAGTCGTAGACGTTATTAACAAAGTCAAACCGCTAAAATGGAGATGGACAGGTCACATGTCAAGAGAAAGCAAAGACAAATGGACAAGATTCATAACAGAGTGGTACCCACGCGACGGCAAACGGAAAAGAGGTAGACAACTCAAAAGATAGGAGGACGAGATAAGAAAAGTAGAAGGTTCCATGTGGTCTCGAACGGCACGCAGCAGAGAACGATGGAAGGGGCTGGAAGAGGCTTATGTGTCACAGGACACGCTAAAAATATAAAGAAATTTAATATGCAACTGTAAATCTGCTATTGTAAATTTTTAGCAATAAATACTTATATAAATATGTATCACTATTTGTATAGGAGTTAATAACTAGCCGGTATGCTAATGTTTCTAAATAAATAATAACAATACCGCAAACCACATTTTATGTATTGTGAAGCAGAGTCCGGTCGGAGTCAGAACTAGTACATTCAGTAACAAAATAGAATTTTATTAATAAATGCTTTATCTGTTCAATACTACCACAAAACATACGTGGTCAAAATTATTGACATCATCATCATCATCATATCAGCCCATACACGTCCACTGCTGGACATAGGCCTCCCCCATACGACGGCACAAATAGCGATCCTGAGCCGTCTCCATCCATCGACTCCCTGCGACCGCTACTTGACCGCTACAATGTCGTCGGTCCATCGAGTGGATGGTCTCCCATGTAGTATTTGGGGATTTGCCATAATCACCACGCTTGGCAGGCGGATTGGTGATCGCAGTGTTGGTATTGAAAAATACTCAGAACGGCCATTATTGACATACATACAAGATATTATATTTCTAGTGGTTTCTTACAGAAACCTTACCACGCTAATGTATGGGAGAGGTATAAACTTTATTTTTTACGTTTCCACTACTAGAAAAGCAATCGTTATTGGATGACTGCCGAAAGGACTGAATGTATAGAAAAAATAAGGTAATTTCTGTGTATATAAGCTCTGTTTGAGTTGGTTGTTGAATACCTACCTATATAAAATGAAAACACCTTACCTAAGTACAAGTATATCTGGTAATTAACCATTGTAAACACAACGGTAACCCTTCGCCGTGGGGTATTTCCGGCCCAGCACATTCGATTTAGGAACGTGGTATTAATTCTTGAGATACGGGTATTATTGGCAGCAGTGTTGTGGAATAAATAATAGAGCTAGTATTAACGGTCTGCAGCGGACGGCTTAATGAATCGAGAGAGAGGTATGGGCTTAGGTGGCGCTTAGTGTTTACGTAACCACAGTCATACAGTATTGTACGATACAAATATGCTATGTTTATTTGTTGAACGTGTAATGTTTATATTGCTGTGGTTTTACATACAAAATATGTTGATATCTGTAAGTATAAAAGAGGAACTGATTGTTTATTTTATAAAAAAAAATATATTTAAATATTCGCTCATATACTTATGTTTTAATGTATTCTAAGTAGATTTAAAGTAGGTACTTACTATGGGGATTATTTGAAGTTGGTTAAGTTCATAAAATGCACGATTGAAAATGGTTTTCTTGATTCTAAATACCTATCAAGATAACACTTTTCTTCTAGTTTCCTTTAGCTATTTCATTTGTCTACCTAGATAATCCCATAATTTTACTATGTGTTATTTTATAATTAAAGTCACCCACTTAATTGCCAACTGCTTGTCTGATTATTGATTGAATAAGATTTCAAATATATAAAATAAACATATCCATCTGGAAAAATTACAGACGGATTACCAACTTTGGTACATAAATTCAAGACAGAACAATATGCAAATTGATTCAAAGTCCTTTTACCACTGAGTAGGTATGTCTTTGTCACTCCATTGTAACGCAAAACTTAAGCCTTTACGTCACAATAGATTCCCAAGAAGACTTAATCTAAGTGGGTATTAATTCCGCCATATATCATAGTTCCTGGGTCTTAGGGACCCCTCGCTCGCGAAGGGGTTGAGTAAGATTCGTATTCATGGATTGTTTGCTTCATTCAAGTTGGTTATGATAAGTTGGATTATGTGGATGAAACTAAAACTTAAGTACATGTAAGTTAACAAACAGCACATGTATGTCTTAGCAGCTAAGACAAGCATAAATGTCACATACATAACCATCGATTTATAATATTATTGATATTCACATTTATTTCGCAAAATACGCACTGTTTTATTTCACTGTGTAGTCAAATTATTTACAAAATTATAATTTGATGACGGTTTCACGGTTTTATTTCAGCTGGTCAATTCAAATGAATTAGGTAGTGCATCACTCTACTATTTGGCCGGTCTTTGGCTGTATTTGAATAAAAACGAAAAGAAAATGAAGCAATGGGAGGCGAAAATATTATGACATAATCGACCAGCTGAATTAAAATGCACGTGAAAACGTCATCTAATAATAATTTTGTGAATTTGTTAGTAGTTAATTAAAACATCGTAAGTAACTTTGCAGTTGCTAGTTTTCTTTGTTCAGGTATGTATATTTTTTTATGTATATTTGTAAATTTCTCAAAAATTGTGGAAAGATTTTTTAAATTACGCTATTGTATACAATAGCGAAATAATTTTTTAAATCGGTTCAAATCGGATTCTATACAGATCTCTTTTATATTTCGAGGTGAACCGTTATATTGCCAAAGGATTAGTATATGTCCCGCAAAACTTAATAATAGTGTGATTTGAAGTGATAAGAAGGGTTAAAGTTTTACAAAAATATTACTAATTATTACAAAACATTGTTTCTTTCTGTACTTAGCTGTAAATTTTTATTTGACACCCCTTGCACTTCGTTATAAATATTTTGTCTTTTAAATACTCCATCTACTACTTACATTAAAAGTCAGTTAATTCCTATTCACAATTATGATTGATCATCAAATTCCCCTATAATTAACCGTTTATTGACTGTTAACACCCTATTTTAAAATCTCTCATTAAAAATAGTAAAGAGTCATTGGTGTAGAAATGATTTATGGAATATTTTAAGATGTTGGGAGAAAAATCTAGTTAAATGTGTAGTGGAATGGTGACTATTATGCAATTATGAAAATGCTCTAGAGATATCTCACACAAATATATTAAAGTTAGATCTAACGATTTAGGTCAAAACAATATTTTTTTGTTTTTTTAGTTTCTCGTTCTTTTACCGGTCCCACCACACCGGATTAAAAGCTTAGAAAATGTCCCGCTACCTTTTACGTAGGCGACCCAGTTGTCGCTTCACATCTATGAGGACGCCTTTGCCCGGCAGTGGGATGTGAAAGGCTGAATAAAAAAATTGGTGGTCACATCTATACCAAATAGCATAATCTAGTCAATGGAATAATTTGAATAAGTAGTATCTTTTTTTAAAACGTCTAATGTGCTTATTACTTATTTTTTCGATGACTGTAAATAGATAGTCACCTCGTTATTTTTTTTTATAAATTCGGTAGATCTGAAGGACAGTGATGATCTGGCCCACGGTGTACGAAGGTCTAGAAGACACCTATTTACTCTTGTCTTAAAGAGACCCAGATTGTAATTGGCCGGAAAAACTGAAGTAGGCAGCTAGTTCCATTCCATATCGGTGCGAATGATGAAGGTAAATGAAAACCGCTTATTCTTAATAGTACAGTTACAGAGAACTAATGAGAATTTTTCTCCAAATTTTTATAAAACTAACTTGGTTTTAAGTAGGACCAGCAAAACCATGTATACAACCTAGTTTGCCTTCCTATAAAACCTTCACTGATAAATTCGAGTGAATGCACAAGAAGGCTTTTCGAAAACCATTGATATCCATTGAATAGGTCCGTGTCGAGGGGTGTCAGCCGTTGAATATTATTAACGTGCATCAGCAGTTTTTGAGCTCTGATATTTTATTTTTATACTTTATAGAGTTTTTGCAACATGCTGCCGTGATTTTATATTTTTGATACCTTACATAAAGGCCTCGATTGTTTTTTTTTTTTTTTACAAAATGCCTCCATTTACTCTGCAGTAAGAGTTAAAAGTATGTATTAAGGCTGCCTTGAAATGCCTTGGTAGTCTTATTTAATGAGAGCTGAACATTTTTTAAAGTGTTTTTTTTTTTGTTATTGATGCCATGCTTTGCAAAATAACATTTTACTTTTGCATCCTTGAGTCGGTAAACAAATTAAGCGATTCGTAGTTTTAGTTACAACAGTGAATGTAACGATTATATCTTAATATTTTGTTAAGTGCCGTAAACCTTAAGTACTTAACTTAGTAAAAAACATTCTTAAACTTAATAAGCTAAGTATAAAATATTCTGAATATTTTTCTTTTTCATCCCCTTTCAACTAAGCTATTCGCAGATTTATTTCAAATTTTCCGTCTGTATGATGAATAGCGTCATTAGTTCTGACCTGCTAGCTCCCAGCGCATGTTAATCTTCCTGCCCAATACATGCACTGGGAATAAAAAATATAGTTACAAACGAAAACCCGACTACATACGAGTAAAAGTCTAATACAAGCGTTCACCTATTGTCCTTATCATTTTCTTTTGATACTTAGGTAGTCGGAGGCTTTTGTTCCTAATTGTACCCTTTATGTATATGGGGTGGGTGCCTCTGACTCAAATAAGGTACTTTATCGGTTTTCTTTTTCACTTCATCCACAAGTGGACAAAAAATTGAAGTGAAGAGAATATCAATAATAACTTATTTCTTATTTGCTAATAATAACTATGTTTATAGTATAAAATTTTACTTGTCTAAGTGCTTATTTTGTAAGCCTAAAGAAATAAAGTTATTGATTCTGATTCTTCCAGTACTTATAATGAAATTAGAGCGGAAACGTTTGGCTCGGCACTGTGGTATGTCGATCAGGTATGGGTGGTATTTACCAGTGCGTCTGCTTGTCCGGTTGTAGAAGGGGGAGGTCGAGATAAGGTCACGTAAATCCTGGGCACAGTCACCAAAGTGGTATAAAGTATAAAAGTATAAAAATGTAGAACTTGTGTTCTACAAGTACCGACAGTCTGGCAACGCGCCGTCTGTGTTATAATTACGGAACCCTCGTTGCGCGAGTTCAACTCGCACTTGACGTTTTTATTTTTTATACCTTCGTTTGATCACAATCTTTAGGTGGAAACTGACGATGTGGCCGATGGTGTATCACGAATTCATGATGATTCCTAGTGGGTAACCTTGCCTCATTTCCTTTTTACGGTTACATGGTGTAAGCCTGTGCTTGCGTTTTGTGAGTACCAGCTGAAAAATTATACAATTTTCGCATGAACAAACCGAATAAAACTGTCGAAATATAACACCGAGAAATTACACCGCTAATCAAATCTCGCACAAAAACAAATAAGCCATTGAATTCATTATTTTGTTTCGTCACGAACTTTGTTTCAGTTTTATTTGTGTCGCGTGCGCTGCGTATATCCTTCCTACTAATATTATAAATGTCAAAGTTTGTATGGATGGATGTATGGATATATGGAACTCTTTCAGGCAAAAACTACTGAACCGATTAGGCTGAAATTTGGTATGGATATAGTTTGGGACCTGGAATAAAATAAAGGCTATTTTTTATCCCGATAAAACGCGGGCGAAGGCGCGGGCAGCAGCTAGTTCAGAATATTTCAATATTATCAGTATTTCCAGCTTGCCTATGACACGTCTAATCATGTGGAAATAATGGTTGAACGAACACATCCCCGTTGTCACTGAAACCATCGAACTGCGACCCCTCACACGGGGACACTCTACCAACTTACGAATAACAAAGAAGCATCCCTATACAATTCGATAGGTCAGTCTGAACTGGTCAGAGTGGCTGAGATCTCCATTTTTTGCGAAATTCCTGAATGGAGAATAGTTTCCAAGTGATTACCTTCAGCGTTATGTACTGATTTGCGAGGTGCGTCGACTGTGAAAAAGATCTTTTGTTGCGATTGCTTCAAAATATGATGAGACTTTGCCGACCCTATTTTTAACCGACTTCAAAAGAAGGAGGTTGTCAATTCCTCTGTATGTTTTTTTTGTATGTATGTTACGGGATATCTCGGCCAATTATGGACCGATTTTAAAATTGTTTCTCTATAGTATAGAAAACGATCCCGAAGGGGTCCCATAAAATTGTTATCCCCAGAGAGTTAGTATTTATCCCGCAAAACTTAAAATAAGTGTGTATTTTAAAAAACGATAAACCGACTTCAAATTCCCTTACTTTTACACTTATTTTAAGTGTTTCGGGATAAATACTAATTCTATATCATCATAGATCATTTTCTATACAATAATGAAAGAATTTTCAAAATCAATCCATAATTGGCGGAGATATCGCGTAACATACATACAAAAAAACACAGACGAATTGAGAACCTCCTCCTTTTGAAGTCTATTGAAAAAGAGAGTCTGTCTGTATCGCCTATAACGGTTTTTCCTTTTTATCTACAAGTCCCAAAGATTTTACGGTCTATTTCAACTATGGATCTTCTGCCAAACTCCCAAGAGACTAATCAATAGGTGTTCTCTAATATCCACCGACTGTCCAACTTTCGTTAACATGTCTGGAACCTTATATTAATCTCCGTTTCACGTTAAACGCCTATGTGATCGAGGTTACATCAAAAACAGACCTACCTTGGACGTCACGCTTGATAGCAAGCACCTATTTCTTTGATGTCAAAATTCAAATTTGCTTGCGTTGCTTCCGATTTGGCGTCAAAAGTTTCAAAACTCGCTTTACTTATTTCACACTTTGGATATAAGCTGTATTATTTCAACTATAAGGTTGGTTTTTGCAGTATCTGCTGCCCTTGGAATGGTCGTCCCTTGTCAAGGATCCTGCTTCAGACAGAGGTAATGAAATAGCTAGTAAATGAGCCGAGCATAGTTGCCAATAGCAACCTTTCTCGTCACTCATTTGTGCTGAAGTGGTATGTTACAAATTGGACTCCTGACTCATATGAGTCGTATGTCTTTTGTCCTGAAACATAGAGTTTAAGCGTTTGACTAGGTTGAGTTGAACTCGTGTTGCAATTTCCAGTTTGGGAAATTATATAAAATACCTGGCGCAAGCAATAGGTATAGAAAATGTACCATCATCAGCGACGTTTTCTTCGTTCTAAATCCCTACCTACCTATTTTATGGTAATTTGTATTTGTATTTATTTAAAACATTACTTCTATTCTTACAGGTATGCCCTATATTAGAATGAAGAAATATTTACTAACAATTCCGCGTATAACGTGTTACTAAATATTTCTTCATTCTAATATTGTGCAATGGATTTCCGCAAAGTAACGCCTGAATCTATTATTTATCTTAGGTATGCCCTAATACAATAGAGTAGTCAACAAATTAATTCCTAAGTAACATATTTCAATTACAACAATGGTGTTAGTAGTCATTTGAACTGTAATAAATTAGTCTGTGTTGTGGTGAACTCTACGTCCATAGAAATTATCATTATTTATTTGTATCTTAGCTACAAATAAAGGTTTTCTTATTCTTTTCTATTTCACTACATATTTCACCTTTCGATTTCGTTTGTAATATTTAAAAAGCTAACTGGTGTATTTAAAATAGTTCGTAGACGAAAATAAAATAATTACTGGGCATAAACATGTACTGGTATTATCAAATTATTTATTGAATCCAAGATACATATAAATAGAGTCAATTTTAAGTTGAATATTTGATCGTCTGAGAGGTTAAATTTTAACTACTCTAAGACAATGTAAGGCACAGCCTACAATCACTATTTAATAGCCCTTTTATACTCCTACATACTTTTACTTGGTAACAGAAACACTTTGGAAGTATTCGATCGGAACACAAAATTGCTTTTTCATGGGCCACACCCAATTTCCCTAACGTTTTGAATATAAATCGGTTATTTTGTTGTTTACGCGTTACCGATGGATGTGTTTGGGTGACGTTTGATTATGATTCACTTGCTTTTGATTTCACGATTTAATAAATAAATATATAATGCTTGATTATTCACACAGCATATATGTATATATTATCTAGCCCCAAACTAAGCAGAGATTGTGTTAAGGGTACTAGATAACTGATATACTTAATAATAGACTACATAGATAGATATTTTTTTATACATAGAAAAAATCCAGAACACCCTGAACAAATATTTGCAGATCGTACAAACATTTGCATAGAGGCGGGAATCGAACCCGCAAACTCCCGGACCTTCGCCCGCCGGGCCACAGTGGTCGACATTTGGGTTACCAGATCATTTATTATAGAAGTGGGTGTTAAATATAAACATTTCGTTCGAGTAGTGGATATTTTGTGTAGCAGACATTATCAATGTTAACTAGTCATTTTTATTTGGATCCTATCACTGAAAGTAACGTTTAGAACACTTATTATAAACAAGAAGCACTGTAAGTGACAGTGTGAATGAGTTTTTTGCCAATTTCATAATTTCACCGTATAATTTTTCAGAAAGTTAAACAAAAGGTAATCCGTTGATAAATTTTGAAAAATATTTGACATCAATTTCTTAGGGGGGAGACGGGTAACCTACCACTATTTTTCCTGTTTTCCATTTTTTCGTAAAATTTATTTCGACATTTTTAACCTTTGACAAGGCAGCGGGCCGTTTTTGCCCGGACGGATAGCAAATGGAAATTTTATGATGTTTTTATGGCATTTTTCATGGGGTATCTTTGAGAAACGTGTTTTGTTAAGAATATTTTGAATGGAAATGGGAAGGGTAGGTGACGAAAACGGTAACGGTCTTTTGTGGTTTATTTAGACCATCTAAATTTATGACAAAACCTACTATAAGTTTATTAAGTTCTGTTTTATCCAGAAAAAAAAACATTGATAAGAAAGAAGGTGACTTTATGTAATCGTTTTTGCAGCAAAGTCATATAAGATTAAGATAGGAAAATAAAACTGAATGAATTTTTCAATCGTCTGGCTGCTCAGACCGCAGATTGAAATATTTTGAAAAATTGCAGGATTTATCTCAATAGTTATTTCTAAACACACTCGTAAATTGTCTGTTAGAGTATTGAAAACATAATAAAAATATTAGAGATACACGAAAGAATGCTCTTCTGGTACCAAGGGTTCTCGTTTCGACGAGTTCGCAGTCGAGAGAAAACGAATCTTCTGTGAAATACTGCAAAATAAACGAATTTTAACCGACTTCGAAAGTAGGAGCAGCTTCTGTGTTCGCCTGTATGTTTTTTTTATGTATGCTCGTTGATTTCGGGCAATTATTGATTTTAACTTTTACTGAAGAAATCAAAGGCAACCTTCGCTTTGGCAGATATAATTTTCGCCATGCAATCATCAAATATCTCCATCACTACATAGTATAAAACAAAGTCGCTTCCCGCTCTCTGTTCCTATGTATACGTAGATCTTTAAAAATACGCAACAGATTTTGATACGGTTTTTCTATAGATAGTGTGATTCAAGAGGAAGGTTTATATGCATAATTTAGTATCAGCATTGCACCCGTGCGTAGCCGGGGCGGGTCGCTAGTTAGAAATAAAGTATAGTAATTAGTAAGAGAATGCACATGCATTCGAAGCATTTTTTGGGGCCTTTCTTCAGTGCAAAAATTTTCCCAGTGCATGCACATTCACGAAGTACTTTAAACTTCAATGAAATTAACGTAGTTTTTACGAATGTAAGGTAAAACTGTGGTTCGTGGCATGTCGCAGGTCATTAGGAACGTTCTCGATAACAAATCATGGACGAGATGGTTTCCACTTGAGAGGTGTAAATAGTAAAGTTGCAGTCGTTCTACAGGGGTGCCAAAAATCATTTTTTAAAACGTCAAACGTGCCGGTCGAGAACAACCAGTGTGTTTTAGGAGGAAATCGCTGCAATCTAAATTTAAACTTTGTAAAAATTATTTCACAATGATAAGGTTATCTTCAAGTTTGAAACTTTTACTTTGATTTTACTAAGTACCTACTTCTATGTTTAGTATAACGCTGTGGCGTCATAGCTTTGAGTTTTGAAATAGAGAACCGAACTGGATTTCGTTTTAATTTTTTTTCTTCTAAATGAGACTTCAGACTTGTACTACAGTGTTCGTAGAAGTTCGCGTTCGAAAACATGTGTGCTTCAAAAGCAAACTAAAGTTCTGGCTTATTGAATAATATTATTATAAATTTGATGAATTATTTGATTGAACTTTTTTCTCTATTTTTATTTCTACTTCTACTAATGTTATAAACATTATATTTGAAGAAGGCTACGAAGATCTCCCAAACAAAAATGGATTTTCCTATGCGGATTTGTTGTTGTTTCACGTAGAATGAAATGGGGTGCGCTATGAGTGAGAAAGCGCGTCTAACCATCTAATACGAAGCTGTCATGTGGCTGTGTGCTTATGCTTGGTGTTGACACCATTTATTGATATTTTTTCGTACTTGTCGATTAATTTTGAGTAAACGATTGATTACAAAAAAATATTTTTGTTTATTTATAATGTTGAATATATTTAGGATTTTTGCCCTTTACAGCGCGACAGATTTTCGAATAAAGGTGTCTGTTATGCATACAAAATCGCTTGAAGATGACTCGATTTGGTTGTCAAAATTATTTTCGCTCTCATTTTAATATCATTATGTTTTTTCAAAAACTAAACCGCTGAAAACATAGCTATTTTTCATCTGATTAAGTATGGAAAATTTCAATAAGATCGGGGACATAAGACGGGACGTTTCCAAATGAAGCGGAAAGTAAGTTTGTATGGGAAATAAGGCTATCCATTCCATTAATAGACGATAATATTTTTTTGCAATACCTACATATATATGAATGGTTAAAATGTAATAATCAATTATAATTCAGAAAATGGCCCCAAAACGTATGTATGAACAAACGAACTGAAACTGAGTTAAGGAACATACCCAGTTAAATCCATTGAATGAGTTAAAGTTTAATTCTAGTACTGATTTAACTGTTAAACTTAAACCTTACAGGAAACTGCGTCCACTGTAGAACAGGGTTCCATCTCGGCCATTGCCCGTCTGCCTCGCATAATACCAGGAATCCTATTGAACCCAACTGTTTCTTAATTGAAATTTTGTACGGTACCCTGATTAGTAGGATTGTATAGTTGATTGTGGTGTTCGTAATTTTCTGTACTTGATTCTTTACTCGTACAATAATATCTGGAAAATCATTGGAAAAGTTAAGCTCGCTTTTGTTCATACCTTATTAGATAATTTGATGTACTTATTGTGTTACTGTGTACAATAAAGAATTACAAGAAAAAACATAGAGTCAAATCAATAGATTTTCTCGCTTATTTCGAGTTGCCTTGTGCAACTGGGACAACTTTTGTGCAACAAAAATACATTATAATTGCAAAAATCTCAGTGGTTTAGAGTGCAGTCAGCAAGTCCAACAGAAAATTTATACATATAAATTTCAAAGAACGCCGACATTGCAGATTACGTAATCTGCAATGTCGGCGTTCTTTTAATTGGTGGTAAATACCTACCTATAAGAAACGGCATATTTATCTCTGTCATTTCGCTAGACAAGTTGTATCCGACTCAATTTAAGGAAGCTACCCTCTATTAACTATACGGCCCTCAAATAACTATTTTTATTTTTTGTGGTAACGGGTACAGTTCGTAATTCGCCATCTTTTCGTTTAACATTAGATACAACCACTGTGTAATTTCAAATACATATGTACACATAGTTCCAGAGATATAAAAACTTCGTAGACTTAGCAGCTTTGACTTGTCCTTAACTTAAAATTTGACTTGTCTAAGTGCTTATTTTGTAAGCCTAAAGAAATAAAGTTATTGATTCTGATTCTGATTCTGATTCTTGAAAACAACTAATTCACAATACATAGCTAATACTTTAACTGTTCAGTGCAATAAGGGTCTTTGATTAAATATGATACAAATTATGTGACACAATGTACTTACATCTCAACCGATGTGTTCAAACGTTTTTTACCGATTTCTGAAAACTACTACTAAACGGGCGAAAGGATTTTTGAAAATTCCTTGTTTAACGTAATAATAGGTACGATAAAATAGGTGGCGAAAATAAGAAGTTCTTAACAGACGGCAGTAAATGTAAATATGTATGTACCTATGCACTGAAATAAATTTGTTTATTTTTTTTATTTACTGTGTTAAACATAATCTTAAGATATGCAATCCATCAAGTACATAATGTTTTCTGAACTGATTTCTCAACAAAATTTTTTTTTTTTTTTTTGAGAAAACTGGGTTTTTTAATATAATTTTGATAGTTTATTTATTTTATACATTCATGTCCAATTTATAGTTGCGACATTTTTGAGGAAAAGTCTGCATGATAAGGCGTTGCAACATTTTGGTTTACGTTCGTATTGTAAAGAATCTTTTAAGAGCTCTTACTAGATAAACTCCTCTCCAAATAAAACCAAAAACTCGTAAAGGTATTTGTACATCTTCAAGCCTATCAAATGTGTATATGGAAGTGGGTTTATGTTTACCCTGTCATGTCAATGTCAGTTTAGTAACGCCACGTCATTTGCATGTCAGAACGAAGGGCTGAACGGGTATCGAGTGACCGAATGAGAAATTAATCTTGATAATATTACAAAGTAGGCCGTGGGGCCGCCGGTGCGTACGAATATCGACCCCTCCAACTCAACCCGTGGATGTCGTAAGAGCCGACTGAGGGAACCTACCAGAGAAAGGGCAGCAGCTTCCCTCTGGGTATTATTTAACACCAACACTGCGATCACCAATCCCCCTGCCCAGCGTGATGATTATGGCAAATCCCCCATACATGGGAGACCATCCACTCGATGCACCGATGGCATCGTGGCGGTCGCGGGGAGTCGTTGGATGGAGGCGGCTCAGGACCGCTATTTGTGGCGTCGTGTGGGGGAGGCATAGGCCTCCCCCACACGCCGCCACTGCTGGACATAGGTCCAGCAGTGGACGTGTATGGGCTGATGTGAATGAATGAATGACTTTTCAAAAACATTCTAGAGAATAGTTTTCTAATACCTACCAATATTATATATGTATATCAGACATAAAAATATTACAATGACTGTGTACACATGGTCCTTGCACGGCACTCATTGATGTTTTGAAACAATATATCTTTTTAGAATATATACAATAATAACTTAAAAATATACAAAAATAATTAATCTTAGAAATTCTTTAATATCAATAGAATACGCAGGTGTTCAAATTAGCTCTTTATCATGTATACTTTTTGAAATATTTTGTTCGTAACAAAGATTTTTTTAAGTAGTCTCAAAGTTTTGGCCGCCACTGTATGTAAGCGGCTAAGAACCTTATTTGTGTTGGAAGACTTATTCTTCTAAAACGTTGGTGTTCTTCTAATTCAAATCAGGTTCGTAGTTAACCCGCTTACATCCGTAATGGGTTCGGTAAACTTAGATAGCTTAGTAAACAATTTAATTTTTCTATGATAATCCCTTTGATAATTTCAACAATTAAAATCGTTCTATTGTTAAAAAAAATATAATTATGTGAACTCACAAACAAAACTTTAAGATGACTATCACCTGACACCAGTGGCGGATTTACCAGCAGGCTGGAGCCTAGGGCGGCAGATTTCAGGGGGCGGCAAATTTGGGGCAAAAATTTATTGTCTTAGAGAAATAGAAATGAATGTCAATGAATACCTAAATGTTATTAGGTCCAGTGTAATCAACACTAAAGCGTGAGATCTAAAAATAATCTAGAAACTGACACATTGGTCCCCTAGTTCACAACAAAATCATACTAATAACGGGAATAAGCTGATTCCGTCCTTAGTAAGGACAAAAAAAAATTTCATTGACAACTTCTTTTAAAATAAATATGATTGTGGATTAGATGAGGGTATCCGGTATCGAATTATAGATAATAATAGGCAAAATTTGAATAGCCTACTGGCGGCAAATGTGTAAATCCGCCACTGCCTGACACCCAACTCCTTAGTTTTATCTTGTAGCTAGCTGCTGCTCGCGCCTTCGCCCGCGTTTTATGGGGATAAAAACTTGCCTATATGTTATTCCAGGTCCCAAACTATACCCATACCAAATTTCAGCCTAATCGGTTTAGTAGTTTTTGCGTGAAAGAGTAACAAATATCCATATATCGAGTGCTTCCCCGTTCAACCCACAAATTTTCTACCCAATATTATTTTCCCCCTTTCAACTCAACACATATGCCCCGTTCAACCCATTCCAAAAATCTAAGTCACAGTTCCATACATACATCCTTACAAACTTTGACGTTTATATATGTATATAGTAGGATGTAGAATAGTAGGATAGGATTTAAGTATAAAAACCTATTTATAATTTATCTTACAATTTCTTACTAACAAAACTTTTCACTCAACCTGTATAATATTCAAAAGCATTTTGCTCGAAGTTCCATGGGAAAAGCGAACTGTCCGATCCTTTGCACGGCAACTACTCCAACTTTACATTCCCACCAGAGCGTCTGTGACCGCAGCATCTACCTACGTTCCTGCCTAAGTTCCTAACCTGCCTAACCCTCAAATAGTAGGTAACCCTATGTTTTTAAAACAACTATAAGACAATAGGACTCTTAACACCTATTTAGTGAAAACTAAGTAATAGAGAGAAAGGAAAATATATAAGAAACGTTATAGCCCGGCTACACACTCAAACATTTGTGCGTGCATGATTGCACAATCACAGTTTGTGCAAGCAAGACGGAGCGTGTGGCCGGGCTCAAGCCAGTTTGCGCAAGCAAGATGGAGCGTGTGGCCGGCTGCATGCACAAATGTTGGAGCGTGTAGCCGGGCTATTATAGTTCCGAAAATATTGTATAATGATTTTACGATAAATCTGTCGTTTTTAGCTCTAAAATATTTAACGTTTTTTTATGCGAAATATTAAGTTTTGATTGTGCATATTTAAACGCTGACTTAATATTCTCCGGTGGCGATTGTGTTTTTACAAGTTTTTATTCTACTTGCCCTGATATTATTTGAGAAACAAATCTTGCAACTGAATTTTAGACCAGTTAGTTATCTTCAACCGATTGCGCTGAAATCTGTCATACTTATGTAACCTTGGTGACAATGCAATGTCATGGTACCATCGAGCTGAGCTGATGATGGAGACCAATGGTGGCCACAGGAACTACTTAACGAAACGACTGAACCACGTAGAGTTTGGGTTCGTTGGATTTGTCTTCCCAAGCACATTGGTACTAAACGAAAAGCTTGTTTAAAAAAAAACAATATTATTAATAAATATTTAATAACACACAGGATTCAAACTTATAAGACTCCATATTTAAGGTATAACCAACTTCTATGCCAAAGTCATACAACTCTAGCCAAGATGCTCGTCTCAATAGTTCGGTTAACTCTTCAAAATTGGACTAGTCTCTAGCTTCCGGTAACTGTGGCCTGTAACGAAACTGGAGCCCAGTTTGGGACGAATGGGATTTAACCACTAACAGCTTTTGGAATAAAGTCGTGTCTTGCTAAGACAAAGGTATTAAGCTTTTAGTATTAAGTATGTAGCTCAGAGTATTTTGAATTTGGAATATTTTTTTTTTGTTTTCTATGCAAAGGTTACCTCGATACACGAAAAAGTTTTTAGTATAAGAGTCTCTTTCTTTAATCATTTAAATCGGAGGCTCTAAATTCAAATGAATAAGCTCGCTCGAATGATGAACTAGCGAGAGAACATATAACCATAATCGAGCAGCGCCTTGAATCAGAAATCGCGAAATTACAAATCGAAAATCCCTTTACACACTCCTCTCTTTTCATCATTACCTTCTCTTTCCCTCCAGGGCATCCATCAAGCATCAAAGCCGGGCACGATAAGCCCGCGATTAGGTACCTCGTTACAGTACAAACTATTGTTTATTCTGCGGGGTAGTAAAACTGCCCGATCCATCAACTGGTAACTGAGATTGCAAGAGAAAATGTTTGGGTTTGATGCCCTATTTATCAACGATCTCTTTTAACTTATAGGCTTGACTTAGGTTGCTTAGTATGATTGTAATAAGGCTTATTATCTTGCTATATAAATGTATTTTATAAAATAACTTAATATTGCCAGCAAAGGAAACTTTTAACCGGCGAAAAACAAAAGAGGGGATGTTTCTATTTTCGGTTGTGTGTGTGTTTTTTTATGTACATATTCGTTGATTTGGAATATTATTTCACTGTGGAGAATGAGAGGGGTGCTCCTATAAAAAAATCCTTAAGGGAATATCCCGAAAAAAGGGAAAAATAGTGTAAATACTAAGGAATTTAAAGACGGTATTTAGTTTTTTCAATACAACCAGTTTATTTAATCGTAGAGAAATGGAAATTGTAGAGATGTTAATTTGCGAGCACTAAAAACTAAATCTACTAAACGAAATATGATAAATCTCTGCAAATATATAAAGAATTACTTACACGAAATAAACAAACTGTAATTTATTTTAATATTTTTTAGGTAAACAAAATGGTTGACAAAATGCGGCAACATTTGGTAAAGTCTCAGAATGTAAAACCTTTTTTTTCACTCAACAAATCAAACGTTTATTATCCATGAAATATTGACGTAAAAAATATATAAACTTTACAACAAAATCGGCTCGATAATAACAAATGCACGACAACATCCCTAGCAAGTCTAGACTCCGAGGTTATTCCCTCGGGATAAATAATGCGTGGCTAAGTAGTTACTTTAAACGTTCAGTTATTTATGGTTGAGAGTTTATGAAACGTGCACTCTATTATAAACGAATAAAAACTTCTTAGCCCTATGGTTTAACATGTGCTGGAAAAAGTTATAGAGTTTTTTCTGATGACTTTTTAAAAGGGTCTGTGATTCGTGTTTTGTGGCTTTTTAAATGGGTTTTACTTTTTGTTGTTACTAGAGTCTAATAAGCAGTCGACATTTTACGTCGCTCGCTGTAATGATTAGTTTTATCTGTGTTTTACAATGGAAAAACTAACGGAAAAATAAACTACCGCAAATACAGATAGTAAATCATTTTCTATTAACTTTTGAAAAAACTAACATTTATATACTGGTTTTTTGGAGCATTTGTGAAAATAAGAGATTTTTGGCTAAACATCAACCAACATATTCCCAAATGCCCCCAAAATACGAGTGATATTTTGGTTTTTACCAAAATAAAATCTGAATCTCACGCCAATACGTATGAATTTCAGAAAAAAATGTTAATGTATTACCATTTTTTCTATTCATCATCATCAGCCCATACACGTCCACTGCTGGACATAGGCCTCCCCCGTACGACGCCACAAATAGCGGTCCTGAGCCGCCTCCATCCAACGACTCCCTGCGACCGCTACGATGTCGTCGGTCCATCGAGTGGATGGTCTCCCATGTAGGGGGGGATTTGCCATAATCATCACGCTTGGCAGGCGGATTGTTGATCGCAGTGTTGGTGTTTAAAAATACTCAGAAGGAAGCTGCTGCCCTTCCTCTGGTAGGTTCCCTTAGTCGGCTTTCACGACATCCACGGGTTGAGTTGGACGGGTCGATATTCGTACGCCGCGACCCCACGGCGGGGCGTTTTTCTATTCACATGTATGTAATTGCGATAAATATATTATTACTTTACTTTAGGTACTTTAAAATATACAGACGCTTTATAAACTACCTACATAAATAGGTAGGTAGTACCTACAATTTTTAAAGCAAATTTTAACACAATGTATCCAGAAACGAAACAAAAAAAACTGTAGAACCTAAATACTTTTACATTCCATGTGGACTTTCGCCCACACATCCACAGTGATCATCGTATGTGAATTAGCGCAATTTTATTTGTTTTATTAATTAGGTAATCCAACGGTTTATAATATATCTAAAACAAAAAACTTATATAAAATAAGGTCAAATAAAGGATTACAGAAAGTAAAAATAATTAACAGAAGGTTTGTGAAGCTAATAAAAAAAATACATATTTTGAAATTAAATAGATAGTACAGAAGAAAAAGTAAAGTGAGAAATTCATTTCAGTGGGTTTGCGACGTTTGTGTAGTGTGCTTGCGTGTATAGGGGGGTGTGTGTGTATCGTGTTTTTAAGTGTTTCTGAGGTATCTCGGAGTCTCGTACGAAGCTGGGCAACTGGAGAGACCCGGCGCGGGGAGGCAAAGGTGTTGTAAGTTCGAATGCGGACGGGATAAAAGGAACTGAGGAGCTCCTGAGGCATCAGTCTCGTAAGATTCTGGGCAATAGGAGACACCCGGTGTGGGGAGGGGGAGGTGATATACATATGTATATTAGAATGCGTTTGTTAAGAATGTTTATCAAATGAGCTCATTTATTGATAATCTAGTCAGCACAATGGTGGCATAAAACAATAAACATTGACTCAAATAAAAACAAAACATATACCCGTTCTAACATGGCTACACCAGTCCACATGTCCGGGGGTCCCAGGGACTTACTATTTCTGTCATTGCATTTCGCTCGCAGCTGTGATCTAATTACGTACACTCCATTCATGAACTATTTTCAATTTAGAAATAAAGAACTGTTTTGAATTTGGAGCAATGGTTAGTGCTTAGATGCTGTTTCAGTTCAAACGATATTAGCACGATAGTAATAAATTGAACGAGTCAACAAATATTTTTGAACGAAACGTTGTTTTGAATTCAGAACAATAGCGGCGGTCAGTACGATTTGACAACACTTATCGTAGTATTCGTCAAAATGTAATTGCCACTACCGCAGGCCGCGCCTCTCTCGGAGAATATCTATAAAAGTATTATTGGTAAACCTACAAAAAATGTTGGTATTCGTTTTTCAAATTTCAATATCCCAAAAGAAAGCTTTTTGTTGTCTTTTAAACTTTTTTTCATTAGTAACACGCTTTTCTTTTGTTTTCAGGTAAGGCCAGAGGACAACGAGACAAAACATTTTTAAAATACAAAAGGAAGCTTAATGAAACATTGCAAGTTCCTGAAAATCTTTAGGAAAAGTCGGAAAAACCTTCGTATTCGTAACACGTTAAAAATGCTTGCCAGCATTGTTGAGTGGGTAAGTAGTTTTTATTCAGGTTAAAACAAACTTAGGTTGTTATTCCCGTACTCTTATCGAAGTTTCTAACGCTATCATAAAAACCGTTCAGCATGAAACTGTATTTCTTGAAATAGCAAACGTTTTTGAAACTAAAATAGGTACCCACATACCGACTTTACACCCCCGGATAAGGTTACATTCAGAAACCTAAAATTCTGAGCATCAAAATATCAACGGACTGGTTACGAATCCTGAACAATTTAGCACACGTTTAATAAATTTAGAAAAAAATATATGTTAAGAATTTTATTGATCGTAATTTTTCCGGATCACGAAAAGGTCAATTTATACGTCCACAAAATTCAATATTTAAACGGTAAAAACTTATCCTTCGATTATTTAGTGCACCATTCTATTATGTTATCGCAAAACCGTAATAATTTACCCCTGTTTGGGACAAAGAGGACGAAAAGCGCCCTTGCGTAGTGTTGTAGTGTGTTTTATTCTGTGGTAGTAGGGACTGCACGGCAGTAAGGGGTCGGCCCTCTCGCGGATACGACGTCTAAACTGTGACTGAAACAGCTGATTCGAATTTCGAATTGACCGAACGTATAGAAACATTGAACTGAATGTATTCGAATTTCAAAACAGTGATTGTGTATTCACTTCACTAGTGATCGGAACGAGATGTACAAACTTTTTAGTGAGTGAGTGTTTTCACGTGCTTACGAATCGCAGGTTTTATCGTGAAAGGACTGATAAGAAGTAACAATTATTTTATATCAATTTTTCAAGGTGATTACTGCTTATTTGGTTGTGTTTTGTTACGTTTATTGTGTTATTATTACTATTTATGTTCTATTAATCAACTGCTATTATTTTTGATACTAGATAGGATGGAACAGAGAATTTTAAAGAGAAGATCTGCTGTATTTGACACTAAGCTGAAGTAGGTAGTTAGATTATAATTTTAGTATACTTGGCTTTGTTAGTTATGTATGTATTTCTTATACTTAATATTTTGTCATTTTTGTAGTTTTGGGACTCACTATCGCTGATAAAAATCTCTAATACGTAATAACAATCTCTACTTAGTTTATTCCTACCCCAAAATGGGGTCAAAGAAATAGTAAACAAGATGAATTATAACTATTCGGTAAAAGCATTCTGCAGCTCACTCGCTGCCGCATTCCGAACGAATTCATCACGAGAGGGCTCGGCGACGGCCGTAAAATACACTTATTATTTCTACGTTGTTGTGGAATAGGGGCAGAGTACACTTTGGGGGCAAATGGGGGCAAGGCTAGGGGGCAAAAGTGATCAGCTATAGAGTTTAAAAAAGCTTTCGAAATTTTGGTGTACAATACATTTTCGTAGAGTCGCATAGAGTTTTAAATGCTACGTATATCATATAATGAGCTATGTATATCTTATAGGCGTGACTTACCAAACAGTGAATTAAATTCAACTACGACGTACTAGATGATGATAATGATTATACGGAACTTTGTTAGAAAATAGTAATTTTACTCTGATTTTCCAGAATATCTGCAAATCAGAGTAAAAGGACTTTTTTTGTATATTCAGAGAGATAATGTTCAGCTCTGCTTAGACCGCAAACAAACTTTACTTACTACGACGCTGGAGGTTGCGGAATCGATTCCCGCCTCGAGACCAAAGTCTGTTTTGATATCTGATCCGGTCCGGTTCTGGGTGTTATATATCATCAAAAATGTCTATCTACATATGTAATTTATTCAATATAGTGTATCAGTCATCTAGTACCCATAACATAAGCTCTGTTTAGCTTTGGGCTAGACCTAATAGATTTCCCAGCATTATTGTATTTATTTTAACTTAACACATGACTGCATCGCAGAGCCCACCTAATTTTGAAGTGGATCCCATCGTCTCTATTCAAAATCATCTGTCCATCTCATGAGTCATAAATACCTACACAATGCCCCTATTTTTGAACAATATTAGTAGGGAGCAACCCTTCGCTTGAGACTTATTTAAAACTACTGATATCGATCGATGTTTTGTGGTAATGTATGACAGAACACGTGGTGAATATTCATGTAGAGATTATGAGATAAAATAGTAAGATTTTGTAGAAAAACCAACTCTATTAGGGTAGATGTAGAGTCGAATAGTTTTCTTATAGGTGCTCGGGTTGTTTTCTTGAGTGAAATAGAAATAAATTATTGCAATTACTTACGTTTGATATCAATCGTAGTACTTTTTTTACGTTTGGTGTTCTGGAAAATAGAAATAAAAAGTAAAAAATCTTACAGATCAATTTGAAATATAAATTTATTGTTAATTAGTTTTTTTACTCGAGGTTCAGCCGTGATAAAACACTAATTCCTTTTTATTAATTCTTGACTTTTTCTGTCCAAAATTTATTTCACAAAATTATTTGCAGTTGGTACCTATTCGTAGGAAGACTTATGATGTCGCTTTTTCATTAAATTAAATAAAAATGGAACTTAGCACATACGAAATAAGTATATAAATTGAATTTCCTTAATAACGATCATGAACTTATATTAATCAATAGACTATAATTTAAAAATAGAACATGCGTAGAATAAATTCAAAATACAGAAATCGAAAGCAAATCCTAACCTTGTTTGCGAAACCTTGAATGCAGTTGCATGACTCACGGGTTTTACTAAACTTGCCCCCTTACCCCCTGCCCTTGCTTACGAGAAGGGGATGCCTATTTTATAGTTTGGTCGATAATGTGATTATTGTTATTGCCATTTTTTACGCACATGTCCAGTATGGATGTGGTCAAGTGATTAACAAAAGCATATTTTAAATAATATTTAAAATTGTAAAATACTATCCGGAGAAAAAGCATTTACGGGGTCGGCAGCGCGCGTGTAAAAAAAGCTAGAAATCTAAAAGTATAGAGTTACACAGTCCAAGGAAATTCTTGTCCTGTTACTGAGATTTTCAATTGTCTTGGTCCTTTGCCGTTCAGTGCAGTGGAGGGCAAAAACTCGCAATATCAAAGATGAGTTCCGTCGAAAAATAATAATTTTTGGGCCATTTTTTATCGATATAATCGCAAGTTACTACAAGCATTAACAGAATTATGTGGTCGGTAACCAAAAAAAAAAAATTCAATAATACGACATTTAAAAAAAGGTTGCATTCAGAATGGCCAACAATTGTTGATATAAATGTGCAAAAAATCGTCAGTTTAAATATTTTTACAATCTCTTTAGCAATTCAATGATTCATACAATCCCAATGTCTTGTTTAAGGTTTAAGCTTACGAAATACGTTCGAAAAGGGCAAAAGCATTCATTCAGACCGAGTCTCGCCTACGGTGCGTAGGCGCCACTATCAATGAACCGTTCGATGCAATAAATGATCCATTTAGAATGTATAACAGAATATATGCATAAGATTACATGCTTGGGTACACTTGGACGGTGGAGATGGTAATAAAGTTAGGTTTTTTTGTAAAAATAAAGTGGGCTCTGAAAGGTTGAAACGCCTAAGTTATCTATAAAATATGTATTGAGACTCTTTTGGGTGATCGGGCAGTGATAGAAAATTGCTATATTTATGTGACTGTTTAGGCTTTTAATTCTAGTCATGGTAAGAAGTTTTTTTTTTTCAATTATAGGCACTTTATAAAAGGATTGTGGGAAATTCTCAATTATAACGATATTTCAAATCTACATGTTTTTAGATAGGTACATTTATTTATATTTGTCTTATCATTTTGTTTTCTACATATGTACATATTTTTAATTTAAAAATTTGTCACTAACTATGTAAATATTTTATTTCAGCTCTTCCAAGACCATTGACTTTCATAAGTGGCTCAACAAACTGTGTTCATTAACTTATGACATTGTGATTGTGATAACACTTGTGTCTTTATTCGTGCCAAATTTTTGAACTTTTTGTGCTTTGTCAATTGAACTTTACGTGTATGAAGATAAGGTTGGGAGACGATTGGCATTGATGGCTACGGATGGGCACCAACCTATCTAAATTGAACAAGACAAGAGTCTCCGGTGTAAATCATGTCAGTATACCTAATTATTTCACATTGTTCATTTTCTTTTTGCGGCTTTTTCATTGGTTTGCTTGAAAAAAGCTTTTTCGTAGCTAGATAATTTGATTGTTTTGAAATAAAGACCGACGACGTTAATTTTACACTGATTTATGTTATGCGGGATATTCCTCCAATCAATATAACCCCTTTTGCGAAGTCGATTGAAAATACTGGACTACTCGAAATTTCAAAATTTTGCTGGAACATAATTATGAAATACTATTTAAGTTTATAGATATTTTGATGTAATATCAACATACATACATATATACATGTTGACTTAATAATGTTTACGTATATAAATATTATTTATTAATTTAAGCTATTAAATTTAAACCAAAAACGTACTCGTCAATAATCCCGAGTAATAAATCCATGGTTTATTACGTACGATATTGTAGCCTTTCTCCGTGAATAGATTTGGAATCTATCCGTGTTTTTTAACGTTACTTATAAAACTTATACGGCTTTTTATCCGACTGTTTACCCTGAATGATGCAAAACATAGCACCAATTTAACTCATTAGGCGAAGATTACGATTTTTTTAGAATTTTTGTCCAAATTATTAATCTAATTACGTCACATGCATCGGTTGTATTGTAAAGCGAAATTTGGGCCTGTACCAGTTGGATCCAAACGTAAAACTTTTGGTTAACATTTTGTGAAACCTCCGGCAATATAGCCACAACTCTACGGTTCTCATACACGAGCCATTAAAACCACGCTAGCGGTACAAGAATAGCTTGTAAATCAATGTTATTTGTCGAGAAATACAATTTTTTTCCCACAACGTTGTCTAAATTGTGATATACGAGGGAGTTATTGTCACAATATGCGAATTTTATCCGAATGCTCAGCAGTTTTGAATCTTATCTCTTATGGATAAAGCTTTGAGTTTTTGTGCTGAAGTGACATTGTTATAGAAAGTTTTTTACGGGCAATAATGATAGGTTTTCTACTTTTTATTTTTTACCTTCGTTTATCTCATATGTTATTATTCCATTTTGGCAGGACAAATTAATCAAGTTGAATGAAGTGTTCAGCTGATTTCGACTTTTATTAATGCCCATTTTGGTATGGACATTTTCAATTCCGATAAATCTATACTTATTTCATTTGCAAATTGCTTGCTTCCGCCATATCCTTTCCCAATAAATACTGTCTAAATAAATTGAACCAACATTGCTTTGAGCGCAGTTCTATAACGAAATAATTCAATATTTGTCAAGGCACCCTTTCTGTTTGCACAAATGCAATTCAACAGACTTATGTTTGATGCATTGACTGCGGCGCTGCTGGTCAAATACAGAGGGGCAGCTGTGCTTAGATAAGTCGTATTGTAATGACCAGTGGATCTATATTTATATATATATCATCATCATCAGCCCATTATATGTCAACTGCTGAACATAGGCCTCCGCCAAACGACACCACGAAAAGCGGTCCTGAGCATGTATACAGGGTATGTATACAGGGTTTCCCAGAAATGGTGGATAATCCTGCACGTGCGTGTGCGGGGGAGGGAGGTGGGGCCCCACATCCCAAAAAAAAAATCTTTTCCCAACAGTCCGCGGTCTACGAATATTTTTGTAAAGTTTAGAAATTTCCCAGTTTTCCTCACATTTGTGGTCATCACGTCCACTACATGAAGCCTAGTTCGGTTTTTTTTCTTTTAACGTGTTCCCTAATTATTGTATTCCTAAATTACCTTCAAAAAAACGCAACTACTTAGGATAGTAGTTAACTAGTAGTCCCTAAACATAAAAATTATTTGTAAAATTTATTTTACTGCTAAGTTTGAGCACCTGTGGTGTAAAAAAAATGTATTGGAGTTTTATAGCCAACCACATAAAAAAATTACCTACATCATAAGGATTCTAAAACAGTAGCATAAGTTTCTACTTTAATGGTAAAATTACTGAGCTATAGCTACTAATGTGTAAAAGTAGGCGTTTCATTACAAAATTGCAAAAGAAAAAAATTAAACAAGTAATGACCAAAATAGTATTTATTATAAAAATAATCATAGTAAATGTTCAAATTGGGCTCCTGATGCAAGCTCTACACCTTTTTATAAAAGATCTTTGTAATCTGTTATTATAATTTTTTAATGATAGAATTCTGGCTGCTTCGGCGACGCGAAGTCGAAGTTCTTCTAATGAGTTTATGGGTTTCTTGTAAACCTGCAAGGTTTCCCATCCGGCAAGGAATGTGGCTCCAGAACGACGGTTGTCCGGCACATTATGCTGTGCAAGTAAGGAATTATCTAAATGATGCCCATCCCAACAGATGGATCGGCCGACTGGGGCCAATATTGTGGCCACCACGGTCCCCAGACTTAAATCCTCTGGATTTTTTATTGGGGCTGTTTGAAGGAGCTGCTTTACAAGAAACCCATAAACGATATCGAAACGTTCTAGACACTGTTGATACACTGATGGCGAGCTTTGTTGAGTGACGAATCATAGAAAACAAATGATTTGTATGATGAGGATATATCATGAATGAGTCTTTAAAACCTGCAAAAAATCCGATCCGGCTATCCAAAATACAAAAACCAGGTTACCGCTTAAATTAATAGATGGATAAATTAGCACTTTATTTCCTTATAGATAAATAATTTTTAGTTTAAAATTTAACTTGTCTATGAGCTTATTTTGTATGCCAAAAGAAATACTTTAAACGTGATATCGATTTTTTATTGTAGAGCATTAAGTTTTAAAAATGTTACAACGTTTTATCTGTGTAAATTTTGATAGTGTTCCAAATAATTATTTTGGTAAAACACATTACTTTACCTAAGCAAGATAATTTCCATACATAAAACCCCGTTCAGCTCAATCCATCTGATGCATACGATGATATTCTAGTATATTCTAGTATGCTTCCCCAAATTATTTATGATGATAAAGCCAATAAGTCGAAGCTGATATAAAAAGCATTAGACGCGTAAGTTTTAATACTATCTAATAAAGCTCTGCGTGACATCCCTTTTCTGTTAGGGACGGACGTCACATAATCAGTGACGTTTTATTGGATATGTGACGCTTTGATGTCGCCTTTCCGTTTTCTATTGGCAATTAGAAATGACATGTGATACGCGTCTTTTGGCTTAGGTTCTCAAACGTATATTATGGGAGAAGATTGGAAGAAAATAAATATATTCTTAACTACAACCAATCACACAGTTAAACAAGAACTTAAAACTAATACATTAGGTAGGTATATTACGGGTTGTAGCTATAAATTAGGAACCGGCTCAGCATAAATACAAAAAAAAAGTTTACATATTTCTGAATAATAAATTGTTTATTACAAAACGCCTTCATAACGACTATTGCGATATAATCCATAAAAGAACCAATCAGCCGCTTTGTGGTTTTAAAATTTTAGTTCCTTTTTCAAAAATAACAGGAGGTTGGGGTAACTCAGACCCGTGTAATCTAGTAATCTAATACCGAACACCGGATATTGAATTTTCCCGCGCTCGCACCGGAAGTCGTGGTCTCCTCAAATGCTATTGGTCCGGCGCCATGCGTTTTATCCTGTTTGCTGTAACTTTTTCGCTAAGCAAACTATTAGATAACTTGTTATTCGAATCTGTTGTTTACTTTTACTTGGAAGTTGTAGGTAGTTAATCGTTCTGTTGTTTATTGTTTCTTGCAAAAAATATCGCAATTGCATATAAATTAATATCTTGCAATAAAATGAGGCTACGCAAAAAAAAATGAAAAAAAGAGATTTGATCTTTTCTAAATAGTTTAGATACCTACTTAATTCTTATTAAAATGTAATATTGAAAGACGCTATAATTTATTCCATTAAAATTCTATGAAGTTAAATCGATACCCAAGGTTTATCTTCAAGTGTATTCAAAAAGGTCAAGAGGGACAAAGACAGCTCAGAACAAAGTGAATGACCTATAAAATCGATAGTCCAGTATTCCTACTTATTTATTACCTACGAGCCATTGACAAACGGACAGACGCAGATATTTGTTCACTAACAGTAACTGTAGATCGAGACGCAGTTAGAGATTCTGTAACGTCTTTTAGATGCCGTCTCTACATCGTTATTCGTGTAATAGTGCTGGCGGGCGCCATGGCGGAAAAAGATTTATTTTTATGCTTAATTTATTTATTTTTATGATCTTACTAGATGGTTATTTTGGAGATGTTATTAGATAATCACTTTCAGAGAGATTTTGTTTTACCTCTTCATTTTAGCAGATTTATAAATATACTTTTCTTTTTCAATAATCATCGTTAGGTCATGCTAAGAGTTACTACTCACTCTAATATAGTAGATAGGAAACTTTACCTCTAGCCTATACCTTAAAATTACATTTTCACAAATAACGAGTTATCTACCTATCTATGAAGGTGAGGTTCAATCTCATAAAATTTTCAATCCGAAAGATAAAAATTCTCAAGCCGTGATAGCTAGATTACCCCTAGATACCGTACGTCATCCGTCTCGCATCATTCATCACGGCAGATCAAGCAATTTTCAAGATTGGTGCGTCATCAGATGCAACATCATACGTCAGCGTGATACGTCTTAATCTGCCATTCATCATTATCACGCGCGACGTGACAGCTTGTGCAATTTTTTGAGTGATTGTTATATAATTTGTTAACGACAGCTGCTATGTGAAAATTATACTTGAGTGTTAAAATTATTATTTTCTGTTCTTAAGATAAATTGGTATTGAAATTAGATTAGGGCGGTTATGAAAAACTAGGTACTTAAGCATCGTGAAGTACCTGCTGTTGTTCTAAATTAACAAAATGACAGTAGTAAATAATTAAATGGAAAGTTATTCAACTAACTTCAAATTCTTTCAAATAAACTGGAATTGATTTGGGCAGCAGAATACAATGCATATTATTCGGTAACACGTGCAAAACAAAATGTTGTGACAAAAAGAACACTGCTTCGGAAAATCGCACGTATTGTAACGGACAACGTGTCACATTGTCACACCAATAGAATTAAACGACACACAAAGCCGTTCTTCCCCTATTTCCTCTATTTCTAATAATACTATTAGGAGAAATCGCTGTGTGTCAGAAAAAATCCAATAGACTTTGACGCCATTATAGTGACCAGTGAGGTGCATTTTTTATTTAATTCTGCAAATCCACCCTTGTTTTTGTGGGGTGGTTTAGTGAGGGTTGGTACCTTCAAGTGAACGGTCAAAGTCAGGAACACAATGCATGGTCACGATCCGATGGCGTTTGAAGACTTGTGATTATGGTTTTCATGTTTTCCATTGGGGTCGGGTTGATATGACTTAGTTTTTGAAAACGTGTGATCAAAATATTTTTATACTGCAATCACCGATCCGCCTGCCAAGCGTGGTGATTATGGCAAACGCCCTTTTGCTAGTGTTGCTAACTGTACCATCATCTCAGTAGCTAGATCTTTTGCAGAAGGTTGCCAGATAACCGTATTATAGTAACAGAAGTAGACAAGTAACTTAAAAATTAAAACTTTTTGATAAAACCACATTAGATAAAAATCGTTTACCTACATTCGTGGGGAAGGCACGTCCAGAAGTGAACGTGCTATGTGCGCTTAACAAGATCAAAATGAATAAATTAATGACTGAATTAGAACACTTTATTCTACTAAAAAATTAACATAAATAAAAAACTTTTACATCAAAAATAAAAAATAAAGACAGTGCAAAAGGCGGCCTTATCGCTGAAAGCGATAATTCCCATGCAACCTTGGGATGGAGAAAAATATATAAGAAAAAAAGGTTGATTGTGCACAGACAGTGCAATAACAGAAAATTTATTAATATAAGTAATAAATACATAACTTACATAATACAAAACTACCTGCTTAAACTCTAAGTACAAACCTAGAAACAAAATATTAGGTTTCTGTGAATTTTCGGATAAATATTATCCATTTATTCAAACCTAAGCCGTTCTAGATATTTGAATAAGAAAAAAATTATTTCTTCACTTGTTTGAATATGATGTAGGTAAATGAATAATTGAATTTCCAGAATTGTATTTTTGTTGACTTCTCTGTACCAAAGTAAAAGTGCAGTCTTTTCTACATCTAGGTAGCTTAGTTTCTAGATATTTCCTCATTATTATAGACCTGTGTCGATCGATCATTTTTCAAGACCTGTTCGATCACGATCGAACTTGCAGAAAGATCGAATCAAAAAGACTCGATCGTTTCGCGGGTCGCGGGTCGCGAAGACCCATGACTTGCCACTGCCATGCCGCGCCGGTGCGTGCAGTCTATCGTTCGATCGATCGATCGTTCGTATTTGTCGGGAAAAACTATCTTACCAGTCACGCCATAAGGTTCACTTTGTTTTGCATTGCATGAATGAATTGATTGACTCACTCAAAGCCTCGATCGTTCGTATTTGTCGGGAAACAACTACCTTACCGTTACGTCACAAGGTTCATATTTCTTTTACAAGCAAATTAAGCATGATTCAATATTCAATCAATCGAACGAAAGACCCGATTGTTTTGAAAGTCGCGGGTCACTGTTTTTTTTTTTTCGAGAAAAACTACCATAATAGTCTCAACATAAGGTTCAGTTTTTTGACTGTCATGCAGTCTGTCATTCATTCAATCAATAGGTCGATCATTCGTATTTGTCGGGGAAAAACTACCTTAACTTTCACATCATAAGGTTCACTTTTGTTTTACAAGCATCAACGCCAGAATGATCGACTGAACGATCGAATCCTTTTAAAACTAGGGATTCGATCGATCACTCACGGGTCGCGATCGAGTCTTTGTGATACGATCGATCACGATCGACACAGGTCTAATTATTACCATCACATTTCGCATAACTTGAACCACACTAAAAAAGTCAACCGCTATTCGCCCATCACTCACGCCATCTTGTTTTGGGGGACCAAGAAATCAATACTCAACAACTGTCAGTTTGAAATGTTTACCGAAAATCATTGAATTACTCGGAGTGTTTGCGTAAATTATGAATGTTCCATTGCTTTGTTTGTTTGCTGAAAGACTTGCTTGGAAACTTGGATTTGATGTTTAGGAAATCAGAGAGTAAAGTTGCAATGATAATGGACAAACTCAATTATGATCTTTCATTCATATTTCATCTTTCTTTCATTCATTCATTCAAAAAATCTTTAATTCATTCATTCATTCATTCATGAGTTTGATTATTGATTTTGCTACCTGCTACATTGATATTTACAGCCATTATGTCCATTATTGAACGCAGGCCTTACATACATTGGCATTACATTGGCCCTAATAAGCGCCGTATTGCCTGTTATCACATGAGGGCAATGCCCATAATCCCCACGCTGCGCTGGGTTGGGTATCCCAGTCGGTGGTAAAAGTGTTCTGCAGCAGGAGACGCTGCTTTCCGCCCCCCTGGTAAAACAGATTGCAAGAAATATCAATTTGAGTTTAGACTAAGTAGGTACTTGTGCTTTAAACCTTGTCCAAAAAGACACCCGACCCGAAAAATAAAACCTTAAAATGAGTCTCAACGCCAACAAAAAGCCATCATAAGCACTCCTAATGATTGTTATGAAATAAAAACAAACAAATGCACAATAAAAGCCCTGAAACGTGCGCGAGTTACCGAATCACTGATTTCTTTGAGAATCGTTTCTTTAACTCTCATTCTAAGTAATATTCAAGTCTCTCTCAAATTTCCTCCGCCATTATTGTTTCGTTTGTTTGCGAACTTTTCAATTGTTGGTTTAGCGTTAGCGTTTTGGCAATTACGAATATTTTGGTATGTTTTGGAAGAGATTACCTAAAAAACTAAATTGTTGTGTCTCATTAAGAAATAGGTAGTTGTGGAATAATTTAGTAACCCCAAAAAAATCTTAGGTACCTGTACCTAATCAGTATAAATATTGTATGTGCGTAGGTAGAGTAGGTACGCATCCAATGTTGCTGGATGCGGCCAACTGAAGACCCAGGCACTATGACGATCGTTATGGGAGGCCTACGTCCAGCGCTGGACCTACCATAGGGTTATAGTGACCAATGAAAGGGTTCTAAGCATCTTCTAACATTGTTTACTGGTTTAACTTTAATTTTAAGAATTTGACTTTATCAAAGTATACAGTGCGCGTCATAATTAAGTATCTCCCTTGTCTACAAAACATTGAGATGGGGGGGTACTTATTTGAGACGCCCACTGTACATCGGATGGATTTACTGTATTTGGGAATAAATAATTTTCGATTTTGAACTAACTTTATTTTAATAATAAAACATAATACTGCTTACAACGTGTTTACTACCAAACTCATTTTTCTATATGCATTTAACAAACAGCTTTTATATTCAAACTAGGTAGAGTTCGCGCAAATCTTTATGAGCTCTGTGAAGTTGGCTTCAACGGCTGCACATTGAACCGTAAATAAGGCGTTGAGGGGAAAGAACGGGGTGAGAGGGGATCTGTCTGTCAAACCAGGGTTGCCAGCAAGAATTCTGGCGTATTTTTATTTTGTCTAGCACATTTTGCTCTGCAACTTTTTTTCCCAATTCAATATTTAAAAAATATATAAAAACATCTTACACTCAATGACGGATTATTTTAAACCCAAAATGTTTGAATAAATTAAACTTTTTATCTAACGTAATTAACCCAAGGTCGAAAATAAAATAATTTCTATGTAGCAAATTTATTCATAATCTAGTGGGCAATACTGTCGAATGAATTCTTTTGAGTACAGTGACGCAGCAAAGTCTTTGACGCTTGTCCAGTGGTCGTGTCGTTGATTTGATAGTTTGTTCTTGCGATTTTGTGTTGTATTCCCTGTTAATAGCTGTTTCTCTTAAACGTTAAATACCTATGCCTCGCATGCGGTGTAACATACTGCGTCGTCAAACATGGAAAATGGTGTTCGATGTCATGAGTTTCATGACAAAAGAAGACAATGAACGTCTTAATTTAACCTCAAAATGGTACTTCAGCGGACTGCAGCTGCAACAGGTGTGTCTATTAGCACCATATAGGATTTCTAGCCGAAGCCCGGGTGGGTCGCTAGTTGATAAATATTACTTTTCTATTTGATTGTAGTTGCGCAGTTTTGCTTCCGTGCCTAAGTTCACAGAGCTCATTAAGTTTTGCGTTCACTCTACCTACCAATTTTCCAGACCATCATGGCATAAGAAAACAAGTATGCTCTTCCGAGACACGATGGTCACGTGGGTGTCTCCAGTTTACGTCATCATCGCCATCGGCGAATGAGAAGACGAATTTGTTTCCCGGTATTACCAGTAGCGTATAATCGTAATTCCTGTATGAATGTGATAAAACTATGTGGTTTTGTATTTACCAATCATTTATCACATTGACTCGTGTTTAACTAACGCTGTTTTAACTGACCTAACAAACGTAGTTGACGATTCACATTTTTTTATTGATTTTTCAATTGACCCTTATCACGTTTTTCCCAACTTCTACATTTTGTTGAAATAAAGTGGCAACTGGATAATGACGTCACCTGGAGACACTCCCTGAAGAGCAGACCTATTTTCTTGGATCATGCAGACCATATCTAGTACAATTTCAATCAATAGCAATATGGCATCTGGTCGATAAACCTCAAGTAGGTATAACAATTTACGAGGCGAGTCATTGCAGATGTGATGTAATAGATTGCAGTTAAGTAGGAGCTAACCACACGACAGCACGCGGGCTAACTGCCAACTATGAACATCATCATGGGCATAGAAAGCTCTCAAGAAGTCTTAGCTTTAATTATGAATGTAAGCGGGTTAACTACGAACCTAGTTTCCAGTTAAGGATTTCTATTGTAAGGAACACTAAAGCTATGGAACTTTGGTGTTCTTCCAACAAAAGGGAAATCCTCGTTAAGGGATGGTCCTTAAAGAGGGACTTCATCAGGGTGAGTCAAAGTACGAAAGTTAAGTTTTAGTAAAATAGTCTTAGCTTTCGTAAAAATGATAAAGTACCTACATAAATAAAATGTTTCTTTATTTATCTACACTAAGGTATTGACAATGTAACAATGGATAGACTAAGGTTAAGGATTTAAGTTATTAGTTATTGGGAAAACCTGTTTTGTGAAGACTGTGTCAAACTGTGCTGAATTGGGTTTAAGAAACTGTAATACAGGTTTTTAAACCACTAGGATAAAGTAAAGAGCTTATGGAACATCGTCGTGAGATTTTAAAGCTCTATATTAAGCGTTATTTTCCCAAATTGTTCACATTTGATATATCCTCACGCCACAGACTTAAATTGTATTTTTTTTTTTAGATATACCAATTTTTTAAATTATTTCAAATTTTTGAGACAGATTTCTAATTTTGGAGACATATACAAAATTTATCTATTCTGTTGAAATTATTGAATATAACGGTACTTGGGTCCTGGTACAACACGGCTGTGCAGAGGACACCCATTCACTCTTTCTTTGGAGAACCAAATTTAAGATATCGGGTTCAATTCTCACTGTGCGACATTTTGCATGATCTTGAGATGTTATTTTCTGATACAGGTTATGTATATTTACTCACTGTTTTTTTTTTTCAAGCAGAATTTCAAGACTCTTTTATAAAATGAAAACATCAATATGTCCTTTGTGAATATGTATCTTATTTCAAGTGATTAAGATCTTCTTCACGCTAGTTCAAGCCTGCATTCGAAATCCTTTACACTAAGAAAACCTTGTTATTTATTAACAAAACATCGAATAGTAAATCCATAGCGACTTGAATGCCGCGTTTGAGACGTACACTATTTGCTAAGAATCCGCAGCTAGTCCAGAGGGTTATAATCCCTTGAGAATGTATGGATAGCAGCGCAAATAATAGCAACATTTTTTTGTTATTAATTGAGCCAATTTCTTTCTACTGCTGAGCAAAAGCTTAACTAAGCGCCCTTTCCACGTTTCATTAAAAAAATGAGCGTGATCGACTTCTACAGTACGATGTTGCAACGCTTTAAAACTTTCATAGCCCATGAGTAAAAGTCTTTCTTCGACACCCATAGCCGTTCAGCGCGTCTCTGCGGGTCGCCTCGCAGAAGCTGGGCAATGCATGCGTTAAACTAATATGACGATGACTTGTCCCGCGCGGGCACTTTGTAGTATGCAAATTCACGAGCCAAGCAAGTCGAGGAAGGTATGAAACTCTTTCTAGTTACATAGACATTGATATTTTGTTATCAAATATCAATTCTGCATAATTGATTTCTGCATATTGAAAAGCTAACCAGCTTGGCCACGAACTTTCTAAGATGAATTTGTCAAACTACAAAAGTTACCTTCCGCAAAAATCTGTCAAATTACTGTACCCAACTTTTTCTGCCACCATTACATAATCCAAACTTTGAGAGTGGCTTAAACAAGGCGAGTTGGGCTCTCAGTTTGGCAGCCTCTCGGTCCGATGGCTGTTTTTAACGACTACCGGAGACAATGTAGCTGTTTGGATAAACTAATTGATGCTCTTTGTGCGGTGAAGCAAAAAACGAGATGGCTCGGAGTGGACTATCTGTATTGTCGTTATTCTTTGGAAAAAAAATGGTGGACAGAATCGTTACTTTGGTAACTTTGGTATCTTACTTTGGTACTTTGGTAACTTTGTACCACTTCATTGGTTTGATTGAACTAGAAAGCTAGAACCACACTATTGTAGTGTGGTGTGTTGTGGCGCGTTAGAAGTATTTTATTTTCATACATTTAGTTACACCCCACAACACAGTAATAATGTGTATCTACACTAAATGTTTAAAATCAATATATTATTATGCTTTTGCCGCGCCACAACACACCTCACAACAAAAGTATGTTTCTAGCTTAAGAATTTAGGGTTGCCAGTTGTTCCTTTACCAATAGGTAATTTTAAAAAGTAACGATTTGTCATGCGTATTAGAAGCGCAAAATTTTCACAAATTTCTGTAAAAATTCATTGTACCAAGGGAATCATAAAACTGTCCAAAACAATACGGCTCCTAGAGAAAATATAAGTGACATTATGGATACATAATTTTAATTCGTATAATGGCAGACGTAACTTCATTATATTGGAGTACCAAACGATACAAAGGAGGTAAAACACTACAAAACTTTACGCTTATCATCATAGCCTATCACCATGGAGGGTGTAGTATCGCATGATCTGAATAAATCCCCACACGGTCAAAGGGGTAGCCAGTCAGATTTAAATGCTGGACATACATAAAACTGTCACCAATATATCTAATGCGAAGACGGATGGCACTGAAACACTATGATATCTAATCGTGTTTTATGGCCGGTTGAAATATGCTTTTAGTGATAGGGTTTTTTATTTGTTATAGAGTTGTGTAAAATTTGGTGTCCTTGCATCAAATTTTACACAACTCTAACTACTAATAAGGTATAATGTAGAGTTGTGTAAAATTTGGTAATAGGTAGGATGCACCCTAAAGTAATTGAAAACTTACAATATATTTTTGTAGGTACCTATTTGGAAGTAATGTAGACAAAGACGGTTAAAATCAGGCCGATCACCGCAATTATTGTCTTTCAAATACGGTAGGAAATATTGCGAAACCCAGATGACGAGAGTATGGGAGAGTGGAGAAACTTATGCGATGGGAAGTAAGCGTTTGGTCGTGCCGATCACACCTACAGTATTTATTTATTTATATTTAAGACATTGTGGTAACACTCGGATGAAGAGTAGGAAACGAAGAAATATAGAGGTAACATTGTCAGGGAATCAATTGAATAAAAACTCTTCATATTGTCGTGAAACTGATCGCGCGCCTAGAAAAAGTTGGTTGTACTAAGCCCAATTGTACAATCAATACACGGATACAAAGTAAGCCAAACAAATAACGCTTGAATTATCCTAAACAATTCAGGTATAATCTAAAGTCCGGTTGAGGTTGAGTATTCATTACGCTCGGCGTAAACAATTACCCGCTGCCCCGGTCTAGACGCTAGTTACAATCCAATGGAGCTCATGCATGCACTGAGCCCGGAGGTTCGGTCTAGGATGTGCCACAAGTTAGAAGAGAATAGCTAGATTTAGATTCAGCGCTGGTTGGACACATCTGTGAGGAACCAGCACAATCCACAGTGAAGGCCATATTTGCCATAAACACTTCTACGCACAAAAATAAATTATCTTTTAACTTAAGTAGTATTAATTAAGATAGATGTAAGGCTTTTATCTATAGTGGTTTAAAGGTAAATAAAAATATTTTATTTCTTCTTTCTTTCTTTATTTTTTCCATATGATATCTACTCGTAAAAAGGAATTGAAACTGCTAAGAGACAAAATGACACTATCATTAGACAAAACCTCGTCGACATGATCAGTCTGCTCAGCAGACTCGGACCGCGTTCTACTTTTCCTAGCTAGGTCGTCTAGGTACGAGTATGAAAATAAAATTACGTCTAATAACATAAACCAAGTGTGTTTTTCGATGTTGACTAAGTAAATAATCCGAGGAAACTAATGTTAATAACAGCAGCTATCCTAGTACCTACACTCTTATGAAGTTCTACGATTCCACTCGGTCTGAGCCTTGTCTGAGCCGACTAACGATGTTGGAAACCACGCATGCTATGCGACCATAGACCTACTATTTTATTTTTTCTACGGTGTACGACAATAATGTAAACGAACTCTTTCTCCCGCTAGATAATCGAGATAAGGACAAATACAGATTAGACGCTTCTATGTCTATCGATACAAGCGGTAGATTTCGTTACCAGGACCAATACGATTAATCAGAGATGGACAGCATAATTTACTTAAGCTGAACACTGAGAAGATATCATCATTATCTTCTATTGTAAAACCTAAAATATGGTTTGCGTGGTCCCAATCGTCGAAATACCATCTTCGTGCAGGGAATCTTTTATACCCCTTGAGCCACACAAACAAGAGCTAAGTTGCAAAATGTAAATGAAGGCCTAAGCGTAGTCGACTCAGTCTTCACAAACGATGATGACAGGCGACGTACCGGGTCAGGACTGGCTCAGGAACGGCTTAGACACGGCTTTTGAACTAACTGCTGTTGTGTCACATACGGTATGGGCTTGTCGAGTCTTGTTAGTAAAGGTATGATAGCATTTTCTTTGCGGCAATAATGACTTGAAATTCATACTTGACTTAAATTACACCACGTTTTAGAGCATTTATGAACATTATCGCTTGCGATGAAGGGACTAGGAAGTACATTTTTACTCAGGACTTGGATATTTTACAAGCTTTTATTTAACTTGCAATGTAGTATGTTCGGGTGGAATCTTGTAGCTCAATTTTAGACCAGTTATCCTCAACCGATTGATCTGAAATTTGGCATAATAATTATGCAAGTTTGGTGACAATGTAATGTCATGGTACCATTGAGCTGGTCTGATGATGGAAACCGACGGTGACCTTAGGAACTCCTTAACGAAACGACTTAACCACGTCGAGATTGTGTTCGTTGGATTTGTCTTCCCATGCACTTTGGTCCTAGATGATTAAAAGCTTGTATATAAAAGATTTTTTTTAATATTAATATTAAAAATTTATTTCAAAGAAAGGTTTGCTTTTGGCCTCATCTCGTCTGAAGCATTGGTGGTAAGAAAGATGCTGGTTGACTCTTCTTCTTCTATTGAAGAACCCCAAATTATAATAGCTGAAAACCCGACGGTGGTAGTTAATTTTCAACTCTCTTTAACCCTACATTGACTGAAACATTTACAATGCCTACTTCTGAAGTTGTATGAAGTTGCCAGTTCAGTTATCACGATTAAAATAGTAATGAAACGTAGCAAGCATTAAAAATTCAATATTCCCGCTATGTTACTTTCATTGCTGCACAGCATGGCAAACTGCTATTCAAGCGCTATCAATGCATACCTATTGCCTTTTTAATTCTACGATTTAGAGTCGTATGTTACGGTCATTAGGAGCATAATTTCTTTTTTCTGTAAAAAATATTAAAACATTGAGCACGAGTATTTGCTGTGAGCAAAACGGTTGATAATCTTGGTGGAGAAACATGCTTTGTTTAATAATTTTGCAGTAAAAAGTGATTGCTTAGGATTTTAATGAAAAGAAATAATTGAGAATTCAAAACGGACTATCATTAACGATATTAAAATTTCAACGATACCAAATTCAATGTAAGTTTAAAACTATACTAGTATTGATGTGGATCAATTGAGCTCCTCAATTGACGTCTGGATTGTTTGCAAAAGTTGGCAGTAAGCTCAATTGTTTCAATCGTAAATTAAAGTTTTAATTTGTTTCTATTCTTTAATTGTATTTTTCGTTGTTAATAAATATAAATACACATTAAACAGGTACCCATGTTGTAAACATAATTAGTATAGCGTGTTGGCAAATTTGAGCAAACGCAAACACTGCGTCAAAATCATCCAAGCAAATTACTGACAGAATGTCTGGCTCTTTGGCCATATTCCACGAGCATTAGACAGTCCAATAGCATTCCTCTATAATTAGTCCAGCCTCCAATCAATCAAGGGTCGGCCTGTCCGCATGTCCGTACAAATTGAAGCTTGGTTACACCAATGAATTCACGTTTAAATGGTTTCGGGGTATGCGGATATTTAGTACCCATTTGCTTTTGGGTTTATTGGAGTGGATGAAAGGCGTTATGTTATTCCCATTTTCATTTATATATTTTGCGCACAAATACATAGCCTACAATAGAATATTTATTTACTTACAAAAGTATAAATATTTTAGCCAATATTGCACCATTCAACCAGCGTTGGTTTGTATTGGTGCTCACGCTCGCTTTGTACTTATTTATATGACATTACATTTGGATAAATAAAATAATTACTGTCAAAAACAAGGCAAAACTCAACTGAAAACTTCTGCACACAGAAGATACATGTACCTGTAGAGGTACATGTATCTGTGTGCTGACCACTATGAAGACTTATATGAAGACCTTGATATTAGCTTTGGTTTAGACCTTACCTGGCTTTTGTCAATTAGTACCCCCCTTTCATGTCCCAAATTTGCCAAAAACTGAGCTTTCCTTAAATATTTTAGCTTGGAAGGAATAGGTACTCTATTGTATTAGGTATATCCTGTAAAAATTGAGTCCCACGTGATTTAAATAAATAATAGAGTAAATATAGAGTGTTGCCAGTTTTGAATTTTTGTAAAAATCATTACAAACATCTTAGAGGGACCTTTACGTTACATTATAAAAATAGATAACTAAATAATCCTATATTCCATAGCCTTATAAAACATTCAGTACATAATTATAACATCACCCTAATAAAATAAGACCATACACGTTCCATCCAATCTACCATTGCAGTTCTTGTTTCACCTCACTTCATATTTCCACGTCAAACATGATATCCAGCTCAATTTTAGCCAGTATCTTCGATCAGAGAGCAATGCATCGGTGCGCTCGGCTGCTCAATTTGCCTTGGAAATTGTAGACTCTACCGATTCAGGCTCAGATGCAGACTTGGTTGCATATTCAGACCCAGACTTGGTTGCCTGCAGCGTTGATATTAAGCTGTAGAATTGACGCTGCAGCAACTGGTGGTTATATATTTTGTTGTTTATAGTCTCATTTTCTAGCAAACATCTTTTGGTGACTTTGCTTTTATATTTGGAATTTTTCTGGGTTGCCATCTATTTCATAACCTTCCTTCTTTTACATGCGAGAACTTTATGTATACTATAATATTATAAAGAGGAAAGATTTGATTTGTTTGCATTGAATAGGTTCCGAAACTTCTGAACCGATCTTCAGTTCAGTTCAGTTCTTTTCTAAAACAAGCCAAATATTCCCCGTTCCGTCTTCATTAGTTTTAGCTGATAGAAAATCATTCATAACAATGGGCCCAGCAAAATCGATACCTAACGCATCGAACATAAGGCGTTCATATTGGATTAAAACAAGCTGATTAGAGGGGTCGTAGGTTCATATCCCGTACATTCATCGTGATACACATAATTGTTTATTGAATTATATATAAGTAAACTCCTTAGTCTACGGCCGCACTGCAAGGTAGGTAAGCGGCTAGGTTGGCTGTTACTTCGGTGGTATGGCGCGTAGCTTTGGCTATGTCCGCACTGACAGACAGCTTGCTTAGCGCCTACACTCTTTGGGCGATTCGACGTTACACATTTCAACTATGTTAAAAATATTAATTTAAATACGTATCATAGTTTTTGATCTGATGGTACTTTTGCCATACTTTGGCTGATTAACGCTTGTTTTCTTCTGGGTGGGTTGAAACAACAGTGTAAAACTTGTGTGGGTTAAAATAATGGTTGTAATCACAAAAAATATTTTTACTTATCGCTTATGGGATGAAAATTTGGGTTGAAATAACAATACACCATTCTAAAACCAAAAAAACTAGCATAGGCAAAAAGCGGGTAGTGCCGTGCCGTCAGTGACTAGAATGTTGGATTTACTAGGCTACTTTTCAGGCTCTATCCGCTAAGCAAGCCGCCTGTCAGTTCGCACATAAAATTAGAATTCAAAATGCAAAAACAGACATCGCCTCGCTACATCCAGACGACTAGCTAAACAAGGCACTTGCAGTATGACAGGTCCCCTATAATTTCAAACGTTTGTTTTCCCACCTATAACTTGATAACTTCTGCCATCCAATCTACGTTTTTGCCGTGCGGCCGTAGCATTAAGGTCTATGTTGTAAAAGCAGGGTCTTGATGCATTTACAGTATAAAGAACAGTGCCTATGAAGGGTGCATTATTTTGGGGTTTCAAGGGATTAGTGAAGATAGTGAATTGATTGATATCACAGTGGTTTTGCAGCAAATTACTTTGCACAATAAAATGCACCCTCCTAAAGGATTTATTACCTATGAACGAAATTAGGATTTAGAATTTCTTAATCTTTAAACATGTTAGGTACTAAAAGCTATTTATAAAACAAAATTTCACGAAATTTAATTATTTTAATAACAAAGAAAATAACAATCAATTAATAGAAACAAATTAGAACTTGCATTTACAATTGAAACCATATAGCTAACTACAGACTATTGCAAACAATCTACAGGTAGCACAACTGGCCCATATCAATACCAGTCGGAAGCGTCCCCAAGACGCTCTGGCTGCATTGCCTCGCTGTATGGCAATGCTAATGCGCTGCGCCAGATACTCACCAGCTCTCGGTACTCTCGGTACCCCACGGACCTAGGGTGTCGACTCCAAGGGGAGCGAATGCGTAGGCTCTGTCAAGACCTGCATATTTGCGCCTCTGGAGATCCACGGCCAAATCTGCCGCCGAACCAGCCCAACGCCCATATATGTATGTAAGTACGTATATGTCCTCGAAAGTTGGGAAGGCGCAAGTGTGCCTCCCCAGCTTTCAAGGGACTCGTGTCATACCGTGGGGCCTTCTACCATCGTCACGCAACAGAACATTTGGTTTGAGAATGGCTGGTAATCGCTGGCTTAATTATTAATAATAAACTTCTAGTGTTTAAAGTGATAAATATGATCACACAGTCTGACTTCACCAATGGACGCAGATTTGATTTATACCTACACAAATTAAACACAAATTATACATACACAGATCTGCCTAAGCAAATTATATACAGATTTGATAAATCTTTAAAGAAAATTACAACAAAGTGACTGAAACAAATTAATTATGTACTTACAATTGAAACAGTTGAGCTAACTGCAGATTATAGAAAGCAATCTAGAGGTATCTCTCAACTGGTAATTGTGTCTATATAAATATAAAAATGCGATTCAACGTTTTCATTCACTTTGAACTAAGTATGAAATTAGCAAGATGCATTCGTCCATAAAAACATGCAAATTTTTCGTTCGATAATGTCTCGAATCGGATTTAATAAAAGACTGGTGGCTCCCTCTGTCTAATTTGCCGAAATTTGGCACGTGGCGGTCACGTGGCGCCAGTTCGGCCAATCGCGGTGCATTGTTTAGGATTTGACGTCATCGGCAGAAAACCTCGTGGGAAATGATTTATTACAGTAACCTTGTAAAAATATAAAACTATGTTGAGCTTTTCGCGAAAATTCCCGATAAACGAACACAAACAAACAGTAATTTATTCATGGATAGGTACTTTAAGGATGGAAAGATACAGAGAACAAGTTTTTTTTAAACGATGTTGACATTCATAAAACATTATTGTTATAGCAGTGGAATTTGTGTTTAATAGAGGTAAATTATGTTCCTACAATCTGCGTAGTTAAAGAATGGGATTGAGAATGACGTTATCCTAATCCCATTCCCTTAGATCGGTTTTCAAACTGAGCAGGACAGCATTAGAGATGCCGTCATTCTCAATCCCATTCCATAAGTAGGCAGGCAGGTTATACCTACTCACTTTCCAGTGGTAGACCAATGATGATGATGAATGACTCTTTGATGTTTCGATAAATATATACGAAAACCAACGTGATTAAACTGAACCGTTAATAAACATACACAACATTTTAATACCCATACATAAACACATGCTAATAGGTCCACACAAACACACACACACACACACACAGAAACATACGTAAACAACACATAACCGGTAGTCTACTCAAAGAGCCTGTAAACATTTACATCCAGTGATTTGCAATATTAGACAAATGTTTGGCAACACTAGTTATTTGTGTAGCGACCCCGTGTCCTCACCCCTTTAGTGCCCTTTACATCTTACGACACGACATCGACGCCTGTGTTTAGCAAACTTGTATCAACTCCAAATATTTCACCTATTAATGATTTCATTTCGATTATGACAACAAAATGGATGGAAAATTTTCGCAGCTAGTAGGTATTTAATTCAAGACATGACTTTTATTGCACTCGGCACCAGTAAAGACTTTAAAACAGAACGTTGCAATGTTTTATTTTACTGATTAAATTGATCTAGGATTCGTAAAATATCACATCTTACGTTAGATGAAGCGGACTGAATCAGAATAACATCGATCAGAAACATTCAAAAAGATTTAGAAAACCAAACAAGCATACCTACCTAATTTTTCAGTCGGCTTTTTTCAGTTGGCGTCACGTAAAATAAGTCGCTTCATATTTGCCTGGTTGCCTGATAGAGATCGCTCATAGCGATAAGGCTGCCCATTGTAAATAAACCGGTATTTGTCTTTCCCTTACCTGTGTTTCTTTTTTTATCCGGTGTGTAATAAAGAATATTTGTTTGGATTGTATTGTGCCTACAAAAGTTCTGTTTATGCACACAGCGACGTAAAATATAATAAAACTAGCTGACCCGCCAAACGTTATTTTGCCTTCAACCCTTATCACTTAGGGGTATGGAAAATAGATAGTAGCCGATTCTCAGACCTACTAAATACGCATATAAAATTTGGTAAAAATCGGTAAAGCCGTTTCGGAGGAGTACGGTAACTAACATTGTGACATGGAAATTTCATATATAAGATATAATAAATATTAATTACATACAATGTTGAAAGTATGCATTTTACGCGAATCAAAATTCCAAAAATTAAGCTAGTTTTTCCCCATCTCTACTCTAATGAATCTGATCTGACCAAAGTCGGAAAATGTAAAAGCTTTTTCCTAACTTCTGCGATCAAACGAACGCCTGATAAAACTACAAGGTTGTCAATAAGATGCAAAGGGAAAGGAAAGGGCTCAGAGACTGCGACTTTTTTGGCGGCAAATAAGGGGAGTAAAAACTCACCCTATGAAGGAGCTTTTGTTGAGAAAAATTTAACGAAATAAACAATACGAAACTTCGGTTTAATATAATTATTTTTTTCTATCTCAAAGAAGATCAGTGTTTGTTACATACTTGATTTTATTGTTAGTCCATTTAGTGTGATTATTGTTAAGCACACATATGTTGATGTTGCAATGTAGATATGTTGCAATGTAGTATAATAATTTCTTTGTGTTTTCTATCATTTTAGCTGGCATTGTAATGTGTTTTGTGTGTTAAATAAATAAAGAAATATTAGGAAAAAAGAAACACCTTTAGTTCTGATTGTATATATCCAACGGATAAAAAAAAATCTATTCGAGAAATAAAATATTTTTGTATGTAAAAGGTTCGTCATTCTAAATGGCAACGACAAAACTACAAATACTCATTTTTTAAGCAGTCACCAAAATGATCTAAAAAACTTAAAAGGCCGTTTTATTAAAAAATAAGCTTAAAAGTTTAAAAATGGCGTTACTGAGTGGCGACGACGTTGATGGATGGCGCTCAATGGCGGCGACATGAAGAGATTCCATAAAGAAAATAATAAACAGTGCCAGAGCACTGTTTATTATTTTCTTTATAAGCTTATAAGCTTTGTGGAAGTACATTTTGACTTTATAAATGGATTTAAATACCCTCAGCTATCATTAATTTTTTTAAAGTTTTTTTTTGTTTAATAAATTGCGGTACATTTATGTACTTACTCTAATCAATTAATAATAAGTAGAGTTATGATAAAATGGGATTCATACTACTATTATGAATTTTTATTTATTTATTTATGTATACAAAATTTTGGGAAGACCTTCAGCTAGGTTTAGAAAACACGTGTAAAAATATATGAACATGCCTGGATAGACCAGTGCATAATTCATCATCATCAGCCCATACACGTCCACTACTGGACACAGGCCTCCCGTGCATAATTGCTGATGGCTAATGAATGTAAAGTAAAGTAAAAAGATTTTTATTTGCCAGAACAGATGAGTAATAAAAAATAAAAAAGTTTCCGCAGACAGGGATGCGTTTGCGTTTTGATGCGTTATGATGATTTCTTTAATGTACGTAGGTATTCGTATGTAAGACTTGTTAAATAATTATATTTTTGTAATTTGTATTAGCTTGTTTTAAAAGTGCACACAGATCCCCAGGTTCAATCCAACGATCCTATCCATCCACGGTTGCCTGGTAGAGATTGCTCGTGAGCGATAAAACCGCCAATTGTCATTTGTTTGTACCAAATTTTTTGTAAACTTTGTTAATTATTTTATAAATTGTGCAATAAAGCATTTGTTATCTATCTATGACATTGCTTTATGGTAACCAGGGACGCCATCTTTTTTTATATTTATGTATCTATCTATGTAATGTATTAAAAATAGTATTATCAGTTATCTAGTAACCATAATACAAGCTCTGCTAAGTTTGGGGCTGGATGATGCTCAGAAAAAACAAAAACATTATTAAACATCTATGAAAACTTTTACCAGGCATTTAATTAGAAATTGGTTCGTCAGCGCGTCTTTAAATTACATTTCAAAATATTAATCACAGTTTGGTGTTCATGAAAGTTCGAAATTCAAAATTCCGAACCCTTTCACAGCTCACAGCAAATTCCAACTCCGAATGAAACCCAACGGATAGTTTCAAAATTCGAACACCAACGTACCTGTACTAATACAGTGGTCACCAAACTGAGCATTCTATTTTGAACTTTGACGCTTTTACTTACAGCTTAGTTTATGTTGCTTTAGGATGTAGCTATAGGTAAAGTTATCAGAAAAAGTTCTCGCAACCACTTTGAAAAGTAGACCTTATATTTCAGTTGTAAGGTCTAAATTACGAAGTTTTTGTATTATTAGTTGGTTCGTCGGATCGTCCGTCTGTCTGTCACAACTACTGCACTCGCTGATTGATCGCCGGCCCAGAAATGAGCTTTAAATTACCCGTTTCCGCACGAAATAGAGATGTTTTCGGTACGCTTTTGGCTCGCGAATTCATGTGGTTTTTGAACGAATGTGTTTTACTGGGTTCATAGCGTTTTTAGTAAAGTTCAATTTAGCTATATAGCTATATCAGGTCATTGCCAAAAATACTGTTAACATTTACTTACTGAATATCAAACAATGAGATGATACGTTTTAACAAAAAATTTGGGAAAGATTAAAACCAGTTTTGTTCAATAATTTTCTCGACTTTCCTAAGTGTGTGAATATAAACTAGCGGAAAAATAATTGCTCTCATATCGCAAACCTTTTCAAAACCATGTTAAAAGCAATTATGTACCAGTCAATGAGAAGTACCTACGAAGCATAAGGTAATAGTATATACTAGCAACCCGCCCCGGTTTCGCACGGGTAGTAGAGAATAAATCGCAAAGGGTAGGAAGCGTTTTCGATGAAAGCTCCCAGGCGCGGCTTGACTTTTTCCGACACTTCGAACAATTATCGTTATATTTCAACTAAATTACAGAAAACCTGGAAACATTATACATATATTCAATAATAACTCTATCGATTGGTGAAAACCGCATGAAAATCCGTTCAGTAGTTTTTGATTTTATCGCAAACAGACAGACGCAGTGGAGAATTTTGATAATATGTAGTGATTTTGTACTAAAATCCACATCAACAATTAAAAACTTCCAACTTTTGACAGTTTTGACAACTTATCTGTGGAAAAATACAAAAACACTTACGTCTAACGATCTCATTACTGTTTACCCCACCGTAAGCGCTGTGAACAAACATTTACGGAACTTAGCCCAAGGGCATGTCACAAGCCCCCAACTTGCTTCCAACCTGACAGCTGTCAGAATGACAGGTGTGAAGTTTGTGTCGGACGCGCTTAGACGTTTATGAAGTGTCGGATTATAGGGGTAACAAATATAAGTACTTACGTACCTATTTTCGTATATTTTTCCGGTTTTTGTCGGATATTTGAAAAATCTTTTAAAACTATAGTGGTCACCATTAATGGTTAAATTTAATCACATTTCAAACTTATACTATTAACAATAATATTATAAGAATTTTTTTAGTTGGTAGAGCGAAAGGCGTGCCTTGGGGCCGCGGCGTACGAATATCGACCCCTCCAACTCAACCCGTGGATGTCGTAAGAGTCGACTAAGGGAACCTACCAGAGGAAGGGCAGCACCTTCCTTCTGAATATTTTTAAACACCAACACTGCGATCACCAATCCTCCTGCCAAGCGTGGTGATTATGGCAAATCCCCCTACATGGGAGACCATCCACTCGATGGACCGACGACATCGTAGCGGTCGCAGGGAATCGATGGATGGAGGCGGCTCAGGACACCTATTTGTGGCGTACGGGGGAGGCCTATGTCCAGCAGTGGACGTGTATGGGCTGATGATGATGATGATGAGAGCGAAAGTTTGCATGGATGGATAGTTAGATGTTTGTTACTACTTCACGACAAACTGATGAACAGATTGTGCTGATACGATTAGCTCTACTTATTAGTACAATCACAGAATTAATATTATATATGTCAAAGTTTGTATGGATGGATGTATGGATATTTGTTACTCTTTCACGAAAAAACTAGAGAACCGATTAGGCTGAAATTTGATATGGGTATAGTTTGAGACCTAGAATAACTAAGATATAGCCTATTTTTTATCCCGATAAAACGCGGCTGAAAGCGCCCGCGTTTTATAGCGTATAATAATACTATGACAAACTATAATCAAACTCAGATACCTTATACCTCTATTTGAGTATAGACTTAAGTACATAAATAGTTGTTTTGACAACTTGATAAACTTGAGCAGAACCACAAGCAGATGTTATCCCATTAGCTTTGAGAAAAACTTTTTAAAATAGCTCTGAAAACAAATTGAGCGTCTTTAAAGCCCTAATTTACTCAGCACGCACGGAAACACACGAAAATAACCGAAGCTGACCGCTTCCGTTCGTACAGTGCCAACAACTTATTCGTTCAAGATGGATCTAAAGTTGGATCTATATACAAAAATTATTCTCATGAAATATCGATCAGCTAGCGCTACAGTGAACTTAAAAGTTAACGGGAACGTAACAAATAAGTTGCTGACACTGGACTTTTTAAAAATAATAGTAAGTAGTTTCGCACGTGATTTAAATTTATAATTTTAGGTACTTATATATTTTATTTATATTTAGATCTACTTTATATATTTACATCTATTTTATAGACTTTTGTATCTTTCAGCCATAATATGCCACGGTGTTTATAAACATTGTCCCAAAGATTATGCAACCCTGAATTTTCTTGCCCGTGATTTTTCTTTGTATTGTCACACGAAATGTGAACTAGCTCTATTAAAAAAAATAAGCCCTATAAATCTAGTACTTTTCCTATATTTGTACATATTTGGTAAACACAGAATAAAAGAAAAACACGAAAAAGTAGACACGCAACGGCGATATTATGTGTGTGTTAAGTACAAATTACTATTTAAAGCCATTCCCGGGAGGAACCAGGAATAAATTCCCGGGAAGTGGGGAAGATGGGAATATTGTAACAAACACAATATTAATTACAACGTGCTTCACATTTGTAAGAGGAGAGAAGTTTGTGCTTTATTTATTTTTGAAGTCGAAGTAGATTAAGGTATGTTGGGGTATTATCGAATGCGGGTGAATACCGTACGACATTGTAGCCGCGCCATATTTTCTAATGCTGATAACATATACGCCGACGACATTAAATGGCGTCGTAGAAAATGTTCTTAATTTTGTAATAACCTTAACGTCTTAAAGTTACGGTTATCATTTTACTTATGTAATCATACAATATTAGAATGAAGAAATATTTAGTAACAATTCCGCGTATAACCTTCTCTGATAGTATTCATCAAAGTAAGTTGTCTACTAGTTTCGTCTCTCCACGAGACATCTTCAGGACACCACAATACTCGACCTTGACATTGAGATTGGTAAGCACAGCAACACCGACAGAGTCCCGCCAGTGATGTTGCCTCTCCGAGCTCCGCGCGCCAAGTGAAGCAATGCCCGCAAAATCCCGCTTTATATAGTCACGGATCAAACAGTGCGCACACAAAGTTCATAGTGTGTGTGTGGCAGTACTATTGTTTGAAAAGATTCGTAATAACGGTGACCGAGGCAAACCTGTACTAAGTTCATTCAACAGTGTATTATTACTATATTTTGTAATTTCTAAATTTTCTAAGACTGACATCCTAAATCCCTTATCACAAGTATGTAAAATAGAAAAACAATGATTTTGACTTAAAGAATGACCAGATTCCAATAAATGTTTTGCAAAGTTAGATTTTTCTGGATAATTGTTTCTATAAGCAGCTAAATGTTCTTTATACCTAACCTGAAAACTACGACCCGTTTGACCTACATAAATACCATTACATTCGTCACATACCAACTTATAAACACCCGATTTTTTATTGTTATCTAACCTATCTTTACCGTTACAAATCTGTTTTAATAAATTGTTTGTTTTGAACGCTGCGTGTACTTTATGTTTAGACAAAACTCTTGAAACTCCGTCACTCAATGGACCTAAATAAGTTAAACTGCCCACAAATTTGTCTATCCTTTCTGGAGCTACGGGATACAATAAGGAACGGATAATGTTTTGTTGTTTACTTCTTATTAAACCATCAACCATCTTTCTACTATATCCATTACTTTCAGCCGTGTGGTAAATAATAGATAGCTCTCTGTTAAAGTTCTCCTGAGATAAGGGGACTGACATCATTCTATGGACAAAACTACGGTAAGCTGATAGCTTATGTTGGAATGGATGACAAGATGAATTTGGTATTGTAATATCTGTGTAAGTAGGTTTTCTGTAAATTTGAAAATCATGCCTATTGTTTAACCTAGTTATTGTCAAATCTAAAAAGTTCAGTGACCCACCAATTTCTAATTCAAGTTTAAATTTTATTTTTGGATGAATTGCATTAAGTTTGTTAACGAACAGTTCTATTTGACGCAAACTTCCAGTCCAGCATATGATAATGTCATCTACATAACGATAATAATATAAAATGTTTGATTCCCCTATAATGTTTTTATTCTCAAAACTGTCCATGAAAATGTCTGCCATAAGTGGACTTAGTGGTGAACCCATAGCTAACCCTTCTTTCTGTTTGTAATATTGATTGCCAAATTGGAAGTAATTTTGTTGCATACAAGTTCTAGTCAAAGATATTAACTCCTCCTTTTCTGCCGGAAGTACTCGTTGTCGCTCAAGATGTCCTTCCAATATTATCAAACTCTCCTCATAAGGTACGTTTGTAAATAAACTTTCTACATCCAGCGATAATAACTTTGCATTGTGAGGCAGGCTAACATCTTTAACTTTGTTGACCAAATCCATACTATTCTTTAAGCTATACTTTGGATTGAATCTAGATCTACTTTTTAATTCGTAATTTAAATATTTTGATAAACCAAGGTTTATCAAAATATTTTGATAAACCAAGGTTTATCAAAATATTTAAATTACGAATTAAAAAGTAGATCTAGATTCAATCCAAAGTATAGCTTAAAGAATAGTATGGATTTGGTCAACAAAGTTAAAGATGTTAGCCTGCCTCACAATGCAAAGTTATTATCGCTGGATGTAGAAAGTTTATTTACAAACGTACCTTATGAGGAGAGTTTGATAATATTGGAAGGACATCTTGAGCGACAACGAGTACTTCCGGCAGAAAAGGAGGAGTTAATATCTTTGACTAGAACTTGTATGCAACAAAATTACTTCCAATTTGGCAATCAATATTACAAACAGAAAGAAGGGTTAGCTATGGGTTCACCACTAAGTCCACTTATGGCAGACATTTTCATGGACAGTTTTGAGAATAAAAACATTATAGGGGAATCAAACATTTTATATTATTATCGTTATGTAGATGACATTATCATATGCTGGACTGGAAGTTTGCGTCAAATAGAACTGTTCGTTAACAAACTTAATGCAATTCATCCAAAAATAAAATTTAAACTTGAATTAGAAATTGGTGGGTCACTGAACTTTTTAGATTTGACAATAACTAGGTTAAACAATAGGCATGATTTTCAAATTTACAGAAAACCTACTTACACAGATATTACAATACCAAATTCATCTTGTCATCCATTCCAACATAAGCTATCAGCTTACCGTAGTTTTGTCCATAGAATGATGTCAGTCCCCTTATCTCAGGAGAACTTTAACAGAGAGCTATCTATTATTTACCACACGGCTGAAAGTAATGGATATAGTAGAAAGATGGTTGATGGTTTAATAAGAAGTAAACAACAAAACATTATCCGTTCCTTATTGTATCCCGTAGCTCCAGAAAGGATAGACAAATTTGTGGGCAGTTTAACTTATTTAGGTCCATTGAGTGACGGAGTTTCAAGAGTTTTGTCTAAACATAAAGTACACGCAGCGTTCAAAACAAACAATTTATTAAAACAGATTTGTAACGGTAAAGATAGGTTAGATAACAATAAAAAATCGGGTGTTTATAAGTTGGTATGTGACGAATGTAATGGTATTTATGTAGGTCAAACGGGTCGTAGTTTTCAGGTTAGGTATAAAGAACATTTAGCTGCTTATAGAAACAATTATCCAGAAAAATCTAACTTTGCAAAACATTTATTGGAATCTGGTCATTCTTTAAGTCAAAATCATTGTTTTTCTATTTTACATACTTGTGATAAGGGATTTAGGATGTCAGTCTTAGAAAATTTAGAAATTACAAAATATAGTAATAATACACTGTTGAATGAACTTAGTACAGGTTTGCCTCGGTCACCGTTATTACGAATCTTTTCAAACAATAGTACTGCCACACACACACTATGAACTTTGTGTGCGCACTGTTTGATCCGTGACTATATAAAGCGGGATTTTGCGGGCATTGCTTCACTTGGCGCGCGGAGCTCGGAGAGGCAACATCACTGGCGGGACTCTGTCGGTGTTGCTGTGCTTACCAATCTCAATGTCAAGGTCGAGTATTGTGGTGTCCTGAAGATGTCTCGTGGAGAGACGAAACTAGTAGACAACTTACTTTGATGAATACTATCAGAGAAGGTTATACGCGGAATTGTTACTAAATATTTCTTCATTCTAATATTGTGCAATGGATTTCCGCAAAGTAACGCCTGAATCTATTATTTATGTAATCATTTATAATAAAATCATAGTCTTAATGTTGTACAGACTTCTAGACTTGAAATAACACAAAAATCTGTAAAAATTACAATAAAATACCTACTTACCTACAATATTAAAATTTAGTAGGTCCCAAGTATTTTACAAAAGCGATGATGACACAGAATACATTTACATTTAATATAGGTACTGAAAATAAAATATGTCTCTGTTATTATGTTCTATAATTGTTATTTTTAATATTTGGTGTGCAATAAAGAATATTTCTATTCTATTCTTTCTATTCTATGTCTCATAATTATTTTGACATTTCTTTTTTAAGAACTATAAACTATTATTGATACGTATTTATTTTTGGAGTAGTCACTCCGAAAATAACGGAATGAAATTCGAGACAATTATTATAAACGCTAAACCTATTGGAAAATTTAAAAATAATTTCCCATCCTCTGTCGCACGCACGTGTCGCGTATCTGATGCTGTGACGTCACAAGTGGACTCGACCAAATTGGATTTTTATCCGATGCAACGATAAAACACGTTAGACGTCTGCGGCTGTCGGGTTTTGAGGGGTTATGCGGTTTAGAAATAGAGAGAATGATTAGAAAGTTCCAGTAATACTGATCCCCCAAAAAGAGACAAAAAGACAAGCAACACCTAAAAAAGATTGTGAAAATAACTGATACCTTTAACGCGGTATGTGCATAATCATAGGTAAAATAACAGGCTTTTGTATCGTGGCAGTGCATTACAAATATGCAGGTCTCGACAGAGCCTACGCATTTGCTCCCCTTGGAGTCGAGACCCTAGGTCCGTGGGGTACCGAGGCTCTCCGGGTTTTCAAAAAATTATCTGAGCGCCTGGTCGAAGCGACGCGTGACCCGAGAGCTGGTGAGTATCTGGCGCAGCGCATTAGCATTGCCATACAGCGGGGCAATGCAGCCAGCGTCTTGGGGACGCTTCCGACTGGTATTGATATGGACCAGTTGAGCTATCTGTAGATTGTTTGCAACAGTCTGCAGTTAGCTCAATTGTTTCAATTGTAAATACTAGTTTAATTTCTTTATATTATTTGATTGTTATTTTATTTGTCAATTACAAATCGAATAACTTAATTTTATTTTTAAAGCAATCCATGTTATATTGATCAGTCATGGTCGCATCAAAATTAATTTTATTTTCATAAATTCGGTTACACTATTCGATTTGGTAAGTTTACAAAGTTACTACGCGAAATCACAGTTATCCGTCAAATTCAAATAAAAAGCGAAATAATCACCGAGATACAGATCTTAGATTACGGGGCGTAATGTAACGCGTGTAAAAGAAGGCGCTTGCAACGAGCGACGGAACGGATTTTAGCACACAGCGTAACGTATCATGCTCGCTGCGAATGGTAAATTACGTTTCTTATCGCTGGTCAGTACCCACCTTTAAAGTTGACAGGGTGCAAAGTAAATGTAACTACAAGGAGATTTATTACAGTAGCGGTGGGTAAACGTAAACCGCGACCCGGCGGCACTAACCTGCAGTTTAGTTTATCCGTGATTTTATCTTTTTGTGGTGCAAGTTGTAAGCTCAAAAGCCAGTTGATGGGTTAGATAGTCTGCTGCACTACCTAAGTTATAGACTTTAGGGGTTATTCCAAACGTCTCTCGTGAGACGTGCTCAGTCGCAATGTCTCACGAAAAGTATTCCCAACGTCTCACGTGAATGATTGCCACTCACGAAAACTCAGAGAGCGTCTCATTACAATTTACAAAACCTATTGAGGACTTTGACATACAATACATAAGGGATTATCATACTTGACGCGGATTTTTTTTTTTTAATGTATATGTATTTATTATGGACTGTAACTTTAAACAGTATTACATGTTAGTACATAGTATTACATGATTGTTACTAATGTGTATCTCAGCGAAACTGGTATATTGGTATGAGCGTCGCGTCAGTAAACTTTAGCTTAAATATTTTATTAACAAAGAAAATTACAATCAAATAATAGTGGCAAATTACAACTAGTATTTACAATTGAAGCAATTAAGCTAAATGCAGACTGTTGCAAACAATCTACAGGTACACCTACTACTGATACTGTCTTATCTTCTAGAGATGCTGACTGTTATTATTTGAATATACGAGTACATATTACGTAAGAGAATGAATGAGTATTGCGTGACAAAGGATGACTAGCCTTTTCATCCGTTTTCAGAACCAGAGTATCAAAAATGGTCACTAAATTTGGAGTTATTACTATAAATCGACTTTTCGAATAATATACAAAAACTAAAGATAAATCTTTTAAAAACATAATCTGAAACCGCTTACGCTTCTAACATATACCAAACCAAAATCTACCAGAGTTTCTTCTGCCTTAAGTTTGATGAAGTTTTAATTGAAAATTAGTCTTGGCCGTATCTTGTTGGATCCAGTTGATTCGGCCCCGGTAGACCGGTAAATGAACCAAGTTTCGTCTACCCCACTCAAAAATTCTCACCTGACTATTAGTTGAAGGGATTTAGTGAAGTTTGCTGCTGGATTGTTGCTAAATGGTTGCAAAATTTTATCATCTACATACCAGCAGATCGACGTCATCTGCTAGACAAAGGTCTCCCCTCAGAATCTCCATAATGACCGATTTTGCTCCATACGCATCCAGCGATTTCCCGCGACCTTTACTAGGTCGTCGGTCTATCGCGTGGGGGGCGTGGAGGGCTTACCCACACTGCGCCTTCCAGTACGTGGTCGCCACTCAAGAGCCTTGCGGCCTCAGCGGCCGTCGCGTCGATCCTACGAGCTATGTGCCCTGCCCACTATCACTTGAAGGACCGATTAAGGAGACCTACCAGATGAAGGGCAGCAGCTTCTTCCTGTTTGTCCAACACCTTCACTCCAATTCACCCGTCAAGCTTGTTAAATATGGCAGAAAAATCCCTATTGTTTCGAGGAGGTATTCTACAGTGGATGTCAGGTCAGGATGCACATAATGTATAGTGATATTGATATCACACAAAAATTTCAATCAATTCTTGACCAGACAAACTTTGCTACTGCTTTAGGAATTTATGTGCTTTGCTCGAAATAAAATCCCAGACGATTCAGACAAGACAATTTCGAAAAGTAGGTATTCTCGTTTTCAACTTCGATTTCTTCGAAAAATGCGAAATATGATATTTGAATATGCAAAAATGCAAAAATGTTAACGAAGCGTTATCTGCGTTTCGTAATTCCATTCTTAAAATATTTTACATTTTACCTGTTTATAATACGTCGTTGAATGATAGAGAATACATAATAATAACAATAAAAGCTCCCGCCTACTTAGGGACCATAGCGCCCACAAGTGTCTACTTCGTCTGCAAAGTGCGGAAATTGAGTTAGTTTGTTTTAAAATTCTCATTGACAGCTCGCGAACTCTTCGCTATAGTTTGAGATAAATGCACGCCCAAGTTTAATGCAACTCAACCGGAGTTGCATTGCTTCAGCTTTCAAAAGCTCGTTATTTATATTGAAGTATCGTTTCACAGATTTTGCTTACAGTTTGTTGTTGTAAAAGTGAATTGATTTAGAAAGATGCTTGCGATTATATTGGATGCTTGACACATTGGCAGTAAAGCTCAGATGGAAAAGCACCACCTCAATCCATTTGAAAAGAGGAGAAAAATACTGATTGTGTATTCAAAGCATTTGCATTTAACAAGTTTAGGTATTCTGCAAATATGTAGACGATTCTAAATATATTTGGTGAGATGGGTTGGTGACATCTTTAAAGTGACAGGGCTTACGCAGGGCCCTATTATTAGGCCTCCTTACGATTTCAGATTTCTAGAACTCTATTTCTTTATACTATAAACAGCTATAAAAGTAGTTACTTTTATCAAATAAGAAATAAAATGTTATTGTTTTTCTCTTGACTGAAATTTTTTCTCCACTAGTGGAAGAAATACGCTTTTGTCAGCCTCCTTCATGACAATGTCTTCATTTCTGGGTATACCCAGCCATGGATGATCCCCGAGGGCGCTGATTATAGGTATTTGGCAAATTTTTATAGTATATTGTGTTGTTACAGCGCGAGGGTGCGGCCCGCAGCGATGCGGAGCGCGAACGGCGCGCGCGCGGCGACTGGGAGGCGCGAGCGCGCGCCGCCGAGGCCGACGCGGCGCGGCTGGCAGGCAAGCTGCACGCAGCGCAGCGAGAGATCACCAGGTAACATACATAGCATCTGTGTCCGAGTCCACTGTAGTGGTTGCCGAACCATTATTGATTATCGGTAGCTTGTCGATAATTCACACACCATCACACTTGTGAAAGTGAAGATGTGGCCTAAGATGGAGCACGCTTTCCTTTGAGCGCGCGTCCACCGCGGGGGAACGAGCGGTTCAAGGAGTGCGCGATTACCACTCTCCACTCTTCGTTTTCCTCGATGTCGTCTGAGACGGTCGCGCGTTTGCATCGATACAGTCGCGATGCCGGCCATCGTCGCGCATTTCCAATTGCGCGTTCGCATCGCTACAAAAAGTTGCCGTGGGCGCACGCTCTTAGACTTCACGCGTGGCCGTTTATAGCCTGAATAAACTACGACGAAACTGCCAGGTCGTGATCGAGCCGATGCGACTCACGTCATTTACTTACACTTCTTTAGCTTTTAATTGTACCTACTTGAATCAAAAGCAAATATTAAAAATGTGCATCAAAGTCAGACCCAAAGACTACATAACCATTAACCATCCATTGAATTATGAAATGAAATATCAAGCCACAATAGAATAATTGCGGCCGATTCATTTGCGGAACAGACTGGTCCAATTAAAATATTGCCTGTTGCAAACAATCGGAGGTCTGAGTTCGAAATATTCGGGATATTAGGTTAGTTACGCGCGAGAATCACGGCTCTGTAATCAGTGTTGCCAGGGCGGGGTGAGAAATATTGAATGAATGAGGGAACAAATATAATAAAATAATAATAATCTCAAAAGCAACAAGGAAGAAATGAATGTAAGGAAATAATGAAAAGTAAGGAAATGAATGACTGGCTTTCACACTGAAAGCTATTTTCCTGCCATGGGCTAATAAGCCCACAGCCAGTAGTGTATTCCACCTGTGTTGTTTATATTCTATGTCCATCAGTTGACGTGTCTGGGCTGATATGATGATGATGGAATCCTTTACCTATGTTATTCTTCCTTGCCTAGGTAGGTAGGTATGGGTTCTTAGATGAAGAATTTTAACTGCAGACTTGTGGTTAGATTTTCTAAGAATTGTTTAGGTATAGGTTACTAGGTACCTACTGTTTTGATAATAGAAAACACGATTTAATTTCCACAATTTTCATGATATTATTGCAAACACAAATCAAAATTATGAAATAACAAGTAGGTATACGATTATTGTTGAGCGCGAATTTGATTTCAAAAGGTTGTTATTCATGTAACCTCAGATCTCGTTGAATCCTACAAATTGAGTGCTCTATTCATTTGGCCCAATATCATTTAGATTTTGGCAGTAACAGATTTCGCCGAACCCATTTGTAACAAAGGGCCAGAACGGTCCTGTGTTGCCAGTAATTAATGAAACCATTTCAATTCCGTATTTATGACGATGCTCTATCGATGGCTGCCTGTTTTGCTCATCTCTCGTGGTAAAACGATACAATTTGAAGGTAATTTGAATTATTTTGTGGTAGAAACCTTTCTGGAATGCAGTTTAGATGTCTGTAACAGTGGTATTTTTAATTTCAGGATAAAACATCCTGTTACCTACATACACAATGGATATTTCTCTAAAATTATGTAATTCGTAAAGAATTGACAAAGTCGTTCATCATAGAGCTCTCATAAAAAGTGTTATGTGGACTGAACCCCAATAATACAGTATAAAAACTCTAGCATTATTTTAATCGTTAGCTTTATTTGAAAAAAAAAAGATATAATTCTAGTTTCAAAATTTAATATCAGAATGCAATCAAAACTCACCCAATCGCAGCCGATAGAGTTCTGTAATTAACGAACTTGAGTTCCGTTTTCAAATTTACGGGGCACTGTAATCGAGCCGGTGTCATTGGACGGCGATAAGCGTCCGACACTGCGATTGGCCGATGGGCCGTAACTCGAAATACGAACTTTGGGATTTACGAGGCAAACTCTGTTATAGATTTGACCCAATTTGCTGGGACCCGAAGGAATAGAAATTGAATTTTTTCAGCCATAGTTGGTTCGCATTTTTCGTGCTTAACTCACCTTAATGGAGGGTCGGTTATAATCATCAATTCCTACAGATTTGGGTGTAATTCAATTCCATTGTACATTCCGGACTTTATTGAGAATTATTAGGACAGAAAATAGCGTTATTGCGATACAATTTATTATTATTTCGTCGCCACAATGCAATTCCACTATCCATTCAATAAGCTTTATAAACAAAACAATGCTACACAGCGTACACTTTATTCCGCAATGGTTGCAGTAAAACCAAATAATCCCCCCATAAAAGTTTTTCTTGCAGTTTTTCTGTGCCCTCGCGAGCGTTCATCAAAATAATGGGATCATTTCGGGTTCCGAGCCGATGGACGGTTCAGTGTCAATCACAAAGTGCTGAGAATCCGCGCATCTGGTCCTCGACGTTATTTGACGTGAGCGGGCTTTGGGCGGCTTTTAAAAGTAATAGGCGATTTGTGGTCATGTAGGTAGGGGCGATTTAATAGAAAAAATTACTAATTTGGAACTGGTCTAACAAGGTATTTTTAGTTTTACGAATTGTTGTACAAAAATGTTTCCTAAAGCCTTTCAATAAGGTGTAACTATAATCCTTATACATGTTTATTTTCTTTTGAATCATTATCATATAAGCCCATCCACATCCAACGCTGGACATAGGCCTCCCCTAAGGATCACCACAATGACCGATTTTGCGCCGCCCGTATACAGAGATTTTTTGCGACCTAAGTCGTCGAAAAATATCAGGACTAACGACAGCTTCGATATATGTATATCGAGCTCCATAACGTGTCTCTAAAATATTGCAATATGCACTCCTTCATTCAGTCAAAGAAAATAAACGCTTCGACGGAGCCTAGAAGATCCGGAACAATCTTTTATTGAATAAAACAAAACTTTCTGACGAAGTGTGAAGAGTCGATAGAAAAATTTAGCTTCTTATTTACCAGGAAAAAAATAGATGTTTAAGTGTATCTATTTTTCTGATAAAATTATGCACTTTTATGAAAACTAAAACTGTGCAAAACCCACCAAAAATGGACACATTTTCACGTGACCACATACCGACCGACTCACCAAATATTTATGAACCCCAAACAGAGAAAAACAAATTGAATTCGTCAAAATATATCCGTGGGGCGCCCTAAGCCGATTACTCGCGGTCTAAAAAGCACTGATACTGTTCGAGTTTTGTTTATTGTTTGTGTTTATGGGTGTTTACTGTTTGCGATGTATATTGTGGGCAATGTGCTGTTACAGGTACTCTATTTAGGACATTGCGTGAATTGATATGGGTGAAGTCAAACAAATAATAGATTCAGGCGTTACTTTGAGGAAATCTATGGCAAAATATTAGAAAAAATATATTTAGTAATAATTCCGCTTAAAATCTCTGAAAAAATCCAACAAATCAAAATCAAATCAAAAATATTTATTTGTAACTCAACATACATAAATACAATTAAATTAACCGTTATTTAAATAAAAAATACAGAAGAAAGTGTAAATGTATTAGGTATTGGTCTTAATCTTACATACAATTAGTTTAGCTACGAAATGGTCCCAACTCAGCTTATGCAGGTTTTATCAACGTGCGCTGGTTTTCTGTTGGGGCCTATGGGACCGTTGTATAACAAATATAAAAGCGAAGTGTTACAGCTACTTTACAAAACAAGGTAAATAAAATGAAAGAAAAGTTTAACAATCATCATCATCATCAGCCCATACACGTCCACTACTGGACATAGGCCTCCCCCATACGACGCCACAAATAGTGGTCCTGAGCTGCCTACATCCATCGACTCCCTGCGAGTTGTCGTCGGTCCATCGAGTGGATGGTCTCCCATGTAGGGGGGGATTTGCCATAATCACCACGCTTGGCAGGCGGATTGGTGATCGCAGTGTTGGTGTTTAAAAATACTCAGACGGAAGTTGCTGCCCTTCCTCTGGTAGGTTCCCTTAGTCGGCTCTTACGACATCCACGGGTTGAGTTGGAGGGGTCGATATTCTATGCCGCGGCCCCACGGCCCTCGGCCATTTAACTATCAAAAAACTAAAATCATCTATAAACTAAAATGTAAGAAAATTATAACTAATTTGTACACGTATGTCAAATAGCACTCGTATCATGTCTGAGAAGAAAATTTGCAAAATTCATTCGATTGCACCGCCCTCAAATTGACAAATTGACATGCCATGCAATCAGCAATATACATAATAGATAACATTTCTAATTCAATTGTCCCTCCAACTTTAAGCAGACACACAACTTACTTAAGTTGTAAAAGACCACACCAACTAAACAATGAAACTAGCCCATCAAATTAAGTAGACAACTGGTTTCGTCCTTGATATCCCTTTCGTCCCACCAGTGCAGAGAGACAAATGGGACAAATAAAGTCGGAATTAAAATTATGTCCCGTTTGTCCCACCAATACCTATAGGCGGTGGGATGAACGGGATATCAAATAATTGAGACATTATAAGCAAACCACAATAGTCGACTTTGACACAGATTGCTAAGCAACAATAACGTCAAATAATAACAATGAGGGAATATTTTTCATCTTTCTAATATTTTGGGACAGTTAACTGAAATAATTCACGTTCGCTTTTCCCAGCTAGTTATGTATTGGCAACGACTTTCTTAGTAAATATTGTCCGATAGGCTTCTAATTGTTGTCGTCCTAAACCTGAAATACTATTTAAGCTCCACGGTGTTCCTCTAAAAATAAATTAAATAAAAATTTTAAGAATTTTTTCGAGCCAATAAACTCTTATAACGGTAAAATTAATTAAAATAACTTAGAAAACAAAAGTCCTTTGAAAATGTAATATCGATAAAAAAAATGCACAGCTTTCTGATTCAAAAAATATTAAACTAAAATTCTTTTAGTTATTTGTCTTCATTGATATTTTATTTGCAACTGATATAGAAGATTTTATAACTGTTGTATCTAAATACATTGCATGACTAACTTACCTTTATGCTTAGGTAGGTAACTAAAAAAATTGTTTTTCTGTCGAAGTTTTATTTAATATACTATAAGATGTTTCTCATATCATCATCAGCCCATACACGTCCACTGCTGGACATAGGCCTCCCCCGTACGACGCCACAAATAGCGGTCCCGAGCCGCCTCTTTCCATCGAACTTTCTCTTTTTCCAACAAATATAAAAGCGAAGTGTTACAGCTACTTTACAAAACAAGGTAAATAAAATGAAAGAAATATTTAACAATCATCATCATCATCAGCCCATACACGTCCACTACTGGACATAGGCCTCCCCCATACGACGCCACAAATAGCGGTCCTGAGCTGCCTACATCCATCGACTCCCTGCGACTTGTCGTCGGTCCATCGAGTGGATGGTCTCCCATGTAGGGGGGGATTTGATTTCACCACGCTTGGCAGGCGGATTGGTGATCGCAGTGTTGGTGTTTAAAAATACTCAGACGGAAGCTGCTGCCCTTCCTCTGGTAGGTTCCCTTAGTCGGCTCTTAGGACATCCACGGGTTGAGTTGGAGGGGTCGATATTCGTACGCCGCGGCCCCACGGCGGTTTCTCATATAAGTCAAATGTATTCCTTTTTGAGAAAATAAATATTCTTTAAACCTTAACTTAGTACCGTATGTATTCACATAGACAACTGATAATCTCTGCCGAAAATTATTTCCATCTAGGTGATAACTGAAATGAAATGCTGCTAATAGTTTTGCAATCTACCCTGTTTATTTTTGATTTTTGTTGGCTTGGAATAACATTTCTTTTTGTACCTATCTATCCTAAATAATGTTAAATAGCACTATTATATAAGAACTTAGATTACCTACAACTATATATAAGTAAGTCCTAGCGGTAATTGAAACATTATTTACGAATTACTTATTCTCATTGTAAATGAACTTCTATAGTTTCTATGAGAAATAAAGCTTCTTTAACCTCAAATTATATATTTATTGCACAAAACATGGTATACAAGGTGATCAATTTAGTTATGAACTGGGGGTCTAGTTTGTTTATCTGGATGAAACAAACGCTCTCCTACTACCTAAATATTAAAAAACTCTAGAAAACAGGCCTCTGTTGTGTACCTAATTAAAAAAAAAACAATCAACAGAAAACGCCTATACAAAAACGCACAAAAATTATCTTTTTGTAAACCAAAACGCTGCCATTGATCAAGATTTTCACTTTCCAAAAGCCGACTTCCACCACGCACTAAACAGTCGTTCTCAAAAGTTAACCCGCACATTAATCTCTCGGTTATCTTCTCATTCGCCTCACGTGTGTACCTTTGCGACGTGCTTATTTTGTATGCGAGCTCACCGCATCGATTTATAAAGTGTAAGCTTTGCCTATTGTTGTTTTATGGTATGATGGATTTTGTGGTTTTGTATTTAAGGAATTTCTAGAAACCGGTGATTTTCAGACAAATTGCATTAGCGAAGAATAGAACTTCATTAATATTGTATTAAGTATATCAGTCATCTAGGACACATAACACACGCTCTGCTTAGCTTGGGGCTAGATTATGTTGTGTGGATTGTACAGCATTATTTATTATTTATTTATTCTTTGTTAATGAAGTTTATACATATATAAAGAATAAATAAAACAGTTGAGCTAGCTGCAGACTGTTGCAATAAATCTAGAGCTACCTAACAAATAAACGTGGGAATAATCCCTAAAAGTTACAATATAAAATACGTCAGCTTCAGTCACGCTTCAATTCATAAAATTGACAAAATTATTCCAACTTTGTCTGAAACTTTGGGTAGTTTGAATGAAAAACGAGTCAGAACTGGGTCAGAGCTGAGGCAAAATATGTTTGTTTAAATTTTACTGAAAAATATGTTGATTGTAGTAGAGACCCATTACAACAACATTCACAGCTGGATTTTACCCATTGCTGGGTGGACGTCCGACGTGTCTTTTGCCCATGATTCACGAACAATCATTGCTGGTTTGCTTCACGTATCATCACCTCGTCTTGCAAATTGCAATCTGTCCAGCCCAGCTTTACAGACCCGTATTTAGAAATAATTAGGTACCTACCTCAAGGAAAGCTATTGCGCGATTTGCGTAGGACTCATGCTGTCATCTTGCTGTTCGCATATGCAGCTGTCCGATCGTCTTGTTGAGCTCAAATTTAAGCTCAACAACTGTTTTTAAGGTAGTATAGAGAAAAATAACATTCCATTGTCATAGAATGCGTAAAATATTTGGAATCTATTCCTTTATATTTAATAATTTACGCAATGTATACGATGTTATTTTTGTCTTTTCTACCGTACCCAACCCATGATAAAAATTAGCGATACCCCTGTATCGCCTTACAGGTTGTTTTATTTAATCTGACCCGGTATCGTTAAAAAATTTCGAGTTCATAAAACACATGACTCTTGACAGGTTACTCGCTTATTACTGCATATTACAGTATCTGTACCGCGAGTATCGATATCGGTTGCGAATCGAGTATCGATATCGGTTGCGAACCGAGTTACAAGATCGGCACGTGCGGTACGTGCCCTCAATATTCATAATGGATACCGATTCATTTGTTGAAGATATTATTTGTATTGTTTTTGATGTTGGGAAAAGGCTTATTTTGAAAAGAAACAATTCTTTTTGTTTATTGGTTTGGTTTCTGAGACCTCTACCTACTTAGACCCGTCGTCCCTATTTTTCAAAACCCACTGTTTATCTTAATAACAAAGAAAATTACAATTAAAGAATACAAACAAATTAGAACTAAAGTTAATAACGGCATATTTACCATGATTTGAGTTTTGAGTTCTCCAATATTTCGGCACAGTTTCATGCGCCGTACGTATAGTAACTTAAGTGTTGTAGGTAAATAACCAGGATAGTTTCAAAAGTTGAATTAGAACTAATATTTACTATTAAACTAGTATTTACAATTGAAACAATTGAGTTAACTGCAGACTGTTGCAAACAATCTATAGGTAGCTCAATTGGTTCATATCAATACCAGTCGGAAGCGTCCCCAAGACGCTGGCTGCATTGCCCCGCTGTATGGCAATGCTAATGCGCTACAGCCGAAAGCATCCCCAAGACTCTGCATTGACCCGCTATCTGGCAATGTTGATGCGCTGCGCCAGATACTCACTATACTGTTTATCTACTTTTAATAATCAAGCCTTTCTTCTTTGAGATGGAATAATTAACACTTCATCTCAGAAAAGTTATGGCAGCCCTGAAATATTGCATAGAAAATGGCGGACCAATAAGTTTCACTTCTTACAGTCTCCAGCGGATATGTTTATACCAGAACAACTTAAATTCCCATGTTTGTAAAACATAGACCCAACAGCAACAGCCATTTTCTAAGCAGCAACTATTTCCAGCTTCATAAAATCGAGAGCCCAGCTACAAAAACATCCGATCTGAGATTATTCTTCGAGTTACCTAACCATGAACTTCGATGCTGCCCCGACCTAATCCACGTCTATTTATGGCTTCCCCCCGAGCTCGTAAAACTTATAAATAATAAACGTTTCTACAAGAGACGCGAGTAGCTTTACATAAAAATTCAGTTCATAGTTAGACCAATGAATACACGAGCCGATATGTTCGAAAAAGGTAAATTTTTTTTTGTTTATAAATCCGACGAAACCATTGGAACCATTTATTTCTTTATGACTGTGTTAAAATACAATTGATCATAAATATGTCATACGCCAACACTGCGATCACCAATCCGCCTGCCAAGCGTGGTGATTATGGCAAATCCCCCCCTACATGGGAGACCATCCACTCGGATGGACCGACGACATCGTAGCGGTCGCGGGTAGTCGATGGGTGGAGGCGGCTCAGGAACGCTATTTGTGGCGTCGTACAGGGGAGTACCTATGTCCAGCAGTGGGCGTGTATAGGCTGATGATGATGATGATGATGTCATACAATCTACTCTTCTCGAAAGAGTAGATTGTGCTGACCTAAAACTATAACTTGAGCGTACACAAATATACATGTGTTCGAAATTGACCGTGAGCATGCAGTATCGAAGTATGTGTATATACATAATTTAGTACAATACAATACAAAACAGAAATTCTTTATTGTACACCAGAAAAACAACATTACAGAGAGATATTACATGGACGGACAGGTACAATGGGCGGCCTTATCGCTTAGAAACGATCTCTTCCAGGCAACCTTTAATGAACATGATATAGGTACAAAAATTTGATATTTTTAATTATATTTGTATATTTTCTGGTCATAAATACTTATAGTTAAGCATTATCGAGCAAGAGATTCGATTTCATCAAATTTACACATTTTTAGACATTGCGTATTTTATGTACGTTTGGTATTGTTATTTTGTAAAATAGGTCGAAAGGTTTTCTCTTTTATTTTGTACCAGCTGACCCACGTGCGGTTAAGCCCACTTGGACTATGTTTAGAATAAAAATAGAAGAAAGAAGTGAAAAAGAAAAAAAATGCTCAAAGATAGGTACCATAAATCAGTTATATATATCAGATAAATAAAAACTCCGACAAACACTCTGTATGTATCTTTCTATACCTAAAGACAACAAACACAAAACAAAAAATGCCATCGCGGACTTTTGGTAAAGGAACGTAAGTAGTGAAAAAGTCTATGGATGAAGTCTATGGAGAGAAAACGCTGTCTGTCTATGGACTGCGTTTTTTCTGACTCTTCCAACAATTATCGTTATACTTCAACTAATTTACACAAAACTTTCACAAATTATAAACTTAAACCTTCCTCATGAATCACTCGATCGATTTTTCAGTTTATCGCGAACAGACAGACAGACAAACAGACGCGGCGGAGGGCTTTGTTTTATAATATGCAGTGAAGACAATAATGGCCCTTGCGTTCAAATGAATTCGAAATTTGCCACCCCAAGTTGATTGACACGGAAGGAATTCCTAAGATCCGAACTCATTTTCATCTTTTCATTAATCTAACACTCACTTTGTTTGAGCATCTGCCACACTCCAAGTACGTTCATCGTTATACTCCAATTCAGAATCCCAGATATTTTAAGTCAACAAAGACATTTATGAATGAAAACTTAACAAAAACTGATATAACAGAAAAAAACAAGACAACAGCAAAGTTATCAACAAAAACTAAAACACAAACTTCAACAACGCATAATTTCACACGTGTAGCAAAAAACGCTTTAAAGTCTTCGAAAACGAACGAGAAATCAATTAAATGATGAATGAAATGAATACCTTCAAAACTAAACATTATTTCGAGCTTCTGTGCTTTGCTTCGGCGACATTGGTCTCCAAATATTTTCCACCATTATTCTTTGGATTTAGTAAAACATTTGTATACAAAAAATATCCAGGTTTTTGAATCGGGGTATAGATCGTTCGACTCACTCGAGTAAAAATAATAAGACATCCGATATCTACCCTTACAGTAGGTGACTTACCCTGTATAGGTGTCGGGGAGGAATTTAATACTACGACGCGATGGATAATGCTTTGATTTTAGATTATTTTGCTGTAAAAACATATTTTATGGGTGCGCGGATTGCGTTACGAAGTGAAGGGAAAATGCGGGCTTGGTGTGTTTTGATGAAAATGAACATTGTGAAATTAATGTAACAATTTTGTAAAAAATATGAGAGAAAAGACACTAAGCAATGTTTTTGCATAGGAAGATTTATATTAACAAAAATTAGCCTCGTTGTTCTCGAGTCCAACCAAGTTACCACATACAAGGTATTAAACAAATTTTCTTTAGATTAATTTTAATTTGATTGTGTATTATGTAATGTATTTTGTCTAAATGTGTACTTATTTAAGTGATAAGACCGCCAATTCCATTGCTTTTTATATAGTATAATATGGCGTGTTTTAAAAAACGATAAACCGACTTCAAATTCCCTTACTTTTACACTTAGTTTAGTTTTGCGGGATAAATACTAATCCCCTCGGAATAAAAATTGTATGGGACCCCTTCGGGATCATTTTCTATACAATAGTGAAAAAAAATCAAAATTAGTCCGTAATTAGCGGAGATATCGCGTAACATACATACAAAAAAAAAACATACAGATGAATTGAGGACCTCCTCCTTTTGAAGTCAGTTAATAAGTTTAATTATATATATTACTGAATGTTTTATAAGGTTGTGAAATAAAGAATTATCTATCTACTTTTTTTTATCGATAGTTTAATGACAAAGAAAATAACAATCATATAATCTAAACAAATATTATCTATCTACTTACATATATTCTATGAATCAACAGTGTCTTTTAAATAAATTATTTTATTGATACATTCAATTCAATTAAATAGAAAAATGAACTAAATTACCTCTGAATTAAAATGATATAGCTAAGGAGCTATGTAGACAGAGCTAAATTGATTAGCTCGTAACTCTAAATTAGCTGTTTACATATAAAAGTCTTCATAAACTGGGCCTTTTATAACGAAATCTATTAAAAAGTTGATAGTTTGGCTTATTCCACTTTTGCCCTCTCTAAGGGGGATTTATCAAGGAAAACTGTAGTTTTAATGTTAAAATGTCCGGTAATCCAGTAATCTTAATGCTCTGTCGGCATAGCGAGCTAAGACAAGTGTGACAATTTGCATAAAAAAATCTTTGAACTCAAGTGTCCATAGACTCGTCAAGTTCTCTTGTTTACGTAAAAACCGATCAAATTAAGATGTCGCAACCCGACACCGCTACATAATGAGGACAGCCCTCTTCTGTAATTGTCTGCTTTATTTGTAAATCGACACTGAGGACTTTGATGCACCCTTGTTATTTTTTCACAGTTGCGTTTAATTTGAAATGTAATTTTAAACTTTAATGACTTGGGTGAGAGACGTTATGTTTGTCTATTTTTGTTTGGACGTAGTCTATAGGTTCAAAAGTGTAACATTTCACATAAAAGGCAAGAGTGTTGTGTCTTCTCGAAGTTCGTATTATACCGTCGGCCTGTCACACATATTTTATAAATGCGAAATATTGAATTTTAAGGTAAAGGTGTTTGAATGAATTTTACTAAGTCTTCACGACAAAACCATTGAACGGATCGAGTCAAAATTTTGCATTGATGTAGTTCGTAATACTATTTAAAATAGAGACTACTTTAAGGACGAAGTGAGCTCAGTTTTGCGCGACAAGGACGAGCGAACACCGCACGGGGAAGGCAAGAGCCGTGGAACGGCCGGCCCGAGCGCAGATTCACCGACTTTTATTTTACAATTTGGTTTTGCTCCCAAATAATACTCTTTCGCAATAAAATAAAACCATAATCCTCTAAAATATTTATTAGGGAACACATAGACAAAATTTCATTGAAATATGTTAAATAATCACCAAATGAAACTGGTTTTTCGTAGGAGTATCTCTGGAAAAATGAAGATTTCGAGGCAACTTGGCGATTTTTTTGTATCGAGTCAAGTTTAGTCAATCGTGTTTCGGCTCCCATAAGTTACTAACTAGAATCCTAATCTTTACAAACTCATCAAAAAATTATAAAATATTCAATGATTTCTTGCCTTAACATTGATTTTTCGTACAGGCAAAACGTGGGTTTTGGGACTCACTTCGCCTTAACCCGAAAAACGCGTGCTAATGGTGAGACTTTACACGAAAAAACATACAAAAGTACCTATGCTGCTGTAAGCAGCAGGTTTTTAAAACCTGCATAAACTGAGTCGGGACCATTTTCTAGCTTAACTTAAATTAAGACCAATACCTTCTCACATTACACAAGTAATGGTTAATTTAATTGTACTTATGTTTTAGTTACAAAGAAACGTTTTTGATTTGATTTGATAAACTTCTACCTACATAACAAGTACATAGGTACGTAAACTATGTAGGTAGAAAGTATGTGAAAACAATAACAAATGTTTCGTTAGTTTCCGTTTATTAGATATCTACATATTTTGTAATACATCTTTAAACATTATCATAAAGCAACGCCCCACTATAAAATTATTAACTAGTTTCCTTATCAAAGGAAACATTACCATTTAGATAAAAAGGATTTATATTTACGTACAGTCTAGCACTTAAGTTTGTGATCGTCCCACACGTTTAAGTTAAAATTAATGACATACACGTGTTGCACGGTGTACCTACATACTTAGGCATAATGGAGTTTTTAGTGTAGCATCTCGTTATTTATTCAAATTATGTTTTTGTTACATCTCTATCCATTATGAGTTTATGAGTTTTTATGTTTAGAGATTATTGGGTTTAAACTGTTTCGAAAATAAGTTTTGATTTTATCTTTTGTGTTGGAAACTGAATCTTATTTTCCTTTCTTTTTTGGGTTCCTTACCCAAAGAGTGGAAACGGGACCCTATTACTAAGCCTCCGCAGGATGTCCGTCTGTCCGTCCGTATTTCAGCGGGCTGTATCTGATGGATACGTATAAAAAATAATGTGTTGACAGTACTTTGGCTACTTTTCTGTAATAAATCTGAAAGTGCAACGCCTGCGTTTTATCGGGAAAAAAAATAGCCTAAGTATATGATATTCCAGGTCCCAAACTATACCCATACCAAATTTCAGCCTAATCGGTTCAGTAGTTTATGTGTGAAAGAGTAACAAATATCCATACATCCATCCATACAAACTTTGACATTTATAATATTAGTAGGATTAAGTATAGGTATGTGTCAGTCATCCAGTACCCATAACACAAGCTGTGCTTAGCTTGGTGCTAGATGCTGTGTGGATTTTCCAGCATTATTTAATGATTTTAAATACCTATTTATTTTTGACGCATGTATTAATTCATTTAGCAATCCAAACATTTCCAAACTATGCATATAAGCTTAAGTTAATAAAGTAAATACCTTCATCATCATCATCAGCCCATACACGTCCACAGCTGGACATAGGCCTCCCCCGTACGACGACGCCACAAATAGCGGTCCTGAGCCGCCTACATCCATCGACTCCCTGCGACCGCTACGATGTCGTCGGTGCATCGAGTGGTCTCCGATGTAGGGGGGGATTTGCCATAATCACCACGCTTGGCAGGCGGATTGGTGATCGCAGTGTTGGTGTTTAAAAATACTCAGAAGGAACCTGCTGCCCTTCCTCTGGTAGATTCCCTTAGTCGGCTCTTACGACATCCACGGGTCGAGTTGGAGGAGTCGATATTCGTACGCTAAATACCTACCTACCTGCAGTATCATAAAGTTTACAATGGAGGTACTGTAACGCAAAATAAACAGCGAAGCAAGACTTCTATTCATCTTAGAAACTCTTGGAATTCCTTTGCAACTGTCAATGAAAATTAAACGGAACCACCCCATCTTTGTCACATCACACTTGCCAAGTTACGCATACCATCCCATTACACTTTGCATAAGGAATTCAACCTTTACGACTTCAGTAATAAATGCTAGAGTCATGTGTGTAGGTTGCAAGGTTAGGCTATGATTGTGTTCCTATCTTTCTGTTTGTGAGAACAGCTCACAATTAGCTCGGAAATTCAAATGAAATGTTTTTAATAGATGGATATGTGTCTTATTTCGTTTACTGAAAGTTTCAATTTGTGTAACTGACAATTGACAGTATAAAAACTCACTGAGATTCTATTTGTCACCTTTTAGTGCTTCGAACAACTCTCTAGCAAAACTAATATATGTACATATATAGTTACTAGCTGCTGTCCGTGCCTTCGCCCACGTTTTATCGGGATAAAAAATAGCGTATATGTTATTCCAGGTCCCAAACTATACCCATACTAAATTTCAGTACAATCAGTTCAGTAGTTTTTGCGTAAAAGAGGAACAAACATCCATATAGCCAGCATACATCTATACTTACAAACTTTGTTATTTATAATATCAGTAGGATTCTGTGCCAAAACAAAATATTGTTATAAATACCTCTGAAGAATATCATAATGTACATACTAGGACTTGAAACAAAAACTACAATACAATACAAAAAATATTTATTTTACACCAGAAAAACAACATTACAAGACATTACATAAGACAAAATAATAATCAAATAAATAAATAATAAGCGTTTTGATACATTTTTTACTATATAATATACTTTTATATTATTTTATTGTATTATATTCTATGCTAAAAAAAAAATAATTTTTAACGAAGATTTGATTCAAAGAAGTGAACAAATAATAATCTATAACGAATATCATTATGTGCTTACTGATTTATTATTTGAGTAAAGATATCTGTTAGTTTTCGGGTATACACATTTATTTTTAAAACAGGATGCAGCACAAGACATTCCCTAACAGTCAGCATATTTTAGTACGAACCCATAAAGAGAAGAACATAATAACTAGAAGTACTATTTTACGACCATTCATATGGGGAGGTGGTGTCCATTCCATCGAATAACTGCTGATATGCGAAGAAGCATAAGAGAGCTTTCCGCGCGATGGACTATGGTGTCGTAAAACTGGCGAAGATTCAGGATATTGAAGATTCTTATCGATTTCTTTGGGAATAATGATTTCAGTTGGAATAACGATGATAATAATAATTGTCCGTAGTCTCCCCCATAGACCGATTACCCAGTCCATCCATTCATCACAATAACATGGTTATTATTAAGTACTTTAATTTTCCTTTGCAATAGTCTCTACACCTGGCGGAAATCATCTTCGGGTGTATCATATTGTGCAGCCAAGAATGATACCCCCTATGTGTAGCTCTCGCCTTTAGATTAATTCTCATAAAGGGCCTCTGTGCTGTTGGCTTCGGCTCCACGCATGCCTCCCAAAGGACCGGGTCATAGTTCATAGTAAAACTGATTATGTAGAGGCGTTTTAATAGTAGCAAATCGAATGTCTTGTTCTTTCATATTATTATTTGTCACGCAATATATAAAGTAAGCCTTCCATTATCAGTGGAAACAAGGAAGAATGAATTTTCCGTGGTCCAAGAGTAGGTATTCTTTAAAAAACTTTAATAATCACACTAATATTATAAATGCGGAAGTTTGGATGTATCAATGGATGTTTGTTACCTGTGCAAGCTAAAACTACTGAACAGATCGGTCTGAAATTTTGCTAACAGGTAATTCTAAGTCTGGAATCAAACTTACGACTTTTTATCCCATACATCAGTCCATGGAATAAAAATAACCTTAAAACGTTTCCATAGGAACAACGCGAGCGAAGAGGGTCAGAAACTAGTCCTCTACATTTTCTGCTACCGTTGTCCTTAATCAAAACACGATAAATATCAACCGAATATGCAGTACAAAAAGGATTCTGTTCGATTAAAAAAAATTTTTTTCTCGTGATGTAAAAGTTTATAACGGAGATTGCTAATCAAATACCCTAAATCAATGAGAAACAATCTGTACGTAAACGCGCAGAAAATTGCACCCCTGTTTTACAACCTGCAGGGAGGCTTGCATTTGCATACAATACCTACTCACTTAAAATGTAAATTTTAAAACAGTTATTTTAGGTGGGGATGCATGCACCTATTTGTTTAGAGCAACAAGGAAACGGAAATAAATTCGGTTGTGGAAAGGGCGGGTTTTAGTTAACTTTTTAAAAAGATTTCTTTGGACATAAATTTCTGTGGCGCTTTCAGAGCTTTTTGTTGAACTTTTTTTGTAAAATTAATTACTAAGAACTTACTGAAATAAATTAACAAGACAAAAAGACATAAGGTTTCGTCATAAAAACAACGCTAACATAACTAACTTTTACATTCTGTTAGAGTCTGATTCTGTAAAATTTACAAAAAAATGTAACCGATGACAATTAAAAACAGAACAAGAAAAATGTTTATGCAATTTTGTGTGGTTTAGTTTCGGGCCAACTAAACCCTTCTTAGCATTTTGACCATAAAACCGTAGTAAATAAATCATTTACGTTCTAAAATTGCACTAAACAGAAAGTGAAGTTCAGCCTATCCCCTATCCAATTCCTATTCTACCCACGCGTCGCGACCTACCCTGTTTTATACACTATCGATCTACCTTCACTCTCCACGAACGCTCTGACCTTCGGCGGTTGTTTATTTTGAGCAAAGATAGTCGCATTTTCATTTGCTAAGAGCTTTGAGTGGTTACTTATCTTAACTTTATCAATTTGGGTATTGAAAATTACTTTTCTTCCAAAGCTTTTGGTCAATTACCTATCTATTTTGTCGAGAAGCCAATCAAGACGCTAGTTTTACTTACCCTTGTTATTTGAATATTGTGACGTGTCCAAGAGTTCTGTAAGGTCTAAAGGAAAGAAGCACTTTGATATATGATATTGATATTTGATAGGTTCAAAAATATACAGTAACTCAACAATGAATGAATGAATTATATACATATATGTATATTAAATACTTTATTGTACCTACCGACAAAAAATTACACGAAATCTTTTATATCTAAAATACAAATAAAGACAGTATAAAAGGCGGCCTTATCGCTGAGAGTGATTTCTCCCAGGCAACCTTGTTTACAACGTTACACGTTCTTCGTATAACATTATAAGCAGCACAATAGTAAAGATTTAAAAGCCTTCTCTCACTCAAGGTTAGGTATTTCATTTGTAACAGATGGTTTATACAGAACTATTGATCCAATCTCTAACGATTCTTCAATAAGTACATTAGCCCAAATAATATTTTTCAATAAAAATGAATTTACCTCACAACCCTAATGCAGTATTCTAAAGGTTATTCTGCCTAGTTACCTGCAGTATCTGTAATGACTTGCTTTTTCGACCGTTGTAGGTAACCTTCAGAATCTATGGTACCAAGGCAAAAGCTGCATTTTTATGAACAGGCCTTTTCAAGGCACGGAAGGCGCAATCTTACTTAAGTTTCATTTTTGCATTGCTTCATTTTCGTGCAATTCTTTTTCAAATAAAATCCAGACAGTAACCATCAAAACAATCTTAGGAATTCTCTCCGCGAGAATTCACTCCGACTCAGCGGAATGGCGGCGGCATCTGGTGCCGAGAACTGCCTTATGAACTGCCTTATCGAGTGCCTTTTTGACACGTTTCGAGGGTACCCTAGATATGAAAGGCTTTGATACGTGCTAATAGGTTTTGGGTCAGCTCTTGCTTTTAAAAGAAAATTGAGTCGAAGAGATGACACATTTTTATAGAACTTAAGTCAAAGATGGTACTTTTTTTAAGGAACGCATTTTACTATCGATAAAATTTGGAAAGATCAATAAGTCAAGTTTACCGAGTTTTTATGACACGCGTTTGTAATTTTTAAACTAATATTCAAAAGTTTAACCCAGCCCAAAAACTAGTTCATTGTTGGGTGGATAGGTTCGTTAAATACTTTATTAACCAAGGAAAATCACATTTAAAGAATCGAAACTTATTAAGAGCAAGTATTTACAATTGAAACAGATCAGCTAACTGCAGACTGTTGCAAACAATATAGAGGTAGCACAACAGTTACAGTTAGGTATATAATTGAAGATTGCAGAAAGCATAAACAAAGAGATCCAGCCCATTTATGTTTTCCTGGTATTAATCAGTCCGTGTCGCAACGACAGACGCGTTTCAAGGGGCACTGCAATCTTCGCTGAGATGACGCCTTGCACTTATGCTTGCCTGGTACACGAGTGGCGAAAAATATGCTGGTTTTGTTTTTGTTAAAGTTTTACTTTGTGGTCTTACCCAGTACTTTTGATATAAATACAATAAATAATGCTGGACAATCCACACAGTAATAGATCAAATTTTATGCAAAAATGGGATAATATGAAATTCACTGTTTTTTAAGTGTTTCGGGACAGTTTTTTTTAGTTTTTCCGGACACTTCCTCGGTAATAAAATTTTTATGGGACCACTTCGGGATCATTCTCCATACAAAAGCGAAAGAATTTTCGAAATCAGTCCGTAAATAATGGAGAAATCAACAAATATCCATAAAATTACCTGTTACCCAAAACGTTATAATAAACGAACTGAACTGAACATAAAAACTCCTCCTCTTTTGCTTTTCGTCGGTTAAAAATAAAAATATGATAATTAGAATAAAGGCACTTAAAAAGTACACAACATACACACGCCTAAAATATGTATATATAAATAGAATTCTAGCTTATGAAGTACGTACAATTTTTTCTATTAAGTACCGATTTAACGTGGCAAAACAAGTTGACCGAAGAGATTTAGCTGCCCCAAATAGATCTTTCTGTCCGACGCCTACTTTTTGTAATTTCCCAACTTGTACGAGAAACTCGCAAGACTCTTAATCCCTACAACCAATCTCCTTTTGCAGTTCCTTTTTAAGTTGCGCAGAAGCGCTAGCAAATCCTGTAAAGCTTGTCTCGTTTTAATCTCTCTCCTGGGACGATTTACTCACTTTGCCTGTAAAGATATTTGTGGAAAATGCAAATCGAGTGTTTTGGACCCATTTTTCTGATAACGCGTAAATATATTTTCTTTTGAGCCTAAATTAATACTCGGATATACTTTCTCTTTAGAGCAGAATATATCACGTTTGTGCATCTAAACGAAGCAATCTAGTAGACAAATGCTAGAAAATTTCAGAAACTGAGCCTAAATTCCTAGGCACTAAGTAAGGTTCATTTAAGATCTCCCAAAGGCAACGAAAAATTTAATCAAGGATATACAATTTAGCTTCTAACTGCTGGCAATATTTTTCTCTTATCTGTGCAAAAGGAATGAGTGAATGAAGCAATGAATGATGGTAATGAAGAAGATGGCAAGGTGGAATAGTAATATTGCGAAGGGCGCAAGATGGGCGCAGGCTTTATCGTGACTTTGAGGAATAGTAGACAGGATTTTGTTTAAGCCGACTCTCAGAAAATAGATGGGCCTTCAGCAGTGGAATATTATTTGTTAATTATAAAAATCTTCTCGTATATCTCGATTACTTATCTTACCTACCTATATAGTAAAGCTTATGCAAATTATGTCAACAAACCCGAACAAAAACAGAGAAACTGAAATCGACCTATACTCCGGCCAAACTCAAAATACAATGTAAGTTAACATGGCCCCATACTTATATACCTTGCTTTTATTTTTATATTTGACTTCTACTTGTCGGTTTGATTTCTTCGGTACAATGCCACAGATTAGGTTATGTTACTTCGACAATGCTTAGTGCTGACAATTTTCTAACTTGACGCTAAAAAGAGTTTTTTTTTGTTGTGACTTAGTTGTTTACAAACATTGTATCTTGAGAATATCTTGAGTATACTGCTAACAGCACGCTTGCATAAGCCAAGTGAATCTGATGTTATTACCTATAAAAACTGAAATAAATAAACCTTTCAAATTAGAAGACTTGCTTCATAAAAATATAACGCTGAACACACAATATTCCTTGTAATATCTAAGATACACCTTTTACATGTTATCCCTCATAAAAATAAATAACATTATTCTCCCTCGCTGTTATAGTAAAGACCGCTAACTTTTATTACTTTCCTATAAATATCCATACACCTACAAGATACATTTATAAATAAACATAGAACAAAATCCATGCATAAAACAATGCGTTGATGCTTGGCTTGCACCCCAAAACGCCCCATTCGGGGTGCAACCCCCCATTTCTTTCCAAAGATATATGATTTTAATAATCGCCAAGATTACGGTGAGGAGGGGCTGGATTCTTCAAGTGTCCCTCAGAGGCCTGTCTTGAGAAATTGTCCCTGTAGCTATTTCATTTGTGAGGACCACTTGATATATGCTCGGTGGACCTTTTTTGTTCGGGACCTCCCTTTTATTTGAATACGGATTGTTCTTTATTGTCCTTCGATTGCACGGATTGGTTTCAATTTGTTTTCTCCTAAGCACCTTGTGATTGAGGAAAATGAAGATCGGTGATTCTGTGACTTGTGTTTTAAAATCATGTGTCAACAACCTGAAACAAATTGTTAGGTAACTAGCACTTTTGATCCGAGAACAAACCGACAGGAACCCAGATAGAATTGTTTTATCTAGAACGCCCAGAACTGCTCTTTCCCAAAAAAGTTATCATGCGATGTGTGGACGCATTTTCAACAAAATACCTAAAGACATTAAAGAATTACCTTGCAAAGCTTTTGCCCTCAAATTAAAAAAGTTGCTTACTGACTAATAATTTTATACTGTATCTGAATTTCTTAACTATAGAGATTGACATTATATAAAACATTCTAAGATCAATTCATTTTATATTATTTTTGTTTTATTGAATTTAATTTAAGTCCTTTTATATTTCGCTCAGTTTAAATTTATTTTGTAAAGTGTTTGTGTGTGTTTTGCATGCTGAATCAAGCGGTGAATTATGTTGAACTAATTTTAAGCATGAGACCTCTAAAGAACCATTTTTCATGCAAAAATGATTATGATTATGACAACCAGTAAAAAATTAAGTGCTGAAATAATATTGCAAACTAAGGCGAGGTAGAGTCCGAACTAACTTACAAACTTTTGGTACAATGCAGTTAACTTTACCAGTCTATTCTACCTACATTCACACCTAATCCAAACAACAAATTCACGTTACAAATTTTCAATAAAATCACCGAACACTTAGGCAGGTAGGTAGATACTTAAGCTTAAAGACAACGAAAGCAAAATGGCAGACATGCTTTTATTGTCTGTCACTTTAATTATACAACGTCTGGATGCAAGCGTCGTACAGGTGGGAACAATTAAGATGTCTCTGACAATTTAGGAAGCTGACACGTGACGACTAATAACTTCACCCGCCGTTTATTAAGAAACCGCTGCACCCGTTGCACTCATAAGCACTTGTCACGCGGTTTTCGCGCCATAACAGCCATTTTGTGAACGTCAGCCATTTTGTGACGCGAAGATGAACGATGTTAATTGCAATTTCGTAGTTTTGATATCTGTTGGTAACGGCTGTGGGATGTGATTAAAAGTTGGGACAGTTTCATGGGAATCAGAGGTAGATTGCCTGACTTTAGATAAATTATTTGAGGGGGCAACACCGAAACTAATGTCTGTTATAGTGAAGTCAATCCATTATAACCTCTATAGCAACAATACTAATACCTAAATAACCTGTCAGTTAGGTACTACACTTGCGAGCTATAAACTGGAATCACTTCATCGCTGGTTTTTGTACTGTAAAATATGGTCTGCAGAAACCAGCGATGAAGTGATTCCAGTTTATAGCTCAGTGTAGTTAAAACATAATATATGTTACGTTTGCATCTCTGAAATAAATAAATAATGTGTTTTGGGTACTAGATAATAAGTACATAGATATCCAGTGTACCCGAAACAAATACCTGCAGATAGTACTTACATTTGTCCCGAGACGGGAAACGAACCCACAACCTCCTGCGTCACAGGCGGACCTTCGCCCGCCGTGCCACAGAGGTTGTCAAAATTGTTTACCTACCTCTATACACTAGCCAAATTCGGTGTGGTATGATTGTAAACGAACCACCCATACTAAACCTAATTCGCTCTGTTACCGCGTCTTTTTTAATACGGAATTTACAATAATTGTCGATCTGTGATATTTGCTTCAATAAATATTGCTCATTCAATAAATATCTAAACTCGACAAAAAGCAAGTAAGTTTTAGTTTTTGTGTCGGGTTTTGTTTTAAAGCATTCTCTATTGAGTTTGGCTATAAATAAATTATGCTGGACAATCCACACAACCTCATCTAGCCCCAAGCCTCAACATGACCTAATCTGAGCCTAAGCTAAGCATTTCGTCAGTGTAAAGGAAAAAATGCTAAAGCGCCAAAGAACTACGTGGCGCTTTAGCATTTCTTCCTTTCCACTGACGATGTGTTATGTGGTACTAGATGATTGTTAAACTACTTACATAATACAATATATTACATGCTGATATTATTTTCTATACATAGAAATACCCAGAACACTCGAGACAAATAATAAAGATATAATACATATTAGAATAACATACATAGATTTCTTATTTCATTGGTCAAATGAGAAATTTCTTCCACCACGTGTCTTCCACCTACGTAAAATTACTTATTGCAGGGCGTTACTGCCAGCGACAGCAAGATCTTAGCCAGAACTACAAGGGGCACTCTAGCACCTCTTTTATACACTCCTACACTCCCCTAAAATGTTTATAGTCATAGTTATTTGCGAGTGTTCTGCCACAGATAGTTACAGGATGTCCTGGCGTCACAGGGCGCAAGCGGCGCAACATAGAGGGTGTTATGAAATTAGCTAGACAACAGACAGACAGCTAAATTAGTTTATCTCCACTCTGGTGTCTGAATGAAAATCAGCGAAATTAATGTTTGTTTTCTCGTTTCGTTATTAGACTGGGAGTTAATTAGTTGGTTAGAAATTAGTTCTCTCGACTTGTGACCTGAATTAAAGCTGATTGCGATCCTTTCCCTTAGGAATTAAAATAAAGCTAGTTTTACCTAACAAATGATAGTGGCTGCAAAATAGCCTGCGACTGTGACTTTTTAAACAATTATGTAAAGTTTTAAAGGAAATTCTTAATAAAACGCTGGAAATAAGTCCACCCTACTAATCCTACTATATGTATACTACTTCCTACTAATATTATAAATGTCAAAGTTTGTAAGGATGGATGTATGGATATTTGTTACTCTTTCACGCAAAAACTACTGGACTGATTGGGCTGAAATTTGGTATGAGTATAGTTTGGGACCTGGAATAACATATAGGCTATTTGTTATCCCGATATAAAGACGGCAAAGGCGCGGGCAGCGGCTAGTATTATTATAAATGTAAAAGTTTGTTAGGATGGATGTATGGATGGATATTTGTTACTCTTTCACGCAAAAACTACTGAACCGATTATGCTGAAATTTGGTATGGGTATAGTTTAGGACCTGGAATAACATTAAACTAACAAGGTAAAGGTTTCTTGTTCGCTTCTTTACATTAAAAAGATTGATGTGAACAAAAACTCAAAGTGATCACTTTATTTCCCTGTTTTACTTACGTAATTTTAATTTTGTGATGTGTCCAAGAGTCCTATAAGGTCTAAAGGAAATAAAGCACGTTGATATTTGATATAAGCTATTTTTATCCGGATAAAACGCGGGCGAAGGCGCGGGCAGCAGCTAGTAATCAAATAATGCGGAAAAAACCGCAACTCAATAAGAACCACAATAAAATAGTCAGCCCAATTTATGGACCCTTCTGTTCCCACAAAAACGGTTATCGAAGCAAACTAAATTTGTTAACCCGGAGCACCCAAATAGCTGAGAGCTATGGATGTAAAAACTGCATGCATAGGGGACGTTTAGGCCCCAGGGCTCAGGCGCAGAGGTATGGATTACACGTTTTACAACTGTATCCATTACTTTGGATAATGAGGCTTTGGAAATTAATTGGGGCTTGCGTTATTAAATTGGTGTAATTTTGGTTTTGTATAACAAAGACGTTATGTGGAACAAAACTAAAGTTATTGATGCCAAATCACAAGAGGTACATAAGTATTTCGGAAAATTTAATATTTGAATACATATTTTTTGCAGTATTTAGCAATTTATGACAGGAGTATGACATTGGACGTCCGACATAGCTCTCAGAATTAGGAAGCTGAAGTGGCAGTGTGCTGGTCATATAGCTCGCAGAACTGATAACCGCTGTGCAGTAAAGGTTCTCGAGTGGTGGTCACGACGCAATGCGAAACGGAGCTCGCATTGCATCGTGACCACACAGACCATCCACTCGAGGGACCGACGACATCATAGCGGTCGCAGGAAGCGATGGATGGAGTCGGCTCAGGACCGCTATTTGTGACGTCGTCGTATGGGGGAGGCCTATGTCCAGCAGTGGACGTGTATGGGCTGTTATGATGATATGTATGTATGATATTGGTTAAATATAAAAAAATATTCCTGCAATAAAATATTCTACATTTAAAATCTTAATTTGTATTTACATTTTAATTACGGTTTCTTTGAAATAAAACCCTTGTAGCAAACCATATAGACAACGAATCTCATAGGCGGATATATTAAGTACCGGAAGTAAGCGGAACTACGCCCTCTGGCGGCGCGGTTTGTTTTAATGCAATTGTCATGCAAATTTTAGAATTAATCTACCCGCTTTAACTTGAATTCGCGAGTTTATGATCAATTTTACCTTCATGATGACTTTTGAATTACCTAAAATAAAATAAAGTTTAGAGTATGTACTGCCTTTTATTTTATGTCAGTTATTTTCTTTTTACTGTTTAACTCTTGTTAAATGCGAGGTGACCTAGCATATATTTCAAAAATTAAAGAGTAGCAGTGGAGAACTAACAAGAATGCATTTTCTCCCAACACAACACGGTGCATTTTTAATTGTGAAGTCTCAATAAATGCACGTTACGTATTATTCACCGCGAGCTGCCGGAACAAACCAAAGGATAAATCGTTGAACTGGTATTAATTTCCGCGCGTATTGAATTTCGAATAAAAAATATGTTCCATTTTTGTATCCCGTATTTTTCACGAAACAGTGTCGTTTCACAACTTTTTTCGAACATTGAATAAAACGCTTTTTTTTTCGATGCACGTACAGTTCCAAAATTGTTTTCCGAATTTGTTTTGCGCAATTTTTATTAAAATTTCTGAGCTCGAATTTTGTTTAGAATATTTTCAGTGAATTTTAATACGGTAGGTAACTTACTTTTACGTTTACTATTTTCTGTTTTCTATTTGAATACATACCTACATAGTATCTACCCAATAGGTATTCATGTTTAGGAAGGTACTTAAGACTATTCCAGTTTCCCCCCTAAAATGCGTCCTAAGGTGGAAAACGGGAATTTAAAACATACATTCCCGTTTCCCCCCTCGAAGATCGCCTTTAAAGGGGAAAATTGGAATCGAAAAACATCATTTTTCTCTGGTACATTACATGTGACCCATTGCTACTGGTAGCAATGGGTCCATCGTAAAAAGGCATACAAATAGTCCACTAGGGTAATATCCCGTAATTGTCCTGAGAACGACAGAGGGGCCAATGGCGACTAAGTGGTCAATTGATCTCCACGGGTGGTCGTGGTCATCCGGAGAAAATTGTCGACAATTTCTACTAATAACTGTCAGGAAGTGCTGTTGTGCAGTTAATTGGATGCAGTGTTTATGTATTGATGTTACAATCTACTTTGAATTTTATTGTGTAGGTTTAAATTGGATTTTGGTCTGACAATCTCTGCGTAAATAGGTAAGTTTAGATAATACGAACGAATTTATGAGGGCATTAACAGGTGCACATTCCAATCAACCGATAAAAGCTGCAAACCGCCAAAACTATATTGAAATTTATCTTAATCCAATTCTGGTTCGTCCGAATGGCCAACCCTAAAGATGAATTCCATAAAAAGTGTCTCTTACAAAGCCGACCTCAAAAAATTATAAAAATCAATTTGTCACCAACTTTTCCCCAGAAAAAGTAATATCATTATCGTTCCTATAATTTTCGCTTTCTAAAACTGGGGTTGCTATTATTGAAGTCGTTGTCAGATGCAAATCAAGCAGGCCGTCTTTTTCAGGGGTGCTGAAATATGGGGCTATAAACGGCAGGCTCCCAATGTTGGCGACACCTGACGGTCACCCTATTGGATTTTGAGGATATGAATTAGTGTAGATTATTGGAAATGTTGAAGGATTTTGGAAGATTTTTTTCAGTTTTCTTACAATATTACGGAGTAAATGATTCTGGATAGTTTTCTAATCTATATTTCCAGTAATCGAAGTCGTCATAATGTCGACTTCTCCTGTTGTAGGCTGTATTGGAGGCTCTATGCCATTTGTTTTAAAAAGTACCGACCTCTTTGTTAACGCATTCAACTGCCCAGCCTGTGGCCTACCGGTGGCGCACTAGGCGCTCCAGGCTCCACATGTGCGTCTTGGGTCTTGAAAGTATTAGTAAAGTACATATCCTACCTAGGTATGTTATCACCACATTAATATTACAAATATGAACGCTTTGATGTTAAAATAATTTATGTTTGCATGTTATTACCTCGTATCGCCAAAACTATTGAACGATTTGACGACCTCTGTGGCGCGGTGGGCGAAAGTCCGCCTGCGACGCAGGAGGTTGCGGGTTCGATTCCCGTCTCGGGACAAATATTTGTACGATCTGCAAATATTTGTTCAGGGTGTTCTGGTCGTTTTTCTATGCATAATAAAAAAATATCTATCTATGTAATATATTGTATTATGTATATCAGTTATCTATTACCCATAACATAAGCTCTGCTTAGCTTGGGGCTAGATAATGCTGTGTGAATTGTCCAGCATTATTTATTTATTTAATTGCTATAGGCATATACCATAGAGTTAGTAATTCTAGGCCTGGTTTAATAAAGAACCCATTGAATCCTAGGCCTGTACTCGTGAAAACGAAATCGAAGTTTCTTACAAAGTTTCGTGCAAACGCTAATATTATGCAAGCGTTGGTTTTGCATGAAAACGAAAAAGAAACTTCGGTTTTCCTTTTCCGAGTAGGCGCCCTGGGCTATAGTCTCCTTTCCCATCTTTCATTCATTCTGGTCGAAAGCGTTGATCAAGGCTGAGCCATTCATAGATTTTACCTCATTTTAAATGTTTTACTCTTTTGTTTCAGGTAAACATAGAAACTGATGCATAAAAACACATCCCTCGTCGTAAGTAATCATGTCATTTTAAATCCTATTGACTAGGAAGTAATGTTGAATATCCTTCAGATAATTTAGTGTCTAAGAGCTTCTTGCAAACTTTGAGCGGCAAGGAGTCCGTCTAGACCTGCTAGGGTCTTTGAAACTTGCACCTATTATAAGATTTCGTCGTACTCTGTGAATATTGTTTAAACTTTTTTGTAGCGAGACAGTGTTATTTAATTTTAAGGTAAGTGCCTACTATTAGGTAATATCATTAAGGAAGAGACTACCTATCTTGAGTGTTTCGTGTACATAGACATAGTTCCCAGATATATACCTACACCAGTGCACAGCATAGCTGCATGTGCACTAAGCGGGGCACTTTGTTTTTTTAATGGTTACTTTAGGAAATTTGCTCTTCTTACTGTGTTTGTTAAGATTTTCTATTTATACTCACCACAAAGTAATGAACAGGTATGCGACCTACCTGGCCTGATGGTTGAAGATTGGCTAGCGTAGGTAATATATCTCTGCGCTCTACGTCGGCATAATCCAAATTAAATTTATTTTAAATCTTAATTTCAGACTACTATAATGGTCCATAGTAATAAAGAAAAATCCACAGTCCAAATAACAAAATAGTAAAATCTCAATAATCTTAAAACAAACACAAATAATAAAGACAGAAAATAAAAATTATTTCGAATAATTACTTTTAATATTGTAATAATTAACACTTTTAATTGTGAGTAGTATATTTTATTAATGTGTATTACCACAAATTGTTAATAGTACCTACTTATTTTTATTATTTTTTGTTTTCCTGTAAATTTTGTTATCTATCTGTTCTATCAAGCCGTGGGGTCGCGGAAGCCGTGGGGTCGCGGCGTACGAATATCGACCCCTCCAACTCAACCCGTGGATGTCGTAAAAGCCGACTAAGGGAACCTACCAGAGGAAGGGCAGCAGCTTCCTTCTGAGTATTTTTAAACACCAACACTGCGATCACCAATCCGCCTGCCAAGCGTGGTGATTATGGCAAATCCCCCCCTACATGGGAGACCATCCACTCGATGGACCGACGACATCGTAGCGGTCGCAGGGAGTCGATGGATGGAGGCGGCTCAGGACCGCTATTTGTGACGTCGTATGGGGGAGGCCTATCTCCAGCAGAGGACGTGTATGGGCTGATGATGATGATCTGTTCTATCTATTTAATATTATTATTAGTGTTTAAAACATGTATCCTTGATTTGTGTTACACTGAGAATGCAGTTGATGCAAATCGTGCCTTACATTATGAGAATTATTGACTTTCGTCGGTCCATTGATCATCTTCTGCTAGTTGACAACTTATATAACTGCTAGCTTGTAGACGCGGTATCGCACGCATTTTTTTCAGGAATAAAGTTATCTTATGTCCTTCCCCGGAATGCTACTTCTCTTTGCAAAATTTCATTAAGATTAATTTAGCCGCTTAGTCGTGAAAAGGTTATTACTACTATATATTATGCATTATTTAGGTGGGATGAAGCTGGAGGACAATACTCTGTCAATACTCACACTCATACTCCTTTATTCGCCGTAGGAGCACTGGGCACACTTGGATAAGTCAATTTACAATAGTTCACAATAAATGTGCTTAAAATTATGCTTACTTCAAAGCCATGAAACAGACAAACAGAAATACAATTAGGAATTTAGATAAATATGTAAGATAAATAAAATTAGATCAGCTTTAAAAGGGTATTTTGAGTTTAAGTCATGTTCAAAAATAAGAATATAAACAAAGATAAATCTTTGAATATAAGGTAGTAGTGCTGCTGTAAGAGGACATTGTCTATCATAATTAATTATAATATATTTACTTGATAAATATGGGCAGAAATAAACTTATTAAACTTTCGCTGATTATTTATCGGGTATTTATCGCGTACCTTTTGTTATATTTTTCCGTACGTTACCATCGCGTTACAGCGATCGTGGTCACGGGGCGACTGGAAGTACTAGGAGCAACTCCCGAGAATTGATGGCAGTATCCACGACTACCCTCAATTCGTCTGCAGAACTTGGACATTCCTGATTCTGCAGCGAATTGAGGGTGATATCGAGTGTTAAACAAATTTATTCATAAAATCTGCAGTTCGATGCATAATATTAATCGAGGGTTTTCCTTTGATGAGTTGCTCGATAAGTCGCACGATATTTATCACATAATATTTTTATCCCGTGATAGTGAGTATCACTCGATAATGTATCACGGGATGCGCAGAATCGGCCCCCTGGTGGGACGAACGGAATATCACGAGGATATAGGCTAGAAGCAGAATTGGTCTTAATATCACAAAATACGATGCACAAAAAACTTTCGGATTTCTGTAAAAGTTCATTGAACATCCTGTTTATTGCAGTTTCAATATTTGTTTCATGTAAATAAGGATGAGTTCAGAAACTGGGTAAATCCGTTTTGTTCTCTAATCTGTTCTGAATTGTTATTGTTCTTTGAGTTTCAGGTGTGAGGTAAATAATAATTGCCTCAATGCGTAAATGTAGGCTTTTTTATGTTGTTATATATACATAATGTATTACGAGCTGCTGCCCGCGCCTTCTCCTCCTTTTATTGGGATAAAAAATATGACCCATAATTATGTCATTACTAGCTGCTGCCTGGGCCTTCGCCCGCGTTTTATCAGGATAAAAAATAGCCTATATGTAATTCATGGTCCCAAACTATACCCATACCAAATTTCAGCCTTATCGGTTCAGTAGTTTTTGCGTGAAAGAGTAACAAATATTCATACATCCATACATCCATCCATACAAACTTTGACATTTATAATATTAATTAGGATAAGTACCAATAAAGAGTGGAACGAACTTCCTGCGTCTGTTTTTCCGGTAGAGTATAATCTTGGGAGTCTTCAAATCCCGAGTGAATAAGTTCCTTCTGGGAAAGCGTGCTCCATCTTAGGCCACATCTTCACTTTCTGAAGTGTGATGGTGGTCAAACACTTTACCATTATCAATTTAAAAAAAATATTCCAAGTCCCAAACTGGGGTATAGTTTGGGACTTGGAATATTTTTTTTTACCTTAATACTACTTATTATATACTTACTACTTATACCAAATTTCAGCCCAATCAGTTCAGTAGTTTTTTGTGAAAGATGAACAAACATCCATACATCCATTCTTACTTTGACATTTACAATATCAGTAGGACATATGTATACATCAGTTATCTAGTACCCATAACACAAGCTCTGCTTAGCTTGGGGCTATATGATGCTGTGTGAATTGACCAGCATTATTTATTTATAGCAAAAGCAGTTGTGAAGATTTTATCATGGAATATGTATATATTATTATACTATACTACTATATAGATATTATATATAATCTACTATATTATACTATATATATATATATATTATATTATACTATATATATTATACTACCTACCTACTAACTTCTAAGTGTTCAAAGAAATTAAATAATATCCCAAAAAAGTTCTAAGTGTTAATTTTTCCTACATGAAAAGTAGACTCCGGCAATCCTCAAAGAATCAGATTAGATTTTATAGCTGCTAGCCGTAGGTGCAGTAATAAGTAGCTTTAGTGCTGGCAATAGTAACTGCCTAGATACTCACTTAAAAGGATTTGTCGTAGCTTCACGGTCAGTAAAGGTGCGTCCAGAATAATTAACAAAACACGCTATAAAACCTGCTATGAGACATGATACGATACAAACATATGTAGTTATTTAACATGCTTTATAATGTGATCATGTATTTATTCAAAATTTTAACGCTGTGAACGTATTTTGAAAACATATGTAAGTTAAACAGTATGTTACAAATTCTGGACGCACCTTTATGTTTCAGTTTTTTATTGAAAGCTAGATGCAAATCAATTTTTATTTCGCTATTTTCCCTGCGCAAAGTCACAGAAATGTTCGTTTGATTTATAACGTTCATATTTATTTATGCTCAAAAACAAAACACCTCGAATTTGCAGCTTTTAATTTAAACATTACAAACCAAAACACGTAAAAGTAATAAATTTGGAGAGATTTACACGGATTTAATATTTACGTATCGTGAATCCTACTTTTTTCCGGTAATTTAAATACAAGGTTTACACCTTACTGAACAAATTATTTTGAAAATATATCTAGCACTTCAGTTTTGATATTGAGGTTTCGTACAGGACATATTCCATCGAAAAAATTATCATTCCTTGTAGAAAAAGTTCCTTCTACTAACTGTCATTTGTCCGGTGTACTGGAGGACGTATATGGAAGTAGTTCAACAGCTATTAGCAATACAAGAGAGTTCCTTCTCCTAATTACGTTGTGTGCGGTGTACTGGAGGACGTAATAGAAGTAGTGCAATAGCTAGATTATACTTTATTGACAAAGAAAATAACACTCAAATAATATAAACAAATTAAACTAGTATTTACAATTTAAACAATTGAGCTCACTGCAGACTGTTGCAAACAATCTACAGATAGCTCAACTGGTCCATATCATACATACATAAAAATTTTGTATTCAAGATATAAATTGCGAACATTTTTTAACGCGAAACATTGTCACTGTGGATGAATATATCTTTGTTACGCACAATTGTTTTGTAACTTTTTTGATATTTTTAACTTTTTTGAACGGAGTTAATTCACTCATCCATCCTAAATTTAAATGTTACAATTTATTTTAAATCGTAACCGTATGCAGCATGCAACTTGTTACGTTCCCAGTTCGCACCCTTCCCATTGTTTGCATAAGTCACTAAAACGCACCCCTGCTAATGAAAACCTGAGGGAAAATTCGGGAAAACTCATAATAATATAGGGTGAGTGGCCAGACACGGTACAGGGTGCTTTTATATTACAAGGAGCATCTTCTCTCTGTTTCAATGTTAGGTACTCTTCACTTTCGCGAGGAGTTCGTTCACACGATATTCTTTTGTCTTTGTGTGGAAGCCAATTTGTTGAATTTCGAATTTCCTTTTCTGAAGTCGGTATCGGAAATTGGATTGGAGATTTCAACTTAATTTTGATCTCCGAACACCAACATTGCAAATGTGAAAAATATTAAGATGAGTTTGTACCGTATTTAAAGTACGTATAAAACAAAGTCCATGAAAATAATGTTTTAAATATTAAATCGAGACGCCGATTATTTTCAATTAAATCACCCCAGGCTTCGACTTCCGACTACCGGAAGGATTTTTTGTGTGCGTTTGCCGACCGGAAGGAAGTACGGATTAAAATACATTTTGTACAAACAATGCTCAAACAATCATGCTGGAACTTTGATGTTCAATATTGAATTCTGCTTTTTTTAGAGTTCGTTGTTGCAAATTAAATATTGAATGGGTAGGTTACATGCATACCTGCTAGGTTCAGGTTACTTGAGTTTTTGAGTTAATATAATATTTTGTAAATTCAATAGTAATAAAACAAAATGTGCTAACGTAACTCTATAATAGAAGCAGAAAACCGAATAACAATACATTTTTCGAAAAAGAAAAAGTTTAGTTACCTACTTACCATATATTAGAACTCAATAGATGGCATGGAATTTCGTGGAAGAATAGAGGTTGTCAATAAGGGTTATTATCACACTATGCTCGGTCTAAATATGCCATTACTGGAACGTAGACTGCTTGATCTTAGAGTTATGCCATTTTATGGTACATGCCCAAACTTTAGACTTGTCAAACTATTTTTTGACAGTATTAAAACGCTTCCGGGAAATAGTAAGGTCCTACGATGGCAAATACCTACTATTCTCAATTAAAAATTTGTAGTGATGCCATCACCCTGTAGAAATCTCCCAAGCCATACAAATTCAAAAGGCCGTCAGGATCGGGCGCGACGCAAAGTTATGCAGATGTACGACAGATGGCGCTGCACCCCTCAGGTTATCGCAGATTAACTGAAAACCCCCTGTTTAGTTGTAACTGAGTTGCGTTTATTTCACCTGTGTTTGTGTTCAACAGCTTGCAGATTTTACAGACCTAACCCTATTATTTTATGAAAACAAAAAATAATCTTGATAAAGTTTTTCGTCAACTCGACCTTAACATCAATTTTATACCAGCAATACCTGTTCTGGTGCTAGGGTTAAAATGAAATTAAATGAAAATTATTTATTCCTAATAAACCACAAAAAAAAACAAGAAATTGAAAATTAAACTACTTAGAACTAAAGAATAAATCAAAGAGAAAAAAGAGACGAAATTTGAATCAGTAGCTAATATACACATTAATAAAAAATACACTGTGGCAGAGAAATTGTGGAAGGTTAGTATGAGCAATATACCTAGTGCTATTTAATATTATTTAAGTCATTTCACACGTGACAGCTTTAAGCTGAGAATTCTCATTTTGCCCAGCACACGGTACAATACCTTCGTTTTACTATCCATACGTCAGTCCGTTTATTATCTCACGTAGCGCCTATGTACCTTCATATCAAATACAACTTTACAGCCCTTAAACCATGAATAACTTAGATACCTTACCCATCTTCCAGGCGCATTTGTATAGGAAGCTGGTTGTCGGTCATCGGAGCTTAAAAAATCTGACATAAATATCTAATCATTCTCATTTCTCCAGTATAGCATGCTGAATGCTTTTTCTCTTTAATATTTAAAAAGTAATTGATTAAGTAAAACCCAAACGCGTTTTTTTTTTTAAGACAACGTGATTCTGTCACTTCAAATGTCATAAACACTTAGTTTTATATAAAACTAAGTTTCAGTTAAGCATAAAATAGAAAATTTATAATTTATGAATGTATACATGGTAAGTGTGTACGTACATCCCTACTAAGATTTCAGCAACAATATTTCATGAAACCTGCAATCATCGCCAGAGATGACAACTTAGCTATGCATACACCCCCAAGATATAACAGGTAAGTTTGCCTCATCATTTATTTACGCGTGCGTAAAACTCCCCTTAATTTGGGTAATTATTTGAGCGGTGAATCCGCTACTCAAATATTGAAAGTGTGTGGCTTTGATGTCGAATCTCCCTAGTTTTGGGTAAAATAATGAGTTGGAAGACGCACCGTTAGGGTCTCTGCGGTTGAGGTGTTTTGCTGAGGGTTATGTTTGGTTTTGTATTTTGTTACAACAATTATTTAGGTAGTACACATCATCTATCTTGTTGATTTTTAGACACCTCTTTGAAAATGATGTTAAATTAGGCATTTATTTAACAAGGCGTTTAAATAGTTTGAATTTTATCCAAACACAAAATTTATTTAAGTTCAATGCAATCTTCTTATAATCTCGATATTTAATTTTCAAGAATACGGTATACGTAAATGTCATTAATTCGTGAACAAACCATGCATGAATGACTTTTTGGTCCATGAATTTTCGCATTATTTCCAAAGGTCCCCTCATCTCAATTCAAAGGTACCTGCCCACTAACATTAAAGAGCTCAAACAAAAACCAAAATTTCCATTTCAATAGCAAACGTTTCCACACGAAGTGTTACATCTAAGGGTCGGACCTCATATATTTAACTGAACAAAAGGTGATGTTCAGAAAAGCAGGATTTTTCGTGAAACCTTGTTGATTGAGAAAAAGGATACAAAAAAATCATTATGAATTTAAGCGGGTTAACTACGAACCTAGTTTGTGTTGGAAGAAGGGACAAGGGGACATAAGGAATTGAGGGACTTTATCAGGGTGAGTGTCGTTCGCGTCTCGCCAATTCTGCGTCTCTGCGCCTGGGTAACCTGCATAGGTATCTAGGTTAGCCAAGAACCTAGTTTGAGCGCAGAGACAGAGTACATTCATAATGAAATCGTGAAACAGCGAAAGTTTTTACAAATGAACTCGTCCAAAAAAATGTGTAGCGAAAAGTTCTAGGTAAAATGTCATACGGAAATTTTGTTTCAGTTGTATTACGCATGCAGTTTTGTACAAGTCAGTCAAACTAGTTTCGTCGCAAAAACAAAAGAAATTGGTTAAGGAGCGGCGCAAAATAATAGTAGTATAAGTGAAAAACTCACGAATATACGTAAATAGACCAGCTGGTGAGTGAGTCAGTCTAGGAGACGATCAAAAATTACAGGCCTCTTAGAAAGCGCGTAGACAGTGGTCAAGTGAGATTTAACCCTTAAGTACACAACCCTTTAATAATCAAAGGGTACGGAACGACCGTTTCATGCCTGTGTAATTGTCGCCTGAAAGAACTTTTGGACGCGCCTATAAGCTTTTCACATTATGAACTTTAATGTGTGTCGATATAGTTCTAATGACTATTTCACTTATTGACATTTTGATGACTGTATTGTACATAGGTAGGTGTTGGGTTTTAAATAGATAATAATAGTCCACTCATCACTTCATAGATTTAAATCACAGAAATACCTACTGAGTTTTTATGTAAGTACTTACTTATTTTAGTATTCATAAAGTCTTTAAATTGAACATACAGGTGTTTCATTTAATTTCAATAATTGTTAGTGTACTTACGTAGCTTACTTGCAAAGTTCTCCTTGAGGAGATAATAGAAAATGTGGAGCGCAAAATCGATTTACTGTTTGGACGCCCGTACTAAAGTTAAACAACTTGCAGTGAGCTCTTACGGACAGAAGATCATAATTATAAATTGTGTAACATAAGTTCACCATCAAACTTTGCAGCTTGCTCATTATTACCATTTTCTCAAAGTTATTAAGATAGGTCCATGCATATCCTGTGTGGGTTTAAGCACACCATAAGGACATTGTTTTAAAACTTTACGAGTATTCACAGTCAGTTTAAGCCCACGCACGACTATCGTCTGAAATCACTGCCATCTCGGGCGCGTGCTTCTTTGTAAGCCGGGGTCTGTAGTACCCCATTAGCATTTAAGGGTTATCGTCTTTTGTAGGCCCTAGCTTAATCGGTTTGCGGTTATCGGAGCCTTGCCGCGTGCCGTCGATTTATACTATGTGAAGATTTTTCAAGAAGTTAGGAGTTGAAAGCGATATGCAAGTTTAAAAAATAAGTTGTACAGGTATAAAATCATATTTATTTAATCATCATCACATCAGCCCATACAAGTCAACTGCTGGACAGGTTAGTTTGAAATATTTCTATACCTACGAGTAGGTAACTTAAATGGGTCACAGTTGTGATTTATAAAAAATTTAGTTACATGGTGAATAAAAACCAGACTCGTACAAAACACCCAAAAAACTAAATTTTGACCATGATTGAACATGGTCAAAATTGTGTGTGTATACCGGTCGTCAGACGGATCTTTGTAGAGTCAGTCGAAAATTCTTTTCCAAAAACTCAAAACAATAAACTGAGCTTTATTATAACTTACTCCCCATCCGTTTCTAGAACAATAGCCCGATCACTACAACTTGAAAGCTATAAGACGGCTCTTTCTATGGCCTATTGTGTTGCTCCACTTTTGTTGCTCGTCGCTGCCAAGAGCTGTTGGAATGACTTTTGACCGCAAAAATGTCTTTGACACTTCGATCGAGGGATTCGAGCGTGTGTTGCTAGGTAGTATCGAGATATTATGTACCTAGAGGTAGTACTAAAAATATCTATTATTTCTTATGAGAACTAGATTAATGATTTATATATTTACATAATATTATATTATACTTAATATATTTACATAATATTAATATTATAATACTATAGTAATCAGTCATCTAGTTTCTTATGAGAACCATAACACAAGCTCTGCTTAACTTGAGGCTAGATGATAATGTGTGGATTGTTCAGCATTATTTATTTATTACTCGTATATTAATTGATTTCTTTTTTTATAAATTTTGATCATCTGTAGACTCTATATTAGATACATATTCATTGCATTTTAACCACAGACAGTTAAACACTTACTTTAAAGCTTTAAACGATTTTAAATTCAAAACTACTTTAAAAATAAATCGGCGGAGCGTACACCAAAGCATTTTACATATCACCCTCAGCAACCAAGAACTGTCCCCTTTACAAAACCTTTGTTTATGGCAAATTAAAACATGGAAGGCGGGTGTCAACTGATGCTCTCCATCATTGGACCCTGGCCATAAATCCGGCATCAGGTGCAGTGGGGCGCAGTGACAATGTACACAAATGTGCCGTTTCTTTTTAGGGTTCCGCACGACGTGGAGAGACTCTTTTGTTTTTCCTCGTTGCTCTGATTTAGATTTCGACATTTTTATTGGCATGAAACAGTGCTGAAATGTTTAAAAATGTTTGGTGGTATTGTTTGGTTTTAATTGTTTCTGTTTCAGATATTTTACGAAATAGGAAATACAATATTACAGAAAACTATAATTATATACAACCATATATTAAATATCACTATAGTATTGATGAAAATCAGTACTTGAATCTATCTATACATATTTCAAGTAAAATATGATAATACTTATTTGTAAATTAAATAGAATAGAAGAGATCATTCATACAGATAAGGCTATTCTGCAACGTTATTTGAATTTACGTGTACTTTTTTATTTTATGTATATAAGGAATTTTTATACCTACTTGTATTGTATTTTTACCTACGGAACTCTACAACATAGGAACTCGACACACACTTGTTCGTTTTATTTACACAGTGATTTCAGTAAACTGGGGCTTAGGGAGTTGAGAAGATGAGTTTTGTGATATACGCTCATGTCTTACAGCCCGTTCCTACTATTATAGAGGTGTTGTTTTTATGGAGACAGTTGTCAACATTAGGTACACAAAAGGACAAGAAAATAACAATATAATAATATAAACAAATTAAACTAGTATTTACAATTGAGCTAACTGCAGACTGTTGCAAACAAATTATAGGTAGCTCAACTAATCCATATCAATACTAGTCGGCAGTGTTCCCAAGACGCTGGCTGCATTGCCCCGCTGTATGGCAATGCTAATGCGCTGCGCCAGATAGGTACTCACCAGCCCTCGGGTCACGCGTCGCTTCGACCAGGCGCTCAGATAATTTTGTGAAAACCCGGCCAAGGGTTGCCAAAGGCCAAGTATGTATAAAAAAAACCTTGTAATACATTCCGTCTATTGATCATCTCGTTCTAGAAAGCGATTTCTCTTTCTTTCTTTTCTTCTCTAGCTAGTAGTGCCGCTGCTGCTGGCGTAGCGGCACAAATCACAATGCTGAGACGGGGACCTTTTTGGCCCCTTATGTAACACTATTCCTATCTATTTTCTTCATGTATAATGTATGTTTCTGTACTTTCCCACTATTTGTAATGTGTCGTGTGCTAATGTATGGCCAAATAAATTTATTTTCTTTCTGTATTTCTAGAAAGATCTGATTTCAACTTGTCTAGTAACTTTTTTTTATATAAAAATTTTTTATAATAGAAAATATTGTACACAGCATTAATAATAATAGGTGACTGGATAGATTTTGTCTAGCGAAGGACATTGATTACCTTTATTCTGAAGACAAAAGGGGTGACATAGAGCATATTTTAAGGGGCGACATAGAGCATATCAGTTTTTAAGGAAATAATGCATGCAAAGGAGACAAGCTAGTTTTCATTAAATTAAAATTATCTAGGTAGGTATAATTATCATCACATTACAAGTAATATTATAGATGCGAAAGTTTAGATGTTAAAATGTTTGGATATTTGTAACCTCTTCACGCCAAAAGCAACGAAAGGATTCGGCTGAAATATTGGATAAATGTAGACTTCGAATAACATAGGAATTATGTATGTCGCCGAAAAGGCATGCGAAGCCACAGGCAGAAGCCAGTTATTAATATTGATAAAATCTAATATCCAATCAGATAACTACAAGTGGATTGATTAACATTCAAACTTCCTTCGTTAAACTTCAAACCTATACTGAAGGGTCCAATCTCACCCTACTTAATGAAATCGTATATCTTTCAGTGCGTAATTCAATTATCCAGAGCAATCACACCCTGTATAACAGGTGCGTTTTATACGACGGAACCCTAGTTCTGTAGTGTAAGGGTGGTGCAAGGTTATGAAAAAATCCTCTAAAGTTTTTCTCGAAAGTCTATGGGTGCAAGGGACAACGAAATCAAAGAACGTAATGTGCATGGAAAAAAATAACATGCTTCACTCCCAATTTATAATTTACCAATTTGATTACAATGGTGTCGATTCTTAACTACAGATTCCTATCATAATAGGGACCGTCATCGTTTTGTCTTTTTATACTTCTTAATTTTTATATATGTTCAGGATATTCTGAGAGTTTTTGATGTGCGTATAAGTAATAAAAATTTACATATCTATGCAGTATAATGTTTTACGAATATCAGTTATCTTGTACCCATAACACAAGCTCTACTTAGCTTGGGGCTAGATGATGCTGTCTGGATTGACGATCATTATTTATTTTTTAGTTTTATTTCAAGTTTTTTTAGTTCAAAACGTACCAACTTAACGATACCGAGAGTGGGATCACATCACTCCTAGTTTTATCTATTCTGTTTAAAATTAGACCCAGATTGGCCGTTCCCAATAACGTCAGAAATTTCGAAAAGCCACTAATCACCAACCAATGTTGAAAAACTTCAAAACTCTCCGTGAGTTTAAGTTTGTAAACTTACTCGCCTATTCTATTATAATTTCCCTATGATTCTCTAACATTCTCGCTTTCACCCCTCCCTTGCACCGTTATCAAGGCACTATAAATCGCAGTACCCAATCTTCACCACTGATATTAACACCACTCGACTTGGATTCTACACCGCCGAGAATATCAAACATGCCATACGAACCGCTACAATATACATACATAGTTTACAATCTTTTGATGTTATGAAAATACTAGCTTTGCTTACGGCTTTTCACGCGTTTTGCGAGGTGACAAACAGACTTTTAGTGCTTCACAGGTAACATGGCTACATCGTTGCCGCATTTCAATGTGACCAACCATTTCAGAAGGTTTTGCGTGAAAAAGAAGAAATAAAACACTTTAAAACCATCACACAGAGAAGCTGAAGCTGTCAAACATAAACACAGTCCTGCTCCAGTAGCTACTTCAAGGAGTTAGGCTGGTTATGTGCCTGTTTAGGCAGGGGGATAATGCACAATACACTCCCATGCGAGATGTCAGTGCAGACCTAAGAAGTCGGTACTTTTTTTTCTATGAGCGTAGGTGCAAGACAATGGGACGTCCATCCTAATATATAAAACTAGCTGTGCCCGCGACTTCGTCCGCGTGGAATAGTGACAGTGTGATTTTCATACAAACTTTCATCCTTTATTCCCTTTGATATTTTACCCCCTTGAGGGTAGTAGAAACTTCAAATGACATTTTTATTTACATATATCTAATTAAACAGCCTAAAAAATGAATTCCAAGCGTTTAGCTTTAAGGGCCTACAATACCTCACCATTGTGTGAAAAGGATAGGCTTAGGATTTCGCGTTCATATGAGCGGGACAGAGTAGAACGTCATAACCGCAAAAACAATGTTTTTGTTTTTTTACGGTAAAAATATAATAGTAATTTTGAAAATCTAAAACACACAACGTCTGCTTTATTTTCTGATTGTTTACTGTACAAAGTATCAATGCTTATTTTAACGTATCTATTGAATAGCGACGGTTTAAAGTACAGTTTAGAGTGAACTTTGGATTTTTTTTCTATCGAGAAAATTTCATGTAATCTTGTTTTCGAAACACGAGTGGTCTAGCATCAATCCTGAACTATAACATATTAAATCTCAAAGTAAATGCTTCAGAATTGTCGAAGATATGATCGTTGAAAATAACTGATTTCAGATAGTATCAACTCTTAAAAATGACGATACTTCTATACAACCTTTCAACCCCTTATAACCCTTTTTTTTCGCATTAAAAAGTAGCCTAAGTCCATTGTTGAGATTAACTCACAATGTTTTATATTTATGTGGAGGTCGAGATGTGCTGCTGCGAATATTCTCCATTTATTAATTATTGATTGATTTCGTGGATCTTGATCTTGTCCATCTTGATTTTTGTATAGAATTGAATGAATGAGTGAGTGAGTGAAGGCAAGAGTGAATGGCGATCCATCCAGCAGATATTCGGATATTACTTGTGTTGTTTGCCTAAACACCTTTCTCAGGCAGCAAAGTATATGGTTCAGTAGTTTTGGTGTGAAAATGTGACAGACAGATAGACAGAGTTACTTTCGCATTTATAATATTAGTAAGGATAGTAAGGATAAACGTTCACATTGATTACTTAAAGTACCTAATGGGAAATCATGTCTTGAATTAGGCAGTAAATTACTCCACTATTGACATAAATTACAGCTTAATTCGATCCATCAATATGCAACAGCATATATTAATTCACCATCATACCTATCTTGTTTGCCCAAGGACAATGAGCTTCCATTCATGTAGCACACCTGAAGAAACAATACTGTCCACTTTAACAAGACCCTTGCTTACCTCGACATTCTTAGCTCCTACGTTTCGACGTACTTTGGCTAAATTCCACATCATACTTCCAATGTCCATAAAAGCTAGAGCTCTGTCAACAAGGATTGTCTTCGTACTCACATGTCTAGCCAAATTGTCTGGAGCAACGAACCTACCTAGATTCAACAAGAATACTGCCCAAATTAACAAGATCCTTGCTTACGAAGATACTCTTGACTGGTAAGGATCTAATTAAATCAGCTTAATCATAAAGGTACTGTCTAAATTACAAAGATCCATATTTGTAAAGGGTTTGTGAGCACTTTCGGTGTCAGTTTATGATGGTCCACCTGAGATTTGAGTCAATATTAGCTTATTATTAGGGAAGGGAAGACGGCTCATTAAAATTTATTGATTTCGATTTTGGGAGTTGGTAATATTTAAATAGAAAACTGTGAATTTCGCATTATCTCCAGAATTATGAATTATAAGACCTATACTTGTAAGGTATGACAAAAATCCTAGCTATAAAAACTTAAACTAGAATTTATCTCTATTTCTAAAAATACCGTCTAAATTTGACAGACAAATGAGCAAGAGCAAGAAAATTCGACAGAATCCGTCTCTAAAATCAAATTCTACGTCTCACCACACGAACGTACAGCCGGCAGCTAACAAGCGTACTCTGCAAATTGGCTGCCGCGTTGTTAAGCGAATTTAGCACTAATTGTGTTTGACAGGCCATGCCGGACGAGAGCAATGTCGTGTGCGACTTTTTGTTGCCTTCGTGCAACTTTTGTGATGGCTGTAATTTGATTCGGAAGCAAAAATTTCGCTCTGGGTTAAGTGATTACCGTGCAAAAGGAGAAATGTTTTAACAACAAAATATTTTCATTTGATGGAAAATAAAAGGACTTTCATAGGCTTGTCTAATGACAAAGACCAACCGTTAAAAAATTGAAAAGACAAAATACAACCATCTGTTTTTTTTATTAAATTTCTTTTTTTTTTAATCTTGTGTTATTTATTATGTACTTTTTGACCAGTTGAGCTACCCGTAGATTGTTTGAAACAGTCCGCAGTTAGCTCAATTGTTTCAATTGTAAATTCTAGTTCTAATTTGTGTCTATAATTTGATTGTAATTTTCTTTGCTAATAAAGAATTTCCAGTCATTAATTTTGAAATACTACTATCGGAAAATACTAATAAGGAATTTCTACATTGTTCACCAAAATAAGTCCATATCCGATAACCGGTATATCCATAGAGCTAGATTTTTCTCTACTCCTAAATCTATGGTTATAACTAATACAAACAATCGAAACCGACTGTTTACGGAACTGTTATTTACTAGTGCTCGGATTTGTGAGGAGAATACAGAGTAGGGCGAAACGTCACTTTAGAAGGCTTTCAGGGGAAAATGTTGTTTGTTTGGGTGTAGTTGGGATTAATGTACCTTGGCAGGATTACAAGATGCTTTTAGATGGGACACATTATAACTAGATAGGTACCTACTTATGTAAGTCTACCATTCAAATCGTTTCATCATCATCATCATATCAGCCCATACACGTCCACTGCTGGACATAGGCCCCCCATACAACGCCACAAATAGGTGTCCTGAGCCGCCTCCATCCATCGATTCCCTGCGACCGCTACGATGTCGTCGGTCCATCGAGTGGGTGGTCTCCCATGTAGGGGGATTTGCCATAATCGCCACGCTTGGCAGGCGAATTAGTGAGTGTTGAAAAATGCTCAGAAGGAAGCTGCTGCCCTTCCTCTGGTAGGTAGTTCCCTTAGTCGGCTCTTACGACATCCACGGGTTGAGTTGGAGCAAATAAATCGTTTAGCATTGCACAATACACTCAAATTGGTTATTACTATTAGGAGGCATATCTGCTAATCTAGAACTTTATAAATTGAATTAAGAAATAAAATAGATAGTAGTATTGCAAGTTATAAAGTTCTAAATCCTGTAACATAGCAACCCAAAAATCTGAGTCAATAAACTCTCTCTTGTAACAGTAATTCCTCCAAACGACGGCAATTATTTCGTCCGAGCCGATGTCGAGCCCGGCATCAATTTGTTCCGTAGAAAACTCCTAGTTGCCTAAATCATACGTATTTGTTAAAATAAAATATATTTTAAGATTTTCTTGCTCTCTAGAAGATTTTGTTTCCTCCCACGTTGTTGCAGATTTTAATAGCTTTGAAAAAATCTGACAAACAAGGCTATATGCAACCTACTCGAGAATAGGATTGATATTCGATTCAGATGTTCCTATTCATATGTGTATTTTATATTGATTGCTTTCCTGTTTAATCTCTTAGATTTTTAAATGATTTTGAAGAAATAGAATGTTCTATATTTAGATGATTCTTTGCAGTTGTATAGAAGATGATGCCGTGGTGTTCCTATAAAATTTATATGCCTAAGGGATTAGTATTTATCCCGCAAAACTAAAAAACTGTTTAAAACAAAGATATTCGATGTAATTTTTTAGTTTTTTCAAATCAATCAAAGTTTATTGCAATTGTTGTTCAGAATCCATGAAAAGCCAGAAAATCTAATCGCCCATTTAAACGAGCGGCAAAGTGCCAACGGCAGAGGCAACTGTAGTCGTCGACAACTGTCGACGGCAGCTGTCGACACGCGCCGACCGCAGACGTCGACTGTCGACAGCAGCCGTCCATGTGTCGACGGCTGCCGTCGGCGCGTCGACGGCTACAGTTACCTCTGCCGTTGGTACTTTGCCGCTCGTGTATATGAGCCCTAACAGAGATTTAAATACGAAAGCAATCAATATAAAAGCAACATCTAACAAACCAATTACTCTGTTATAGTCCCGTTGAACAGGAACTAGTCTGGTATCCAGAGGCCATCACGACGGACACTA